>BSWB01000005.1:81828493-83210493 GCA_033239125.1 Fagopyrum homotropicum | reverse complement strand
AATTAGACTAGGGCTGCCTAATTGCTGAGTTTGAGTGCTGTTTGCTCAATTTTGAGAAAAAGCGAGACGAATCACGGTCTTTGTCAATTCCACGGCCGTGGAAATACCAAGAATAGACCGTGATTTTGAACAGTGATTGACTTCGTGAGGAGAGTTTCTGGGAGAATTAAGGAGAACAAGAATGACCAAAACAAAAAGAGGAAGGGTAACCCCTCTTCTTCTTCATCCTTTAGAGCACCACCACCTTCCTCCCCTTCACCTCCGTCATCACCTTCATCACCCGCACCTCCTAGCCCTAGAGTACCGACCATTCATGAGGATCACCTCGATGCACTCGAGAGGATCCATGAGAGGGTTGTGATTGGACCTAGGTACCTATTATTAGAGGATCTAGCTCCTCTTAACATTATAGATGACCTTACTTGGCTCTTGGATAGAGCCGGACTAGTTATCTTCTCGGCTATCCGAGAAGACGCCTACGAGGAGATCACAAGAGAGGTTGTGACGTCGTTTGAGCACAGCCATGTAGATATGACCGTTTCTTTCCGTCTTATGGAAAGGAACTATGATTTCTCCATCTGGGAGTTCGGAGCCTTCTTTGGGTTCCAAGAGACCTTCAATGGTCGTTTTCCTAGTGGCGTTTACGCCAAAGACTTTTGGGAGGAGGTTGCTATGATTTACGCCAGCGAGGACCGCTGGCAACCAGCTGACACCAAGGCTAAGTTGATATATCACTTAGCCTTGAAGATTGCTCACCGTGTTCTTTCGGAGTGTCTCTTCCCTAGGACAGAGACACCTCAAAAGATCAAGATGGATGAGCTCTTTTTGTTGTATTCTATGCTGTATGGGCGATGAGCTGACTGCGCCACCCTCTTAGCTGCTACCATGAGCAAGCTTAAGAACAAGAGGAAGGGCAACATTGGATATGGTGGGATAGTTACCCATCTTGCTAGGATGTTGGGGGTTGATTTTTCTGCATGTACCCGCATACCAGCCGTACCCCTAGAGGTCCGCCTTATGCAGGACGGGTAGGGGTATTGAGTGGCTACAGGAGTATGAGGGTGGAGGAGGAGCCGAGCAAGAGTTTGGCACGTTTCCGGATCAGCCGGATGCGCCCCTGACATGCCTAGACGTTATCCACGTCCCGCAAGAGCTTCAGGTTCATCTTCTCGCCGCGCCAGCGTAAGCGAGAGGCCCACTTGGATGGAGACGCCTCCTGCATGGTATGGAGCTCCACCACCATGGTCCGCACAGCAGCCACCAGCATCAGCACCATCAGATGCACCTGGGTGATACAGCCAGGCTCCGGGATGGTATGAGCAGATGCCGGATTGGGCTACTGGCCTTTCTGAGAGAGTGAGAGCAATGGAGATTCGAGCCGATGCTAGAGATGGACGCATGGATGATCTTGATCATATGATGCGGGACGTCTACTGCCAGCAGTTCGGGCGGCACTACGACTCCAGCTTCTCTCCATTCCCGCCTCCACCGCCACCGCAGTGATGATTTGCAGGACCGACAGTTTTAGCCGCTCCACCGCCACTTTGTGAGTTTCTTGTTCTTTTTCTTTCTTTCTTTTCTTCTTTTCTTTCTTTTGTTTAAACATTAGGGACAATGTTTGTTCCAAGTATGGGGTGGGGTGTGACTAAAAGTTTGTAATAACTCTTACTCACTTTGATTGCTTCTATCGAGACTATCTTGCATGTTCATTATATTGTTGCACGTTTCATTATTGCATTGCATGAACAAGAGTTTGAAAAACCCATAAAAATTGAAAAATTTTGAAAATTTTGTGCTTCTAAGGTTAGAGATGATTTCCATGATAATACCACTTGTGAATTGAGTTTTGATGACAATTGCATGCTTAAACGAATAGTGAATTGAAAAGAAATTGAATGAAGTGACTATACCTCTTTTGCAAATTTCATAATGTGAAGAATGTTACTTAAATCATGTTGAGAAAATAAGGTTGAAATCACACTATAAGTTCTTATGCTTCTTGTTGAGATGATTAAGGCAATTCGATTTTTCTTTCTTCTTTCTTTGATCATTTTAGCTCCTCATTGAAATATTGACCTCCTTTACCTATCCGGGAACTTGGAAAAGTGAATGAAAAAGGCATGTTTGATGTGGGAGGGCCATGAAAGCAATTATTGCAATCAAAAGAATAGAAAGAAATTTTAGGTTTGGGGAAGTCAATCATGACGATGAGTAACTCGGCACCATTCACATAGCCGGGTGTTTGCGTCTTGCCAAAGTCGAATTGAGCGATATTCCTAGCGGATTATGGTATGTGCGCTAAGGGTTTGAGGCATCTCATAAAAATTGAGAAACGCCGATCTCCTAGGCTTCGGTTTTTGTGCACCTCTATCCATAACTCCAAAAGTAAAGTCGAAAAATGAAAAGAAGAGACCGAAGCTCTAAGTTGAAAGTGCTGCGGAAATCGCAAGAGAAGAAGAAAAGAGTAGTTATCCATGTTCCCGGATTCATGCACCACATTCCTTAAAGTTTTCCTTCCCTTTCCACATTCTAGACCTTACTTAAAAGTCCTTAAGATCAAAAGAATGCTATATGACTTCGTGATCTAAATTGAAGTTTCTTATGATTGATTTTGATAATGTTTGAAGGTTATGATGCTTGTATGGAAGTTTAATTGAATCATGAGCTTTCTTTACTCTTTACTCTTTGATTAAGTGTATGAAAGTCTTATAAACGAATGAAGCAAGGTTTGAGAATGATCTATTTGTTTAGAGGGCACATCCATCCAAAAGAAGTATTGCTTTGAGAAGGTACACATATTTCATCCTAACTCTTGTTTTAAAGCTTTTGAAAGACCTTGCTTAGGGACAAGCAAGTGTTAAGTATGGGGTTATTTGTTAGCATGAAATATTGTGATATTTTAGGCACGTTTTCTAATTATATTTGATCCATATTGATAGTCATTGATTGAGCATTGATGCATTTGTGAGCTAGTTTTCTTATAATGTCGATATAGAGATCTACACAAGTTTTATGTTGATTATAGGTAATTGAGAGCTATTTCCGAACGGAATTGAGCAAGGATGGGTTGATTGAGCATGTCCATGAATTGAGGACATTCCTAGGAGCCAAAGGCGTGCCAACTTGAAGAATGCACGAGACTAAGGAAGAATCACGTTCTAGCCCTAAACCATGCTCTAAAATACGGCCGTACTACTTTCCACGCCCTAAACCACGGTCGTGGAACTATGGCAAGTGAAGCGTGGTTCATTCCAGTAACTTCTACGGTCGTGGAATTGTTGGTTCAAACCGTGTTGATTTCCACGCTCTAAATTACGGTCGTGGAAACTTCCACGGCCGTGATCTTGGCGATCTTTTTCGCCACATTTTAAGCCATGATCTTTTACAAGATTGGGCTGGTCCGCTACTTTATCATACACTATAAAAGGACGGACGATGAGAGATTCCGTCACCTTCGCTTACACCTCGGCTTAGAGATCTTTGCGACCGCTGCTTAGACCTACTTTCGCTTACGCTTAGACGTACTTGGCGATCATCCTTGGAGTTGCCCTAATCTCGCATTTTGGCGGAGATTGTGATTGAGATTTCCGGATTGACGGAAGATCGAAGATTCGGAAGAGTGTTCGCAAAGAGATTTCGCTTCTTGCTTAGGTTTGATTTAGAAGACGGATTGACATCCCATTCATCCTTCTTATATAAGATCTGTGTTTGTTTGTGTTATTCCGAATCTAGTGACGATTATTGTTCTTGATTGTGATTTTGAGATTGATTTGAAAGTTATTGAAGGTTTTCGGAAGTTTTCATCTTTCAATCTTTTAAACCTTAAAATTGATATCAATATGACTATTGTTGGCTAAAACCCTTTAGCAATTCTAAGGTGAAGGGCTGATAGTTGTGGCTTAGATGATGATAGATCGATCGTAATCAGATTGGACCCTGAGAGTTAGAGAGAATCGCCGATAAACCTAAACCACGGTCTGTTCTTGAGCTTCCACGACCGTGGAACTCAAGAACTACCCGTAATTTTGTGTTAATTTACGAACTTGCTTTTACTTTAATCCAAAGTTAAAGATTTGCTTTAATTTAGTCTTGGCTTGCCTTTTCTAGGTGGTAGTGAAGCCTCAACAACCTCTACCTCGATTATGAGTGTCACAACCTTAATCGGTTAAGTTAGTCTTGATGCTTGGATTATATGTTTGGGTATTTGACATTAATTCTCACCTTTAGAACCTTTCTATACTAAAGCCTCAACAACCTTTATAGAGAGTGTCTTGTAGGTGAGTCATATAAGGTTTTTGGAACTTCACCGTACGATTACCTTACATTCGTATACCTTTGCATATCTCAACTCTGTCCTTATACCCTTAGTATATCTTGAATCGATTGTCACAACTGGATTCCTGGATCTTTAGGATTGCTGTTTTCCCAATAATTTGAAAAGCTCCATACATTTACTTGCTTGATAATCTTAACTGGATTTAACCCCCCAAATCCCTGTGTTCGATACTTTGGAATTCTTGCTCAACTATATCGATCCGTACACTGCGGGTTCGCTTGCTTGATTCTAGTTTTATAAATTTAAAGCTTATTTGCACGCTTGCTAAGTGGCGAACAACGGTCTAAGAGTCTCCATCAAGATCTCATAATTCATCAAGTGTTGATGAGGAGACTCTCCTTCCATCCCTCCAAATTGATTATGCCGGATCATTTGTAGAACTTGTGGGCGGAGCTCGTAATCATGGGTTGCGGGATCTCCTAAGTTCACACCCGGACGGTGTGCTCTTTGTGCCAGATCCATACGTTGCCCTAACGTTTGTGGCTCTTCCATAGCAATGGGCACAACCCGAATATTGACCGCCGGCTGCGGTTGTGGTGGAGGTGGAGGTTGTTGACGATTAATCTCTCTTTGCACAAGAGCTTGCCTAATCTCTTCAATCTCCCTCCTAGTTGCCTCTTGCCTCTGATTGGCAAGTCTCCTTTCATTCTCCAAGGCTTCATCCCTTATCCTAATTTGCTCTAAAGCCTCATCCAACTCAGCTTGGAGATCTCTTCCGGCCATGTCTTTTCTCTTTCTAATGCTCTTGGATCTAGATCTAAGGGTTTTCTCCGGTTCGGGATCTAATGGAGCTAAATCCTTGCCACGAGATCTTTGCATACACCTAAAGAGTAAGAAATGTCCTAAAAAGCATAGAAACAAACTAAAAAGAGATCAAAAGCAACAAAAAGATCTACACTATAAACAATCACAAAAATGACTCAATCTAGACATAGTCCCCGGCAACGGCGCCAAAAACTTGTTACGTCTAGGAATAGATGCACGCAATAAGCCTTGAATTTATAAACTCGATATATTTCTCCTAACTCCTAGCGAACCCGCAGTGTACGGGTTGTTTTGTAGTAGGGATAGTATTCCGAGGTCGGACACAAAGACTAAGGTGAAATCGAGTCAAACAATGGTCATAGATAGTGTGGATCTAGTCTATGAAAAGAGAAAGGAACAAAGAAATGAAAATCTCGATATTTTGGTTGGTTTTTGTGGTGATCAAGCAAAGATCACAAATCAAACAAGATAATAAAACAAACTAACAACTCAAGCTAGCAAGGCAACAAGTAACACAAACGCAAAATATGTGATCAAAGAGAGAAAAGTGGATTCTAGAGGTCAAGATTTCCGGTTATGGCATTGGACTCAAGGTTCTAAGGATTCTAAGGATTATAAGGATTCTATGGACAAAGCTGCGGTGTTGGGAAAGGGTGTTTCACTAATGGAAGAAATTACCGGGTAGGTCTCTCATTTCACTAGTCCCGCATCAAACTCCTATTACCGGGTAGGTCTCAAGGGGTTAAAGTAGGGAATTCTACACAAACCGGATACTACTTAAGGGGCAACCCTCTCCTTACCAGGTAAGTCTCGCAATAGGGAAGTCTCAAGCAATAATCCTAGCACACTCGATCCAATAGCGGCTTATGAGGCTCACTACTACCTAGAATTCATTATCTTGGGTATCTAAGATCGGAAATCATCAAATAGATCTCTTCCCTCACTTAGGTTGATAGCATTAGGTGATCCTAAGCTAAATTAAGCTTAATAAACACTAGGATTTCAACAACCTAACACCCTAACATACAGATTCATCAATTAAAGATCAACAGAGGAGAAAATCGGGTGGATCATGGAAAAATCGGCCGATTTACCTGAAGAACAGGCCGGTTTTTCTCCATGGGTTAGGTTTCGTGCATACAAATCATCCTAAACTAACATATAAGTCCATCCTATCATCACCCAAGCCATAACCATCAATCCATCACTCCAGAATCACAATAAACTAGCCAACAGTTTGCATATCAAGATCCAAAATCATCACACAAGCATACATGGTTTTCATAGATGGATGATGAAAGATAAGCAAGTAAAAACAATAAATCTCAGTTGAATCTAAGTTTTAGTAAGACTTACAACTCTTCAAATGAAATTCCAAAACGTTCCTAACAATCCTTGCAATAGTTCTTCAATCCAAGACTCCAAAAATCACTCAAAATCACTCAAAACCTCACTATCACTCTTAGATTAGTGTTCTTCTTCTTCCTTTAATTTGAGAGAGTTTTCCCCCTCTCCAAGTGTATCCCCAATGGATGAGCTGTGAATGAGAGAATGTGGGAGAGGACTAGATCCTCAGCAACAGCTTGCAGGCCCACTTATATTCTCCACCAAGAGCAAGGCCGGATCAAGAGATCGTGGGACACGTGGCTTAAGCTGTCAAAGGCAGGAAAATCGACCCAGTCAAATAAATCGGCCGATTTTCCTGGTAGTTGGTCCGATTTTCTTCAACATAAGCATGCTATGATCGTCTAGCCATGAGTTGCTCCATTGCTTGCACCAATAGTAGTCTTTGTGTCCTTTGTTGCTCCAATTATGCTCCTTCAAAGCTTTGGATGTGTACCACCATGAGGCTTGACCCTCGAATGCATCGGTTAATGTCCTCGAATGCATCGGTCAGTGCCGGTCACTTGTCTTGCCTCCCGCAACCCGGACCATAGTGACACACATGTGAACAACTCATTGCACCTTGTCTCAAGACAAGCTCAACGGTTACAATGAAGACTTAGCCCAAATCTCCAACAAATTTCACATGCTTGATTTTGACAATACTTGAAGGTTATGATGTTTGTCTTGAAGTTTAAGCAATTTATGATGTTTCTCTACTTTACATTCTTTGGTTTATGTATGTAAGCGTTTTTAAGAATGAATGAAGCAATGTTTGAGGATGATCTATTGACTAGAAGCACATTTACCTAAAGGATGGTTTTGTTTTGAGTTTGCATGCATATTTCATTCTAACTTGTATTCTAAGCTTTTGAAAACCTTGCTTGAGGACAAGCAAGTGACAAGTATGGGGTATTTTGTTAGCATGAAATATTGCGATATTCTAGGCACTTATTTTGGTTGTTTTTCCCTTATTATTGTTTACTTGGATAAATTTTAGAAGCAAATGATAGCTTGTTCATCTATTATGTCGATATGGAAGTCTACACTAACTTTGTGTTGATTATAGTGAATAAGAGCTAAATCGGAGCAATTGAGAGAGAAAATGGAGTGATCGATCATGTTCGAGGATTTGGAGACACATCAAGGAAGCTAAGGAAGGAGCTAGGATGAAGAATGTCACGATACAAAGGAAACTACAAGCAATATACACTTCCACGCCCTGAATTACGGCCGTAGAGGAGTCCACGCTCTAAACCACGGCCGTGGATCTTGGCATCATGAGCGTGGAGCACTCCAGTTGGTTACATGGCCTAAATTACGGTCGTGGAAGTCACAAGACACTGTAATCCTTTTACACGCTCTAAACCACGGTCGTGGAAAGCCATGAGACCGTGATTTAGGCGATCTTTTAACGTGTCATTAATTGCCACGTCATTTACGTATTGGGCCTGGATGGCTATTCCTTCTCGTCTGATAAAAAGGTCGGAAAAGAGAGTTTCGAGGATGGTTGCTTACGGACGCTTAAGGCCGCTTACCCTTGCTTTCGGCATTCTTGCCTAGGGTTGATTAATGATCGCCGGAGGTTGCGAAAACGCCAGATTTGGAGACAATTGGAGATTGCTCACAACGAGGTTTAGCCTTTTTCTTAGGTTTTGATATTGAAGACGGATTGACATCCCGTTCTTCATACTTGTCTTAGATCATTGTGAGGTTTTGTGTTATATATTCTGAATCCATTAACATTGCTTCTTATGTTTTGGATTTGAGATTGGTTTTGAAGTTTTATTAAGTATTCGTGGGTTTTCATATTTTATTCTCTTTAATTTGAATATTGATATCATGACAATGATTGTTGGCTAAAACCCTTTAGCAATTCTAAGGTGAAGGGTTGATAGTTGTGGCTTAGAGATGATAGATCGATCGTAATTTGATTGGACACTGAGAGTTAGAGAAATATTGTCGATGAACCTAAATCACGGCCTATTCTTAGGTTTCCACGGCCGTGGTTCTCAAGATCTACCCATGATTTACTTTAGTTTACGAACCTTGCTTTTACTTTAATCCAAAGTTAAAGATTAGCTTTAACCTAGTCTTGGCTTGTCTTTTCTAGGTAGTAGTGAGACTCAACATCCTCTATTTCGGTTTTGAGTGTCACAACCTTAACCATTTGAGTTTATCTTGATCCTTGGGTTACAAGTTTGGGTATTTGAGATCAATTCTAGTCCTTAAATCCTTTCTATACTGGAGCCTCAACAACCTTTATAGAGAGTTCTTTTGGTTAGACATATAAGGTTTTGGAACTTCACCGTACAATACCTTGCCTTAGCATACCTTTGCAATTATCTACTATGTCCTTATATGTATAGTATATCTTGAATCGATTACCACAATTGAATACCTGGATCTTTAGGGTTGTTGTTTTCCCCAATATTTGCAAAGCTTTACACTTTACTTGCTCGATTACTTGAAACTGATTTTGTTTCACCAACTCCCTGTGATTGATACTCTGGAATATTTGCTAATCTACGCCGATCCGTACACTACGGGTTCGCTTGCTTTTATTCTAGTTTTATAAATTTAAGACTTGATTGCACGCACGTTTTAGGATGAACAATTAGCATTGGTGTGTGTTTGGTGATGTGTGTGTTATTCTTTATTATTTATAAACAACTAAAACGGTAATATGACCACCGACTTTAAATTATTTTTGCCCACGTGTATGATAACGGGCGGTGACATCACTGCCTAGCTCTTGCGAGAGCCAGGAGGTTCTCGGCGACTATCCCAGCCAGGTACGGTCGGATGCATCAGTACCATTCCTTGCCGGTAAGTGGGGACCGAGGCGAGTTTTGTGAGATTCTCGTGTCACAAAAGAAGTTGAATTAGAACGGGATATGACTTAATAATAATAAAGATAATAAACCGGATTTGTATGCTTTGGAGTATGATGTGTGCCTAAGTTTAATGCTTGTGATTGTTCCTCTCACCTCGTTTCTAATGTTTAGAATATCACTTAACGGTTTTAAACTATTTGTGTAGAAGCCTTGCAAGTTAGGTACGCCGCCGAGTGAGGTGGAGGAGTGGACATTCGAGGGTCACTGTACATTATAGGACGGTGACATTTTGGAGTTATGTTGTATGTTTTATGGATTTCTTTCTCGAAGTTTGTGTCGTTTTGAGGACTCGGCTGAGTTTCCACCTTGTATCTTTACTTTACAGTTCTCGCATACATTATAAAACGATTTTAGATTCCTTTATGTGTGCCTTGTTGGAAAGGTCCGGTGAAATTTTTGTCAGGCTAAAGGGCGGGACCCATAGTGAAGTCTCGCCCGTAGCATTCCGAGTCCTGCGGATTTAGGTTCTTACAAAAGTGATATCAGAGGTTGACAACAATGGCACTCACAATCTTCTAAAAGCCAAATGAGGAATAAACAGAACCCACACGGAGTCTGAATTTTTCGTTTTCAAATTCATATGGATGAGTCTGGCTTGGGTTAAATTGTACGAAACCACCACTACTCATGCAAACCTTAATGACGTAGACTTCTGGATTTGATGTATGTATATATTTTTCGTTTTCAAATTCATAGGTTTTGGAATTGTATGTACCTAGTTATTTATGTGACCTTAGGATGATTGGACTTATATGCCTTAATTGTATATATGGATTTCGGTTTACCATCATGCTTTTGTGAGTTATTATCATATTAAGTTCATAAGTATTACATACGTATTTATATAAATAAACACCATACGCTATCAGATGACATGTACAAGAGCCACCGTCTACGTAGGACCCACCGTGGCTAGACCCGCTCTTCCTCCTACCGCCCCGAGACAGGGACGAGAAGGGTGACCTCCAAGCACGAGAGGTCGAGGACATATCTCCATTGCGGACCCACGAGTTGTGGATCCACCAGCAGTTGAGGTTCCCACCAGTCCCCCATCTACTATGACCGGGGCAACATCTATCGGAGCTACTATGTTTGAGGACTATGTACGTCGAGTTAAGGAGGCGTTTAGGATGGGAGCGTCACCTCCCGTGCCACCGGTGCCTACACCTACACCTACGAC
This sequence comes from Fagopyrum homotropicum, assembly GCA_033239125.1. Classification (NCBI taxonomy): domain Eukaryota; kingdom Viridiplantae; phylum Streptophyta; class Magnoliopsida; order Caryophyllales; family Polygonaceae; genus Fagopyrum; species Fagopyrum homotropicum. The sequence goes on along the minus strand of BSWB01000005.1, from coordinate 83,199,932 downwards.
ATCAGTTGAGGTCTTGCAAAGGGTTACTCAAATTAGGGCCCCACTAGAGGTAGTTGCCCCAGCAGTAGTTGCACCCTGGCCACTTGCTGATGTTGTTTGGGCGAGAGACGAGTTGATATCACCGGGACTGGATTCATGGTTGAAGGCTTTCAACTAGGAGCATGTACCCTACTTCGACGGGAAGGTAGGGTTTGAGGTCTAGCATTAGATTGGGCATGTGGTATCTGTACTAGAGGTGATCTATTGCACAGTGGAGATGCAGGTTGAGATAGTCTTGACGGGATTCCGGGAGAAGGCCCAGTATTGGTGGAGGACGGTTAGAGGCGGTGTGACCAAGATGGATCGGCTGTTAAGCCTTGTTAGGGAGACCTTTTTTCCGGATTCACTGAGGAGAGACAGAGTCCAGGAATTCTTGGAGGCGGGATTCGAGGACGTCCCGATCTTCGAGGCTATTAGGCGATTTTGGAAGGAGCTAGCTTTGTTGGATCCTGTCGCAGCTCCGGCGGAACAGCATGTTTACCTTTTTTCTAGGAGATTGAGGGAGTCCACCCGTGCTTATATTGCGGGATTTTGTTGTGACTCGCTGACGGAGTACTAGGACCGAGCTTCGGCCTATGAGAGAGATCGACTAGGGTCTAGGAGGGTGGCATAATCCGGAGGGCCGGAAAAGACACAAAGGACTTTACTAGCTAGTTCAGGGGCAGGAGCCTCAGGGCAGGGACGTAGCCATACTCAGGGACGTTCCGGTCCTTAGAAGTCAATGTAGGCATTAGGCCGGGGACCACAGTGCCACGGTTGTGGAGGATATGGGAACCTGAGGAGTACTTGTAGGAAGCCACCTATGGCGTGTTTCACTTTTCGTCAGATGGGCCACCGAGCCGCTTTTTCCCGTCAGGGCAAGTCCCAGTCGCATCAGAGTTCTTCACCTGCTAGCGTAGAAGGGGGCAACTAGAGACCGTCACAGTTTCTGTCTTCGGGTTTTGGGCAGAGAGGTCAAAGTCAAGCTCGTACAAAGGGATCAGCCTTGGGATAGAGCCGAGAAAGAGGTCGTGTTGGAGGCACCCAGGAGACTAGAGGCACTCAGGCAGGGTATTTGAGTTGAGGAGTGTCGTTGATCCAACAGCACCGGCAGCCACAGGTACTATTCAAATTCATGACTTTCCGGTCCGTGTTTTATTTGATACGGGTGTTACGCACTCTTTTATATCCGATGATTGTGTAGCTAGGTTGTCCTTAGTTATGGTAGATGGGAGACCCTTTGTTGTGGGGTTATCCGATCAGGGTAGGGTTAATGGTACCCGAGAGGTACACGGTATTCCCATACGCTTAGGAAACCGTGATTGGTTAGCCGTCTTATATGTCATGCACTTGGTGCATGATGAAATCATCCTAGGGATGGATTGGATGGAACCCCCGTCCGAGCCGCCTTGGACATCAGCCGGAGGACCGTGACGGTTACAACGGAGATGGGACATGAGGTGAATTTCCGAGGATGGGACCTCGGGAAGACCGGTATGGTCATTAGTGTGGTATGAGCCGCAAGATTTACTGGGTAGAGATGCAACGCCTTCTAGTGCTATGCCATGAAGGAGGAAACGGGACCATCACTGGAGGAGATTCCCGTAGCGTGTGAGTTTGAGGATGTTTTCGGGGAGCCACCCGGATTGCCATCACACAGGAGCGTTGATTTTTTTATTGAGTTGGAGTCTGGCACAAGGCTCATATCCAAGGCTCCATACCGCATGGCGCCGATCGATATTGTGGAGCTGAAGAAGCAGCTCAAGGAGTTAGCCGAGAGGGGTTTCATACGCCCAAGCGTTTCCCCTTGAGGTGCGCCGGTCCTCTTCGTGAGGAAGATGGACAGATCGTTGAGGCTATCCATTTATTAACAGGAGTTGAACAAAGTCCATCAAGAACATGGAACCTCTAACGCGCATTGATGATTTGCTAGACTAGTTGCATGGAGCCTCCGTGTTTTCACGTATATATTTGAGGTCGGGATATCACTACCAGAGGGTGAGGGAGGAGGACATGCTGAAGACGGAATTCAGGATGAGATACGGCCATTATGAGTTTCTCGTGATGCCATTTGGGATCACGAATGCACCCGCCGTCTTCATGGAATTGATGAACAGTATCTTCATCGACTTCTTGGACTAGTTCATAGTAGTGTTTATTGATGACATCTTATTATACTCTCGGAGTAGACAGGAGCAAGAGGGACACTTGAGGACGGTGCTTTGCGTCCTTCGGGATAGAGAGCTTTACGCTAAGCTCTCTAAGTGCGAACACTGGATGTCCGAGGTGGCATTCCTCGGTTACATTGTTTCCTCCGAGAGTGTCATGGTTGACCCGGCGAAGATAGAATTTGTTTCTTCATGGCCACCTCCTAGGATGGTTTATGACATGAATTATATACCATTATAACCATGTATATTGTGGAGGTTTACCTCAATGTACCTTGCATTTGGAGAGAATTTGTGTACCTTTTAGGCTTATTTCATTTATATTCCGAAAATAGAGGTCTACACGAGTTTTGGTTAAATTATAGGTAAATGCGGTGGATTTGGAAGCAAAAGTGGCGCAAGGAGCATCTAGAGCTAATAAGGGAGCTTAAGGAGTCTTAGAGGAGTCACAAAGAGCAAAGGATGTGTATAAAAGAGTCACCAAAGGGAGGAAGGAAACAAGCCAAGAGACGAGCATTCTTTATTGAAGAAAATCGTGCCATTCACCATAAAAATCGGACGATTTTTTCCCTAAAAATCGAACGGTTTTCTTCATTGTTTCACTAGCACGATTTTCTATAACTTTCAGACAAAGAAATATCACGACCCAAAGCCCATCACTTGTGGGCTTGAGAAGTGTTTTCCTAAGCGGCCCATTAGCAAGGAACTATACATTGGAACCCTAGGAACGAAAATCGGGAGTTCGCAGCGGGAAAGATTTACACGATTTTGAGAGATTGAAGGTTCTTGGAGAGGATATTAAAGGGAACTACCAAGAAGTCAATCTATACCATTATTGTGAGATCTTTTGTTTCCCTTTCCAATTCTTGTGGTTTGTGAAAACATTACAGAGTGTTTTGAGAGATACTTTGATTGGATTTTATATTTGATTACAAATTCGGAGATTATTAGGTTTTTATTCAAAGTTCGTGTTTATTTTATTTTATTCATTCAATCTTAATTTTGATTTGATTTTGAAAATGGTTGGCTAAAAACCTTGTGATTTTGGGGAGAATAGTTGAGGATTGAGTCTTAGATGATGATAGACTGAAATCATTTAACCATTTGGACCCCGAGAGTTGAGATTTAGACTTTGCGACAACAGGAAATTGCCCCATTCTTGATAAAATTGTACGATTTATCCATGAACAGGTCGATTTATCTCCCTGACGATCTTTAATTGATTTATTCTTTAACCAAAGTTAATCCTTGCCTAAATCTCAACCTTGCTTAACCTTTTTAACCTCTATTTAAGTGTGTGAAGAGACTTCATCATTGATTCTACATTTAATATCTAAAGATTACAAGATTTGGGTAATAGAGAGACTCAACATCCTTTATTAAGGTTTAAGTGTGTTTTCCATCTTTATCTTTAAGAGTCATATCCTGGGGTTTTGGGTGGTTAGTTTGAGTGTAATTCTTATCCTTAGACCTTTCTATATTGCAGCCTCAACAACACATATAGAGAGAAGCTTTGGATTAGATATATAGGTTTTGGAACTTCTCCGTACGATACCTGCATTTGAAACACATAACCTTGGCAACATCAACTTTGTCCTTTGATCTTTAGAAGTGTCTTGAATTGAAAGCCGCAGTCGGATACTTGAATCCTTGGAATCATTTGTCTCTTTATTAATCACAAAATCTTTTGCACTTTGTCAGATAACTGAAATCGATTTTATTCTCACCAAATCCCGGAGTTCGACTCTGGAATTTCTTGTCTTACTACAGCTGATCCGTACACGGCGGGTTTGCTTTTACTTAAGTTCTAGATATAAATCTAAGACTTTGACGCAAACACTTTCGAGCGACCAAGTTTCTAGCGCCGTTGCCGGGGATTTGGTCTAGACCAAAGTCGGTTTTCGGTTGTATGGCTTGGGAGCTTTTGCTCTTGTGATTTGATTTGTCTACTTGAGTGATTTTTGCGGATTTTTTAGGTATATGCGAAAGACTAGATCTACCAAAGATCTAGTTCTTTTTTATCCCGAATTAAAGAAAACATTGAGAAGAAAGTTGAAAGAGAAAAAGATGGCTGAAAACAACGAGAGAAACATCAAAGCGGAGTTGGATGAAGCTCAAGCTCAACTAAAGTTGAGTGAGAAGCCTCGTATGGAAAAATTGGAGCGTCATCAATTCCGTATACATGAGCTCAAGGCTATGATGCTGGATATGAAGTTGGAGACGAATGATGCTAAGAAGAAGAATGTCAAGAAACCTAAGTCCATTAGAGCTGAATCATCTGACGATGATGAGATGCCAGACCTAGAGGATATTACACCACTAGTCGGTCCAGTGCGTGATAATCCTAGAACACAAGTTAACCCTCACATTCCCGTTAGAGAGGCGAGAGTTGCTGATGGAGGGGATGAACCACGAGCCCTTGGACAAAGGATGGATCCAATTCAGCAACCGCGTCGTTTAGGTGTGAATTTTGGAGCTGAAGACATCCAGGATTTCGGGTTTAGCACGCAAGTTATTACCATGGTTCGCCAAAGTCAATTTGGTGGAACCAATGCTGAATCTCCACACCAACACTTGCAAAATTTCCAGATTATGATGGAGACAATGAAGCCGAAGAGGGCTATAAACAACAACTACAAGATCAAACCGTTTTTCTTCTCTTTGATGGACAAGGCTTTGTCTTGGTATCAAGCTCTTCTAGCTAGAAGGCTTAACACTTGGGAGGATTTATCTACGGAGTTCCTCACCAAGTTCTTTCCGCCATCCAAAACGGCGGAGTTGAGTGGTAAGATTAATGCAGTTTCTATGAAACCTAACAAAAGTTTGTTTCAATCCTGGGAATGGTTTCAGGATCTCTTATTGGATTGCCCACACCATGGCATTCCAAAGGTAGAATTGTTGGAGAACTACTACAAGGGGTTGGATGTGGAAACACAATTCAATCTCCAATCTCTTTCTTGTGGTACATTTATGGACATGAGAGATGATGATGCTTGGGACTTCATTGAGAAGCAAGCCCAAGTGATTGAGAAGTATTCCCACCGGAAGGTGGATCTGAATAACCGGAATCAAGGGGATCTGGAAGCTAAGCTAACTCAAGCTGCACAAACTCAAATATTCTCCCTCAACACCGAAATCAAGGAGTTGAAGGAAATTATTAGAGCTGGCCTTCAAAAGCCAATGGAGCAAGATGTTGTCTACTAAGGAAACAACAACAACAATCAAGGGAATAGGAACAATAACCAGAACAACAATTGGAACAACAATTGGAATAACAACAATAACAAGAATTCCACCAACAATTGGTGGTCCAACCAACAAAATTCCGGTAAATCCTATTCAAATTCAAGAAATTCACTAACACCACCTTTCTCTTCTTCTACCCCTTTGAAAAGCCAGGGTCAAACATCAAATAGCTCAAACAAGACGGAGAAGGAGAAATCCGATCCTATGCTGGAAACAATCTTGGCAAAGGTACAAGGTTTAGAGAGCTATATAACTTCGGTTGACACGGCACAAAAACCTTAGAAAACCAAGTATTCAGCAAAGCCGGAGAAGTTCCGAGAGATCAAGGGAAGCTTCCCGGAAAGACGGAGGACAACCCAAAAGGAAGTGTGATGGCGATTACTACTAGAAGTGGTGTAAAATCCACCAATCCGCAACCCAAAGTAGTTGAAACTTCCTCTGAAAAGGAAAGGAAAAGGAAAAAGAGAAGGAAGATGTCTATGTTCCTCGTCCCGCTTACAAACCACCTCTACCTTTCCCCCAATCTAGAGCAAGAGCGCGTCTAGATAAACACTTCGGTAAGTTCATCAATCTTATGAGTAAGCTCAGCTGCAGAGAGATTTGACGGAGTTAGAGACAGATATCCGGTTCCCGGAGACGGACTATTGTTTGTCCGCGTTTGAGATGTTACTTGATATGTCCGGAGGGATCCGACAAAAGCAAGAGGGCTGTCGGAGTTTGATGATAATCAGAGAGAAGATGACCCGAGTTGAGGCCCCGTAGTTTACAGTAGGAGCAGACGGATTACTGAGATGCCAAGGGCGTATATGTTTGTCCGCGTCTAGAATCCGCTTTCTTACCTCTTATCTCTCATCTTTGTGTTTGTGTGTTTATTTGCTTGTTTGTGTTGATATATTTTTGATCCTTGTTTGATCACCCAAAACGTTCCAAAAATATTGTGTTTTGCACTTTCTTTATTCCTCATCTCATCTTAGTTTAGATTTACATTATCTTTGAACATTGAATGACTTGATTTCACCTCAGTCCTTATGTTCGACCACGGAATACTTTCCTTTCTACAAAACGATCCGTACACTGCGGGTTTGGCTAGGTAGTTTAGGAGATTAGTTCGAGTTTATAAATGTAGAGCTTTTTGTGCTACCTAATTAGCGTAACCCTCCCCGTATACCAGGTCTGTCATGACATCAGAGAACCTCCCATAATCCACGGCGGGATGAAAGGAAAAGGTTATCACATCCACGTAGTGGGGCAATCAATAGAACATAGGTCGATAAAAACGACAATTCATGCTATCATAGAAAACATATAAAGCACACACCACTTATGCAAACACCCAATATAGGGATGGTAGCTAAGTAAGTCCTACGGACTTACCTCATCCTCGTACACAGCTCTACCACAACAACCTCCAATCCTGAGAGAGGGGTACTGCCTAATAACAAGGCATAAAGATATATCAACCTCTATTCATAAAAGGGTCACACCTAGACCCAAAGGGATCCATAATGATCATGCTCAAACTCCCAACCTCAATCAACATCAACCTAAGTCCTTAAAGCCGTACAAGGCATAAAACGATCATAACCTCAACTAAACATATCCTCACACACCTAGCATGCCCCTATACACTCATACTAGGAAATGGGGGTACAAAGGATCCTAAGGATGGCCTAGAAGCAACACACACCTGCAGAACCAAGTGCAACACCAAGCTGGTGCAGGTGGACGCAGGGGCGGCTAGGAGATGTCGCAGGGGCAGTCCAGAGATGGCGCAGGGTCGGCTAGTGTGTAGAGACACACCACTTCAGCTCCTTCTTCACTCCTCTCTTTGATTCCTTCACTTCTTCTTCGTTCAACACCCATACATACAGAAACATACATATATATACATCAACATAAGCCAATTAAGTCTGGAACAAGATCCAAACCTAAGGGATCTAAGCTAGGCTAAGGAAAGAGGAAAAAGATGAGGGAAAGAAGAAAGAAAGAGGGGAAACCATGAACTCACCAAGCTGAGCTCTCCAGAAAGCCAAACACAAGCACCACAAACCTCAAGCTGGCTCAACAAGCACAACAACAACACCATTCACAACAGCAAGCAAAGCCGTCAAGGATCTCTCACAAACTCAACCAAGCTCAAAGAAGATCAAAGATGATCCAAGGGGGAAGAGAAGATGAAGTACGTAGGGAGAGAGAGATGGGGCTGAAGATACTTAACCCTCATCAGAAGGAAAGAAGGAGAAGCTTATAAAGGAGTGAGGATCAAAAACCAAAGCTCGACTCAAAGAAGACGGCTGCAGCACACCACAAACCGCAGGGGCGGTTGGCTTGGCCGTAGGGGCGGCTCATAGGCACGCAGGGGCGGCCCACTGTAGGTCCAAATGTAAAAGGAAGTTGCGTCTCAGCTGAGGCATAGGTGCGGGATCTCTCGAAAACTCAGGCTCTTACAGGAAAAAGATAACTTTCCATAGTAGATCCGAGATTCCAAGGCTATAGCTCCTACCAAGGTCTTCCTAGGAGAGTGAAGATTATAGAAAACAAGGAAGACGAGAGTGAAGAGAAGAAAGGTTGAGCGTGAATGTGAAAAGGAGGAATCAGGGGGAAAAGGGAGTATTGATGGCTGCCAAAAGGGATGGGGAGACCCAAGGGTCACCTGTCCCCTTGTCTCCTCACTCCGTATCCCGAGGCCGGAAAGAAAAAGGAAGGCTCGGTCCCGCAATAAATCCCGAAACTCAGCTAACGTGCCTGCTGGAATTAAGCCGTTGACGCGAAAAGACCGGAAAACATCTCGACACCCGGAATAAATATTCCGGATGCTACAAATAACCCACCTAAAAACATGTTTTGTCCCGAAACTTGGTAAACGTAAAACTCACAACTAACAACACTCGAAAAATCTTATAGAACATGTAACGTCGCCCATCAACCCTCCAACTCATAAGTCAACCCCATAACCACATCAACACCTCGAAAGGTAATCATACATACACACATATAGCACACACACACATCGTATCACAAATCACAAAAACGTAACCAAGGAATAACTCGGGACTAACCCGACTGCCCTATCGATGTCACTAAACCGGCGTAAAAATATGGATAGTTCCTACAGATAATATCCTCCATCTCCCATGTGGCCTCATCGGCTCCTCACCTCGACCACTACTATAAGAGCCTAGTTGTTGAGTTGTTGAGAGTGTATGTTGAGGACTTGGTTTTAGCCTGATCTGCCCCTGCGTGACCTAGAGGCCGCCCCTGCGGTTTGCTTGGGCAACATCACCGCCTCATAAAGTCCGCCCCTGCGGCTCTTTGTGGTTGTAGCCGTCTTTGTTGACTCCTTGAACCATGCTTTACCCTTTTCCTCCCTTTATAAGCTTCTTCTCTCTCGTTCTGATGAGGGTTCTTCATTTCCTTCGGATCTCTTCTTGAGTTTCCTTGAGCTTTGTTTGAGTTTGTGAGAATCTTGGATGGCTTTGTTGCCGATTGTTGATGGTTGAGGTTGTTGTGCCTTGTTGAGCCAACTTGGAGGTCATGATGAGAGTTTCAGCATCTGCATAGGTTCAGCTTGTTGAGCTCTCACGGCTTCCTTCTCTTTCTTTCTTCATTCTTTCGTCTTCTCTTCCGTTCTCTTATTCTAGTATAGATTCCTTAGGTTCGGATCTTGTTCTAGCCATGATTGGAATATGTTGATGTATATATATGTATGTTTCTGTTTGTATGCGTGTTGGATGAAGGAGTGAAGGAATCGAAGGAACGAGTGAAGAAGGGGCTGACTTGGCGTCCCTGCTGTCGAGCCGCCCCTGCGCCACTTGCAATTGCCCCTGCCCCGGCCAAGGTCCGCCCCAACGCCTCCTGCAGCCGCCCTTGCGGCCACCTGCAGTCCAGCCTTGTGTTGGCTTTGCTTTGCAGGTGTGTGTTGCTTCTAGCCTTGCCTTAGGATGCCTTTGTTCCCTCCCTTCCTAGTGTGAGTCATGCTAGATGTGTGAGGAGCTGTTTTGATGGGGTTATGATCCGTATATTCGGTTGTGAGGTTAGGTTGAGGATGATCCTATGGATCCCTTGGGTCTAGGTGTGACCCCTTTGATTGATAAGAAATTGATATATCTCTATGCCTTTTTTTAGGCACTATCCCTCTCAGGAGTGGAGGTTGATTGTGGTTGGGCTTTGTACAAGGTTGAGGTAAGTCCGTAGGACCTACTTAGCTAACATCCTTATATTGGGTGTTTGCATGAGTGGTGTGTGTGTTATATGTTTGCTATGATAGCATAAGATGTCGTTATTACCGACCTATGTTATATTGATTGCCCCGTATGCATGGTACTGATAACCTTTCCCTTTCATCCCACCGTGTTGTCTAGGAGGTTCTCTGATGTCAATCCAGATTGACTTTATAGGAAGGGCGTAAGCCACTCCCACAGGGTACACGGATTGTGTGACCAATACAAGTACAACTAGCTATCAGGCTCAGAGGCGAGGATGTATCGTTCCTCGTGTCACATACTTTCATCTATTTATATATACATGATTTGAGTGAAGGACTATTATATAAAGATGATAAATGGGTAAATGTGTGATAACATGCTGATGTGTTTATCTTTCCATTATTGTGTTTGTGCTTATGCATTACCTTATATATGTATCGTTAGCTAATGGATTTATACTATGTTGTAGATGCCCTACAAGACAAGCGAGCTTCTAAGTGATCTAGCAGGGTGGCAAGCCGAGGACCTCTCGGACATAGGATGATTATGGTCTTTTGGGGTTGTTATGTTTCCCTCCTGCGTAAGGATGATCTTATGTTACCTCCTGTATGAAGATGTTGTTGTTTATACTCGGCTATGATGTTGTTACCTTTTGGTTGTACAGTTTATACAGTTTTATGTATTTGCTTTATATTTTTCAGTTTCATGTTGTAAGGTCCAGCGAACTTGTTGTTAGGATAGGGTTAGGATCCATTGTGAGATCCTAGCCAAATGTGGAACTCGGAGTCCCGTAGATTCGGGGTGTTACAGAGTTGGTATCAGAGCCTTAGGTTGAAAACAATGGCACTTGCTACTTTCAACAAGGTTTGATAGGTAAAATAAACAGAACCTGAAAGGGGTCTGACGTTTTCAAAAGGATTTTTGGTTTTAAGTATGGTTTTAAGTTAGAATGTACGAGAAGTTGCCACCTCTACTATGGATCTCTACAGTATAGATATGTATATATATGTATTGTGAATGATGTTTGTATATGTGTTATATATATATATACCTATACATATGGCCTATATAGAGCCTTATAAGTTAGGTGTGCATACCCCGCAGATGGCTTGGACTAGAGCTACTTATGTTGTAGGCCGAGGTAGAGGTAGACCACCTCTTCCTCCGGGCGTGATAGGAGAGGGACCAGTTCCCGCTGCTAATCCACCAGTGGTGGAGGAGGTACATGAGGAGATTGCCGAGAGTTTCATCCGAGAGATGATGAGTGGTGGATCTAGGAGACATCATTCACATCGAGTCCAATATGATGACTCGGATCGTGTCTCCATGAGGGGGCCAGAGATTAGAGAGTACATTAGACGTGTAGAGGAGGCTGCCAGAGCTGGTAGACGGGCCACATATCTACCGGGGCATGAGGGATCTTCTGAGATGTCTAAAGGAGCCACATAGGTGCGAGATATGCCAACACATGCTACTGAGACTGTTCGAGTTACAAAGGAGACCAGAGGGCCTGCACCAGATACCTACTTGAAGATATTCCATCAGATGGGCGTAGCACCTTACTCTAGAAAGATAGGGTTGGAGACAAAGGTCTGGATAGGACATGTAGAGTCAGCTTTAAAGTCTATCAGATGTCCTGAGGATAGATAGATAGAGCTAGTTTAGTCTCTATTCCGCGACCTTGCACATCAATGGCGGAGGACTGTACGAGCCAGAGCCACCAGTTATGATCGTATGAGGAGTATGATCAGAGAGAAAATTTTCCCTACCTCATTGAGGAGGTAGAAGCTGCAGGATTTTGTGGAGGCCGGCTCTGAGGATGTGCCAATTACAGACGCCATCAACCGCTTCTAGACAAAGTTAGCTTTGCTGGGTCCAGGTGCACCATATGAGGACCAGCATATGTACCTATTTTCCCGTCAGTTAGCTTTGCTGGGTCCAGGTGCACCATATGAGGACCAGCATATGTACCTATTTTCCCGTCGACTGAGGAAGAGCACACGTTCATAAATGGCGAGATTTCATTGCGAGTCCCTAACTGATTATCAAGACCGGGCTTCTTGTTATGAGAGGGAGTGAGCCCGTCAAAGGAGGGCTTCTCAGACGGGACGGTCTGAGAAGAGGCAGCGCACTGGGCAGATCAGTGGAGTTGGTGGAGCATCTAGCTTTGGGCGGAGTCAAAGACGTCAGAGTTACCCCTCGTCTACACTAACTACACATAAGGGACGACAATGCTTCAACTGTGGTGATCCTGGATACATACGACCGGAGTGTATGAGGCCACCAGTGACTTGCTTTACCTGTTTTAGACCAGGTCATCGAGCTGCCTTCTGTAGGAAAGGAGGTGTGGCATCATAACAGGGTTCTTCCCCTGTCAAGGTAGTAGGAGGTGGTCAAAGGACACCTCAACAGCAAACACAGGGACAACAGAGGGTCCCAAATCGTCCTTCTACTCAAGGATCTGTTCTCGGGACGAGTAGAGGTAGAGGTCGTGGTGGGAGTACCACTGACACTAGAGGAGCTCAAGGTAGAGCTTTTGAGCTGAGTAGTGTAAAGGAGCCGCCTACACCGGCTGCTATAGGTACCATTCTCCTTCATGGTCTACTTGTTAGAGTTTTACTTGATACGGGTGTTACGCATTCCTTTATTTCTGATACATGTGTTGAGCGTCTGTGTTTAGCGACTATAAAGGGGATATCCTTTACTATAGGGTTACGTGATGGTACCTTGTCGCCCGTAAGTGTGCGTGCAAATAAGTGTTACGTTTAGGAATATATGCGCAAAATGCCTTAAATTTAAACTCGATATATTTCTCCTAACTCCTAGCGAACCCGCAGTGTACGGCACATTTTGTAGTAGGGATAGTATTCCGAGGTCGAACACGAAGACTAAGGTGAAATCAAGTCAAACAATGGTCATAGATAGTGTGGATCTAGTCTAAGAAAAGAGAAAGGAACAAAGAAATGAAGATCATGATATTTTTTTGGTTGGGTTTTTGTAGTGATCAAACAAAGATCACAAATCAATCAAGATAATAATCAAATTAAAAACTCAAGCTAGCAAACAAACAAGCAACACAAACACAAAGTATATGATCAAGAGAGAAGAGTGGATTCTAGAGGTCAAGATTTCCGGTTATGGCATTGGACTCAAGGTTCTAAAGATTCTAAGGACAAAGCTGCGGTGTTGGGAAAGGGTGTTTCACTAATGGAAGCAATTACCGGGTAGGTCTCTCACTTCACTAATCCCGCATCAAACTCGTATTACCGGGTAAGTCTCAAGGAGGTAGAGTAAGGAATTCTACACTAACCGGACACTACTTAAGGGACAAGCCTCTCCTTACCGGGTAAGTCTCGGAAAAGGTAAGTCTCAAGCAACAATCCTAGCACATCAATCCAATAGCGGCTTGTGAGGCTCACTACTACCTAGAATTCATCATCTTAGGTATCTAAGGTCGGAAATCATCGGGTAGATCTCTTCCCTCACTTAGGTTGATAGCATTAGGTGATCCTAAGCTAAATTAAGCTTAATAAACACTAGGATTTCAACAACCTAACACCCTAACATACAAATTCATCAATTAAAGAGCAACAGAGAGGAAAATCGGGTGGATCATGGAAAAATCCGCCGATTTGACTGAAGAACAGCCCGGTTTTTCTTCCTGGAATTGGTTTCGTGCATACAAATCATCCTAAACTAACATATAAGTCCATCCTATCATCACCCAAGCCATAACCATCAATCCATCACTCCAGAATCACAATAAACTAGCCAATAATATGCATATCAAGATCCAAAATCATCACACAAGCATACATGGTTTTCATAGATGGATGATGAAAGATAAGCAAGTGAAAACAATAAATCTCAGCTGAATCTAAGTTTTAGCAAGACATACAACCCTTCAAATGAAGTTCCAAAACGTTCCTAACAATCTTTGCAATAGTTCTTCAATCAAAGACTCCAAAAATCACTCAAAATCACTCAAAACCTCACTATCACTCTAAGTTTGGTGTTCTTCTTCTTCCTTCAATTTGAGAGAGTTTTTCTTCTTCTCCAAGCCTTTCCCCCAATTGGAATGAGTTGTGAATGAGAGAATGTGGGAGAGGAGAATGCTCAACAACAGCTTGAGGCCCACTTATATTCACCACCAAGAGCAAGGCCGGACCAATAGATCGTGGGACACGTGGCTTAAGCTATTGAAGGCCAAAAATCGACCCAGTCTGGAAAATCGGCCGATTTTCCTGAGTGATGGTCCGATTTTCTTTAATAGAAACATGTTATGATCGTCTAGCCATGAGTTGCTGCATTGCTTGCACCAATAGTGGTCTTTGTGTCCTTTGTTGCTCCAATTATGCTCCTTCAAAGCCTTGGATGTGTACCACCATGAGGCTTGACCCTCGAATGCATCGATTAATGTCCAAAAGATCCCCGAAATACCTACAAAACCGATAAAAGCTCGTGTAGACGTCTTTTCTAAAAATTTGCATGAACTAAGCGTAAACGTCGTGAACTAGAGCCAAAAACGTGCATGAATAACGGGAAAATTATCTGATTGTATGCCTATACTAACGTCACAAATCACGTTATCAAAATACCCCATACTTAAGATTTTCTCGTCCCCGAGCAAGATCCAACTATATACTAAGAGATGACGTGATTTATGCAATGCAGAAAAACAACAAAATCTTTTTTTGGAATTGTGCTTCTAACATTGGATCACTTTCATAGTCATGTTTCATGGCAATAGACAAGCAATCATGCATAAAATGAATGGAGGCATGGAAAGACAATTATACTTAACTAGAAAGCATGCATGAGAGGTGAAAATGAAGAAGTCAAGATGATCATGAGCATATCCAATCTAGATCACTAAGTCTTACACACATGCAATTAGGTCACAAGGACTTAGGAAAGAAGAGGCTAAGAAACGTTGTGATTAGGTGGGAATTTTTAGGTCATGTGATGCTAATCCGGGAAAGGAACTAACTCCACAATTTCGTTTTTGCTCAACTTCCCAACAAGTTTATAATTTTCTCCATCTTTTCTTTGTTTTCTTTTTATTTTCTTTCACTTATTTTTGAGACAATGGCATTGGTGTACAAAAGCCGAAACCTTGGTGATTAGCCGTCCTCGGGGTTTTTTATTTTTCGAGGTGCATCCACACCGGGCACACATACCAAAGCTCGTTAGGACTATCGGTTTATTTTACTTTGGCAAGGCACAAACACCCGATTATGTGAATGGTGGTGAGTTACTCGTCATTTAAACCAACGTCCCCAAACCTATATTTTTGTCTACACTTTCACAACAAATTCAGCACTTCATTCACATCATTCTTTCATCAACAACTTCACCCCACACTTGCTTTTCACGCACATCAACACACTAGCATGCTCCTATTCCCGGATGGGTCAAAAGAGGTCAAATTTTTCATGAATTGAGGTGCTCAAACAATATGATCGAGATGAGAAGTAGAGAAAATTGAATTGCCTTAATCACTCCTAAATGATGTGCAAGAACTAGCATGTAATTTCGACTTTCAATCCTCAATTCAATCAAGGCAAACATTCATGATCACAAATCATTCATAGGATTCAAGATAAGTACTTCAAGTCCACATATGCATTCATCTATTCAACACATAAGGCAATCCATAGCCAATTCACAAGACAATTTTCATCATAAGGGTCATTCCCAAGCTTAGAAGCACTAAAATTTTTAAAAGTTTCTGATTTTTTAGATTTTTTGGGATATATATGTACAATGCAAGACATAATGAAACATGGGACAATATTTAAACTATCCTAGATGCTAATCATGCAAGTGATCATTAAAACCCCACCCCATACTTAGAAACACATTGTCCCCAATGTGGAAACTAAATAAAGAGGTGAAAGAGAGTCCTCACAATGTAAAAGTGGTGATGCTTTGGTATTTCGGTTCACATCGAATGATGATGGTGGATGATCGATCAAGGATGGTAGGGAGCTCTTTGATGTTCATTATGGTGTCGGAACCCGCGCTTGGCACCACAAGCCGTCCAAGTTCCACGTCCGCTCCACCCATGCTTGATTGGAGATCATCACTTTCTTTGACAGAGGGAAAAATCGGACCAACTGCCTAGGAAATCGGCCGATTTCTGTGAAGAACAGGCCGATTTTCCTGGGTGTTTTCTTCCTCGTCCATGTGCTTGGATCTTGTACCTTCAACCATTCCATGAGGTTCTCACATGACCTCCAACATCTCATCACACATGACAATCAACAAGATCTAGCACCCAAAAACACAAAAGAAAAACAAAGCACACCAAGAGTAAGATTAAACAAAAGAAAGAGAAACAAAAGGGAAAAATATGTACCAATGGGTTGCCTCCCATCAAGCGCTTCTTTAAAGTCATTAGCTTGACCAATTTCAGGAGTGTTTCACTCAAGGTAAAGTGGAGCAATCACTTCCACCGGGGCTTCCGGGATGTACTTCTTCAAACGGTGCCCATTCACCTTGAAGTTACCCCAATGATCTCCTCCTATCTCCACCGCTCCATGAGGAAAGACTTTCTTCACAACATACGGACCCGTCCATCTTGACTTGAGATTTCCGGGGAAAAGCCGCAACCTCGAGTTGAAGAGAAGCACTAAGTCACCCTCATTCAACTCCTTTGGGATGAGGCACTTGTCATGCCAACGCTTGGTCCTTTCCTTGTAGATCCGGGCATTCTCATAAGCATCCAACCGGATCTCCTCAAGGGCGTTCATGTCTAGCAACCGCTTCTCACCGGCCTCCTTGAGGTCAAAATTCAGCCACCTTATGACCCAATATGCTCTATGCTCCATCTCCACCGGAAGGTGGCAAGACTTGCCATAAACTAGCTTGTAGGGAGTGGTGCCAATTGGTGTCTTGAAAGCGGTTCTATAAGCCCACAAGGCATCATCGAGCTTCATAGCCCAATCCGTTCTTGTTCTAGAAACCGTCTTCTCAAGGATTCCTTTTATCTCCCGGTTGGAGATCTCCACTTGGCCACTAGTTTGGGGATGGTAGGGTGTTGCCACCTTATGAGTCACCCCATACTTAGCCAAAAGTGCTCCAAAGTTCCTATTAGTGAAGTGCTTTCCTCCATCACTTATGATCACCCTTGGTGTTCCAAACCTAGGGAAGATCACCCGGTTGAAGAACCGCACCACCACCTTGGCATCATTTGTGGGAGAGGCAAATGCCTCCACCCATCTCGAAACATAATCCATTGCCAATAGGATGTAGAGGTTGCCACATGAAGAAGGGAATGGTCCCATGAAGTCCACACCCCACACATCAAATACCTCCACCTCTTGTATGTTGTTCAAGGGCATTTCATTCCTGCTTGAGATGTTGCCCGTCCTTTGGCAAGCATCACAACCTACCACAAAGTTTTGCACATCCTTGAACAAACTTGGCCAAAAGAAGCCCAATTGCAACACCTTAGCACATGTCTTGTGTGAGCTAGCATGCCCTCCACATGGCAAGGAATGACAATGGCGGATCACACTCTCCACCTCATCCTCCGGTATGCATCTTCTAAATACTCCATCCGGCCCTCTCTTGAACAAAAGTGGTTCACTCCAATAGTAGTGCCTCACATCTTTGAAGAACTTCTTCCTTTGGACATATGACAAACCGGGAGGCACTTCCTCACACACTAGGTAGTTCACAATGTCAGCATACCATGGCTCACTTCCTCTAGACACTCCTCCATCATTTGCAATTGCTCATCCCGGAATGAGTCATCAATCGGAATGTCATCTCTCTCAATCTCTAATGGAGGTAGTCTATAAGGTGATCCGCTACCGAATTTTCGGACCCTTTCTTGTCCCGGATCTCCAAATCAAACTCTTGAAGAAGAAGGATCCACCGAATCAACCTAGGCTTGGCATCCTTCTTCGTAAGGAGATAACAGATCGCAGCATGATCCGTATATACTATGACCTTCGCTCTAACAAGATATGAGCGAAACTTCTCAAATGCATACACCACCGCTAGCAACTCTTTCTCGGTTGTGGCATAGTTGAGTTGGGCATCATATAGCGTCTTGCTAGCATAATAAATGGCATGTGTGGCATCACAACAGGGTTCTTCGCCCATCTTTCCTTTGCCCCAAAACAGCCCCAATGGCCACATCACTTGCATCACACATCACTTCAAATGGTAAGCTCCAATCCGGAGGTTGCATGATAGGTGCGGAGATCAAAGCATTCTTCAACCTACAAAAAGCTTCAAGGCAATCTTTAGAGAAAACAAATTCAACGTCTTTCATTAGTAGGTTAGTAAGAGGCTTTGAAATCTTAGAGAAATCTTTAATAAACCTCCGGTAAAAACCGGCATGCCCTAGAAAGCTCCTTACCCCCTTCACCGAGGTAGGTGGTGGCAACTTCTCTATCGTTTCAATCTTTGCCCTATCAACCTCAATGCCACGGTTGGACACCAAGTGTCCCAACACAATACCTTCACTTACCATGAAGTGGCACCTTTCCCAATTCAAGACAAGATTTGTCTTCTCACATCTCTTAAGTACTGAAGACAAGTTAGCTAGGCAATCATCAAAAGAAGATCCATAAACGGAAAAATCATCCATAAACATCTCCATGATATTCTCAATATATTCAGAAAATATGGCCATCATACACCTTTGGAAGGTGGCGGGTGTATTACATAACCCAAATGGCATTCTCCTATATGCAAATGTTCCCAAGGACATGTAAATGTGGTTTTCTCTTGGTCATCGGGGTGGATAGGGATTTGGAAGAATCCACTATAGCCATCTAGGTAACAAAAATGAGAGTGTTGAGCTAATCTCTCTAGCATTTGGTCAATGAATGGAAGAGGGAAATGATCTTTCCTAGAGGCCACATTTAATTTCCTATAGTCAATACACATCCTCCATCCCATAACCGTCCTAGTTGGGATTAGTTCATTGTTCTCATTAGTTACTACGGTCATCCCACCCTTCTTAGGAACCACATGTACTGGACTAACACATTTACTATCCAAAATAGGGTAGATGATTCCCGCATCTAGCAACTTAACGATCTCTTTCTTGACTACCTCTTTCATTATAGGATTCAATCTTCTTTGATGTTCAATAGAGGGTTTATGGTTATCTTCCATCATTATCTTATGCATGCACAAAGAGGGCTTAATGCCAACAAGGTCATCAATGGTGTATCCTATTGCCTTTCTATGCAGTTTCAATTCATTCAACAATCTATTAAGTTCATCATCATTCAAAGATGCATTCACAATCACCGGATAAGTAGAATTTGAACCAAGGAAAGCATACTTCAAATGAGAAGGAAGATGTTTAAGATCAAGTTGAGGAGGACCTTTTTCGGTCGGAGACGATCCATACAATGTAGGTTGAGATGATTGCAAAGCCATGGAAGCCTCCCTTAAGTCCCTTGATGATAGCTCACAAACACTTGGATGTTGCTCAAAAGACTCAGGAAAATCGGCCCAGTCAGAAAAATCGGCCGATTTTCCTGAGGGTAGGTCGATCTCAGTTTCTGCATTTGTAAAACTGGATGAAACTTCAGGATAAGTCCAAAAATCGGCCGATTTTGCCCTCTCTGGCCGATTTTTCTGCCTGCTTCTCTCTTCTTCTAGGACTTCAAATCCAACACTTGGTAGCTCGTCCAATGCATTCAAGGCTTTGATTACTTCATTGCTACTCTCCTCAACTCCTTCCTCCATCAAACTTGAGCTAAGAACCCTCTCAATTGGATCTTTGAGCAAGATTGAGCTCACAACCTCTCTAGACTCCTCTTCCTCAACAATGTTGAAGACATCTTCACCTAGGGCTGGCCCCTTCACCATTGTGGACAAATTAAACTTGATGTTCTCTTCTCCAATGTTGAAAGATAGAACCCCATTCTTGTAATCCACCAAACATCCGGAAGTAGCTAGGAAAGGTCTCCCCAAGATGATAGGAACCGGATAATCCACCGGGATATCCAAAACAGCGAAGTCTATGGGCACATAGAACTTCCCTAGTTGCACCGGGATGTCTTCCAAGATTCCAACCGGATGAGTGATTGAGCGGTCCGCCATGTAAAGGGTCATCTTAACCGGCTTTGGCTCTCCTAGCCCAACCTTGTTGCAAAGTGCAAGCGGTATGATGCTTACACTTGCCCCAAGATCACATAGGGCGTCATACTTCACTTCTCCCACTCCGATTGGCACACAAAAGGATCCCGCATAGCGGCCCGTCCAGTGATTGCACCTCGCTTCTTGGACATCTCAACTTTTGACTGCCTCCACGTTGATGATGATTTGAGGCGTATGATTTTTGCAGTGGGGTTGGAGCAGTTCACAAAGATTAGAGCTCCGGCCTATCTAGAGTCTATACTGGAGTTGGTCAGCTCCTTTACCTACTTGCCTACCGAGCGGGCCGTGAAGTACCGGTTGATGAAGCGGAACTACTTGGTTCCTTTAGATTACTGGCGGGATATCTTTGGCTTCCCAATTCCGACTGTTGCTGATTTTCCCTCCCGATTTGTAGCTAGGGAGTTTTGAGGACAGATAGCTCACGTGGTTGAGCATGCTGACATATAGAGACTTGGAGATTCCAGGGAGAGGATTATATTCCATCTTGCATTTAGACTGGCCCACAGGATTTTCAGTGAGACTCTTCTGGCGCGTACTAAGACGCCCCAGAAGGTTAGACAGGGCGAGCTTCTAAGTTTATACTGCATGGTGACTTGAGGAGTCCCAGATTTTGGGTTGATGCTGGCAGAGGATCTGCATAAGATCAAGGCGAAGGGGAAAGGCGACATCTGTTGTGGAGGCATTGTGACTCATATAGCAAGTTACATGGATATGGACCTCAGTGCTTGTACCATGGTGGCGGCTGCCAAGCCGCTTGGACTTCAAGAGATGATCACTCGGAGGATACTAGTTCCCCGAGGACTTACTACGCCATATGTGGCGATGCCATGGGAGCCGACTACACCGCAGGGGATCAGATAGTCAACTCAGTTCTCGTGTTTAATCCACATTACTGGCAGACTGCGTGGATCCCATTTATGGAGGATGCTAGAGAGGCAGCAGCTCAGGGACCAACTGAGGAGGATGAGGCTGAGGAGGATGATGATGATGATGTTGCTGAGGATGGTGGTGTTCCTATGGATACAGGAACGGATACTGCTGAGACGAGTGCGCCGGTCATCGATTTGGATGATGACGAGACTGATGAGGAGCCGGCTGAAGCACCAGCACGTCCCGCTAGGCGTAGAGTACGCCGGCAGAGGGATCCACTTGCTCACTGTCGGATCGACGATCTGACAGATCAAATGATAGACTCCTATGCTGCCCTGACTGTAGACATCGAGGAGAGATTTGACAACCAGCGCCGAGAGATCGAGAGCTGGACTCATCAGATGCTAGAGGGCCAGCACTATCAGAGATGGATGGTTGAGATTCAGTTTCAGCATGTCATGGGCTATCCATTTGACCCATCTCAGCACCCGTATGTGCCACCACCACCTCCACCGGATGGCTGAGATTCAGTTTCAGCATGTCATGGGCTATCCATTTATTTATTATGCAGCTCAACTATGTCCGGTGAGTTTTTTTATTTCTCTAGACTTATTTTGACCCATTGGGACAATGTATCCCAAGTATGGGGTATTGGATGTATTATTTGACTATGGATGTATCACTTGACTCTGTTTGGATATTTATGTTTTATTTTGCTCTATATGCTTATCTAAGATTACATGCATGCATACAGGTTATTTGATTTAGAAAAACGTCAAAAACTGGACAGAAAAATTTTTTGACCTCGACCGGGATGGTTCTAGCCAAACGAGGTTGACCACCTCGGTTGACTTAGAACATCTCGACCGAGGTAGTTTTCCAAATTGAGAATTTTTGAAACGTTTTTTGCTTCGTTTCTGGATGTGATCTCAGTGAAGATAAAGTTTGCAGATTGATTTTGAAATCTTTATATGTTTGAAAGGTTTTATAATATGTTTAACTTGCTAAATTCTTTGTTTGAAATTTTGGCATGTTTAATACTTTGTTTTTATCATAATTATGTTGAATTTGAAAGTTGACACCACATGATGAGTTCTCCCACTTTCTTCCTGGAAAGACCAAGGCAATTCATTCTTTTCTCTTCTTCTTCTTGATCATGCTTAAGCCCCTCATATACATATTTGCCTCCCTTTACCTATCCGGGAATTTGGAAGCAAGAAAGTGAAAAGCACGTGAAAGAAAAGTTGAGAAGTTGGTTGGAAGTGAAAGTGTTAGAAAGTAATAAATAGGTTTGGGGAAGTCAATCATGATGATGAGTAACTCGGCACCATTCACAAAGTCGGGTGTTTGTGTCTTGCCAAAGTCGGATTGAGCGATATTCCTAACGGGTCATGGTATGTGCATCAAGGGTTTGATGCATCTCAAGAGATTGATGATTGCTGATTTCCTAGGCTTCGGTTATTGTGCACCTCTGTCCATGCATCCCAAAAGGTAAAGTAAAAAAAAAAAGAAAAGTGTGAAATAAGCAAAGCTTATTGGTGGATGATGTTGAAAGTCAAGTGAAAGTGAAGTGATATCCTTTTCCCGGATTCTAGCACCACATTACCTTCTATACATCCCTACCCTACACGTTTCTTGACCTTTCTTTTGGGAAGCCCTTGAGACCTAGAGCTTGTTGATTGACTTGGTGGTTTAAACTGGATTATACATGCTTAATTTCGATAATTATAATTTATTATGCATTCTATGATTTTATGCAAAGATGAACAACTTTCTTATATTTATAAAATGTTTTAAGTATGTTTTGATTTTAAATTCCATGAAGTATTCTCTTAGAGTGATCTATGATTGTAGCACACCATTAAAATGTTTTGAAGGACTTTTTCATTGATCTTTAGGACTAATAATCCATTCTGTCTTGTATTTTATATTTGGAACTTGCTTGGGGACAAGCAAGGGCTAAGTATGGGGTATTTTGATAGCATGAATTATTGTCTATATTTTGGGGCCTGTTTAGACGTTTTTATCTTCAATAATCTGCATGTTTGTATATATATTATGTGATTATATTGTCGTTTCATCTACCTTTGCGGGAATCGAGGTCTACACCAAGTTTCGTTGTAATCGTAGGTAAAATGGCAACGTTTTGCATCAAAAAGGAGCAAAAGGAGCTAAGGAGTCAATGGAGCTACATTCAGGAGCTTAAAAAAGAATCTAGGAATCATGGAATTGGATTATAGATTCACTTTGGACCAGATTTGAGAGATTTCACATTCAGTTGTGATTCACCTCAGTTGACTACAGAGTCACCTCGACCGAGGTGATCCAGAGGAGCCGACTCGACCGAGGCGAACACCTTGGACGCGGCAAGGATATTTTATTCTTGGCTGAGATCTTTTTTTTGGATGGATAATCTTATCTTTTCAGGCTGGATTCTGGAAGGAAGAAGATAAGTTAGCCCTATATTTTACCTATTTTTATGGGAAGAGATCTTTCTAAGATATATTATCTTTGGAGAGTAATTTTCCTATAAAAAGGGTTGGATTTTCAACAAATCCAACACCCGCTATCACCCGGAAGACATATACAGCACCAACACCCCGCATACACTCCAGTTGGGAGATTTGAAGAACCTTTTTGAAGGTTGAAGAAGGAAGTTTATAGCTTTATAGCTTTGTGAAGGGTTTTGTAAGATTCCTTTAGATTCCCTACATTGTTGTTTGTTTTGTTGGATTTTAATCTAAGGAACGCTTGTTGTTTGATAATTGATTCAGTTATTGAAGCCTTTCTCTTAAGGTTTTCTTGTTCAATTATTCTCTTTCTTCCCGTATATTTGATTATTGCTTTCATGATGATGAGTGGCTAATTTCCTTGTGTGATTCTAGGGTGATTGGCTGAAGGTTGTGGGAAAAACAATGATAGAATAATCTTAATCACAGTAAGACCCTGAAAGTTCGAGTCTTTATCCTTAACCCTAAAGCATCTCGCTCAGTCGATGAACATCTCGGCCGGGGTGGAATTCTTCTGACCGAGGTGACTTATCTGATCCGAAACTGAGAGTTAAGTGTTAGAGTTTGCCAAATCCTATTCTTATTACACCTTTCCTGGTTCAATGCAAGCCTAGGATGAGACTTACCCGGTAATTCCTTTGTTTGTTTACCCAAGATCATAAGTATAGGTAATAAAGGTTTATCCTTTATTGGGGTTTGAGTGTGCTTTCATCCCAACTTTGTGAGTTAGCCTGAGACTTACCCGGTAAAGGTTTATTCTATTCCCTTAGTTGGAGTGTTAGTTTGAGGTTATAGTTCTTTTCCGTAATTCTTTGAAACTTACCCGGTAATAGGAGTTACGGTTTGGGATTAGCGATTAGTGAGACTTACCCGGTGATCTAGTCCACTTTAGTAACACCTTCCCTATGCAAAATCTTAGCTTTGTCCGCTTATCTTGAGATCTTGAGTTGGAACCACAACTATATGCTTTAATCCCTAGAATTGCATATTTCCTTTATTGACTTTTTATCATCTTTGATTGTTAAAATTGCTTCGTGGTTAGTAATTACATAGCTTACCTATTCCTGCTTTGTTTCACTAAGTCCTTGTGATCGACCCTTGGAATTTCTTGCTTTTTACTACGATTGACCCGTACACTGCGGGTTCGCATCCTTGTTTTAAGCTTACATCTAGGGTTATAAATTTAAAGCTTGCACACACCGTTTGGAATGAACATTCTTACATGCCTTGATGTGTTTTATTCCATGCTAGCTATGATATGATATATGATCTTATTAGATATTGATGTGCTAGCATGATTATGATAATAGCTGGAGATGGTTCTTTCCTCCATGCTATTTGAGTGTGATTAGGATCCAGCTGGAGATGGTTCTTTCCTCCATGCTACCTTGATGGACATAGTTTCATTGGAGATGTTATTCCTCCATACGATGCCACATGTGGTATTACGAGAGATGTGATTCCTCTACACCTTTGGGTAGCGTTATGGCCTTGTTTTCTGGAGTTGATGATTCGTCCATGTTCATGTTTGAGGTTATAGATTGATATAGGTTATGATCTTCTGAATGGAGATGTGACACCTCCGATAGAGAGAGAGAGTTATACCTCGGCTTATGGGTCCGAGAGGATTTGGGATTTTGCATGTTTCGAGACGAAAGTTTTTTTTAGGGGGTGAGATGTAAGAGCCTAGTTGCTGAGTTGTTGAGAGTGTAAGTTGAGGACTTGGTTTTAGCCTGATCCGCCCTTACATGACCCAGAGGCCGCCCCTGCGGTTTTCCTAGGCCGCCCTGCGCCTCACAGGGTCCGCCCCTGCGGCTTTGTTTGGCTGGAAATGTCTTTGTGGACTCCTTGACCGTGCTTTACCCTTTCCCTCCCTTTTTAAGATTCTTCTCTCTCCTTCTGATGAGGATTCTTTATTTGCATCTCCATCTCTCTCGCTACGTTCATCTTCTACTCTCTTCTTCCTTTGGATATCTTCTTGAGTTTCCTTGAGCTTTGTTTGAGTTTGTGAGAATCTTGGATGGTGTTCGCCACTTAGCGTGCGTGCAAATAAGCTTTAAATTATAAAACTAGAAATCAAACAAGCGAACCCGCAGTGTACGGATCGGCGTAGTAAAGCAAGAATTCGAGAGTATCAAACACATGGATTTGGGGGTTAAATCTAGTTATAGAATTTTCAAGCAAGTAAATGTATGAAGCTTTGTAAATATTGGGAAAACAACAATCCTAAAGATCCATGAATCCAGCTGTGGCAATCGATTCAAGATATACTAAAGATATAAGGACAGAGTTAAGAGCTGCAAAGGTATACTAATGTAAAGCAATGTAGGGTGAAGTTCCAAGGCTTTATATAACTTATCTAAGGATACTTTCTATAAAGGTTGTTGAGGCTTCAGTATAGAAAGGATCTAAAGACAAGAATTAATATCAAATACCCAAACTTGTAACCCAAGGATCAAGACTAACTAAACCGATTAAGGTTGTGACACTCGAAATCGAAGTAGAGGTTGTTGAGGCTTCACTACCACCTAGAAAAGACAAGCCAATACTAAGTTAAAGCAAATCTTTAACTTTGGATTAAAGTAAAAGAAAGGTTCGTAAAATAGGGAAAATTACGGGTGGATCTTGAGATTCTACGGCCGTGGAACTCAAGAACACACCGTGATTCTGGCTAGTCGGCGAATCTCTCTAACTCTCAGGGTCCAATTTGTTTACGATCGATCTATCATCAACTAAACCATAACTATCAACCCTTCACCTTAGAATTGCTAAAGGGTTTTAGCCAACAACAGTCATTATGATATCAAATTCAAGATTTAAAAGAATGAAAGATGAAAACCTTCGAAAACCTTCAATAAACCTCAAATCAATCTCAAATCCACAAACAAGAGCAATGATGTATATCAGATTTGGAATAACACAAACAAATCACAATCCTTGATAAGAACGAAGAACGGGACATCAATCCGTCTTCTAATCAAACCTAAGGACAAAAGACGTAATCTCCGTACGTCCAACAATACCCTCAATGCGCGGAAGCAAATCTCCAAGCAATGATGCTCTATGCGAGGGAGTAAGCGGAATCTAAGCGCGGTCTAAGAGGAGGTACTGAATTCTCCTTCCTTCAGTCCTTTTATAGGGCAAGATAAAAGTAACCTCTCCGGCCCATATGTAAAAGATCGTGGCTTTAATTTGTACGTTAAAAGATCGCCTAAATCACGGTCATAAAGGGTTCCACGCCCGTGGTTTAGAGCATGGAATTTGATTACGGTGCTTCACAACTTCCACGGCCGTACTTTATACCGTGTAACTCTCTAGAGTGCTCCACGCTCATGTTGCCAAGTTCCACGGCCGTGGTTTAGAGCGTGGACTTCATTACGGCCGTATTTTAGAGCGTGGAAGCATAGGTTGCTCGTAATTCCCTTTGTTTTGTGCCATTCTTCATCCTAGCATCTTCCTTAGCTCCTTTGTGGTGTCCTCAATCCTTGGATATGCTCAATCTACCTCCATTCTCTCTTATTTCGTTCGGTTTTAGCTCTTATTCGCCTACAATCAACACAAAGCTTATGTAGATCTCTATATCGACAATATAGACAAACTAGCTCATAATTGCTTCAATGCTTTATCAATGAACACCAAAATGGATGAAATACATCTAGAAAATGTGCCTAAAATATCACAATATTTCATGCTAACAAAATACCCCATATTTGCCACTTTCTTGTCCCCAAGCAAGGTCTTTCAAGAGCTTTAAAACTCAAGTTAGGATGAAATATGGATGCACTCTCAAAAACAAAACTTCTTTTAGATGAATGTTAGCATGAAATATTGTGATATTTTAGGGACGTTTTCTAAATGTATTTGATCCATATTGATAGTCATTGATTGAGCATTTATGCATATGTGAGCTAGTTTGTCTATAATGTCGATATAGAGATCTACACAAGCTTTATGTTGATTATAGGTAATTGAGAGCTATTTCCGAACGGAATTGAGCAAGGATGGGTTGATTTAGCATGTCCATGAATTGAGGACATTTCTAGGAGCCAAAAGAGTGCCAACTTGAAGAATGCACGAGACTAAGGAAGAATCACGTTCTAGCCCTAAAGCACGCTCTAAAATACGGCCGTACTACTTTCCACGCTCTAAATTACGGTCGTGGAACACTTCCACGATCGTGATCTTGGCGATCTTTTTCGCCACACTTTAAGCCACGATCTTTTAAAAGATTGGGCCGGGCCGATACTTTATCATACACTATAAAAGGACGGACGAAGAGAGATTTTGTCACCTCCGCTTAGAGATCTTTGCGACCGCTGCTTAGACCTACCTTCGTTTACGCATAGACGCATCTTGCGCTTGGAATTGCCCTAATATCGCATTTGGCGGAGATTGTGTTTGGGAGATTATTGCGCTTTGTCATTGGGATTTCCGGATTGACGGAAGATCGAAGATTTGGAAGATTGTTCGCAAGGAGATTTCGCTTCTTGCTTAGGTTTGATTTAGAAGACGGATTGACATCCCGTTCTTCCTTCTTATCTAAGATTTGTGTTTGTTTGTGTTATCCCAAATCTAGTGACGATTATTGTTCTTGATTGTGACTTTGAGATTGATTTGAAAGTTATTGACGGTTTTCGGAAGTTTTCATCTTTCAATCTTTTAAATCTTAAATTTGATATCAATATGACTGTTGTTGGCTAAAACCCTTTAGCAATTCTAAGGTGAAGGGTTGATAGTTGTGGCTTAGATGATGATAGATCGATCATAATCAGATTGGACCCTGAGAGTTAGAGAGATTCGCCGATAAATCTAAACCACGGTCTGTTCTTGAGCTTCCACGACCGTGGAACTCAAGAACTACCCGTAATTTTGTGTTAATTTACGAACTTGCTTTTACTTTAGTCCAAAGTTAAAGATTTGCTTTAACTTAGTCTTGGCTTGCCTTTTCTAGGCGGTAGTGAAGCCTCAACAACCTCTACCTCGATTATGAGTGTCACAACCTTAATCGGTTAAGTTAGTCTTGATCCTTGCATTATAAGTTTGGGTATTTGATATTAATTCTTACCTTTAGAACCTTTCTATACTGAAGCCTCAACAACCTTTATAGAGAGTGTCTTGTAGGTGAGTCATATAAGGTTTTTGGAACTTCACCGTACGATTACCTTACATTCGTATACCTTTGCATATCTCAACTCTGTCCTTATACCCTTAGTATATCTTGAATCGATTGCCACAAATGGATTCCTAGATCTTTAGGATTGCTATTTTCCCAATAATTTGAAAAGCTCCATACATTTACTTGCTTGATAATCTTAACTGGATTTAACCCCCCAAATCCCTGTGTTCGATACTCTGGAATTCTTGCTCAACTATATCGATCCGTACACTGCGGGTTCGCTTGCTTGATTCTAGTTTTATAAATTTAAAGCTTATTTGCATGCACGCTAAGTGGCGAACAAGTTTTTGGCGCCGTTGCCGGGGATTTGGTCTAGGCCGAATTCGGTTTCCGGTTGTCAAGCTTGGGAGCTTCTCCTTTGTTGTTTGATATCTTTTTGAGTGCATGCGCAGGTCTAGGAACACCGAGGATCTCTTACCTCTTGATCAAGAGCTTGAGAGGACTTTAAGGCAAAAGCATAAGGAAAAGAAGATGGCTGAAGAACACAAACGTGATCTTCAATCGGAGCTAGCGGAGAAAGAAGCTCAACTCCAATGGAGTGAGAAAACTCGTATAGAGGAATCGGAACGTCATCAATCTAAAGTTGATGATCTAACCGATGTTGTATTCCAAATGAGGATGGAATTAAGCGACCTTAAGATGAAGACTAGCAGGAAACCCTCAAGAAGGGCATCAAGATCGAGAAGAAGAAGTCATTCATCCGCTGGCGATAGTGACTCTTCCATGCCAGCATTAGAGGAAATTGATCCCACGATAAATGTGAATCCTTTCCATCCACGGGGAGCTGCTAATCGCCGTGTTCCACCTAGGAATGCAAGGATCGAACGTGTAGATGATGAGCCAAGAACTCTTGGCCAAAGGATGGATCCAACACAACAACCGCGCCGTTTGGGCGTGAATTTTGATGCTGATGATGCTGGGTTTAGCTTCAACCCGTAGGTTATTACTCTTGTTCGCCAAAACCAATTTGGTGGAACAAGCGCTGAATCTCCACACCAACACTTGTAAAACTTTGAGTGCATGATGGAGACAATGAAGCCGAAGAATGCTACTACCAACAACTATAAGCTCAAGCCTTTCTTCTTCTCCTTGAAGGGGAAAGCGTTGTTTTGGTACCAAGCTCTTCCTAGTGGGAAACTAGACACGTGGGAAGACCTTTCTGCGGAGTTCCTCACCAAATTCTTTCCGCCATCCACAATGGCGGAACTTAGAGGTAAGATTAACGCATTTTCCATGAGATCTAACGAAAGTTTGTTTCAATCTTGGGAAAGGTTTCCGGATTTGCTTTTGGATTGCCCTCATCATGGCATATCCAAACTTGCCTTGTTGGAAATATACTATAAGGGGCTGGATGTGGAGACACAATTCAAGCTCCAATCCCTCTCATGTGGCACATTCATGGACATGAGGGAAGATGATGCTTGGGACTTCATTGAGAAGCAAGCAAGGGTCATAGAGAAGTATTCCCACCGGAAAGTGGAGGGAAATCGTGTGAAACAAGGAGCAAAGCTCACACATGAAGCTCAAAATCAGATTTTCTCCCTCAACAATGAGATCAAAGAGTTGAAGGAGGCTATCAAGACCAACTTTCCAAAGCAACAAGGAAAGGATGTTGGCTATTTGGGCAACAACAACAATGGCGGTGAGAACAAAAACCGCAACAACAACAACAACCGGAACAACAACCGGAATAATTGGAATGACAATAATAACAACCGGAACAACAATTGGAACAATAATAGGGGTTCAAGCAACAACAATTGGCGCTCCAATCAACAAAATTCCGGTAACTCTTATCCTTCCAATTCTAATTCACTAACTCCACCTTCCTCTTCATCTACTCCTTTGAAAAGCCAGGGGCAAACGTCTAATGGAGGAAGCACTTCGGGGAAAGAGAAGTCCGATCCCATGTTGGAAACGATTTTGGGAAAGCTTCAAGGGTTGGAGAACCGCATCATTAAGATTGATGATCAAATTTCTAAGGTTGATAAAGCTCAAAAGGTTTTAGAAAACCAAATGTTCAGCCAAGCGGAGGAAGTTCCTAGGAATCAAGGGAAACTTTCAGGAAAGACGGAGGATAACCCTAAGGGAAGGGTGATGGCAATCACAACTAGGAGCGGAGTGACTACCACCGATCCGCAGCCTAAATTTGTTGAAGTCTCCGTAGAGAAAGACAAAGAGAAGGGGAAGGAGAAGGAAGATGTCTACGTTCCTCCTCCGGCTTACAAACCTCCCCTGCCATTCCCTCAATCTAGAGCGAGAGCGCGCCTAGATAAACAATTTGGTAAGTTCATAGAACTCATGAGTAAGCTGCATATTAATATACCTTTCATTGATGCTATTATAGGTATGCCGGCTTATGGCAAGCTCTTGAAGGAAATCCTCTCTAACAAGCGAAAGCTAGAGGATTTCGGTGAGGTTAAGATGAGTTCGGATTCTTCGGATCTCATCAAGACCATGAAGGAGAAAATGCCCCCAAAGCTAAAGGATCCGGGGTCATTTTGCATTCCCATAGGAGTGGGAGATGTCACATACGATGCATTATGTGACTTAGGACCAAGTGTGAGCATCATACCACTTGCATTGTGTAGGAAAATTGGTTTAGGTGAACCTAAACCGGTGAAGATGACGTTGTACATGGCGGATCGATCCATCACTCGCCCCGTCGGTATTGTAGAAGACGTCCCGGTCAAGCTAGGTAAATTCTTTGTTCCCATTGATTTTGTTGTGCTTGACATTCCTGCAGATAGCCCGGTCCCGATCATACTCGGAAGACCGTTTCTTGCAACTTCCGGCTGCATAGTCGATTGCAAGAATGGTAGACTCGCTTTTGATATAGGAGAAGAGAAGGTAGAGTTCATCCTTTCCCCTCTAGTGAAGGAGCCAATCTTTGATGAGAATATATTCAATATCCAAGATGAAGAAGGGTTGTCTAGGGAGGAGGTAAGTGCTATTCTCTTCAATGATCCTTTACAAAAGGTTATTACTATGAGTCTAACAAATTTAGGGGAAGAAGAGGAGTGCAATGAGGCAATTGAAGCCTTAGAAGCACAAGAAGAGGTGTATGAAGTGGAGTTTGAAAAACTCCATGATGAGGCAAAAAACGTGAGATTCCACGACCATACACTATATTCCACGGCCGTGGATTTCACAAACCAAACCGTGTCCCACTCCAGAGAGTTATACGGTCGTGGAGAAAACTGAGCAACCGTATTCCCATTCCACGCTCTAAACCACGGTCGTGGAAGAAGCAGAGAGACCGTGATTCTGGCCGTGGAAAAGGGTGATCGAGCTACTTCTTCAACTTCTTTTGATTCTTCTCCTACACCTTCAACACCCTCAGAAACTTCTAAGGAGACATCGGATGCTCCTCAAGGATCATTGGAAGCTCCGAAAGCGATGGAACTAAAACCACTTCCTACTCATCTAAGGTACGCTTTTCTAGGACCTAACTCTACCTTTCCGGTTATTGTTAGTTCCGATCTAAGCATAGATGAACATAATCAACTCATGGTTGTCCTTAGGAAACATAGAAAAGCTTTAGGATATACTATTGAAGACTTAGTAGGGATCAAACCCTCCCTATGCATGCATAAGATATTAATGGAGGAAGACTTTAGGACTTCAAGACAACCTCAAAGGCGGTTAAATCCGACCATGAAGGAGGTTGTCAAGATGGAAATTCTTAAACTTCTTAATGTAGGTATCATCTACCCTATCTCCGATAGCAAGTGGTTGAGTCCGGTTCAAGTAGTTCCGAAGAAGGGAGGAATGACAGTCATCACCAACAAGAATAACGAACTCATTCCTACCCGAACCGTAACGGGATGGCGGATGTGCATAGACTACCGCAAGCTAAACAACGTGACGAGGAAGGATCACTTCCCACTACCCTTCATCGATCAAATGCTTGAAAGGTTAGCACAACATTCGCACTTTTGCTATCTTGACGGTTATAGTGGCTTCTTTCAGATTCCGATACACCCGGATGATCAGGAGAAGACCACGTTTACGTGCCCATGGGGTACGTTTGCCTATAGGAGAATGCCGTTCGGGCTTTGCAACGCCCCAGCCACCTTTCAACGGTGCATGATGGCCATCTTCTCCGAATACATTGAGGAAATCATGGAGGTCTTCATGGATGACTTCTCCGTATACAGTTCCTCTTTTAACGATTGCCTTTCTAACCTTTCTCTTGTTTTACAAAGGTGTGAAGACACTAACCTAGTTCTAGATTGGGAGAAGTGTCAATTTATGGTTAAGGAAGGAATTGTATTAGGTCACTTAATCTCTAGTAGAGGGATTGAGGTAGATAAGGCGAAAATAGAGACTATAGAAAAGCTTCCTCCCCCAACTTCGGTGAAAGGGATAAGAAGTTTTCTAGGACATGCCGGATTCTATAGACGCTTCATTAAAGACTTTTCTAAAATATCAAAACCTCTCACTAATCTATTGATGAAGGATGCGGTTTTTGAGTTTTCGCAGGAATGTTTGGATGCGTTTAACATGATCCGGGAAGCTCTAATTTCAGCACCTATTATCCAGCCTCCGGATTGGACTCTTCCCTCTGAGGTTATGTGCGACACTAGTGACGTAGCTATAGGAGCTGTTCTTGGACAACGAAAGGAAGGGCGAACCCATGCCATATACTATGCTAGCAAGACGCTAGATGAAGCGCAACTCAATTACGCCACTACCGAAAAAGAGTTTTTAGCCATTGTCTATGCTATTGACAAATTTCGCTCTTATCTTGTAGGTGCAAAGGTGATTGTCTACACGGATCATGCTGCAATCCGTTACCTCCTTGCGAAGAAAGATGTGAAGCCAAGGCTAATTAGATGTATTCTTCTCCTACAAGAATTCGATCTAGAGATCCGCGACAAGAAGGGTTCGAAAAATTCTGTTGCGGATCATTTGAGTCGCCTAACACAACTAGAGGACGACCATTTACCTATAGATGAGTCCTTTCCGGACGAACACCTACACATTATAGAGGAGTGCATCGACGTGATCTCCAAAGGTAACGAACCATGGTTTGCTGACTTTGTTAACTATTTGGTTTGTCAGGAGATACCGCCCGGACTATCCTACGCACAAAGAAAGAAGTTCTTTAAGGATGTCCGGGAATACTTTTGGAATGAACCTCTCCTCTTTAAGAGAGGTCCGGATGGCATTATTCGGCGATGTGTGCCGGAAGATGAGATGCAAAGTGTCATCCGCCATTGTCATTCACTACCTTGTGGAGGACATGCTAGTTCGAACAAGACTAGCGCTAAGGTATTGCAATCTGGATTTTTTTGGCCTACTTTATTTAGAGATGTGCAATCCTTTGTTTCCTGCTGCGATGCTTGTCAAAGAACAGGAAATATCTCTAGGAGGAATGAGATGCCTCTCAATAACATCCAAGAGGTGGAGATTTTCGATGTTTGGGGAGGTGACTTCATGGGACCATTCCCATCATCTTGTGGAAACCAATACATACTATTGGCGGTAGATTACGTTTCTAGATGGGTGGAAGCAATTGCCTCTCCCACCAATGATGCCATGGTAGCGGTCAAGTTCTTTAGCAAGACCATCTTCCCACGATTTGGGACGCCAAGGACTATCATTAGTGATGGAGGTTCTCACTTCATTGCCCGGCGCTTTGAAGCTCTTCTAGCTAAGTATGGGGTTACTCACAAGATCGCTACCCCTTATCATCCACAAACTAGTGGACAAGTTGAGATCTCAAATCGGGAGATCAAAGGAATTCTAGAGAAGACGGTTTCAAGGACTAGGAAGGATTGGTCCTTGAAGCTTGACGATGCATTGTGGGCGTACCGGACTGCGTACAAGACTCCCATAGGAACCACACCATACAACCTTGTGTATGGGAAGTCTTGCCACTTTCCGGTAGAGTTGGAGCACAAGGCGTTTTGGGCTATCAAGTGGTTGAATTTCAGCATGAAGGAAGCGGGAGAGAAGCGTCTCTTGGACCTTAATAAGCTTGAAAAACTCCGCTTGAACGCTTATGAAAACGCCAAGATCTATAAGGAGAGAGCAAAGCGTTGGCATGATAAGCATATCATTCCAAAGGACTTCAAAGAAGGAGATCAAGTTCTCCTCTTCAATTCAAGGCTTCGTCTCTTTCCAGGTAAGCTTAAATCTCGTTGGACCGGACCTTTTCTAATTAAGCGTATTTTCCCCCATGGTGCAGTTGAAGTATGGAGTGAAGCGGGCGGAAGCTTTAAGGTGAACGGCCAACGACTCAAGAAGTATACACCGGAACTCCAAGCTGAAGAGTTCGCGCCTATCGCACTTGAATAAGTGCGAGATTGGTCTAGCTACGGACCTTAAACAAAGCACTTCTTGGGAGGCAACCCAAGGTATTGCATTTTTGTTTTTGTTTTCGATTCATAGTTTAGCTTAGTTTAGACGTTTTTGCTTTGTTTTGCCTTCGATTTCTTCCGGTATGTTCGTGTTTTTGGATGTAGGAACGATGGAAAAGGATAAGGGAAGAATAATGTTGAAGAAAAGTGACGAAACTTAGACTTTGGAGCATTACAAAAGCCTTTGAAAAATCACGGTCGTGACAGCTACAGTGACCGTAATTTCCAAAAGCCTTTGAAAAATCACCAAAACCACGGTTCCGTACATTTCCACGGCCGTGCAACCCCCCGACAGACCATGGTTTTCAAAATTTTGCCGGTCACTATATAAACCACGTTCTTCACAAAAACACTTCACAAAACCCATTTCCACGACCCTCTTCGCCGATTTCATGCCCTTCATCTCAAATCTCCGTTCGTTAATCGTTTTCAACGATTCTTCGTTTCAAATTGAAGCAAATTCGACCACCAACGAGATCCAAGCAACGAATCGAGCTGCAAATCACCAAGGAACGCACAATTCGGATTTTAAAATCCGAAACCTAGGTTTTTTCCACTCTTCTTGATCTTTGTCAATTTGGGTTCGTTTTTGCTAGAAATTATAGGAGAACTGATTGAAATTGGAAGGAATTAGACTAGGGCTGCCTAATTGCTGAGTTTGAGTGCTGTTTGCTGAATTTTGAGAAAAAGCGAGACGAATCACGGTCTCTGTCAATTCCACGGCCGTGGAAATACCAAGAACAGACCGTGGTTTTAAACAGTGATGGATTTCGTAAGGAGAGTTTCTGGGAGAATTAAGGAGAAGAAGAATGACCAAAACAAAAAGAGGAAGGGTAACCCCTCTTCCTCTTCATCCTCTAGAGCACCACCACCTTCCTCCCCTTCACCTCCATCATCACCTTCATCACCCGCACCTCCTAGCCCTAGAGTACCGACCATTCATGAGGATCACCTCGATGCACTCGAGAGGATCCATAAGAGGGCTGTGATAGGACCTAGGTACCTATTGTTAGAGGATTTAGCTCCTCTTAACATCATAGATGACCTTACTTGGCTCTTGGATAGAGCCGGACTAGTTGTCTTCTCGGCTATCCGAGAAGACGCTTACGAGGAGATCACGAGAGAGGTTGTGACGTTGTTTGAGCACAACCACGTGGATAGGACCGTTTCTTTCCGTCTTATGGAAAGAAACTATGATTTCTCCATCCGGGAGTTCGGAGCCTTCTTTGGGTTCCATGAGACCTTTAATGGTCGTTTTCCTAGTGTCGTTTACGCCAAAGAGTTTTGGGAGGAGGTTGCTATCATTTACGCCAGCGAGGACCGCTGGCAACCAGCTGACACCAAGGGTAAGTTGATGTACCACTTAGCCTTGAAGATTGCTCACCGTGTTCTTTCGGAGTGTCTCTTCCCTAGGACGGAGACACCTCAAAAGATCAAGACGGATGAGCTCTATCTGTTGTATTCTATGCTGTATGGGCGCCGAGCTGACTGCGCCACCCTCTTAGCTGCTACCATGAGCAAGCTTAAGAACAAGAGGAAGGGCAACATTGGATATGGTGGGATAGTTACCCATCTTGCTAGGATGTTGGGGGTTGATTTTTTTGCGTGTACACGCATACCAGCCGTACCCCTAGGACTTCAGGCCTTCATGACTAGAGGTCTCATATTCCCTACACATAGAGGTCCGCCTTATGCAGCTATGCCTTGGGAGAGCAGGACGGGTAGGGGTATTGAGTGGCTACAGGAGTACTCCATTATGGCTGGACGCCATAATTGGAAGGAGAAGTTCGCTGCTATGCATGCGAACAGGATTGCAGCTCCTCCATATGTTCCACCACCGCCCGTAGTTGAGGAGGAGGAGATGAGAGATCAGTATGAGGGTGGAGGAGGAGCCGAGCAGGAGTTTGGCACGTTTCCGGATCAGCCGGATGTGGCCCCTGACATGCCCAGACGTTCTCCACGTCCCGCCAGAGCTTCAGGTTCATCTTCTCGCCGCGCCAGCGTGAGCGAGAGGCCCACTTGGATAGAGACACCTCCTGCATGGTACGGAGCTCCACCTCCATGGTCCGCACAACATCCACCAGCACCAGCACCCTCAGATGCACCAGGGTGGTACAGTCAGGCTCCGGGATGGTATGAGCAGATGCCGGATTGGGCTACTGGCCTTTCAGAGAGAGTGGGAGCAGTGGAGATTCGAGCCGATGCTAGAGACGGACGCATGGACGACCTTGATCACATGATGAGAGACGTCTACCGCCAACAGTTCGGGCGGCACTACGACTCCAGCTTCTCTCCATTCCCGCCTCCACCTCCACCGCAGTGATGATTTGCAGGTCCGACAGTTTTAGCCGCTCCACCGCCACTTTGTGAGTTTCTTGTTCTTTTTCTTTCTTTCTTTTCTTCTTTTCTTTCTTTTGTTTAAACATTAGGGACAATGTTTGTTCCAAGTATGGGGTGGGGTGTGACTAAAAGTTTGTAATAACTCTTACTCACTTTGATTGCTTCTATCGAGACTATCTTGCATGTTCATTATATTGTTACACGTTTCATTATCGCATTGCATGAAAAAGAGTTTGAAAAACCCATAAAAATTGAAAAATTTTAAAAATTTTGTGATTCTAAGGTTAGAGATGATTTCTATGATAATACCACTTGTGAATTGAGTTTGATGACAATTGCATGCTTAAAAGAATAGTGAATTGAAAAGAAATTTGAATGAATGGATTATACCTGTTTTGCAAGTTTCATAATGTGAAGAATGTTACTTAAATCATGTTGAAAAAATAAGGTTAAAATCACACTATAAGTTCTTATGCTTCTTGTTGAGATGATTAAGGCAATTCGATTTTTCATTCTTCTTTTCTTTGATCATTTTAGCTCCTCATTGAAATATTGACCTTCTTTACCTATCCGGGAACTTGGAAAAGTGAATGAAAAAGGCATGTTTGATGTGGGAGGGCCATGAAAGCAATTATTGCAATCAAAAGAATAGAAAGAAATTTTAGGTTTGGGGAAGTCAATCATGACGATGAGTAACTCGGCACCATTCACATAGCCGGGTGTTTGTGTCTTGCCAAAGTCGGATTGAGCGATATCCCTAGCGGATTATGGTATGTGCGCTAAGGGTTTGAGGCATCTCATAAAAATTGAGAAACGCCGATCTCCTAGGCTTCGGTTTTTGTGCACCTCTATCCATAACTCCAAAAGTAAAGTCGAAAAATGAAAAGAAGAGAGCGAAGCTCTAAGTTGAAAGTGCTGCGGAAACCGCAAGAGAAGAAGAAAAGAGTAGTTATCCACTTTCCCGAATTCATGCACCACATTCCTTAAAGTTTTCCTTCCCTTTCCACATTCTAGACCTTATTTGAAAGTCCTTAAGATCAAAAGACTGCTATATGACTTGGTGATCTAAATTGAAGTTTCTTATGATTGATTTGATAATGTTTAATGGTTATGATGTTTGTATGGAAGTTTAATTGATTCATGATGCTTTCTTTACTCTTTACTCTTTGATTAAGTGTATGAAAGTCTTATAAACGAATGAAGCAAGTTTTGAGAATGATCTATTTGTTTAGAAGGCACATTCATCCAAAAGAAGTATTGCTTTGAGAAGGTACACATATTTCATCCTAACTCTTGTTTTAAAGCTTTTGAAAGACCTTGCTTAGGGACAAGCAAGTGGCAAGTATGGGGTTATTTGTTAGCATGAAATATTGTGATATTTTAGGCACGTTTTCTAAATGTATTTGATCCATATTGATAGTCATTGATTGAGCATTTATGCATATGTGAGCTAGTTTGTCTATAATGTCGAGATAGAGATCTACACAAGCTTTATGTTGATTATAGGTAATTGAGAGCTATTTCCGAACGGAATTGAGCAAGGATGGGTTGATTGAGCATGTCCATGAATTGAGGACATTCCTAGGAGCCAAAAGAGTGCCAACTTGAAAAATGCACGAGACTAATGAATAATCACGTTCTAGCCCTAAACCACGCTCTCAAATACGGCCTTACTACTTTCCACGCCCTAAACCACGGTCGTGGAACTATGGCAAGTGAAGCGTGGTTCATTCCAGTAACTTCTACGGTCGTGGACTTGTTGGTTCAAACCGTGTTAATTTCCACGCTCTAAATTACGGTCGTGGAACACTTCCACGACCGTGATCTTGGCGATATTTTTCGCCACATTTTAAGCCACGATCTTTTACAAGATTGGGCCGGGCCGATACTTTATCATACACTATAAAAGGACGGACGAAGAGAGATTCAGTCACCTCCGCTTAGAGATCTTTGCGACCGCTGCTTAGACCTACCTTTGTTTACTCATAGACGCATCTTGCGCTTGGAATTGCCCTAATCTCGCATTTGGCGGAGATTGTGTTTGGGAGATTATTGCGCTTTGTCATTGGGATTTCCGGATTGACGGAAGATCGAAGATTTGGAAGATTGTTCGCAAGGAGATTTCGCTTCTTGCTTAGGTTTGATTTAGAAGACGGATTGACATCCCGTTCTACCTTCTTATCTAAGATTTGTGTTTGTTTGTGTTATTCCGAATCTAGTGACGATTATTGTTCTTGATTGTGACTTTGAGATTGATTTGAAAGTTATTGAAGGTTTTCGGAAGTTTTCATCTTTCAATCTTTTAAATCTTAAATTTGATATCAATATGACTGTTGTTGGATAAAACCCTTTAGCAATTCTAAGGTGAAGGGTTGATAGTTGTGGCTTAGATGATGATAGATCGATCATAATCAGATTGGACCCTGAGAGTTAGAGAGAATCGCCGATAAACCTAAACCACGGTCTGTTCTTGAGCTTCCACGACCGTGGAACTCAAGAACTACCCGTAATTTTGTGTTAATTTACGAACTTGCTTTTACTTTAGTCCACGGTTAAAGATTTGCTTTAACTTAGTCTTGGCTTGCCTTTTCTAGGCGGTAGTGAAGCCTCAACAACCTCTACCTCGATTATGAGTGTCACAACCTTAATAGGTTAAGTTAGTCTTGATCCTTGGATTATAAGTTTGGGTATTTGATATTAATTCTTACCTTTAGAACCTTTCTATACTGAAGCCTCAACAACCTTTATAGAGAGTGTCTTGTAGGTGAGTCATATAAGGTTTTTGGAACTTCACCGTACGATTACCTTACATTCGTATACCTTTGCATATCTCAACTCTGTCCTTATACCCTTAGTATATCTTGAATCGATTGCCACAACTGGATTCCTGGATCTTTAGGATTGCTGTTTTCCCAATAATTTGAAAAGCTCCATACATTTACTTGCTTGATAATCTTAACTGGATTTAACCCCCCAAATCCCTGTGTTCGATACTTTGGAATTCTTGCTCAACTCTATCGATCCGTACACTGCGGGTTCGCTTGCTTGATTCTAGTTTTATAAATTTAAAGCTTATTTGCACGCATGCTAAGTGGCGAACAATGAACGTGCTTCCTAGTCAATAGATCATTCTCAAATCTTGCTTCATTCGTTCATAAGACTCTCATATACATAATCAAAGAGTAAAGAGTGAAGAAAACTCTTGAATTGATCAAACTTCCATGTAAACATCATAACCTTCAAACATTATCAAAATCAATCATAAGAAACTTCAATTTAGATCACCAAGTCATATATCATTCTCTTGATCTTAAGGACTTTCAAACAAGGTCTAGAACGCGGAAAGGGAGGGAAAACTTTAAGGAATGTGGTGCATGAATCCAGGAAAGTGGATAACTAACTCTTTTCTTTTTTTTTCTTGCGGTTTCGCAACACTTTCAACTTAGAGCTTCGCTCTCTTCTTTTCAATTCATTTTTCGACTTTATTTTTGGAGTTATGGACAGAGGTGCACAAAAACCGAAGCCTAGGAGATTGGCGTTTCTCAATTTTGCGAGATGCCTCAAAACCCTTGATGCACATACCATAATCCGCTAGGAATATCGCTCAATCCGACTTTGGCAAGACACAAACACCCGGCTATGTGAATGGTGCCAAGTTACTCATCGTCATGATTGACTTCCCCAAACCTATAAGTTCTTTCTATTCTTTGAATGCAAAATTTTGCTTTCATGGCCCTCCCACATCAAACATGCCAAATATCAACTCCTCCAAATTCCCGGATAGGTAGAGGAGACCATTATTTCATTGAGGGGCTAAATTATCAAAGAACGAAGAAAGAAAATCGAATTGCCTTAATCATTTCAACAAGAAGTATAAGAACTTATCATGTGATTTCAACCTTGATTTCTCAATATGATTTAAGTAACGTTCTTCACATTATGAAACTTGCAAAAGAGGGATAATCAACTCATTCAATTTCTTTTCAATTCGCTATTTGTTTAAGCATGCGATTGTCATCAAAACTCAATTAACAAGTAGTGATTATCATAGAAGTCATCTCTATCCTTAGAAGCACAAAATTTTCAAAAATTTTCAATTTTTATGGGTTTTTCAAAAGTTTTTTCATGCAATGCAATAATGAAACGTGTAACAATAGAATGAAACATGCAAGGTGTTCTCGATAAAAGCATACAATGTGAGTAAGAGTTATTACAAACGATTAGTCACACCACACCCCATACTTGGAATAAACATTATCCCTAATGTTCAAAAAGAAAATAAAGAAAAGAAAGAAAGAAAAATGAACTCACAAGACGGTGGTGGAGTGGTTAGAACGGTGGATCATCAATCATCCTCACCGAGGTGCCAGTGGAGGTGAAAACGGGAAGAAGCCGGGATCATAGTTCCGCCCAAACTGCTGGTGGTAAATATCTCTCATCATGCGGTCATGATCGTCGGCTCGTGCATCCCTAAGATCAGCACGGATCTCCAAGGCTCCAACCCTACTAGAAAGGTCGGTGGCCCACTCCGGTAGCTGCTCATACCATCCGGGCGGTTGGCTATACCAGGCCGGTGCGTCTAACGGTGCTGGTGCAGATGGTGGCTGAGCATGCCAAGGTGGTGGAGCTCCCATCCAATCCGGCTGAGTGCTATACCATGTAGGAGGGTCCGCCATCCATGTAGGTCTCTCGCTCACACTAGCACGGCAAGAGGAAGAGCTAGAAGCTCTAGCGGGATGGGGAGATTGTCTAGGAATATCGGGAACTACATCCAGCTGATCCGGAAAGGTACCAAAGTCATGCTCTCCTCCTCGTCCCTCATACTCATCACCGCCTCTCATCTCCTCCTCCTCTAAAACTGGTGGCTCAGGGGAAACGTAGGGCCGTGCTACTAGTCTATTCGCATGCATAGCAGCGAATGTCTCCTTCTAGTTATGGCGTCCAGCCATAATGGAATACTCAGGAAGCCATGCGATCCCTCTATCTGTCCTACTCTCCCAAGGCATGGAAGCTGTAGGTGGACCTCTATGTCTAGGGAAGATAATGCCTCTAGTCATGAGGCTCTGAAGTCCTAGAGGTCTAGCTGCATTGCGGGTGCACGCGGAGAAGTCTATCCCTAACTGCCTAGCAAGGTGAGTCACCATCCCACCGTATCCAATGTTGTCGGCCCTCTTGTTCTTTAGCTTTCTCATAGTAGAAGCTAAGAGGGTGGCACAGTCAGTTGGCCTACCGTACAACATACAGTAAAGCAAAAATAACTCATCCGTCTTGATCTTTTGAGGTGTCTCTGTCCTAGGGAAGAGACACACAGAAAGCACTCTATGGGCAATCTTCAAGGCTAGGTGATAGATCAACCTAGCCTTGGTATCAGCAGGTTGCCAGCGGTCCTCGCTGGCGTATACCATAACTATCTCCTCCCAAAAATCCTTGGCGTACACGCCACTAGGGAATCGACCATTGAAGGTCTCATGGAACCCAAAGAAGGCTCCAAACTCTCTAAAAGAAAACTCATTGTTTTTCTCCATCAGCCGGAAAGAAACGGTCCTGTCAACGTGACTATGCTCAAACGAGACCACGAACTCCCTAGTGATCTCCTCATATGCGTCTTCCCGAATAGCGGAGAAGACGACCAATCCGGCTCTATCTAGTAGTCAAGTGAGATCCCCTACCACATGCAAAGGCTCTAACTCCTCAAGTAGTAAGTATCTCGGTCCAATGACCGCTCTTTTCTCTATCCTTTCTAAGGCATAGAGATGGTCCTCATGAATCGTGGGGATCCAAGGGGAAGGTGGTGATGGTGGTGATGGGGGCTAAACGGGTGGTGCTCTAGAAGATGAAGAAGTATTGCCTTTCCTCTTTTTATTTCTCTGAGACATTCTCCTAACGAGATCCATTTCTGTTAGAAACCACGGTCTGTTCTTCAAGTTCCACGGCCGTGGAATGCCTAGAGACCGTGATTCGTTACACAATTTCTCAAAACTCATCATATTCACACCAAACTCAACAGCAAGCAGCCCTAGACTAATTTTAGTTCAATTCCAATCAGTTCTCCTAAAAATTCTAGCAAAAACGAAGCCGAATTGACAAAGAGAAAGAAGGAATGAAAAACCTAGGTTTTTGGATTTTGGAATCCGAATTCTGTCTTCTCCGGTGATTTGCCGCTCGAATCGTTGCTTGGATCTTGTAGCTGACGGAAATTGCTTCAGTTTTGGCCAAAGAATCGTTAAAAACGATTAACGAACGAGAATTTGAGAGAAGGGGAAGGCAATCGGCGAAATAGGGGCGTGAAATTGGGATTTTTTGTGTGTTTTGTGAAGAAACGTGGTTTTTATAGTGGCCGTAAAAATTTTTGAAAATCACGGTCTATCGGGGGTTTCCACGGCCGTGGTTTTGTACGGAACCGTGGTTTTGGTGATTTTTCTCAGGCTTTTGAAATTTACAACCACTGTAGTTGTCACGGCCGTGGTTTTGGCCGTGGAACTCTCTGTAATGTGTCAAAGTCCAAGTTTCGTCAATTTTCTTCAAGCTTTTCCTTCCCCATTTCTTTTCCACTGATCCTACATCCAAAAACACGAACATACCGGAAGGTATCGAAGGCAAAACAAAACAAAAACGCCTAAACTACTCTAAGCTATGAATCAAAAACAAAAATGCAAATGCAATACCTTGGGTTGCCTCCCAAGAAGCGCTTTGTTTAAGGTCCGTAGCTAGACCATATTCGCACTTATTCGAGTGCAATTAGTGCGAACTCTTCAGCTTGGAGTTCCGGTGTATACTTCTTGAGTCGTTGACCGTTCACCTTAAAGCTTCCGCCCTTTTCACCCCATACTTCAACTGCACCATGGGGAAAA
The DNA here is from genome assembly GCA_033239125.1 of Fagopyrum homotropicum. Classification (NCBI taxonomy): domain Eukaryota; kingdom Viridiplantae; phylum Streptophyta; class Magnoliopsida; order Caryophyllales; family Polygonaceae; genus Fagopyrum; species Fagopyrum homotropicum. Next base: position 83,156,046 of record BSWB01000005.1, on the reverse strand, counting down.
ACACGTTTGATTAGAAAAGGTCCAGTCCAACGAGATTTAAGCTTACCTGGAAAGAGAAGAAACTTTGAATTGAATAGGAGAACTTGATCTCCTTCTTTGAGGTCCTTTAGGATGATATGCTTATCATGCCAACGCTTCGCTTTTTCTTTATAGATCTTGGCGTTTTCGTAGGCGTTCAAGCGAAGTTCTTCAAGCTCATTGAGGTCCAAGAGACGCTTCTCTCCCGCTTCCTTTATGCTAAAGTTCAACCACTTTATTGCCCAATACGCCTTGTACTCTAACTCTACCGGCAAGTGACAAGACTTCCCATACACAAGGTTGTATGGTGTCGTTCCGATGGGAGTCTTATAAGCAGTCCGGTATGCCCATAATGCGTCATCTAGCTTCAAAGTCCAATCCTTCCTTGTCCTTGAAACCGTCTTCTCTAGGATTCCTTTAATCTCCCGGTTTGAGATCTCCACTTGTCCACTAGTTTGTGGATGATAAGAGGTGGCGATCTTGTGATTCACCCCATACTTAGCTAAAAGAGCTTCAAAGCGTCGGGCAATGAAGTGAGAACCTCCATCACAAATGATAGTCCGTGGTGTCCCAAATCGTGGGAAGATGGTCTTGTTAAAGAACTTAACCACTACCATGACATCATTGGTGGGAGAGGCAATTGCTTTAACCCATCTCGAAACATAATCCACCACTACCATGAAGTCTACTCCCCAAACGTCAAAGATCTCCACCTCTTGGATGTTGTTGAGAGGCATCTCATTCCTCCTAGATATATTCCCTGTTCTTTGACAAGCATCACAGCAGGAAACAAAGGTTTGCACATCTTTAAATAGAGTAGGCCAAAAGAATCCAGATTGCAATACCTTAGCGCTAGTCTTGTTCGAACTAGCGTGTCCTCCACAAGGTAGTGAATGACAATGACAGATGACACTTTGCATCTCATCTTCCGGCACACATCGCCGAATAATGCCGTCCGGACCTCTCTTAAAGAGGAGAGGTTCATTCTAAAAGTATTCCCGAACATCTTTAAAGAACTTCTTTCTTTGTGCGTAGGATAATCCGGGTGGTAATTCCTCACAAACCAAATAGTTAACAAAATCAGCAAACCATGGTTTGTTACCTTTGGTGATCACGTCGATGCACTCCTCTATGATATGTAAATGCTCGTCCGGGAAGGAGTCATCTATAGGTAGATGGTCGTCTTCTAGATGTGTTAGACGACTCAAATGCTCGTCCGGGAAGGAGTCATTTGTAGGAGAAGAATCCATCTAATTAGCCTTGGCTTCGCATCCTTCTTTGCAAGTAGATACTGGATCGCAGCATGATCCGTGTATACAATCACCTTTGCACCAACAAGATAAGAGCAAAATTTGTCAATTGCATATACAATTGCTAAGAATTCTTTTTCTGTAGTAGCGTAGTTGTGTTGCGCTTCATCTAGCGTCTTGCTAGCGTAGTAGATAGCGTGGGTTCGTCCTTCCTTCTTTTGCCCAAGAACAACTCCTATAGCTACGTCACTTGCGTCACACATAACCTCAAAGGGGAGATTCCAATCCCGAGGTTGGATAATCGGAGCTGAGATTAGAGCTTCCCGAATCTTATTAAACGCATCTAAGCATTCCTGCGAGAAATCAAAAACTGCATCCTTCATCAATAGATTAGTAAGCGGTTTTGATATTTTAGAGAATTCCTTTATGAAACGTCTATAAAATCCAGCATGTCCTAGAAAACTTCTTATCCCTTTCACCGAAGTTGGGGGAGGAAGCTTTATCTTAGCTTTATCCACCTCAATCCCTCTACTAGAGATTAAGTGTCCTAATACAATGCCCTCTTTCACCATAAATTGACACTTCTCCCAATTAAGAACTAGGTTAGTGTCTTCACACCTTTGTAACACAAGAGCAAGGTTAGAAAGACAATTGTCAAAAGAGGAACCATAAACAGAGAAGTCATCCATAAAAACCTCCATGATTTCCTCTATATATTCCGAGAAGATGGCCATAATGCACCTTTGAAAGTTGGTTGGGGAGTTGCAAAGCCCGAACGGCATCCTCCTATAGGCAAACGTACCCCACGGGCACGTGAACGTGGTCTTCTCTTGATCATCCGGGTGTATTGGGATCTGAAAGAAACCACTATAACCGTCAAGATAGCAAAAGTGTTAATGTTGTGCTAACCTTTCAAGCATTTGATCGATGAAGGGTAGTGGGAAGTGATCCTTCCTCGTCGCGTTGTTTAGCTTGCGGTAGTCTATACACATCCGCCATCCTGTTACGGTTCATGTAGGAATGAGTTCATTGTTTTTGTTGGTGATGACCGTCATTCCTCCCTTCTTCGGAACTACCTGTACGGGACTCACCCACTTGCTATCGGAGATAGGGTAGATGATACCTACATCGAGTAGTTTAAGAATTTCCTTCTTGACAACCTCCTTCATGGTCGGATTTAACCGCCTTTGAGGTTGTCGCGAAGTTCTAAAGTCCTCTACCATTAAGATCTTATGCATGCATAGGGAAGGTTTGATTCCCGCTAAATCCTCTATAGTATATCCTAAGGCTTTCCTATGTTTCTTAAGGACAACCATAAGCTTACTATGTTCATCTATGCTTAAATCTGAACTAACAATTACCGGAAAGGTAGAATTAGATCCTAGAAATGCGTACCTTAGATGTGTAGGAAGTGGTTTCAATTCCATCACTATAGGAGTCTCCAATGGCTCTTGAGGAATATCCGATGGTACCTCAGAAGTGTCTAATGAAGTAGAAGGTGTTGGAGAAGAATCAAGAGAAGTTGTGGAGGAAGCATAATTTCCTTCGGATTCACCCAAAATTACGACATCCCTGCCTTCTCCACGGCCGTGATTTTGGGCGTGGAAAGTAATTACGGTGCATGTGTTTTCTCCACGGCCGTGGTTTTGGCCGTGTAACTTACTGGAGTGCTCCACGCTTGTGTTGGTGAATTCCACGGCCGTGGAATAGGCTGTCTGACCGTGGATCCGTACGTTTTCTGACTCATCGTGGAGTTTCTCGAACTCTTCTTCATACACTTCTTTTTGTTTCTCTAAGGCTTCAATTGCCTCATTGCACTCCTCTTCTTCCCCTATATCCATAATGCTCATAGAAAGAACTTTTTGCAAGGGATCTTTGAAGAGAATAGAACTTACCTCCTCTCTAGATAGCTCTTCGTCATGGATATTGAATATATCCTCATCGAAGGCTGGTTCCTTCACTAAAGTGGAAAGGACGAACTCTACCTTCTCTTCTCCTATATCAAAGGCGAGTCTAGCATTCTTGCAATCGACTATACAGCCGGATGTTGCAAGAAATGGTCTTCCGAGAATGATCGGGACCGGACTATCTGTAGGAATGTCAAGCACAACAAAGTCTATAGGAACATAGAACTTACCAAGCTTGACCGGGACATCTTCAACTATACCGACGGGACGAGTTATGGATCGATCCGCCATGTACAACGTTATCTTTACCGGTTTAGGATCGCCTAAACCGATCTTCCTGCATAAGGCAAGCGGAATGATGCTCACGCTTGCTCCCAAATCACATAATGCATCATATGTGACATCTCCCACTCCTATGGGAATACAAAATTACCCCGGATCTTTCAGCTTAGGGGGCATCTTCTCCTTCATTGTCTTGATGAGATCCGATGAATCCGAACTCATCTTAACCTCTCCAAAATCTTTTAACTTTCTTTTGTTAGAGAGGATCTCCTTTAGGAACTTTCCATAAGCTGTCATACCTACAATTGCATCAATGAAAGGTATATTAATATGCAGTTTGCTCATGAGTTCAATAAACTTACCGAATTGTTTGTCTAAATGCGCTCTTGCTCTAGATTGCGGGAATGGTAGGGGAGGTTTGTAAGCTGGAGGAGGAACGTAGACATCTTCCTTCTCCTTCCCCTTTTCATTCTCCTTCTCAACGGGGACTTCTACAAATTTAGGCTGCGGGTCGGTAGTTGTTACTCCGCTCCTAGTTGTGATTGCCATCACCCTTCCTTTTGGGTTGTTCTCCGTCTTTCCTGGAAGTTTTCCTTGATTCCTAGGAACTTCCTCCGCATGGCTAAACATTTGGTTTTCTAAAACCTTTTGGGCTTTATAAACCCTAGTAATGTGATCATCGACCTTTATGATGCGAGTCTCCAATCCTTGAAGCTTACCCAAAATTGTTTCCAACATGGGATCGGGCTTCTCTTTCCCTGAAGTACTTCCACCATTAGATGTTTGCCCTTGGGTTTTCAAAGGAGTGGAAGAAGAGGAAGGTGGAGTTAGTGAATTTCCTGAATTGAAATAAGAATTACCGGAATTTTGTTGGTTAGGACGCCAATTGTTGTTGTTTGAACCCCTATTGTTGTTCCAATTGTTGTTCCGGTTGTTGTTGTTGTTGTTGTTCCAATTGTACCGGTTGTTGCGGTTTGTATTCTCATTCCCGTTGTGGTTATTCTCAATGAATTCAGATTGATCGTCGGACAATGGTAATAACTTGGAATGAATGGGTTCACATTGATCGTCGGATCAATGTCATCTAATGGTGGCATGGAAGCGTCGCTATCCTCGCCGGATGAATGGGTTCTAACCGATCTTGAGGATCTCCTTGAGGATTTCCTGCTCTTCTTTCTCTTAAGATCGCTCAATTCCATCCTCACTTGAAATATCATATCCGTTAGATCATCAACTTTCACTTGATGACGATCCATTTCCTCCCTGCGAGTCTTCTCACTCCATTGAAGTTGAGCTTCTTTTTCCGCCAACTCCGTTTGGTAATCACGTTCTCTTTCTTCAGCCATCTTTCTTTCCTTGAGCTTTCTCTTGAAAGTCCTCTCAAGCTCTTGATCAAGAGGTAAGAGGTCTTCGTTGTTCCTAGACATGCGCATACACTCGAAAAGATATCAAATAACAAGGGAAGAGCTCCCAAGCTTGACAACCGATAACCGAATTCGGCCTAGACCAAATCCCCGGCAACGGCGCCAAAAACTTGTTCGCCACTTAGCATGCGTGCAAATAAGCTTTAAATTATAAAACAAGAAATCAAGCAAGCGAACCCGCAGTGTACGGATCGGCGTAGTAAAGCAAGAATTCCAGAGTATCGAACATAGGGATTTGGGGGGTTAAATCCAGTTATAGAATTGTCAAGCAAGTAAATGTATGAAGCTTTGTAAATATTGGGAAAACAACAATCCTAAAGATCCAGGAATCCAATTGTGGCAATCGATTCAAGATATACTAAAGATATAAGGACAGAGTTAAGAGCTGCAAAGGTATACTAATGCAAAGCAATGTACGGTGAAGTTCCAAGGCTTTATATAACTTATCTAAGGATACTTTCTATAAAGGTTGTTGAGGCTTCAGTACAGAAAGGATCTAAAGACAAGAATTAATATGCAATACCCTAACTTGTAACCCAAGGATCAAGACTAACTAAACCGATTAAGGTTGTGACACTTGAAATCGAAGTAGAGGTTGTTGAGGCTTCACTACCACCTAGAAAAGGCAAGCCAAGACTAAGTTAAAGCAAATCTTTAACTTTGGATTAAAGTAAAAGCAAGGTTCGTAAAATGGGGAAAATTACGGGTGGATCTTGAGATTCCACGGCCGTGGAACTCACGAACACACCGTGATTCTGACTCGTCTGCGAATCTCTCTAACTCTTAGGGTCCAATTTGTTTACGATCGATCTATCATCATCTAAACCACAACTATCAACCCTTCACCTTAGAATTGCTAAAGGGTTTTAGCCAACAACAGTAATTATGATATCAAATTCAATATTTAAAAGAATGAAAGATGAAAACCTTCGAAAACCTTCAATAAACCTCAAATCAATCTCAAATCCACAAACAAGAGCAATGATGTATATCAGATTTGGAATAACACAAACAAATCACAATCCTTGATAAGAACGAAGAACGGGACGTCAATCCGTCTTCTAATCAAACATAAGGACAAAACACGTAATCTCCGTACATCCAACAATACCCTCAATGCGTGGAAGCAAATCTCCAAGCGATGATGCTCTATGCGAGGGTGTAAGCGGAATCTAAGCGCGGTCTAAGCGGAGGTACTGAATTCTCCTTCCTTCAGTCCTTTTATAGGCCAAGATAAAAGTAACCTCTCCGGCCCATATGTAAAAGATTGTGGCTTTAATTTGTACGTTAAAAGATCGCCTAAATCACGGTCATAGAGGGTTCCACGCCCGTGGTTTAGAGCGTGGAATTGGATTACGGTGCTTCACAACTTCCACGGCCATACTTTATACCGTGTCACTCTCTGGAGTGCTCCACTCTCATGTTGCCAAGTTCCACGGCCGAGGTTTAGAGCGTGGACTTCATTACGGCCGTATTTTAGAGCGTGGAAGCATAGGTTGCTCGTAATTCCCTTTGTTTTGTGCCATTCTTCATCCTAGCATCTTCCTTAGCTCCTTTGTGGTGTCATCAATCCTTGGATATGCTCAATCTACCTCCATTCTCTCTTATTTCGTTCGGTTTGAGCTCTTATTCGCCTACAATCAACACAAAGCTTATGTAGATCTCTATATCGACAATATAGACAAACTAGCTCACAATTGGTTCAATGCTTTATCAATGAACACCAAAATGGATGAAATACATCTAGAAAACGTGCCTAAAATATCACAATATTTCATGCTAACAGATGGCTTTGTTGCTGATTGTTGATGATTGAAGTTGTTGTGCCTTGTTGAGCCAGCTTGGAGGTCATGATGAGAGTTTCTATATCTGCATAGGTTCAGCTTGGTGAGCTCTCATGGCTTCCTTCTCTTTCATTCTTCATTCTTTCATCTTTTGTTCCCTTCTCTTCTTCTAGTTTAGATTCCTTAGATTTGGATCTTGTTCCAACCATGATTGGCATATGTTGATGTATATATATGTATGTTTCTATATGCATGTGTGTTGTGTAATAGCTAGGATTTCCGAATTCTAATTAATGTTGATTAACTTAATCAGTGATAGTAGTTGACATATAACTTGCGAAGATTCCGTAAGTGTTGAGTATAAGTCCCACCATTATGTTCCTAGTGTAATTTTGGGCTTATGGTGAAATTTTCACTTTTACCCCCGGGTAATTATTTTTACCCTCCGGTATTATTTGGAGCATTTGGGAGCTCCAATTAATAAAAATGCAATTGAGAGAAATGATCAGGACATCGGACATTTCCTAGATTTGAAATAACATGGAAAGGCAAAACGGACAAAAGAGTCGCTATTTCGTTTTTTAACAGCTAAGAAAGACGGCTTAGGAATACACGTTTTCCGAGGCAATTGTGGAATAATTATCCCTACAGTATTCAAGATCTATTATTCCAATTTCGAGAAGTTTGGAGAAGGGGGTTCAACCCGCCATTAGATCGATAAAAGGATAATTATCGATTTCGCTAAAGAATAATTATCAACTTCACTATAAGTAGTGGAAAATCGTTTATTAAATCATTTCCTTTCACGTTTTCTCGTAAAATCTCTGATTTCTCTCAAACTTCAAACTCAGATCTACTCTCCGTTTCTAATCCGATTTCAATTTCGTTCGAGTTTTTGGATTCCTCTCTTCATTTTCTTTATATCGGTACCGAGTTTCTGCATTTTCGAGAAGATGAAGACCTGGTCGAGCATATGTGCCACCAAGACGGTTCCGTCGCTCAAATTCCGGTAAATTTGATGTTGTACATGCGTAGCCTGCGTTGTTGTGTTTCCGAATCTTCTTTCTGGTCGTTAATCGGGTTAGTAACGAATAATTTATGAATTTATTCCTTTTCCGTACTGCGATTTGGCCTAAATTGACAGTAGGCTTTTCAAAATGGATAATTAGAGATTTCATTATGATCATTATATTATTCTCCCGCAGTGTACGGATCGGCGTAGTAAAGCAAGAATTCTAGAGTATCGAACATAGGGATTTGGGGGGTTAAATCCAGTTATAGAATTGTCAAGCAAGTAAATGTATGAAGCTTTGTAAATATTGGGAAAACAACAATCCTAAAGATCCAGGAATCCAATTGTGGCAATCGATTCAAGATATACTAAAGATATAAGGACAGAGTTAAGAGCTGCAAAAGTATACTAATGCAAAGCAATGTACGGTGAAGTTCCAAGGCTTTATATAACTTATCTAAGGATACTTTCTATAAAGGTTGTTGAGGCTTCAGTATAGAAAGGATCTAAAAACAAGAATTAATATCAAATACCCAAACTTGTAACCCAAGGATCAAGACTAACTAAACCGATTAAGGTTGTGACACTCGAAATCGAAGTAGAGGTTGTTGAGGCTTCACTACCACCTAGAAAAGGCAAGCCAAGACTAAGTTAAAGCAAATCTTTAACTTTGGATTAAAGTAAAAGCAAGGTTCGTAAAATGGGGAAAATTACGGGTGGATCTTGAGATTCCACGGCCGTGGAACTCACGAACACTCCGTGATTCTGACTCGTCTACGAATCTCTCTAACTCTTAGGGTCCAATTTGTTTACGATCGATCTATCATCATCTAAACCACAACTATCAACCCTTCACCTTAGAATTGCTAAATGGTTTTAGCCAACAACAGTAATTATGATATCAAATTCAATATTTAAAAGAATGAAAGATGAAAACCTTCGAAAACCTTCAATAAACCTCAAATCAATCTCAAATCCACAAACAAGAGCAATGATGTATATCAGATTTGGAATAACACAAACAAGTCACAATCCTTGATAAGAACGAAGAACGGGACGTCAATCCGTCTTCTAATCAAACCTAAGGACAAAACACGTAATCTCCGTACATCCAACAATACCCTCAATGCGCGGAAGCAAATCTCCAAGCGATGATGCTCTATGCGAGGGTGTAAGCGGAATCTAAGCGCGGTCTAAGCGGAGGTACTGAATTCTCCTTCCTTCAGTCCTTTTATAGGCCAAGATAAAAGTAACCTCTCCGGCCCATATGTAAAAGATCGTGGCTTTAATTTGTACGTTAAAAGATCGCCTAAATCACGGTCATAGAGGGTTCCACGCCCGTGGTTTAAAGCGTGGAATTGGATTACGGTGCTTCACAACTTCCACGACCGTACTTTATACCGTGTCACTCTCTGGAGTGCTCCACTATCATGTTGCCAAGTTCCACGGCCGTGGTTTAGAGCGTGGACTTCATTACGGCCGTATTTTAGAGCGTGGAAGCATAGGTTGCTTGTAATTCCCTTTATTTTGTGCCATTCTTCATCCTAGCATCTTCCTTAGCTCCTTTGTGGTGTCATCAATCCTTGGATATGCTCAATCTACCTCCATTCTCTCTTATTTCGTTCGGTTTGAGCTCTTATTCGCCTACAATCAACACAAAGCTTATGTAGATCTCTATATCGACAATATAGACAAACTAGCTCACAATTGGTTCAATGCTTTATCAATGAACACCAAAATGGATGAAATACATCTAGAAAACGTGCCTAAAATATCACAATATTTCATGCTAACAGATGGCTTTGTTGCTGATTGTTGATGATTGAAGTTGTTGTGCCTTGTTGAGCCAGCTTGGAGGTCATGATGAGAGTTTCTATATCTGCATAGGTTCAGCTTGGTGAGCTCTCATGGCTTCCTTCTCTTTCATTCTTCATTCTTTCATCTTTTGTTCACTTCTCTTCTTCTAGTTTAGATTTCTTAGATTTGGATCTTGTTCCCACCATGATTGGCATATGTTGATGTATATATATGTATGTTTCTATATGCATGTGTGTTGTGTAATAGCTAGGATTTCCGAATTCTAATTAATGTTGATTAACTTAATCAGTGATAGTAGTTGACATATAACTTGCGAAGATTGCGTAAGTGTTGAGTATAAGTCCCACCATTATGTTCCTAGTGTAATTTTGGCCTTATGGTGAAATTTTCACTTTTACCCCCGGGTAATTATTTTTACCCTCCGGTATTATTTGGAGCATTTGGGAGCTCCAATTAATAAAAATGCAATTGAGAGAAATGATCAGGACATCGGACATTTCCTAGATATGAAATAACATGGAAAGGCAAAACGGACAAAAGAATCGCTATTTCGTTTCTTAACGGCTAAGAAAGACGGCTTAGGAATACACGTTTTTCGAGGCAATTGTGGAATAATTATCCCTACAGTATTCAAGATCTATTATTCCAATTTCGAGAAGTTTGGAGAAGGGGGTTCAACCCGCCATTAGATCGATAAAAGGATAATTATCGATTTCGCTAAAGGATAATTATCAACTTTACTATAAGTAGTGGAAAATCGTTTATTAAATCATTTCCTTTCACGTTTCCTCGTAAAATCTCTAATTTCTCTCAAACTTCAAACTCAGATCTACTCTCCGTTTCTAATCCGATTTCAATTTCGTTTGAGTTTCTGGATTCCTCTCTTCATTCTCTTTATATCGGTACCGAGTTTCTGCATTTTCGAGAAGATGAAGACCTGGTCGAGCATATGTGCCACCAGGACGGTTCCGTCGCTCAAATTCCGGTAAATTTGATGTTGTACATGCGTAGCCTGCGTTGTTGTGTTTCCGAATCTTCTTTCAGATCGTTAATCGGGTTAGTAACGAATAATTTATAAATTTATTCCTTTTCCGTACTGCGATTTGGCCTAAATTGACAGTAGGCTTTTCAAAATGGATAATTAGAGATTTCATTATGATCATTATATTATTCTCCCGCAGTGTACGGATCGGCGTAGTAAAGCAAGAATTCTAGAGTATCGAACATAGGGATTTGGGGGGTTAAATCCAGTTATAGAATTGTCAAGCAAGTAAATGTATGAAGCTTTGTAAATATTGGGAAAACAACAATCCTAAAGATCCAGGAATCCAATTGTGGCAATCGATTCAAGATATACTAAAGATATAAGGACAGAGTTAAGAGCTGCAAAGGTATACTAATGCAAAGCAATGTACGGTGAAGTTCCAATGCTTTATATAACTTATCTAAGGATACTTTCTATAAAGGTTGTTGAGGCTTCAGTATAGAAAGGATCTAAAAACAAGAATTAATATCAAATACCCATACTTGTAACCCAAGGATCAAGACTAACTAAACCGATTAAGGTTGTGACACTCGAAATCGAAGTAGAGGTTGTTGAGGCTTCACTACCACCTAGAAAAGGCAAGCCAAGACTAAGTTAAAGCAAATCTTTAACTTTGGATTAAAGTAAAAGCAAGGTTCGTAAAATGGGGAAAATTACGGGTGGATCTTGAGATTCCACGGCCGTGGAACTCACGAACACACCGTGATTCTGACTCGTCTGGGAATCTCTCTAACTCTTAGGGTCCAATTTGTTTACGATCGATCTATCATCATCTAAACCACAACTATCAACCCTTCACCTTAGAATTGCTAAAGGGTTTTAGCCAACAACAGTAATTATGATATCAAATTCAATATTTAAAAGAATGAAAGATGAAAACCTTCGAAAACCTTCAATAAACCTCAAATCAATCTCAAATCCACAAACAAGAGCAATGATGTATATCAGATTTGGAATAACACAAACAAATCACAATCCTTGATAAGAACGAAGAACGGGACGTCAATCCGTCTTCTAATCAAACCTAAGGACAAAACACGTAATCTCCGTACATCCAACAATACCCTCAATGCGCGGAAGCAAATCTCCAAGCGATGATGCTCTATGCGAGGGTGTAAGCGGAATCTAAGCGCGGTCTAAGCGGAGGTACTGAATTCTCCTTCCTTCAGTCCTTTTATAGGCCAAGATAAAAGTAACCTCTCCGGCCCATATGTAAAAGATCGTGGCTTTAATTTGTACGTTAAAAGATCGCCTAAATCACGGACATAGAGGGTTCCACGCCCGTGGTTTAGAGCGTAGAATTGGATTACGGTGCTTCACAACTTCCACGGCCGTACTTTATACCGTGTCACTCTCTGGAGTGCTCCACTCTCATGTTGCCAAGTTCCACGGCCGTGGTTTAGAGCGTGGACTTCATTACGGCCGTATTTTAGAGCGTGGAAGCATAGGTTGCTCGTAATTCCCTTTGTTTTGTGCCATTCTTCATCCTAGCATCTTCCTTAGCTCCTTTGTGGTGTCATCAATCCTTGGATATGCTCAATCTACCTCCATTCTCTCTTATTTCGTTCGGTTTGAGCTCTTATTCGCCTACAATCAACACAAAGCTTATGTAGATCTCTATATCGACAATATAGACAAAGTAGCTCACAATTGGTTCAATGCTTTATCAATGAACACCAAAATGGATGAAATGCATCTAGAAAACGTGCCTAAAATATCACAATATTTCATGCTAACAGATGGCTTTGTTGCTGATTGTTGATGATTGAAGTTGTTGTGCCTTGTTGAGCCAGCTTGGAGGTCATGATGAGAGTTTCTATATCTGCATAGGTTCAGCTTGGTGAGCTCTCATGGCTTCCTTCTCTTTCATTCTTCATTCTTTCATCTTTTGTTCCCTTCTCTTCTTCTAGTTTAGATTCCTTAGATTTGGATCTTGTTCCAACGATGATTGGCATATGTTGATGTATATATATGTATGTTTCTATATGCATGTGTGTTGTGTAATAGCTAGGATTTCCGAATTCTAATTAATGTTGATTAACTTAATCAGTGATAGTAGTTGACATATAACTTGCGAAGATTGCGTAAGTGTTGAGTATAAGTCCCACCATTATGTTCCTAGTGTAATTTTGGCCTTATGGTGAAATTTTCACTTTTACCCCCGGGTAATTATTTTTACCCTCCGGTATTATTTGGAGCATTTGGGAGCTCCAATTAATAAAAATGCAATTGAGAGAAATGATCAGGACATCGGACATTTCCTAGATATGAAATAACATGGAAAGGCAAAACGGACAAAAGAATCGCTATTTCGTTTCTTAACGGCTAAGAAAGACGGCTTAGGAATACACGTTTTTCGAGGCAATTGTGGAATAATTATCCCTACAGTATTCAAGATCTATTATTCCAATTTCGAGAAGTTTGGAGAAGGCGGTTCAACCCGCCATTAGATCGATAAAAGGATAATTATCGATTTCGCTAAAGGATAATTATCAACTTCACTATAAGTAGTGGAAAATCGTTTATTAAATCATTTCCTTTCACGTTTCCTCGTAAAATCTCTAATTTCTCTCAAACTTCAAACTCAGATCTACTCTCCGTTTCTAATCCGATTTCAATTTCGTTTGAGTTTCTGGATTCCTCTCTTCATTCTCTTTATATCGGTACCGAGTTTCTGCATTTTCGAGAAGATGACGACCTGGTCGAGCATATGTGCCACCAGGACGGTTCCGTCGCTCAAATTCCGGTAAATTTGATGTTGTACATGCGTAGCCTGCGTTGTTGTGTTTCCGAATCTTCTTTCAGATCGTTAATCGGGTTAGTAACGAATAATTTATGAATTTATTCCTTTTCCGTACTGCGATTTGGCCTAAATTGACAGTAGGCTTTTCAAAATGGATAATTAGAGATTTCATTATGATCATTATATTATTCTCCCGCAGTGTACGGATCGGCGTAGTAAAGCAAGAATTCTAGAGTATCGAACATAGGGATTTGGGGGGTTAAATCCAGTTATAGAATTGTCAAGCAAGTAAATGTATGAAGCTTTGTAAATATTGGGAAAACAACAATCCTAAAGATCCAGGAATCCAATTGTGGCAATCGATTCAAGATATACTAAAGATATAAGGACAGAGTTAAGAGCTGTAAAGGTATACTAATGCAAAGCAATGTACGGTGAAGTTCCAAGGCTTTATATAACTTATCTAAGGATACTTTCTATAAAGGTTGTTGAGGCTTCAGTATAGAAAGGATCTAAAAACAAGAATTAATATCAAATACCCAAACTTGTAACCCAAGGATCAAGACTAACTAAACCGATTAAGGTTGTGACACTCGAAATCGAAGTAGAGGTTGTTGAGGTTTCACTACCACCTAGAAAAGGCAAGCCAAGACTAAGTTAAAGCAAATCTTTAACTTTGGATTAAAGTAAAAGCAAGGTTCGTAAAATGGGGAAAATTACGGGTGGATCTTGAGATTCCACGGCCGTGGAACTCACGAACACACCGTGATTCTGACTCGTCTGGGAATCTCTCTAACTCTTAGGGTCCAATTTGTTTACGATCGATCTATCATCATCTAAACCACAACTATCAACCCTTCACCTTAGAATTGCTAAAGGGTTTTAGCCAACAACAGTAATTATGATATCAAATTCAATATTTAAAAGAATGAAAGATGAAAACCTTCGAAAACCTTCAATAAACCTCAAATCAATCTCAAATCCACAAACAAGAGCAATGATGTATATCAGATTCGGAATAACACAAACAAATCACAATCCTTGATAAGAACGAAGAACGGGACGTCAATCCGTCTTCTAATCAAACCTAAGGACAAAACACGTAATCTCCGTACATCCAACAATACCCTCAATGCGCGGAAGCAAATCTCCAAGCGATGATGCTCTATGCGAGGGTGTAAGCGGAATCTAAGCGCGGTCTAAGCGGAGGTACTGAATTCTCCTTCCTTCAGTCCTTTTATAGGCCAAGATAAAAGTAACCTCTCCGGCCCATATGTAAAAGATCGTGGCTTTAATTTGTACGTTAAAAGATCGCCTAAATCACGGACATAGAGGGTTCCACGCCCGTGGTTTAGAGCGTAGAATTGGATTACGGTGCTTCACAACTTCCACGGCCGTACTTTATACCGTGTCACTCTCTGGAGTGCTCCACTCTCATGTTGCCAAGTTCCACGGCCGTGGTTTAGAGCGTGGACTTCATTACGGCCGTATTTTAGAGCGTGGAAGCATAGGTTGCTCGTAATTCCCTTTGTTTTGTGCCATTCTTCATCCTAGCATCTTCCTTAGCTCCTTTGTGGTGTCATCAATCCTTGGATATGCTCAATCTACCTCCATTCTCTCTTATTTCGTTCGGTTTGAGCTCTTATTCGCCTACAATCAACACAAAGCTTATGTAGATCTCTATATCGACAATATAGACAAAGTAGCTCACAATTGGTTCAATGTTTTATCAATGAACACCAAAATGGATGAAATGCATCTAGAAAACGTGCCTAAAATATCACAATATTTCATGCTAACAGATGGCTTTGTTGCTGATTGTTGATGATTGAAGTTGTTGTGCCTTGTTGAGCCAGCTTGGAGGTCATGATGAGAGTTTCTATATCTGCATAGGTTCAGCTTGGTGAGCTCTCATGGCTTCCTTCTCTTTCATTCTTCATTCTTTCATCTTTTGTTCCCTTCTCTTCTTCTAGTTTAGATTCCTTAGATTTGGATCTTGTTCCAACCATGATTGGCATATGTTGATGTATATATATGTATGTTTCTATATGCATGTGTGTTGTGTAATAGCTAGGATTTCCGAATTCTAATTAATGTTGATTAACTTAATCAGTGATAGTAGTTGACATATAACTTGCGAAGATTGCGTAAGTGTTGAGTATAAGTCCCACCATTATGTTCCTAGTGTAATTTTGGCCTTATGGTGAAATTTTCACTTTTACCCCCGGGTAATTATTTTTACCCTCCGGTATTATTTGGAGCATTTGGGAGCTCCAATTAATAAAAATGCAATTGAGAGAAATGATCAGGACATCGGACATTTCCTAGATATGAAATAACATGGAAAGGCAAAACGGACAAAAGAATCGCTATTTCGTTTCTTAACGGCTAAGAAAGACGGCTTAGGAATACACGTTTTTCGAGGCAATTGTGGAATAATTATCCCTACAGTATTCAAGATCTATTATTCCAATTTCGAGAAGTTTGGAGAAGGCGGTTCAACCCGCCATTAGATCGATAAAAGGATAATTATCGATTTCGCTAAAGGATAATTATCAACTTCACTATAAGTAGTGGAAAATCGTTTATTAAATCATTTCCTTTCACGTTTCCTCGTAAAATCTCTAATTTCTCTCAAACTTCAAACTCAGATCTACTCTCCGTTTCTAATCCGATTTCAATTTCGTTTGAGTTTCTGGATTCCTCTCTTCATTCTCTTTATATCGGTACCGAGTTTCTGCATTTTCGAGAAGATGAAGACCTGGTCGAGCATATGTGCCACCAGGACGGTTCCGTCGCTCAAATTCCGGTAAATTTGATTTTGTACATGCGTAGCCTGCGTTGTTGTGTTTCCGAATCTTCTTTCAGATCGTTAATCGGGTTAGTAACGAATAATTTATGAATTTATTCCTTTTCCGTACTGCGATTTGGCCTAAATTGACAGTAGGCTTTTCAAAATGGATAATTAGAGATTTCATTATGATCATTATATTATTCTCCCGCAGTGTACGGATCGGCGTAGTAAAGCAAGAATTCTAGAGTATCGAACATAGGGATTTGGGGGGTTAAATCCAGTTATAGAATTGTCAAGCAAGTAAATGTATGAAGCTTTGTAAATATTGGGAAAACAACAATCCTAAAGATCCAGGAATCCAATTGTGGCAATCGATTCAAGATATACTAAAGATATAAGGACAGAGTTAAGAGCTGCAAAGGTATACTAATGCAAAGCAATGTACGGTGAAGTTCCAAGGCTTTATATAACTTATCTAAGGATACTTTCTATAAAGGTTGTTGAGGCTTCAGTATAGAAAGGATCTAAAAACAAGAATTAATATCAAATACCCAAACTTGTAACCCAAGGATCAAGACTAACTAAACCGATTAAGGTTGTGACACTCGAAATCGAAGTAGAGGTTGTTGAGGCTTCAGTATAGAAAGGATCTAAAAACAAGAATTAATATCAAATACCCAAACTTGTAACCCAAGGATCAAGACTAACTAAACCGATTAAGGTTGTGACACTCGAAATCGAAGTAGAGGTTGTTGAGGTTTCACTACCACCTAGAAAAGGCAAGCCAAGACTAAGTTAAAGCAAATCTTTAACTTTGGATTAAAGTAAAAGCAAGGTTCGTAAAATGGGGAAAATTACGGGTGGATCTTGAGATTCCACGGCCGTGGAACTCACGAACACACCGTGATTCTGACTCGTCTGGGAATCTCTCTAACTCTTAGGGTCCAATTTGTTTACGATCGATCTATCATCATCTAAACCACAACTATCAACCCTTCACCTTAGAATTGCTAAAGGGTTTTAGCCAACAACAGTAATTATGATATCAAATTCAATATTTAAAAGAATGAAAGATGAAAACCTTCGAAAACCTTCAATAAACCTCAAATCAATCTCAAATCCACAAACAAGAGCAATGATGTATATCAGATTCGGAATAACACAAACAAATCACAATCCTTGATAAGAACGAAGAACGGGACGTCAATCCGTCTTCTAATCAAACCTAAGGACAAAACACGTAATCTCCGTACATCCAACAATACCCTCAATGCGCGGAAGCAAATCTCCAAGCGATGATGCTCTATGCGAGGGTGTAAGCGGAATCTAAGCGCGGTCTAAGCGGAGGTACTGAATTCTCCTTCCTTCAGTCCTTTTATAGGCCAAGATAAAAGTAACCTCTCCGGCCCATATGTAAAAGATCGTGGCTTTAATTTGTACGTTAAAAGATCGCCTAAATCACGGACATAGAGGGTTCCACGCCCGTGGTTTAGAGCGTAGAATTGGATTACGGTGCTTCACAACTTCCACGGCCGTACTTTATACCGTGTCACTCTCTGGAGTGCTCCACTCTCATGTTGCCAAGTTCCACGGCCGTGGTTTAGAGCGTGGACTTCATTACGGCCGTATTTTAGAGCGTGGAAGCATAGGTTGCTCGTAATTCCCTTTGTTTTGTGCCATTCTTCATCCTAGCATCTTCCTTAGCTCCTTTGTGGTGTCATCAATCCTTGGATATGCTCAATCTACCTCCATTCTCTCTTATTTCGTTCGGTTTGAGCTCTTATTCGCCTACAATCAACACAAAGCTTATGTAGATCTCTATATCGACAATATAGACAAAGTAGCTCACAATTGGTTCAATGCTTTATCAATGAACACCAAAATGGATGAAATACATCTAGAAAACGTGCCTAAAATATCACAATATTTCATGCTAACAGATGGCTTTGTTGCTGATTGTTGATGATTGAAGTTGTTGTGCCTTGTTGAGCCAGCTTGGAGGTCATGATGAGAGTTTCTATATCTGCATAGGTTCAGCTTGGTGAGCTCTCATGGCTTCCTTCTCTTTCATTCTTCATTCTTTCATCTTTTGTTCCCTTCTCTTCTTCTAGTTTAGATTCCTTAGATTTGGATCTTGTTCCAACCATGATTGGCATATGTTGATGTATATATATGTATGTTTCTATATGCATGTGTGTTGTGTAATAGCTAGGATTTCCGAATTCTAATTAATGTTGATTAACTTAATCAGTGATAGTAGTTGACATATAACTTGCGAAGATTGCGTAAGTGTTGAGTATAAGTCCCACCATTATGTTCCTAGTGTAATTTTGGCCTTATGGTGAAATTTTCACTTTTACCCCCGGGTAATTATTTTTACCCTCCGGTATTATTTGGAGCATTTGGGAGCTCCAATTAATAAAAATGCAATTGAGAGAAATGATCAGGACATCGGACATTTCCTAGATATGAAATAACATGGAAAGGCAAAACGGACAAAAGAATCGCTATTTCGTTTCTTAACGGCTAAGAAAGACGGCTTAGGAATACACGTTTTTCGAGGCAATTGTGGAATAATTATCCCTACAGTATTCAAGATCTATTATTCCAATTTCGAGAAGTTTGGAGAAGGGGGTTCAACCCGCCATTAGATCGATAAAAGGATAATTATCGATTTCGCTAAAGGATAATTATCAACTTCACTATAAGTAGTGGAAAATCGTTTATTAAATCATTTCCTTTCACGTTTCCTCGTAAAATCTCTAATTTCTCTCAAACTTCAAACTCAGATCTACTCTCCGTTTCTAATCCGATTTCAATTTCGTTTGAGTTTCTGGATTCCTCTCTTCATTCTCTTTATATCGGTACCGAGTTTCTGCATTTTCGAGAAGATGAAGACCTGGTCGAGCATATGTGCCACCAGGACGGTTCCGTCGCTCAAATTCCGGTAAATTTGATGTTGTACATGCGTAGCCTGCGTTGTTGTGTTTCCGAATCTTCTTTCAGATCGTTAATCGGGTTAGTAACGAATAATTTATGAATTTATTCCTTTTCCGTACTGCGATTTGGCCTAAATTGACAGTAGGCTTTTCAAAATGGATAATTAGAGATTTCATTATGATCATTATATTATTCTCCCGCAGTGTACGGATCGGCGTAGTAAAGCAAGAATTCTAGAGTATCGAACATAGGGATTTGGGGGGTTAAATCCAGTTATAGAATTGTCAAGCAAGTAAATGTATGAAGCTTTGTAAATATTGGGAAAACAACAATCCTAAAGATCCAGGAATCCAATTGTGGCAATCGATTCAAGATATACTAAAGATATAAGGACAGAGTTAAGAGCTGCAAAGGTATACTAATGCAAAGCAATGTACGGTGAAGTTCCAAGGCTTTATATAACTTATCTAAGGATACTTTCTATAAAGGTTGTTGAGGCTTCAGTATAGAAAGGATCTAAAAACAAGAATTAATATCAAATACCCAAACTTGTAACCCAAGGATCAAGACTAACTAAACCGATTAAGGTTGTGACACTCGAAATCGAAGTAGAGGTTGTTGAGGCTTCAGTATAGAAAGGATCTAAAAACAAGAATTAATATCAAATACCCAAACTTGTAACCCAAGGATCAAGACTAACTAAACCGATTAAGGTTGTGACACTCGAAATCGAAGTAGAGGTTGTTGAGGTTTCACTACCACCTAGAAAAGGCAAGCCAAGACTAAGTTAAAGCAAATCTTTAACTTTGGATTAAAGTAAAAGCAAGGTTCGTAAAATGGGGAAAATTACGGGTGGATCTTGAGATTCCACGGCCGTGGAACTCACGAACACACCGTGATTCTGACTCGTCTGGGAATCTCTCTAACTCTTAGGGTCCAATTTGTTTACGATCGATCTATCATCATCTAAACCACAACTATCAACCCTTCACCTTAGAATTGCTAAAGGGTTTTAGCCAACAACAGTAATTATGATATCAAATTCAATATTTAAAAGAATGAAAGATGAAAACCTTCGAAAACCTTCAATAAACCTCAAATCAATCTCAAATCCACAAACAAGAGCAATGATGTATATCAGATTCGGAATAACACAAACAAATCACAATCCTTGATAAGAACGAAGAACGGGACGTCAATCCGTCTTCTAATCAAACCTAAGGACAAAACACGTAATCTCCGTACATCCAACAATACCCTCAATGCGCGGAAGCAAATCTCCAAGCGATGATGCTCTATGCGAGGGTGTAAGCGGAATCTAAGCGCGGTCTAAGCGGAGGTACTGAATTCTCCTTCCTTCAGTCCTTTTATAGGCCAAGATAAAAGTAACCTCTCCGGCCCATATGTAAAAGATCGTGGCTTTAATTTGTACGTTAAAAGATCGCCTAAATCACGGACATAGAGGGTTCCACGCCCGTGGTTTAGAGCGTAGAATTGGATTACGGTGCTTCACAACTTCCACGGCCGTACTTTATACCGTGTCACTCTCTGGAGTGCTCCACTCTCATGTTGCCAAGTTCCACGGCCGTGGTTTAGAGCGTGGACTTCATTACGGCCGTATTTTAGAGCGTGGAAGCATAGGTTGCTCGTAATTCCCTTTGTTTTGTGCCATTCTTCATCCTAGCATCTTCCTTAGCTCCTTTGTGGTGTCATCAATCCTTGGATATGCTCAATCTACCTCCATTCTCTCTTATTTCGTTCGGTTTGAGCTCTTATTCGCCTACAATCAACACAAAGCTTATGTAGATCTCTATATCGACAATATAGACAAAGTAGCTCACAATTGGTTCAATGCTTTATCAATGAACACCAAAATGGATGAAATACATCTAGAAAACGTGCCTAAAATATCACAATATTTCATGCTAACAGATGGCTTTGTTGCTGATTGTTGATGATTGAAGTTGTTGTGCCTTGTTGAGCCAGCTTGGAGGTCATGATGAGAGTTTCTATATCTGCATAGGTTCAGCTTGGTGAGCTCTCATGGCTTCCTTCTCTTTCATTCTTCATTCTTTCATCTTTTGTTCCCTTCTCTTCTTCTAGTTTAGATTCCTTAGATTTGGATCTTGTTCCAACCATGATTGGCATATGTTGATGTATATATATGTATGTTTCTATATGCATGTGTGTTGTGTAATAGCTAGGATTTCCGAATTCTAATTAATGTTGATTAACTTAATCAGTGATAGTAGTTGACATATAACTTGCGAAGATTGCGTAAGTGTTGAGTATAAGTCCCACCATTATGTTCCTAGTGTAATTTTGGCCTTATGGTGAAATTTTCACTTTTACCCCCGGGTAATTATTTTTACCCTCCGGTATTATTTGGAGCATTTGGGAGCTCCAATTAATAAAAATGCAATTGAGAGAAATGATCAGGACATCGGACATTTCCTAGATATGAAATAACATGGAAAGGCAAAACGGACAAAAGAATCGCTATTTCGTTTCTTAACGGCTAAGAAAGACGGCTTAGGAATACACGTTTTTCGAGGCAATTGTGGAATAATTATCCCTACAGTATTCAAGATCTATTATTCCAATTTCGAGAAGTTTGGAGAAGGGGGTTCAACCCGCCATTAGATCGATAAAAGGATAATTATCGATTTCGCTAAAGGATAATTATCAACTTCACTATAAGTAGTGGAAAATCGTTTATTAAATCATTTCCTTTCACGTTTCCTCGTAAAATCTCTAATTTCTCTCAAACTTCAAACTCAGATCTACTCTCCGTTTCTAATCCGATTTCAATTTCGTTTGAGTTTCTGGATTCCTCTCTTCATTCTCTTTATATCGGTACCGAGTTTCTGCATTTTCGAGAAGATGAAGACCTGGTCGAGCATATGTGCCACCAGGACGGTTCCGTCGCTCAAATTCCGGTAAATTTGATGTTGTACATGCGTAGCCTGCGTTGTTGTGTTTCCGAATCTTCTTTCAGATCGTTAATCGGGTTAGTAACGAATAATTTATGAATTTATTCCTTTTCCGTACTGCGATTTGGCCTAAATTGACAGTAGGCTTTTCAAAATGGATAATTAGAGATTTCATTATGATCATTATATTATTCTCCCGCAGTGTACGGATCGGCGTAGTAAAGCAAGAATTCTAGAGTATCGAACATAGGGATTTGGGGGGTTAAATCCAGTTATAGAATTGTCAAGCAAGTAAATGTATGAAGCTTTGTAAATATTGGGAAAACAACAATCCTAAAGATCCAGGAATCCAATTGTGGCAATCGATTCAAGATATACTAAAGATATAAGGACAGAGTTAAGAGCTGCAAAGGTATACTAATGCAAAGCAATGTACGGTGAAGTTCCAAGGCTTTATATAACTTATCTAAGGATACTTTCTATAAAGGTTGTTGAGGCTTCAGTATAGAAAGGATCTAAAAACAAGAATTAATATCAAATACCCAAACTTGTAACCCAAGGATCAAGACTAACTAAACCGATTAAGGTTGTGACACTCGAAATCGAAGTAGAGGTTGTTGAGGCTTCAGTATAGAAAGGATCTAAAAACAAGAATTAATATCAAATACCCAAACTTGTAACCCAAGGATCAAGACTAACTAAACCGATTAAGGTTGTGACACTCGAAATCGAAGTAGAGGTTGTTGAGGTTTCACTACCACCTAGAAAAGGCAAGCCAAGACTAAGTTAAAGCAAATCTTTAACTTTGGATTAAAGTAAAAGCAAGGTTCGTAAAATGGGGAAAATTACGGGTGGATCTTGAGATTCCACGGCCGTGGAACTCACGAACACACCGTGATTCTGACTCGTCTGGGAATCTCTCTAACTCTTAGGGTCCAATTTGTTTACGATCGATCTATCATCATCTAAACCACAACTATCAACCCTTCACCTTAGAATTGCTAAAGGGTTTTAGCCAACAACAGTAATTATGATATCAAATTCAATATTTAAAAGAATGAAAGATGAAAACCTTCGAAAACCTTCAATAAACCTCAAATCAATCTCAAATCCACAAACAAGAGCAATGATGTATATCAGATTCGGAATAACACAAACAAATCACAATCCTTGATAAGAACGAAGAACGGGACGTCAATCCGTCTTCTAATCAAACCTAAGGACAAAACACGTAATCTCCGTACATCCAACAATACCCTCAATGCGCGGAAGCAAATCTCCAAGCGATGATGCTCTATGCGAGGGTGTAAGCGGAATCTAAGCGCGGTCTAAGCGGAGGTACTGAATTCTCCTTCCTTCAGTCCTTTTATAGGCCAAGATAAAAGTAACCTCTCCGGCCCATATGTAAAAGATCGTGGCTTTAATTTGTACGTTAAAAGATCGCCTAAATCACGGTCATAGAGGGTTCCACGCCCGTGGTTTAGAGCGTGGAATTGGATTACGGTGCTTCACAACTTCCACGGCCGTACTTTATACCGTGTCACTCTCTGGAGTGCTCCACTCTCATGTTGCCAAGTTCCACGGCCGTGGTTTAGAGCGTGGACTTCATTACGGCCGTATTTTAGAGCGTGGAAGCATAGGTTGCTCGTAATTCCCTTTGTTTTGTGCCATTCTTCATCCTAGCATCTTCCTTAGCTCCTTTGTGGTGTCATCAATCCTTGGATATGCTCAATCTACCTCCATTCTCTCTTATTTCGTTCGGTTTGAGCTCTTATTCGCCTACAATCAACACAAAGCTTATGTAGATCTCTATATCGACAATATAGACAAAGTAGCTCACAATTGGTTCAATGCTTTATCAATGAACACCAAAATGGATGAAATACATCTAGAAAACGTGCCTAAAATATCACAATATTTCATGCTAACAGATGGCTTTGTTGCTGATTGTTGATGATTGAAGTTGTTGTGCCTTGTTGAGCCAGCTTGGAGGTCATGATGAGAGTTTCTATATCTGCATAGGTTCAGCTTGGTGAGCTCTCATGGCTTCCTTCTCTTTCATTCTTCATTCTTTCATCTTTTGTTCCCTTCTCTTCTTCTAGTTTAGATTCCTTAGATTTGGATCTTGTTCCAACCATGATTGGCATATGTTGATGTATATATATGTATGTTTCTATATGCATGTGTGTTGTGTAATAGCTAGGATTTCCGAATTCTAATTAATGTTGATTAACTTAATCAGTGATAGTAGTTGACATATAACTTGCGAAGATTGCGTAAGTGTTGAGTATAAGTCCCACCATTATGTTCCTAGTGTAATTTTGGCCTTATGGTGAAATTTTCACTTTTACCCCCGGGTAATTATTTTTACCCTCCGGTATTATTTGGAGCATTTGGGAGCTCCAATTAATAAAAATGCAATTGAGAGAAATGATCAGGACATCGGACATTTCCTAGATATGAAATAACATGGAAAGGCAAAACGGACAAAAGAATCGCTATTTCGTTTCTTAACGGCTAAGAAAGACGGCTTAGGAATACACGTTTTTCGAGGCAATTGTGGAATAATTATCCCTACAGTATTCAAGATCTATTATTCCAATTTCGAGAAGTTTGGAGAAGGCGGTTCAACCCGCCATTAGATCGATAAAAGGATAATTATCGATTTCGCTAAAGGATAATTATCAACTTCACTATAAGTAGTGGAAAATCGTTTATTAAATCATTTCCTTTCACGTTTCCTCGTAAAATCTCTAATTTCTCTCAAACTTCAAACTCAGATCTACTCTCCGTTTCTAATCCGATTTCAATTTCGTTTGAGTTTCTGGATTCCTCTCTTCATTCTCTTTATATCGGTACCGAGTTTCTGCATTTTCGAGAAGATGAAGACCTGGTCGAGCATATGTGCCACCAGGACGGTTCCGTCGCTCAAATTCCGGTAAATTTGATGTTGTACATGCGTAGCCTGCGTTGTTGTGTTTCCGAATCTTCTTTCAGATCGTTAATCGGGTTAGTAACGAATAATTTATGAATTTATTCCTTTTCCGTACTGCGATTTGGCCTAAATTGACAGTAGGCTTTTCAAAATGGATAATTAGAGATTTCATTATGATCATTATATTATTCTCCCGCAGTGTACGGATCGGCGTAGTAAAGCAAGAATTCTAGAGTATCGAACATAGGGATTTGGGGGGTTAAATCCAGTTATAGAATTGTCAAGCAAGTAAATGTATGAAGCTTTGTAAATATTGGGAAAACAACAATCCTAAAGATCCAGGAATCCAATTGTGGCAATCGATTCAAGATATACTAAAGATATAAGGACAGAGTTAAGAGCTGCAAAGGTATACTAATGCAAAGCAATGTACGGTGAAGTTCCAAGGCTTTATATAACTTATCTAAGGATACTTTCTATAAAGGTTGTTGAGGCTTCAGTATAGAAAGGATCTAAAAACAAGAATTAATATCAAATACCCAAACTTGTAACCCAAGGATCAAGACTAACTAAACCGATTAAGGTTGTGACACTCGAAATCGAAGTAGAGGTTGTTGAGGCTTCAGTATAGAAAGGATCTAAAAACAAGAATTAATATCAAATACCCAAACTTGTAACCCAAGGATCAAGACTAACTAAACCGATTAAGGTTGTGACACTCGAAATCGAAGTAGAGGTTGTTGAGGTTTCACTACCACCTAGAAAAGGCAAGCCAAGACTAAGTTAAAGCAAATCTTTAACTTTGGATTAAAGTAAAAGCAAGGTTCGTAAAATGGGGAAAATTACGGGTGGATCTTGAGATTCCACGGCCGTGGAACTCACGAACACACCGTGATTCTGACTCGTCTGCGAATCTCTCTAACTCTTAGGGTCCAATTTGTTTACGATCGATCTATCATCATCTAAACCACAACTATCAACCCTTCACCTTAGAATTGCTAAAGGGTTTTAGCCAACAACAGTAATTATGATATCAAATTCAATATTTAAAAGAATGAAAGATGAAAACCTTCGAAAACCTTCAATAAACCTCAAATCAATCTCAAATCCACAAACAAGAGCAATGATGTATATCAGATTTGGAATAACACAAACAAATCACAATCCTTGATAAGAACGAAGAACGGGACGTCAATCCGTCTTCTAATCAAACCTAAGGACAAAACACGTAATCTCCGTACATCCAACAATACCCTCAATGCGCGGAAGCAAATCTCCAAGCGATGATGCTCTATGCGAGGGTGTAAGCGGAATCTAAGCGCGGTCTAAGCGGAGGTACTGAATTCTCCTTCCTTCAGTCCTTTTATAGGCCAAGATAAAAGTAACCTCTCCGGCCCATATGTAAAAGATCGTGGCTTTAATTTGTACGTTAAAAGATCGCCTAAATCACGGTCATAGAGGGTTCCACGCCCGTGGTTTAGAGCGTGGAATTGGATTACGGTGCTTCACAACTTCCACGGCCGTACTTTATACCGTGTCACTCTCTGGAGTGCTCCACTCTCATGTTGCCAAGTTCCACGGCCGTGGTTTAGAGCGTGGACTTCATTACGGCCGTATTTTAGAGCGTGGAAGCATAGGTTGCTCGTAATTCCCTTTGTTTTGTGCCATTCTTCATCCTAGCATCTTCCTTAGCTCCTTTGTGGTGTCATCAATCCTTGGATATGCTCAATCTACCTCCATTCTCTCTTATTTCGTTCGGTTTGAGCTCTTATTCGCCTACAATCAACACAAAGCTTATGTAGATCTCTATATCGACAATATAGACAAAGTAGCTCACAATTGGTTCAATGCTTTATCAATGAACACCAAAATGGATGAAATACATCTAGAAAACGTGCCTAAAATATCACAATATTTCATGCTAACAGATGGCTTTGTTGCTGATTGTTGATGATTGAAGTTGTTGTGCCTTGTTGAGCCAGCTTGGAGGTCATGATGAGAGTTTCTATATCTGCATAGGTTCAGCTTGGTGAGCTCTCATGGCTTCCTTCTCTTTCATTCTTCATTCTTTCATCTTTTGTTCCCTTCTCTTCTTCTAGTTTAGATTCCTTAGATTTGGATCTTGTTCCAACCATGATTGGCATATGTTGATGTATATATATGTATGTTTCTATATGCATGTGTGTTGTGTAATAGCTAGGATTTCCGAATTCTAATTAATGTTGATTAACTTAATCAGTGATAGTAGTTGACATATAACTTGCGAAGATTGCGTAAGTGTTGAGTATAAGTCCCACCATTATGTTCCTAGTGTAATTTTGGCCTTATGGTGAAATTTTCACTTTTACCCCCGGGTAATTATTTTTACCCTCCGGTATTATTTGGAGCATTTGGGAGCTCCAATTAATAAAAATGCAATTGAGAGAAATGATCAGGACATCGGACATTTCCTAGATATGAAATAACATGGAAAGGCAAAACGGACAAAAGAATCGCTATTTCGTTTCTTAACGGCTAAGAAAGACGGCTTAGGAATACACGTTTTTCGAGGCAATTGTGGAATAATTATCCCTACAGTATTCAAGATCTATTATTCCAATTTCGAGAAGTTTGGAGAAGGCGGTTCAACCCGCCATTAGATCGATAAAAGGATAATTATCGATTTCGCTAAAGGATAATTATCAACTTCACTATAAGTAGTGGAAAATCGTTTATTAAATCATTTCCTTTCACGTTTCCTCGTAAAATCTCTAATTTCTCTCAAACTTCAAACTCAGATCTACTCTCCGTTTCTAATCCGATTTCAATTTCGTTTGAGTTTCTGGATTCCTCTCTTCATTCTCTTTATATCGGTACCGAGTTTCTGCATTTTCGAGAAGATGAAGACCTGGTCGAGCATATGTGCCACCAGGACGGTTCCGTCGCTCAAATTCCGGTAAATTTGATGTTGTACATGCGTAGCCTGCGTTGTTGTGTTTCCGAATCTTCTTTCAGATCGTTAATCGGGTTAGTAACGAATAATTTATGAATTTATTCCTTTTCCGTACTGCGATTTGGCCTAAATTGACAGTAGGCTTTTCAAAATGGATAATTAGAGATTTCATTATGATCATTATATTATTCTCCCGCAGTGTACGGATCGGCGTAGTAAAGCAAGAATTCTAGAGTATCGAACATAGGGATTTGGGGGGTTAAATCCAGTTATAGAATTGTCAAGCAAGTAAATGTATGAAGCTTTGTAAATATTGGGAAAACAACAATCCTAAAGATCCAGGAATCCAATTGTGGCAATCGATTCAAGATATACTAAAGATATAAGGACAGAGTTAAGAGCTGCAAAGGTATACTAATGCAAAGCAATGTACGGTGAAGTTCCAAGGCTTTATATAACTTATCTAAGGATACTTTCTATAAAGGTTGTTGAGGCTTCAGTATAGAAAGGATCTAAAAACAAGAATTAATATCAAATACCCAAACTTGTAACCCAAGGATCAAGACTAACTAAACCGATTAAGGTTGTGACACTCGAAATCGAAGTAGAGGTTGTTGAGGCTTCAGTATAGAAAGGATCTAAAAACAAGAATTAATATCAAATACCCAAACTTGTAACCCAAGGATCAAGACTAACTAAACCGATTAAGGTTGTGACACTCGAAATCGAAGTAGAGGTTGTTGAGGTTTCACTACCACCTAGAAAAGGCAAGCCAAGACTAAGTTAAAGCAAATCTTTAACTTTGGATTAAAGTAAAAGCAAGGTTCGTAAAATGGGGAAAATTACGGGTGGATCTTGAGATTCCACGGCCGTGGAACTCACGAACACACCGTGATTCTGACTCGTCTGCGAATCTCTCTAACTCTTAGGGTCCAATTTGTTTACGATCGATCTATCATCATCTAAACCACAACTATCAACCCTTCACCTTAGAATTGCTAAAGGGTTTTAGCCAACAACAGTAATTATGATATCAAATTCAATATTTAAAAGAATGAAAGATGAAAACCTTCGAAAACCTTCAATAAACCTCAAATCAATCTCAAATCCACAAACAAGAGCAATGATGTATATCAGATTTGGAATAACACAAACAAATCACAATC
Source organism: Fagopyrum homotropicum (assembly GCA_033239125.1). Classification (NCBI taxonomy): domain Eukaryota; kingdom Viridiplantae; phylum Streptophyta; class Magnoliopsida; order Caryophyllales; family Polygonaceae; genus Fagopyrum; species Fagopyrum homotropicum. Next base: position 83,127,063 of record BSWB01000005.1, on the reverse strand, counting down.
CTTGATAAGAACGAAGAACGGGACGTCAATCCGTCTTCTAATCAAACCTAAGGACAAAACACGTAATCTCCGTACATCCAACAATACCCTCAATGCGCGGAAGCAAATCTCCAAGCGATGATGCTCTATGCGAGGGTGTAAGCGGAATCTAAGCGCGGTCTAAGCGGAGGTACTGAATTCTCCTTCCTTCAGTCCTTTTATAGGCCAAGATAAAAGTAACCTCTCCGGCCCATATGTAAAAGATCGTGGCTTTAATTTGTACGTTAAAAGATCGCCTAAATCACGGACATAGAGGGTTCCACGCCCGTGGTTTAGAGCGTAGAATTGGATTACGGTGCTTCACAACTTCCACGGCCGTACTTTATACCGTGTCACTCTCTGGAGTGCTCCACTCTCATGTTGCCAAGTTCCACGGCCGTGGTTTAGAGCGTGGACTTCATTACGGCCGTATTTTAGAGCGTGGAAGCATAGGTTGCTCGTAATTCCCTTTGTTTTGTGCCATTCTTCATCCTAGCATCTTCCTTAGCTCCTTTGTGGTGTCATCAATCCTTGGATATGCTCAATCTACCTCCATTCTCTCTTATTTCGTTCGGTTTGAGCTCTTATTCGCCTACAATCAACACAAAGCTTATGTAGATCTCTATATCGACAATATAGACAAAGTAGCTCACAATTGGTTCAATGCTTTATCAATGAACACCAAAATGGATGAAATACATCTAGAAAACGTGCCTAAAATATCACAATATTTCATGCTAACAGATGGCTTTGTTGCTGATTGTTGATGATTGAAGTTGTTGTGCCTTGTTGAGCCAGCTTGGAGGTCATGATGAGAGTTTCTATATCTGCATAGGTTCAGCTTGGTGAGCTCTCATGGCTTCCTTCTCTTTCATTCTTCATTCTTTCATCTTTTGTTCCCTTCTCTTCTTCTAGTTTAGATTCCTTAGATTTGGATCTTGTTCCAACCATGATTGGCATATGTTGATGTATATATATGTATGTTTCTATATGCATGTGTGTTGTGTAATAGCTAGGATTTCCGAATTCTAATTAATGTTGATTAACTTAATCAGTGATAGTAGTTGACATATAACTTGCGAAGATTGCGTAAGTGTTGAGTATAAGTCCCACCATTATGTTCCTAGTGTAATTTTGGCCTTATGGTGAAATTTTCACTTTTACCCCCGGGTAATTATTTTTACCCTCCGGTATTATTTGGAGCATTTGGGAGCTCCAATTAATAAAAATGCAATTGAGAGAAATGATCAGGACATCGGACATTTCCTAGATATGAAATAACATGGAAAGGCAAAACGGACAAAAGAATCGCTATTTCGTTTCTTAACGGCTAAGAAAGACGGCTTAGGAATACACGTTTTTCGAGGCAATTGTGGAATAATTATCCCTACAGTATTCAAGATCTATTATTCCAATTTCGAGAAGTTTGGAGAAGGGGGTTCAACCCGCCATTAGATCGATAAAAGGATAATTATCGATTTCGCTAAAGGATAATTATCAACTTCACTATAAGTAGTGGAAAATCGTTTATTAAATCATTTCCTTTCACGTTTCCTCGTAAAATCTCTAATTTCTCTCAAACTTCAAACTCAGATCTACTCTCCGTTTCTAATCCGATTTCAATTTCGTTTGAGTTTCTGGATTCCTCTCTTCATTCTCTTTATATCGGTACCGAGTTTCTGCATTTTCGAGAAGATGAAGACCTGGTCGAGCATATGTGCCACCAGGACGGTTCCGTCGCTCAAATTCCGGTAAATTTGATGTTGTACATGCGTAGCCTGCGTTGTTGTGTTTCCGAATCTTCTTTCAGATCGTTAATCGGGTTAGTAACGAATAATTTATGAATTTATTCCTTTTCCGTACTGCGATTTGGCCTAAATTGACAGTAGGCTTTTCAAAATGGATAATTAGAGATTTCATTATGATCATTATATTATTCTCCCGCAGTGTACGGATCGGCGTAGTAAAGCAAGAATTCTAGAGTATCGAACATAGGGATTTGGGGGGTTAAATCCAGTTATAGAATTGTCAAGCAAGTAAATGTATGAAGCTTTGTAAATATTGGGAAAACAACAATCCTAAAGATCCAGGAATCCAATTGTGGCAATCGATTCAAGATATACTAAAGATATAAGGACAGAGTTAAGAGCTGCAAAGGTATACTAATGCAAAGCAATGTACGGTGAAGTTCCAAGGCTTTATATAACTTATCTAAGGATACTTTCTATAAAGGTTGTTGAGGCTTCAGTATAGAAAGGATCTAAAAACAAGAATTAATATCAAATACCCAAACTTGTAACCCAAGGATCAAGACTAACTAAACCGATTAAGGTTGTGACACTCGAAATCGAAGTAGAGGTTGTTGAGGCTTCAGTATAGAAAGGATCTAAAAACAAGAATTAATATCAAATACCCAAACTTGTAACCCAAGGATCAAGACTAACTAAACCGATTAAGGTTGTGACACTCGAAATCGAAGTAGAGGTTGTTGAGGTTTCACTACCACCTAGAAAAGGCAAGCCAAGACTAAGTTCAAGCAAATCTTTAACTTTGGATTAAAGTAAAAGCAAGGTTCGTAAAATGGGGAAAATTACGGGTGGATCTTGAGATTCCACGGCCGTGGAACTCACGAACACACCGTGATTCTGACTCGTCTGCGAATCTCTCTAACTCTTAGGGTCCAATTTGTTTACGATCGATCTATCATCATCTAAACCACAACTATCAACCCTTCACCTTAGAATTGCTAAAGGGTTTTAGCCAACAACAGTAATTATGATATCAAATTCAATATTTAAAAGAATGAAAGATGAAAACCTTCGAAAACCTTCAATAAACCTCAAATCAATCTCAAATCCACAAACAAGAGCAATGATGTATATCAGATTTGGAATAACACAAACAAATCACAATCCTTGATAAGAACGAAGAACGGGACGTCAATCCGTCTTCTAATCAAACCTAAGGACAAAACACGTAATCTCCGTACATCCAACAATACCCTCAATGCGCGGAAGCAAATCTCCAAGCGATGATGCTCTATGCGAGGGTGTAAGCGGAATCTAAGCGCGGTCTAAGCGGAGGTACTGAATTCTCCTTCCTTCAGTCCTTTTATAGGCCAAGATAAAAGTAACCTCTCCGGCCCATATGTAAAAGATCGTGGCTTTAATTTGTACGTTAAAAGATCGCCTAAATCACGGTCATAGAGGGTTCCACGCCCGTGGTTTAGAGCGTGGAATTGGATTACGGTGCTTCACAACTTCCACGGCCGTACTTTATACCGTGTCACTCTCTGGAGTGCTCCACTCTCATGTTGCCAAGTTCCACGGCCGTGGTTTAGAGCGTGGACTTCATTACGGCCGTATTTTAGAGCGTGGAAGCATAGGTTGCTCGTAATTCCCTTTGTTTTGTGCCATTCTTCATCCTAGCATCTTCCTTAGCTCCTTTGTGGTGTCATCAATCCTTGGATATGCCAATCTACCTCCATTCTCTCTTATTTCGTTCGGTTTGAGCTCTTCTTCGCCTACAATCAACACAAAGCTTATGTAGATCTCTATATCGACAATATAGACAAAGTAGCTCACAATTGGTTTAATTCTTTATCAATGAACACCAAAATGGATGAAATACATCTAGAAAACGTGCCTAAAATATCACAATATTTCATGCTAACAGATGGCTTTGTTGCTGATTGTTGATGATTGAAGTTGTTGTGCCTTGTTGAGCCAGCTTGGAGGTCATGATGAGAGTTTCTATATCTGCATAGGTTCAGCTTGGTGAGCTCTCATGGCTTCCTTCTCTTTCATTCTTCATTCTTTCATCTTTTGTTCCCTTCTCTTCTTCTAGTTTAGATTCCTTAGATTTGGATCTTGTTCCAACCATGATTGGCATATGTTGATGTATATATATGTATGTTTCTATATGCATGTGTGTTGTGTAATAGCTAGGATTTCCGAATTCTAATTAATGTTGATTAACTTAATCAGTGATAGTAGTTGACATATAACTTGCGAAGATTGCGTAAGTGTTGAGTATAAGTCCCACCATTATGTTCCTAGTGTAATTTTGGCCTTATGGTGAAATTTTCACTTTTACCCCCGGGTAATTATTTTTACCCTCCGGTATTATTTGGAGCATTTGGGAGCTCCAATTAATAAAAATGCAATTGAGAGAAATGATCAGGACATCGGACATTTCCTAGATATGAAATAACATGGAAAGGCAAAACGGACAAAAGAATCGCTATTTCGTTTCTTAACGGCTAAGAAAGACGGCTTAGGAATACACGTTTTTCGAGGCAATTGTGGAATAATTATCCCTACAGTATTCAAGATCTATTATTCCAATTTCGAGAAGTTTGGAGAAGGGGGTTCAACCCGCCATTAGATCGATAAAAGGATAATTATCGATTTCGCTAAAGGATAATTATCAACTTCACTATAAGTAGTGGAAAATCGTTTATTAAATCATTTCCTTTCACGTTTCCTCGTAAAATCTCTAATTTCTCTCAAACTTCAAACTCAGATCTACTCTCCGTTTCTAATCCGATTTCAATTTCGTTTGAGTTTCTGGATTCCTCTCTTCATTCTCTTTATATCGGTACCGAGTTTCTGCATTTTCGAGAAGATGAAGACCTGGTCGAGCATATGTGCCACCAGGACGGTTCCGTCGCTCAAATTCCGGTAAATTTGATGTTGTACATGCGTAGCCTGCGTTGTTGTGTTTCCGAATCTTCTTTCAGATCGTTAATCGGGTTAGTAACGAATAATTTATGAATTTATTCCTTTTCCGTACTGCGATTTGGCCTAAATTGACAGTAGGCTTTTCAAAATGGATAATTAGAGATTTCATTATGATCATTATATTATTCTCCCGCAGTGTACGGATCGGCGTAGTAAAGCAAGAATTCTAGAGTATCGAACATAGGGATTTGGGGGGTTAAATCCAGTTATAGAATTGTCAAGCAAGTAAATGTATGAAGCTTTGTAAATATTGGGAAAACAACAATCCTAAAGATCCAGGAATCCAATTGTGGCAATCGATTCAAGATATACTAAAGATATAAGGACAGAGTTAAGAGCTGCAAAGGTATACTAATGCAAAGCAATGTACGGTGAAGTTCCAAGGCTTTATATAACTTATCTAAGGATACTTTCTATAAAGGTTGTTGAGGCTTCAGTATAGAAAGGATCTAAAAACAAGAATTAATATCAAATACCCAAACTTGTAACCCAAGGATCAAGACTAACTAAACCGATTAAGGTTGTGACACTCGAAATCGAAGTAGAGGTTGTTGAGGCTTCAGTATAGAAAGGATCTAAAAACAAGAATTAATATCAAATACCCAAACTTGTAACCCAAGGATCAAGACTAACTAAACCGATTAAGGTTGTGACACTCGAAATCGAAGTAGAGGTTGTTGAGGTTTCACTACCACCTAGAAAAGGCAAGCCAAGACTAAGTTAAAGCAAATCTTTAACTTTGGATTAAAGTAAAAGCAAGGTTCGTAAAATGGGGAAAATTACGGGTGGATCTTGAGATTCCACGGCCGTGGAACTCACGAACACACCGTGATTCTGACTCGTCTGCGAATCTCTCTAACTCTTAGGGTCCAATTTGTTTACGATCGATCTATCATCATCTAAACCACAACTATCAACCCTTCACCTTAGAATTGCTAAAGGGTTTTAGCCAACAACAGTAATTATGATATCAAATTCAATATTTAAAAGAATGAAAGATGAAAACCTTCGAAAACCTTCAATAAACCTCAAATCAATCTCAAATCCACAAACAAGAGCAATGATGTATATCAGATTTGGAATAACACAAACAAATCACAATCCTTGATAAGAACGAAGAACGGGACGTCAATCCGTCTTCTAATCAAACCTAAGGACGAAACACGTAATCTCCGTACATCCAACAATACCCTCAATGCGCGGAAGCAAATCTCCAAGCGATGATGCTCTATGCGAGGGTGTAAGCGGAATCTAAGCGCGGTCTAAGCGGAGGTACTGAATTCTCCTTCCTTCAGTCCTTTTATAGGCCAAGATAAAAGTAACCTCTCCGGCCCATATGTAAAAGATCGTGGCTTTAATTTGTACGTTAAAAGATCGCCTAAATCACGGTCATAGAGGGTTCCACGCCCGTGGTTTAGAGCGTGGAATTGGATTACGGTGCTTCACAACTTCCACGGCCGTACTTTATACCGTGTCACTCTCTGGAGTGCTCCACTCTCATGTTGCCAAGTTCCACGGCCGTGGTTTAGAGCGTGGACTTCATTACGGCCGTATTTTAGAGCGTGGAAGCATAGGTTGCTCGTAATTCCCTTTGTTTTGTGCCATTCTTCATCCTAGCATCTTCCTTAGCTCCTTTGTGGTGTCATCAATCCTTGGATATGCCAATCTACCTCCATTCTCTCTTATTTCGTTCGGTTTGAGCTCTTATTCGCCTACAATCAACACAAAGCTTATGTAGATCTCTATATCGACAATATAGACAAACTAGCTCACAATTGGTTCAATGCTTTATCAATGAACACCAAAATGGATGAAATACATCTAGAAAACGTGCCTAAAATATCACAATATTTCATGCTAACAGATGGCTTTGTTGCTGATTGTTGATGATTGAAGTTGTTGTGCCTTGTTGAGCCAGCTTGGAGGTCATGATGAGAGTTTCTATATCTGCATAGGTTCAGCTTGGTGAGCTCTCATGGCTTCCTTCTCTTTCATTCTTCATTCTTTCATCTTTTGTTCCCTTCTCTTCTTCTAGTTTAGATTCCTTAGATTTGGATCTTGTTCCAACCATGATTGGCATATGTTGATGTATATATATGTATGTTTCTATATGCATGTGTGTTGTGTAATAGCTAGGATTTCCGAATTCTAATTAATGTTGATTAACTTAATCAGTGATAGTAGTTGACATATAACTTGCGAAGATTGCGTAAGTGTTGAGTATAAGTCCCACCATTATGTTCCTAGTGTAATTTTGGGCTTATGGTGAAATTTTCACTTTTACCCCCGGGTAATTATTTTTACCCTCCGGTATTATTTGGAGCATTTGGGAGCTCCAATTAATAAAAATGCAATTGAGAGAAATGATCAGGACATCGGACATTTCCTAGATATGAAATAACATGGAAAGGCAAAACGGACAAAAGAATCGCTATTTCGTTTCTTAACGGCTAAGAAAGACGGCTTAGGAATACACGTTTTCCGAGGCAATTGTGGAATAATTATCCCTACAGTATTCAAGATCTATTATTCCAATTTCGAGAAGTTTGGAGAAGGGGGTTCAACCCGCCATTAGATCGATAAAAGGATAATTATCGATTTCGCTAAAGGATAATTATCAACTTCACTATAAGTAGTGGAAAATCGTTTATTAAATCATTTCCTTTCACGTTTCCTCGTAAAATCTCTGATTTCTCTCAAACTTCAAACTCAGATCTACTCTCCGTTTCTAATCCGATTTCAATTTCGTTTGAGTTTCTGGATTCCTCTCTTCATTCTCTTTATATCGGTACCGAGTTTCTGCATTTTCGAGAAGATGAAGACCTGCTCGAGCATATGTGCCACCAGGACGGTTCCGTCGCTCAAATTCCGGTAAATTTGATGTTGTACATGCGTAGCCTGCGTTGTTGTGTTTCCGAATCTTCTTTCAGATCGTTAATCGGGTTAGTAACGAATAATTTATGAATTTATTCCTTTTCCGTACTGCGATTTGGCCTAAATTGACAGTAGGCTTTTCAAAATGGATAATTAGAGATTTCATTATGATCATTATATTATTCTCGTGTTATGGGTTGTTTGTTTGATGAAATTTTGATGACAGGTGGGATTAGAAATGGCCTGCGGGCAAAATGTTATTCTGGTAAATTTTAATTAATTAGTTAAAGGTTAATTAATTAAATTAGGATTAAATTTGAGATCGAGGAATACTGATTAGATGCATGCTACGTGTCAGAATGAGTTGAGGATCATGATGATGTTATGGATATCGGTTATGGCTTTAAGGTTTAGTATGTGTACGAGTTTGATGAGATGTTATGTTGAGGATATGCCTTAGGCATTTATGAATTTGTTGAGGATTTGAGGTTTAGATTCGAGATATAGGTTGGTTGTGGTTAGTGAGACGAGTCTCCTAACCTATGCAGTATGTGATTATGTGTTCCTTGCTATTGTAGGCGTTGATTACTTCCCCAAGGGGAAGCTGTGACGTGGTACAGGTTACGAGTATATCAGGTATGTCCATAGGACTTACTTAGCGTGCAGTTGTGGATTGTATGATTGTGATTATTGTGTTTGTTCATATGATTGTGCATTTATAACCTAAACCGGACTAGGATGACCATTCATTAAATTTATTTGGCCCAAATGTATTATAACGGGCGGTAACCGCCGGTCTCCGTCGGCTGGTTAGGAGGAGGTGCCCTGAAGATGATTTCACAGGATGGGACGAGTGAAGGTCACCCCCATACAAAACTCATGTGTTACATTGGATGGGACGGGGTTCTTGAGGCTCCTTGTGTTACAAAAGAAGTTGAATTAGTAATGGAATAACGTAATGAAAGATAATATATAAATGTGTGTGGCATTGCATGTTTGAGATGTTGATGTGTGGTTGTGCTATTACCTTCATGCTTTTCATTGCTGTAGCTAACGGTTTCATACCGTGTTGTAGTGTTCTGTAGGTTAGGAATACCGCAGAGTAAGCAAGATGGTGTGACAAGCCGAGGACTTCTGTACATTAGGATGCGTGGGATGTGGGATCTTTTGCTCTTGTGGTTTATGTTGTTGTTTTGTACTCGGCTATGAGTTTGTAAACTCTTTTGATGTATCATACTCAACTTTTATGTATTTGATTTTAATCTACTTGTGCCTTGTTGTAAGATCCAGTGAACTTGTTGTCAGGCTAGCGTCAGGATCCATTGTGAGATCCTAGCCCAATGTGAGACTCCAAGTCCCGCGGATTTGGGGTTTTACAGAGTTGGTATCAGATCCTTAGGTTGACAACAATGGCACTTGCTATCTACAATAAAGGTAGAGTTGATAAATAAACAGATGGCATATATATATATATATGCTGATGTGTACGCATGTAATAATGAGTATGTAATAATGAGTAGATATATATATATATATATATGTATCTTTTATGTGCTGATGTGTACGCATGTAATAATGAGTATTATATATATATATCGATACATATGGCATATATATAGCCTTATAAGTTTAGGGGCGTATATTTTACAGATGGCTCAGACTAGAGCAGTATCTATAGTGGGACGAGATAGGGGTTACCCTCTCTTCCTTCAGTAGCGCAAAGTCAGGGACCAATATCCGTTGTTGTGTTGCCTATAGCAGAGAACGAGTTTGAAGAGGCTGATCGTGTCTTCATGAGTAAATTCGAGTTTCAAGAGTATATGCAGCAAGTATATGAGGCGGCGATAGCGGGTAGATCTACACCGGATTTACCAACATCTGTGAGATCAACTAAAGCTTCTGGATTAAAGAAGAAACAACGGGTTGAATCAGCAGAAGAAGAGTTTGGATATTCGGGTTGTAAAACAAGCCCGACTTGTGGAAGTTTGAGTACTTCTCGTTTCATGTGAACCGAGGACTTGTTACAATTGTGGGAAGCGTGGACATGTACGAACACAGTGTCCAAGATCGCCAGTGACTTGCTTTACCTGTGGTAGAATTGGTCATAGAACTGTCTTTTGTAAGCAATTTGGAGTGGGATCACGACAGAGTTTTATTTCTGCTAGTGAGATGGGAGGTGGTCAGAAGACACCTCAGCAGCAGACGCGGGGGCAGCAGAGAATCCCAGATCATTCGCCTACTCAGGAATCCGTTCCCAGGTTGAGTAGAGATAAGGGTCGTGGTAGGAGTACAACTGATAATAGAAGAGCTCAAGGTAGAGCCTTTGAGCTGGGCAGTGTAGAGGAGCCACCCGTACTAGTGGCAGGGATGAGACGTATGTGTCTCAACTGTGGTTATCCAAATCTTGTGCGCTCTGAGTGCCTCATGGCACCTATAGCTTGCTTTACTTGTGGTGAACTAGGCCATCTGACCCCTTTCTGTCATCAAGGTAGTGTTTCTTCTCATCTAGACCTTCCTCTTTTCGAAGCAAAAAGAGTGGAAGTGGAGGCTATGGCGATGACCTCAGTTATACCTGAGGAGCATAGGTCTGAGATTGAGTAATGGTATGCAGTAGAGCTTCGGGCGTTAGCTGTTACAGGTACCATTCTTGTTAATGGTTTACCTAGTGGAGTTTTGTTTGTTGTGAGTGCTATGCACCTCTTGTCTTTCGATGTATGTGTTAAAAGTTAACTGTGGATATAGTAGAAGATAGATCTTCCTTTATAGGATTACGAGTTACGGGTCTTAGGTACCCGCGAGATATGTGGTTGTTCCCTTTGTCCAGGGACTTGTGTATGGCTTGAAGACTTCTTTGTCATGCCTTAGGTGCATGATAAGGTCTTTATGTGTGTGGTGGACGAATAGATATCATGTTGGTTTAGATAGTAGTAGGAAGACTATTATAGTCTCTACTGAGATCGAATAAGTAGAGGTTTTCCGAGGTTATGACCTTTGAGGAGGTGAGTTGTCTTTAGTGCCGTATGAGCAGCAAGGTTGATAACACTAGAGGGTGATGTTTTTTTTAATGTTGTGCCATGAAGGAAAGATATAGTTCCACACTAAAGAGTATTCAGTGGTATATGATCTTATAAACGCGTTACTGAACCGTCTAATCTATCGCCTCAATGGAATGAGGACTTTGATATTGTGTTGAAGTATGGTATGAGACTGGTTGTGAGAAGGCCTATGAGGTATATGGCTTTTTGAGTTGTTAGAAATTGAAGAAGCAATTTGAAGAGTGGTTTGAGACGGGCTCCGTTCGCCCTAGCACGTTCATCGCTACGTATGGACGACTTGTTGGATCAACTAAGAGAAGCAATTGTGTTTTTAAGATTTCCGTATGCTTAGGATATCATCAGCTGAGGATGAGAGAGCAGCGTGGGCATAAGACAACATTCCATACCCGTTATGGACATTACGAGTTGTAGTGTTGTCATCTGAGTTGAGGAACGTCCTAGTAGTCGTTATAGGAGTTGATGAACAGTGTCTTCATCTACTTCCTTGATCAGTTGGTGGTAGACCTTATTGATGACGTTTGGTGTACTCTCACAACGGAGAGGAACGTACCAGTTATTTTAGGACGGTTTTGCAGAATCTTAGGGATAAAAGCCAGTGTGCTATGCTCCCTAAATGTGAATTGAGATGCCAGAAGTAACCTTCAAGGTCATGTTGTTCTGCCAGCGGGATCATAGTTGATGTGACAAGGAGTGAGTATGATGCCTTATGGATGATGCTGCTGAACATTAAGGGAATGCGTAGTTCTCGGCCCAGCCGATTGCTACCAACGCTTTGAGGAAGGATTCTATGTGATTAAGCATCCAATTACGAGTCTACTGAGGAAGACCACCATAAGTGTGTGGTTGAAGTAGTATGTCAGAGTTCTGAAGAGTAGAGGAAGCATTAGAACTCTGCTTCTATTCGGTGATAATTAGTAGATTTTGGGAATCACGTGACTACGGTATTGAGAACGTATGACGAGAACTGCCCGACTCATGATTTTGAGTTAGTAGTGGTAGTTCAAGTGTCCAGATTTAAAGGCAATATCGGTGTGATATTTCATGTTAGATTCCCACTGATTATAAGAGTTGAAGCATATTTTTTATGCAACATAAGCTGAATAACCGCCAGCGTCGTTGACTGGAGTTGATCAAGGAGTATGATCATGAAGTTTGGTACCATTCTGGAAAGGAGAATGTGGTAACTGATACCTTGAACTAGACGACGCCTCGAGAGAAGGCGATTGTTGGAATTGCTGTACAACCTCGGTTGCAGAATGATCTAGCTTGGTTAGAGTTGGACCTACAACTGTTGATATGGACGTTAGTTTCATGTTTTAGGGGTTCTACCTGATTTGTTGGATGAGGTCCAACAACAGCAGGGGACTTGCCTGACCTTGAGGCAATTTGATGGAAGGATGTCTCATGGCTAGACACCACCGTTCTTTAACGGAGCAGAAGGAGTATGAGGTGCCGCAACTGTGTCTGTATAACTACTTATGCGGAGTTGAGTGGAGAAGATTACAGTACACCCATAGTACACCTTCTTCAGTACATCAATGTACGAATAAGAGGTACCCTGAAGTAGTAGATCAGGTTATAGTGTTACTGACCTAGAGATGAGCTCATCCACTACCAGTGTTGTAGTGGAAGTGAGAGGACCTTTCTGTGGACTTGTGATGGGATTGAGACCCAGTAAGAGTTTTGGTGTTATCCAGATTATTGGAAAAAATTTACGAAGTCGACACATTCCATCTCTACTGAGAGACGTGGCTAGTGAATAAAATAACAAAGGAGTACACTAGACAGATGGTGGGACTTTATAAGTGTACCGGGGACAATCGACTATGATTGTAGTAGACGGGTTACTTTGAGGTTTTGATAGCATATTCAGACTGCTTGGGGAACATGTCTACACTTCATGATTGAGATTTACCTCAGATAGGCGGTCAGTTTGACAAGACCCTCCAGACCGTAGAGAACATGTTGCGAGCTTGTGGGATGGATTTGGAACAAGGACGATCTATTTATTTCCCACTTGTTGAATTCTTATACCACGACCGTTGGAATGCATATATAAGGATGGTCCCTATGAGACATTGTGCAGACATAGGTGTCATACACCTTTATGCGGGGATGAGCCTGGCAGTACTAGTGGGTTAGCGCCAGAGCAGATTCAGGATGATATAGCTCGAGTAACGTTAATCAGAGAAAGGATGCTGGCTGCACAAAGTCGCCAGAAGTCATATGTAGACTAGAGGCGTCGAGCTCTAGAGTTCAGGGTAGGAGCTCATGTCTGGTTGAGGGTATCTCCGACGCGAGGCGTCAGACGTTTTGGCAAAAAGGGGAAGTTGAGTCCCCGATATGTAGGTCCTTTTGAGATACTAGATAGAATTGGGCGAGTGGCTTACATATTAGCTTTGCCTCCGAGGCTAGAGGGTGTTCACCCCGTATTTCATGTTCCTCTGCTGTGGGAGTACATACCAGATCCCAGGCACATTGTGAGTTATGATGATCTGGTTGTTGAGCCGGACCACACGTTTGTAGAGCACCCTATTGCAGTCCTAGAGCGAGATGTGAGACGCCTGCGTTCGAAGGACATTCCTATGTTGAGGATACAGTGGTCTAGACGCGGACCAGATGAGGCTACCTGGGAGACAAAGGATAGTATCCAGAGGAACTATCCGGAGTTCTACGCTGAGTTAGAGGCACCAGTAGAATCCACAAGTAGACCTTAGTGCCTTCTTGGTGAGTGCTTGTATGTTATGTGCTTTTGTGATATGTTGTGTTCCCGTGCTAGTTGTGTGTGCATATGATCTGTTAGATCCTGTTTGCTAGTACGAGATAGGTATAGCTGGAGATGGTTCTTTCCTCCATGCTACGGTGTATGTGTTAGGATTAGCAGGAGATGGTTCTTTCCTCCATGCTATCTTTGATGGATATAGTGTGAGTGGAGACGGTTTTCCTCCACATAGTTGTGTTACGAGTACGATTGGTTGTAGACAGCTTTCCTCCATGCCTTGTGACGTGGTTAGTAGTTGGCTAGAGATGATTTTTCCTCTATGCCTTTGGATAGCGTTATGATCTTGTTGTTGGAGTTGGTGATTCCTCCATGCCGTGTTTTGAGGTTATAGAGTGTTATAGGTTGATACGTTTGAACGGAGATGTGATACCTCCGATAGAGAGAGTGTCTATACCTCGGCGTATGGCTCCGAGAGGATTTGGGAATTGTTCAAGTTTCGGGACGAAACTTTTTCTTAAGGGGTGTGTGATGTAATAGGTAGGATTTCCGAATTCTAATTAATGTTGATTAACTTAATCACTGATAGTAATTGACATAAAACTCGCGAAGATTGCGTAAGTGTTGAGTATAAGTCCCACCGTTAAGTTCCTGGCGTAATTTTGGGCTTATGGTAAAATTTTCACTTTTTCCCCAAGGTAATTATTTTTACCCTCCGGTATTATCTGGAGCATTTGGGAGCTCCAATTAATAAAAAAGCAGTTGAGAGAAATGATTAGGACATCGGACATGTAACACCCCGAATCCGCGGGACTCGGGATGTCACATTGGGCTAGGATCTCACAATGGATCCTGACCCTAGCCTGACAACAAGTTCACTGGACCTTATAACATGGCACTGACAAATATAAAACAAATACATAAAACAGTATAAACTGTACGACCCAAAGTAAACAACAACATAGCCGAGTATACAAAACGACATCCTCACATAGGAGGTACAAAAGATCATCCTCACGCAGGAGAGGAAACACAACAACCCCAAACCAACCACCTAATGTACGAGAGTCCTCGGCCTGTCACCCTGCCAGATCACCCAGTAGCGCCTAACCTGTAAACATCTACAACACGGTATGAAACCGTTAGCTAACCATACATATATGAGGTAATGCATAAGCACAAGCACAATCATGAAAGATAAACACATCAGCATGCTATCACACATTTACCCATTTATTATCTTTATATAATAACCATTCACTCAAAAACCGTATATATATAGATAGATGAAAGTATGTGACACGAGGACCGATACATCCCCGCCTCTGAGTACAATGTCCAACTGTACGAGTATCGGTCACACAATCCGTGTACCCTATGGGAGTGGATTGCGCCCTTCCTGTAAACCAGTCTGGCCTGACATCAGAGAACCTCCCAGACTCCACGGCGGGATGAAAGGGGAAGGTTATCACAGCCACGCAGTGGGGCAGTCAATAGAACATAGGTCGATAAAAACGACAACTCATGCTATCATAGCAAACATATAAAGCACACACCACTCATGCAAACACCCAATATAGGGATGGTAGCTAAGTTAGTCCTACGGACTTACCTCAACCTCGTACAAAATCAACCACGATCACCTCTACACTGGAGGGACAACACGGCCTATAAAAAGGCATAAAGAGATATATCAACCTCTATTCATCAAAGGGGTCACACCTAGACCCAAAGGGATTCATAAGGATCATACTCAATCTATAAGCCTCACAACCAACTAAACCTCAATATCTCAACATAGCTCACAATTCCTCAAATCTCAAGGTAGTATCTAATCAACATTCCTCAATCTCAATTTTAATCCTAATTTAATTAATTAACCTTTAATTAATTAATTAGATTTCGCCAGAATAACGTTTTGCCCGCAGGCAATTTCTAAACCCCCTGTCATCAGATTTCATCAAACAAGAACCCATAATCACCAGAATAATATAACGACCATAATGGAATTTCTAATTGTCCTATTTGACAAGCCTAAAGTCAATTTAGGCCAAATCGCAGTACGGAAAACGAATAAATTCATAACTTATTCGTTAGTAACCCGATTGACGATCTGAAAGAAGATTCGGAATCACAACGACGCAGGCTACGCATGGACAGCATCAAATTCATCGGAATCTGAGCGACGGAACCGTCCTGGTGACATATATGCTCGACCAGCCCTCCATATACTCGGAAATGCAGAAACTCGGTACCGTTATGAAGAGAATGAAGAGAGGAATCCAGAAAGTCAAACGGATTTGAAATCGGATTAGAAACGGAGAGTAGATCTGAGTTTGAAGGTTGAGAGAAATCAGAGCTTTTACGAGAAAACGTGAAAGGAAATGAATTAATAAATGATTTTCCGCTATTTATAGTGAAGACGATGATTATCCTTTAGCAAAGTCGATAATTATCCTTTAACCGATCCAAAGGCGGGTCAAACCTCCTTCTCCAAACTTCTCGAGATTGGAATAATAAATCTGGAATATTGTAGGGATAATTATTCCACAATTGCCTCGGAAAACGTGTATTCATAAGCCGTCTTTCTTAGCCGCTAAGAAACGAAATAGCGACTCTTTTGGCCGTTTTGCCTCTCCATGTTATTTCATATCTAGGACATATCCGATGTCCTGATCATTTCTCTCAACTGCATTTTTATTAATTGGAGCTCCCAAATGCTCCAAATAACACCGGAGGGTAAAAATAATTACCCGGGGAAAAAGTAAAAATTTCCCCAAACGTCCAAAATTACGCGAGGAACATAACGGTGGGACTCATACTCATCACTTGGGAAATCTTCGCAAGTTATATGTCAATTACTATCAACGATTAAGTTAATCAACATTAATTAGAATTCGGAAATCCTAGCTATTACAGGACATGTCCTAGATATGAAATAACATGGAAAGGCAAAACGGACAAAAGATTCGTTATTTCGTTTCTTAACAGCTTAGAAAGACGGCTTAGGAATAAACGTTTTCCGAGGCAATTGTGGAATAATTATCCCTAGAATATTAAAGATCTATTATTCCAATTTCGAGAAGTTTGGAGAAGGGGGTTCAACCCGCCATTGGATCGATAAAAGTATAATTATCGACTCCGCTAAAGGATAATTATCGACTTCACTATAAATAGCGAAAAATCGTTTATTAATTCATTTCCTTCCACGTTTCCTCGTAAAAGCTCTGATTTCTCTCAAACTTCAAACTCAGTTTATTAATTCATTTCCTTTCACGTTTCCTCGTAAAAGCTCTAATTTCTCTCACACTTCAAACTCAGATCTACTCTCCGTTTCTAATCCGATTTCAATTCCGTTTGAGTTTCTGGATTCCTCTCTTCATTCTCTTCATATCGGTACCGAGTTTCTGCATTTCCGAGTAGATGAAGACCTGGTCGTGCATATGTGTCACCAGGACGGTTCCGTCACTCAGATTCCGGTGAATTTGATGTTGTACATGCGTAGCCTGCATCGTTGTGTTTCCGAATCTTCTTTCAAATCGTCAATCGGGTTAGTAACGAATAAGTTATGAATTTATTCATTTTCCGTACTGCGATTTGGCCTAAATCGACCTTAGGCTTTCCAAAATAGATAATTAGAAATTCCATTATGATCATTATATTATTATTTGGTGTTATGAGTTGTTTGTTTGATGAAATCTAATGACAAGTGTGTTTAGAAATGGCCTGCGGGCAAAATGGTATTCTGGTCAAATTTAATTAATTAATTAAAGGTTAATTAATTAAATTAGGATTAAATTTGAGATCGAGGAATACTGATTAGATGCATGCTAGATGTCGGAATGAGTTGAGGATCATGATAATGTTATGGATATCGGTTATGGCTTTAAGGTTTAGTATGTGTACGGGTTTGATGAGATGTTATGTTGAGGATATGCCTTCGGCATTTATGAATGTGTTGAGGATCTGAGGTTTAGATTCGAGATATAGGTTGGTTGTGGTTAGTGAGACAAGTCTCCTAACCTTTGCAGTATGTGATTGTGTGTGCCTTGCTATTGCAGGTGTTGATTACTTCCCCAAGGGGAAGCTGTGACGTGGTACAGGTTACGAGTATATCAGATAAATCCATAAGACTTACTTAGCGTGCAGTTGTGGATTGTATGATTGTGATAATTGTGTGTGTTCATATGATCGTGCATTTATGACCTAAACCGGACTAGGATGACCATTCATTACATTTATTTGGCCCAAGTGTATTATAATGGGCGGTAACCACCGGTCTCCGCCTGCTGGTTAGGAGGAGGTGCCCTAAAGATGATCTCACAGGATGGGACGAGTGAAGGTCACCCCCATGCAAAACTCCTATGTTACGTTGGATGAGACGGGATTCTTGATGCTCCTCGTGTTACAAAAGAAGTTGAATTTGTAATGGAATAGCGTAATGAAAGATAATAAATGAATGTGTGTGGCATTGCATATTTGAGATGTTGATGTGTGGTTGTGCTATTACCTTCATGCTTTTCATTGCTGTAGCTAACGGTTTCATACCGTGTTGTAGTGTTCTGCAGGTTAGGAATACTGCAGAGTGAGATAGATGGTGTGACAAGCCGAGGACTTTTGTACATTAGGATGCGTGGGATGTGGGATCTTTTGTGGTTGTGGTTTATGTTGTTGTTTTGTACTCGGCTATGACTTTGTAAACTCTTTTGATGTATCATACTCAGCTTTTATGTATTTGATTTTAATCTACTTGTGCCTTGGTGTAAGATCCAGTGAACTTGTTGTCAAGCTAGTGTCAGGATCCATTGTGAGATCCTAGCCTAATGTGACACTCCAAGTCCCGCGGATTTGGGGTGTTACATGTTGGATGAAGAAGGAGTGAAGGAATCGAAGTAAGGAGTGAAGAAGGGGCTGACATGATGTCCTTGCTATCCACCCGCCCCTGCGCCACTTGTAGCCACCCCTGCGCTGGCCAAGGTCCGCCCCAACGCCTTCTGCAGCCACCCCTGTGGCCATCTGCAGTCCAGCATTGTGTTGGCTTTGCTTTGCAGGTGTGTGTTGCTTCTAGGCTTGCTTTAGGATATCTTTGTTCCCCCCTTCCTAGTGGTAGTGTATAGGTTCATGCTAGATGTGTGTGGAGGTGTTTTGATGAGGTTTTGATCGGTATATTCCATGTATGGCCTTTGAGGTTTATTAGGTTGTGAGGTTCGGGTTGAGGATGATCCTATGGATCCCTTGGTTATAGGTGTGACCCCTTTGATTGATAGGAGATTGATATATCTCTATGCATTGTTGTTAGGCAGTGTCCCTCTCAAGAGTGGAGGTTGATTGTGGTTGAGCTTTGTACGAGGTTAAGGTATGTCCGTAGGACTTACTTAGCTATCATCCTTATATTGGGTGTTTACATTAGTGGTGTGTGCTTTATATGTTTGCTATGATAGCATGAGATGCCATTATTACAAACCTATGTTTTATTGATTTCCCCGTATGTGTGGTTGTGATAACTTTTCCCTTTCATCCTGCCGTGGAGTTTGGGAGGTTCTCTGATATCAGGCCAGACTGGCTTTACATGAAGGGCGCAATCCACTCCCATAGGGTACACGGATTGTGTGACCGATACTAGTATAACTGGCTATTAGGCTCAGAGGCGAGGATGTATCGGTCCTCGTGTCACATATTTGCATCTATTTATATATACACGATTTGAGTGAATGATTATCATATAAAGATGATAAATGGGTAAATGTGTGATAACATGTTGATGTGTTTATCTTTCCATGATTGTATTTGTGTGTATGCATTACCTTATATATGTATCGTTAGCTAATGGATTTATACTATGTTGTAGATGCCCAACAAGATAGGCGTGCTGCTGAGTGATCTAGCAGGGTGGCAGGCCGAGGACCTCTCATACATAGGATGGTTGTGGTCTTTTGGGGTTGTTATGTTTTCGTCTTGCGTGAGGACGATCTTTTATTACCTCCTGTGTGAGGATGTTGTTGTTTATACTCGGCTATGATGTTGTTCGCTCCAAATGGTGTGTGCAAGCTTTAATAATTATACCAAGAATAATTGGAAATAAGAGAAACCTTAGTGAACGAATCTATTGTAATAAAAGCGAGAATTTTAGGGTCGAACACAGGGACTATGGTGAAACAAAGATCGGTAATTAAGGTTGTCAATTAAAAACAAGCAACAAAGCAAAGATATCAAAGATGAAGTAATAACGAGGTTTAGAAAATGAAGATTCTAGAGATTAAAGCATCCAATTATGGTTCCGACTCAAGATCTCAAAAGATAACGTGGACAAAGCCGAGGTTTGCAAAGGGAAGGTGTTTCTAAGATGAGAATAGATCACCGGGTAAGTCTCACTACTCACTATCCCAAAACGAACATCCTCTCACCGGGTAAGTGTTCGCTCCAAAAGATGTGTGCAAGCTTTAATATTTATAACCCAAGATATATTCCTAAACAATATGCCAACCCGCAGTGTACGGATAAAAGAAAATATTCCACGGGTCGATCACAGGAACTATGGTGAAACAAAGCTCGGTAAATAAGGTTGTCAAATAACCACAAATAACAAATCAAAGATGATGTAAAAGTTAAGCAATGGAAATGCGGATTGTAGAGATTAAAGCATCCAGTTGTGGTTCCGACTCAAGAGCTCAAAAGATAACGTGGACAAAATTGAGGTTTGCAAAGGGAAGGTGTTTCTAAGGTTGGAATAGATCACCGGGTATGTCTCACAACTCACTATCCCAAACCAAAGATCCTATCACCGGGTAAGTCTCAAGGTACTAAGGAAAGGAACTATAATTTCAAACCAATACACCACCCAAGGGAATAGAATCAACCTTTAACGGGTAAGTCTCAGGCTCACTCTCAAAGATGGGATCAAGGCACACTAAAATCCCAATAGAGGATAAACCTTTATTACCCACACTTATTATCTTAGATATACAAGCAAAGGAAAGACCGGGTAAGTCTCATCCTAGGCTTGCAATGAACCAGGAAAGGTATAAGAAGGATAGAATTTGGCAAATTGGAATCTTAACTCAGTTTCGGAATACGAAAGGTTCACCTCGTTCAGTTATATTCCATCCCGGCCGAGATGTTCAATTTTTTACCGAGGTGTTCGTCGGTTAAGGTAAAGGCTCGAGCTTTCAGAGTTCACTGGGTTTTAGATCATTCGATCATCTTCTTTCCCACAACTTTCAGCCAATCACCCTAGAATCGCATAAAGAACTTAGCAAACACTCATCATGATAGCAATAATCAAATTTGTAAGAAAGAAATCAATATTCAAACAAGAAAACCTTAAGAAAAAGATCTCAATAACTCAATGAATCAAACAAACAAACAATCAGCGTTCCTCAATCACAACTAGAAAAGACAACAAACAAACCAACTAAGAAAGTGATACAAACTTCCTTCAAAGCCAACTTCAACTTGATTCTTTCCTTCCTTGAACTTCAACCTTCAAAACTTCCTTCAAACTTCCTTGAAAACTCTTCAGAAAATTCTTGATCCGAATATCCGTTGATCCAAAGATCCGTTGATCCGAAGATGGTTGAATTGGAAAAAATCGAACCCTTTAAATAGGAGAATTATCTTTCAAAGATAAAATATCTTAAAAAGATAATTTTCTTAAAATATATCTCCATATCTTCCAAAATAAATAAGCCAATAATATTATCTTACTTCCAGAAATCCAGCCAAAAATATGTGATATTAACTTTCCAAAAATAGAAGATCTCAGCCAAAAATAAAGATCTCGTGGCCATTAAGATATTTGCGTCGGTCAAGTCGCTCTTGAAGATCACCTCGGTCGAAGTGGTACTGTAGCTGACCGAGGTGAATCTCAACTGAAAGTGAAACTCTCTAATCTTGTCCAAAGTTAATCATCTAAATAAATTCCATGCTTCTTGAGATCTTTCTATAACTCCTCAATGCTCCAGAATGTAGCTTCAATGACTCCTTAGCTTTCTTAGCTTTATTTTAGTCCAAAACAGTCATTTCCCCTACAATGACCACGAAACAAGGTGTAGACCTCGATTCCAGCAAAGGTAGACAAAACAATAATATAATCAACGAATATACATCCATACATGCAGATTTATGAAGATAAAATGCCTAAACCAATCCCAAAATATAGACTATAATACATGCTATCAAAATACCACATACTTGTCCCTTGCTTATCCCCAAACAAGTTCCAAATCTAAGATACAAGATAGAATGGATTATAAGTCATAAAATCAATGAAAAAAAATTCAAAACCTTTTTGTGCTCCACTCATAGATGACCCTAAGAGAATGCTCATGGAAAAAAAAATCAAGATATGATCAAAACATTTTATAAATATAAGAAAGTTGTTCATCTTTGCATAAAATCATAGAATGCATAATAAATCATATTTATCGAAATCAATCATGTATAATCCAGTTTAAACGACTAAGTCAATCAACAAGCTCAAGGTCTCAAGGGCTTTCCAAAAGATGTCAAGAAACATGTCAGGGTGAGATGTATATAGGGTAATGTGGTGCTAGAATCAGGGAAAAAGGATCTTTTGTTCACTTTCTTTGAATCACAACATCTTCCACCAATAAGGTTTGCTTAATTTTGCTTATTTACTTTATGTTTTGGGATGCATTGACAGAGGTGCACAATAACCAAAGCCTAGGAGATCAACAATCATCAATTTCTCGAGATGCCTCAAACCCTTGATGCACATACCATGACCCGTTAGGAATATCGCTCAATCTGACTTTGGCAAGACACAAACACCCGGCTATGTGAATGGTCTTGACTTACTCATCATCATGATTGACTTCCCCATACCTAATTGTTCCTTTCTAGAACTTCCAGCCAACATCTCAACTTCATTTCACTTTGCTTTTTATCACTTGCTTCCAAATTCCCGAATAGGTAAAGGGAGGCAAAAATGTATATGAGGGGCTAAAGCATGGTCAAGAAGAAGAAGAAGAGAATGAAATGTCTTAGTCATCCCAGGAAGAATATGAGAGAACTCATAATGTGGTGTCCACCTTCAAATTCAACATAATTTTGATAAAAACAAGGTATTAAACATACTAAAACTTCAAACAAAGCATTTTGGAACTTCAAACAAATCATAAAACCTTTCGATCATACAAAGATTTCAAAACCGATATGTCAACAAATATCTTCATCGAGGTCATATCCAGAGAAGAAGCACAAAATCGTTTAAAAAATCTTTCAGTTAAAAGCACATCTCGGTCGAGGTGTTGTGACGTCATCCGAGGTGTTCATCCTCGATCAGCCATGAACGTCTCGGTCGAGGCATAAAGTTTTTTTTTCAAACTGGTTTTTGACGTTTTTCTCAAACAGACACCTGTAGGTATGCATGTAATGACAGATAATGCACATAGAGCCACGTAAAATAGAATAAGATCATAATATTTGGGATTCATACAAGTCATCCGCACATAAGTCATATAAATATGTCCAAATACCACATACTTGGGACATATTGTCCCAATGTGTCAAATATAAGTCTAAGGAATCAGAAAACTCACCAAACCTAGCTCAACTGCATAGTAAATAAATAAGAACTCCATGAAGCTCTAATCCTCGTCAGCTGGCGGTGGTGGATGTGGAATGTAGGGATGCTGGGATGGATCGAAAGGATAGCCCATCATTTGCTAAAACTGGATCTCCATCATACAGCGCTGATAATGTTGGATCTCCCCTATCTAATGCATCCATTCATTAGTGTATCGGCGCTCATCAGCAAAGCGTTGGTACATGTCTCCAATCATAGCGGTGTAGGAGTCTATCATTTGATCATTCAGCTCAGCAATCCGTCGGTGGGCCTCGGGATCTCTACGGCGACAGGATCTGCGTTGGGGTGGTGGTTGTGGGGGTGTTGCTCTCTCCTCCATCGCCTCATCATCAATATCGACAATAAGAACACTAGGGCGCCGGTATCAATACTGGTCTCCATGGCAGCTCCACCATCATACCCCTCATCGTCATCATCAACAACTGCGTCTCTAGCATCCTGCATGTAAGGAAACATGGCATGGCAACGTATGGTGTGCCAATAACACGGGGAATCAAAATGCGGCGGGTGATCATCTCCTGCAGTCCCAGCGGCTTCGCAGCCAAACAAGTGTACAAGCTAAAAGATCCAAAGCCATACAAGTGGCAATGTGGGTCACCAACCCACCATTGCAGATATCTGCTCTAGAGTTCCCCTTGATACTATTCATATCATCAGCCAGAATAGCAACGAATTCCGGTACCCCTCCAGTTACCATACAAAACAAACTCAGCAACTCTCCTTGTCGGATCTTCTGGGCCTTCTCAGTACGCGCTAGAAGACTCTCACTAGAAATCCTGTGAGCAAGGCGGAAAGCATGATGATATATAATACGCTCCCGGGAATCTCCTGGCCTCCACCTGTCACTATGGTCAGTCACATGGGCTATCTCGCCCCAAAAGTTCCGAGCCACTGCTCGGGAAGGAAAATCAGAAACTGTAGGTGTAGGGAAGCCGAAAATCTCCCTAAATTGATCCACCGGAACTGCGTAGCTCTGGTTCAGAAACTTGTACTTATCCTATTGTGCTCCGGCACATACGTTATTGATTTAACAAACTCCATCGTTGGCTCCAGATAAGCCGGCGCCCTGATATCCATGAACCCCTCAAGACCAACCATGGAGATCATCTTCTTCAAGTCCTCCACCACATGGAGGCACTCGAAGGCATCAACATGAAGAAACCGCAGGGCAATAATCGGACGCCCACAAATGCGATCATAATCCGTCTGGTGTCACTCGTGGATCACCGGAATGGAAAACTGAGAAGCAAAGGATGGGGAAGACTGATGTGAACTGCTAGGTCTGTCTCTCAAGACCAATTGACGATCATATATGTTGCTCATGTTTTTGATGAAGAACACCTTGGTTGCCTAAGAACACCTCGGCCGAGACAATGTCGACTTGGACCGAGGTGAACTACTGTTCGAACGCAAATGTCAAATCTTTAAGTTCTTTTCCCCCAAATCACTACCAAAAGCTTCCTAAGGGGTACTTATATCATTCTCAACAACAAATAATGGCAACCAAAGCCAGATCTATCCAGAATCGTCAAAACAAGAAGGAGTTAGGGTTTTGGAACGAAATACCCAGATTCTGCAGATTTGAAGCGTTTTCCTTCTTGTTTGATGCCTGGAACGTGATTCTCTTGCTTCCTCTGGTGTAATCGAGCCAAGAAACGTGGAAAACGGGCAAGAATAGAGGATTTGAGAGTAAGGAGCCGCCGCGGTTGAGGTTGCTGTTGAGAGGGAAAATGGTGAGAATAGAGAGAAACCGTCTCGCCTTTTATACCCCTCGTTGAAATTTGATTACACCTCGGTCGAGGTGGTCCCGACCGCACCGAGGTGTCAGACTAGATGACAAACCTAGTCGCCTCGGTTGAACCAAGAACATCTCGGTCGAGGTGAAGTTACACCACCCGAGATGTGTTTCAGTCAAGCTCCGTCTTCTCAATTTCTCGAACTTTTGTCCTTCTAGTGTAGCTCCCCAGCTGTAATCCTTCGTTAGAAAGTACCTGGTTCCTAACTAGAGGACGCAAAAACAAAACAAAGCAAACTATCTAAAACTAAGCGAGGAAAGGGAAAAGAAAGTAATACCTTGGGTTGCCTCTCAAGAAGCGCTTGATTTAAGGTCACTAGTTGGACCGTACGTCATCCTCAAACAAGGTATAGTGGTGCAATCTCCTCAATCAGGACTTCCGGCCGATACTTCTTTTGCCTGTCACCGTTGACCTTAAAACTTCTGCTAGTTTTGCCCCATATCTCAACTACATCATAGGGAAAAACCGTTTTCACAACGTAAGGTCATGTCCATCTACATTTCAACTTACCTGGAATGAGGCGGAGGCGGGAGTTGATGAGTAGAACAAGGTCTCCTTCTTTGAGCTCTTTAGGAATGATATGCTTGTCATGCCATCTCTTCATTCTTTCCTTGTAGATCTTGGCATTCTCATAATCGTTTAAAAGCAATTCCTCCAGCTCATTAATGTCCAAAAGTCTCTTCTCTCCGGCTTCCTTTATGTCAAAATCCAACTACTTGATTGCCCAATATGCCTTGTCTTCCAGCTCATCAGGTAGATGACAAGACTTCTCATTTACCAAATTATAAGGGGTGGTACCAATGGGAGTCTTGAATGCAGTCCTATAAGCCCAAAGAGCGTCATCCAACTTCATGGACCAATCCTTCCTTGTCTTTGAAACGGTTTTCTCCAAAATTGCCTTGATTTCTCTATTCGAGATCTCCACCTGCCCACTAGTTTGAGGGTAAGAAGGGGTTGCTACCTTGTGAGTTACCCCATACTTTGATAAAAGTGTCTTGAACTTCCGGTTGATGAAATGTGTCCCTCCATCGCTGATGATGATGCGTGGTGTCCCAAAACGTGGAAAGATAGTTCTATTGAAGAACTTCACAACCACCATTGTTGAGTGGCATCTCGTTCCTTCAAGATAAGTTCCCTGTTCTTTAGCATGCATTACAAGAAACAACAAATGTTTGCACATCCTTAAATAATGTCGGCCAAAAGAAACCAAAACATAATGCCTTACCGCACATTTTGTGAATGCATCGTCAAAGCATCCCGTCCGGGCGGTATTTCATGACAAACAAGGTAATTGACGATATCAGCAGACCAAAGCTCTTTGCCATCAGAAACTTGGCAAAGCCAGTGCTCCACCAACTGTAAGTGTCCCTCAGAAAGTTTGTTGTCCTCAGTTGACAGCATCTCGCTTGCTGTCTCGGTCGTGGTCCGAGGTGATTGACCGAGGTGTTCTTCAGATAAGAGCGCCTCGCTTGGTCCAAAACGTGCGTCGGTCGAGGTACTGGAACAGGGACCGAAACCTAATGTGTCTTTCTTTTCCTGGATCAGTCTAGCTCATGGATCTATTTCCAACGCTTTTAAGCTTCGTAGATCTGCATCGTAAAAGACATCTATACCTTCCTCCATTAAACTAAAACTAAGAGATTTTTCAAGAGGAACGTTAATAAGGATAGAGCTCACCAGTTCTCCAGATTCTTCTTCATCATAGATGTTGAAAATGTCATCCTCTAGCGGCTCTCCCTTCATTGCAACAAGTAATGCAAACCCCACATGATCTCCACCTACGTTGAATTTTAACTTGGTGTTCTTACAATCCACGTTGCAACCCGAAGTTGCTGGAAATGGTCTCCCGAGAATGATAGTGATAGGTTAATCTGCGGGAATGTCAAGTACAACAAAGTCTATAGGTATGTAGAAATTACCTAACTTGACGGGAACATCCTCCAAAATACCCATAGGACCGGTAATGGAGCAATCCGCCACGTATAATGTCATCTTTACCGGCTTGGGCTCTCCAAGTCCGACTTTTTCACAAAGCTCTAGTGGGATGATACTCACGCTGGCTCCGAGATCACATAATGCATCATAGGTTACATCCCCAACTTTAATAGGAATGCAAAATGAACTGGGATCTCTCAATTTAGGTGGCATCTTCTCCTTCATGATTTGATTGATCTCCGAAGACCTAGATGTCATCCTTACTTCACCAAAAGCTTCCAACTTCCTCGTCCTTGATAATATCTCTTTCAAGAACTTCACGTATGCGGGCATCCCTAGAATGACATCAATGAAAGGGATGTTAATATTTAACTTACTCATAATTCTAGAAACTTACGAAAGTGCTTGTCTAGATGTGCCCGCACCCTTGACTGAGGGAACAGGAGTGGTGGTTTATAAGCAGGAGGTGGAACATAGACTTCAGAATTTTCTTTCGCTTTCTGGGGCTCCGCCTCGGTTGGCATCTCGACCGAGGTGTTCCTCGCCTGATCTTGGTCCGAGGTGTTCCTCATTTGTTAAGGGCTCGACCGAGGTACTGGATCTGCATGCTTCCATCCACTGCGTGTTGTAATAGCCATGATTTGTCCTTTGGGGTTGCTCTTTGTCCTTAATAGGAGCTACCCTAGATCTCTTGGTGCTTCATTTGCCCTGTTGAAAAATTGTTGTTTTAAGGATTTTTGTGCCTTTAAAAATGAATTCATCGATGTCTCCAGAGCGTTGAGCTTGATCAAAATTTTCTCCAGCACTGCATCTTTCTTGTGTTTCTGGGACAAGCTCGATGCAGGCTCCGTGCTTCTCAATGGAGTAGAAGAAGAAGAAGAGGGGGGGGGGGGGTTAGAAGTATTTTCAGCAAGAGAAAAAGGGTTACTGGAGATTTGTTGATTAGATCTCCAGTTGTTGTTGTTGGAGTTTCTGTGTTGTAGTTGTTATTTTTCCGTGGCCCTTGATAGTTGTTTCTTCCTTTGTATCCACCATCTTGCTCCTTCTTTGTTTGAGCTACTAAAAGCTCCTTCAAATGCTTCACGTCATTGCTAAGCAAGGTGAGTTGAGCTCTAATTGATGATGTGACCTGGAACCCAACTCTCCTTGCTCCATCTTCAACTTGTTAATGGGAGTACTTCTCCATATGTAAAGCTTGCCTTTTAATGACATCCCAAGCTTCATCCATCGGCATATCCATGAAGGTGCCGCTGGAAATTAATTGGAGCTTGAATTGAGTATCTCCATCTAAACCCTTGAAGTATATTTCCAGAAACTCGATCTTTGGAATCCCATGATGTGGGAAATACAACAAAAGATCCTTGAATCTCTCCCATGGTTTGTACAAACTATCTTTGTCCTTCATAATAAAAGCATTGATCTTTCCCCTCAATTCAGCGGTCATAGAAGGGGGAAAATATTTAGTAAGAAACTCCGTAGTCATCTCTTCCCAAGTGTTATTTTTTCCAGCCGGAAGAGCTTGATACCAAGCAAGCGCCTTGTCTTTCAAAGAGAAATAGAAAGTCCTCAAATTGTAGTTCTTATTCTCCAATCTTGATGGTCTTAATGTCTCCATCAGGATCTCATGGTTTTGCAAATGTTGGTGCGGAGACTCTCTCCAAACCTCCGAATTGACATTGTCGGATCATGGTTAGAACTTGCGGTCAAAGTTCATAATCATTCTCAGCTGGATCTCCTAGGTTGACTCTTAGACGCCTCACTTACTGATTTGGGTCCATCCTTTGTCCTAGGGTTCGTGGAGCTCCACAAAAAAGAACATCTTGGATAGGCATCTGAGGTGGTAGGTGTATCTCGACCGGGGCAACTGGACTGGGTCTTGCCTTGATCGAGGATCTGGCATCGGTCGAGGCAGAAACTAGGCCCTTATAGCGGCCATATTTGCTTCAATTACTTCAGTTCTTGCGCGAGTCTCTTCCCTCTCTCGCGGCAGTTCTTCTTTATTGAGGAACAATTGTTCCAATGTCTCCTTCAATTCGGCCTCAAGATCGCGATTGTCTTGACCGGAAATTTTAGCTTTTTTCAATCTTTTTTTGTAGGTCTTTTATGGTTCGGGATCATAAGGAATGATTTCATTTCCAACACGAGTTCTTCGCATAAACCTAAGGAAAGATCATGCGAAAACACTCAAGTAAAGTGGTTAATAGCAACAAGGGCAATAGCCCCGAAAGACAACCGAAACCGAACTTGATCTAGACCAACTCTCCTGCAACGGCGCCAAAAACTTGTTCGCTCCAAAATTTGTGTTCAAGCTTTAATATTTATAACCCAAGATATACGCCTGAAGAATATGCGAACCCGTAGTGTACGGATCAATTGTAATAAAAGAAAATATTCCAGGGGTCGATCACAGGGACTATGGTGAAACAAAGCTCGGTAAATCAGGTTGTCAAATAACCAAAATCAAAGATGATGTAAAAGTCAAGTAAAGGAAATGCGGATTCTAGAGATTAAAGTATCTAGTTGTGGTTCCGACTCAAGAGCTCAAAAGATAACGTGGACAAAGTTGAGGTTTACAAAGGGAAGATGTTTCTAAGGTGGGAATAGATCACCGGATAAGTCTCACAACACACTATCCCAAACCAAAGATCCTATCATCGGGTAAGTCTCAAGGTACTAAGGAAAGGAACTATAATCTCAAACCAACACACCACCCAAGGGAATAGAATCAACCTTTACTGGGTAAGTCTCCGGCTAAGTCTCAAAGATGCGATGAAGGCACACTTAAACCCCAATAAAGGATAAACCTTTATTACCTACACTCATGATCTTGGATATACAAGCAAAGGAATCACCGGGTAAGTCTCATCCTAGGCTTGTGTTGAACCAGAAAAGGTATAACAAGGATACGATTTGGAAAACTGGAATCTTAACTCAGTTTCGGATTAGGAAAGGTTCACCTCGTTCAGTTATATTCCATCGCGGCCGAGATGTTCATTGACATACCGAGGTGTTCGTCGATTAAGATAACGCTCGAGCTTTCAAGGTCCACTGGGGTTTATATCATTCTATCATCGTCTTTCTCACAACTTTCAACCAATCACCCTAGAATCGCATAAAGAACTTAGCCAACAATCATCATGATAGCAATAATCAAATTTATAAGAAAGGAATCAATATTCAAACAAGAAAACCTTAAGACAAAGGTCTCAATAACTCAATGAATCAAACAGACAAACAATCAGCGTTCCTCAATCACAACTAGAAAAGACAACAAATAAACCAACTAAGAAAGTCTTACAAACTTCCTTCAAAGCCAAATTCAACTTGATTCCTTCCTCCCTTGAACTTCAACCTTCAAAACCTCCTTCAAAACTCTTCAGAAAATCCTTGATCCAAAGATCCGTTGATCCGAAGATGGCTGAATAGTAGAAAATCCAACCTTTTATATAGGAGAATTATCTTCCAAAGATAAAATATTTTAAAAAGATAATTTCCTTAAAATATATCTCCATATCTTCCAAAATAAATAAGCCAATAATATTATCTTCCTTCCAGAAATCCAGCCAAAAATATGTGATATTCACTTTCCAAAAATAGAAGTTTTCAGCAAAAATAAAGATCTCGTGGCCGTTACGATATTCGCCTCGGTCGAGTCGCTCCTGAAGATCTCAACTGAGAGTGAAACTCTCAAATTTGGTCCAAAGTTAATCATCTAAATCATTTCCATGCTTCCTGAGATCTTCTTATAACTCCTCAATGCTCCATAATGTAGCTCCAATGACTCCTTAGCTTCCTTAGCTCTGTTTTAGTCCAAAACGTGCAGTTTTCCCTACAATTACAAGGAAACTAGGTGTAGACCTTGATTCCCGCAAAGGTAGACAAAACAACAATATAATAGAAGAATATACATCCATAAAAAACGATTTATGAAGATAAAACGCCTAAACCCATCCCAAAATATAGACTTTAATACATGCTATCAATAAGTCTCAAGGTACTAAGGAAAGGAACTATAATCTCAAACCAACACACCACCCAAGGGGATAGAATCAACCTTTACCAGGTAAGTCTCACGCTAACTCAGAAAGATGCGATGAAGGCACACTCAAACCCCAATAGAGGATAAACCTTTGTTACCTACGCTCATGATCTTGGGTATACAAACAAAGGAATCACCGGGTAAGTCTCATCTTAGGCTTGCGTTGAAACATGAAAGGTATAACAAGGATAGGATTTGGCAAACTGAAACCTCAACTCAAACAAGGATCAGACAAGGGCTCGCGTCGCTCAGTTTATGTACCATCTCGGTCGAGATATTCCACGACTGACCGAGGTGTTCGTCAGTTAAGGTAAACGCTCAAGCTTTTAGGGTCCACTGGGGTAAAGGCTCATTCTTTCATCGTCTTTCCCACAACTTTTAGCCAATCACCATAGAATCGCATAAAGAACTTAGCCAACAATCATCATGATAACAATAATCAAATATATAAGAAATGAATCAATATTCAAACAAGGAAACCTAAACACAAAGGTCTCAATATCTAAATCAATCAAACAAATAATTAGCGTTCTTCAATCACAAATCAGAAAAGACAACAAAACCAAACCAAACATAGAAAATTTTACAAACTTTCTTCAAAGCCAACTTCTAATTTGATTCCTTCCTTCCTTTATCCTCAACCTTCAAAACTATCTTCCAAACTTCCTTCAACTCTGGAGAACTATGCTCCTTTGATCCGGAATTTCCGAGATGGCTATATTCTAGAAAATCAGCTCATATATATAGGATAATTATCTTCCAAAGAAAAAATATCTTAAAAAGATAATTTCTTTCCTTTAAATAACTTGTAATCTTCCTTGCTTCCAAAATATATCAGCCAATAAGATATTCTTCCTTCCTGAAATCCATCCAAAAATATGTGATATTTACTTTCCAAAAATACAAGATCTCATCCAAAATTAAACATCTCGTGTCCGGTCTTCACTTCGCCTCCGTCCAAACGCTCTTGAAGATCACCTTGGTCGAGGTGATATTGTAGATGACCGAGGTGAGTCTCAACTGAGAGTGAAACTCTCTAATCTGGTCCAAAATCAATCTTCTAAATCATTTCCATGCTTTCTGAGATCTTCTTATAACTCCTCAATGCTCAAGAATGTAGCTCCAAAGACTCCTTAGCTTCCTTAGCTCCATTTCGTTCCAGAACGTGCCATTTTCCCTACAATTACAATGAAACTAGGTGTATACCTCGATTCTCGTAAAGGTAGACAAAACAACAATATAATCAAAGAATATTCATCCATACATGTAGATTTAAGAAGATAAAACGTCCAAACCAATCCCAAAATATATACTATAATACATGCTATCAAAATACCCCATACTTGTCCCTTGCTTTTCCCCAAGCAAGATCCAAATCTTAGATACAAGATAGAATGGATTATAAGTCATTAAAAAGATCAATGAAAAGCCTTTTAAAATATTTTTATCGTGTGCTCCGCTCATAGATCACTCCAAGAGATGATCAAAACATTTTATAAATACAATAAAGTTGTTCATCGTTGCATAAAATCATAGAATGCATAATAAATCATAATTATCGAAATTAATCATGTATAATCCAGTTTACACCACCAAGTCAATCAACAAGCTCGAGGTCTTAAGGGCTTTCCAAAAGAGGTGAAAAAAACGTGTCAGGGTGGGATGTATATAGGATATGTGGTGCTAGAATCCTGGAACAGGATCTTACTTCACATTCTTTGAATCTCAACATCTTCCACCAATAAACTTTGCTTATTTTTAGTTTACTTTACTTTTTTGGAAACATGGACAAAGGTGCACAATAACCGAAGCCTAGGAGATCAACAATCATCAATTCCTCGAGATGCTTCAAACCCTTGATACACACACCATGACCCGTTAGGACTATCGATCAATCCGACTTTGGCAAAACACAAACACCCGGTTATGTGAATGGTGCTGAGTTACTCATCATCAAAATCAATGTCCCCAAACCTAATTGTTTCTTTCTAACACTTTTAGCCAAGATCTCAACTTCACTTTCACTTGCTTTTCGTAACTTGCATCCAAATTCCCGGATAGGTAAAGGGAGGCAAATATGTATATGAAAGGCTAAAGCATGGTCAATAAGAAGAAGAAGAGAGAATGAATTGCCTTAGTCATCCCAGGAAGAACTTGATAGAACTCATCATGTGGTGTCAACCTTCAAATCCAACATAAATTTGTTAAAAACAAACTTTTAAAAATGCTACAATTTCAAACAAAGCATTTTGAAACTTAAACATATCATAAACCCTTTCGAGCATATGAAGATATCAAAACCAATCTACAAACAGAATCATCATCGAGGTCATATCCAAAGAAGAAGCACAAAACGTTTCGAAAACCTTTCAGTTAAGAACCATCTTGGTCGAGGTGTTCTGATGATGTCCGAGGTGTTAAACCTCGATCAGCCATGAACATCTCGGTCAAGGCATACATTTTTTTCAAACTGGTTTTTGACGTTTTTCTCAAACAAAAACCTGTATGTATGCATGTATTGACAGATAAGCCTATCAAGCCAAATAAGCAGTAATATCCGAAAGATTCATACAAGCCATAGTAGCACATAAGTCACATAAATACATCCAAATACCCCATACTTGGGACACATTGTCCCAATGGGTCAAATATAAGTCTAGAATCAGAATACTCACAGGACCTAGCTGAACTACATAATAAATAAAAGAAATCCATGAAGCTCTATTCCTTGTCACCTTGCGGTGGTGGATGTGGAATGTAGGGATGCTGGGATGCATCGAATGGATAGCCCATAACCTGTTGATATGGCAGCTCCATCATCCTTCTAGTGAAGTGTTGGCTCTACTCCGTCTAATGCGTCCATCCCTCAATGTGTCTACGCTCATCAACGAAGTGCTTAGTGATGTCAACTATCAGGGATGCGTAGGAGTCAATCATTTGATCAGTCAGTTCATCAATCCGTTTGTGGGCCTCGGGATCTCTACGGCGGCGGGATCTACGCTGAGGTGGTGGTGGTGGTAGTGCTTCCCTCTCATCCTCTGTCGCCTCGTCATCGAGGTCAACAATGGGAACACTAGGCCCGCCAGTATCAGTATCGGACTCCATGGAAGCTTCTCATCCATACCACTCATCATCATCATCATCAACTACATCTCTAGCGTCCTGCATCTAAGGAAACCAAGCAGCAAACCAATACTGATGATCAAAGATAGAAAACTGAGATGACCACATTATCTCCTGTGGAGATAGTCTCTCATGGCATGGCAATGTAGTACGTGCCAAGGCCACGAGGAACTAGAATGTCTCTGGTGATCATCTCCTGCAATCCCAACGGCTTCGGAGCCGTAACAAGTGTACATCCTGGTAATTCAAGTCCCATGGAAGTGGCGATGTGGGTCACCAGCCCACCGCAACAAATATCGCCCTTCGACTTCCTCTTTATCTTGTGGAGGTCATCTGCCAATATGGCAGCAAAATCTGGTACTCCTCCTGTCACCATGCAAAACAAGCTCAAAAGCTCCCCCTAACGGACCATCTGGGGCGTCTCAGTACACGCCAGAAGATTCTCGCTGAAAATCCGGTGAGCAAGACAGAAATAAAGGTGGAAAATAATACGCTCTCGGGAATCTCCGGGCCGCCACCTATCACTATGGTCTTTCATGTGGGCAATCTTGCCCCAAAAACTCCGAGCCACTGCTCCGGAAGGAAAATCAGTAACAATACGTGTAGGGAAGCCGAAAATTTCCCTAAACTGATCCATAGGAACTACGTATTTCTTGTTCAGCAGCTGATACTTGATCTCATGATTCTCTGGTACATATGTCACTGAGATGAAAAACTCCAATGTCGGCTCCAGATAAGCCGGCGCTCTAATATCCATGAACTCCTCCAAACCAACCACGAAGATCATCTTCTTCAAGTCCTCCACACATTGAGGCACTCGAAGGCATCAACATGAAGAAAATGGAGGGCAACGATGAGACGCCCGCAAATCCGGTCATAGTCTTTCTATTGTCGCTCGTGAATCACTGGAATGGAAAACTGAGAAGCTGAGGAAGGAGAAGAATGGTGTGAACTGCTAGGCTTGTCTCTCAAGGCCAACTGTCGATCAGATCTGTTACTTATTGTGAAGAACACCTCGGTCGCAAAGAACACCTCGGCCGAGACACAGTCGACTAGGCCGAGGCGAAGTGTTGTTTTAACACAACTCCGGAATCTGTAAGCTTTTTGCCCCAAAATTACTACCAAATGCTTCCTATGGGGTACTTATATCCTTTTCAGCACCAAACAATGGCAACCAAAGCCAGATATGTCTAGAATCGACAAAAGAGGGATAGAGTTAGTGTTTGGAACGAAATACCCTAGATTCCGTATATTGAAGCATTTTCCTTGTTGTTTGTTGCTTAGAAACTGAATCTCGTGCTTCCTCCGGTGATTTCGAGCCAAGAAAAGTGGAAAACAAGCAATAATCGAGAATATGAGGAGAGTAGGGGCCGCGGTCGAGGTCGGTATTAGAGAGGGAAAAAGTGGGTAGAGTGAGAAACCCTCTCGCCTTTTATACCCCTCGTTGATTTTGATTACACCTCGGTCGAGATGTTCATTAGTGGACCGAGGTGTCAGAAAGGATTGTCATACCTAATCGCCTCGGTTGACCAAGAACATCTCGGTCGAGGTCCTTTGACTGCACCCGAGATGTGTCTCAATCAAGCTCCGTCTTCTCAATTTCTTGAATTTCTATCTTTCCAGTGTAGCTCCTGAGTTGTAATCCTTTCTTAGAGAATACCTGGTTCCTGTCTAGGAGGACGCAAAAACAAAATGAAGCAAACTATCTAAAACTAAGCTAGAAAAGAGAAAAGAAACCAATACCTTGGTTTGCCTCCCAAGAAGCGTTTGGTTTAAGGTCGCTAGTTGGATCATACGCCATCATTAAACAAGGTAGAATGGTGCAATCTCCTCAGTCGGGACATCCGGTCGGTACTTCTTCAGCTTATGACCGTTGACCTTAAAACTTCCGCTAGTTTCGCCTCATATTTCAACTGCACCATAGGGAAAAACAGTTTTCATAACGTAAGGTCTTGTCCATCTAGATTTCAACTTACCTGGAAAGAGGCGGAGGCGGGAGTTGAAGAGTAGAACAAGATGATAGCACGTATTGTAGTCTATATTTTGGGACTTGTTTAGACGTTTTATCTTCAATAATCTGCATGTATGGATGTATATTATGTGATTATATTGTTGTTTCATCTACCTTTGCGGGAATCGAGGTCTTCACCTAGTTTTGATGTAATCGTAGGTAAAATGGAATATTTTGGACTAAAATGGAGCTAAGGATCTAAGGAGTCGTGGGAGCTACATTCTGGAGCTTAAGGAAGAATTATGGAAGCATGGAATTAATGAAGGAGATTTACTTTGGACCAGATTTGAGTGATTTAACATTAAGTTTAGAGTTATCTCGGTCAGCTACAGTATCACCTCGACCGAAGTGACCATGAGGAACGCCCCGGCCGAGGCGGACACCTTGTCGCCGACGAGATCATATTTTTTGGCTTAGATCTTTTAATTTTTGAAAAAAAAATATCTTAAATTTTTGGGCTGGATTTCTGGAAGGAAGATAAGATATTTAGCTGATTTATTTGGATATATTTATCTTTGAAGATATTATTATCTCTAGAAGATAATTTTCCTATATAAAGGGTTGAATTTTCCACAAGTTCAACAATGCTCAGAGGCTGAGGGCATTCAGCAATTGAGGGATTTTCTGGAAGTATCCAAGGAAGGATTGAAGGATTGAAGATCAAGGAAGGAAGGATTCATAGTTTGGAGTTAGCTATATAAGGAGTTTGTAACACTTTCTTAGATTCCCTATTGGTTGATTGTCTTACATGGTTTGTGATTTAAGGAACGCTTGTTCATTGTTATTTGATTAAGTTATTAAGACCTTTTTCTTAAGGTTTTCTTGTTCGAATATTCATTCCTTTTCCATAGATTTGATTATTGTCATCATGATTGTTGTTGGCAAAGTTTTTTTTCGATTCTAGGGTGATTGGCTAAAAGTTATGGGGAAGACGATGATAGAATGACCTTAATCCCAACAGGACCATGAAAGCTCGAGTTTTTAACCTTAACCCTAATACACCTCGCTCAGTCGATGAACATCTCGGCCGGGGTGGAACTTGACTGACCGAGGTGAACCCTTTTTTGATCCGAAACTCAGAGTTAAGTGTTCCACTTGCCAAATCCTATTCTTATTACACCTTTCTTGGTTCAACGCAAGCCTAGGATGAGGCTTACCCGGTGATTCCTTTGCTTGTTTACCCAAGATCACGAGTGTAGGTAATAAAGGTTTATCCTTTATTGGGGTTTGAGTGTGCTTCCATCCCATCCTTGAGAGTTAGCTTGAGACTTACCCGGTATAGATTGATTCTATACCCTTGGATGGTGTGTTAGTTCGAGATTATAGTTTATTTCCTTAGTACCTTGAGACTTACCCGGTAATAGGAGCTTTGGGTTGGGATTGTGAGTAGTGAGACTTACTCGGTGATCTATTCCAATCTTAGAAACACCTTCCCTTTGCAAATCTCAGCTTTGTCCGCGTTATACTTTGAGATCTTGAGTTGGAACCACAACTAGATGCTTAAATCCCTAGAATCCGCATTTCTCTTTACTTGACTTATATCATATTTGATTACTTTAATTGCTTTGGTTAATTGCAATATTTGACAACCGATTATGTGCTTTGTTTCACCTAAGTCCCTGAGATCGACCCCTTGAATTCTTGCTTTTTATTACAATTGACCCGTACACTGTGGGTTTGCATATTTGTTCAAGCATACTTCTTGGGTAATAAACTTAAAGCTTGCACACACCTTTTGGAGCGAACAAGTTTTTAGCGCCATTGCCGGGGACTTGGTCTAGACCGAGCTGGTTGCGGTTGTCTTTTGGGGCAAATTGCCCTTGTTGTTATTAACCACTCTAGTTGAGTGTTTTTGCAGGATCTTTTTCTTAGGTTTATGCGAACAACCAATGATGGGAAGGATATCGTTTCTTACGATCCCGAACCAGAAAAGACATACAAAAGACGCTTGAAGAAACTAAGATGGCCAATCAAGACGATCGCGATTTTGAGGCCGAATTGAAGGAGGTGTTGGAACCGCTGCGCCTCAATAAGGAAGAACTACGACGAGAGAAGAAAGAAACTCGCGCAAGAACGGAAGCGATCGAAGCAGATATGACACCTCTAAGAGACCAGTTTCTGCCTAGACCGATCCCAGATCCTCGACCGAGGCAGGACCCAGTCCTAGATGCCCCGGCCGAGATACATCCACCTCAGATGCCTGTCCGAGATGTTATATTTGCTGGAATTCCACAAACCCTAGTACATCGGATGGACCCTAACGAGCAAGCGAGGCGTCCAAGACTCAACCTAGGTGACCCAGCTGAGCATGATTACGAACTTCGATCGCAAGTTCTATCCATGATCCGCCAATGCCAGTTTGGAGGATTAGAGAGGGAGTCTCCGCATCAACTTTTGCAAAACTACGAGATTCTAATGGAGACCTTGAGACCTTCAAGGCTGGAAAACAACAACTACAAGTGAAGGCCTTTTTACTTTTCTTTGAAAGATAGGGTGCTTACTTGGTACAAATCTTAGGAAGAGATGACGATGGAGTTTCTAACAAAATTCTTTCCCCCCCTCCAAGACAGCTGAAATGAGAGGGAAGATTAATGCATTCATCATGAAGGACAAAGAAAGTTTGTCCAAGTCATGGGAGGGATTCAAAGATGTTCTATTGGATTGCCCACATCATGGGATTCCAAAGATAGAGTTGTTGGAGATATACTTCAAGGGATTGGATGGAGCTACTCAATTCAATCTCCAACTACTTTCCGCCGGCACATTCATGGATATGCCGATAGACGAAGCTTGGGAGTTCATTGAAAAGCAAGCTTTGCATATGGAGAAGTACTCACATCAAGGAGCCGATAATGGAGTTAAGAGAGTTAATTTCCAAGATACTCCATCAAATGATAATCAACTCATCTCCTTTAAGAACGATGTAAAGCAATTGAAGGACCTTTTGGTGGCTCACACAAGGAAGTAAGATGGAGGAAGAAACAATAACCAGGGGTCACAGAACAACAATTACAACAACAATAGAGGCTCCAACAACAATAACTGGAGATCTAATCAACAAAATCCGGGTAACTCTTATGCTAAATCAAATAATTTTTTTAACCCCTCTTCTTCTTCCTCTACTCCATTAAAGAGCCAGGAGCCTAGATCAAGTTCGTCCCAGCCAAAGAAGAAGGATGCAGTGCTGGAGGCCATCTTGATCAAACTCAGCGCTATAGAGACATCTATGACTTCATTTTCAAAGGCACAAAAAGCCTTAGAGCAACAACTCTTTAATAAAGCGAATGAAGCACCAAGAGATCCAGGGAAGCTCCCAGCAAGGACAAAGAGCAACCCAAAAGGACAAGTTATGGCAATAACGACGAGAAGTGGATTAAAAACTAAAGATCTAGTACCTCGGTCGGTGTCAGTGCAGACAAAGAACACCTCGATCTAGGACCAGACAAGGAACAGTTCGGCCGAGGTGCCAACCGAGGTGGAGCCCTAGAAAGCAAAGGAGAAATCCGAAGTTTATGATCCACCTCCTACTTATAAACCACCACTTTCATTCCCCCAGTCAAGGGTCAGAGCACATCTAGACAAGCATTTTGGTACGTTCCTTGACTTGATGAATAAACTACACATTAATATCCCTTTCCTTGATGGTATTCTAGGGATGCCCGCTTATGAGAAGTTCTTGAAATACATCCTATCAAGGAAGAGGAAGCTGGAAGAATTTGGAGAAGTTAGGATGACATCTAAATCCTCGGAGCTCATTCAAATCATGAAGAAGAAGATGCCACCCAAGTTGAGAGATCCTGGCTCATTTTGCATTTCCATCCAAGTTGGGGATGTAACTTGTGAGGCGTTGTGTGATCTAGGAGCCATCGTGAGCATTATCCTGCTGGAGCTATGTGAGCAGATCGGTCTTGGAGAGCCCAAACCGGTTAAGATAAGGTTGTACATGGCAGATCGCTCCATTACCCATCCCGGGGATCCAAGAGCTAAGATTGAGAAACTAATCCAGGAGAGGAGAAAATCAAATTTCGGTACCAGTTCCAGTACCTCGACCGAAGCACTTTCTGGACCAGGCGAGGTGTTCTTATCTGAAGAACACCTTGGTCACTCACCTCTGACTCTGACCGAGACATCGAGCGAGATGTTGTCAACTAAGGACGACAAACTTTCTAAACCTTTTTCTTGGACTTATTTACAGTTGGTGGAGCACTTACTCCACCAAACTTCAGATAATAAAGAACCTTGGTATGCTAATATTGTTAATTATCTTGTTTGCCAAGAAGTACCACCCGGAATGACGTACGCTCAAAAGAAGAAATTCTTCAAGGATTTACCCCACAACTACTGGGATGAACCTCTAATGTTTAAAAGAGGTCCGGATTGGATGCTTAGACGATGCATTCCAGAAGATGAAGTTGCCAGCATCCTAAGGCATTGCCACTCGCTTCCTTGTGGAGGACATGCTACCGCACACAAAACGTGCGCCAAGGTATTACGTTCCGGTTTCTTTTGACCTACATTGTTTAAGGATGTGCAAGCTTTTATTCTTTCTTGTGATGCATGCCAAAGAACAAAGAACTTATCTAGAACGAACGAGATGCCAGTCAACAATATTCAGGAGGTTGAGATTTTTTATGTATGGGGAGTTGATTTCATGGGACCTTTCCCATCATCCGCAGGGAAACTCTACATTCTTCTACCCCTTGATTACGTCTCTGGATGGGTGGAAGCCATTGCTTCTCCCACTAATGACGCCAAGGTGTTTGTGAAATTCATCAATTGGATTATCTTCCCACGTTTTGGGACACCACGTATCATCATCAGCGATGGAGGGACACATTTCATCAACCGGAATTTTAAGGCACTTCTATCGAAGTATGGGGTAACCCACAAGGTAGCAACCCCTTATCACCCTCAAACCAGTGGACAGTTCAAAATCTTGAATAGAGAAATCAAAGCAATTTTGGAAAAGAACGTTTCTAGGATGAGGAAGGATTGGTCCATGAAGCTGGACGACGCTCTTTGGGCTTATAGGACCGCATTCAAGACTCCCATTGGTACCATCCCTTACAATTTGGTATATGAAAAGTCTTGTCATTTACCCGTTGAGCTGGAGCACAAGGCATATTGAGCAATCAAGTGGTTGAACTTTGACATCAAAGTAGCCGGAGAAAAGATGCTATTGGACATCAATGAGTTGGAAGAGTTGCGCTTGAACGCTTATGAGAATGCCAAAATCTACAAGGAAAGGACGAAGAAATGCCATGACAAGCATATCATTCCCAAGGAACAAAAAGAAGGGGATCTAGTTCTACTTTTCAACTCCCGACTTTGCCTCTTTCCAAGTAAGTTGAAATCTAGATGGAAAGGACCTTACATTGTGAAACATGTTTTTCCTCATGGTGGAGTTGAGATTTGGGGAGAAACAAGTTGGAGCTTTAAGGTCAATGGTCATACGCTTAAGAAATACCAACCGGAAGTTCAGCTTGAGGAGATTGCACCATTATACCTTGTCTAGGGATGAAGTACGGTCCAACTAGCGACCTTAAATCAAGCGCTTCTTGGGAGGCAACCCAAGGTATTGTTTTCTTTTACCTTTTCCTAGCTTAGTTTTAATTAGCTTTTTCATTGCTTTGCTTTGTTTTGTTTTTGGCGTCCTAGACAGAAACCAGGTACTCCCTAAGGAAGGGTTACAGCTCAGGAATACGACTGGAAGGACAGAATTTCAAGAAATTGAGAAGACGGAGTTTGACTGAGACACATCTCGGTTGCTGTCACAGCGCCTCGACCGAGATGTTCTTGAAGCAACTGAGGCGACTAGGTCTGACAATCCAATCAGCTACCTCGGTCCGGTCGGGACCACCTCGACCGAGGTGATAGCAGA
Source organism: Fagopyrum homotropicum (assembly GCA_033239125.1). Lineage (NCBI taxonomy): Eukaryota > Viridiplantae > Streptophyta > Magnoliopsida > Caryophyllales > Polygonaceae > Fagopyrum > Fagopyrum homotropicum. The sequence continues at coordinate 83,085,262 of BSWB01000005.1, read as the reverse complement.
ATCAACGAGGGGTATAAAAGGAGATAAGATTTCTCTCTTTTCCCTCCCAACCTCTTTCTCAACCGCGACGCAGCCCTACCTCGCTTCTTCATTTTCCCGCTCGTTTTCCACGATTTCTTCTCCTATTCCACAAAGAAAAGCAAGAGGACCAGATTGCAAGCAACAAACTGCAAGATAAACGCCTCGAATCGGCATAATTTGGGGTAAATTGTCAAAAACCCTAACTTCCCTCTCTTGCACTGATTTTGGACAAATCCGGCTTTGTTTGCCGATTTTTATTGTTGAAAACAGTATAAGTACCCCATAGGAAGCAATTGGTAGTGATTTTGGGGGAAACGAACTGAAAATCGGAGAGTGGAAATCGAACAACACTTTGCCTCGGTCCAGTCGAATTGTGCCTCGGACAGCGTGTTCTTCAGCTTGTCAGACCAACCGAGGTGATCCTGTCAGCCAACATGAGTTGTAGATCTGATCTCTAGCTTGTTCTGAGGGAAGTTACTAGTGGTTCCTCACCTTCTTCTGCTTTCCGTCCTTCCATTCCGGTGATTCATGAGTGTCACCAAGCGGACTTTGACCGCATATGCGGCCGACCCATAGTTGCCCCGCGTTTCTTGGACATATCCGCCGTTGAGTGCCTCCACGTTGCAGAGGATCTGAGGAGGATGATCTCTATGGTAGGGCTGGAGAGCTTTATGGAGATTCGAGCTCCGGCCTACCTTGAGCCTACCATGGAGTTCGTGAGTTCCGTGACTAACGTCCCGGAAAGGAACAACATAAAGTACAGGTTGTTGAACCGGAACTACTATGTGCCTATGGATAAGTTCCGAGACATCTTCGGCTTCCCGACACCTACAGTAACCAACTTTCCTTCCCGAGCAGTGGCTCGACTGTTCTGGGGGCAGAATTGCCCATGTTGTGGAGCACGCAGATAGATGGAGACTTGGAGACTCCAGGGAGCGCATCATTTTCCACTTGGCTTTCCGCCTTGCCCACCGTATCTTTAGTGAGACCCTTCTGGCACATACTGAGACGCCCCAGAAGATTAGACAAGGAGAGCTGCTCGGTTTATTCTGTATGGTGACGGGTGGAGTGCCTGATTTTGGAGGCATACTAGCTGAGGACTTGCACCGGATCAAGGGCAAGTCCAAGGGGGATATATGCTTTGGAGGGCTGGTGACTCATATCGCTAGAGTGATGGGTCTAGACTTGAGTGCTTGTACATTGGTGGCGGTTGCGAAACCGCTAGGACTATAGGAGATGATCACGAGGAGGATTCTAGTTCCTCGTGGCCTTACTACACCGTACGTAGCGATGCCTTGGGAGCAGACTGCCCCTCAGGGTATCCTATGGTCAGCACAGTTCTCCGTCTTTGATTCGCAGTACTGGTCTTCTACCTCACTCCCATACATACAAGATGCCCGAGATGCTGATGCTGCTGATGAGGAGGGAGAGGACGATGATGGAGGAGCTGCCATGGAGACCGGGACTGATACAGCCGGTCCTAGCGTGCCAGTTGTCGACCTAGATGAGGAGGCGACAAAGGAGGAGGCGGCCGCACTATCACAACCTTCCAGGCGCAGACTCCGATGACTGAGAGACCCAGTAGCTCACCAACGGACTGACGACCTGACGTATCAGGTGATCGACTCCTATGTAACTTTGACATTAGAGATGCTGGAGATTAGAGAGAGCCAGCACTATATGTAGAGGATGATGGAGATCCAGTTTCAGCATATGATGGGACATCCATTTGACCCATCGTAGTATCCCTTTGTTCCATATCCACCACAACCACCAGCAGACGAGGACTAGCAACATGGATTTTCTTTCATTATTATTTATGCACATTAGCTAGGTCCGGTGTGTACTCTATTCTTTGACTTATTTTGACCCATTTGGACAATGTGTCCCAAGTATGGGGTAGTCGGATATACTTATTTGACTTATGTATGCTTGTATGACTTTTGATTGATATCTATGATTTTATCTTACTCTATGTGATTATCTGCCGTTACATGCATGCATACAGGTTTTTGTTTGAGAAAAACGTCAAAAACTGGTTTTAAAAAAATAAAAAAAAATTTTGACCTCCACCGGGATGGTTCTGGCCAAACGAGGTTGAACACCTCGGATGACTTAGAACACCTCGACCGAGGTGGTTTAACTGAGAAGTTTTCGAAATTATTTTTGTGCTTCTTTTTTGGTTATTACCTCATTGAAGATTTTTATTTGCATATTGGCTTTGGAATCTTTATATGCTTAAAATGCTTTATGATATGTTTAAGTTGGAAAATGCTTTGTTTGAAGTTTTGGCATGTTTAGTTCTTTGGTTTTATCAAAATTATGTTGAATTTGAAGGTTGACACCACATGATAAGTTCTCTCACTCTCTTCCTGGAAAGACCAAGACAATTCATTCTCTTCTTTTCTTCTTCTTTATCATTCTTAGCCCTTCATATATATATATATATATATATATTTGCCTCCCTTTACCTATCCAGGAAGTTGGAAGCAAGCAAAAAGAAAAGCAAGTGAAAGTGAAGTTGAGATGTGGGCTGAAAGTTAGAAAGAAACAAATAGGTTTGGGGAAGTCAATCATGATGATGAGTAACCCGGCAACATTTACATAATCGGGTGTTTGTGTCTTGCCAAAGTCGGATTGAGCAATATTCCTAACGGGTCATGGTATGTGCATCAAGGGTTTGAGGCATCTCGAGAAATTGATGACTGCTGATCTCCTAGGCTTCGGTTATTCTGCACCTCTGTCCATGCATCCCAAAAAGTAAAGCAAAAAAATCAAAAATAAGCAAAGCTTATTGGTGGAAGATGTTGAAGTTCAAGGAAGTGAAATAAGATCCTTTTCCCGGATTCTAGCACCACATACCTTATATACATCCCACCCTTACACGTTTCTTGACCTCTTTTGGAAAGTCCTTGAGACCTCGACCTTTTTGATTGACTTGGTGGTGTAAACTGGATTATACATGATTAATTTCGATTATTATGACTTATTATGCATTCTATGATTTTATGCAAAGATGAACAACTTTCTTGTATTTATAAAATGTTTTGATCATGTCTTGATTTTATTTGCCATGAAGTATTCTCTTAGAGTGATCTATGAGCGGAGCATACCACAAAAATATTTTAGAAGGCTTTTCATTGATCTTTTCTGACTTATAATCCATACTATCTTGTATCTAAGATTTGGAACTTGCTTGGGGACAAGCAAGGGACAAGTATGGGGTAATTTGATAGAACGTATTATAGTCTATATTTTGGGACTTGTTTAGACATTTTATCTTCAATAATGTGCATCTATGGATGTATATTATGTGATTATATTGTTGTTTCATCTACCTTTGCGGGAATCGAGGTGTGCACCTAGTTTCGATGTAATTGTAGGTAAAATGGCATATTTTGGACTAAAATGGAGCTAAGGTGTTGAGGAGTCATGGGAGCTACATTCTGGAGCTTAAGGAAGAATTCAGGAAGCATGGAATTAATGAAGAAAATTTACTTTGGACCAGATTTAAGAGATTTCACATTCAGTTTAGAGTCACCTCGGTTAGCTATAGTATCACCTCGACCGAGGTGACCATGAGGAACGCCCCGACCGAGGCGGACACCCTGTCGCCGGTGAGATCATATTTTTTGGCTGAGATCTTTTAATTTTGGAAAGAAGATATCTTATATTTTTGGGCTGGATTAGTGGAAGGAAGATATGATAATGAACTGATTTATTTGGATATATTTATCTTTGAAGATATTATTATCTTTGGAAGATAATTTTCCTATATAAAGGGTTGGATTTTCAACAAGTTCAACGATGTTTAGAGGCTGAGGGCATTCAGCAATTGAGGGATTTTCTAGAAGTATCCAAGGAAGGATTGAAGGATTGAAGATCAAGGAAGGAAGGATTCATAGTTTGGAGTTAGCTTTATAAGGAGTTTGTAAGACTTTCTTAGATTCCCTATTGGTTGATTGTCTTACTTGGTTTGTGATTTAAGGAACGCTTGTTCATTGTTAATTGATTCAGTTATTAAGACCTTTTTCCTAAGGTTTTCTTGTTCAAATATTAATTCCTTTTCCATATATTTGATTATTGTCATCATGATGGTTGTTGGCTAAGTTTCTTTTGCGATTCTAGGGTAATTGGCTGAAAGTTGTGTGGAAGACGATGATAGAATGATCTTAATACCAGCAGGACCCTAAAAGCTCGAGTCTTTAACCTTAAACCTAACACACCTCACTCAGTCGATGAACATCTCGGTTGGGGTGGAACTTGACTGACCGAGGTGATCCTTTTTCTGATCTGAAATTGAGAGTTGAGTGTTCAAGTTTGCCAAATCCTATTCTTATTACACCTTTCCTGGTTCAACGCAAGCCTAGGATGAGACTTACCCGGTGATTCCTTTTCTTGTTTACCCAAGATAATGAGTGTAGGTAATAAAGGTTTATCCTTTATTGGGTTTTGAGTGTGCTTCCATCCCATCCTTGAGAGTTAGCTTGAGACTTACCCGGTAAAGGTTGATTCTATACCCTTTGATGGTGTGTTAGTTTGTGATTATAGTTCCTTTCCTTAGTACCTTGAGACTTACCCGGTAATAGGAGCTTTGGGTTGGGATTGTGAGTAGTGAGACTTACCCGGTGATCTATTCCCATATTAGAAACACCTTCCCTTTGCAATTCTCTGCTTTTTCCGCGTTATCCTTTGAGATCTTGAGTCGGAACCACAACTAGATGCTTAAATCCCTAGAATCCGCATTTCTCATTACTTGACTTATATCATCTTTGATTACTTTAATTTCTTTGGTTAATTGCAATATTTCACAATCAATTATGTGTTTTGTTTCACCTAAGTCCCTGAGATCGACCCCTGGAATTTTTTTTTTATTACAATTGACCCGTACACTGCGGGTTTGCATATTTGTTTAAGCATACTTCTTGGGTTATAAATTTAAAGCTTGCACACACCTTTTGGAGCGAACACAAGATCTCCTTCTTTGAGCTCCTTGGGAATGATATGCTTGTCATGCCATCTCTTTGTTCTCTCCTTGTATATCTTGGCATTCTCATAGGCGTTTAAGCGCAACTCCTCCAGCTCATTAATATCTAAAAGTCTCTTCTCTCCGGCTTCCTCGATGTTGAAATTCAACCACTTGATCGCCCAATATGCCTTGTGTTCAAGCTCAATGGGTAGATAAAAAGACTTCCCACATACCAAATTGTAAGGGGTGGTACCAATGGGACTCTTGAATGCTGTCCTCTAAGCCCAAAGAGCAGCGTCCAACTTCACGGACTAATCCTTCCTCGTCCTTGAAACGGTCTTCTCTAAAATTCCTTGATTTCTCTATTCGAGATCTCAACCTGCCCACTAGTTTGAGGGTGATAAGGGGTTGCTAACTTGTTGGTTACCCCATAATTTGATAAAAGTGCATTGAACTTCCGGTTGATGAAATGTGTCCCTCCATCGCTAATGATGATGCGCGGTGTCCCAAAATGTGGAAAGATAGTCCTATTGAAGAACTTCACAACCACCATGGCGTCATTAGTGGGGGAGACAATGACTTCCACCCATCTAGAAACATAATCAACAACTAAGAGAATGTAGAGGTTCCCTGCGGATGATGGGAAGGGTCCATAAAAATCAATTCCCCATACATCAAAAATCTCAACTTCCTGAATATTGTTGAGTGGCATCTCGTTCCTTCTAGATAAATTCCCTGTTCTTTGGGATGCATCACAAGAAGCAATAAACGCTTGCACATCCTTAAATAATGTAGGCCAAAAGAAATCAGAACATAATACCTTAGCGCACGTTTTGTGAGCGCTAGCATTTTCTCCACAAGGAAGCGAGTGGCAATGTCGTATGACACTAGCAGCTTCATCTTCCGGAGTGCATCGTCGAAGCATCGCATCCGGACCTCTTTTGAACAATAGAGGTTCATTCCAATAGTAGTGACAAACATCCTTGAAGAACTTCTTCCTTTGAGCGTATGTCAATCCGGGAGGTACTTCTTGACAAACAAGGTAATTGACGATATCAACATACGAAGGCTCTTTACCATCAGAAACTTGGCTAAGCTAGTGCTCCATCAACTGTAAGTGACCCTCAGAAAATGAATTAGAAAGTTTGTCGTCCTCAGTTGACATCATCTCGCTTGCTAACTCGGTCGAGATCCTAGGTGGATGACCGAGATGTTCTTCAGATAAGAAAATCTCGCTTGCTCCAGAAACTGCCTCGGTCGAGGTACTGGAACTGGAACCGAAACCTAACGTGCTTTTCTTCTCTTAAATCAGTTTATCAAATCTAGCTTATGGATCTGCTTCCAATGTTTCCAAGCTTCGCAAATCTGCATCACAAAAGACATCTATACCTTCCTCCATTAAACTAAAACTTAGAACTTTTTCAAGAGGATCTTTTATAAGGATAAAGCTCACCAAATCTCGCGAATCTTCTTCATCATAGATGTTGAAGATGTCATCTTCCAATGGCTCTCCGTTCATTACAACCAACAATGCAAACTCCACATGATCTCCACCAATGTTGAATTTCAACTTGGCGTTCTTACAATCCACGTTGCAACCTAAAGTTGCTAGAAATGGTCTCCCGAGAATGATAGGGATTGGATAATTTGTGGGAATGTCAAGCACAATAAAGTCTATAGGTATGTAGAAATTACCTAACTTGATAAGAACGTCTTCTAGAATACCAACGGGACGGGTAATGGAGCGATCCGCCATGTAAAACGTGATCTTCACGGGCTTGAGCTCTCCAAGTCCGACTTTCTCACATAGCTCCTGTGGGATGATACTCACGCTGGCTCCGAGATCACATAATGCATCATAGCTTACATCCCCAACTTTAATAGGAATGCAAAATGAACTGGGATCTCTCAATTTAGGTGGCATCTTCTCCTTCATGATTTGATTGAGAATGTTTTGCATTCCCCAACTTGGATGGGAATGTAAAACAAACCGGGATCTCTCAATTTAGGTGGCATCTTCTCCTTCATAATTTGAATGAGCTCCGAAGATCTAGATGTCATCCTTACTTCACCAAAGTCTTCTAGTTTCCAAGATACATCATCATGAAAGGAATGTAAATATGTAGCTTATTCATAAGGTCTACAAACTTACCAAAGTGCTTGTCTAGATGTGTTTGTGCCCTTGACTGAGGGAACGGGAGTAGTGGTTTATAAGAAGGAGGTGGAAAATAAACATCAAAATTTTCTTTCGCTTTCTGGGGCTCCATCTCGGTTGGCAACTCGACAGAGGTGTTCCTCGTCTGATCTTGGTCTGAGGTATTCCTCATCTGATCGGGTCTAGACCGAGGTACTGGATCTGCAGTCTTCAATCCACTGCGTGTTATAATATCCATGAGCCATCATTTTGGGTTGCTCTCTGCCCTTGCTGGGAGCTTCCAAGGATCTTTTGACGCTTCATTCGCCTTGTTGAAAAATTGTTACTCTAAGGCTTTTTGTTCCTTCGAAAATGAATTCATGGACGTCTCTATAGCGTTGATCTTGATCAATGTTACCTCCAGCACAGAATCCGGTTTCTTTGGTGGATACGATGAGATTGATGCAGGCTCCTGGCTTCTCAATGGAGTAGATAGAAGAAGAGGGGGCGTTAAGAGCATTTTCAGCACGAGAATAAGGGTTACCGGAATTTTGTTGATTAGATCGCCAATTGTTGTTCCACGGCCCTTGATAGTTGTTTCTTCCTTGGTATCCGCCGTCTTGCTTCTTCTTCGTTTGAGCTACTAAAAGCTCCTTCAATGCCTTTAGTTCATTACTAAGTGAGGTGAGTTGAGCTCCACATGATGATGTATCTTGGAAGCTAAGTCTCCTTGCTCCACCTTCAACTCTTTGATGGGAGTACTTCTTCATGTGTAAAGCTTTCTTTTCAATGAAATCACAAGCTTCATCTATCAGCATATCCATGAAAATGCCGGCGGAAAGTAATTGGAGCTTAAATTGAGTATCTCCTTCCAAACCCTTGAAACATATCTCCAACAACTCGATCTTTGGAATCCCATGATGTGTGTAATCCAACAAAAGATCCTTGAATCTCTCCCATGACTTGGACAAACTTTCATTGTCCTTCATAATAAAAGCATTGATCTTTGCCCTCAATTTAGCGGTCTTAGAAGGGGAAAGAACTTAGTAAGAAACTTTGTCGTCATCTCTTCCCAAGTGTTGGTTTTTCCAGCCAAAAGAGATTGATACAAAGCAAGCGCCTTGTCTTTTAAGGAGAAGTAGTAAGGCCTCAACTTGTACTTGTCGTTCTCCACTTTTGATGGTCTCAAAGTCTCCATCAGAATCTCAATGTTTGCAAATGCTGATGCGGAGACTCTCTCTCCAAACCTCCAAATTGACATTGTCGAATCATGGTTAGAACTTGAGGTCTAAGTTCATAATTATGCTCAGCAGGATCTCATAGGTTGACTCCTAGACACCTGACTTGCTGATTGGGGTTCATCGTGTGACCTAGGGTTCGTGAAACTCCAGCAAAAAGAACATCTCGGACTGGTATCCGAGGTGGTGGGTGCATCTCGGCCGGGGTAACTAGGATTGGGTCTTGCCTCGTTCGAGCATTTGGGATCGGTCGAGGTAAAAACTGAGCTTTTAGAGCGGCCATATCAGCTTCAATTCCTTTAGTTCTTGCGCGAGTCTCGTCTCTCTCTCGCTGTAGTTCTTCTTTACTGAGGCGTAGTTGTTCCAATGCCTCCTTCAATTCGGCTTCAAGATCGCGATTGTCTTGATCGGCCATCTTAGCTTCTTTCAATCTTCCCTTGTAGGTCTTTTCTGGTTTGGGATCGTAAGGAACGATTTCCTTTCCAGCACGAGTTGTTCGCATAAACCTAACGAAAGATCGTGCGAAATCACTCAAGTAAAGTGGTTAATAGAAACAAGGGCAATACCCCCGAAAGACAACCGTAACCGAACTTGGTCTTGACCAAGTTCCCGGTAACGGCGCCAAATACTTGTTCGCTCCAAAAGGTGGGTGCAATCTTTAATATATATACCAAGAATAATTGCAAATAAGCGAACCCGCAGTGTACGGATCGATTGTAATAAAAGCAAGAATTCCAAGGTTGAACACAAGGACTGTGGTGAAACAAAGATCGGTAATACAGGTTGTCAATAAAACACACGCAACAAAGAAAAGTAATCAAAGATGATACAATAACCAGGTAAAGGGAATGTGGATTCTAGAGATTAAAGCATCCATTTGTGGTTCTGACTCAAGATCTCAAAAGATAACGTGGACAATGCTGAGTTTTGCAAATGGAAGGTGTTTCTAAGATGGGAATAGATCACCGGGTAAGTCTCACTACTCACTATCCCTTACCAAAGATCCTTTCACCGGGTAAGTCTCATGGTACTAAGGAAAGGAACTATAATCTCAAACCAACACAACACCCAAGGGGATAGAATAAACCTTTATCGGGTAAGTCTCAAGTTGACTCTGAAAGATGGGATGAAGGCACACTCAAACCCAAATAGATGATAAACCATTATTACCTACACTCACGATCTTGGGTATACAAACAAAGGAATCACCGGGTAAGTCTCATCCTAGGCTTGTGTTGAACCAGGAAATGTATAATAAGGATAGGATTTTACAAACTGAAACCTCAACTTAGATAAGGATCAAGAAAGGGCTCGCCTCGCTCAGTTTATGTACCATCTCGGTCGAGATGTTAAACGACTGACAGATGTGTTCGTCGGTTAAAATAAAGGCTCGAGTTTTAAGGGTCCACTGGGGTAATGGTTCATTCTTTCATCGTCTTTCCCATAACATTCAGCCAATTACCGTAGAATCGCATAAAGAACTTAGCCAACAATCATCATGATAACAATAATCAAATATATAAGAAAGGAATCAATATTCAAACAAGAAATCCATAACACAAAGGTCTCAATAACGAAACCAATCAAACAAACAATCAGCGTTCCTCAATCACAAATCAAAAAAGACAACAAAACCAAACCAAACTAAGAAAATCTTACAAACTTCCTTCAAAGCCAACTTAATACTAGATTCCTTCCTTCCTTGATCTCCAACATTCAAAACTTCCTTCCACACTTCCTTCAACTCAGGATAAATATGCGCCTTTGATCCGGAATTTCAAAGATGGTTGAATTCCAGAAAGTCAGCCCATATATATACGAGAATTATCTTCCAAAGATAAAACATTTTAAAAAAGATAATTTTCTTCCTTAAAATATCTTGCAATCTTCCTTGCTTCCAAAATATATCAGCCAATAAGATATTCTTCCTTCCAAAAATCCATCCAACAATATGTGATATTTACTTTCCAAAAATAGAATATCTCATCCAAAAATAAAGATCTCGTGTCCGGTCAGCACTTCCCCTCGGTCCAGACGCTCCTGAAGATCACCTCGGTCGAGGTGATATTGTAGCTGACCGAGGTGAGTCTCAGCTGAGAGTGAAACTCTCTAATCTGGTCCAAAATCAATCTTCTAAATCATTTCCATGCTTCCTGAGATCTTCTTATCACTCCTCAATGCTCCAGAATGTAGCTCCAATGACTCCTTAGCTACCTTAGCTCCATTTCGGTCCAAAACATACCATTTTTCCTACAATTACAACGAAACTAGGTGCAGACCTCGATTCTCGCAAAGGTAGACAAAACAAGAATATAATCAAAGAATAGACATCCATACATGCAAATTTATGAAGATAAAACATCCAAACCAATCCCAAAATATTAACTATAATACATGCTATTAGATGTTGTTACCTTTTGGTTGTACAGTTTATACAGTTTTATGTATTTGTTTTATATCTGTCAGTGCCATAATGTAAGGTCCAGTGAACTTGTTGTCACGCTAGGGTCAGGATCAATTGTGAGATCCTAGTCCAATGTGGCATGCCGAGTCCCCCGGATTCGGGTTGTTACAACTACACCCTCAGCAACGGTATCTACTTCGATCGAAGGCGTCTCGTACTCCGCTCCAAAACCGCTATCGGATTCTTTGCAAAAGTATGGTCCGGCTTGACTACTAGATCCTCGTGGCTAATGATGTGTCTTGGGTCATGGATGTACTCCCTCAACTGAGACACATGGAATACTTGATGTTTACCAACCAACCGTGGTGGCAATGCTACTCGGTATGCCACCTCACCAACTCTCTCTACTATCTCAAATAGACCGACATATCGGGGGCTCAACTTCCCTTTAATGCCGAATCGTTTGACATCCCGCGTCGGTAATACCCTCAGCCACACCTTGGCTCCTACCCTGAACTCGAGAGGTCTACGCCTCCTATCCGTATACGATCTCTGAAGACTCTGTGCGGTCAACATCCTCTCTTGTATCAAAGCAACCCTAGCCATGTGATCCTTTACCTGATCCGGAGCTACAACACTAGAACTCCCCGGCTCATCCCAATATAAAGGAGGGCGGCATCTCCGCCCATACAATGCCTCATACGGTGCCATACCAATCAATGCATGCCAGCTGATATTATATGAAAACTCCACCAATGGGAAGTGCTCTGGCCATACCTGTCCCCAGTCTAGTACACATGCCCGCAACATGTCCTCTAAGGTCTAGATAGTCTGCTTTGGCTGGCCGTCACTTCGTGGATGGTATGCGGTGGTAAAATGAAGACTCGAACCTAGGAAAGTGTGTACCTGCTGCCAGAACCTCGAGGTAAAGCGAATGTCCCTATCCGAGATGATGGTCCTCGGTACTCCATGTAACCTCATAATCTAGCGAGTAAACTCCTCGGCTAGACGACTCACCGGCCACATCTCCCGAATAGGGATAAAACGTGCGGTCTTCGTCAACCGGTTTAGTACTACCCATATCGCATCAAAGCTCCTACTCGGCCTCAAACCGGAAACGAAGTCCATGGCTATATCCTCGCACTTCCACACGGGCAGTGGATTAAGCTCTCCTGCGTGTCTCTGGTGCTCGATATTGACCTGCTAGCATGTCGCGCATCGGATCACATGTTTACTTACATTGGTATTGAGCCCGCCTCACCAATAAGATCTCCTAAGGTCTTGGTACATCTTACTCGTTCTTGGATGCATATAGTAAGGTGTAGAATGGGCCTCATGCAAAACCCGCTCCCTCAACTCCGGGTCCGACAGTACACAAATACGCCCCTGGCGTCTCAGTAAGCCATCTGCTCCTACCGTAAACTGCGATACCTCACCTCTAGTCATCCTATCTCTGATCCTCATCAAAACAATCCGTATGAGGGAATCGGATATCCATCTCTAACGCTATCAAATCCCTCCGCAGATGTGGATGAACTGTAAGCCGTGCTATTGCCTCCTCTCGAGGAGTCCTACTACACAAGGCATCGGCGACTACGTTCGCCTTCCCCGGATGGTAAAAAATCTCCAAACCAAAGTCCTTAATCATCTCCAACCATCTCCTCTGGCGGTTATTCAACTCCCGCTGAGTGAATATATACTTTAGAATTTTATGGTTTGTGAATATCTGGCATGTATCCCCGTACAAGTAATGTCGCCAGATCTTTAGGGCATGAATCACTGCCGCAAGCTCAAGATCATGGGTGTGATAATTCTCCTCGTACGGCTTCAGCTGCAAAGAAACATTCGCAATAACCCAACCCCTCTCCATCAAAATGCACCCCAAGCCTAGCTTGGAGGCGTCACTATACACAACAAAATCCTCTACGCCCACGGGCTGGGCTAAAACAGGAGTGGAGTTAAACCTCCTCTTCAACTCGTCCAAGCTGCTTTGACAAGGCTCGGACCAGACGAACTTGATAGACTTCCTCAGCAAGGAAGTAAGTGGGCGTGCAATCACGGAGAAACCCTCAACAAATCGCGGTAATATCCCGCTAAACCCAAGAAATTGCGCACATCCTTGACCGTCCTAGGACTCGGCCTTGAAGAATCGGACTCTATCTTTGCCTGGTCAACCATGACACCCTAGGCGGAAACTATATGACCTAGGAATGCCACCTCGGACATCCAAAACTCTCACTTATAGAGCTTTGCATAAACCTCTCTATCCTAAAGGACTCGAAGAACCGTCCTCAAGTGTCCCGCATGCTCCTCCCTATTCCGGGAGTAAAATAAGATATCATCTATAAACACTACTACGAAGTGGTCTAAGAAGTCGATGAAGATGCCGATCATCAGCTCCATGAAGACGATGGGTGCATTCGTGAGCCCGAATAGCATCACGACAAACTCATAATGGCCGTATCTCGTCCAGATTGCCATCTTCGGCACGTCCTCCTCTCTCATCCTCAGTTGCTGATATCCCGACCTCAAGTCAATGCATGAAAATACGGAGGCTCCGTGTAACTGTTCTAACAAATCATCAATGCGCGGTAGAGAATATTTATTCTTGATGGTGACTTTGTTCATTTCCCGAAAATCAATGTAGAGCCTCAAAGATCCGTCATTCTTCTTGAAAAAGAGGACTAGTGTACCCCAGAGGGAAACACTTGGGCATATGAAACCCTTGTCAACGAACTCCTAGAGTTGCTTCTTCAGCTCCAGCAACTCGATCGGTGCCATGCGGTATGGAGCCTTGGAGATCGGCCTCGTGCCGGGCTCCAACTCAATAGCAAAATCAACGCTCCTCTGCGGTGGTATCCGGGTGGCTCCCCGAATATGCTCTCAAACTCACATGCCACGGGAATCTCCTCCAGTATTGGTCCCGTCTCTTCCTTCTTGGCATAGCACCAGAAGGCCTCACATCCCTGCCCGATAAGTCTCGCGGCTCGGATCGTACTAATGAATGTACCGGCCTTCCCAAGGTCCCAACCTCGGAAAATCACCTCATGTCCTGTCACGGTGGTAACCGTCACGGTCCTCCGACTCATGTCCAAAACGGCTCGATGGTGGTCCATCTCGTTCATGCCAAATATGACTTCTTCATGAAGTAAGTGCATGACATAGAAGTCGGCTAACCAAAATCAGTTTCTCAAACATATGGGACAACCGCGTACCTCTCGGGTACCACTAACCCTACCCCCACCAGGTAACCCCACAATGAAGGGTCTCCCCTCAACCGCAACTAAGGACAACCTAGCTACACAGTCATCGGATATAAAAGACTGTGTGGCACCCGTATCAAATAAAACTCGGACCGGAAGGCCATGAATCTGAATAGTACATGTGGTTGCCGGGGCCGTTGGATCAACAACGCTCCTCAACTCAAACACCTTGGCTTGTGTGCCTCTGGACTCCTGGGTACCTCCACCACGGCCTCTACCACGGCCTTGACCCTGAGCTGACCCCTATGCATGCGTCTAACTCTGACCCCTTGACAAGGCTAAAATCCTAGGTCGTTGTCTTTTAGCTTAGGGCAAAGTAGAATTCCTAATGTCACACTAACAAGTTTGCGTATAGTGTAAGTAAGGGTCAAACCAATAAGGGGGGGGGGGGTTGGATTGAATTGTAAAAGACAAAAGAACAAGAAAATGAGTAAAGATGTGATAAAACGATAGAGAAAAGAGCTACACTAGGTTGATTCTTAGCATGCAAACTACTTTGGTTGGTTCTTTTTGTAAATATTTCATCATTGTTCTCGTCTTGATCATGTATATGTATTGAGCCAACGGGCGTCAACACAACTTAACAAGTTAATGATCCGTAAACCTACAAGAACAAGGCACAAGTTAGCTTTCAAATTAAGACAAAGAGATATAAGGAAATGAATAAAACCGTTAGACTTTTCTTTATATTTATATTCCTTTTCCATTAAGCTATTACAACCAGCTTTTACCTAAAGGTTTTCTACAAGATTCTGGACCCGAATCTTGAATCGATTAACCCTAGTACATTGCATGCAATTAGATAATTAAGGTGATCAAGCTAAGTGGTAAGAAACATGCAATTGTTAATAAGGAATATAAAACATATGACTGAATAATACTCATATTAATAAAGACTTACAACCAAAGCAGTAATGCAGCTTCAAAACAACCCAATGTAGCAAGGAGGCTGTAGAAGCTCATTACAAAACACAAGATAATATAGAGTGAAAATGGGAAAATGGTGGATAATTCTAGCAATCGCCATGGACCTACTTATACTACTATTGGCAGCAAAAGGAAGCAAGTGGCCGTCCTAAACAGCCACCTTTAATGTCATAAAGGTTGTGCAAACAGCCGGAGTAAAGTCCTATGTCGTTAAACCGCGGGGGCGGCCTTGTAGAGCCGTAGGGGCGATTTATGGATAAACGCTTGATCTTCTTCTTGGCCGCAGAGGCGGCCTGGCCATCCCACTAGGGCGGGTCTTTAATGCTCTTCAAACATCTGACTCTTCATCTTTTTTTCGCTTCTGATGTCGAGCCGCAGGGCGACCCAATGTCACCGCAGGGGCGGTGACACTAGCTCTTCGGCTTCACAGCTCCGCAGGTTGGTCCGTAGGCAGAGGCGCAGGGGCGCCGGCTTCGCTTCTTCGAGGTAAGTCACTGCAGGGGCGTCCAGATGTGGCCGCAGGGGCGGTGACCTGCTTTGTTCCGGGCGCTGCGGGTGGCACTGCTCCGCGGGGGCGGTGTGGTAGCATAGGCTTGTCTTCGTGATTGATCTTCAACTCTCAAGTGCTTCTAACATCTCTTTTGCTTCTTCTAGACTTCTTCTTCTAGATTAAGATGTTAGAAACACAAAACCGACACTACGACAATAAAAGATGCTAAAAAATATCTTAATTGATAGTGAGTCCATCACCTATCAAACTCCCCTATAATTAGACCTTTTACTCGTCCCGAGTTACATATATGACAACAATTCAGCAACAAAAAGCCTCGGGAAGCATGGTGCAGATGATAAGATAAAAGAATCAAGAGAAAAACCAAGAAAGAAAGAGAGAAAAGAGAGAAAAATGAGAAGAAAGTGAGAACTACCTTCCTTATTGCTCCAAGAGTGACCTACCCAGACAACCTCCTTATGACTCCTCTTCTTATGCCGCCAAATGTCGGAAGGAGAACCTACACTCGGTGCCGCTCGGTTAGCCAAGGCGCCCGTTTGTATTTTCAGCTTGCCACTCTTCTACTTTTCTTAATGATCTCACAATATTCTCACATCCCTCAAGCCCATTTTTGCACCAACCTAATGTTGGTTGGACTACCTTCTTTTTGCCTAAACCGCCCTTTCGGGTTTTCAGTTTATCCAAGGATTTCTTGCTTTTCTCTCAATTTCTTAGGCTTTTTTCTTTTTCTTTTTTTTTTATTTTTTAATTGAATTTTAACAACTATTACAAACTATAAAATCTCAAAAACAAACTCAATCGATAGACTCAAATCACTGTACATGAAAGATAGTATTCCCTCCCCCATACTTGAACAACACTTTGCCCTCAAAGTGAAAATAAAAGCAAAGGACAAACGATGGAGAAGGGAAAGAGATTTTAACCACTAATAGGATGGTTCGGCTAGACCATCCGGACCCATCTCCGGCGGATAAGGGAAGTGGCTGAAGAAATGCTCCTCTCGCTGGTAAATCTCATCAAGGAGGGTCTATTGAGCATCCATCCGGCCGCCAATGGTGGACTCAAAGTTGGCTTGCCAAGCCAACTACTAAGCCTCCAACTATTGTTGTTGAGTCGTTTGCCAAGCATTTTGGCGCCGGTCAAAGTCGGCGGTCATGCTCGTGGCAAAGCTGGACTGCCACGATTGCTGCTGCTCTAGCATGGTGCGTTGGTACTCAGTCTTTCAAGCCTGGTGCCGAGTGGTCAAGGCCGCCATCTTAGCCTGGAGGCTCTCAAGTGCGGGGCCATTCTCTCCCGCTGCAGTAGGCATCTCCTCACCATCCGGGATGGGCATGTGGTCCTCATAAGGAGCCCGACTGGAGCTCGCCGCATGCCTCTCAATAATGACCACCTGAGGCCGCCTCGACACAAAAGGATCAGCCGGTATGTAAAGCTCGGAGTGCTCATCTTTGAAAGGTAGAGAGCGTAGAAGGTAGGTGATGTGTCTCCCATCTGCAAAAGAAAGCCAAAACAAATTCTCCCCATCTCGCCGGAGGAGCTTGCACTTCTAGAGAAGACCTTCCGTGTAGTATAGGATCGCCATCCCATCATCTTACTCAGACAGATCCATCACTTGCTCAGCAATCAAAGAAATAACCCCTCCTCTAACAATATCTTGGAGCTCGTTCTTCCTAATCCGCTTCAATGCGGTAAGGAAGAGGTACGACCAATCCGGCACAGTCTCACAGATCGGGAGGCAAGAGTACAACAGTGGAAGGTCCTTAAGAGCAACCTTGTTCTCCTCCTTGTGTACACAGAAGACACACATGATGATCTTGGAGAGAAGCCTCAAGCAGGGGTGTGTGAGTTTGTTGCTATACTCACCTCGATATGAAACTCAGAACCGGTGGCTGCTTGCAAAAACCCGACAAGGTCCGGTGTGGGGATGGGCTCCCACCATTTGTCAAAGGGGTTAAGAGTCACCCCAAAAGCCTCCTTTGGCTGCATGTAGTCGAGTGTGTACTTCTTTTTGTTGAACTTGAAGCTGACGCCGACACACACATGGTCCTCCTTATCCATTTTAAAGGTGGCGATGAACTCTCTACTGAGCTCGGGGTATGTGGGAGTATTCTTCTTCAGAAAGTCCCCAAGCCCAACATTGCCAAGGAAAGATTGCATGCTCTTCAACATGCCAAGCTTCTCCAACATCACAATGTGCAAAAACCGAGTTGCATACACAACCCGATCTTGCAAAATCCCGTAACGAGTCTTCTCCACCTCAGACATCTTATATTTTCTCTATGGTTCCATTCTTGCAAAGATTTTAAGCAAATAAATCAGAATTCACAAAAAAACAGAGAATGAAGACGAACCCTTTGTTGTGTTTTCCACAGGGGCGTCTGAGCGATCCGCAAGGACGGGTAGGCACAGGGGCGGTGGCTTGTAGGCGCAGGGGCGGGAGAACTCTTGAAAGCAATTTTTTACAGCTTCGACAGGTGGAGGAGATGGGGCCCTTATATGGTGGTTCTTGGTGGTGCAGAGTGCCGCCGGTGGTCGTGAGTAGTGGTGGATGGTGGCTGAGTATGGTGGGAATTGTGTAGGGTTTAGGTTGGATAGATTGAGTGGTGGTGGGTGAGATATCAATGAGGGCAGCGCAAGGGCGTCGGAGGGGCGTAGTGGAGGGTGGCGAAGTGGTGGCGCAGGGGCATTGTAGAGGGGGCTAGAGGGAGTTGGGGCGCAGGGGTCGTGAGTTGGGGGTTAGGTTGTGAGAAAGAGAGAGACAGATGAGTGGTAGGTGAGAAGGGGAGAGAGGGGTGGGTGGGGTAGGTGTAGGGTATTTTGGTCGTACTTATTTTTTTCTTTTCTGGGTAAAACTGTAGGGCCAGAGGCTTGTCACAGCGGGGGCGTTGACAAGGAAGGGGAAGATGAGGACCCAATGTTGGGGGCGGCACTAGCGCTGCTTGTCAAGGGTGGCCGCCGCAGGGGCGTGGGGATGTCACTGCGGGGGCGGTGACAGAGTTTGTTGTGGCGCAAACCCAATGTTGAGGGTGGCACTAGGCATGGGTGTCACTGCAGAGGCGGTGACAAGGGGCCACAGGGGCGGTCTTCTTGACAGTTGCTCCTCTTCTTATTCTCTCGGGTTGTTTCCCGTGCAACGCCTTTGTTTTACGTCGTTGGCTCGATGTAGGGACCCTACTTCTCTGCTTGGTCCTCCTCTAAAACCATCTCGTCTATGGGGTCATTCTTCACTCCTTCAAGGTAGGGCTTAAGCCTTTGTCCATTGACATTTAATATCTTGTGCGTTTGTGGATCGTAAAGATCCACAACATCATGTGGATGGACTTCTGTTATCACGTAAGGACCTGTGTTTTCTTTGTATAATGTGGCATGGTCATACGCATCGAGCCTTAACTCCTTCAGCTCTTGCAACTGATGCTTCCGGAACACTCCTACCACATCCACATTCATGTTGCACTTTTTCACCGCCCACCATGCCTTGTGTTCTAGGTCTACCTGAAGTTGGCAAGCTTTTCCGAACACAAGTCGAAATGGAGACATCCCTATAGGAGTCTTGCACGTTGTTTGGTACGCCCATAGAGCATCATTGAGCCTCCTGCTCCAACTTTCCTTCCGAGGGAATCTGTCTTTTGAAGGATGGTTTTGATCTCCCGGTTTGACACCTCCGCTTCACCATTTGTTTGCGGGTGGTAAGCCGTTGACACACGTTGATGGATGTGGTACTTCTTAAGGAGAGCGGTGATTATCTTGTTGCAAAATTGGGTTTCCCTATCACTTATCAAAGCCTTCGGGATGCCAAACCTTGCAAAAATGTTGTCCTTAAGAAATGTTGCAACAACTTTAGAATCATCAGTTTTGGTGGCCTTTGCTTCCACTCACTTCGAAACATAGTCCACCGCAAGTAATATATAAGTATGTCCAAATGAGGTAGGAAAAGGACCCATGAAATATATCCCCAAACATCCAAAATTTCGCAAAATATAAGTGAAGATTGAGGCATCTCATTTCTCCTAGAGACATTACCCAATCTTTGGCACCTATCACACACCTTACAAAACGCAAAAGCATCTCTAAAGGTGTGTGGCCAAAAGAATCCCGCATCTAAGTTTTTCCTAGCTGTTTTGTTGGCCCCAAGATGTCTCTCTCATGCTTCAAAATGACAGAATATAAGGAAAGATTGTACCACATTTTCCGGGATGCAACGGCATATTACCTGATCACTACAATGCTTCCAAAGGTATGGATCGTCCCAAACGTAGTGCCTTGCTTCGAGCTTCACATTCTATCCATGTGCCTTGGTGAAGTCTGGAGGGTACTCACCTCAAACAAGAAAATTTACAATGTCAGCGAACCAAGGTTAAAAATAGTGGAGCTTAAACAGAACCTCTGTCGTGTAATCCACAGGGGCGGCCATAGCTTTACGCAGGGGTACAGGATGCGCAGGAGCGCTCGGTTCGAGCCGCAGGGGTGGGCCTCTGGTTGCGCAGGGGCGGTAAAACAACAAAGAGGTGTGTAGAACGTGTCGTCTGTAAAGCTCCCAAGTATGGCTCTTTTGTTGGCTAGATTTTCCTCCTCCTTCACCAGCCTACTGAAGTGGTCAGCCACGAGGTTCTCGGCTCCCTTCTTGTCCCGTATTTCCAAGTTAAACTCGCTTAGAAGAAGTACCCACCGAATCAACCTTGGCTTTGCTTCCTTCTTCGTCATGAGGTACCTGAGGGTTGCATGGTCAGTGAATACTATTACATTTACGCCAAGGAGATATTGTGTGAACTTCTCTAGTGCAAATACAAAAGCTAGCATCTCCTTCTCGGTAGTGGAGTAGTTTCTTTGAGCTCCATTAAGCGTCATGGATGCATAATGGATGACATGTGATGCTCTTCCGTCCTTTTTTCCTTGGACAGCTCCTACAACATAATCGATGGCGTCACACATGATCTCAAAGGGCTTCTCCTAATCCGGAGATCGGATAATAGGTGAACTAGTGAGGCACGCTTTCAAGGTGTCAAATGCCTTCTTGCATTCTTCGACAACCATGAAAGTTGCGTCCTTCTTGAATAGCTCACATAACGGTGCTGAGATCTTTGAAAAGACCTTGATGAATCGCCGATAGAAACCTGCATGACCTATGAAAGAACGGATATCACGCACATTAGTAGGGTAAGGTAAACTTTGAATCACATCAACTTTTTCCTTATCTACTTGTATCCCTTTTGAAGATATTACATGTCCTAACACAATTTCTTGTTCAACCATGAAGTGACATTTTTCAGAATTAAGAACTAAATTGGTTTCTACGCATTTTTGAAGAACAAGTTTTAGGTGTCCAAAGCATGCATCAAAACTATTTCCATGGACTGTGAAATTGTCCATAAAAACTTCAATAAATTTCTCTATATATTCTAAAAAAATACTTATCATGCACCGTTGGAAGGTCCCGGGAGCATTGCAAAGTCCAAATGGCATTCTAAGGTACGCAAAAATGCCAAATCGGTATGTGAAAGTCGCCTTTTCTTGATCTTCCGGAGCAATGGCTGTTTGGAAATAGCCCAAATATCCATCCAAGAAGCAATAGTAGGGGTGACCTGCAAGACGTTCCAATATTTGATCAATAAAGGGTAAAGGAAAGTGATATTTACGCGTTACCGTGTTTAGTTTGCGGTAGTCAATGCAAACTCTCCATCCGGTTTGTGTATTGCTTGGGACCATCTCAACGCATTGGTTCTCCACCATGGTGATACCCCCTTTCTTCGGAATCACTTGGGTTGGACTAACCCACTTACTATCCGAGATTGAGAATATCATGTCCGCTTGGAGGAGCATCAACACCTCCTTCTTGACCACTTCCATCATTGTTTGATTCAATCTTCGTTGGGATTGCCTAGATCGTTTCGCCTCTTCCTCAAGGAGGATCCTATGCATAAAAGTGGAGGGACTTATCCCATTGATGTGTGTAATAGTCCAACCAAGAGCCGTCTTGTGCTCTTTCAAAACCTTCACCAACTTCTCTTCTTGAATTGTTGACAACTTGCTAGAGATGATTACCGGCAAGGTGTTGCTTTCTCATAGAAAAGCATACTTGAGGTGTGGTGGAATTACCTTCAATTCTATCTCCGGTGCGTGCACAATAGATGGAACAAGCTTCTCGCTTGGAGTTAGTAATGTGGGCCCAATGGCCAAAGTGGAGAT
Source organism: Fagopyrum homotropicum (assembly GCA_033239125.1). Taxonomy (NCBI): domain Eukaryota; kingdom Viridiplantae; phylum Streptophyta; class Magnoliopsida; order Caryophyllales; family Polygonaceae; genus Fagopyrum; species Fagopyrum homotropicum. The sequence goes on along the minus strand of BSWB01000005.1, from coordinate 83,063,612 downwards.
AGGGAGCCTTTTGTGCCCATCCAATTGAGCTAGGACTTCCTGCATGCTAGATGTTAAGGCATATCCGAAGTATGAATGTCAATGTCATGTTCAATTATGTTTTTCAATTCATCTATGTCGGATATATCAAAAACATCTTGAATGATAGGATCAATAACATCAATGGCACAAAGAGAATGATCATCAATAGGGTGTTTCATTGCATCATAAATGTTAAACTCAACTACCTCCCCATCGAATTCCATAGTTAATTTGCCACTAACATAATCAATTTTTGTCCTAGCGGTTTTTAGAAAAGGTCTTCCCAACAATATAGGTGCAGCATGTGAGTAATTTTCCATATCCATCACAAAGAAATCAGTAGGAAAAATCAGATTATCACCCATTACTAATACATCTTCAATAATCCCTTTCGGGTAAACATTAGATCTATCAGCAAGTTGGACTACAATCCGAGTTTCGATGAGGTGCCCAAGGCCAAGAGATTTATAGATGGAGTATGGAAGAACATTGATAGAAGCACCTAGATCAACCATAGCCTTATCAAAACGGGTTTCTCATATAATGCAAGGAATGCTTACCATGCCCGGATCACTACACTTGTTGGGCATACGGCATTGGAAGACGGCGGACAAATGCTCGCTAACTTGCACCTTTTTCATGCCCTTCGACTTCTGGTTTCTCTTGATGGTGCAAAGTTCCTTCAAATAACGAGCATACTTAGGAATACTCTTCACAAGTTTAAAGAGGGGGATGTTTACCTTGCATTTGGAAAAGGTCTCCAAGAGATCCTTATCCTCAATCACTCTGCGTTCTTTTAGTGCTTTAGGGAAGGGAGCCGGTGGTTTCTCAAGATAAAGAGGGGGGAAACTAGGATGAATGTAAGAATCCTCTTCAGCAGAACCCTCTGTCGTCTTTTCTGCAGGAGAGGAAGCTTGCAGGCGCAGGGGCGGCTCAGAGGCTATCACTACAGAGGCGTCGACATCCAGCCGTAGGGGTGGTGTCTGCACAGGAGCTGACGCAGTTACAACCACAGGGGCGGCTGTGGGGGCGACAAACTCGTCAAAGGGGTTTCCCTTAGCTTCTGTTGATGGCTTTTGCTGGATTTGCTTCCCACTCCTCAATGTTAGAGCACTGACATTCTCTTTAGGGTTGATAACCGTCTTGGAAGACAAGTTTCCGGAGGATAGAGCTTCGATCCTTGTAATGGCCTCCGCCATTTGTCCATCCTATTTTTCGAGGTTCTTGATGCTAGACTTTGTAGTTTGGACATGGGTAGCAAAATGTTTAGTTAAAACCTATAGCATATCCTCACTGGATTGAGACTTACCTTGGCGGGGCTGCTGTTGCTGGTTTTGTTGATCCCTCCATCGAAAATTTTGTTTATCACTTTAATTTGGGATGTAAATTTGTGCAAAAGGATCGTTCCTTGGCCTTTGTTGTTGTTGTTACCCGTAGCCCAATGTGTTCACCTCAGCATCGTCATCTTGGACTTGAGGGCACATGTCCGTTGGATGGTACGGATCGGCACAAACTCCACATGCCATGAGTTGTTGTGGAGTTCCCATCAAAGTCAATCTTTTCACCATCTCCTTCATTTCGGAAATTTCCGTTGAAATCTCATTACGGCTAGGATTGATAGCATGAACTACTCTTTTGGTAGAGGTCCTTCCGAAATTCCGAGTTACTTTCGCTAATTCCTGCATTTTCTCTAAAGCAAGGTCATGATTGGTGTTTAGAATATTACCTCCACAAGCAGCATCGACGATCCTCCTCTCATTTTCAAGCAAGCCATTGTACAAGTACAAGAATAGATCTTGGGTAGAATACCCATGGAAGGGACTGTTGAATCGGGTTCTTGCGAAACGCTCGAAATACTCATAAAGAGTTCCGTCCGCCTCTTGCTCTATGTTGCTTATAGCTTTCTTCAAGCTATTTGCCTTCTTAGCTGGATAATACTTCTCCAAATACGCCTTATGAAGGGTCTCCTATATGTCGATGCTACCGGACGGAAGATGGTAGTACCAATCATTCTCCCCATTCTAGAGCGTGAAACCGAACGCCCTCATCTTGATTTGTTCTTCGGTAATGTTGGCCGGCTTCATGCTCATACACACGGTATGAAATTTCCCAAGATGCTTTATGGGGTCTTCACCACTCAACAAATCGAAGGATGGGAGCAAGTGGATCAACCGCGACTTGAGCTCAAAGTTGACTCCTTCCCCTATTGCCGGTATGGTAACCGCAAGAGGGTATTGAGCCAAGTCTGTCTACGTGAGTTGTCAAAAAGTTCGGTTAGCCATCTCTTTTCGGGTTCGTTGTTGCCTACAAAGTCGATTGTGTGTCCTCTCAATTTTTGGATCAAAAGTAACAAAATCGGAGTTAGTAGCACGGGTTTGAACCATAAAAATGGTCAAAACTAATAATCAAAAATCAAAAGAAATCAAAACCCAACTAAACTCCCCGATAATGGCGCCAATTTTGGCGAGCCTAAAAATCCTAGGTCGATGTCTTTTACCTTAGAACAAAGTAGAATTCCTAAAGTTACACTACCAAGTTAGTGTATAGTGTAAGTAAGGGTCGAACCCAAGAGATTTAAGTTGAGGTTTTAATTAAATTCAATTATCGAGATTGTAACCAATAAGTGGGGGGGGGGTTCCATTGAATTGTTACAAGACAAAAGCACAAGGAAAAGAACTACACTAGGTTGATTCTTAGCATGTAAATTACTCTTGTTGGTTCTTTTTATAAATATTTCATCAGTGTTCTCGTCTTGATCATATATATGTGTTGAGCCAACCGGCGTCAGCACAACTTCACAAGTAAATGATCCGTAAACCTACAAGAACAAGACACAAGTTAACTTTCAAATTAAGACAAAGAGATATAAAGAAATAAATAAAACCATTAGACTTTTCTTTATATTTATATTCTTTTTCCTTTAAGCAATTACAACCAGCTTTTACCTAAAGGTTTTCTACTAGATTAAGGACCCGAACCCGGAATCTAAAACATATGACTTAATAATACTTATATTACTAAAGACTTACAACCAAATCAGTAATGCAGCTTCAAAACAACCCCATGTAGCATAGAGGCTGAAGAACCTCATTACAAAACACAAGATAATATAGAGAAAAAATGGGAAAATGGTGGATGATTCCAGCAATCAACCATGGACCTATTTATACAAGTATTGGCAGTAAAAGGGAGTAAATGGCCGTCCTAAACAGCCACCTTTAATGTCATAAAGGTGGTCCAAACAACCGGAGTAAAGTCCTCTTTCGCTAAACCGCGGGGTCAGCCTTGCTGAGCCGCAGGGGCGGTTTAGGCAGAAACGCTTGATCTTCTTCTTGGCCGCATGGGAGGCTTGGCAATCCCGTAGGGGAGGGTCTTTAATGCTCTTTAAAAGTATGACTCTTCATCTTTCTGTCGCTTCTAATGTCGAGCCGCCGGGGCAGCCAAATGTCACCGTAGGGGCGGTGACACTAGCTCTTCGGCTTCATAGCTCCGCAGGTTGGTCTGTAGGCAGAGACGTTGGCTTCACTTCTTTGAGGTAAGTCACCGCAGGGGCGTCTAGATGTGGCCGTAGGGGTGGTGACCTGCTTTGTTCCGGGCGCTGGCGAAAGTGCAGGCTACGTTCCAGAGTGCAGTGCAACCCGCAGGGGCGGGACACTGCTCCGCGGGGCGGTGTGGCACCAGAGGCTTGTCTTCGTAAATGATCTTCAACTCTCAAGTTCTTCTAACATCTCTTTTGCTTCTTTTAGACTTTTTCTTTTGGATTAAGATGTTAGCAACACAAAACCGAATCTACAACAATAAAAGATGCTAAAACTATCCAAAATTGATAGTGATTCCATCACCTATCACCCCTCTGCTGAAAACTCTGAGCCAGAACCTGAGGTGGCCTCTATCCTCCACCTGCCCAGCTAACAGGCGAAGACCCCTTCTGTGCCGGTGCCCCGCCCCGTCTTCAATAAACTGCTTTGTGACCCGTCTGACCGCAAGAGAAAGAAGTCACAAGAGGCTTCCTACAATCGGGCCTAAGATGTCCATGTCCTCGGTAGTTATAACGCTGCCTCCCTCTTTCTGACGCCTGATTAGCGGGCGGATGACTCGTACGTGCCTGCACCGGGACACGCCCCTGCCTTGAGGCTCCTGCCCCCAAACTAGTAGGTCCCATCCTCTAACGCTTGTGTGGCCCTCCAGAATGTGCCTCTCTCCTAGACCTTGGTCGGTCTCTCCCATATGCCGATGCTCGGTCCTGGTACTCAGCCAAGGAGTCACAACGGAATCCCTCAAGGTATGCATGGGTAGAATCCCTCAATCTCCTAGAAAAGATACACATGCTGGTCCACCAGAGGTGCAGCGGACCCCAACAAAACCAACTCCGCACGGAAACGCCTTATCGCCTTGATAACTAGGAAGTCTTCAAACCCTACCTCTAAGAAATCCTGGACTAGGTCTCTCCTCAGTGTATTTGGGCAGAATGTCTCTCTAACAAGACTCAGTAGCTGGTCCATCCTAGTCACATCTCCTCTAACCGACCTCCACTAATACTGGGCTTGCTCTCGAAACAAAGTCTGGACTATCTCCACCTGCCTCTCCTCTACGCAACAGATCGCCTCTAATGCCGCCTCCACATGCCCAATCCAATGCTCCACCTCTAACCCTACCTTCCCGTCGACGTAGGGTACACGCTGCTGGTTGCAAGCCTTAAACCATGAATCGGGTCTAGGAGATTTCAACTCGTCTCTATCATTAGCAATCTCCACAACCGTCTCGGGCACCAATATCGCCGGTGCAACGACCTCTATTGCGGCCCGAATCTGAGTAACCCTCTACGAGACCTCAGCCGATCTCGCAGGTGCGTTGGCGCTGGAGGTGGTGCTCCAGTCCTAAACGCCTCCTCAACAAGACTTACATAAACCTCAAACACGGTAGCCCCAATCGATACTCACCCAGTCCTACCAGATGGGGAACTATGTGCCCCGGACCTCACAGTTGTCCTATCCCTAACCTCAGGAATAATGCTCTCCGACACGTCCACTACGGGAAGCTCAACTGCCGGAGGATCCGCAATGGGTGGGTCCACAATAGGGATACGTCCCCAACCTCTCGTGCCTGGACGTCTCCCTACTCGTCCATGTCTCAAGACGGTAGGAGGAAGAGGTGGCCTACCCCTGGCAGGTCCCACGTATGTAGTAGCTCTCGTACGTGCCATCTGATAACGTTTCACGTTTATATATATATATATACATACATACATATATATATTTATATATATATATATATCGATATGTACGTAAGACTTGCAATATTAATATGGAAGGAAAACTTATAAAGCATAAAAGAAAGAGCCCAAATACAAAAATACAATCAAGGCATAAGAGCCCCAATCACACTAAGGTGACATGCATATCTAGGTACATACAAGTCCAAAAACATTCTAAGGCCATATACATATATATAACTATGCAAATATATATATATATAATATACATCAAATCTACGTCGACGAGGTTTGCGTGAGGAGTGGTGGTCCCGCACATTTTAACCCAATCCCGACTTATGCATATGAATTTTGAAAATGAAAAGTCAGAACCCGTGGGGTTTTGTTTATTCCTCATTTGGCCTTTAGAAGGTTGCGAGTGCCATTGTTGTCAACCTAGGGCTCTGATACCACTTTGTAACACCGCGAATCCGTGGGATATCGGAGTGCTACGGACCAGACCTCACAATGGGTTCCGACCCTTAGCCTAACAACAATCTCACCGGACCTTTCCAATATGGCAGAAATAAAGGCGTAAAACTCAAATAGTTATGATGTATGCGAGAAAGAAAAGAAGGGATAAATGGTGGAAACTCAGCCGTGTCCTCAAAATGACACAAAACGATAAAGAGATCCAAAACTATACTACACAACATAATCCAACAATACAAGGAAAACCCAAAAACGTCCCCGTCCTATAATGTGCGGAGACCACTCGGTTGTCCACTCCTCCACCTCACTCGGCGGCATCCCTAACCTGCAAGGCATCTACACAAACGGTTTAATACCGTTATCTCACATTCAAGGCATCATAATGATAATATGGCACAAACACACACCTAAGAATACATAACACGAAACATGCTCAAATACATACACATCCTGTTCTTACTCTATTTTTAGGTTTTTCCATTTCTAATTTCATTCGTTTAAAGTGTGAAACGAGAGTCTTATAACTCTCGCCTCTATCCTCGTGTAACCAACAGGAGTGTGGAGGAGCTCAACCCGTATACCGTGTGGAGTGGCGAACAAGACCGCCCGTATACCATGTATGGCCTGGTCGCATAGAACCTCCCAATCTCCATCGGGAGTTAGGTTGTGATGTCACCGCCCGATAATAATAGTAACAATTCACCAAATAATATATACAGTCAAGTAGTCCTAATCCAACTTCATGATTAAAAGCGATAAAACACACGCCACCGTTATGTACCCAAATAATGCATAAAAGCGGCTAAGTATGTCCGAGGACTTACCTCGTCTCAAAGCTAATCAAATCAAACGATCTCCACTTTCCATATGGGAATAACCAAGGCCTCATCACAACGATATATGCATCAACATCAATCTTAAAACTCAACTCCAGACTCTCCAAAGCTAGCAATCAAACATGGAGTTGAAAAACTAGAAGCTATGAAAGCTCTCTTGAACCTTTAAGAGGTCAAGAACATGATAAACAAAGGAAAGAGGGAACAACAGCCCACACCTTGTATGTGTTCAAGCACTAGTCAAAGCTGGAATAAGAATGCAAGACGGGGGAGAGACCATAAGGTCTTCACACACACAAGATCACCAACGATTCCAACAATCTCAAAGGGAACCTAGGTTCAAGCCAGTAGATGGCATTCTCATAAGTCCTAGATCCAACCTAAGCATGCTTCAAACTAGTTATAACCATAAGGCCAAGGAAGAAACGAAGAGGGAGGGAGGAAGAAGCCTACTAGTGAAGAAAACGTATCCGCGGAAGCAACCTGGCACCCTCTATGTGAAGTTGTCACCGCCCTTGCGGGTGTTTGGAGCCAAAACTGCACTTGGGAGCCGCTCCTGCGGTGGTTGGTGGTCCGCCCCTGCGCCTTTGGTGATCCTCCCTTATGGTCGAACTGCAGAAGCTTTGTCTTCTTCGTTTCTTCGACTGGTTCTTTGCTCCAAGTGCCTCCTCCTCTAGCTTGACCTTCTCCAAACTCCCACCACAAGTCTTAGAATCCTCACCATGAGCTAATAAAAGGGACACCCAAAGGGTTTATAAGATCTCCCTTCAAAGCTTCCTCCATAGCGATGGAGGTGAAGAGAAGAGGAAAGAGGGAAGAACTAGCAACAAAGGGAAGAGGGAAAGAGATAACTTACCACAGCAGATCCGAGATTCCAAGGCTGCATCTCCTACCCAGCTATTCCAAGGAGAGTGAAGATAAGAGCAAACAAGGAATAGGAGAGTGAAGAGAAGAAAGGTTCAACGTGAAAGTGAAAAGGAAGAATGAGGGGAGAGAGGGAGTACTGATGGCTGCCAAAAGGGGTGGGGAGACCCAAGGGTCAGTTGTCCTCTTGTTTCCTCACTCCGTATCTCGAGGCCCGAAAGAAAAAGGAAGGCCCGGTCCCGCAATAAATCCCAGCACTCAACTAACGTGCCTGCGGGAATTAAGTCGCTGACGCGGAAAGACCAGAAAATATCTCGACATCCGGAATAAATATTGCAGATGTTACAAGAGCCGCTAGAGATCTTGGAAAACTTCCAAGAAGGATGGAAAACAACCCAAAATGGAAAGTCATGGCTATCACAATAGGCAGTGGATTGAAGATTGCAGATCCAGTACCTCGGTCGGACCATGATCAGACGAGGAACACCTCGGTCCAGGTGCCAACCGAGATGGAGCCCCAGAAAGAAAAAGCTGAAGTTTATGTCCCACCATCTTCTTATAAACCACCACTCCCTTTGGTAAGCTTCTTGACCTTTTGTATAAGCTACCTCATATCATCCCTTTTGTTGATGATATCCTAGGAATGCCTGCCAATGGGAAGTTTCTGAAAAAGATCTTGTCAAGGAAGAGAAAGCTGGAAGACTTTGGTGAAGTACAGATGACCTCTAGATCTTCGCAGCTCATTTAAAACATGAAGGAGAAGATGCCACCTAAGTTGAGAGATCCCGGTTCGTTTTGCATTCTTATCCAAATTGGGGATGTAACTTATGGTGCACTTTGCGATCTAGGAGCTAGTGAAGGATCATTCCTCTAGAACTTTGTGAGAAGGTCGTCCTTGGAAAGCCCAAGCCTGTGAAGATGACGTTATACATGGCGGATCGCTCCATTACTCGTCTCGTTGGTATCTTGGAGGACGTTCCCATCAAGTTAGATAATTTCTACATACCAATAGACTTTGTTGTGTTGGATATTCACGCAAATTATCCCATCCCTATCATTCTCGGAAGACCATTTCTACCATTTAGGATAGTTTTCAGAGTCTTTTGATTGCATTTGTGTCGGTATATGCTACTAACTCCTTAGTCCATAAGAAGAAGACTAAAAGAAGCTAACAAAGCAGTTATAAGCACTTAGGAGTGAAGATCGTTCACGAAGCAAAGCCTTTGTTGCCTCACCGCCCCTGCGGAGCCCTGCCACCACCCCTGCGGGTGACGCCTTACACCAGAGCGCTCCCTACGCCTTCACCAGCGCCAACCATGAAGTGTGTCACCGCCCCTGCGCCACTCCCTAGCGCCCCTTCGGTGACCTACCCTGAAGAAACGAAGACCAGCTCCCTTGTGTCTCTCACTGCACCCCTGCCTGCGTCTCAACCTAGGAGCTGGAAGGCGAAGAGGCTGTGTCACCACCCCTGCGTTGACATAAGGACGCCCCGGCGGCTTGGCATCATAAACGTCAAGAAGTCGAAGGGTCAGACGTTTGAAGAGCATTGAACATCCGCCCCAGCGGAATTGCCTAGCCACCCTTGCGGCCTTGAAGAAGATCAAGCGTTTTTGCCTTCACCGCCCCTGCGGAGCTGAAGGGCGCCCCTGCGGATTAACGTCAGAAGCTTTACTCCAGCTGTTTACACCACCTTTATGGCATTAAAGATTGTTGTTTTGGGCCGGCCATTTACTCCTATTTAGTGCCTTTTGTAGTATAAATAGTCCTTGGCTGATTGCTAGAATCATCCATCTTATCATCTTGTTAGCCATCAAAATTATCCACTTAGATTATCTTGCTACCTTGTAATGAGTTGCTAACTCCCCTACTACATTGGGTTGGTTTGAAGATGCATTGTTACTTTGGTTGTAAGTTCTTTATAATATAAGTTTTCATTCAGTAATACTTTGTGTCTCCTTGATCTCCATTTTCTAATTGCATGTTTACTATTGCTTGAGATTGATCACCTTAGGTTCTAAAGTTCATGTAAACAACTAGGATTAATAGGTTCCGGGTTCGGGTCTTTAATCTAGTAGCAACTTTAAGTAATAACGGATTGTGATTACTTAAAGAAAAGGAACACAAATATAAAGATAAGTTTAACGGTTTTAATCATCTCTTTATATCCCTTAGTCTTTGTTTGAAAACTAACTTGTTATTTGTTCTTGTAGGTTTACGGAACTCTAACCTGTTAAGTTGTGTTGATGCCGGTTTGCTCAACACATATATATGATCGAGATGGGAGATTACTTGAAAACTTTTACAAGGAACTCACCAAAGTAGCAATTGCATGCTTAGAATCAACCTAGTGTAGATCCATCCATTATCGTCTTACTTGCCGCATTAATCGTTTTCATAAGTTTTTGTGCATCAATTCAACCAACCCCCCCCCCTTGTGTTACTTGTCACTATAATCGATAATCGCATCTAAAACACCTTAACTCTCTTGGGTTTGACCCTTACTTAATCACTATACTTGTTCTTAGTGCTAAGTCGGGATTTACTTTTGATTGGGTATAGACGACCATAGAAATACCGTCGGTCAAATTTTGGCGCCGTTGCCGGGGAGTTTTAGTGTTTTATTGTTATTGTTGATTATTGGTTTGAACCATTTTTATGGTTCAAACCCGTGCTACTAACTCCGGCTTTGCTTCTTTTGATCCAGAAATTGAGAGGACGCACATCCTGCAACGAAGACAACAACAACTTCAACAAGAGATGGTTGACCATACCCTTCGTCAACTTACGCAGCCCACCTTGGCTCAAAACCCTCTTGCGGTCACTATACCGGCACTAGGGGAATGAGTCAACTTTGAGCTCAAGCCGGGCCTCATTCACTTGCTTCCATCCTTCCATGGGCTAAGTGGTGAAGACCCCATCAAGCACCTTGGGAAGTTCCATACCGTGTGTATGAGCATGAAGCCGGCCAACATTACCAAAGAACAAATCAAGATGAGGGCATTCGGCTTCACACTCAATGATTCGGCGGATGGTTGGTATTAACACCTTCCATCCGGGAGTATCGACACTTGGGAGAACCTTCACAAGGCGTTCTTGGAGAAATACTTTCCAGCTCAAAAGGCCAACAGCTTGAAGAAAGCTATAAGCAACGTCGAGCAAGAGGCAAACGAAACTCTCTACGAGTACTTCGAAAGGTTTGCACGCCTCCGATCCAGCTGTCCTTTTCACAGATATTCAACTCAAGATCTAGTCTTGTACTTGTACAATGGCTTGCTAGACAATGAAAGGAGGATCGTCGATGCGGCTTGCGGAGGTAATATTCTTAACTCTACTCCTGACCTTGCTTTGGAAAAGATACAAGAACTAGCGGAAGGTACTCGGAACTCTGGAAGGACCCCGGCTAAGAAAGGAGTTTATGCTATGAGTTCCGGGAAGAGTGAGATTTCCACCAAGCTCGCGGAATTGAAGGAAATGGTGAAGAGGCTAACACTTATGGGAACAACACAACTGCTCAAAGCTTGTGGAGTTTGTACTAACCCGTATCATCCAACGGACATGTGTCCACAAGTCCAGGAAGATGATACTGAGGTAAACGCAATCGGTTATGGACAATCACAACAGCGATCCGGGCATGGTAAGCATTCCTTGTGTTATAGGGGAAACCTTTTTTTTCAAAGCAATGCTTGATCTCGGTGCTTCTATCAATGTTTTACCATATTCGATTTACAAATCACTTGGCCTTGGGCCATTAATGGAAACTAGGATTGTAGTACAACTTGCTGATAGATCTAATGTATACCCGAAAGGGATAATTGATGATGTATTAGTAATGGTAGACAACCTAATATTTCCTGCTGATTTCTCTATAACGGATATGGAAAATGATTCACATGTTGCACCCATTCTGTTAGGTAGGCCATTTCTGAAAACGGCTAGGACTAAAATTGATTATGTTAGTGGTAAATTAACCATGGAGTTTGATGGAGAAGTAGTGGAATTTGACATATATGATGCAATGAGATTTCCTAGTGATGATCATTCTTTGTGTGCTATTGACATTGTTGAACCTTTTATGCAAGATGTTTTTGATAACTCTGACATGGATGAATTGAGAAATGTGATTGAGCATGACATTGATGGCTTTAAATCAGATTATGTGTTAACATCTAACATGAAAGAGGTCCTAGCCCAATTAAATGGGCATAAAAGGCTACATATCTGCAATTTGGCCATTGGCCCACTTTACTAACCCCGAGCGAGAAGCTTGTTCCGTCCATAGTGCAGGCACCTGAAATAGAATTGAAGGACCTTCCGCCACACCTCAAGTACGTTTTCCTTGGAGAACATAATACCTTGTCGGTGATGATCTCCAAAAAGTTGACCACCGGACAAGAAGACAAGTTGGTGAAAGTACTAAAAGAGCACAAGACGGCCCTTGGATGGACTATTGCGGACATCAAAGGGATAAGTACTTCCACTTGCATGCATATGATTCTACTTGAGGACGAAGCCAAGCCCTCTAGGCAACCCCAAAGAAGGTTGAACCCGCCAATGATGGATGTTGTCAAAAAGGAAGTGTTAAAGCTCCTCCAAGCGGATATGATCTTTCCTATCTCGGATAGCACTTGGGTTAGCCCGACCCAAGTAGTTCCAAAGAAGGGAGGCATCACTATGGTGGAAAATCAACACAGAGAGATGGTCCCAAGCAAAACACAAACCGGATGGAGAGTTTGCATTAACTACCGCAAGCTCAATAAGGTAACACGAAAAGACCATTTTCCATTACCTTTTATTGATCAAATGTTTGAACATCTTGTAGGTCATCAGTACTATTGTTTCCTGCATGGATATTCGGGCTATTTCCAAATAGCCATCGCACCAGAGGATCAAGAGAAGATGATGTTCACTTGCCCATTTGACACTTTCTCATATTGTAGAATGCCATTTGGACTTTGCAACGCACCAGGCACTTTTCAATGGTTCGTGAGAAGTATTTTCTCCGAATACATAGAAAATTTCATTGAAGTCTTCATGGATGATTTTACCGTCCATGGAGATAGTTTTGACGCATGTTTAGGGCATTTGAAACTTGTTCTTGAAAAATGTGTTGAAACCAATTTAGTTCTTAATTCGGAAAATGTCATTTCATGGTCGAAAAAGGAATTGTGCTAGGACATGTAATATCCTCAAAAGGGATAGAGGTAGATAAGGCAAAGGTTGATGTTATTCAAAATTTACCTTATCCTAATAATGTTCGGAAAATCCGATCTTTCCTTGGTCATGCAGGTTTCTACCGACGTTTCATCAAAGATTTTTCATAAATCTCGGCACCCCTGTGTGAATTGCTCAAGAAAGATGTCACCTTCATAGTGGATGAGGATTGCAAGAAAGGTTTCGACACTTTGAAGGCATGTCTCACCACCGCACCAATCATCCGTTCCCCGGATTGGGGAAAACCTTTCTAAATCATGTGTGACGCCAGTGACTACGCCGTCGGAGCTGTCTTAGGAAAAAAAGACGGACGGGCCTCCCATTTAATCCATTATGCGTCTATGACACTCAATGGAGCGCAAAGGAATTACTCTACCACCGAGAAGGAGATGTTAGTAGTGGTTTTTGCCCTTGAGAAATTCTTGCAGTACCTACTTGGGGTAAAGGTAATTATCTTCACTAACCAAGCAACTCGTAGGTACCTCATGGCAAATAAGGAGGCAAAGCCACGATTGATCCGATGGGTGCTTCTTCTAAGTGAGTTTAACCTAGAGATAAGGGACAAGAAGGGGGCTGAGAACCTGGTGGCCGATCATTTGAGCAGACTAATGCAAGAGGAGGACGATCTAGATAAAAGAGAGATTGCCGGAAGTTTTCCAGACGATACATTCTACACAACTCTCTGTTGTGTAACCGCCCCAGCGCCTCACACCAGCCGCCCCTGCGGCTCAAGAAGGATTATCCTCCAGACTTCACCAAGGCGCAACGAGAGAAGGTAAAGGCTGAAGCTCCACACTACGTTTGGGATGATCCTTACCTTTGCAAGCATTGTACTGACCAAGTGATCTGGCGTTGCATTCCGGACAATGAGGTACAATCTGTCCTAACTTTCTGTCATTCTAAAGCATGTGGGGGGGGGGGGGGGCATTTTGGGGCAAACAAAACTGCAAGAAAAGTTTTGGATGCCGGTTTCTTTTGGCCACACATTTTTCGAGACGCTTTTGCATTTTGCAAAGTGTGTGATAGATGCCAAAGGGTAGGAAATTTTTCAAGGAGACATGAAATACCCCAATCCTCTCTTATATTTTGTGAAATATTTGATGTTTGGGGATTTGATTTCACGGGGCCGTTTCCTACTTCATTCGGGAACACATATAATTTGCTTGCGGTGGACTATGTTTCCAAGTGGGTGGAAGCAAAGACCACCAAAACTAATGATTCAAAAGTAGTTGCAGCTTTTCTGAGGGAAAATATCTTTGCAAGATTTGGAATCCCAAAAGCCTTAATCAGTGATAGGGGTACCCATTTTTGCAACAAGACGATCACGGCTCTCCCTAAGAAGTACCACGTTCACCAAAAAGTATCAACAACTTATCATCCACAAACAAACGGCCAAGCTGAGGTGTCCAACCGGGAAATAAAGACCATCCTTGAAAAGATGGTTTCTCCCGGGCGGAAGGATTGGAGTGCAAGGCTAAATGACGCCCTATGGGCATATCGGACATCATACAAAACTCCTATCGGGATGACCCCTTTTAAGCTCGTGTTTCGGAAAGCTTCCCACCTACCGGTGGAGTTAGAGCACAAAGCTTTGTGGGCGGTATAGAAATGCAACATGAACATAGAGGAAGTGGGAGAATTCCGGAAGCTCCAATTGCAAGAGTTGGAGGAACTGAGGCTAGATGCATATGACCATGCTACCACATACAAAGAATAGACCAAATCATGGCATGACCGGAACATTCTCCGGAAGGACTTCAAGGTAGGTAATAAGGTACTTCTCTTTCAATCACGTTTGAAACTCTTTGTAGGTAAGCTGTGTTCGAGATGGACAGGGCCGTTCATAGTAGCCGAAGTATACCCTCACGGGGTTGTGGATCTTTATGATCCCCAAACGCACAAGGTGTTCAAGGTAAACGGACAAAGACTACAGCTCTACCTTGAAAGAGTCAAGAACGATCCAATCGACGAGATGGTGCTAGAGGAAGCACAGTCAGAGAAGTAGAGATCTTACATCGAGCCAATAACTTAAAACAAAGGCGCTTCTCGGGAGGCAACCCGAAGGAATAAGAAGAGGAGCCTCTATCAAGAAACCGCCCCTGCGGCATTGTGTCCCCGCCCCAGCGGTGACACTCATGCCAAGAGCCGCCCCGGCGCTGGGCCTGCGCATGCAACACGCCTGTTACCGCCCCCGCGGTGACATCCCTACGCCCTTGTGGCGGCCATCCTTGAAACGAATTCCTAGCGCCGCCCACAACGCTGAGCCTGCGTGCCCCTCTCCCTTGTCGCTGCCCTCGTGGAGACAAACTCCCGCCCCTACGGGTTTACCCAGAAAAGAAAAAAAAAAGAGGATCTCGAAAACGCCTGCACCTACCACGCACCACCCTCCAAAACCCCTCTCCTTTAGAAACACTCCAACGTCCCTGCACCCTCTGCCCACCAACGCTCTGGCCGACGCCCCTGCGCCGCCTCCGACAGCCAGCTACCAGTCGTAACGCCCCTGCGCCACCCTCTCCAACTGCCCCTTACTCTCACACATCTCTACAACCTTCATCCTCACCCATTTCACACAATCCACCCTAGTTGCACGTTCGACAAAGCCTAAACCACCAAAGAAGTAACCGGAGCGGCCTCAGCAACACTCCTTCCATTGCTCTCGGAAATCACCTCTACACTTCTCCCGCACCTACGGCTACAAGCATCCGCCCCTGCGTCTTACCGCCCCCGTGTCTGCACAGCCGCCCCTGCGGAAATCACACCAAAGAGGTCGTTTTCATTTCCTTATTTCGACATTTGCTAATCTTTTGCTTAAATTACTTTCAAGAATGGAAGCCCCAAGAAAATAGAAGATTACCGAAGAAGAGAAGGTGTGTTAAAGGATTGTGCAGGATTGAGTTGTGTATGCAACTCGATTTTTGCATATTCCTACTCTAGAGAAACTAGGCATGCTAGAGAGCATGCAAGCTTTTTTGGCGAATGCCGGGCTCGGAGACTTCCTCCAAAAGAGTGCTCCAACATATCCCGAGCTCAACAGACAATTTATCTCCACTTTTACAATGGAGAAGGAAGATCACGTGTGTATCGGCCTCACCTTCAAGTTTAACAAGGTGAAATAAACTCTTGACTACGCCGATCTATGGGAGGCTTTTGGGGTGACTCTAAACCCCTCTGCAAACTGTTGGGATCCAATCCCGGCCCCGGACCTGTGCGAGTTTTGGCAGGCAGCTACCGGGTCAGAATTCCATGCAGGGGGTGAGTACTCCAACAAACTCACTCACCCTAGCTTGAGGCTCATTTCAAAGATCCTCATGAGTGTCTTCTGTGGACACAAAGAGGAAAACAAGGTCGCCCTCAAGGACCTCCCACTACTCTACTCCTGCCTTCCACAGAGCGAGAAGGTGATGGATTGGCCCTCTCTCTTCCTTGCCGCTTTGAAGCAGATTAGGAGGGACGAGCCGAGGGATATTGTCGGCGGTGGGGTGATCTCTTTGATTTCCTCAGAGGTGATGGACCTGTCCGAGTTAGAGAACGGGATGGCGGCTCCTCTCTACACCGAGGGGATGCTTAGGAGGTGCAAGTGATGACATGAATTACATACCATTATAATCATGCATATTATAGAGGTTTACCTCAATTTACTTTGCATTTAGAGAGAACGTGTGTACCTTTTATGTTTTATTCAATGATATTTCGAAAATAGAGGTCTACACGAGTTTCGGTTGAATTATAGGTAAATTGAGTGGATTTGGAAGCGAAAGTGGAGCAAGGAGCATCTAAGGTCATTAGGGAAGCTAAAGGAGTTTTAGAGGAATCACAAAGAGCAAAGGAGTTGCGTAAAAGAAGCATAAAGGGAGGAAGGAAACAAGCCAAGAGACGAGCATTCTCTGTTGAAGAAAATCGTGCTTTTTACTACATAAATCAGACGATTTTTCCCTCTAAAAATCGGACGGTTTAGTGTGTAAATCGACTAGTTCGATTTTCTCTACTTTCGGCCCAATGGTAAAGACGACTCAAAGCCCATCACTTTTAGGCTAGAGAGGTGTTTTGCCAAATGTCCCATTAGCAAGAAACTATAGTTTGGAACCCTAGGAACGAAAATGAGGAGGCCGCAGCGGGAAATCTTTACACGTTAGTGAGAGATTGAAGATTCTTGGAGAAGGATTGAAGCAATATTGCCGGGAAGTCAATCTTGATCATATTTGTGAGATTTCTTTGTTCCATTGTGATCTTTGTGGTTTTTGAACACGACGTTGAGTTAATTGAGAGATACATTGATTAGTTTTGAGATTGGTTTACAGATTTGACGGTTATTGAGTTTTTATTCAAGATTCGGGTTCATTTGAATTATTACACTAAATCTTAATTTTGATTTGATTTTGAAAATGGTTGGCTAAAACCATTGTGATTCTGGGGAGAATAGTTGAAGATTGAGGCTTAGATGATGATAGACTAAACTGATTCAAACATTTGGACCCGGAGAGTTTAGATTTTAGCTTTGCGATAACAGGAAAATCGACCTGTTCTTGAATAAATCATCCGATTTATCTATGAACAACACGATTTTATCCCCTGACGATCTTTAATTGATTTAATCTTTAACCAAAGTTAATCCTTGCCCAAATCCCAACCTTGCTTAACCTTTTTAACCTCTAATTGAGTGTATGAAGAGACTTCAACCTTGACTCTACATTTAATAGATTAAGATTACAAGATTTGGGTAATAGAGAGATTCAACATCCTTTATTAAGATTTTAAGTGTGCTTCCTATTCTTTACCTTGGAGAGTCATATGCTGGGGTTTTAGGTAGTTAGTTTGAACATAATTCTTGTCCTTAGATCCTTCTATATTGCAGCCTTAACAACCCTTATAGAGAGAACCTTTGGGCTTGACAAATAGGTTTCAGAACTTCACCATACGACACCTACCTTTGAACACATAATCTTGGCAATATAAACTCTGTCCTTATATCCATTAGAATTGTCTTGAATCGAAAGCCGTAGTCGGATACTTGAATCCTTGGAATCATTTCCCCCTTTATTAATAACAAAAGCTTTTGCATTTTGCTAGATAATTGAATTCGAATTTATTCTCACCAAATTTCTGAGTTCGACTTTGGAATTTCTTACCTTGCTACAGCCGATCCGTACACTGCGGGTTCACTTTGTTTTGAGTTCTAGATATAAATTTAAGACTTTGACGCACACACTTTTGAGCGAACAAGTTTTTGGCCCTGTTGCCGGGGATTTGGTCTAGACCAAATTCGGTTTTCGGTTGTCTAGCTTGAGAGCTCTTGTGATTTGATTAGTCTACTTGAGTGATCTTTGTAGGTTCTTTAGGTATATGCGAAAGACTAGATCCACTAAAGATCTAGTTCCTTTCGATTCCGAATTGGAGAAAAATTTAAGAAGGAAGTTGAAGGAAAAGAAAATGGCTGAAAATAACGAGAGAAACATCCAGGCTGAGTTGGATGAAACTCAACGTCAACTAAGGTTGAGTGAGAAAGCTCGTGTAGATGCTAAAACGAGTCATCAATTCCAAATTGATGAACTCAAGGTTATGATGTTGGACATGCAGTTGGAATGGAATGAATCTAGAAAGAAAAAGAAAGTCAAGAAGCCAACTAAGTCCATTAGGAATGATTCATCCGATGATGAAGAGCTCGATCCGGACATGCCGGAACTTGAGGAAATCAATCCAGTGGTTCATCCTATTCGTAAAAACCCAAGACCACCGGTTGTTCCACGCATTTTAGTTGGGGATGTGAGAGTTGCTAATGAATGTGATGAACCCCGAACTTTGGGGCAACGGATGGATCCAATTCAACAACCACGCCGTCTAGGTGTGAATTTCGGAGCTGAGGACATCCAGGAGTTCAGCTTTTTATCACAAGTTATCACCATGGTTCGCCAAAGTCATTTTGGTGGAGCAAGTGCCGAATCTCCACATCAACACTTGCAGAATTTCGAGATTCTCATGGAGACCATGAAGCCAAAGAAGGCTACTACGAGCAATTACAAGATCAAACTGTTCTTCTTTTCTTTGAAGGACAAAACTCTAGCTTGGTACCAATCACTTCTACCTGCAAAGCTACCTACATGGGAGGATCTATCTTTGGAATTCCTTACCAAGTTCTTCCCACCATCCAAAACGGAGGAATTGAGATGTAAGATAAATGCTTTTTCTATGAAGCCTAACGAAAGTTTATTTCAATCTTGGGAAAGGTTTCAAGATTTCTTGTTGGATTGCCCACACCATGGCATTTCAAAGTTGGAATTGTTGGAGATCTACTATAAAGGATTGGATGTGGAAACACAATTCCATCTCCAATCTCCCTCTTGTGGCACATTTATGGACATGAGAGAAGATGATGCTTGGGACTTCATTGAGAAGCAAGCCCAGGTGATTGAGAAGTATTCCGACCGAAAGGTGGATCCAAATAGCCAGAATCAAGGTGATCTGGGAGCTAAGTTGAACCTTGTTTGTCAAACACAAATATTTTCCCTCAACAATAAAATCAAAGAGTTGAAGGAAGTAATCAAAACGAGCTTTCAAAAGGCTAAGGAGCAGGAAGCCAACTATATGGGAAGGGATAACAATCAAAGGAATGATCACCTGAACAATAACCGGAAAACAACTGGAATAACAACAATAGGAACTCCAACAATAGCAATTGGATATCCAATCAACAAAATCCAGGTAATCCCTATTCTCATGTTGAAAAAGCTTTAACACCTCCATCTTCTTCTACTCCTTTGAAAAGCAAGAACAATCATCAAATGGATCGAACAAGTCCGATCCTATGTTGGAGACGATCCTAGGGAAACTACAAGGATTGGAGAGCTATATAACTTCGGTTGATAAAGCTCACAAGGCTTTAGAAAACCAAGTGTTTAGAAAAGCCGTAGAAGTTCCAAGAGATCAAGGGAAACTTCCCGGGAAGACGGAAGATAACCCAAAGGGAAGGGTTATGGCAGTCACAACTAGGAGTGGTGTAACAAATACCGATCCTCAACCCAAAGTAGTTGAAACCACCATCGAAGAAGGGAAAGGAAAAGAGAAGGAAGATATCTATGTTCCTCCTCCCGTCTACAAACCACCTCTACCTTTTCCTCAATCTAGAGCGCGGGCACGCTTAGATAAACACTTCGGTAAGTTTATTGAGCTTATGAGTAAGCTGCATATTAATATACCTTTTATGGATGCAATTTTAGGTATGTCAGCTTATGGGAAATTTCTCAAGGAGATCCTCTCTAACAAGAGGAAATTAGAAGACATTGGAGAAGTTAAGATGAGTACGGAGTCATCCGAACTCATCAAAACTATGACAGAGAATATGCCACCTAAGCTGCGTGATCCGGGATCATTTTACATACCCATCACCTTAGGAGAGGTTACTTATGATGCACTTTGCGACCTTCGAGCAAGCGTGAGCATCATACCACTAGCTCTATGCAAGTCGGTTGGTCTAGGAGAGCCTAGACCGGTGAAGATAACACTTTACATGGCCGATCGTTCCACCACTAAGCCAGTTGGGATAATAGAAGCCATTCTTGTAAAACTCGGTAAGTTTTACATTCCTATAGATTTTGTCGTTCTTGACATCCCTGCAGATTATCCAGTTCCCATCATTATTGGGAGATCATTCCTTGCAACACCTCGAATCGGTAAGTTTCACATTCCTATAGATTTTGTCGTTCTTGACATTTCTGCAGATTATCCAGATTGCAAGCAACAAACTGCAAGATAAACGCCTCGAATCGGCATAATTTGGGGTAAATTGTCAAAAACCCTAACTTCCCTCTCTTTCACTAATTTTGGACAAATCCGGCTTTGTTTGCCGATTGTTATTGTTGAAAACAGTATAAGTACCCCATAGGAAGCAATTGGTAGTGATTTTGGGGGAAAAGAACCGAAAATCGGAGAGTGTAAATCGAACAACACTTTGCCTCGGTCCAGTCGAACTGTGCCTCGGCCGAAGTGTTCTTCAGCTTGTCAGACCAACTGAGGTGATCCTGTCAGCAAACATGAGTTGTAGATCTGATCTCCAGCTTGTTTTGAGGCGGACTTTGACCGCATATGCGGCCGACTTATAGTTGCCCCGCGTTTCTTGGACGTATCCGCCGTTGAGTGCCTCCACGTGGCGGAGGATCTGAGGAGGATGATCTCTATGGTAGGGCTGGAGAGCTTTATGGAGATTCGAGCTCCGGCCTACCTTGAGCCTACCATGGAGTTCGTGAGTTCCGTGACTCACGTCCCGGAGAGGAACACATAAAGTACCGGTTGCTGAACCGGAACTACTATGTGCCTATGGATAAGTTCCGAGACATCTTCGGCTTCCCGACACCTACAGTAACCAACTTTCCTTCCCGAGTAGTGGCTCGACAGTTCTGGGGGCAGATTTGCCCATGTTGTGGAGCACGCAGATAGATGGAGACTTGGAGACTCCAAAGAGCGCATCATTTTCCACCTGGCTTTCCGCCTTGCCCACCGCATCTTTAGTGAGACCCTTTTGGCACGTACTGAGACGCCCCAGAAGATTAGACAAGGAGAGCTGCTCGGTTTATTCTGTATGGTGACGGGTGGAGTGTTTGATTTTGGAGGCATGCTAGCTGAGGACTTGCACCAGATCAAGGGCAAGTCCAAGGGGGATATATGCTGTGGAGGGCTGGTGACTCATATCGCTACAGTGATGGGTCTAGACTTGAGTGCTTGTACATTGGTGGCGGCTACGAAACCGCTAGGACTTCAGGAGATTATCACGAGGAGGATTCTAGTTCCTCGTGGCCTTACTACACCGTACGTAGCGATGCCTTGGGAGCAGACTGCCCCTCAGGGTATCCTATGGTTAGCACAATTCTCCGTCTTTGATTCGCAGTACTGGTCTTCTGCCTCGCTCCCATGCATACAAGATGCCCGAGATGCTATCGCTGTTGATGAGGAGGGAGAGGACGATGATGGAGGAGCTGCCATGGAGACCGGGACTGATACAGCCGGTCCTAGCGTGCCAGTTGTCGACCTGGATGAGGAGGCGACAAAGGAGGAGGCGGCCCCACTATCACAACCTTCCAGGCGCAAAGTCCGATGACTGAGAGACCTAGTAGCTCACCAACGGATTGACGACCTGACGTATCAGGTGATCGACTGACATTAGAGATGCTGGAGATTAGAGAGAGCCAACACTATATGTAGAGGATGATGGAGATCCAGTTTCAGCATATGATGGGACATCCATTTGACCCATCGTAGTATCCCTTTGTTCCATATCCACCACCACCACCAGCAGACGAGGACTAGCAACATGGATTTTCTTTCATTATTGTTTATGCAGATTAGCTAGGTCCGGTGAGTACTCTATTCTTTGACTTATTTTGACCCATTGGGACAATGTGTCCCAAGTATGGGGTATTCGGATATACTTATGTATGCTTGTATGACTTTTGATTGATATCTATGGTTTTATGTTGCTCTATGTGATTATCTGCCGTTACATGCATGCATACAGGTTTTTGTTTGAGAAAAACGTCAAAAACTGGTTTAAAAAAATAAAAAAATTTTTGACCTCCACCGGGATGGTTCTGGCCAAACGAGGTTGAACACCTCGGATGACTTAGAACACCTCAACCGAGGTGGTTTAACTGAGAAGTTTTCGAAATTATTTTTGTGCTTCTTTTTTGGATATTACCTCATTGAAGATTTTTTTTTGCATATTGGCTTTGGAATCTTTATATGCTTGAAACGCTTTATGATATGTTTAAGTTGCAAAATGCGTTGTTTGAAGTTTTGGCATGTTTAATTCTTTGTTTTTATCAAAATTATGTTGAATTTGAAGGTTGACACCACATGATAAGTTCTCTCACTCTCTTCCTGGAAAGACCAAGACAATTCATTCTTATCTCTTCTTCTTCTTGATCATTCTTAGCCCTTCATATATATATATATATATATATATATATATATATATATATATTTGCCTCCCTTAACCTATCCGGGAAGTTGGAAGCAAGCAAAAAGAAAAGTAAGTGAAAGTGAAGTTGAGATGTGGGCTGAAAGTTAGAAAGAAACAAATAGGTTTGGGGAAGTCAATCATGATGATGAGTAACCCGGCACCATTTACATATTCGGGTGTTTGTGTCTTGCCAAAGTCGGATTGAGCAATATTCCTAATGGGTCATGGTATGTGCATAAAGGGTTTGAGGCATCTCGAGAAATTGATGATTGCTGATCTCCTAGGCTTCAGTTATTGTGCACCTCTGTCCATGCATCCCAAAAAGTAAAGCAAAAAAATCAAAAATAAGCAAACCTTATTGGTGGAAGATGTTGAAGTTCAAGGAAGTGAAGTAAGATCCTTTACCCGGATTCTAGCACCACATACCTTATATACATCCCACCCTTACACGTTTCTTGATCTCTTTATGAAAGTCCTTGAGACCTCGAGCTTTTTGATTGACTTAGTGGTGTAAACTAGATTATACATGATTAATTTCGATTATTATGACTTATTATGCATTCTATGATTTTATGCAAAGATGAACAACTTTCTTGTATTTATAAAATGTTTTGATCATGTCTTGATTTTATTTGCCATGAAGTATTCTCTTAGAGTGATCTATGAGCGGAGCACACCACAAAAATATTTTAGAAGGCTTTTCATTGATCTTTTCTGACTTATAATCCATACTATCTTGTATCTAAGATTTGGAACTTGCTTGGGGACAAGCAAGGGACAAGTATGGGGTATTTTGATAGCACGTATTATAGTCTATATTTTAAGACTTGTTTAGACATTTTATCTTCAATAATGTGCATCTATGGATGTATATTATGTGATTATATTGTTGTTTCATCTACCTTTTCGGGAATCGAGGTGTACACCTAGTTTCGATGTAATTGTAGGTAAAATGGCATATTTTGGACTAAAATGGAGCTAAGGTGTTGAGGAGTCATGGGAGCTACATTCTGAAGCTTAAGGAAGAATTCAGGAAGCATGGAATTAATGAAGAAAATTTACTTTGGACCAGATTTGAGAGATTTCACATTCAGTTTAGAGTCACCTCGGTTAGCTATAGTATAACCTCGACCGAGGTGACCATGAGGAACGCCCCGACCGAGGCGGACACCCTATCGCCGGTGAGATCATATTTTTTGGCTGAGATCTTTTAATTTTGGAAAGAAGATATCTTATATTTTTGGGCTGGATTAGTGGAAGGAAGATATGATATTGAACTGATTTATTTGGATATATTTATCTTTGAAGATATTATTATCTTTGAAAGATAATTTTCCTATATAAAGGGTTGTATTTTCAACAAGTTCAACGATGCTTAGAGGCTGAGGGCATTCAGCAATTGAGGGATTTTCTAGAAGTATCCAAGGAAGGATTGAAGGATTGAAGATCAAGGAAGGAAGGATTCATAGTTTGGAGTTAGCAGTATAAGGAGTTTGTAAGACTTTCTTAGATTCCCTATTGGTTGATTGTCTTACTTGGTTTGTAATTTAAGGAACGCTTGTTCATTGTTAATTGATTCAGTTATTAAGACCTTTTTCCTAAGGTTTTCTTGTTTGAATATTCATTCCTTTTCCATATATTTGATTATTGTCATCATGATGGTTTTTGGCTAAGTTTCTTTTGTGATTCTAGGGTAATTGGCTGAAAGTTGTGGGGAAGACGATGATAGAATGATCTTAATACCAGCAGGACCCTGAAAGCTCGAGTCTTTAACCTTAAACCTAACACACCTCGCTCAGTCGATGAACGTCTCGGTTGGGGAGGAACTTGACTGACCGAGGTGAACCTTTTTCTGATCTTAAATTGAGAGTTGAGTGTTCAAGTTTGCCAAATCCTATTCTTATTACACCTTTCCGGGTTCAACGCAAGCCTAGGATGAGACTTACCCGGTGATTCCTTTTCTTGTTTACCCAAGATAATGAGTGTAGGTAATAAAGGTTTATCCTTTATTGGGGTTTGAGTGTGCTTCCATCCCATCCTTGAGAGTTAGCCTGAGACTTACCCGGTAAAGGTTGATTCTATACCCTTTGATGGTGTGTTAGTTTGAGATTATAGTTCCTTTCCTTAGTACCTTGAGACTTACCCGGTAAAAGGAGCTTTGGGTTGGGATTGTGAGTAGTGAGACTTACCCGGTGATATATTCCCATATTAGAAACACCTTCCCTTTGCAAATCTCCGCTTTTTCTGCGTTATCCTTTGAGATCTTGAGTCGGAACCACAACTAGATGCTTAAATCCCTAGAATCCGCATTTCTCATTACTTGACTTATATCATCTTTGATTACTTTAATTTCTTTGGTTAATTGCAATATTTCACAATCAATTATGTGCTTTGTTTTACCTAAGTCCCTGAGATCGACCCCTGGAATTCTTTTTTTTATTACAATTGACCCGTACACTGCGGGTTCGCATATTTGTTTCAGCATACTTCTTGGGTTATAAATTTAAAGCTTGCACACACCTTTTGGAGTGAACACAAGATCTCCTTCTTTGAGCTGCTTGGGAATGATATGCTTGTCATGCCATCTCTTTGTTCTCTCCTTGTATATCTTGGCATTCTCATAGGCGTTTAAGCGCAACTCCTCCAGCTCATTAATATCTAAAAGTCTCTTCTCTCCGGCTTCCTCGATGTTGAAATTCAACCACTTGATCGCCCAATATGCCTTGTGTTCAAGCTCAGTGGGTTGATAAAAAGACATCCCATATACCAAATTGTAAGGGGTGGTACCAATGGGACTCTTCAATGCGGTCCTCTAAGCCCAAAGAGTAGTGTCCAACTTCACGGACTAATCCTTCCTCGTCCTTGAAATGGTCTTCTCTAAAATTCCTTGATTTCTCTATTCGAGATGTCAACCTGCCCACTAGTTTGAGGGTGATAATGGGTTGCTAACTTGTTGGTTACCCCATACTTTGATAAAAGTGCATTGAACTTCCGGTTGATGAAATGTGTCCCTCCATCGCTGATGATGATGCACTGTGTCCCAAAATGTGGAAAGATAGTCCTATTGAAGAACTTCACAACCACCATGGCGTCATTAGTGGGGGAGGCAATGACTTCCACCCATCTAGAAACATAATCAACAACTAAGAGAATAAAGAGGTTCCCCGCGGATGATGGGAAGGGTCCATAAAAATCAATTCCCCATACATCAAAAATCTCAACTTCCTGAATATTGTTGAGTGGCATCTCGTTCCTTCTAGATAAATTCCCTGTTCTTTGGCATGCATCACAAGAAGCAACAAACGCTTGCACATCCTTAAATAATGTAGGCCAAAAGAAATCAGAACATAATACCTTAGTGCACGTTTTGTGAGCGCTAGCATTTTCTCCACAAGGAAGCGAGTGGCAATGTCGTATGACACTAGCAGCTTCATCTTCCAGAGTGCATCGTCGAAGCATCCTATCCGGACCTCTTTTGAACAGTAGAGGTTCATTCCAATAGTAGTGAGGAACATCCTTGAAGAACTTCTTCCTTTGAGCGTATGTCAATCCGGGAGGTACTTCTTGACAAACAAGTTAATTGACGATATCAGCATACCAAGGCTCTTTACCATCAGAAACTTGGCGAAGCTAGTGCTCCATCAACTGTAAGTGACCCTCAGAAAATGAATTAGAAAGTTTGTCATTTTCAGTTGACATCATCTCGCTTGCTACCTCGGTCGAGATCCTAGGTGGGTGAACGAGATGTTCTTCAGATTAGAAAATCTCGCTTGCTCCAGAAAGTTCCTCGGTCGAGGTACTGGAACTGGAACCGAAACCTAACGTGCTTTTCTTCTCTTGAATCAGTCTATCAAATCTAGCTTCTGGATCTGCTTCCAATGTTTCCAAGCTTCGCACATCTGCATCACAAAAGACATCTATACCTTCCTCCATTAAACTAAAACTTAGAACTTTTTCAAGAGGATCTTTTATAAGGATAAAGCTCACCAAATCTCGCGAATCTTCTTCATCATGGATGTTGAAGATGTCATCTTCCAATGGCTCTCCGTTCATTACAACCAGCAATGCACTCCACATGATCTCCACCAATGTTGAATTTCAAGTTGGCGTTCTTACAATCCACGTTGCAACCTAAAGTTGGTAGAAATGGTCTCCCGAGAATGATAGGGATTGGATAATTTACGGGAATGTCAAGCACAATAAAGTCTATAGGTATGTTGAAATTACCTAACTTGATGGGAACGTCTTCTAGAATACCAACGGGACGGGTAATGGAGCGATCCGCCATGTATAACGTGATCTTCACGGGCTTGAGCTCTCCAAGTCCGACTTTTGCACATAGCTCTAATGGAATGATGCTCACGCTAGCTCCTAGATCACAAAGCGCATCATAAGTCACATCCCCAACTTGGATGGGAATGCAAAACAAACCGGGATCTCTCAATTTAGGTGGCATCTTCTCCTTCCTAATTTGAATGAGCTGCGAAGATCTAGATGTCATCCTTACTTTACCAAAGTCTTCCAGTTTCCAAGATACATCATCATGAAAGGAATGTAAATATGTAGCTTATTCATAAGGTCTACAAACTTACCAAAGTGCTTGTCTAGATGTGTTTGTGCCCTTGACTGAGGGAACGGGAGTAGTGGTTTATAAGCAGGAGGTGGAAAATAAACATCAAAATTTTCTTTCGCTTTCTGGGGCTCCATCTCAGTTGGCAACTCGACTGAGGTGTTCCTCGTCTGATCTTGGTCTGAGGTATTCCTCATCTGATCGGGTCTCGACCGAGGTACTGGATCTGCAGTCTTCAATCCACTGCGTGTTGTAATAGCCATGAGCTATCATTTTGGGTTGCTCGCTGCCCTTGCTGGGAGCTTCCAAGGATCTCTTGACGCTTCATTCGCCTTGTTGAAAAATTGTTGCTCTAAGGCTTTTTGTGCCTTCGAAAATGAATTCATGGACGTCTCTATAGCGTTGATCTTGATCAATATTACCTCCAACACAGAATCCGGTTTCTTTGGTGGATACGATGAGATTGATGCAGGCTCCTGGCTTCTCAATGGAGTAGATAGAAGAAGAGGGGGCGTTAAGAGCATTTTCAGCACGAGAATAAGGGTTACCGGAATTTTGTTGATTACATCGCCAATTGTTGTTCTTGTAATTGTTGTTCCACGGCCCTTGATAGTTGTTTCTTCCTTGGTATCCGCCGTCTTGCTCCTTCTTCGTTTGAGCTACTAAAACTCCTTCAATGCCTTTAGTTCATTGCTAAGTGAGGTGAGTTGAGCTCCACATGATGATGTATCTTGGAAGCTAACTCTCCTTGCTACACCTTCAACTCTTTGATAGGAGTACTTCTTCATGTGTAAAGCTTTCTTTTCAATGAAATCACAAGCTTCATCTATCGGCATATCCATGAAAATGCCGGCAGAAAGTAATTGGAGCTTAAATTGAGTATCTCCATCCAAACCCTTGAAATATATCTCCAACAACTCGATCTTTGGAATCCCATGATGTGGGTACTCGAACGAAATCCATTCTTACCCCAAGCGTTTAATAATATGGCCGTGATCTGTCATTACGTGCGACTATCTCCAACAAAAGATCCTTGAATCTCTCCCATGACTTGGACAAACTTTCTTTGTCCTTCATAATAAAAGCATTGATCTTTCCCCTCAATTTAGCGGTCTTAGAAGGGGGAAAGAACTTAGTAAGAAACTTTGTCGTCATCTCTTTCCATGTGTTGATTTTTCCAGCCGAAAGAGATTGATACAAAGCAAGCGCCTTGTCTTTTAAAGAGAAGTAGAAACGCCTCAACTTGTACTTGTTGTTCTCCACTTTTGATGGTCTCAAAGTCTCCATCAGAATCTCAATGTTTGCAAATGCTGATGCGGAGACTCTCTCTCCAAACCTCCAAATTGACATTGTCGAATCATGGTTAGAACTTGAGGTCTAAGTTCATAATTATGCTCAGCAGGATCTCCTAGGTTGACTCCTGGACACCTGACTTGCAGATTGGGGTCCATCCTGTGACCTAGGGTTCGTGGAACTCCAGCAAAAAGAACATATCGGACTGGTATCCGAGGTGGTGGGTGCATCTCGGCCGGGGTAACTAGGATTGGGTCTTGCCTCGTTCTAGCATCTGGGATCGGTCGAGGTAAAAACTGATCTTTTAGAGCGGCCATATCAGTTTCAATTCCTTTAGTTCTTGCGCGAGTCTCGTGTCTCTCTCGCTGTAGTTCTTCTTTACTGACGCGTAGTTGTTCCAATGCCTCCTTCAATTCGGCTTCAAGATCGCGATTGTCTTGATCGGCCATCTTAGCTTCTTTCAATCTTCCCTTGTAGGTCTTTTCTGGTTTGGGATCGTAAGGAACAATTTCCTTTCCAGCACGAGTTGTTCGCATAAACCTAACGAAAGATCGTGCGAAATAACTCAAGTAAAGTGGTTAATAGCAACAAGGGCAATACCCCCGAAAGATAACCGTAACCGAACTTGGTCTTGACCAAGTCCCCGGTAACGGCGCCAAATACTTGTTCGCTCCAAAAGGTGTGTGCAATCTTTAATATTTATACCAAAAATAATTGCAAATAAGCGAACCCGCAGTGTACGGATCAATTGTAATAAAAGCAAGAATTCCAAGGTTGAACACAGGGACTATGGTAAAACAAAGATCGGTAATACAGGTTGTCAATAAAACACAGGCAACAAAGAAAAGCAATCAAAGATGATACAATAACCAGGTAAAGGGAATGTGTATTCTAGAGATTAAAGCATCCATTTGTGGTTCCGACTCAAGATCTCAAAAGATAGCGTGGACAATGCTGAGGTTTGCAAAGGGAAGGTGTTTCTAAGATGGGAATAGATCACCGGGTAAGTCTCACTACTCACTATCCCTGACCAAAGATCCATTCACCGGGTAAGTCTTATGGTACTAAGGAAAGGAACTATAATCTCAAACCAACACACCACCCAAGGGGATAGAATAAACCTTTACCGGGTAAGTCTCAGGCTAACTCTGAAAGATGGGATGAAGGCACACTCAAACCCAAATAGATGATAAACCTTTATTACCTACACTCACGATCTTGGGTATACAAACAAAGGAATCACCGGGTAAGTCTCATCATAGGCTTGTGTTGAACCAGGAAATGTATAATAAGGATAGGATTTGGCAAACTGAAACCTCAACTTAGATAAGGATCAAGAAAGGGCTCGCCTCGCTCAGTTTATGTACCATCTCGGTCGAGATGTTAAACGACTGACAGAGGTGTTCGTCGGTTAAAATAAAGGCTCGAGTTTTAAGGGTCCACTGGGGTAATGGTTCATTCTTTCATCGTCTTTCCCATAACTTTCAGCCAATTACCGTAGAATCGCATAAAGAACTTAGCCAACAATCATCATGATAACAATAATCAAATATATAAGAAAGGAATCAATATTCAAACAAGAAATCCATAACACAAAGGTCTCAATCACGAAACCAATCAAACAAACAATCAGCGTTCCTCAATCACAAATCAAAAAAGACAACAAAACCAAACCAAACTAAGAAAATCTTACAAACTTCCTTCAAAGCCAACTTCAAACTAGATTCCTTCCTTCCTTGATCTCCAACATTCAAAACTTCCTTCCAAACTTCCTTCAACTCAGGATAAATATGCTCCTTTGATCCGGAATTTCAAAGATGGTTGAATTCCAGAAAGTCAGCCCATATATATACGAGAATTATCTTCCAAAGATAAAACATTTTAAAAAAGATAATTTTCTTCCTTAAAATATCTTGCAATCTTCCTTGCTTCCAAAATATATCAGCCAATAAGATATTCTTCCTTCCAAAAATCCATCCAACAATATATGATATTTACTTTCCAAAAATAGACTATCTCAGCCAAAAATAAATATCTCGTGTCCGGTCATCACTTCCCCTCGGTCCAGATGCTCCTGAAGATCACCTCTGTCGAGGTGATATTGTAGCTGACCGAGGTGAGTCTCAGCTGAGAGTGAAACTCTCTAATCTAGTCCAAAATCAATTTTCTAAATCATTTCCATGCTTCCTGAGATCTTCTTATAACTCCTCAATGCTCCAGAATGTAGCTCCAATGACTCCTTAGCTTCCTTAGCTCCATTTCGGTCCAAAACGTGCCATTTTTCCTACAATTACAACGAAACTAGGTGCAGACTTTGATTCTCGCAAAGGTAGACAAAACAAGAATATAATCAAAGAATAGACATCCATACATGCAGATTTATGAAGATAAAACATCCAAACTAATCCCAAAATATTGACTATAATACATGTTATCAGATGTTGTTACCTTTTGGTTGTACAGTTTATACAGTTTTATGTATTTGTTTTATAT
Source organism: Fagopyrum homotropicum (assembly GCA_033239125.1). NCBI lineage: Eukaryota > Viridiplantae > Streptophyta > Magnoliopsida > Caryophyllales > Polygonaceae > Fagopyrum > Fagopyrum homotropicum. Next base: position 83,032,695 of record BSWB01000005.1, on the reverse strand, counting down.
CTGTCAGTGCCATAATGTAAGGTCCAGTGAACTTGTTGTCACGCTAGGGTCAAGATCAATTGTGAGATCCTAGTCCAATGTGGCATGCCGACTCCCGCGGATTGGGGTTGTTACAACTACACCCTCAGCAACGGTATCTACTTCGATCGAATGAGTCTCGTACTCCGCTCCAAAACCGGTATAGGATTCTTTGCAAAAGTATGGTCCGGCTTGACTACTAGATCCTCGTGGCTAATGATGTGTCTTGGGTCATGGATGTACTCCCTCAACTGAGACATATGGAATACTTGATGTTTACCAACCAAACGTGGTGGCAATGCTAGTCGGTATGCCACCTCACCAACTCTCTCTACTATCTCAAATAGACCGACATATCGGGGGCTCAACTTCCCTTTAATGCCGAATCGTTTGACACCCCGCGTCGGTAATACCCTCAGCCACACCTGGGCTCCTACCCTGAACTCGAGAGGTCTATGCCTCCTATCCGCATACGATCTCTGAAGACTCTGCGCGGTCAACATCCTCTCTTGTATCAAAGTAACCCTAGCCATGTGATCCTTTACCTGATCCGGAGCTACAATACTAGAACTCCCCGGCTCATCCCAATATGAAGGAGGGCGGCATCTCCGCCCATACAATGTCTCATACGGTGGCATACCAATCAATGCATGCCAGCTGTTATTATATGAAAACTCCACCAATGGGAAGTGGTGTGGCCATACCTGTCCCCAGTCTAGTACACATGCCCGCAACATGTCCTCTAAGGTCTAGATAGTCCGCTTTGGCTGGCCGTCAGTTCGTGGATGGTATGCGGTGGTAAAATGAAGACTCGAACCTAGGGAAGTGTGTACCTGCTGCCAGAATGCTCGAGGTAAAGCGAATGTCCCTATCCGAGATGATGGTCCTCGGTACTCCATGTAACCTCATAATCTAGCGAGTAAACTCCTCGGCTAGATGACTCACCGGCCACGTCTCCCGAATAGGGATGAAACGTGCGGTCTTTGTCAACCGGTTTAGTACTACCCATATCGCATCAAAGCTCCTTCTCGGCCTCAAACCGGAAACGAAGTCCATGGATATATCCTCGCACTTCCTCATGGGCAGTGGATTAAGCTCTCCTGCGTGTCTCTGGTGCTCGACATTGACCTGCTAGCAGGTCGCGCATCGGGTCACATGTTTAGTTACATTGGGATTGAGCCCGCCCCACCAATAAGATCTCCTAAGGTCCAGGTACATCTTACTCGTTCTTGGATGCATAGAGTAAGGTGTAGAATGGGCCTCATGCAAAACCGGCTCCCTCAACTCCGGGTCCGACAGTACACAAATACGCCCCTGGCGTCTCAGTAAGCCATCTGCTCCTACCGTAAACTGCGATACCTCACCTCTAGTCATCCTATCTCTGATCCTCATTAAAACAATCCGTATGAGGGAATCGGATATCCATCTCTAACGCTATCAAATCCCTCCGCAGCTGTGGATGAACTGTAAGCCGTGCTATTGCCTCCTCTCGAGGAGTCCTCCTACACAAGGCATCGGCGACTACGTTCGCCTTCCCCGGATGGTAAAAAATCTCCAAACCAAAGTCCTTAATCAGCTCCAACCATCTCCTCTGGCAGTTATTCAACTCCCAATGAGTGAATATATACTTCAGAATTTTATGGTTTGTGAATATCTGGCATGTAGCCCAGTACAAGTAATGTCGCCAGATCTTCAGGGCATGAATCACTGCCGCAAGCTCAAGATCATGGGTGGGATAGTTCTCCTCGTACGGCTTCAGCTGCAAAGAAGCATTCGCAATAACCCAACCCCTCTCCATCAAAATGCACCCCAAGTGTAGCTTGGAGGTGTCACTATACACAACAAAATCCTCTACGACAACGGGCTGGGCTAAAACAGGAGTGGAGGTCAACCTCCTCTACAACTCGTCCAAGCTGCTCTGACAAGGCTCGGACCAGACGAACTTGATAGACTTCCTCAGCAAGGAAGTAAGCGGGCGTGCAATCACGGAGAAACCCTCAACAAATCGCGGTAATATCCCGCTAAGCCCAAGAAACTGCACACATCCTTAACCGTCCTAGGAGTCGGCCTTGAAGAATCGGACTCTATCTTGGCCTGGACAACCATGACACCCTCGGTGGAAACTATATGACCTAGGAATGCCACCTCGGACATCCAAAACTCTCACTTAGAGAGCTTTGCATAAACGTCTCTATCCTAAAGGACTCGAAGAACCGTCCTCAAGTGTCCCGCATGCTCCTCCCTATTCCGGGAGTAAAATAAGATATCATCTATAAAAACTACTACGAACTGGTCTAAGAACTTGATGAAGATGCCGATCATCAACTCCATGAAGACGACGGGTGCATTCGTGAGCCCGAATAGCATCACGACAAACTCATAATGGCCGTATCTCGTCCAGATTGCCATCTTCGGCACGTCCTCCTCTCTCATCCTCAGTTGCAGATATCCCGACCTCAAGTCAATGCGTGAAAATACGGAGGCTCCGTGTAACTGTTCTAACAAATCATCGATGCGCGGTAGACAATTTTTATTCTTGATGGTGACTTTGTTCATTTCCCGAAAATCAATGTAGAGCCTCAAAGATCCATCATTCTTCTTGAAAAAGAGGACTAGTTCACCCCAGAGGGAAACACTTGGGCATATGAAACCCCTCTCAACTAACTCCTAGAGCTGCTTCTTCAGCTCCAACAACTCGATCGGTGCCATGCGGTATGGAGCCTTGGAGATCGGCCTCGTGTCGGGCTCCAACTCGATAGCAAAATCAACGCTCCTCTACGGTGGTATCCGGGTGGCTCCCCGAATACGCTCTCAAACTCACATGCCACGGGAATCTCCTCCAGTATTGGTCCCGCATCCCTGTCCGATAAGTCTCGCGGCTCGGACCGCACTAATGACTGTACCGGCCTTCCCGAGGTCCCAACCTCGGAAAATCACCTTATGCCCTGTCACGGTGGTAACCGTCACGGTCCTCCGACTCATGTCCAAAACAGCTGGATGGTGGTCCATCTAGTTCATGCCAAAGATGACTTCTTCATGAAGTAAGTGCATGACATAGAAGTCGGCTAACCAAAATCAGTTTCCCAAACATATGGGACAACCGCGTACCTCTCGGTTACCACTAACCCTACCCCCACCGGGTAACCCCACAATGAAGGGTTTCCCCTCAACCGTAACTAAGGACAACCTAGCTACACAGTCATCGGATATAAAAGACTGCGTGGCACCCGTATCAAATAAAACTCGGACCGGAAGGCCATGAATCTTAATAGTACATGTGGTTGCCAGCGCCGTTGGATCAACAACGCTCCTCAACTCAAACACCTTGGCCTGTGTGCCTCTGGACTCTTGGGTACCTCCATCACGGCCTGGACCCTGAGCTGACCCCTATGCATGCGTCTAACTCTGACCCCTTGACAAGGCTAAAATCCTAGGTCGTTGTCTTTTAGCTTAGGGCAAAGTAGAAATCCTAATGTCACACTAACAAGTTTGGGTATAGTGTAAGTAAGGGTCAAACCTAAGAGAGTAAAGTTGATGTTTTAAATAAATTCAATAATCGAGATTGTAACCAATAAGGGGGGGGGGGGTTGGATTGAATTGTAAAAGACAAAAGCACAAGAAAATGAGTAAAGATGTGATAAAACGATAGAGAAAAGAGCTACACTAGGTTGATTCTTAGTATGCAAACTACTTTGGTTGGTTCTTTTTGTAAATATTTCATCATTGTTCTCGTCTTGATCATGTATATGTGTTGAGCCAACGGGCGTCAATACAACTTAACAAGTTAATGATCCGTAAACCTACAAGAACAAGGCACAAGTTAGCTTTCAAATTAAGACAAAGAGATATAAGCAAATGAATAAAACCGTTAGACTTTTCTTTATATTTATATTCCTTTTCCTTTAAGCTATTACAACCAGCTTTTACCTAAAGGTTTTCTACAAGATTCTGGACCCGAACCTTGAATAGATTAACCCTAGTACTTTGCATGCAATTAGATAATTAAGGTGATCAAGCTAAGTGGTAAGAAACATGCAATTGTTAACAAGGAATATAAAACATATGACTGAATAATACTTATATTAATAAAGACATACAACCAAAGCAGTAATGCAGCTTCAAAACAACCCAATGTAGCAAGGAGGTTCTAGAAGCTCATTACAAAACACAAGATAATATAGAGTGAAAATGGTGGATAATTCTAGCAATCGCCATGGACCTACTTATACTACTATTGGCAGCAAAAGGGAGTAAATGGCCGTCCTAAACAACCACCTTTAATGTCATAAAGGTGGTCCAAATAACCGGAGTAAAGTCCTCTTTCGCTAAACCGCGGGGGCAACCTTGCAGAGCCGCAGGGGCGGTTTAGGCAGAAACACTTGATCTTCTTCTTGGCCGCATGGGAGGCTTGTGCAAACAGCCGGAGTAAAGTCCTATGTCATTAAACCGCGGGGGCGGCCTTGTAGAGCCGCACGGGCGATTTAGGCAGAAACGCTTGATCTTCTTCTTGGCCGCAGGGGTGGCCTGGCCATCCCGCTGGGGCGGGTCTTTAATGCTCTTCAAACATCTGACTCTTCATCTTTTTTTCGCTTCTGAGGTCGAGCCGCAGGGCGGCAAAATGTCACCGCAGGGGCAGTGACACTAGCTCTTCGGCTTCACAGCTCCGCAGGTTGGTCCGCAGGCAGAGGCGCAGGGGCGCCGTCTTCGCTTCTTTGAGGTAAGTCATTGCAGGGGCGTCCAGATGTGGCCGCAGGGGCGGTGACCTGCTTTGTTCCGGGCGCTGCGGGTGGCACTTCTCCACGGGAGCGGTGTGGTAGCATAGGCTTGTCTTCGTGATTGATCTTCAACTCCCAAGTGCTTATAACATCTCTTTTGCTTCTTCTAGACTTCTTCTTCTAGATTAAGATGTTAGCAACACAAAACCGACTCTACAACAATAAAAGACGCTAAAAAATATCCTAATTGATAGTGAGTCCATCACCTATCAAACTCCCCTATACTTAGACCTTTTACTCGTCCCGAGTAACATATATGACAACAATTCAGCAACTAAAAGCCTCGGGAAGCATGGTGAAGAAGATAAGATAAAAGAATCAAGAGAAAAACCAAGAGAGAAAGAGGAGAAGAAAGTGAGAACTACCTTCCTTATTGCTCCAAGAGTGACCTACCCAGACAACCTCCTTATGACTCCTCTTCTTATGCCGCCAAACGTCGGAAGGAGAACCTACACTCGGTGCCGCTTAGTTAGCCAAGGCGCCCCTTTGTATTTTTAGCTTGCCACTCTTCTACTTTTCTTAATGATCTCACAAATTTCTCACATCCCTCAAGCCCATTTTTGCACCAACCTAATGTTGGTTGGACTACCTTCTTTTTGCCTAAACCGCCGTTTCGGGTTTTCAGTTTATCCAAGGATTTCTTGCTTTTTTCTCAATTTCTTTTGCTTTTTTCTTTTTCTTTTTTTTTCTTTTTTTAAGTGAATTTTAACAACTATTACAAACTATAAAATCTCAAAAACAAACTCAACCGATAGACTCAAATGACTGTACATGAAAGTTAGTATTCCCTCCCCCATACTTGAAGAACACTTTGCCCTCAAAGTGAAAATAAAAGCAAAGGACAAACGGTGGAGAAGGGAAAGAGATGTTAACCACTAATGGGATGGTTCGGCTGGACCATCCGGACCTTTCTCCGGCGGATAACGGAAGTGGCTGAAGAAATGCTCCTCTCCCCGGTAAATCTTATCAAGGCGGGTCTATTGAGCATCCATCCGGCCGCCAATGGTGGACTCAAAGTTGGCTTGCCAAGCCAACTACTAAGCCTCCAACTGTTGTTGCTGAGTAGTTTGCCAAGAATTTTGGTGCCAGTCAAAGTCGGCGGTCATGCTCGTGGCAAAGCTTGGTGCCGAGTGGTCAAGGCCGCCATCTTAGCCTGGAGGCTCTCAAGTGTGGGGCCATCCTCTCCCGCTGCAGTAGGCATCTCCTCACCATCTGGGATGGGCATGTGGTCCCCATAAGGAGCCCGACTGGAGCTCACCGCATGCCTCTCAATAATGACCACTTGATGCCGCCTCAACACAAAAGGATCAGCAGGTATGTAAAGCTCGGAGTGCTCATCTTTGAAAGGTAGAGAGCGTAGAAGGTAGGTGATGTGTCTCCCATCTGCAAAAGAAAGCCAAAACAAATTCTCCCCATCTCGCCGGAGGAGCTTGCACTTCCAGACAAGACCTTCCGTGTAGTATAGGATCGCCGTCCCATCATCTTACTCAGACAGATCCATCACCTGCTCAGCAATCAAAGAAATAACCCCTCCTCCAACAATATCTTGGAGCTCGTTCTTCCTAATCCGCTTCAATGCGGTAAGGAAGAGGTACGACCAATCTGGCATAGTCTCACTGATCTGGAGGCAAGAGTACAACAGTGGATGGTCCTTAAGAGCGACCTTGTTCTCCTCCTTGTGTACACAGAAGACACACATGATGATCTATGAGAGAAGCCTCAAGCAGGGGTGTGTGAGTTTGTTGCTATACTCACCCCGATATGAAACTCGGAACCGGGGGCTACTTGCAAAAACCCAACAAGGTCCGGTGTGGGGATGGGCTCCCACCATTTGTCAGAGGGGTTAAGAGTCACCCCAAAAGCCTCCTGTGGCTGCATGTAGTTGAGTGTGTACTTCTTTTTGTTGAACTTGAAGCTAATGCCGATACACACATGATCCTCCTTCTCCATTTTAAAGGTGGCGATGAACTCTCTACTGAGCTCGGGGTATGTGGGAGCATTCTTCTTCAGAAAGTCCCCGAGCCAAACATTGCCAAGGAAAGATTGCATTCTCTTCAACATGCCAAGCTTCTCCAATATTAGAATGTGCAAAAACCGAGTTGCATACACAACCCGATCTTGCACAATCCCATAACGAGTCTTCTCCACCTCAGACATCTTATATTTTCTCTATGGTTCCATTCTTGCAAAGATTTGAAGCAAATAAATCATAATTCACAAAAACAGAGAATGAAGACGAACCCTTTGTTGTGTTTTCCACAGGGGCGTTTGAGCGATCCGCAAGGACGGGTAGGCACAGGGGCGGTGGCTTGTAGGCGCAGGGGCGGGAGAACTCTTGAAAGCTATTTTTTACAGCTTCGACAAGTGGAGGAGATGGGGCCCTTATCTGGTGGTTCTTGGTGGTGGAGAGTGCCGCCGATGGTCGTGAGTAGTGGTGGATGGTGGTTGAGTATGGTGGGAATTGTGTAGTGTTTAGGTTGGAGAGATTGAGTGGTGGTGGGTGAGATATCGATGAGGGCAGCACAAGGGCGTCGGAGGGGCGTAGTGGAGGGTGGCGAAGTGGTGGCGCAAGGGCATTGTAGAGGTGGCTAGAGGGAGTTGGGGCGCAGGGGGCGTGAGTTGGGGGTTAGGTTGTGAGAGAGAGAAAGAGATGAGTGGTTGGTTAGGAGGGGAGAGAGGGGTGGGTGGGGTAGGTGTAGGGTATTTTGGTCGTACTTATTTTTTTCTTTTCTGGGTAAACCCGCAGGGGCAGGAGCTTATCACAGCGGGGGCGTTGACAAGGAAGGGGAAGACACAAACTCAACGCTGGGGGCGGCACTAGTGCTGCTTATCAAGGGTGGCCGCCGCAGAGGCGTGGGGATGTCACTGCGGGGGCGGTGACAGAGTTTGTGCTGGCACAAACCCAGTGCTGAGGGTGGCACTGGGCATGGGTGTCACTGCAAAGGCGGTGACAAGGGGCCGCAGGGGCGGTTTTCTTGACAGTTGCTCCTCTTCTTATTCTCTCGGGTTGTTTCCCGTGCAACGCCTTTGTTTTACGTCGTTGACTCGATGTAGGGACCCTACTTCTCTGCGTGGGCCTCCTCTAAAACTATCTCGTCTATGGGGTCATTCTTCACTCCTTCAAGGTAGGGCTTAAGCCTTTGTCCATTGACCTTTAATATCTTGTGCGTTTGTGGATCGTAATGATCCACAGCACCATGTGGATGGACTTCGGTTATCACGTAAGGACCTGTGTTTTCTTTGTATAATGTGGCATGGTCATACGCATCGAGCCTTAACTCCTTCAGCTCTTGCAACTGAAGCTTCCGGAACACTCCTGCCTCATCCACATTCATGTTGCACTTTTTCACCGCCCACCATGCCTTGTGTTCTAGGTCTACCTGAAGTTGGCAAGCTTTTCCGAACACAAGTCGAAATGGAGACATCCCTATAGGAGTCTTGCACGTTGTTTGGTACGCTTATAGAGCATCATTGAGCCTCCTGTTCCAATCTTTCCTTCCGAGGGAATCTGTCTTTTGAAGGATGGTTTTGATCTCCCGGTTTGACACCTCCGCTTCACCATTTGTTTGCGGGTGGTAAGCCGTTGACACACGTTGATGGATGTGGTACTTCTTAAGGAGAGCAGTGATTATCTTGTTGCAAAATTGGGTTCCCCCATCACTTATCAAAGCCTTCGGGATGCCAAACCTTGCAAAAATGTTGTCCTTAAGAAATGTTGCAACAACTTTAGAATCATCAGTTTTTGTGGCCTTTGCTTCCACCCACTTCGAAACATAGTCCACCGCAAGTAATATATAAGTATGTCCAAAAGAGGTAGGAAAAGGACCCATGAAATCTATCCCCAAACATCCAAAATTTCGCAAAATAAAAGTGAAGATTGAGGCATCTCATTTCTCGTAGAGACATTACCCACTCTTTGGCACCTATCACACACCTTACAAAACGCAAAAGCATCTCTAAAGGTGTATGGCCAAAAGAATCCCGCATCTAAGACTTTCCTAGCTGTTTTGTTGGCCCCAAGATGTCTCCCTCATGCTTCAAAATGACATAGTATAAGGAAAGATTGTACCTCATTGTCCGGGATGCAACGTCATATTACCTGATCACTACAATGCTTCCAAAGGTATGGATCGTCCCAAACGTAGTGCCATGCTTCGGCCTTCACATTCTATCCATGTGCCTTGGTGAAGTCTGGAGGGTACTCACCTCAAACAAGAAAATTTACAATGTCAGCGAACCAAGGTTAAAAAGAGTGGAGCTTAAACAGAACCTCTGTCGTGTAATCCACAGGGGCGGCCATAGCTTTACGCAGGGGTGCAGGAGGTGCAGGGGCGCCCGGTTCCAGCCGCAGGGGAGGGCCTCTGGTTGTGCAGGGGCGGTAACACAACAAAGAGGTGTGTAGAACGTGTCGTCTGTAAAGCTCCCAAGTATGGCTCTTTTGTTGGCTAGATTTTCCTCCTCCTTCACCAGCCTACTGAAGTGGTCAGCCACGAGGTTCTCGGCTCCCTTCTTGTCCCGTATTTCCAAGTTAAACTCGCTTAGAAGAAGTACCCACCGAATCAACCTTGGCTTTGCTTCCTTCTTCGTCATGAGGTACCTGAGGGTTGCATGGTCAGTGAATACTATTACATTTACGCCAAGGAGATATTGTGTGAACTTCTCTAGTGCAAATACAAAAGCTAGCATCTCCTTCTTGGTAGTGGAGTAGTTTCTTTGAGCTCCATTAAGCGTCATGGATGCATAATGGATGACATGTGATGCTCTTCCGTCCTTTTTTCCTTGGACAACTCCTACAACATAATCGATGGCGTCACACATGATCTCAAAGGGCTTCTCCTAATCCGGAGATCGGATGATAGGTGAACTAGTGAGGCACGCTTTCAAGGTGTCAAAAGCCTTCTTGCATTCTTCGACAACCATGAAAGTTGCATCCTTCTTGAATAGCTCACATAACGGTGCTGAGATCTTTGAAAAGTCTTTGATGAATCGCCGATAGAAACCTGCATGACCTATGAAAGAACGGATATCACACACATTAGTAGGGTAAGGTAAACTTTGAATCACATCAACTTTTTCCTTATCTACTTGTATCCCTTTTGAAGATATTACATGTCCTAACACAATTTCTTGTTCAACCATGAAGTGAGATTTTTCAGAATTAAGAACTAAATTGGTTTCTACGCATTTTTGAAGAACAAGTTTTAGGTGTCCAAAGCATGCATCAAAACTATTTCCATGGACTGTGAAATTGTCCATAAAAACTTCAATAAAGTTCTCTATGTATTCTAAAAAAATACTTATCATGCACCGTTGGAAGGTCCCGGGAGCATTGCAAAGTCCAAATGGCATTCTAAGGTACGCAAAAATGCCAAATGGGCATGTGAAAGTCGTCTTTTCTTGATCTTCCGGAGCAATGGCTGTTTGGAAATAGCCCAAATATCCATCCAAGAAGCAATAGTAGGGGTGACCTGCAAGACGTTCCAACATTTGATCAATAAAGGGTAAAGGAAAGTGATATTTACGCGTTGCCGTGTTTAGTTTGCGGTAGTCAATGCAAACTCTCCATCCGGTTTGTGTATTGCTTGGGACCATCTCAGCGTATTGGTTCTCCAGCATGGTGATACCCCCTTTCTTCGGAACCACTTGGGTTGGACTAACCCACTTACTATCCGAGATTGAGAATATCATGTCCGCTTGGAGGAGCTTCAACACCTCCTTCTTGACCACTTCCATCATTGGTTGATTCAATCTTCGTTGCGGTTGCCTAGATGGTTTCGCCTCTTCCTCAAGGAGGATCCTATGCATACAAGTGGAGGGACTTATCCCCTTGATGTGTGTAATAGTCCAACCAAGAGCCGTCTTGTGCTCTTTCAAAACCTTCACCAACTTCTCTTCTTGAATTGTTGACAACTTGCTAGAGATGATTACCGGCAAGGTGTTGCTTTCTCATAGAAAAGCATACTTGATATGTGGTGGAATTACCTTCAATTCTATCTCTGGTGCGTGCACAATAGATGGAACAAGCTTCTTGCTTGGAGTTAGTAATGTGGGCCCAATGGCCAAAGTGGAGATAGGGAGCCTTTTGTGCTCATCCAATTGAGCTAGGACTTCCTGCATGCTAGATGTTAAGGCATATCCGAAGTATGAATGTCAATGTCATGTTCAATTATGTTTTTCAATTCATCTATGTCGGATATATCAAAAACATCTTGAATGATAGGATCAATAACATCAATGGCACAAAGAGAATGATCATCAATAGGGTGTTTCATTGCATCATAAATGTTAAACTCAACTACCTCCCCATTGAATTCCATAGTTAATTTGCCACTAACATAATCAATTTTTGTCCTAGCGGTTTTTAGAAAAGGTCTTCCCAACAATATAGGTGCAGCATATGAGTAATTTTCCATATCCATCACAAAGAAATCAGTAGGAAAAATCAGATTATCACCCATTACTAATACATCTTCAATAATCCCTTTCGGGTAAACATTAGATCTATCAGCAAATTGGACCACAATCCGAGTTTCGATGAGGTGCCCAAGGCCAAGAGATTTATAGATGGAGTATGGAAGAACATTGATAGAATCACCTAGATCAAGCATAACCTTATCAAAACGGGTTTCTCATATAATGCAAGGAATGCTTACCATGCCCGGATCACTACACTTCTTGGGCATACGGCGTTGAAAGACGGCGGACAAATGCTCGCTAACTTGCACCTTTTTCATGCCCTTCGACTTTTGGTTTCTCTTGATGGTGCAAAGTTCCTTCAAAAAAAAAGCATACTTAGGAATACTCTTCACAAGTTTAAAGAGGGGGATGTTTACCTTGCATTTGGAAAAGGTCTCCAAGAGATCCTTATCCTCAATCACTCTGCGTTCTTTTAGTGCTTCAGGGAAGGGAGCCGGTGGTTTCTAACCATATAGAGGGGGGAATTTAGGACGGATGTAAGAATCCTCTTCAGCAGAACCCTCTATCGTCTTTTCTGCAAGAGAGGAAGCTTGCAGGCGCAGGGGTTGCTCAGGGGCTGTCACGATAGAGGCGTCGACATCTAGCCGTAGGGGTGGTGTCTGCACAGGAGCTGACGCAGTTGCAGCCACAGGGGCGGCTGTGGGGGTAACAAACTCGTCAATGGGGTTTCCCTTAGCTTGTGTTGATGGCTTTTGCTGGATTTGCTTCCCACTCCTCAATGTTAGAGCACTGACATTCTCTTTAGGGTTGACAACCGTCTTGGAAGACAAGTTTCCGGAGGATAGAGCTTCGATCCTTGTAATGGCCTCCGCCATTTGTCCATCCTATTTTTCGAGGTTCTTGATGCTAGACTTTGTAGTTTGGACATGGGTAGCAAAATTTTTAGTTAAAACCTGCAGCATATCCTCACTGGATTGAAACTTACCTTGGTAGGGCTGCTGTTGCTTGTTTTGTTGATCCCTCCATCGAAAATTTTGTTTATCACGCCAATTTGGGATGTAAATTTGTGCATAAGGATCGTTCCTTGACCTTTGTTGTTGTTGTTACCCTTTAGCCCAATGTGTTCACCTCAACATCGTCATCTTGGACTTGAGGGCACATGTCCGTTGGATGGTACGGATCGGCACAAACTCCACATGCCATGAGTTGTTGTGGAGTTCCCATCAAAGTCAATCTTTTCACCATCTCCTTCAGTTCGGAAATTTCCGTTGAAATCTCATTACGGCTAGGATTGAAAGCATGAACTGCTCTTTTGGTAGAGGTCCTTCCGAAATTCCGAGTTACTTTCGCTAATTCCTGCATTTTCTCTAAAGCAAGGTAATGATTGGTGTTTAGAATATTACCTCCACAAGCAGCATCGACGATCCTCCTCTCATTGTCAAGCAAGCCGTTGTACAAGTACAAGAAAAGATCTTGGGTAGAATACCCATGGAAAGGACTGCTGAATCGGGTTCTTGCGAAACGCTCGAAATACTCATAAATAGTTCCGTCCGCCTCTTGCTCTATGTTGCTTATAGCTTTCTTCAAGCTATTTGACTTCTTAGCTGGAAAATACTTCTCCAAAAACGCCTTATGAAGTTTCTCCCATGTGTCGATGCTACCGGACGGAAGATGGTAGTACCAATCATTCGCCCCATTCTAGAGCGTGAAACCGAACGCCCTCATCTTGATTTGTTCTTTGGTAATGTTGGCCGGCTTCATGCTCATACACAAGGTATGAAATTTCCCAAGATGCTTGATGGGGTCTTCACCACTCAACCAATCGAAGGATGGGAGCAAGTGGATCAACCGCGACTTGAGCTCAAAGTTGACTCCTTCCCCTATTGCCGGTATGGTAACCCCAAGAGGGTATTGAGCCAAGTCCGGCTACGTGAGTTGTCAAAAAGTTTGGTTAGCCATCTCTTTTCAGGTTCGTTGTTGCCTACAAAGTCGATTGTGTGTCCTCTCAATTTTTAAATCAAAAGTAACAAAATCGGAGTTAGTAGCACGGGTTTGAACCATAAAAATGGTCAAAACTAATAATCAAAAATCAAAAGAAATCAAAACCCAACTAAACTCCCCGACAATGGCGCCAATTTTGGCGAGCCTAAAAATCCTAGGTCGATGTCTTTTAGCTTAGAATTAAGTAGAATTCCTAATGTTACACTACCAAGTTAGTGTATAGTGTAAGTAAGGGTCGAACCCAAGAGATTTAAGTTGAGGTTTTAATTAAATTCAATTATCGAGATTGTAACCAATAAGTGGGGGGGGGGGGTTTCGATTGAATTGTTACAAGACAAAAGCACAAGGAAAAGAGCTACACTAGGTTGATTCTTAGCATGTAAATTACTTTGGTTGGTTCTTTTAACAAATATTTCATTAGGGTTCTCGTCTTGATCATATATATGTGTTGAGCCAACCGGCGTCAGCACAACTTCACAAGTAAATGATCCGTAAACCTACAAGAACAAGGAACAAGTTAACTTTCAAATTAAGACAAAGAGATATAAAGAAATAAATAAAACCATTAGACTTTTCTTTATATTTATATTCCTTTTCCTTTAACCAATTACAACCAGCTTTTACCTAAAGTTTTTCTACTAGATTAAGGACCCGAACCCGGAATCGATTAACCCTAGTACTTTGCATGCAATTTGACATTTAAGGTGATCAAGCTAAGTGGTAAGAAACATGCAATTGCTAGTTAAAGTACAAGGAATCTAAAACATATGACTGAATAATACTTATATTACTAAAGACTTACAACCAAAGCAGTAATGCAGCTTCAAAACAACCCAATGTAGCATAGAGGCTGAAGAACCTCATTACGAAACACAAGATAATATAGAGAAAAAATGGGAAAATGGTGGATGATTCCAGCAATCAACCATGGACCTATTTATACAAGTATTGGCAGTAAAAGGGAGTAAATGGCCGTCCTAAACAGCCACCTTTAATGTCATAAAGGTTGTCCAAACAACCGGAGTAAATTCCTCTTTCGCTAAACCGCGGGGGCAGCCTTGCAGAGCCGCAGGGGCGGTTTAGGCGGAAACGCTTGATCTTCTTCTTGGCCGCATGGGAGGCTTGGCAATCCCGTAGGGGAGGGTCTTTAATGCTCTTTAAAAGTATGACTCTTCATCTTTCTGTCGCTTCTAATGTCGAGCCGCCGGGGCAGCCAAATGTCACCGAAGGGGCGGTGACACTAGCTCTTCGGCTTCACAGCTCCGCAGGTTGGTCCGTAGGCAGAGACGTTGGCTTCGCTTCTTCGAGGTAAGTCACCGTAGGGGCGTCTAGATGTGGCCGTAGGGGTGGTGACCTGTTTTGTTCCGGGCGCTGGGGAAAGTGCAGGCTGCGTTCCGGAGTGCAGTGCCACCCGCTGGGGCGGGACACTGCTCCGCGGGGCGGTGTGGCACCAGAGGCTTGTCTTCGTAAATGATCCATAACTCTCAAGTTCTTCTAACATCTCTTTTGCTTCTTTTAGACTTTTTCTTTTGGATTAAGATGTTAGCAACACAAAACCAAATCTACAACAATAAAAGATGCTAAAACTATCCAAAATTGATAGTGATTCCATCACCTATCACCCCTCTGCTGTATACTTTGAGCCAGAACCTGAGGTGGCCTCTATCCTCCACCTGCCCAGCTAACAGGCGAAGACCCCTTCTGTACCGGTGCCCCGCCCCGTCTACAATAAACTGCTTTGTGACCCGTCTGACCGCAAGAGAAAGAAGTCACAAGAGGCTTCCTACAATCGGGCCTAAGATGTCCATGTCCTCGGTAGTTATAACACTGCCTCCCTCTTTCTAACTCCTGATTAGCGGGTAGATGACTCGTATGTGCCTGCACCGGGACACGCCCCTGCCTTGAGGCTCCTGCCCCCAAACTAGTAGGTCCTGTCCTCTAACGCTTGTCTGGCCCTCCAGACTGTGCCCCTCTCCTAGACCTTGGTCAGTCTCTCCCATATGCCGATGCTCGGTCCTGGTACTCAGTCAAGGAGTCACAACAGAATCCCTCAAGGTATGCATGGGCAAACTCCCTCAATCTCCTAGAAAAGATACACATGCTGGTCCACCGGAGGTGCAGCGGACCCCAACAAAACCAACTCCGCACGGAAACGCCTTATTTCCTTGATAACTAGGAAGTCCTCAAACCCTACCTCTAAGAAATCCTGGACTAGGTCTCTCCTCAGTGTATCTGGGCAGAATGTCTCTCTAACGAGACTCAACAGCTGGTCCATCCTAGTCACATCTCCTCTAACCGACCTCCACCAATACTGGGCTTGATCTCGAAACAAAGTCTGGACTATCTCCACCTGCCTCTCCTCTAAGCAACATATCACCTCTAATGCCGCCTCCACGTGCCCAATCCAATGCTCCACCTCTAACCCTACCTTCCCGTCGAAGTAGGGTACACGCTGCTGGTTGAAAGCCTTAAACCATGAATCGGGTCTAGGAGATTTCAACTCGTCTCTATCATTAACAATCTCCACAACCGTCTCGGGCACCAATATCGCCGGTGCAATGACCTCTGGTGCGGCCCGAATCTGAGTAACCCTCTACGAGACCTCAGCCGATCTCGCAGGTGCGTTGGCGCTGGAGGTGGTGCTCCAGTCATAAACGCCTCCTCAACAAGACGTACATAATCCTCAAACACGGTAGCCCCAATCGATACTCACCCAGTCCTAGCAGATGGGGAACTATGTGCCCCGGACCTCACAGTTGTCCTATCCCTAACCTCAAGAATAATGCTCTCCGACACGTCCACTACGGGAAGCTCAACTGCCGGAGGATCCGCAATGGGTGGGTCCGCAATAGGGATACGTCCCCAACCTCTCGTGCCTGAACGTCTCCCTACTCGTCCATGTCTCAAGACGGTAGGAGGAAGAGGTGGTCTACCCCTGGCAGGTCCCACGTATGCAGTAGCTCTCGTACGTGCCATCTGATAACGTTTCACGTTTATATATATATATATATATATATATATACATATCGATATGTACGTAAGACTTGCAATATTAATATGGAAGGAAAACTTATAAAGCATAAAAGAAAGAGTCCAAATACAAAAATACAATCAAGGCATTAGAGCCCCCATCACACTAAGGTGACATGCATATCTAGGTACATACAAGTCCAAAAACATTGTAAGGCCATATACATATATATAACTATGCAAATATATATATATATATAATATACATCAAATCTACGTCGACGAGGTTTGCGTGAGGAGTGGTGGTCCCACACATTTTAACCCAATCCCGAGTTATGCATATGAATTTTGAAAATGAAAAGTCAGAACCCGTGGGGTTCTGTTTATTCCTCATTTGGCCTTTAGAAGGTTGCGAGTGCCATTATTGTCAACCTAGGGCTCTGATACCACTTTGTAACACCGCGAATCCGTGGGATATCGGAATGCTACGGACTAGACCTCACAATAGGTTTTGACCCTTAGCCTAACAACAATCTCACCGGACCTTTCCAATATGGCACAAATAAAGGCGTAAAACTCAAATAGTTATGATGTATGCGAGAAAGAAAAGAAGGGATAAATGATGGAAACTCAGCCGAGTCCTCAAAATGACACAAAACGATAAAGAGATCCAAAACTATACAACACAACATAATCCATCAATACAAGGAAAACCCAAAAACGTCCCCATCCTATAATGTGCGGAGACCACTCGGTTGTCCACTCCTCCACCTCACTCGGCGGCATCCCTAACCTGCAAGGCATCTACACAAACGGTTTAATACCGTTAGCTCACATTCAAGGCATCATAATAATAATATGGCACAAACACACACCTAAGAATACATAACACGAAACATGCTGATATACATACACATCCGGTTCTTACTCTATTTTTAGGTTATTCCATTTCTAATTCCATTCGTTTAAAGTGTGAAACGAGAGTCTTATAACTCTCGCCTCTTTCCCCGTGTAACCAACAGGAGTGTGCAGGAGCTCAACCCGTATACCGTGTGGAGTGGTGAACAAGCCCGCCCGTATACCATGTATGGCCTGGTCGCATAAAACCTCCCAGTCTCCATCGGGAGCTGGGCAGTGATGTCACCGCCCGATAATAATAGTAACAATTCGCCAAATAATATATACAGTCAAGTAGTCCTAATCCGATTTCATGATCAAAAGCGATAAAACACACGCCACCGTTATGTACCCAAATAATGCATAAAAGCGGCTAAGTATGTCCGAGGACTTACCTCGTCTCAAAGCTAATCAAATCAAACGATCTCCACTTTATGTATGGGAATAACCAAGGCCTCATCACAACGATATATGCATCAACATCAATCTTACAACTCAACTCCTAGACTCTCCAAAGCTAGCAATCAAACATGGAGTTGAACAACTAGAAGCTATGAAAGCTCTCTTGAACCTTTAAGAGGTCAAGAACATGATAAACAAAGGCAAGAGGGAACAACAGCCCACACCCTGTATGAGTTCAAGCACTACTCAAAGCTGGAATAAGATAGCAAGACGGGAGAGAGACCATAAGGTCTTCACACACACAAGATCACCAACGATTCCAACAATCTCAAAGGGAACCTAGGTTCAAGCCAGTAGATGGCATTCTCATAAGTCCTAGGTCTAACCTAAGCATGCTTCAAACTAGGTATAACCATAAAGCTAAGGAAGGAACGAAGAGGGAGGGAGGAAGAAGCCTACTAGTGAAGAAAACGCATCCGCGGAAGCAACATGGCGCCCTCTATGTGAAGTTGTCACCGCCCTTGCGGGTGTTTGGAGCTGCACCTGCACTTGGGAGCCGCTCCTGCGGTGGTTGGTGGTCCCCCCTTGCGCCTTTGGTGATCCGCCCCTACGGTCGAACTGCAGAAGCTTCGTCTTCTTCGTTTCTTCGACTGGTTCTTTGCTCCAAGTGCCTCCTCCTCTAGCTTGACCTTCTCCAAACTCCCACCACAAGTCTTAGCATCCTCACCACGAGCTAATAAAAGGGACACCCAAAGGGTTTATAAGATCTCCTTTCAAAGCTTCCGCCATAGCGATGGAGGTGAAGAGAAGAGGAAAGAGGGAAGAACTAGCAGCAAAAGGAAGAGGGAAAGAGATAACTTACCACAGTAGATCCGAGATTCCAAGGCTACAACTCCTACCCAGCTATTCCAAGGAGAGTGAAGATGAGAGCAAACAAGGAATAGGAGAGTGAAGATAAGAAAGGTTCAACGTGAAAGTGAAAAGGAAGAATGAGGGGAGAGAGGGAGTATTGATGGCTGCCAAAAGGGGTGGGGAGACCCAAGGGTCAGCTGTCCCCTTGTTTCCTCACTCCGTATCCCGAGGCCGGAAAGAAAAGGGAAGGCCCGGTCCCGTAATAAATCCCGGCACTCAACTAACGTGCCTGCGGGAATTAAGTCGCTGACGCAGAAAGACCAGAAAACATCTCGACATCCGGAATAAATATTCCAGATGTTACAAGAGCCGCTAGAGATCTTGGAAAACTTCCAGGAAGGACGGAAAACAACCCAAAATGGAAAGTCATGGCTATCACAATAGGTAGTGGATTGAAGATTGCAGATCGAGTACCTCGGTAAGACCATGATCAGACGAGGAACACCTCGGTCTAGGTGCCAACCGAGATGGAGCCCCAGAAAGAAAAAGCTGAAGTTTATGTCCCGCCATCTTCTTATAAACCACCACTCCCTTTCCCTCATTCTAGGGCGCCGGCACATCTAGACAGACTAGACAAGTACTTTGGTAAGTTTCTTGACCTTTTGTATAAGCTACATCTTATCATCCCTTTGTTAGCATGAAATATTGTGATATTTTAGGCACGTTTTCTAAATGTATTTGATTCATATTGATAGTCTTTGATTGATCTTTGTGCATATGTGAGCTAGTATTACCTATATTTTCGATATGGATGTCTACACTAGTTCTATGTTGATTATAGGTGATTTGGAGCTATTTCCGAACGGAATCGAGCAAAGGAGAGTTGAGTTGATATGTCCATAGATCGAGGACACTTCTTGGAAGCAATTTGGAGTCTTAGTTTGAGGAATGCACGAGTTTAGGGAAGAATCACGTTCTTGCCCTAAATTACGCCCTAAAATACGGCCGTATCACAAACCACGGCCAGAATTACGGCCGTGGATTCAGAGTCAGAATTCGATGTTCATTCCAGGGGATTCTACGGCCGTGGAACTAACCGTAATTGTTTCCACGCCCTAAATTACGGTCGTGGAACACTTCCACGACCGTGATCTTGGCGAATCTTTTCGCCACACTTTGAAGCCACGATCTTTTAAAGATTGGGTCGGGCCGACATTTTGCCCTACACTATAAAAAGACGGACGAAGCAAGATTTCCGTCACCTCGCTTACGACCTTGGATACCCGTTTGCCCTCATTCTTCGCCGCTTAGACACGAAGACGTTTTGCTTAGTTTGCTTGGAAGCAATTGACATCTCTTTGAAGAGATCGACGCTCGTTTTTGGAATTCCTCTAATCTCGCACTTTTGGTGGAGATTGCTGTTGAGATCTCCGGATTGGCGGAAGATCGTAGTTCTTGGAAGTTTTTGCAAGAAGATCTCTCTTCTTGACTAGGTTCGATTTGGAAAACGGATTGACATCCCGTTTTCTTTTCTTTCCTAGAGTTACGATTATTTGTTCTATTGTGAATCTTTTGACATTGCTTATTCTCTTTGTGACTTTGAGATTGAATTGAAGATTATTGAAAGTTCTTGAAAGTTTTCATCTTTTTATCTTTTTTTCTTGAATTGATATCAATATGACTGTTATTGGCTAAAAACCCTTAACAATTCTAAGGTGAAGGGTTGATAGTTGTGGCATAGGTGATGATAGATCAATCGCAAACAGATTAGACCCTGAGAGTTAGAGAATTGTCGCCGACAGCCCTAAATTACGGTCTGTTCTTGAGTCCACGGCCGTGGAACCTCAAGAACTAACCGTGATTTCCCTTTAGTTTGCGAACTTGCTTTTACTTTAATCCAAAGTTAAAGATTTGCTTTAGCTTAGTTTAGACTTGTCTTTTCTAGGTGGTAGTGAAGCCTCAACAACCTCTACCTCGATTGTGAGCCTCAACAACCTCAATCGGTTAAGTTAGTCTTGATCTTTAGATTATAAGTTTGGGTATTTGACACTAATTCTCATCTCTAGAATCTTTCTATATTTAGCCTCAACAACCTGTATAGAGAGTGCTTTGTAGGTGAGTTACATAAGGTTTTTGGAACCTCAACCGTACGATTACCTTACATTAGTATACCTTTGCATATCTCCACTCTGTCTTTACATCATTAGTATATCTTGAATCTATTGCCGCAACTGGATACCTGAAACTTTAGGATTGTTGTTTTCCCGATATTTGCAAAACTCCCATATTTATTCGCTTGGTAATCTGCAATCGAGTTCGCTCCACCCAAATCCCTGTGTTCGATACTCTGGAATTCTTGCTTAACTACGTCGATCCGTACACTGCGGGTTCGCTTGCTTGATTCTAGTTTTATAAATTTAAAACTTATTTGCACACACCTCTAGGGGCGAACAAGTTTTTGGCGCCGTTGCCGGGGATTTGGATTCGTCCGAATCCGGTAGCCGGTTGTCAAGCTTGGGAGCTTGCTCTCGTTATTTGATTTTTCTTTGAGTGCATGCGCAGGTCTAGGAACACCGAAGATCTCTTACCTCTTGATCAAGAGCTAGAGAAAACCTTGAGACAAAGGCGCAAGGAAAAGAAGATGGCTGAAGAGAACGAACGCGATCTTCAAACGGAGTTGGCAGAGAAGGAAGCTCAACTCCGATGGAATGAGACTCTCCGCCAGGATGAGATGGATCGTCATCAATCTCAAGTTAACAGTCTACAAGACATGCTCTTCCAAATGAGGATAAAGATGAGCGACCTTGAAGATAAGGTAGGCAAGAAGTCCTCAAGAAGGAGATCAAGGTCTAGAAGAAAAAGCCACTCATCCGCTGATGATAGTGATTCTTCCATGCCACCGTTAGAAGAGATTGATCCCACGATCAATATAAATCCCTTCAATCCACAAGGAGCTACTAATCGCCGCATCCCACCAAGGAATGCGAGAGTCGAACGTGTGGATAATGAGCCAAGAACTCTTGGCCAGTGGATGGATCCAACACAACAACCACGCCGCTTGGGTGTGAATTTTGATGCTGAAGATGTGCAAGGGTTTAGCTTTAACCCTCAAGTTATCACTCTTGTTCGCCAAAGCCAATTTGGCGGTACAAGCGCTGAATCTCCACACCAACACTTGCAAAACTTTGAGTGTATGATGGAGACGATGAGACCGAAGAACGCTACTACCAACAGCTATAAGCTCAAACCTTTCTTTTTCTCCTTGAAAGGGAAAGCGTTATCTTGGTACCAAGCTCTTCCTAATGGGAAACTAGACACGTGGGAAGACCTTTCCGCAGAGTTTCTCACCAAATTCTTTCCGCCTTCCAAAACAGCGGAACTTAGAGGTAAGATTAATGCTTTTTCTATGAGACCTAACAAAAGTTTGTTTCAATCTTGGGAAAGGTTTCAGGATTTGCTATTGGATTGCCCTCATCATGGCATATCCAAGCTTGCCTTGCTGGAGATTTACTACAAGGGGCTGGATGCGGGAACGCAATTCAACCTCCAATCCCTCTCATGTGGAACGTTCATGGACATGAGAGAAGATGACGCTTGGGACTTCATTGAGAAGCAAGCAAGAGTCATAGAGAAGTATTCCCACCGGAAAGTGGAGGGAAATCTTGTGGAGTAAGGAGCAAAGCTCACACATGAAGCTCAAAATCAGATTTTCTCCCTCAACAATGAGATCAAAGAGTTGAAGGAGGCTATCAAGACCAACTTCCCAAAGCAACAAGAGAAGGATGTTGGCTATTTGGGCAACAACAACGGCGGTGATAACACCAACCGCAACAACAATAACCGGAACAATAACCGGAATAACAATTGGAATGGAAACAACAACAACCGGAACAACAACAATTGGAACAACAATCGGGGTTCAAACAACAACAATTGGCGCTCCAATCAACAAAATTCCGGTAACTCCTATCCTTCCAATTCCAATTCACTAACTCCACCCTCCTCTTCCTCTACTCCTTTGAAAAGCCAGGGGCAATCATCCAATGGAGGCAACAATACGGGAAAAGAGAAGCCCGATCCCATGTTGGAAACTATCTTGGGAAAGCTTCAAGGGTTGGAGAACCGCATCATCAAGGTTGATGATCAAATTTCTAAGGTTGACAAAGCTCAAAAGTTTTGGAAAACCAATTGTTCAACCACGCGGAGGAAGTCCCTAGAAATCAAGGGAAACTTCCAGGAAAGACGGAGGACAACCCTAAGGGAAGGGTAATGGCGATTACAACTAGGAGCGGAGTGACTACCACCGATCCGCAGCCTACGTTCGTTGAAGTCCCCGTAGAGAAGGACAAAGAAAAGGGGAAGGAGAAGGAAGATGTCTATGTTCCTCCTCCAGCTTTCAAACCTCCCCTACCGTTCCCTCAATCTAGAGCGCGAGCGCGCCTAGACAAGCAATTCGGTAAGTTTATAGAACTCATGAGCAAGCTGCATATTAATATACCTTTCATTGATGCTATTGTAGGTATGCCGGCTTATGGCAAGTTCTTGAAGGAGCTCCTCTCAAACAAGAGGAAGCTAGAAGATTTTGGAGAGGTCAAGATGAGTTCGGATTCTTCGGATCTCATCAAGACGATGAAGGAGAAAATGCCCCCAAAGCTGAAAGATCCGGGGTCATTTTGCATTCCCATTGGAGTGGGAGAGGTCACATATGACGCTTTATGTGACTTAGGAGCAAGTGTGAGCATCATACCACTTGCGTTGTGCAGGAAGATCGGTTTAGGCGACCCTAAACCAGTGAAGATGACGTTATACATGGCGGATCGATCCATTACTCGTCCCGTCGGAATTGTAGAAGACGTCCCAGTCAAGCTAGGTAAATTCTTTGTCCCCATTGATTTTGTCGTACTTGACATTCCTGCAGATAGTCCGGTCCCGATCATACTCGGAAGACCGTTTCTTGCAACTTCCGGCTGCATGGTCGATTGCAAGAATGGGAGACTCGCTTTTGATATTGGGGAAGAGAAAGTAGAGTTCGTTCTTTCCACTCTAGTGAAGGAGCCAATCTTTGATGAGGACATTTACAATATCCAAGATGAAGAAGGTTTGTCTAGGGAAGAGGTAAGTGCGATTCTCTTTAACGATCCGTTACAAAAGGTTATTACTATGAGTCTAACCAATGTAGGAGAAGAAGAAGAGTGCAAAGAGGAAATTGAAGCCTTGGAAGCACAAGAAGAGATGCATGAAGTGGAGCTTGAGAAACTCCACGATGAGGCTGAGGATACTAGAATCCACGGTCATACCCTGTATTCCACGACCGTGGATTCCACGACCAAAATCGACTTCCATTCTAGAGGATATTACGGCCGTGGAACACAAGAGGAGACCGTAATTTTGACCGTGGAAGAGGGTGACCGGCATACTTCTTCAACTTCTTCTAATTCTTCTCCAACCCATTCAACATCCTTAGAAACTTCTAAGGAAACATCGGAAGCTCCTCAAGGATCTTTGGAAGCTCCGAAAGCAATGGAACTCAAACCACTTCCTACTCATCTAAGGTACACTTTTCTTGGATCTAATTCCACCTTTCCGGTTATCGTTAGTTCCGAATTAAGCATAGATGAACATGAACAGCTCATGATTGTCCTTAGGAAACATAGAAAATCCATAGGCTATACTATTGAGGACTTAGTAGGAATTAAACCCTCCCTATGCATGCATAAGATACTAATGGAGGAGGACTTTAGAACTTCAAGACAACCTCAAAGGCGGTTGAATCCGACCATGAAGGAGGTTGTCAAGAAGGAATTTCTTAAACTTCTTGATGCAGGTATCATCTATCCTATCTCCGATAGCAAGTGGGTGAGCCCAGTTCAAGTAGTTCCGAAGAAGGGAGGAATGACGGTCATCACCAATAAGAACAACGAACTCATTCCTACCCGAACCGTAACTGGATGGCGAATGTGTATAGACTACCGCAAGCTCAACAACGCAACGCGGAAGGATCACTTTCCATTGCCATTTATCGATCAGATGCTTGAAAGGTAAGCACAACATTCATACTTTTGCTACCTTGACGGTTATAGTGGCTTCTTTCAGATTCCGATACATCCGGATGATCAAGAGAAGACCACATTCACGTGCCCTTGGGGTACGTTTGCCTACAGGAGAATGCCGTTCGGGCTTTGCAACGCCCCAGCCACCTTCCAACGGTGCATGATGGCCATCTTCTCCGAATATGTAGAGGAAATCATGGAAGTCTTCATGGACGACTTCTCCGTTTACGGTTCCTCTTTTAACGATTGTCTTTCTAACCTTTCTCTTGTTTTGCAAAGATGTGAAGACACTAACCTAGTTCTTAATTGGGAAAAATGTCAATTCATGGTTAAGGAAGGAATCGTATTAGGTCACTTAGTCTCTAGTAGAGGGATAGAGGTAGACAAGGCTAAGATAGAGACCATAGAGAAACTTCCTCCCCCAATTTCGGTGAAAGGGATAAGAAGTTTCCTAGGACATGCTGGATTCTATAGACGTTTCATTAAGGACTTTTCTAAGATATCAAAACCTCTCACTAATCTATTGATGAAGGATGCGGTTTTTGAGTTTTCGCAGGAATGTTTGGATGCGTTTAACACCATTCGGCAAGCTCTAATTACAGCACCTATTATCCAACCTCCGGATTGGACTCTCCCCTTTGAGATTATGTGCGACGCTAGTGACGTAGCCATTGGAGCTGTTCTTGGGCAACGAAAGGAAGGACGAACCCATGCCATATACTACGCTAGCAAGACGCTAGACGAAGCTCAGCTCAACTACGCCACTACGGAAAAGGAGTTTCTAGCCATTGTCTACGCTATTGACAAGTTTCGCTCTTATCTTGTAGGTGCAAAGGTGATTGTCTACACGGATCATGCTGCGATCCGGTACCTCCTTGCGAAGAAAGATGCGAAGCCAAGGCTGATTAGATGGATTCTTCTCCTACAAGAATTCGATCTTGAGATCCGCGACAAGAAAGGCTCGGAAAATTCTGTTGAGGATCATTTGAGTCGTCTAACACATCTAGAGGACGACCATTTACCCATTGATGACTCCTTTCCGGACGAACACCTACATATCATAGAGGAGTGCATCAAGGTAGTCTCCAAAGGTAACGAACCATGGTTTGCTGATTTCGTTAACTATTTGGTTTGCCAGGAGATACCACCCGGACTGTCATACGCACAAAGGAAGAAGTTCTTCAAGGACGTCCGGGAATACTATTGGAACGAGCCTCTCCTCTTTAAGAGAGGTCCGGATGGCATCATCCGGCGATGTGTGCCGGAAGATGAGATGCAAAGTGTCATCCGCCATTGTCACTCACTACCTTGTGGAGGACACGCTAGTTCGAACAAAACTAGCGCAAAGGTATTGCAATCTGGATTCTATTGGCCTACTTTATTTAAAGATGTGCAATCCTTTGTTTCTTGTTGCGATGCTTGTCAAAGAACAGGCAATATCTCTAGAAGGAACGAGATGCCCCTCAACAACATCCAAGAGGTGGAGATTTTCGATGTTTGGGGAGTCGATTTCATGGGACCATTCCCTTCTTCTTGTGGAAACCAATACATATTATTGGCGGTAGACTACGTTTCTAGATGGGTAGAAGCAATTGCCTCTCCCACAAATGATGCCATGGTGGTGGTTAAGTTCTTCAACAAGACCATCTTTCCGCGATTCGGGACACCAAGGACGATCATTAGTGATGGAGGTTCTCACTTCATAGCCCGTCGCTTTGAAGCTCTTCTAGCCAAGTATGGGGTCACTCACAAGATCGCCACCCCTTACCATCCACAAACGGGTGGACAAGTTGAGATCTCAAATAGGAAGATCAAGGGAATTCTAGAGAAGACGGTTTCAAGGACTAGGAAGGATTGGTCCTTGAAACTAGATGACGCATTATGGGCGTACCGGACTGCATACAAGACTCCCATAGGAACCACACCATACAACCTTGTGTATGGGAAGTCTTGTCATTTGCCGGTAGAGCTAGAGCACAAAGCGTTTTGGGCTATCAAGTGGCTAAATTTCAGCATGAAGGAAGCGGGAGAGAAGCGTCTCCTAGACATCAACAAGCTGGATGAGCTTCGCTTGAACGCCTATGAAAACGCTAAAATCTACAAGGAAAGAGCAAAGCGTTGGCAGGATAAGCATATCATTCCAAAGGACTTCAAAGAAGGAGATCAAGTTCTCCTCTTCAACTCAAGGCTTCGCCTCTTTCCAGGTAAGCTTAAATCCCGTTGGACTGGACCTTTTCTAATTAAGCGTATTTTCCCCCATGGTGCAGTTGAAGTATGGGGTGAAGCTAGCGGAAGTTTTAAGGTGAACGGCCAACGACTCAAGAAGTACTCGCCGGAACTCCAAGCTGAGGAGTTTGCACCTACCGCACTCGAATAAGTGCAAGAGTGGTCTAGCTACGGACCTTAAACAAAGCGCTTCTTGGGAGGCAACCCAAGGTATTGCATTTTTGTTTTTGTTTTCGATTCATAGACTAGTTTAGAATAGACGTTTTCGCTTTATTTTGCCTCGATTTCTTCCGGTATGTTCGTGTTTTTGGTTGTAGGATCGATGGAAAAGGAGAAAGGAGGATAATGTCGAAGAAAAGTGACGAAATTTGGACTTTGAAGCTTTACAGAAGGTTCCACGGTCTAAATTACGGTCGTCATAGCTACAGTGGCCGTAATTCTCAAAAGCCTGTGAAAAATCATCAAAACCACGGTTCCGTACACTTCCACGGCCGTGGAATGCCCCGATAGACCGTGATTTTTGGAAATTTTGCCTGCGAGTATAAAAGCCACACTTCTTCACAAAACCACCACAATTCTTCCCCAATTCCACGACCTAGATACCGAAAACCCGCAGCCACTCCCAATTCTTCGTTTCCTAATCGTTTTCTACGATTCTTCATCCTAAACTGCAGCAAATCCAACCACGAACAGGATCCAAACAACAAATCGAGTGGAAATCGATCAACAAACACGCATTTTGGATTTTTCAATCCGAAAAAGAGGTTATTTCTTTCTTCTCGATTCTCGCGGATTTGGTTCGTTTTTGCTATAGATTTTTAGGAAGAACTGACAAAGACTAGAAGGAATTAGATTAGGACTGCTTGTTGTGGTGATTGTTGGTGAATTTGCTGAGATTCACGAATTTCTGAGACGAATCACGGTCTCTGGGTAAACCACGGCCGTGGAACCTGAAGAACAGACCGTGATTTTTGGAGAAAAATGGATTTCGTAAGGAGAGTTTCAGGAAGGATAAAGGAGAAGAAAGAGGACCAAAATAAGAAAAGAAAGGGCAACCCCTCCACCTCTAGGGCACCACCACCCTCATCCCCCTCACTACCATCCTCACCTTCACCTCCATCTTCACCACCTCACCCTAGCGTCCCAACCATACATGAGAACCACCTAGCTGCATTTGAGAGGATAGAGAAGAGGGCAGTGATAGGCCCGAGGTATTTGTTGTTGGAGGATCTACATCCTCTCAACATAGTTGACGATCTTACATGGCTCTTGGATAGAGCCGGATTGCTTGTCTTCACGAACATTCGTGAAGACGCCTATGAGGCGATCACCCGAGAGGTTGTGACGTCTTTCGAGCACAGCCATGTTGATAGGACCGTCTCCTTCCGTCTCATGAATCGAGACTATCAGTTGAGTATTGTTGAGTTCGGGACCATTTTCGGGTTCCATGAGACCTACAACGGTCGACTTCCTAGAGGCGTTTCCGCCAAGGATTTTTGGGCGGAAGTGGCTATGATTTACGCCGACGAGGACCGTTGGAAGCCCGCCGATACCAAGGCTAGATTGATGTACCATCTAGCCTTGAAGATAGCTCACCGTGTTCTTTCGGAGTGTCTCTTTCCTAGGACGGAGACGCCCCAAAAGATCAAGACGGATGAGCTATTCCTGCTTTACAGTATGCTTTATGGATGCCGCACAGATTGTGCTACTCTTTTGGCAGCGACGATGAGTAAACTCAAGAATAAATCGAAGGGGAACATTGGATATGGTGGGATAGTGACCCACATAGCTAGGAGCTTTGGTGTGGATTTTTCAACTTGCACCCGCATACCCGCCGTACCTCTAGGATTACATGCATTCATGGTTAGGGGACTCATCTTCCCCACACATAGAGGTCCGCCTTATGCGGGCATGCCTTGGGAGAGTAGGACAGGCAGGGGTATTGAGTGGCTGCCAGAGTATTCCATTGTGGCAGGACGCCACAATTGGAAGGAGACGTTCGCTGCGATGTATGCGAACAGGCTTGTAGCTCCCCCTTACGTTCCACCACCAGTTGTGGATGAGGAGGAGATGGGAGAGCAGTACGAGAGTGGTGGAGGAGCGGAGCAGGAGTTCGGCACGTTTCCGGATCAGCCGGAGGCGGCCCCGGATGTACCTAGGCGCTCTCCACGCCCAGCTAGAGCTTCAGGCTCATCATCTCGCCGCGCCAGCGTGAGTGAGAGGCCCACGTGGATGACTACACCTCCCACTTGGTACAACACACCCCCTCCTTGGTCCACGACGCAGCCAGCAGCACCACCGCCACCACCAGCACCAGCACCAACAGATGCCCCCGCATGGTATGATCACGCCCCGGGATGGTATGAGAGGATGCCGGATTGGGCTACCGGACTTTCGGAGAGAGTCGGAGCGCTAGAGATCCGGGCGGATGCTAGAGACGGACGCCTAGACGACCTTGACCACATGATGAGGGACGTCTACCGCCAGCAGTTTGGGCGGTTCTATGATCCGAGTTTCTCTCCATTCCCACCTCCACCGGCGCCGCAGTGATCGATGCATGACCGTTCGTTTTAGACATTCCCGCCACCACTTGTGAGTTTCTTTTTCTTTTCTTTCTTTTGTTCTTTTTTGTGAACATTAGGACAATGTTCGTCCTAAGTATGGGGTGGGATGTACTAAAAAGTTTGTAATAACTCTACTCTCTATGTTGCTTTCATTTCAAGACTATCATTGCATGTTCATTATGTGTTACACGTTTCCTTATTGCATTGCATGAAAAAGAACTTTAAAAACCCATAAAAATTGAAAAATTTTGAAAATTTTGTGCTTCTAATGAATTGATATGATTTCCATGATAATCACTACTTGCGAATTGAGTTTGATGACAATTGCATGCTTAAAAGGATTGTAAATCGAAAAGAAATTGAATGAATGAATTCTACCTCTTTTGCAAGTTTTATAATGTGAAAACGTTACCTAAATCATGTTGAGAAATTGAAGTTGAAATCACATTATAAGTTCCTATACTTCTTGTTGAAATGATTAAGGCAATTCGATACTTTTTTTCCTCTTTCTTTGATCATCTAACTCCTCATTGAAATATTAGCCTCCTTTACCTATCCGGGAACTTGGAAAAGTGAATGAGAAAAAGGCATGTTTGATGTGGGAGGGCCATGAGAGCAATTATTTGCAATCAATTGAATAGAAAGAAATTTTAGTTTTGGGGAAGTCAATCATGACGATGAGTAACTCGGCACCATTCACATAGCCGGGTGTTTGTGTCTTGCCAAAGTCGGATTGAGCGATATTCCTAGCGGATTATGGTATGTGCGCTAAGGGTTTGAGGTATCTCTTGCAATTTTGAGAAACGCCAATCTCCTAGGCTTCGGTTTTTGTGCACCTCTATCCATAACTCCAAAAGTAAAGTCGAAAAATGAAAAGAAGAGAGCGAAACTCTAAGTTGAAGTGTTGCGGGAACCGCATAAGAAGAAGAAGGTAGTTGTCCACTTTCCCTGATTTATGCACCACTTTCCCTTAAAGTTTTCCCTTCCCTTCCATACTCTAGACCTTTTCTTTGAAAGTCCTTAAGATCCAAAGAATGTTATATGACTTGGTGATCTAAATTGAAGCTTCTTATGATTGGTTTTGATAATGTTTGAAGGTTATAATGCTTGTTTTGAAGTTAAATTGATTCATGAATTTTTCTTTACCTTTTACTCTTTGATTAAGTGTGTGAAAGTTTGAAAAACGATTGAAGCAAGGTTTGAGAATGATCTATTCTTTAGAAGTCACATTCATCCAAAAGAAGGTACACATATTTCATCCTAACTCTTGTTTTAAAGCTTTTTGAAAGATCTTGCTTAGGGACAAGCAAGTGCTAAGTATGGGGTTATTTGTTAGCATGAAATATTGTGATATTTTAGGCACGTTTTCTAAATGTATTTGATTCATATTGATAGTCTTTGATTGATCTTTGTGCATATGTGAGCTAGTATTACCTATATTTTCGATATGGATGTCTACACTAGTTCTATGTTGATTATAGGTGATTTGGAGCTATTTCCGAACGGAATCGAGCAAAGGAGAGTTGAGTTGATATGTCCATAGATCGAGGACACTTCTTGGAAGCAATTTGGAGTCTTAGTTTGAGGAATGCCCGAGTTTAGGGAAGAATCACGTTCTTGCCCTAAATTACGCCCTAAAATACGGCCGTATCACAAACCACGGCCAGAATTACGGCCGTGGATTCAGAGTCAGAATTCGATGTTCATTCCAGGGGATTCTACGGCCGTGGAACTAACCGTAATTGTTTCCACGACCGTGATCTTGGCGAATCTTTTCGCCACACTTTGAAGCCACGATCTTTTAAAGATTGGGCCGGGCTGACATTTTGCCCTACACTATAAAAAGACGGACGAAGCAAGATTTCCGTCACCTCGCTTACGACCTTGGATACCCGTTTGCCCTCATTCTTCGCCGCTTAGACACGAAGACGTTTTGCTTAGTTTGCTTGGAAGCAATTGACATCTCTTTGAAGAGATCGACGCTCGTTTTTGGAATTCCTCTAATCTCGCACTTTTGGTGGAGATTGCTGTTGAGATCTCCGGATTGGCGGAAGATCGTAGTTCTTGGAAGTTTTTGCAAGAAGATCTCTCTTCTTGACTAGGTTCGATTTGGAAAACGGATTGACATCCCGTTTTCTTTTCTTTCCTAGAGTTACGATTATTTGTTCTATTGTGAATCTTTTGACATTGCTTATTCTCTTTGTGACTTTGAGATTGAATTGAAGATTATTGAAAGTTCTTGAAAGTTTTCATCTTTTTATCTTTTAATTCTTGAATTGATATCAATATGACTGTTATTGGCTAAAAACCCTTAACAATTCTAAGGTGAAGGGTTGATAGTTGTGGCATAGGTGATGATAGATCAATCGCAAATAGATTAGACCCTGAGAGTTAGAGAATTGTCGCCGACAGCCCTAAATTACGGTCTGTTCTTGAGTCCACGGCCGTGGAACCTCAAGAACTAACCGTGATTTCCCTTTAGTTTGCGAACTTGCTTTTACTTTAATCCAAAGTTAAAGATTTGCTTTAGCTTAGTTTAGACTTGTCTTTTCTAGGTGGTAGTGAAGCCTCAACAACCTCTACCTCGATTGTGAGCCTCAACAACCTCAATCGGTTAAGTTAGTCTTGATCTTTAGATTATAAGTTTGGGTATTTGACACTAATTCTCATCTCTAGAATCTTTCTATATTGAGCCTCAACAACCTGTATAGAGAGTGCTTTGTAGGTGAGTTACATAAGGTTTTTGGAACCTCAACCGTACGATTACCTTACATTAGTATACCTTTGCATATCTCCACTCTGTCTTTACATCATTAGTATATCTTGAATCTATTGCCGCAACTGGATACCTGAAACTTTAGGATTGTTGTTTTCCCAATATCTGCAAAACTCCCATATTTATTCGCTTGGTAATCTGCAATCGAGTTCGCTCCACCCAAATCCCTGTGTTCGATACTCTGGAATTCTTGCTTAACTACGTCGATCCGTACACTGCGGGTTCGCTTGCTTGATTCTAGTTTTATAAATTTAAAACTTATTTGCACACACCTCTAGGGGCGAACACCATTTCATTGATGATATCCTAGGAATGCCTGCCAATGGGAAGTTTCTGAAAAAGATCTTGTCATGGAAGAGAAAGCTAGAAGACTTTGGTGAAGTACAGATGACTTCTAGATCTTCGCAGCTCATTCAAAACATGAAGGAGAAGATGCCACCTAAGTTGAGAGATCCCGGTTCGTTTTGCATTCTCATCCAAATTGGGGATGTAACTTATGATGCACTTTGAGATCTAGGAGCTAGTGAAAGGATCATTCCTCTAGAACTCTGTGAGAAGGTCGTCCTTGGAGAGCCCAAGCCCGTGAAGATGACGTTATACATGGCGGATCGCTCCATTACCCGTCTCGTTGGTATCTTGGAGGACGTTCCCATCAAGTTAGATAACTTCTACATACCTATAGACTTTGTTGTGTTGGATATTCACGCAAATTATCCCATCCCTATCATTCTCGGAAGACCATTTCTAGCAATATCGGGTTGCAACTTTGATTGTAAGAGTGCCAAGTTCAAGTTCAACATTGGTGGCGATCACGTGGAGTTTGCACTATTGGCTGCAATGAAGGGAGAGCCTTTGGAAGATGATTGATAGGTGATGGAATCACTATCATTTAGGATAGTTTTTAGAGTCTTTTGATTGCATTTGTGTCGGTTTATTCTACTAACTCCTTAGTCCAGAAGAAGAAGACTAAAAGAAGCTAAGGAAGGAGTTATAAGCACTTAGGAGTGAAGATCGTTCACGAAGCAAAGCTTCTGTTGCCTCACCACCCCTGCGGAGCCCTGCCACCGCCCCTGTGGGTGAGGCCTTACACCAGAGCGCTCCCTGCGCCTTCACCAACGCCAACCATGAAGTGTGTCACCGCCCCTGCGCCACTCCCTAGCGCCCCTGTGGTGACCTACCCTGAAGAAACGAAGATCAGCTCCCCTGCGTCTCTCACTGCGCCCCTGCCTGCGCCTCAACCTAGGAGCTGGAAGGCGAAGAGGTTGTGTCACCACCCCTGCGTCGACATAGGGACGCCCCGGCGGCTTGGCTTCATAAACGTCAAGAAGTCGAAGGGTCAGACGTTTGAAGAGCATTGAAGATCCGCCCCAGCGGAATTGCCTAGCCACCCTTGCGGCCTTGAAGAAGATCAAGCGTTTTTGCCTTCACCGCCCCTGCGGAGCTGAAGGGCGCCCCTGCGGATTAACGTTAGAAGCTTTACTCGAGCTGTTTACACCACCTTTATGGCATTAAAGGTGGCTGTTTTGGGCCGGCCATTTACTCCTATTTAGTGCCTTTTGTAGTATAAATAGTCCTTGGTTTATTGCTAGAATCATCCATCTTATCATCTTGTTAGCCAACAAAATTATCCACTTAGATTATCTTGCTACCTTGTAATGAGTTGCTAACTCCACTCCTACATTGGGTTGGTTTGAAGCTGCATTGTTACTTTGGTTGTAAGTTCTTTATAATATAAGTTTTCATTCAGTAATACTTTGTGTCTCCTTGATCTCCATTGTCTAATTGCATGTTTACTATTGCTTGAGATTGATCACCTTAGGTTCTAAAGTTCATGTAAACAACTAGGATTAATAGGTTCCGGGTTCGGGTCTTTAATCTAGTAGCAACTTTAAGTAATAACGGGTTGTGATTACTTAAAGAAAAGGAACACAAATATAAAGATAAGTTTAACGGTTTTAATCATCTCTTTATATCCCTTAGTCTTTGTTTGAAAACTAACTTGTTATTTGTTCTTGTAGGTTTACGGAACTCTAACCTGTTAAGTTGTGTTAATGCCGGTTTGCTCAACACATATATATGATCGTGACGGGAGATTACTTGAAAACTTGTACAAGGAACTCACCAAAGTAGCAATTGCATGCTTAGAATCAACCTAGTTTAGATCCATCCATTATTGTCTTACTTGTCGCATTAATCGTTTTCATAAGTTTTTGTGAATCAATTCAACCAACCCCCCCCCCCCCCTTGTGTTACTTGTCACTATAATCGATAATCGCAACTAAAACACCTTAACTCTCTTGGGTTCGACCCTTACTTAATCACTATACTTGTTCTTAGTGCTAAGTCGGGATTTACTTTTGATTGGGTATAGACGACCATAGAAATACCGTCGGTCAAATTTTGGCGCCATTGCTGGGGAGTTTTAGTGTTTTATTGTTATTATTGATTATGGGTTTGAACCATTTTTAGGGTTCAAACCCGTGCTACTAACTCCGGCTTTGCTTCTTTTGATCCAGAAATTGAGAGGACGCACATCCTGCAACGAAGACAACAACAACTTCAACAAGAGATGGCTGACCATACCCTTCGTCAACTTACGCAGCCCACCTTGGCTCAAAACCCTCTTGCGGTCACTATACCGGCACTAGGGGAAGGAGTCAACTTTGAGCTCAAGCCGGGCCTCATTCACTTGCTTCCATCCTTCCATGGGCTAAGTGGTGAAGACCCCATCAAGCACCTTGGGAAGTTCCATACCGTGTGTATGAGCATGAAGCCGGCCAACATTACCGAAGAACAAATCAAGATGAGGGCATTCGGCCTCACACTCAAAGATTCGGCGGATGATTGGTATTACCACCTTCCATCCGGGAGTATCGAAACTTGGGAGAACCTTCACAAGGCATTCTTGGAGAAATACTTTCCAACTAAGAAGGCCAACAGCTTGAAGAAAGCTATAAGCAACATCGAGCAAGAGGCAAACGAAACTCTCTACGAGTACTTCGAAAGGTTTGCACACCTCCGATCCAGCTGTCCTTTTCACGGATATTCAACTCAAGATCTAGTCTTGTACTTGTACAATCGCTTGCTAGACAATGAAAGGAGGATCGTCGATGCGGCTTGCGGAGGTAATATTCTTAACTCTACTCCTGACCTTGCTTTGGAAAAGATACAGGAACTAGCGGAAGGTACTCGGAACTTTGGAAGGACCCCGGCTAAGAAAGGAGTTCATGCTGTGAGTTCCGGGAAGAGTGAGATTTCCACCGAGCTCGCGGAATTGAAGGAAATGGTGAAGAGGCTAACACTTATGGGAACAACGCAGCTGCTCAAAGCTTGTGGAGTTTGTGCTGACCCGTATCATCCAACGGACATGTGTCCACAAGTCCAGGAAGACGATACTGAGGTAAACACAATCGGTTATGGACAATCACAGGATTTCATGCACAGAATTTCATGCCAAATTTGCGTGACCAACAGAATTGTCGTTGGAGGGATCAACAAAAGAAACAACAACAGCCCCACCAAGGTAATTATCATTCAACTGAAGATATGTTGCAGGTTTTGACTAAACACTTTGCTGCTCATGTCCAAACAACAGAATCTAGTATCAAGAACCATGAACAACAGGTTAGTCAAATGGCGGAAGCTATTT
The DNA here is from genome assembly GCA_033239125.1 of Fagopyrum homotropicum. Classification (NCBI taxonomy): domain Eukaryota; kingdom Viridiplantae; phylum Streptophyta; class Magnoliopsida; order Caryophyllales; family Polygonaceae; genus Fagopyrum; species Fagopyrum homotropicum. The sequence goes on along the minus strand of BSWB01000005.1, from coordinate 82,997,098 downwards.
GAAGGACCGAATCAAGGCTTTCCGGAGGATTGCCTTCCTAGACAGTTTTAAACCCCAAGGAGAATGTTAGTGCCCTAACATTAAGGAGTGGGAAGCAAATCCAACAAAAACCAGCAAAAGAATCACAAAGCAAACCTTTTGTCGATTTTTCTGCACCCACAGCCGCCCCTGCGGTTGCAACTGTGCCCAGCACAGAACGGACGACGCCCCTGCGATTGGATGTCCCCGCCCCTGCGGTGACAACCCCTGAGCCGCCCCTCCGCTTTCAAGCTGACGCCCCCGCGGAAAAGACAACAGAGGGTTCTGCTGAAAAGGATACCTACGTCCGGCCTAAATTCCGCCATTGTACTCCGAGAAGCCACCAGCTCCTTTTCCTGAGGCTTTGAAGGAGAGAAGAATCATTGAGGACAAGGACCTCTTTGAGACTTTCTCCAAATGCGAGGTAAACATTCCCCTCCTTAAGTTGGTGAAAAGTATCCCTAAGTATGCTCGTTTTTTGAAGGAACTTTGCACTATCAAGAGGAATCAGAAGCTAAAGGGGAAACAGAAAGTGCAAGTGAGGGAGCATGTGTCGGCAGTTTTCCAACGGAGAATGCCCAAGAATTGCAGCGATCCGGGCATGGTAAGCATTCCTTGTGTTATAGGGGAAACCTTTTTTTTCAAAGCAATGCTTGATCTCGGTGCTTCTATCAATGTTTTACCTTATTCAGTTTACGAATCACTTGGCCTTGGGCCATTAATGGAAACTAGGATTGTAGTACAACTTGCTGATAGATCTAATGTGTACCCGAAAGGGATAATTGATGATGTATTAGTAATGGTAGACAACCTAATATTTCCTGCTGATTTCTCTATAATGGATATGGAAAATGATTCACATGCTGCACTCATTCTGTTAGGTAGGCCATTTCTGAAAACGGCTAGGACTAAAATTGATTATGTTAGTGGTAAATTGACCATGGAGTTTGATGGAGAAGTAGTGGAATTTCACATCTATGATGCAATGAGATTTCCTAGTGATGATCATTCTTTGTGTGCTATTGACATTGTTGAACCTTTTATGCAAGATGTTTTTGATAACTCTGACATGGATGAATTGAGAAATGTGATTGAGCATGACATTGATGGCTTTAAATCAGATTATGTGTTAGCATCTAGCATGAAAGAGGTCCTAGCCCAATTAAATGGGCATAAAAGGCTACCTATCTCCAATTTGGCCATTGGGCCCACTTTACTAACCCCGAGCGAGAAGCTTGTTCCGTCCATAGTGCAGGCACCTGAAATAGAATTGAAGGACCTTCCGCCACACCTCAAGTACGTTTTCCTTGGAGAACACAATACCTTGCCGGTGATGATCTCCAACAAGTTGACCACCGGACAAGAAGACAAGTTGGTGAAAGTACTAAAAGAGCACAAGACGGCCCTTGGATAGAATATTGCGGACAACAAAGGGATAAGTCCTTCCACTTGCATGCATAGGATTCTACTTAAGGACGAAGCCAAGCCCTCTAGGCAACCCCAAAGGAGGTTGAACCCGCCAATGATGGATGTTGTCAAAACGGAAGTGTTGAAGCTCCTCCAAGCGGATATGATCTTTCCTATCTCGGATAGCACTTGGGTTAGCCCGACCCAAGTAGTTCCAAAGAAGGGAGGCATCACTATGGTGGAAAATCAACACGGAGAGATGGTCCCAAGCAAAATACAAACCGGATGGAGAGTTTGCATTGACTACCACAAGCTCAATAAGGTAACACGAAAAGACCATTTTCCATTACCTTTTATTGATCAAATGTTGGAACGTCTTGCAGGTCATCAGTACTATTATTTCCTGGATGGATATTCGGGCTATTTCCAAATAGCCATCGCACTAGAGGATCAAGAGAAGATGATGTTCACTTGCCCATTTGATACTTTCTCATATCGTAGAATGCCATTTGGACTTTGCAACGCACCAGACACTTTCCAATGGTTCGTGAGAAGTATTTTCTCCGAATACATAGAAAATTTCATTGAAGTTTTCATTGATGATTTTACCGTCCATGGAGATAGTTTTGACGCATGTTTAGGGCATTTGAAACTTGTTCTTGAAAAATGTGTTGAAACCAATTTAGTTCTTAATTCGGAAAATATCATTTCATGGTCGAACAAGGAATTGTGCTAGGACATGTAATATCCTCAAAAGGGATAGAGGTAGATAAGGCAAAGGTTGATGTTATTCAAAATTTACCTTATCCTACTAATGTTTGGAAAATCCGATCTTTCCTTGGTCATGCAGGTTTCTACCGACGTTTCATCAAAGATTTTTCATAAATCTCGGCACCCCTTTGTGAATTGCTGAAGAAAGATGTCACCTTCATAGTGGATGAGGATTGCAAGAAAGCTTTCGACACTTTGAAGGCATGTCTCACCACCGCACCAATCATCCGTTCCCCGGATTGGGAAAAACCTTTTTAAATCATGTGTGACGCCAGTGACTACGCCGTCGGAGCTGTCTTAGGAAAAAAAGACTGACGGGCCTCCCATTTAATCCATTATGCGTCTATGACACTCAATGGAGTGCAAAGGAATTACTCTACCACCGAGAAGGAGATTTTAGCAGTGGTTTTTGCCCTTGAGAAATTCTGGCAGTACCTACTTGGGGTAAAGGTAATTATCTTCACTGACCATGCAGCTCTTAGGTACCTCATGGCAAATAAGGAGGCAAAGCGACGATTGATCCGATGGGTGCTTCTTCTAAGTGAGTTTAACCTAGTGATAAGGGACAAGAAGGGGGTTGAGAAGCTGGTGGCCGATCATTTGAGCAGACTAATGCAAGAGGAGGACGATCTAGATAAAAGAGAGATAGCTGGAAGTTTTCCAGACGATACATTCTACACAACTCTATGTTGTGTAACCGCCCCAGCGCCTCACACCAGCCGCCCATGCGGCTCAGTCTAGGCGCCCCTGCGGAATTGTCGACAGAAGTTTGTCTTAAGCTCCAATCTTTTAAGCCTCAGTTTGGTGATATTGTGAACTTCATTGTCAGGAAAGATTATCCTCCAGACTTCACCAAGGCACAACGAGAGAAGGTAAAGGCTGAAGCTCCACACTACGTTTGGGACGATCCTTACCTTTGCAAGCATTGTAGTGACCAAGTGATCTGGCGTTGCATTCCGGACAATGAGGTACAATCTGTCCTAACTTTCTGTCATTCTAAAGCATGTGGGGGGCACTTTGGGGCAAACAAAATTGCAAGAAAATTTTGGGATGCCGGTTTCTTTTGGCCACACATTTTTCGAGACGCTTTTGCATTTTGCAAAGTGTGTGATAGATGCCAAAGGGTAGGAAATCTTTCAAGGAGACATGAAATACCCCAATCCTCTCTTATATTTTGTGAAATATTTGATGTTTGGGGATTTGATTTCATGGGGCCGTTTCCTACTTCATTCGGGAACACATATAATTTGCTTGCGGTGGACTATGTTTCTAAGTGGGTGGAAGAAAAGACCACCAAAACTGATGATTCAAAAGTAGTTGCAGCTTTTCTGAGGGAAAATATCTTTGCAAGATTTGGAATCCCAAAAGCCTTAATCAGTCATAGGGGTGGTACCCATTTTTGCAACAAGACGATCACAACTCTCCGTAAGAAGTACCACGTTCACCAAAAAGTATCAACAACTTATCATCCACAAACAGACGGTCAAGCTGAGGTGTCCAACCGGGAAATAAAGACCATTCTTGAAAAGAAGGTTTCTCCCGGGCGGAAGGATTGGAGTGCAAGGCTAAATGACGCCCTATGGGCATATCGGACATCATACAAAACTCCTATCGGGATGACCCCTTTTAGGCTCGTGTTTGGGAAAGCTTCCCACCTACCGGTGGAATTAGAGCACAAAGCTTGGTGGGCGGTATAGAAATGCAACATGAACATAGAGGAAGTGGGAGAATTCCGGAAGCTCCAATTGCAAGAGTTGGAGGAATTGAGGCTAGATGCATATGACCATGCTACCACATACAAAGAATAGACCAAAGCATGGCATGACCGGAACATTCTCCGGAAGGACTTCAAGCCAGGTTATAAGGTACTTCTCTTTCAATCACGTTTGAAACTCTTTGCAGGTAATTTGTGTCCGCGATGAACAAGGGCCGTTCATAGTAGCCGAAGTATACCCTCACGGGGCTGTGGATCTTTATGATCCCCAAACGCACAAGGTGTTCAAGGTAAACGGACAAAGACTAAAGCTCTACCTTGAAAGAGTCAAGAACGATCCAATCGACGAGATGGTGCTAGAGGAAGCACAATGAGAGAAGTAGAGATCTTACATCGAGCCAACGACTTAAAACAAAGGCGCTTCTCGGGAGGCAACCCGAAGGAATAAGAAGAGGAGCCTCTATCAAGAAACCGCCCCTGCGGCATTGTGTCCCCGCCCCAGCGGTGAAACTCATGCTAAGAGCCGCCTCGGCGCTGGGCCTGCGCATGCAACACGACTGTTACCGCCCCCGCGGTGACATCCCTACGCCCCTGCGGCGGCCATCCTTCACACGAATTCCTAGCGCCGCCCCCGGTGCTAAGCCTGCGTTCCCCTCTCCCTTGTCGCCGCCCCCGCGGCGACAAACTCCCGCCCCTACGGGTTTACCCAGAAAAGAAAAAAAAAGAGGATCTCGAAAACGCCTGCACCTACCATGCACCACCCTCCAAAACCCCCTCTCCTTTAGAAACACTCCAACGTCCCTGCACCCTCTACCCACAAACGCTCTGGCCGACGCCCCTGCCCCGCCTCCGACAGCCAGCTACCAGTCGTAACGCCCCTACGCCACCCTCTCCAACTGCCCCTTACTCTCACACATCTCTACAACCTTCATCCTCACCCATTTCACAAAATCCACCCTAGCTGCACCTTCGACAAAGCCTAAACCACCAAAGAAGTAACCGGAGCGGCCTCAGCGACACTCCTTCCATCGCTCCCCGGAAATCACATCTACACTTCTCCCGCACCTACGGCTACAAGCATCCACCCCTGCGCCTTACCGCCCCCGTGTCTGCACAGCCGCCCCTGCGGAAATCACACCAAAGAAGTCGTTTTCTTTTCCTTATTTCGACATTTGCTAATCTTTTGCTAAAATTACTTTCAAGAATGGAAGCCCCAAGGAAATAGAAGATGACCGAAGAAGAGAAGGTGCGTTAAAGGATTGTGCAGGATCGAGTTGTGTATGCAACTCGATTTTTGCATATTCCTACTCTAGAGAAACTAGGCATGCTAGAGAGCATGCAAGCTTTTTTGGCGAATGCCGGGCTCGGAGACTTCCTCCAAAAGAGTGCTCCAACATATCCCGAGCTCAGCAGACAATTTATCTCCACTTTCACAATGGAGAAGGAAGATCACGTGTGTATCGGCCTCACCTTCAAGTTCAACAAGGTGAAATACACTCTTGACTACGCCGATCTACGGGAGGCTTTTGGGGTGACTATAAACCCCTCTGCAAACTGGTGGGATCCAATCCCGGTCCCGGACTTGTGCGAGTTTTGGCAGGCAGCTACCGGGTCAGAATTCCATGCAGGGGGTGAGTACTCCAACAAACTCAGTCACCCCAGCTTGAGGCTCATTTCAAAGATCCTCATGAGTGTCTTCTGTGAACACAAAGAGGAAAACAAGGTCGCCCTCAAGGACCTCCCACTACTCTACTCCTGCCGTCCACAGATCGAGAAGGTGATGGATTGGCCCTCTCTCTTCCTTGCCGCTTTGAAGCGGATTAGGAGGGACGAGCCAAGGGATATTGTCGGCGGTGGGGTGATCTCTTTGATTGCCTCACAGGTGATGGACCTGTCCGAGTTAGAGGACGGGATGGCGGCTCTTCTCTACACCGAGGGGATGCTTAGGAGGTGCAAGTGATGACATGAATTATATACCATTATAATCATGTATATTATAGAGGTTTACCTTAATTTACTTTGCATTTAGAGAGAACTTGTGTACCTTTTATGTTTTATTCAATGATATTTCGAAAATAGAGGTATACACGAGTTTCGGTTGAATTATAGGTAAATTGAGTGGATTTGGAAGCGAAAGTGGAGCAAGGAGCATCTAAGGTCATTAGGGAAGCTAAAGGAGTCTTAGAGGAATCACAAAGAGCAAAGGAGTTGCGTAAAAGAAGCATAAAGGGAGGAAGGAAACAAGCCAAGAGACGAGCATTCTCTGTTGAAGAAAATCGTGCTATTTACTACATAAATCAGACGATTTTTCCCTCTAAAAATCGGACGGTTTAGTGTGTAAATCGACTAGTTCGATTTTCTCTACTTTCGGCTCAATGGTAAAGACGACTCAAAGCCCATCACTTTTAGGCTAGAGAGGTGTTTTGCCAAATGACCCATTAGCAAGAAACTGTAGTTTGGAACCCTAGGAACGAAAATGAGGAGGCCGCAGCGGGAAATCTTTACACGTTAGTGAGAGATTGAAGATTCTTGGAGAAGGATTGAAGCAATATTGCCGGGAAGTCAATCTTCATCATATTTGTGAGATTTCTTTGTTCCATTGTGATCTTTGTGGTTTTTGAACACGACGTTGAGTTAATTGAGAGATACATTGATTAGTTTTGATATTGGTTTACAGATTTGACGGTTATTGAGTTTTTATTCAAGATTCGGGTTCATTTGAATTATTTCACTCAATCTTAGTTTTGATTTGATTTTGAAAATGGTTGGCTAAAACCATTGTGATTTTGGGGAGAATAGTTGAAGATTGAGGCTTAGATGATGATAGACTGAACTCATTCAAACATTTGGACCCTGAGAGTTTAGATTTTAGCTTTGCGATAACAGGAAAATCGACCTATTCTTGAATAAATCGTCCGATTTATCTATGAACAGCACGATTTAATCCCCTGACGATCTTTAATTGATTTAATCGTTAACCAAAGATAATCCTTGCCCAAATCCCAACCTTGCTTAACCTTTTTAACCTCTAATTGAGTGTATGAAGAGACTTCAACCTTCACTCTACATTTAATAGATTAAGATTACAAGATTTGGGTAATAGAGAGATTCAACATCCTTTATTAAGATTTTAAGTGTGCTTCCTATTCTTTACCTTGGAGAGTCATATCCTGGGGTTTTAGGTAGTTAGTTTGAACATAATTCTTGTCCTTAGATCCTTCTATATTGCAGCCTTACCAACCCTTATAGAGAGAACCTTTGAGCTTGACAAATAGGTTTCGGAACTTCACCATACGACACCTACCTTTGAACACATAATCTTGGCAATATAAACTCTGTCCTTATATCCATTAGAATTGTCTTGATTCGAAAGCCGCAGTCGGATACTTGAATTCCTTGGAATCATTTCCCCTTTTATTAATAACAAAAGCTTTTGCATTTTGCTAGATAATTGAATTCGAATTTATTCTCACCACATTTTTGAGTTCGAATCTGGAATTTCTTACCTTGCTACAGCCGATCCGTACACTGTGGGTTCGCTTTGCTTTGAGTTCTAGATATAAATTTAAGACTTTGACGCACACACTTTTGAGCGAACAAGTTTTTGGCCTTGTTGCCGGGGATTTGGTCTAGACCAAATTCGGTTTTCGGTTGTCTAGCTTGAGAGCTCTTGTGATTTGATTAGTCTACTTGAGTGATCTTTGTAGGTTCTTTAGGTATATGCGAAAGACTAGATCCACTAAAGATTTAGTTCCTTTCGATTCCGAATTGGAGAAAACTTTAAGAAGGAAGTTGAAGGAAAAGAAAATGGCTGAAAATAACGAGAGAAACATCCAGGCTGAGTTGGATGAAACTCAACGTCAACTAAGGTTGAGTGAGAAAGCTCGTGTAGATGCTAAAACGAGTCATCAATTCCAAATTGATGAACTCAAGTCTATGATGTTGGACATGTAGTTGGAATTGAATGAATCTAGAAAGAAAAAGAAAGTCAAGAAGCCAACTAAGTCCATTAGGAATGATTCATCCGATGATGAAGAGCTCGATCCGGACATGCCGGAACTTGAGGAAATCAATCCAGTGGTTCATCCTATTCGTAACAACCCAAGACCACCGGTTGTTCCTCGCATTTTAGTTGTGGATGCGAGAGTTGCTAATGAATGTGATGAACCCCGAACTTTGGGGCAACGGATGGATCCAATTCAGCAACCACGCCGTCTAGGTGTGAATTTCGGAGCTGAGGACATCCAGGAGTTCAGCTTTACATCACAAGTTATCACCATGGTTCGCCAAAGTCATTTTGGTAGAGCAAGTGCTGAATCTCCACATCAACACTTGCAGAATTTCAAGATTCTCATGGAGACCATGAAGCCAAAGAAGGCTACTACGAGCAATTACAAGATCAAACTGTTCTTCTTTTCTTTGAAGGACAAAGCTCTAGCTTGGTACCAATCACTTCTAGCTGCAAAGCTACCCACATGGGAGGATCTATCTTTGGAATTCCTTACCAAGTTCTTCCCGCCATCCAAAACGGCGGAATTGAGATGTAAGATAAATGCTTTTTCTATGAAGCCTAACGAAAGTTTGTTTCAATCTTGGGAAAGGTTTCAGGATCTCTTGTTGGATTGCCCACACCACGGCATTTCAAAGTTGGAATTGTTGGAGATCTACTAGAAAGGATTGGATGTGGAAACACAATTCAATCTCCAATCTCTCTCTTGTGCAACATTTATGGACATGAGAGAAGATGATGCTTAGGACTTCATTGAGAAGCAAGCCCATGTGATTGAGAAGTATTCCCACCGAAAGGTGGATCCAAATAGCCGGAATCAAGGTGATCCGGGAGCTAAGTTGAACCATGCTTCTCAAACACAAATATTTTCCCTCAACAATGAAATCAAAGAGTTGAAGGAAGTAATCAAAACGAGCTTTCAAAAGGCTAAGGAGCAGAAAGCCAACTATATGGGAAGGGATAACAATCAAAGGAATGATCACCTGAACAATAACCGGAAAACAACTGGAATAACAACAATAGGAACTCCAACAATAGCAATTGGATATCCAATTAACAAAATCCAAGTAATCCCTACTCTCATGCTGAAAAAGCTTTAACACCTCCATCTTCTTCTACTCCTTTGAAAAGCAAGGAACAATCATCAAATCGATCGAACAAGTCCGATCCTATGTTGGAGACGATCCTAGGGAAATTACAAGGATTGGAGAGCTATATAAATTCGGTTGATAAAGCTCACAAGGCTTTAGAAAACCAAGTGTTTAGCAAAGCCGGAGAAGTTCCAAAAGATCAAGGGAAACTTCCCGGGAAGACGGAAGATAACCCAAAGGGAAGGGTTATGGCAGTCACAACTAGGAGTGGTGTAACAACTACCGATCCTCAACCCAAAGTAGTTGAAACCACCATCAAATAAGGGAAAGGAAAAGAGAAGGAAGATATCAATGTTCCTCCTCCCGCCTACAAACCACCTCTACCTTTTCGTCAATCTAGAGTGCGGGCACGCTTAGATAAACACTTCGGTAAGTTTATTGAGCTTATGAGCAAGCTGCATATTAATATACCTTTTATGGATGCAATTTTAGGTATGCCATCTTATGGGAAATTTCTCAAGGAGATCCTCTCTAACAAGAGGAAATTAGAAGACATTGGAAAAGTTAAGATGAGTACGGAGTCATCCGAACTCATCAAAACTATGAAAGAGAATATGCTACCTAAGTTGCATGATCCGGGATCATTTTGCATACCCATCACCTTAGGAGAGGTCACTTATGATGCACTTTGCGACCTTGGAGCAAGCGTGAGCATCATACCACTAGCTCTATGCAAGGCGGTTGGTCTAGGAGAGCCTAGACCGGTGAAGATAACACTTTACATGGCCGATCGTTCCACCACTAAGCCAGTTGGGATAATAGAAGATATTCCTGTAAAACTCGGTAAGTTTTACATTCCTATAGATTTTGTCGTTCTTGACATCCCTGCAGATTATCCAGTTCCCATCATTATTGGGAGACCATTCCTTGCAACGTCCGGATGCATGGTAGATTACAAGAATGGATAGCTATCCTTCAATATAGGTGAAGAGAAAGTGGAGTTCGTACTCTCCTCTTTAAACAAGGAGCCAGCCTTGAGAGAAGATGTCTTTGACATCTTTGATGAAGAATAGTCTAGAGAGGTGGTAAGTTCAATCCTAATAAAAGACCCACTTCAAAAAGTTCTTAGTATGAGCATCATGGAGGAAGGAGTAAAGCATGATTGAGACGATGATGTAACAGCATTAGAAGATGTGAAGGAAGAACCAAGAGCAGGATTTGAAGAGTTAGAATTAACCCCGGAAACTGTAAAAAAAATCGACCTACACGAAATAAATCACTCGATTTCTGAAAAGGCAAGTCGATTTTTGACAACAGGAAGAAAAATCGACCTAAAAATCGGACGATTTTCTTCACAGAGGGTCGATTTAGCGATGAATTCTCCGGTTTCTACAAACTTGACTACAGTTTTTCCCAACTCTAATAATGCACCTTCCCTACCTTCAGAGGCTTCTCCCATGACATTAGGAGGTCATGAATCATCAATCAAATCACCTCCTTCATTTGAATTGAAGCCCCTCCCTACACACTTAAGGTATGCATTCCTTGGCACTAACTCTACATATCTAGTTATAGTTAGCGCGAAACTGAATGATGATGAATTAGAGAAGCTTATGAATGTTCTAAGGCAATATAAAAGAGCATTAGGCTATACTATTGATGATTTGATAGGCATTAAACATTCTCTATGTATGCATAAAATCTTAATGGAAGAGGATTACAAGCCTTCACGTCAACCTCAAAGACAGTTAAATCCGATCATGAAAGAGGTCGTGAAGAAAGAAATCCTTAAGCTACTTGATGCAGATATCATCTTCCCTATTTCCGATAGCAAGTGGGTGAGTCCAGTACATGTAGTACCAAAGAAAGGAGGCATTACCGTTGTTGCCAACAAAAACAACGAACTTATTCCCACAAGGACATTTACTGGGTGGAGAATGTGCATCGACTACCGTAAGCTGAATGTGGCCACTAGGAAGGATCACTTTCCCCTTCCTTTTATTGATAAGATGTTAGAAAGTATAGCCCAACACTCTTACTTTTGTTATCTAGATGGATATAGCGGTTTCTTTCAGATTTCCATTCACCCGGATGATCAAGAGAAGACGACCTTCACGTGCCCTTGGGGTACGTTCGCTTATAGAAGGATGCCATCCAGTTTATGCAACGCTCCAGCCACCTTTCAGAGGTGTATGATGGCAATCTTCTCAAAATATGTAGAGAATATCATGGAAGTATCCATGGACGACTTTTCGGTATATGGTTCTTCCTTTCATAACTGTCTGTCTAACCTTTCATTAGTTCTTAAGAGATGTGAGGATAGTAACTTAGTTTTAAACGGGGAAAAGTGTCATTTCATGGTCACTGAAGGGATTGTGTTAGGTCATCTAGTATCACATAGAGGAATAGAGGTTGATAGAGCTAAGATAGAGACTATTGAGAAGCTACCTCCTCCATCCTCTGTGAAAGGAATTAGAAGCTTCCTAGGACATGCAGGTTTCAATAGGAGATTCATAAAAAAAATTTCTAAGATTTCAAAACCCTTAACTAATCTTTTAATGAAAGACGCCACTTTTGAATTCTCGAAAGATTGTTTAGAAGCTTTTTGCAGGATCAAAGAAGCTTTGATTTCAGCACCAATCATCCAACCACCTGATTGGACTCTTCCTTTCGAGGTCATGTGCAACGCAAGCGACATCGCTATAGGAGCCGTACTCGGACAGAAGAAAGATGGTCGCACACATGCCATCTATTATGCTAGCAAGACGCTAGATGAGGCTCAATCCAACTATGCCACTATGGAAAAGGAACTCCTAGCTGTAGTTTATGCTTTTGAAAAATTTTGTTCCTATCTTGTAGGTGCGAAGGTGATTGTCTATACAGACCATTCAGCAATTCGCTACTTGTTCACGAAGAAGGATGCGAAGCCAAGGCTTCTAAGATGGATCTTACTCTTACAAGAGTTTGATTTGGAGATCCGTGACAAGAAGGGCTCGGAAAACTCAGTTGCTGACCATATTAGTCGTCTTCTACGCCTCACCGACGAGATGGATGAACTCCCTATAGACGACTCATTCCCTGACGAGCAACTACATGAGATTGAAGAGTATCTTCAACACATCTCAAAAGGTAATGATCCATGGTTTGCTGACATTGTAAATTACCTTGTTTGTCAAGAGATTCCCCCGGACTTTCCTATGCTCAAAGAAAGAAGTTCTTTAAGGACGTCTGGCACTTCTATTGGAACGAACCTCTTCTATTCAAAAGAGGTCCCGATGGAATATACAAAAGATGTATTCCAGGAGATGAGGTTGAAAGTGTCATCCTCCATTGCCATTGTCTACCATGTGGAGGACATGCTAGTTCCCACAAGACTTGTGCTAAGGTACTTTGTTCCGGTTTCTTTTGGCCTACACTATTCAAAGATGTGCAAAAATATGTTGTTGCTTGTGATGCTTGTCAAAGGACAAGTAATATCTCTAGGAGGAATGAGATGCCTCTCAACAACATACAAGAAGTAGAGATCTTTGATGTATGGGGATTAGACTTTACGGGACCTCTCCCATCTTCGTGCGGAAACCAATACATACTTCTAGCCGTAGACTATGTCTCAAGATGAGTTGAGTCAATCGCTTCTCCTACTAATGATGCAATGGTAGTGGTGAAGTTCTTCAATAGAACAATCTTCCTAAGGTTCGGAACTCCCCGAACCATCATTAGTGACGGAGGAACGCATTTCACAGCCCGTCGATTTGAGACTCTATTGGCTAAGTATGGGGTGACCCATAAGATAGCTACACCATACCATCCGCTAACTAGCGGGCAAGTTGAGATATCCAATAGAGAGATCAAGGGAATTTTAGAGAAAACTGTCTCTAAAACAAGGAAGGATTGGTCAATGAAGCCTGACGATGCACTATGGGCGTACAGGACTACCTTTAAGACACCGATAGGTACGACTCCATATAATCTCGTTTATGGTAAATCTTGTCATCTTCATGTAGAGCTAGAGCATAAAGCATATTGGGCTATCAAGACTCAACTTTGACATGAAAGAAGCCGGAGAGAAGCGGCTTTTGGATATTAACGTGTTGGATGAGATCCGGCTAAATGCGTATGAGAACGCAAAGATCTACAAGGAAAGGACGAAGCGCTGGCATGATAAGCATATCATTCCAAAGGATCTAAAAGAAGGAGATCAAGTCTTTCTATTCAACTCAAGGCTTTGACTATTCCCAGGTAAGCTTAAATCCCGTTAGACAGGACCTTATGTAATTAAACGAATTTTCCCCATGGTGCAATTGAAGTATGGGGTGAACAAAGCAAAATTTCAAAGTTAATGGCACACGGTTGAAGAAATACACCGGAAGCCCCGGTTGAGGAGATAGCTCCTACCTCCTCCATTGAACACAAAACCATGCACCGTCCAGCTAAAAATGATAAATCAAGCGCTTCTTGGGAGGCAACCCATGAAAGTATAACTCTTTTCTTCTTTCATCATTTAGTTAGCTTAGTTTAGTTGCTTTGTTTCTTTTATTTTTTCTTTTGTTTGTTCCTCGAGGCACTCTTGGTTTGTTTGTGTCAATAATCGCAAGAAATTAGGTCCAATTTGAGAAATCAATGAAGAAGGGGAGCATTAATTAGATCAAATTGCAATCTTCAAGAAACACAAGGAAGGAAATCGAGTTACGCAAAGCAAATCGTTTGATTCGGGAACAGAGCAAGTCGATTTTTGGCAACAGGAAGAAAAATCGACCCATCAGATCGACCCTCCCTGAATAAATCGTCCGATTTTCTTCATGAGCTGAGAAAATGAAAGAAAATCGTCCCGACGAATAAATCGCCCAGATAAATCGCCCAGATAAATCGCCCGATTTTCTTTGTTAAATCTCCGGCCTATATAAAGCCTTAAACACTCGATTCTCTAATTCCACAAACCCTCCATTCCCGATTTCCTTCTCTCAAAGAACCGAAAATCGCTCACATTCTCATTTCCTCATTCGTTAATCGTTTTGAACGATTCTTGGCCCTAAACTGAAGCATTTTCGACAAGGAACAAGGATCTAGCAACAGCAATCTTGCCAATCGACTCATCCATCCGGAATTCAGGTTTTTCATTCCGAAACCTAAGTTTTTCGTTCGATTTTGATTCTTGCCTAGAAGTTGTTTGTTTGCTGCGATTGATTGAGGGATTTGCTTAGAAACAACTATAGGAGACTGTGTGGTGATAGTTTAGTCAAAACTTTACAGAATTTTGAGAATCGTTGAAATCGACAAAAAAATCGACTCAACCTAGGAAAATTGTCCGATTTTTCTAAAGAACATCCCAATTTTTAGTTGCAGAAATGGAGACTTTAAAGAGAATTACTCGAAATACGGGAAAGAAGAAGGGATCTTCTTCCAAAGCCCCTCCCCCACCTCCACCACTCTCTCAAACCATCCTAAAACTCCCTCCTCCCCTATCCAACCATAAGAAGAGATATGAACGTCTCTAAGATCGCCCCTTCACCCCTCCTCGATACATTGTGCTAGACGATTTAGACTCTTTGTTTGTTCGAGAGGATGTGGATATGATGTTAGATAGAGTTGGGCTGAGACAGTTTGCTTTGATTAGGGAGGATGCCTACACCGAGATCACCCTAGAGTTCCTTAGCACATTTGAGCATGATCCTAGAGAGATGACGGTCTCTTTCTGCCTCATGAACCACAACCATACTATGACTATTGATGATTTTGGGGATTTGTTTGGTTTTTCCTACTCTGATGCAGGCACATTTGCGAGAGGAGTTAGTGCTAGTGCATTTTGGGAGACCATCTCAGTGGGAGAGTATGGTCGTGATAAGTGGAAACCTGGAAATTCGAAAGAGGCTAGTATGTACAACCTCTCCTTTAAGGTAGTGCATAGGATCCTTGGTGAGTGCGTATTTGCACGGACGGAGACCCCACAGAAGCCAAAGGTTGACGAGCTCTTTATCTTGTATTGCATGACATGTAGCACCATTCCCGACATCACCTCTATGCTTGTTGACTATCTTGGAAAGATAGCCAATAAGGCAAAGGGTGATATTTGTGCTGGAGGCCTTGTCACTCATGTGGCAAAGGCATTGGAGTTAGAATTCTCGGGTTGCACCTTAGCTAAGAGTGCCCAGCCCTTAGGATCACAGAGATTAGTTGCTAGACAGGTCTTGATTCCTCAAGGGAGAGGAACCCTTCATGTGCCCATGCCATGGGCAAAGGATCCAAAGAATAAGCCATCTGAGATTGTTTAGAAGTCCGAATACACCATTCGGAACAAGAGGAATTGGAAGGAGACATTCGTACTGATGCTTGAGGAGATAGCTCCTCCTTTGTATTATGATGATGATGCAGGTGACACTGAGGATGAGGAGGATCATGAGGATGAAGTACACCAGGGGACCATGCTCGAGTTCGAGAGTGACACTTATAGTGGTCACGCCACGGATGCCATGGACACCGACACTCATGGTGCAGGACCTAGCCGGACTAGTCGAGGCACTGAGGAGACAAAGGACGACATGCATCCACCTCGCCACTCCTTTGCACATGCCCCTAGTCATGGTGGAGGTCATGGACGAGGACGTAGACTTCCCCGCCATTTTAGAGACTTAGTCTCTAGCTTCCAAAGTCTCCGCACCGACTATCTGGCTCTCCACACCGACTATAGCACCTTGAACACTCAGTTCAAGGAATACCGGTAGGAGACGGACACTAGGCACACCTCCTATGACGGCCAGATGAGAGACATGTACTACCATCAGTTCGGCCACTTCTATGACCCTAGTGCACCGATGTATCCATATTCTCCACCTCCACCACCACCGACCGAGGATTGAGCTTCCACACCTTTTACATTGTAAGTATTTTTCTCCATCTTATGCTTGATTTTTCACATTGGGGACAATTAGATGTTAAGTATGGGGTGGGGGTACTTACAATCTCTTTTGCTTCATCTTAGCACTGTATGCACTTTGTACTACTTTTGATGATTTGGCTTGTAATAACTCTTGCACTACTTGCTTTCCACTATGACATTCGCATTTGCATGCTTTCTTTCAAATACTATGAGTTTTCAAAAAATTTTGTGCTTCTTATGGTGGAAATGAACTCTATGATGAGAATTGTGATGTGGATAGGCAAAAAGATGACTTGGTTATGTTGAGATTTTAATCATAGCATGAATGACCTTACTTTTGTTACTTGAACACATGAATAAGTTATATGATTTTGATGTTTTGATAAGAGAATGAAATAATGGTCGAAGCTATATTATAAGTTCTTTTGCATCATATAAGAATGACCAAGGCAATTCGCTTCTTCTCTATTCATATCTTGTTCATGCTAGCTCCTTAATGACATATATGACCCTCCTTTTACCATCCGGGAATTAGGATAAGTGATTGAAAAAAGGCATGTTTGATGTGGGAGGGCCAATAAAAATGTGTTAAGTGAAAGTGTAGCAATTCATAAGTTTGGAGACATTGAATATGAGGATGAGTAACTCGGCACCATTCACATAGCCAGGTGTTTTTTTCTTGCCAAATTCCGATTGAACGACAAGTCCTAACGGGATATGGTATGTGCATCAAGGGTTTGAGGCATCTCGAAATTTAGAAACGCCGATCTCCTAGGCTTCGGTTATTGTGCACCTCTGTCCATACTCTCAAAAAGTAAAATATAAAGAAAGCAAAACTTTCACATGCGAAGCATGTGTGGTGAAGTAAAATTCTTGAAGGTATTATGTTGTCCCTCTTTCCCAAATTAGCACCACAATTACCTAAAAGAAATTCCCTCCCTTAACACGTTTCTTAGACCCTTCTTTGATTAGAAGACCTTGGCACTTTTATGTATGTATTTAAGACTTCATGGCTTAGACTTGTTTGATTTTAATTGTCTCTACATCTTTATCATGTTTTTCATTTGAGTTTTTGAGAAAGAAAAGATAGTTAATCCATATTACTGTTATCATTGATACATGCCTTGCCTTTCTATGCCTTGAAACATCACTTTGAGGGTGATCCAATCAGAAGAAGCACTATCAAATAAAAGGTTTTTGAGTTTTCATACATATATAATCCATGACATCTTGTATTCTAAATTTGAGTCTTGCTTGGGGACAATCAAGGGGCAAGTATGGGGTATTTTGATAACATGAATTATATACCATTATAATCATACATATTGTAGAGGTTTACCTTGATTTACTTTGCATTTAGAGAGAACTTGTGTACCTTTTATGTTTTATTCAATGGTATTTCGGAAATAGAGGTCTACACGAGTTTCGGATGAATTATAGGTAAATTGAGTGGATTTGGAAGCGAAAGTGGAGCAAGGAGCATCTAAGGTCATTAGGGAAGCTAAAGGAGTCTTAGAGGAATCACAAAGAGCAAAGGAGTTCCGTAAAAGAAGCATAAAGGGAGGAAGGAAACAAGTCAAGAGACGAGCATTCTCTGTTGAAGAAAATCGTGCGATTTACTACATAAATCGGACGATTTTTCCCTCTAAAAATCGGACGGTTTAGTGTGTAAATCGACTAGTTCGATTTTCTCTACTTTCGGCCCAATGGTAAAGACGACTCAAAGCCCATCACTTTTAGGCTAGAGAGGTGTTTTGCCAAACGGCCCATTAGCAAGAAACTATAGGTTGGAACCCTAGGAACGAAAATGAGGAGGCCGCAGCGGGAAATCTTTACACGTTAGTGAGAGATTGAAGATTCTTGGAGAAGGATTGAAGCAATATTGCCGGGAAGTCAATCTTGATCATATTTGTGAGATTTCTTTGTTTCATTGTGATCTTTGTGGTTTTTGAACACGACGTTGAGTTAATTGAGAGATACATTGATTAGTTTTGAGATTGGTTTACAAATTTGACGGTTATTGAGTTTTTATTCAAGATTCGGGTTCATTTGAATTATTTCACTCAATCTTAATTTTGATTTGATTTTGAAAATGGTTGGCTAAAACCATTGTGATTCTGGGGAGAATAGTTGAAGATTGAGGCTTAGATGATGATAGACTTAACTCATTCAAACATTTGGACCCTGAGAGTTTAAATTTTAGCTTTGCGATAATAGGAAAATCGACCTATTCTTGAATAAATCGTCCGATTTATCTATGAACAACACGATTTAATCCCCTGACGGTCTTTAATTGAATTAATCTTTAACCAAAGTTAATCCTTGCCCAAATCCCAACCTTGCTTAACCTTTTTAACCTCTAATTGAGTGTATGAAGAGACTTCATCCTTGACTATACATTTAAGAGATTAAGATTGCAAGATTTGGGTAATAGAGAGATTCAACATCTTTATTAAGATTTTAAGTGTGCTTCCTATTCTTTACCTTGGAGAGTCATATCCTGGGGTTTTAGGTAGTTAGTTTGAACATAATTCTTGTCCTTAGATCCTTCTATATTGTAGCCTCAACAACCCTTATAGAGAGAACCTTTGGGCTTGACAAATAGGTTTTGGAACTTCACCGTACGACACCTACCTTTGAACACATAATCTTGGCAATATAAACTCTGTCCTTATATCCATTAGAAGTGTCTTGAATCGAAAGCCGCAATCGGATACTTGAATCTTTGGAATCATTTCCCCCTTTATTAATCACAAAAGCTTTTGCATTTTGCTAGATAATTGAATTCAAATTTATTCTCACCAAATCCCTGAGTTCGACTCTAGAATTTCTTACCTTGCTACAGCCGATCCGTAGACTGCGGGTTCGCTTTGCTTTGAGTTCTAGATATAAATTTAAGACTTTGACGCACACACTTTTGAGCGAACAGCAAGCTCCTCCGCCGGGACGGGGAGAACCTATTTTGGATCTCCCTTGCAGATGGGAGCCACCTCACCTACCTCCCCCGGCCTTTACCATTAGGAGGTGAGCTCTCCGAGCTCTACATTCCAGCAGATCCTTTCGTGCCGAGGAGGACACTAGTGGCCATTGTGGAGAGGCATGCTGCCAGCTCCATCCGGGCTCATCAGGAGGAGCACCTGCCCATCCCAGATGACGAGTAGATGCCCACTACGGCACTAGAGGAGGATTTGTCCCTAGCGAGCCACATGGCAGTCCGATTACCAACGGACTATGCTGGAGCAGCAGCAGAGCTGGCATACCAGTTTTGCCACCTCTATGACCTCCCACTTTGACCAGAGTTAGGAGGCCTGGCAGGCAGCCCAACAGCAGCAGCTGGAGGCTCAACAGCTGGCTTGGCAGGCCAGTTTTGAGACCTCTGTTGGCCGCCGGATGACAACCCAGCAGGACCACATAGATGACATCTACCACCGGCAGGAGCACTTCTTCCGCCATTTTCCTTACCCACCGGAGGAGGGTCCACGTGGTTCATCCGGTCCACCCCACTGAGGGGTATATTTCTTTTCCTTTCTCCAACATTTATCTTTGACTCGTTTCCACTTTAAGGACAAAGTGTACTTCAAGTATGGGGGAGGGATATATCATTGCCTGTACAGTTCATTGATTTGTTTTGCATCTTTTGAATTCAGATCGAAATTCACAAAAAAAAAAGAAGAAGAAAAAGCCAAAGAAAATGAAAAAAAGGCATGAAAAACCTTGGATAAACCGAAAACCCGAGAGGGCGGTTTAGGCAAAAAGAAGGTAGTCCGACCAACCTTAGGTTGGTGCAAAATTGGACTTGAGGGAAGTGAGTTTAAGTGAGAAAAGAAGAAGAGCGTCAAGGTGAAAACCCGAAAGGGCGCCTTGGCAAAATGAGCGACACTGAGTGTAGGTTCCCCTTCCGGCGTTTGGCGACATAAGAAGGGGAGTCATAAGGAGGTTGTCCGGGTAGGCCACTGTTGGAGCAATAAGGATGGTAGTTTCTCTCTTTTTCTCATTTTTCCTCTCTTTTCATTCTTTCTTTCTTGGTTTTTCTTGTTTTCATTGTCTTTTCTTGCTTACCCACGCTTCCTGAGGCCTTTGAGTCTAGTTGCTGCCATTTGTTTTACTCGGGATGAGTAAATGGTCTATGTATGAGGGAGTTTGATAGGTGATGGAATTACTATCATTTAGGATAGTTTTTTGAGTCTTAAGATTGCATTTGTGTCGATTTATGCTACTAACTCCTTAGTCCTGAAGAAAAAGACTAAAAGAAGCTAAGCAAGGAGTTATAAGCACTTAGGAGTGAAGATCGTTCACAAAGCAAAGCTTCTGTTGCCTCACCGCCCCTGCGGAGCCCTTCCACCGCCCCTGCGGGTGACGTCTTACACCGGAGCGCTCCCTGCGCCTTCACTAGCGCCAACCATGAAGTGTGTCAACGCCCCTGCGCCACTCCTTGGCGCCCCTGCGGTGACCTACCCTGAAGAAACGAAGACCAGCTCCCCTACGTCTCTCATTGCGCCCCTGCCTGCGCCTCAACCTGGGAGCTGGAAGGCGAAGAGGCTGTGTCACGTCCCCTGTGTCAACATAGGGACGCCCCGGCGGCTTGGCATCAGAAACGTCACAAAGTCGAAGGGTCAGACGTTTGAAGAGCATTGAAGATCCGCCCCGGCGACTTGACATCAGAAACGTCAGGAAGTCGAAGGGTCAGACGTTTGAAGAGCATTGAAGATCCGCCCCAGCAGAATTGCCTAGCCGCCCCTACGGCCTTGAAGAAGATCAAGCGTTTTTGCCTTCACCGCCCCTGCGGAGCTGAAGGGCGCCCATGCGGCTTAATGTGAGAAGCTTTACTCCGGCTGTTTACGCCACCTTTATGGCATTAAAGATGGTTGTTTCGGGCGGGCCAATTACTCCTATTTAGTGCCTTTTGTAGTATAAATAGTCCTTGGTTGATTGCTAGAATCATCCATCTTATCATCTTGTTATCCAACAAAATTATCCACTTAGATTGTCTTGCTACCTTGTAATGAGTTGCTAACTCCCCAGCTACATTGGGTTGGTTTGAAGCTGCATTGTTACTTTGGTTGTAAGTTCTTTATAATATAAGTTTTCATTCAGTAATACTTTGTGTCTCCTTGATCTCCATTGTCTAATTGCATGTTTACTATTGCTTGAGATTGATCACCTTAGGTTCTAAAGTACATGTAAACAACTAGGATTAATAGGTTCCGGGTTCGGGTCTTTAATCTAGTAGCAACTTTAAGTAATAACGGGTTGTGATTATTAAAGAAAAGGAACACATATATAAAGATAAGTTTAACGGTTTTAATGTTCTCTTTATATCCCTTAGTCTTTGTTTGAAAGCTAACTTGTTATTTGTTCTTGTAGGTTTACGGAACTCTAACCTGTTAAGTTGTGTTGATGCCGGTTGGCTCAACACATATACATGATCGAGACGGAGATTACTTGAAAACTTGTAAAAGGAACTCACCAAAGTAGCAATTACATGCTTAAAATCAACCTAGTGTAGATTCATCCATTATTGTCTTACTTGTCGCATTAATCGTTTTCATAAGTTTTTGTGCATCAATTCAACCAAACCCCCCCCCCCTTGTGTTACTTGTCACTATAATCGATAATCGCATCTAAAACACCTTAACTCTCTTGAGTTCGACCCTTACTTAATCACTATACTTGTTCTTAGTGCTAAGTCGGGATTTACTTTTGATTGGTATAGACGACCATAGAAATACCGTCGGCCAATTATATCTTCAACATCTATGATGAAGAAGATTCTCGAGAATTGGTGAGCTCTATCCTTATTAAAGATAATCTTGAGAAAGTTTTGAGTTTTAGTTTGATGGAGGATGGTTTAGATGTTTTGTGTGATGCAGATGGCCGAAGCTTGGAAACATTGGAAGCAGATCCAAGAGCTAGATTTGATAAATTGATTTAGGAGTAGAAAAGCACATTAGGTTTTGGTCCTAGTTTCAGTACCTCGACCGAGACAGCTTCCGGAACAAACGAGGTGATCTTATCTTAAGATCACCTCGGTCACCCATCTCGGACCCTGACTGAGACAGCAGACGAGATGAAGTCAACTGAGAAGGACAATATGTTCATTGATGATTCATTCTCTGATAATCATTCACAACAAGTGGAGCATTGGTTTCGCCAAGTTTCTGAAGGAAGAGAGCCTTGGTATGCTAACATCGTCAACTATCTTGTTTGTCAATAAGTACCTCCCGGATTAACATACGCTCAAAGGAAGAAGTTCTTCAAGGATGTACGTCACTACTATTGGAATGAACTTCTATTCTTCAAGAGAAGTCTAGATGGGATGCTTCGACGAGGCATTCCCGAAGATGAAGTTGTTAGTGTCATACAACATTGTCACTCACTTCCTTGAGGAGGACATGCTAGCGCTCACAAAACATGCGCTAAGGTATTGTGTTCCGGTTTCTTTTGGCATACATTATTTAAGGATGTGCAAGCGCTTGTTGTCTCTTGTAATGCAAGCCAAAGAACAGGGAACTTGTCTAGAAGGAATGAGATGCCGCACAACAATATTCAGGAAGTTGAGATTTTTGATGTATAGGGAGTTGATTTCATGGGACATTTCCCATCATCCGCAGGGAACCTCTATATCCTCTTAGCTGTTGATTACGTTTCTAGGTGGGTGAAAGACATTGCTTCTCCCACTAATGACACCATGGTGGTTGTGAAGTTCTTCAATAGAACTATCTTTCCACGTTTGGGGACACCGAGTATCATCATCAGCGATGGAGGGACACATTTCATCAACCGGAAGTTCAAAGCACTTATATCGAACTATGGGGTAACCCATAAGGTAGCAACCCCATATCACCCTCAGACTAGTGGGCATGTGGAGATCTCGAATAGAGAAATCAAGGTAATCTAGGAGAAGACCATTTCAAAGATAAGGAAGGATTTGTCCATGTAGCTGGACGATGCTCTTTGGGCCTATAGGACCGCATTAAAGACTTCCATTGTACCACCCCTTACAATTTGGTATATGGGAAATCTTGTCACCTACCTGTTGAGCTAGAGCACAAGGGATATTGGGCAATCAAGTGGCTGAATTTCGACATCAAGGAAGCCGGAGAGAAGAGACTTTTAGACATTAATGAGCTGGAGAAGTTGGGCTTAAACACTTATGAGAATGCCAAAATCTACAAAGAAAGGACGAAGAGATGGCATGATAAGCATATCGTTCCTAAGGTGCTCAAAGAAGAAGAACTTGTTCTACTCTTCAACTCCCGTCTCCGTGTTAGCATGAAATATGGCGATATTCTAGGCACTTATTTTGGTTGTTTTTCCCTCATTATTGTGTACATGGATAATGCTTTGAAGCAAATGTTAGCTCATTCGTCTATATTGTCTATATGGAAGTCTACACTAGCTTTGTGTTGATTATAGGTGAATACGAGCTAAATCGGAGCAATTGAGAGAGAAAAGGGAGTAAATCGATCATGTTCGAGGATTGGGAGATACATAAAGGAAGCTAAGGAAGAGCTAGGATGAAGATTGACAAGAAACAAAGGCAACAACAAGCAACATACACTTCCACGCCCTGAATTACGGCCGTAGACGAGTCCACGCTCTAAACCACGGCCGTGGATTTGGCATCATGAATATGGACTCGAGTTTCGAGCACTCCAGTAAGTTACACGGACTAAATTACGGTTGTGGAAGTCACAAGGCACCGTAATCTGTTTCCACGCTCTAAACCACGGTCGTGAAATGCTATGAGACCGTGATT
This sequence comes from Fagopyrum homotropicum, assembly GCA_033239125.1. NCBI lineage: Eukaryota > Viridiplantae > Streptophyta > Magnoliopsida > Caryophyllales > Polygonaceae > Fagopyrum > Fagopyrum homotropicum. The sequence continues at coordinate 82,973,455 of BSWB01000005.1, read as the reverse complement.
TAGGCGATCTTTTGACGTGTCATTATTGGCCACGCCATTTACATATTGGGCATTGACGTAACTTTTCCCCGTCTTATAAAAAGGCTAGAAAAGAGAGTTTTGAGGACGGCCGCTTACCCTTGTTTTCAACATTTTTGCCTTGAGTTGATTGGAGATCACCGAGAGTCGCGGAAACGCCGGATTATTGAAGATTGGAGATTGCTCACAGTGAAGGTTTAGCCTTTTTATTAGGTTTTGATATTGAAGACGGATTGACATCCCGTTCTTCATAGTTGCCTTAGATCATTGTGAGGTTTTGTGTTACATATTCTGAATCCATTAACATTGCTTCTTGTGTTTTGGATTTAAGATTGGTTTTGAAGTTTTATTAAGTATTTGAGGGTTTTCACCTTTTATTCTCTTTAATTCGAATATTGATATCATAACAAACATTGTTGGCTAAAACCCCTTAGCGATTCTAAGGTGAAGGGTTGATAGTTGTGGCTTAGATGATGATAGATCGATCGTAATTTGATTGGACCCTGAGAGTTAGAGAAATATTGTCGACGAACCTAAATCACGGCCTGTTCTAGGGCTTCCACGGCCGTGGTTCTCAAGATCTACCCGTGATTTACTTCAGTTTACGAACCTTGCTTTTACTTTAATCCAAAGTTAAAAATTAGCTTTAACCTAGTCTTGGCTTGTCTTTTGTAGGTAGTAGTGAGACTCAACATCCTCTATTTCGGTTTCGAGTGTCACAACCTTAACCGTTTGAGTTTATCTTGATCCTTGGGTTACAAGCTTGGGTATTTGAGATCAATTCTAGTCTCTAGATACTTTCTATACTGCAGCCTCAACAACCTTTATAGAGAGTTCTTTTGGTTAGACATATAAGGTTCTGGAACTTCACCGTACATTACCTTACCTTAGCATACCTTTACAATCCTCTACTCTGCCCTTATATCTATTGTATGTCTTGAATCGATTGCCATTATTAGATACCTGGATCTTTAGGGTTGCTGTTTTACCAAATATTTGCAAAGCTTTATGCATTACTCGCTCGATTACTTGAAACTGATTTTGTTTCACCATCTCCCTGTGATCGATACTCTAGAATTCTTGCTAATCTACGCTAATCCGTACACTGCGGGTTCGCTTGCTTTTATTCTAGTTTTATAAATTTACGACTTGATTGCACGCACGTTTTAGGGCGAACAAGTTTTTGGCGCCGTTGCCGGGGACTGTTCTTGCTTTTTCTACTAATCATTCTACTTGAGTGTTCTTGCAGATTTGTGTTCTTAGGTACACGCAAAGTTCTTGTTCCGGCAACGGAACAGATTTTCGACAAAGAAAAAGTTTTTGGCGCCGTTGCCGGGGAGTTGGTCAAGACCAAACTTCAGTTTTCGGTTGTCGAGCTTGGGAACTTTGCTCTTGTTATTTGATATCTCTTTTATGTTCTATTTGCAGGTTTTCTTAGGTATATGCGAATGTCTATATCCAACAAAGACCTCTTACCTTTTGATCCGGAACTTGAGAAAACTCTTAGGAAGAAAGCTAAAGAAAGAAAGATGGCTGAAAATATAGAGAGGGATTTCCAAGCGGAGTTAGAGGAGTCTCAAGCTCAATATAGGTTGAGTGAGAAGGCTCGTAAGGAAGAAGCGGAGCGTCATCAATTCCAAATTGATGAGCTCAAAGTTATGATGTTGGACATGAAGTTGGAGCTGAAAGATGCTAAGAAGAAGAAGGTCAAGAAGCCAACTAAGTCCATTAGGGTGGAATCATCCGATGATGAAGAATTCGATCCGGTTATGCGACCATTAGAGGAGATTGATCCAACAATCAATCCAGTCCGGAATAATCCATATCAGCCGCCAATCCTCGTGTCCCAGCTGGGGGTACGAGAGCCGCTCGTGTAGATGAGGAGCGAAGAACTCTTGGCCAAAGGATGAATCCGATTCAACAACCACGCCGTCTAGGTGTGAACTCTGAAGCTGAAGATATTCAAGGGTTTAGCTTTAACCCGCAGGTTATTACCATCGTTCGCCAAAGCCAATTTGGAGGAACGAGTGCTGAATCTCCACACCAACATTTACAGAATTTTTAGATTCTAATGGAGACAATGAAACCAAAGAATGAAACCACCAACAACTACAAGATCAAGCCATTCTTCTTCTCTTTGAAAGAGAAGGCTTTATCTTGGTATCAAGCTCTTCCAAATGGAAGAATCAACACATGGGAGGATCTATCTTCGGAGTTCCTAACCAAATTCTTTCCGCCATCCAAGACAGCGGAGTTGAGAGTTAAAATCAATGCTTTTTCTATGAAATCTAATGAATGTTTTCCCACATCATGGCATTTCCAAGTTAGAGTTGCTAGAGATATATTACAAGGGGCTGGAGGTGGAAACACAATTCAAGCTCCAATCCCTTTCATGTGGCACATTCATGGACATGAGGGAAGATGACGCTTGGGTCTTCATTGAGAAGCAAGCCCGAGTCATTGAGAAGTATTCCCACCAGAAGGCGGAAGCTAACCGAGTAGAGCAAGGAGCTAAGCTAACACAAGCTGCACAAACTCAAATCTTTTCTCTCAACACCGAGATTAAAGAGTTGAAGGAAGTCATTAAAGCTGGCTTTCAAAAGCCTAAGGAGAAAGATGTTGGATACTTAGGAAACAACAATAACCATCAAGGGAATGAGAACACCAACCGCAACAACCGGAACAACAACCGGAACAATTAGAACAACAACAACCGGAACAATAATTGAAACAACAATCGGAATTCAAACAACAATTGGCGTTCCAACCAACAACAAAATTCCGGTAATTCTTATCCCAATTCAGGAAATTCACTAACACCACCATCTTCTTCTTCCATTCCTTTGAAAAGCCAGGGAGAAGGATCTAATAGCTCAAGCACTTCCGGAAAGGAGAAACCCGATCCCATGATGGAAACAATCTTGGGAAAGCTTCAAGGACTAGAGAATCACATCACTAAGGTTGATAAAGCTCAAAAAATTTTAGAAAACCAAATGTTCAGCAATGTTGAGGAAGTTCCTAGAAACCAAGGAAAACTTCCTGGAAATACGGAGGACAACCCGAAGGGAAGGGTGATGGCTATCACAACTAGGAGCGGAGCAACAACTACCGACCCACAGCCTAAGTTTGTTGAAGTTCCCATCGAAAAGGAGAAGGAAGACATCTACATTCCTCCTCAAGCTTACAAACCTCCCCTACCATTCCCACAATCTAGAGCAAGAGCGCGTCTAGACAAGCAGTTCAGTAAGTTCATTGAACTCATGAGCAAACTGCACATTAACATACCTTTCATTGATGCAATTGTAGGTATGCCCGCTTACGGGAAGTTCTTAAACGAGATCCTCTCTAACAAGAGGAAGCTGGAAGATGATAGCATGAATTATAGTCTATATTTTGGGACTTGTTTAGACGTTTTATCTTCAATAATCTGCATGTTTGAATGTATATTATACGATTATATCGTCGTTTCATCTACCTTTGCGGGAATTGATGTCTACACCAAGTGTCGTTGTAATCGTAGGTAAAATGGCACGTTTTGCATCAAAATGGAGCTAAAAGATCTAAGGAGTCATTGGATCTACATTCAGGAGCTTAAGAAAGAATCCACGAAGCATGAAAATGGATTAGAAATTTACTTTGGACCAGATTTAAGAGATTTCAATTCAGTTTAGAGCTACCTCGGTCAGCTACAGGACCATCTCGACCGAGGTGATCCGGAGGAGCGTCCCGACCGAGGCGAACACCTTGGACGCGGCGAGATATATTTTATTCTTGGCTGAGATCTTTAATTTTTGGAAGGAGAGATCTTATATTTTTAGGCTGGATTTCTGGAAGGAAGATCATATATTTTATGGGTTTATTTATGAGAGATAGATATATTTTATTAGGAAAATATCTTTTCAAGATATTTTATCTTTGGAAGGTAATTTTCCTATATAAAGGGTTGGATTTTCCACAAGTTCAACCATGCTTATACATGCTAAGAGCATCCAGCAGTTAGGAGGGATTTTTTGGAAGGTTGAAGGAAGGTTGAAGAAAGATTGAAGGAAGGAAGTTCATAGCTTTTATAGCTTTTGTGAAGGGTTTTGTAAGATTCTCTTAGATTCCCTTTTTGTTGATTGTCTTATTGGATTGTGATCCAAGGAACGCTTGTTTGTTTGATAATTGATTCAATTATTGAAACCTTTTTCTTAAGGTTTTTGTGTTCAATTATTCACTTTCTTCCCATATACTTAATTATTGCTTTCATGATAATGAGTGGCTAATTTCTTTTTGTGATTCTAGCGTTATTGGCTGAAGTTTGTGGGAAAAACAATGATAGAATAATCCTAAATTCCAGTAGGACCCTGAAAGCTCGAGTCTTTATCCTTAACCTTAGAACGTCTCGCTCAGTCGATGAACATCTCGGCCGGGGTGGAATTCGTCTGACCGAGGTGACTTTCTGATCCGAAACTGAGAGTTAAGTGTTAGAGTTTGTCAAATCCTATTCTTATTACACCTTTCCTGGTTCAATGCAAGCTTAGGATGAGACTTACCCAGTAATTCCTTTGTTTGTTTACCCAAGATCATAAGTGTAGGTAATAAAGGTTTATCCTTTATTGGGGTTTGAGTGTGCTTTCATCCCATCTTTGTGAGTTAGCCTGAGACTTACCCGGTAAAGGTTGATTTTATTCCCTTAGTTGGTTTGTTGGTTTGAGATTATAGTTCTTTTCCTTAATTCCTTGAGACTTACCCGGTAATAGGAGTTACGGTTTGGGATTGTGAGTAGTGAGACTTACCCGGTGATCTATTCCACTTTAGAAACACCTTGCCTATGCAAAATCTCAACTTTGTCCGCTTTATCTTGAGATCTTGAGTTGGAACCACAACTAGATGCTTTAATCCCTAGAATTGCATATTCCTTTAATTGACTTTTTATCATCTTTCATTGTTTTAATCGCTTTTGTGGTTATTAGTAGCATTGACTACTTATATTGGCTTTGTTTCACCTAAGTCCCTGAGATCGACACCCCGGAATTCTTGCTTTTACTACGATTGAACCGTACACTGCGGGTTCGTCTCCTTGTTTTAGGCATACATCTAGGGGTATAAATTTAAAGCTTACACACACCATTTGGAGCGAACAAGTTTTTGGCGCCGTTGCCGGGGACTTGGTCTAGACCGAGCCGGTTGTGGTGATCTTTCGGGGCACTTGCCCCTGTTTCTACTAACCACTCTACTTGATTGACTTTCACAGGTTCTTTTTCTTAGGTTTATCCGAAGAACCCGCGCTGGGAAGGAAATCGTTCCTTACGATCCCGAACCGGAAAAGACATGCAAAAGACGCTTGAAAGAAGCTAAGATGGCCAACCAAGAGAATCGAGATCTTGAGGCCCAATTCAAGGAGGTATTGGAACAACTACGCCTCAACAAAGAAGAATTGCGACTGGAAAAGTAAGAAACTCGCGCAAGGACCGAAGCGATCGAGCAGATATGGCGACTTTACGGGACCAATATCTACCTCGACCAGCTCCAGCTCCTCGACCGAGGCAGGACCCAGTACCTGCTGCCCCGGCCGAGATACTTCCACCTCGGATACCAGTCCGAGATGTTCTTTTTGCAGGTATTCCACAAACCCTAGGGCAGAAGATGGACCCTAATCAACAGCTGAGGCGTCCAGGAGTCAACCTAGGTGATCCAGCGGATCATGATTATGAGCTTCGACCGCAAGTTCTTTCCATGATTCGCCAATTCTAGTTTGGAGGGCTAGAGAGGGAATCTCCGCATCAACATCTACAAAACTTTGAGATCTTGATGGAGACCTTGAGACCTTCACGGTTAGAAAACAACAATTACAAGCTAAGGCCTTTCTACTTCTCTTTGAAAGACAGGACGCTTACTTGGTATCAATCTCTCCCTCCAGGAAAAATCAACACTTGGGAGGAGATGACGACGGAGTTCTTGACTAAGTTCTATCCCCCCACTAAAACCGTTGAAATGAGAGGGAAGATCAATGCATTCATCATGAAGGACAAGGAGAGTTTGTCCAAGTCATGGGAGAGATTTAAAGACATCCTTTTGGATTGCCCACATCATGGGATTCCAAAGATAGAGTTGTTGGAGATATACTTCCAGGGACTGGACGGCAACACCCAGTTCAACATTCAACTACTATCCGCAGGCACGTCCATGGACATGCCGATTGACGAAGTTTGGGAGTTTATAGAGAAGCATGTTTTGCACATAGAGAAATACTCCCACCAAGGAGCTGAAGGTGGAGTTAAAAGAGTCAACTTTCAAGAAACTCAACCAAACAATGATCAACTCACCACTTTGAATAATGATGTAAAGCAATTGAAAGACCTTTTGGTTGCTCAAACCAAGAAAGAGGAGGAAGGATATCAAAATTCAAGGAACAACGGTTACCGGAACAACAACAACGGTTCCCGGAACAACAACTACAACAACAATAGATGATCCAACAACAATAATTGGAGGGCAAACAATCAAAATTCGGGTAACACTTACTCTAACTCCAATTCGAATGACTCCTCTAATCCTTTCCTCTCTTCTTCTTCTTCTTCTTTTTCTACTCCATGAAAGAGCCAGGAGCCTGGATCAAGCTCATCCCAGCCGGAAAAGAAAGATGCGGTGCTGGAGGCCATCTTGATCAAGCTCAACTCTATGGAGATGTCCATGACTTCATTTTTGAAGGCACAAAAAGCCTTAGAGCAACAATTCTTTAACAACGCGAATGAAGCGCCAAGAGATCCAAGGAAGCTTCTAACAAGGACGGAAAGCAACCCCAAGGGACAAATCATGGCAATAACGATAAGAAGTGGACTGAAAACTGCAGATCTAGTGCCTCGGTCGATGCCAGTATAAACGAAGACCACCTCGGTCCAGATACAGTCGAAGAACACTTCGGCCGAGGTGCCAACCGAGGTTGAGCCACAGAAAGCGTCGGACAAAACTGAAGTTTATGTTCCACCTCCTGCATATAAACCACCACTTCCATTCCCCGAGTCAAGGGCCAGAGCACATCTAGACAAGCATTTTGGTAAGTTCCTTGACTTGATGAATAAACTACATATTAACATCCCTTTCCTTGATGCTATTCTAGGGATGCCCGCCTATGGGAAGTTCTTGAAAGAAATTCTATCAAGGAAGAGGAAGTTGGAAGACTTTGGTGAAGTAAGGATGACATCTAAATCCTCGGAGCTTATTCAAATCATGAAGGAGAAGATGCAACCCAAATTGAGAGATCCCGGCTCACTTTGCATTCCCATTCAAGTTGGGGATGTCACTTGTGAAGCATTGTGTGATCTAGGAGCCAGCGTGAGCATCATCCCGTTGGAGCTATGTGTGAAGATCGGACTTGGAGAGCCCAAGCCGGTGAAGATACGGTTATACATGGCGGACCGCTCCATTACTCATCCCGTGGGCATTTTGGAAGACGTTCCGGTCATGTTAGGTAACTTCTATTTACCTATAGACTTTGTTGCACTTGACATTCCCGCAGATTATCCCGTTCCTATCATTCTCGGGAGACCATTTCTAGCAACTTCGGGTTGCCATGTGGATTGTAAGAACACCAAGTTGCAATTCAACATTGGCGGTGATCAAGTTGAGTTTGCATTGCTCGCGGCAATGAAAGGAGAGCGGCTAGGAGATGTGATAACACGATTTATGACTTAGGTTTAGGAACTCATTTAGATAGTTTTTCCGTTCATTCATGCATGGTTTGCTCTAGTTCGTAACGATTTGACTCAATTCATGTATTTTGTCGAGATAGATGTCTACACGGACTTTTGCATGCTTTGTAGGTATTTTGGGAGCTTTAGGAGCTTAATCGATACATTTGAGGATCGTTCCTCGAGATGACACACCTTCGAACTCATTGGGATGCAAGCTAGGGGCTAAGAAGGACACATGGGACCTTGTTGGTGCATGCCATACACCAAATTGTGGCTTGATGATCCGTATAGTGCAGAAGCACCAAAACCACGGTCATTGGAAGAACCACGCCCGTGGAAATAGGCCGTGGTTTTCCCCAGACAGTTGTGACAGTTGTCCCACGATCTTCATGGCCGACTCTTGCAAATTTGGAGGATAAAAGGTGGTCCTGCAAGGCTGTTAGAAAAAGACCCCTCACTCCCATTCTCTCCCACACTCTCCACAACACATATTCTCTCATTGGAAGATTGGATTTGAGCTACTCTTGAAGGAGAAGAAAAGGTTCCATTGGAGAAGAAGAGAAGAACACACCATTCTTAGTCTTTGAATGTTTTGAGTGAGTTTTGTGAAGACGTTTTTAAGGTTTTGTAAGAATCGATTGAACCTTCTTTTCAAGGGTTGTAAGTCTTTCTTAAACTCATATTCAGCTTGGATTTCTTGTTCACTTGCTTCATCTCTTTGTCATTTCACCCTCTTGACATGGATTTCATAATTTTATGCTTGATGATTTTGATTGTGATGATGCATGTTGTAGGCTAAATAGATGCGATTCTAGGGTAAAGAAAAGATGGTTATGGCTTGGACTATGATAGAATATACTTAAATGTATGCTTGGATGACTCGCTTTATTGAACCTAGTCAATGTCGAAAACCACGGTTTGATCTTGCCTTTCCACGACCGTGGAAAGGGATGAACACCCCGTAATTTTGATTAACTTGCTTGTATTGATAAATCTAAGTGTTAGGTTGTTGATTTGTTGAAATCCTAGTGTTAGTTGAGCTAAATCTATCCTAGGGTGACCTAGTGTTAGCAACTAAGAGTTAGAAGAGACTTACCCGGTGATTCTTGCTCTTAGATACCGAAGATGACGAACTCTAGGTAGTAGTGAGCCTCATAAGTCGCTATTGGACTGAGTGTGCTAGGATTGATGTTTAGGACTTGCCTTCCCGAGACTTACCCGGTAAGGAGAGGTTAGATCCCTAGATAACCATCCGGTTTGTGTAGAATTCCTATCCTTAGGCTCTTTGAGACTTACGCGGTGATGAGACCTTAGGAACGGACTAGTGGACCATGACCCCTACCCGGTGATTGATCCCAATCTAGAAATGCTCACTCCCAACATACTATAGTTGATCCAAGGAATGATTAGATAGCTTCAGTCTTATGCCATAACCAGAATTTCCAACCCCCGTAATCCGCTTTTCTCTCTTTGATCTCATATCTCGTGTTTGTCTTGCTTGAATGTGTTTATTTGCTAGATCCTTAGTTTGTTTTGCCTTATTATATCATTGTGATCCTTGATTGATCACAACACAAAACCAATCCAAATTAATTGAGATTTTCATTTATTTGTTTCTTTCTCTTTTCTTAGCCTAGATCAACACTATCCTTAGTCACTAATCGATTCAATCTCACCTCAGTCTTTGTGTTCGACCTCGGAATACTATCCTTACTACAAAACGTCCCGTACACTGCGGACTCGCTAGGAGTTAGGAAAAATATAACGAGTATAAATTTAAGACTTTTCCGTGTCACGTTCTTAGCGTAACAAGTTTTTGGCGCCGTTGCCGGGGACTAGGTCTAGATTGAGTCATTGTTTGTGATTATTTATAGTGTAGGTCTTTCTTGTTGCTTTTGATCTTGTTTGGTTTGTGTCTTTGCATTTTCAGGACATCTCTCATCCTTCATGTGTATGCGAAGATCTCGTGGCAAGGATTTAGCTCCATTCGATCCCGAACCGGAGAAAACCCTTAAGGCTAGGTCTAAGAGCATTAGAAAGGAGAAGGAGATGGCCGCAAGAGATCTTCAAGATTAGTTGGATGAGGCTTTAGATCAAATTAGGTTAAGAGATGAGCTCTTGTAGAATGAAAGGAGACTTGCCAATGAGAGGCAAGAAGCAACTAGGAGGGAGATTGAAGAGATTAGGCAAGCTCTTGTGCAAAGAGAGCTTAATCGTGAACAACCTCCACCTCCACCACAACCGCAGCCGGCGGCGGTTAATATTCGTGTTGTTCCCATTGCTATTGAAGAGCCACAAACGTTAGGGCAACGTATGGATGCGGCACAAAGAGCACACCGTCCGGGTGTGAACTTAGGAGATCCCGCAACCCATGATTACGAGCCCCGCCCTCAACTTCTACAAATGATCCGGCATAATCAATTTGGAGGGATGGAAGGAGAGTCTCCTCATCAACACTTGATGAACTATCATATCTTGATGGAGACTCTAAGACCGCCTAGATTGGAGAGCAACAACCATAAGCTTAGGGCTTTCTCCTTCTCACTTAAGGATAAAGCCTTGGCTTGGTATCAATCTATTCCACAAGGGCGAGTGAGTACTTGGGAGGAGATGACAACCGAGTTTTTGACCAAGTTCTTCCCACCTTCCAAGACTACCGAGTTAAGAGGGAAGATCAATGCCTTCGTAAAGAAGGATAGAGAAAGCTTATTCAAGTCTTGGGAGAGGTTCAAAGACCTTCTCCTAGATTGTCCACACCATGGTATACCGAAGATAGAGTTATTGGAGATCTACTTCAAGGGGCTTGATGATGATGGCCAATTCAAGCTTCAATCACTTTCCGGTGGAACCTTTATGGAGAAGAATGTGGATGAGGCTTAGGAGTTTGTAGAGAAACAAGCTTTGGTGATTGAGAAGTACTCCCATAGGAAGAGTGATGGGAGGAAAGCAGGAGCATATGAGGTGAGTGAAGTCAGCATGAGTAACTTCAAGCTTGATGCAATCAACAATGAGTTGAAATCTTTGAGGGAGTTGTGTGCTACAACTTTGAAGAATCAAGCAACCCCTCAAGTGTAAGTGCAAGCAAACTTGTCTTCCAAGGAAGAAGATGTGAACTACATGGGAAGGGGCAACTACAACAACTATCAAGGCCCAAGGAACTTCAACAAAAACCGGCAATTCAAAAATTACCGGCCTAACCACAACCATCCCGGGTTTTCCTACTCTAACCCGGATGGAGCTTTGAACCCTCCCGCTTTCACAAGCGCAGCTCCACCACCAAAGGCTTCACAAGAACCTCCACCCGGATTTACTCAACCTCCAAAGGATAGAACCGAGATGATGTTTGAGCAATTTCTTGGAAGGTTGAGTGGTCTTGAGAGCACGGTGACTTCCATTTCTAAGGCCCAAAAGGTGTTGGAAGCACAAGTGTTCCAAAAGGCGGGTGAAGCTCATAGAGATCCGGGAATGCGTCCCGGAAGAACCAAAGACAACCCAAGAGGCCAAGTGTTGGCCATCACAACAAAGAGCGGGTTGAGCATGAAGGATCCCTTGCCTAAGGGAAGTGACAAGGGAAAGCAACTAGTGGTTGATGAAGAGACCTTGCAAGAAGAAGGAGGAAATGACAAGGAAGATGAGCCAACATATGTGGCACCACCACCATACAAGCCACCACTACCATTCCCACAATCACGAGCAAGGGCTCGCTTGGACAAGCACTTTGGTAAATTCCTTGAACTTATGTCTAAATTGCATATTAACATTCCGTTCATCGATGTTATTCTAGGTATGCCGGCATATGACAAGTTTTTGAAGGAAATACTCTCCAACAAGAGGAAGTTGGAGGAGTATGGAGAAGTGAGGATGACGAAGAGATCCTCGGAGTTGATTCAAACCATGCGGGAGGAGATGCCTCCTAAGCTAAGAGATCCGGGATCTTTTTGTGTACCAATTGGAGTGGGAGAAGTGAAGTATGAAGCCCTATGTGATCTTGGGGCAAGTGTAAGCATCATACTGCTTGCACTTTGCAACAAGGTTGGGCTAGGAGAGTCAAAGCCAGTCAAGATGACCCTTTACATGGCGGACCGTTCGATCAATCACCCGGTTTGAATATTGGAAGACATTCCGGTGCAACTAGGGAAGTTCTATGTGCCCATAGACTTCGTTGTTTTGGGGATCCCGGCGGACTATCCGGTTCCTATCATCTTGGGGAGACCATTCCTAGCCACTTCCGGATGCTTGGTGGATTGTAAGAAAGGAATTCTCTCCTTCAACATTGGAGAAGAGAATATTAAGTTCAAGCTGTCCATCATTATGAAGGAGCCAGACCTTGGTGAAGATGTGTTCAACATTGTCGAGCAAGAGGAGTCTAGGGAAGTTGTGAGCTCGATCTTGATCAAAGACCCCTTGGAGAAGGTTCTTAGTTTAAGTTTGATGGATGAAGGAGTTGAGCAGGCTTGCAATGAAGAAATCAAGGCTTTGGAAGCATTGGAAAAGGAGACAAGAGCTGAATTTGAAGCACACGAAGGTGTGCCGAATTTCTGTAAAAACCACGGCCATGTAGGGAAAACCACACCCGTGGAAAGTCCCGTGGAACTCTCTGGAATGCTCCGAAATGCTAGCTTTGCAAGTTCCACGGCCGTGGTTGTGCTAGAGCCCGTAATTTTGCCCGTGGTTTCTCCAGAAACTACATTGGTTGATGATCAAGCTTCAAGGAGCCTTGAGGAGTCTTCCATGGCTTTGGATTCATCTCAACCAACATTATATGGATCGTCTCCACTCGATAAAGGTCCTCCTAAACTTGAACTTAAACCCCTCCCCTCTCATCTTAAGTATGCCTTTCTTGGTGATGATTCTACTTATCCGGTTATTCTGAATTCATGCTTAAATGATGATGAGTTGAATAGATTGTTGCATGAATTGAGATTGCATAGGAAAGCCATTGGCTATACCATTGATGACTTAGTTGGCATTAAACCTTCTTTGTGCATGCATAAAATCTTAATGGAAGACAATCATAAACCTTCAATTGAACCTCAAAGAAGACTAAACCCTATCATGAAAGAAGTAGTCAAGAAAGAGATCCTTAAATTGCTAGATGCGGGAATCATCTTCCCAATTTCGGATAGTAAGTGGGTTAGTCCCGTGCATGTGGTTCCTAAGAAGGGTGGGATGACCGTAGTAACCAATGAGAATAATGAACTAATCCCAACTAGAACGGTTACGGGATGGAGGATGTGTATTGACTATAGAAAACTAAATGTGGCCTCTAGGAAAGATCACTTCCCTCTTCCTTTCATTGACCAAATGCTAGAGAGATTAGCTCAACATTCCCATTTTTGCTACTTAGGCGGCTATAGTGGATTCTTCCAAATCCCTATCCACCCCGATGATCAAGAAAAAACCATATTCACATGTCCTTGGGGTACATTTGCATATAGGAGAATGCCATTTGGGTTGTGTAATGCACCCGCCACCTTTCAAAGGTGTATGATGGCCATCTTTTCTGAGTATATTGAAAACATCTTGGAAGTGTTTATGGATGAATTTTCTGTTTATGGATCTTCTTTTGATGATTTTTTAGCTAACTTGTCTCTAGTTTTGAAAAGATGTGAGGAGACTAATCTAGTCTTGAATTGGGAGAAATGCCACTTCATGGTAAGTGAAGGTATTGTGTTGGGACACTTGGTGACCATAGAGAAGTTGCCACCACCTACCTCGGTGAAGGGGGTAAGGAGTTTTTTAGGGCATGCCGGTTTTTACCGGAGATTCATTAAAGATTTCTCTAAGATTTCTAAGCCTCTTACTGACCTACTAATGAAAGATGTTGAGTTTGTTTTCTCTAAGGATCGCCTTGAGGCTTTTTGTAGGTTGAAGAATTCTTTGATCTCCGCACCCATCATGCAACCGCCGGATTGGAATCTACCGTTTGAGATCATGTGTGACGCGAGTGATGTAGCCGTTGGGGCTGTTTTGGGACAAAGGAAAGATGGGCTTACACATGCCATCTATTATGCGAGCAAGACGCTAGATGATGCCCAACTCAATTATGCTACCACCGAGAAGGAGTTGCTAGCGGTTGTGTATGCATTTGAGAAGTTCCGCTCATATCTTGTTGGAGCAAAGGTCATTGTGTATACGGATCATGTTGCGATCTGTTATCTCCTTACAAAGAAGGATGCCAAGCCTCGGTTGATTCGGTGAATCCTTCTTCTTCTAGAGTTTGACTTGGAAATCCGGGATAAGAAAGGGTCTGAAAATTCTGTGGCGGATCACCTTAGTATACTACCACCATTGGAGATTGGGAAAGATGACATCCCGATTGATGACTCATTCCGGGATGAGCAGTTGCAAATGATGGAGGAGTGTCTACTTCAAGTGTCTAGAGGAAGTGAGACATGGTATGCCGACGTTGTGAACTATCTTATGTGCGAGGAGGTACCACCCGGTTTGTTATATGCCCAGCAGAAAAAGTTCTTCAAGGATATGAGGCATTACTATTGGAGTGAGCTGCTTTTGTTCAAAAGAGGGCCGGACGGAGTCTTTAGGAGATGCATACTGGAGGATGAGGTGGAGAGTGTGATCCGCCATTGTCACTTCTTGCCATGTGGAGGCCATGCTATCTCACACAAGACATGTGCTAAGGTGTTACAATCGGGTTTCTTTTGGCCAAGTTTGTTCAAGGATGTGCAGAATTTTATGGTAGCTTGTGATGCTTGCCAAAGTACGGGCAACATCTCAAGGAGGAATGAGATGCCCTTGAATAACATACAAGAAGTGGAGATATTTGATGTGTGGGGTGTGGACTTCATGGGACCATTCACCTCTTCTTCTCGCAACCTCTACATCCTATTGGCGGTAGACTATGTTTCAAGATGGGTGGAGGCAATCGCTTCTCCTACAAATGATGCCAAGGTTGTGGTGCGGTTCTTCAACCGAGTGATCTTCCCTAGGTTTGGAACACCAAGGGTGATCATAAGTGATGGAGGGAAGCACTTCACTAATAGGAACTTTGGGGCACTTTTGGCTAAGTATGGGGTGACTCATAAGGTGGCAACACCTTACCATCCCCAAACTAGTGGCCAAGTGGAGATCTCCAACCGGGAGATAAAGGGAATTCTTGAGAAGACGGTTTCAAGGATGAGAAAAGATTGGGCTATGAAGCTCGATGATGCTTTGTGGGCTTATAGAATCGCTTTCAAGACACCAATTGGCACCACTCCCTACAAGCTAGTTTATGGCAAGTCTTGCCACCTTCCGGTGGAGATGGAGCATAGAGCATATTGGGCTATAAGGTGGCTGAATTTTGACCTCAAGGAGGCCGGAGAGAAAAGATTGCTTGATATGAACGCTCTTGAGGAGATCCGGTTGGATGCCTATGAAAACGCCAGGATCTACAAGGAAAGGACCAAACGTTGGCATGACAAGCGTCTCATCCCGAAGGAGTTGAGTGAAGGAGACTTGGTCCTTCTCTTCAACTCAAGGCTGCGGCTCTTCCCCGGAAAGCTAAAGTCAAGATGGATGGGTCCTTATGTGGTGAAAAAGATCTTTCCCCATGGAGCGGTTGAGATAGGAGGGGAGCATTGTGGAGATTTTAAGGTGAATGGGCATCGGTTGAAGAAGTATATCCCGGGAGCTCCGGTGGATATTATTGCCCCACTTCACCTAGAGTGAGACGCCCCCAAATTTGGTCAAGCTAATGACCTTAAAGAAGCGCTTGATGGGAGGCAACCCATTGGTAGACATCTTTCCCTTTTTCGTTTTTATTTTTGTTTTGATTTTTCTGTTTTTGTGTGTTTGGTGTGCTTTGTGTGTGTGCTGGAGTCTTGGTAGCATGGAAGCCTTGCATGGCATGTGGATGATGATGAGTCCCTCATCAATTGTTGGTGGAGCGGACGCGGGACTTGGACGGCTAGCGGCGCCTAGCGCGGATCCCGACGCCATAACAAACACTTTGAGCTCTCTACCATCGTTGATAGGATCATCCTACATCACTCCATTTGAGTAATCCCAAATATCAAAGCAAGCCATTTTTACATTGTGAGACCCCTCTTTCACTCTTCTTTACTTCATTTACACATTCGGGACAATGTGTTTCTAAGTATGGGGTGGGGTTTGCATCATCTTTTGCATGACTAGCATCTAGGGTAGTTTCTTTTAGTCACATGCTTCATTATGTTTTGCATTATACATACATATTTAGAAAATTCCAAAAAAATCTCCACAATGCTCCCATGAATGGCCTTGTGTGTTGAATAGATGAATGCATATGTGGACTTGAAGTACTTATCTTGAATCCCATGAATGATTTGTGATCATGATGTTTGTCTTGATTGGATTGAGGATTGAAAGTCGAAATTACATGCTAGTTCTTGCACATCATCTAGGAGTGATTAAGGAAATTCATCTTTCTCTTTTGACCCATCCGGGAATAGGAGCATGTTAGTGTGTTATGTGTGTGAAAAGCAAGTGTGGGGTCAAGTTGTTGATGAATGAATGTTGTGAATGAAGTGCTGAAATTGTTGTGAAAGTGTAGACAAAAATATAGGTTTGGGGACGTTGGTTTAAATGACGAGTAACTCGGCACCATTCACATAATCGGGTGTTTGTGCCTTCCCAATGTCAAATAAACCGATAGTCCTAACGAGCTTTGGTATGTGTGCCCGGTGTGGATGCAGCTCGAAAAATAAAAAAGCCCGAGGATGGCTAATCACCAAGGTTTCGGCTTTTGTACACCAATGCCATTGACTCAAAAATAAGTGAAAGAAAAAGAAAAGAAAGAAAAGATGGAGAAAATATACACTTGTGGGATGTTGATAAAAAAATGTGAAGTTGTGAAGTTAGTTCCATTCCCGGATTAGCATCACATGACCTAGAAAAACTCCCACCTAATCACAACGTGTCTTAGCCTCTTATTTGCTAAGCCCTTGTGACCTATTTGCATGTGTGTAAGACTTAGTGATCTAGATTGAATATGCTCATGATCATCTTCACTTCTTCATTTTTTACATTTCATGCATGCTTTCGAGTTAAGTATAATTGTCTTTCCGTACCTTCATATATATTGATGCATGATCGCTTGTCTATTGCCATAAAGCATGACTATGAAGGTGATCCAATATTAGAAGCACAACTCCAAAAAGATTTTGTTGTTTTTCTGCATGCATAAATCATGTCATCTCTTAGTCTATAGTTGGGGACTTGCTCGGGGACGAGCAAACCTTAAGTATGGGGTATTTTTGATAACACGATTTATGACTTAGGTTTAGGCACTCATTTGGATAGTTTTTCCGCTCGTTCATGCATGGTTTGCACTAGTTCGTAACGATTTGACTCAATTCATGTATTTTGCTGAGATAGACGTCTACACGGACTTTTGCATGCTTTGTAGATATTTTGGGAGCTTTAGGAGCTTAATCGATACATTTGAGGATCGTTCCTCGAGATGACACACCTTCGGACTCATTGGAATGCAAGCTAGGGGCTAAGAAGGACACATGGGACCTTGTTGGTGCATGCCATGCACCACTTTGTGGCTTGATGATCCGTATAGTGCAGAAGCACCAAAACCATGGTCATTGGAAGAACCACGCCCGTGGAAATAGGCTTTGGTTTTCCCCAGACAGCTGTGACAGTTGTCCCACGATCTTCATGGCCGACTCTTGCAAATTTGGAGGATAAAAGGTGGTCCTCCAAGGCTGTTAGAAAAAGACCCCTCACTCCCATTCTCTCCCACACTCTCAACAACAAATATTCTCTCATTGGAAGATTGGATTGGAGCTACTCTTGGAGGAGAAGAAAAGGTTCCGTTGGAGAAGAAGAGAAGAACACACCATTCTTAGTCTTTGAATGTTTTGAGTGAGTTTTGTGAAGACGTTTTGCAAGGTTTTGTAAGAATCGATTGAACCTTCTTTTGAAGGGTTGTAAGTCTTTCTTAAACTCATATTCAGCTTGGATTTCTTGTTCACTTGCTTCATCTCTTTGTCATTTCACCCTCTTGACATGGATTCCATGATTTTATGCTTGATGATTTTGATTGTGATTGTGCATGTTGTTGGCTAAATAGATGCGATTCTAGAGTAAGGAAAAGATGGTTATGGCTTGGACTATGATAGAATAGACTTAAATGTATGCTTGGATAACTCACTTGATTGAACCTAGTCACTGTCGAAAACCACGGTTTGATCTTGCCTTTCCACGGCCGTGGAAAGGGATGAACATCCCGTAATTTTAATTAACTTGCTTGTATTGATAAATCTAAGTGTTAGGTTGTTGATTTGTTGAAATCCTAGTGTTAGTTGAGATAAATCTATCCTAGGGTGACCTAGTGTTAGCAACTAAGAGTTAGAAGAGACCTACCTGGTGATTCTTGCTCTTAGATACCGAAGATGACGAACTCTAGGTAGTAGTGAGCCTCATAAGCCGCTATTGGTTTGAGTGTGCTAGGATTGATGTTTAGGACTTGCCTTCCCGAGACTTACCCGGTAAGGAGAGGTTAGATCCCTAGATAACCATCCGGTTTGTGTAGAATTCCTATCCTTAGGCTTTTTGAGACTTACCCGGTGATGAGACCTTAGGAACGGACTAGTGGACCATGAGACCTACCCGGTGATTGATCCCAATCTAGAAATGCTCACTCCCAACATACTATAGTTTATCCAAGGAATGATTAGATAGCTTGAGTCCTATGCCATAACCGGAATTTCCAACCCCTGGAATCCGCTTTTCTCTCTTTGATCTCATATCTCGTGTTTGTCTTGCTTGTTTGTGTTTATTTGCTAGATCCTTAGTTTGTTTTGCCTTATTATATCATTGTGATCCTTGATTGATCACCACACAAAACCAATCCAAAAACATTGAGATTTTCATTTATTTGTTTCTTTCTCTTTTCTTAGCCTAGATCAACACTATCCTTAGTCACTAATCGATTCAATCTCACCTCAGTCTTTGTGTTCGACCTCGGAATACTATCCTTACTACAAAACGTCCCGTACACTGCAGGCTCGCTAGGAGTTAGGAAAAATAAAACGAGTATAAATTTAAGACTTTTCCGTGTCACGTTCTTAGCGTAACAAGATGATATCTTCAACATCTATGATGATGAAGAATCAAGAGAATTGGTGAGCTCTATCCTTATTAATGATCCACTTGAGAGAGTCATTAGTTTTAGCATAATGGAGAAAGGTATAGATGTTTCTTGTGATGCAGATATACGGAGCTTAAAAGCGTTGGAAGAAGATCCAGGAGCTAAATTTGAGAAATTAATCCAGGAGAAGAAGATCTCCAGTTTCGGTCCCAGTTGTAGTACCTCGACCGAGGCACTTTCTGGACCAAGCGAGGTGTTATTGACTGAAGAACATCTCGGTCACCCTCTGTGGACCTCGACCGAGGTCGAAAGCGAGATGATGTCAACTGAGAATAACAAACCTCTTACTCCCTTTTCTGACATTCATCCTCAGTTGGTAGAACACTTTCTCCACCCAATATCTGATAATAAAAGACCTTGGTATGCTGACATTATTAATTATCTTGTTTGCCAGGAAATACCACCCGGATTGACGTACGCTCAAAAGAAGAAATTCTTTTAAGACGTACGCCATTACTAATGGGATGAACCGCTGCTATTTAAGAGAGGTCCGGATGGGATGCTTCAAATATGCATTCCGGAAGATGAAGTTTCTAGCGTCATACAGCATTGTCACTCACTTCCTTGTGGAGGGCATGCTAGCGCTCACAAAATGTGCGCCAAGGTATTACGTTCCGGTTTCTTTTAGCCTACATTATTTAAGGATGTGCAATCGTTCGTTGGCTCTTATAATGCATGCCAAAGAACAAGGAACTTATCTAGGAGGAACGAGATGCCACTCAGTAACATACAAGAGGTTGAGATCTTTGATGTATGGGGGGTAGATTTCATGGGACCTTTCCCATCATCCGGAGGAAACCTCTACATTCTCCTAGCTGTCGACTACGTCCCTAGATGGGTTGAAGCCATTACCTCTCCCACTAATGACGCCATGGTGGTTGTGAAGTTCTTTAACAGGACTATCTTTCCACATTTTGGGACTCCACGCATCATCATCAGCGATGGAGGGACACATTTCATCAACCGGAAGTTCAAGGCACTTCTATCGAAGTATGGGGTTACCCACAAGGTAGCAACCCCTTATCACCCTCAAACTAGTGGATAGGTCGAGATCTCAAATAGAGAAATTAAAGCGATCTTGGAGAAGACCGTGTCTAGGACGAGGAAGGATTGGTCCACGAAGTTGGACGACGCTCTTTGGGCTTACAGGACCGCATTCAAGACTCCCATTGGTACCACCCCTTATAATTTGGTATATGGGAAGTTTTGTCATTTGCCCGTTGAGTTAGAACACAAGGCATATTGGGCAATCAAATGGTTGAACTTCGACATCAAGGAAGCCGGTGAGAAGAGGCTATTGGATATCAATGAGCTGGAGGAGCTGCGTTTGAACGCTTATGAGAATGTCAAGATCTATAAAGAAAGGACGAAGTAATGGCTTGACAAGCGTATCATTCCTAAGGAGTTTAAAGAAGGAGACTTAGTTCTACTCTTCAACTCCTGCCTCCGCCTCTTTCCAGGTAAGTTGAAATCTAGATGGACCGGACCTTATGTTGTGAAACATGTTTTCCCTTATGGTGCAGTTGAGATTTGGGGAGAAACAAGTGGAAGCTTCAAGGTCAATGGTCATAGACTTAAGAAATACAAACCGGAAATCCCGGTTGAGGAGGTTGCACCACTATACCTTTTTTGAAAATACCGTACGGTCCACCTAGCGACCTTAAAATCAAGCGCTTC
The DNA here is from genome assembly GCA_033239125.1 of Fagopyrum homotropicum. Lineage (NCBI taxonomy): Eukaryota > Viridiplantae > Streptophyta > Magnoliopsida > Caryophyllales > Polygonaceae > Fagopyrum > Fagopyrum homotropicum. Next base: position 82,952,941 of record BSWB01000005.1, on the reverse strand, counting down.
TTGGGAGGCAACCCAAGGTATTGCTTTCTTTTCCCTCTTTCTAGTCTAGTTTTAGATAGTTTGCTTTTGCTTTGCTTTGCTTTGTTTTTGGCGTCCTAGACAGACAATAGGTGACATCTAAGGAAGGAATACAACCCAGGAGAAAAACTAGAAGGAAAGAAGTTCGAGAATTTGAGAAGACGGAGTTTGACTGAGACACATCTCGGTTGCTGTCACAGCACATCGACCGAGATGATTCTTGAGCAACCGAGGCGACTAGGGTAACTGAAGATCCACCTCGGTCCGTACCACCTCTGTCCAGTCGAGACCATCTCGACCGAGGTGACAGCAGTTCCAGAAAAGGGTATAAAAGGGGGCTGAGATTTCTCTCTCTTCCTTCTCTCACCCTCTCGACCGAAACGCCCCAATTCACCTCGCACTTCGATTTTTGCTCGTTTTCGACGATTCTCGCTTCCAAACTACAAGGAAAGGGTAGAGGATCGATTTGCAAGCAACAATCTGCAGCAAAAACGCTCCGAATCGACCAAATCTCGGGTAAATTCGAAAAAACCCTAACTCCCTCTTCTTCCACTGTTTTCGATCGATTTGGGCTTTGGTTGCCCTTGCATTATGCTGAAAAAGGATCAAGTAGAGGATCAATTGGTAGTGATATTGTGGGAAAAGAACTGGATTTCTGAGAGTTACGATCAAACAGCACTTTGCCTCGGTCCAGTCGGCATGTGCCTCGGCCGAGGTGTTCTTGAGAGTTGTCAGAGCAACCGAGGTGGTCTGACAGTGGGAGAAAAATATGAGTTCTGACAGGCAGCTGGTTTTGAGATATAGATCATCTCCTTCTCCTTCTTCTTCTTCAAGCCGCTCCATACCGGTGATCCATGAGCGTCAACAGGTAGATTATGACTGCATAGCGGCACGTCCAGTTGTTGCACCACGGTTCTTGGACATTTCTGCATTCGACAGCCTCTACTTGGATGATGATCTGAGGCGGATGATATCTATGGTGGGGTTGGAGCAGTTTACTGAGATTAGAGATCCAACTTACCTTGAGCCGACCTTGGAGTTTGTTAGCTCCGTCACTTATTTGCCTACTGAGTGTGTCATCAAGTACCGGTTGATGAACCGGAACTATCTAGTTCCTATGGACCATTGGAGGGACATCTTCGGCTTCCCGGCCCCCACAGTTGCTGATTTTCCTTCTCGAACTGTAGCTCGAGAGTTTAAGGGACAGATAGCTCATGTAGTTGAGCATGCTGACAGCTGGAGACCAGGAGACTCCAGGGAGCGGCTTTTTTTCCACCTAGCCTTGAGACTTGCTCACCGGATTTTTAGCGAGACTCTTCTGGCGCGTACTGAGACGCCCCAGAAGATTAGACAGGGTGAGCTGCTGAGTCTTTACTACATGGTGACCAGAGAAGTTCCGGATTTTGGAGTGATGCTACCGGAGGATTTGCACAAGATCAAGGCGAAGGCGAAGGGAGACATCTGCTGCGGAGGTATAGTGACTCACATTGCGAGTTACATGGACCTTGATCTGAGTGCATGTACTATGGTGGCGGCTGCCAAGCCGCTCGGGCTACAAGAGATGATCACTAGGAGGATATTGGTTCCTCGCGGACTTACTACGCCATATGTGGCAATGCCCTGGGAGCAGACTGCACCTCAGGGTATTAGATGGTCAGCTCAGTTCTCGGTTTATGCCCTGCATTAGTGGCATACCGCATGGATTCCGCTTATGGAGGACGCCAGAAATGCAACAGCAGCAGCTCAGGGGCAGGACGATGAGGAGGTTGAGGAGGAGGCTGATGAGGATGAGGATGGCGGTGCTGCCATGGACACGGGTACAAATACAACTGGGACTAGTGTGCTAGTCGTCGATCTAGACGACGACAATACAGAGGAGGAGCCAGCTACAGCACCAGCATGCCCTTCCAAGCGTAGGGTACACAGGCAGAGGGATCCAATCGCTCACCACCGGATCGATGATCTAACGGATCAGATGATAGAATCCTACGCCGCCTTATCCCTAGACATTAGAGAGATGCAGTAGAGACAGCACTACCAGCACAGGATGGATGAAATTCAGTTTCAGCATATTATGGGCTACCCATTTGACCCATCTCAGTACCCGTACGTGCCACCACCATCACCGCCGGATTGGGATTAGAGCTTGCAGGATTTCTTTATTTATTTATTATGCAGCTCAGCTTTATTCGGTGAGTACTCTGTTTCTTAGACTTATTTGACCCATTGGGACAATGTGTCCCAAGTATGGGGTATGCGGGTATGTATTTATATGACTTATGTGTACGCTTGTATGATTCTTGATGGATATTTATTGTTTTATCTTGCTCTATGTGTTTATCTGAGATTACATGCATGCATAGAGTTTATATAATTGATAAAAACGTCAAAAAATGGTTTGAAAAAAAATTTTTATTGACCTCGACCCATGTGACTCTGACCAATCGAGGTGGAGTACATCGGTTCACTTAGAACATCTCGACCGAGATGGTTTAACTGAAACAATTTTCGAAACGATTTTTTGTGCTTCTTATCTGGATATGACCTCAGTGAAGATTTTGTTTGCAGACTGGTTTTTGAAATCTTTATATGTTTGAAAAGTTTTATGATATGTTTAAGTTGCTAAATGCTTTGTTTGAGATTTGTAACATGTTTAATACTTTGTTTTTATCCAAATTATGTTGAATTTGAAGGTTGACACCGCATGATAAGTTCTCTCACTTTCTTCTTGTGATGATTAAGGCAATTCATTCTCTTCTCTTCTTCTTCTTGATCATGCTTAGCCCCTCGTATACATATTTGCCTCCCTTTACCTATCCGGGAATTTGGAAGCAAGCAAGTGAAAAGCAAGTGAAAGAAAAGTTGAGATGTTGGCTGAAAGTTAGAAAGAAACAAATAGGTTTGGGGAAGTCAATCATGATGATGATTAACTCGGCACCATTCACATAGCCGGGTGTTTGTGTCTTGCCAAAGTCGGATTGAGCGATATTCCTAACGGGTCATGGTATGTGCATCAAGGGTTTGAGGCATCTCGAGAAATTGATGATCGCTGATCTCCTAGACTTCGGTTATTGTGCACCTCTGTCCATGCATCCCAAAAAAGTAAAAAAGTAAAATAAGCAAAGTTTATTAGTGGAAGATTTTGAAGTTCAAAGCAAGTGAAGTAAAGATCCTTTTCCCGGATTCTAGCACCACATTCCCTATATACATCCCACCCTCACACGTTTCTTGACCTTCTCTTGAAAAGCCCTTGAGACATCGAGCTTGTTGATTGACTTAGTGGTTTAAACTGGATTATACATGATTAATTTCGATAATTATGATTTATTATGCATTCTATGATTTTATGCAAAGATGAACAACTTTCCTATATTTATAAAATGCTTTGATCATATTTTGATTTTTTCCATGAAGTATTCTCTTAGAATGATCTATGATTGGAGCACACCACCAAAAATGTTTTGAAATACTTTTCATTGATCTTTCTGAGTTATAACCAATTCTATCTTGTACTTAAGATTTTGAACTTGCTTGGGGACAAGCAAGGGACAAGTATGGGGTATTTTGATAGCATGAATTATAGTCTATATTTTGGGACTTGTTTAGACGCTTTATATTCAATAATCTGCATGTTTGAAAGTATATAATGTGATTATATCGTCGTTTTATCTACCTTTGCGGGAATCGAGGTCTACACCAAGTTTCGTTGTAATCGTAGGTAAAATGGCACGTTTTGCATCAAAATGGAGCTAAAAGAGCTAAGGAGTCATTGGAGCTACATTCAGGAGCTTAAGAAAGAATCCACGAAGCATGAAAATGGATTAGAGATTTACTTTGGACCAGATTTAAGAGATTTCAATTCAGTTTAGAGCCAGCTCGGTCAGCTACAATACCATCTCGACCGAGATAATCCGGAGGAGCGTCCCGACCGAGGAGAACACCTTGGACGCGGCGAGATATATTTTATTCTTGGCTGAGATCTTTTATTTTTAGAAGGAGAGATCTTATATTTTTAGGCTGGATTTCTGGAAGGAATATCATATATTTTAGGGGTTTATTTATGAGAGATAGATATATTTTATTAGGAAAATATCTTTTCAAGATATTTTATCTTTGGAGGTTAATTTTCCTATATAAAGGGTTGGATTTTCCACAAGTTCAACCATGCTTATACATGCTAAAAGCATCCAGCAGTAAGGAGGGATTTTTTGGAAGGTTGAAGGAAGGTTGAAGGAAGATTGAAGGAAGGAAGTTCATAGCTTTTATAGCTTTTGTGAAGGGTTTTGTAAGATTCTATTAGATTCCCTTTTTGTTGATTGTCTTATTGGATTGTGATCCAAGGAACGCTTGTTTGTTTGATAATTGATTCAGTTATTGAAGCCATTTTCTTAAGGTTTTTGTGTTCAATTATTCACTTTCTTCCCATATACTTGATTATTGCTTTCATGATGATGAGTGGCTAATTTTTTTGTGTGATTCTAGGGTGATTGGCTGAAGTTTGTGGGAAAAACAATGATAGAACAATCTTAAATTCCAGTAGGACCCTGAAAGCTCGAGTCTTTATCCTTAACCTTAGAACGTCTTGGTCAGTCGATGAACATCTCGGCCGGGGTGGAATTCGTCTGACCGAGGTGACTTTCTGATCCGAAACTGAGAGTTAAGTGTTAGAGTTTGCCAAATCCTATTCTTATTACACATTTCCTGGTTCAATGCAAGCTTAGGATGAGACTTACCCGGTAATTCCTTTGTTTGTTTACCCAAGATCATAAGTGTAGGTAATAAAGGTTTATCCTTTATTCGGTTTGAGTGTGCTTTCATCCCATCTTTGTGAGTTAGCTTGAGACTTACCCGGTAAAGGTTGATTATATTCCCTTAGTTGGTTTGTTGGTTTGAGATTATAGTTATTTTCCTTAATTCCTTGAGACTTACCCGGTAATAGAAGTTATGGTTTGGGATTGTGAGTAGTGAGACTTACCCGGTGATCTATTCAACTTTAGAAACACCTTCCCTATGCAAAATCTCAGCTTTGTCCGCTTTATCTTGAGATCTTGAGTTGGAACCACAACTAGATGTTTTAATCCCTAGAATTGCATATTCCTTTAATTGACTTTTTATCATCTTTGATTGTTTTAATCGCTTTTTTGGTTATTAGTGGCATTGATTACTTATATTGGCTTTGTTTCACCTAAGTCCTTGAGATCGACACCCCGGAATTCTTGCTTTTACTACGATTGACCCGTACACTGCGGGTTCGCATCCTTGTCTTAGACATACATCTAGGGTTATAAATTTAAAGCTTGCACACACCATTTGGAGCGAACAGAAGACTTTGGAGAAGTCAAGATGAGTTCGGAATCATCGGATCTCATCAAAACGATGAAGGAAAAGATGCCCTCAAAGCTGAAGGATCCGGGGTCATTTTGTATTCCAATTGGAGTGGGAGAAGTCACTTATGATGCATTATGTGACTTGGGAGCAAGCGTTAGCATTATCCCGCTTGCCCTATGCAGGAAAATCGGTTTAGGCAAACCTAAACCGGTGAAGATGACGTTCTACATGGCGGATCGATCCATAACTCGTCCCGTCGGTATCATTGAGGACGTCCTAGTCAAGCTTGGTAAGTTCAATGTTCTAATAGATTTTGTTGTGCTTGAAATTCCTGCAAATAGTCCGGTCCCGATCATACTCGGAAGACCGTTTCTTACAACATCCGGTTGTATGGTGGATTGCAAGAATGCTAGATTTGCCATCGACATAGGAGAAGAGAAGGTAGAGTTTGTTCTTTCCACTATGGTGAGAGAGCCAGGTCTTGGAGAAGATATGTTTAATATCTATGACGAGGAGGCATCTAGAGAGGAAGTAAGCTCAATTTTATTCAAGGATCCATTGCAAAAGGCTATCACCATGAGCATTATGGAGAAAGGAGAAGAAGGGGATTGCAATGAGGAAATTAAAGCCTTCGAGGAGCTAAAGGAAGTGCATGAAGAAGAGTTTGAAAAACTCTACGATGGGTCAGAGGACGTGAGGAATCACGGCCAGTCGTGCTATTCCATGGCCGTGGTTTCCACCAACATGACCGTAATCAGCTATTTAGAGGACTCCAGTAAGTTACACGGCCAAAACCACGGCCTTGGAACTACAAGTGGTGTTGTAGTTGACTTTCACGCCCTAAACCACGGCCGTGGAAGTAACAGTGACACCGTAATTATGGGAAAAGCCGAGAAAAATTACGTCCTCTCCACCAATGTTCTTGAGTCTTCTTCAACCACTTCTACACCTTTAGAGACTTCTAAGGAAGCATTGAACACTCCTCAAGAGCCATTAGAGACTCCAATGGTGATGGAATTGAAGCCACTTCCCACACATCTAAGGTACGCATTTCTAGGAACTAATTCTACTTTTTCGGTAATTGTTAGTTCCGATTTAAATGAAGATGAACATAGTATGCTTATGGTTGTTCTAAGGAAACATAGGAAAGCCTTAGGTTACACTATAGAGGTTCTTGTAGGAATTAAACCTTCATTATGCATGCACAAGATCCTAACAGAAGAAGATTTTAAGCCTTCGCGACAACCTCAACGACGGTTAAATCCGATCATGAAGGAGGTTGTCAAGAAGGATATTCTTAAGCTACTTGATGCGGGTATCATCTATCATATCTCCGATAGCAAATGGGTGAGCCCCGTACAAGTTGTTCCAAAGAAGGGAGGAATGACGGTCATCACCAACAAGAACAATGAACTCATTCCTACAAGAACCGTGACTAGATGGAGGATGTGCATTGATTACCGGAAGCTAAACAAAGCAACCTGGAAGGATCATTTCCCATTGCCTTTCATTGATCAAATGCTTGAAAGGTTAGCACAACATTCTCATTTTTGCTATCTTGACAGTTATAGTGGCTTCTTTCAAATTCCGATCCATCCGGACGATCAAGAGAAGACCACATTCACGTGCCCAAGGGGTACGTTCACTTATAGGAGAATGTCGTTCGGGCTTTGCAACGCCCCAGCCACCTTTCAAAGGTGCATTATGGCTATCTTCTTAGAGTACATAGAGGATATCATGGAGGTTTTCATGGATGACTTTTCTGTTTATGGTTCCTCTTTTGATAATTGTCTTTCTAAGCTTTCTCTTGTGCTACAAAGGTGTGAAGACACTAACCTAGTTCTTAATTGGGAGAAGTGCCAATTTATAGTGAAGGAAGGCATTGTACTCGAACACTTGATCTCTAATAGAGGGATTGAGGTAGATAAGGCTAAGATAGAGACCATAGAAAAGCTCCCTCCTCCATCTTCGGTGAAGGGGATAAGAAGATTTATAGGACATGCTAGATTTTATAGACGTTTTATAAAAGATTTTTCTAAGATATCAAAACCGCTTACTAATCTATTGATGAAGGATGCAGTTTTTGATTTCTCGCAGGATTGTTTAGATGTATTTCATAAGATCCGGGAAGCTCTAATCTCAGCCTCGATCGTCCAACCTCCGGACTGGAATCTCCCGTTCGAGGTTATGTGTGATGCAAGTGTCGTAGCTATTGGAGTTGTGCTCGGGCAAAAGAAGGAGGGCCGAACCCATGCAATCTAATACGCTAGCAAGACGCTAGATGAAGCACTGCTTAACTACGCCACAATTGAAAAAGAATTCTTAGCTATTATTTATGCTTTTGAAAAGTTTCGTTCTTATCTTGTAGGTGCAAAGGTGATTGTATACACGGATCATGCTGCGATCCGGTATCTACTTGCAAAGAAGGATGCAAAACCAAGGCTAATTAGATGGATTCTTCTCCTACAAGAATTCGATCTAGAGATCCGTGACAAGAAAGGTTCTGAAAATTCTGTTGCGGATCATTTGAATCGTCTACCATATCTAGAAGACGACGATCTACCTATATATGACTCCTTTCCGGACGAGCATTTACTCATCATATACGAGTGCATCGACAAGATAACTAAAGGTAACGAACCATGATTTGCTGATTTTGTTAACTATTTGGTTTGTGAGAAAATACCTCCCGGACTATCGTATGCACAAAGGAAAAAGTTCTTTAAGGATGTCCGGAAATACTTTTGGAATGAACCTATACTCTTCAAGAGAGGTCCTGACGGCGTCATTCGAAGATGTGTGCCGGTAGACAAGATGCAAAGCGTCATCCGTCATTGTCATTCACTACCTTGTGGAGGACACGCTAGCTCAAACAAGACTAGCGCTAAGGTATTGCAATCTGGATTCTTTTGGCCTACTTTATTTTAGGATATGCAAACCTTTGTTTCCTGCTGCGATGCTTGTCAAAGAACAGGGAATATATCTAGGAGAAACGAGATACCTCTCAACAACATTCAGGAGGTAGAGATCTTCGACGTTTGGGGAGTAGACTTCATGGGAACTTTCCCATCATCTTGTGGAAACCAATACATACTTCTAGCTGTAGATTATGTTTCGAGATGGGTTGAAGCAATTGCCTCTCCAACTAATGATGCCATGGTTGTAGTCAAGTTCTTTAATAGAACTATATTCCGAAGGTTTGGAACACCACGGACCATCATTAGTGACGGAGGCTCTCACTCCATTGCCCGACAATTTGAAGCTCTACTAGCTAAGTATGGGGTGACTCACAAGATCGTCACCCCTTATCATCCACAAACGAGTGGACAAGTGGAGATTTCGAATAGGGAGTGTTACGCTAGAAAGGTAGCACAAAAAGCTTTACATTTATAAACTCGAACTAAAATCCTAAACTATATAGAAAAACCCGCAATATACGGATCGTTTTGTAGAAAGGAAAGTATTCCGAGGTCGAACACAAGGACTGAGGTGAAATCAAGTCATTCAATGATCAAAGATAGTGTAAATCTAAACTAAGATGAGATGAGGAATAAAGAAAGTGTAAAACACAATATTTTTGGATGCTTTTTGGTGATCAAACAAGGATCACAAATATATCAACGCAAACAAACAAGCAACACAAAAACACAAACGCAAAGATAAAAGATAAGAGATAAGAAGGCGGATTCTAGAGATTCGGAATTCCGATTATGACTATGGACTCATGCTTCTAAAGGTCAAAGGAAAGTTGTGGTTCTTCGGAGTTGAGTGTTTCTCTAATGGGAGCAATTACCGGGTAAGTCTCATGCTCCACTAGTCTCGAACCTAAAGTCCTATTACAGGGTAAGTCTCAAGGAACCTAAGGATGGGAATTCTACACAAACCGGACACTACCTAAGGGTCAAACCCCTCCTTACCGGGTAAGTCTCGGAAAAGGCAAGTCTTAGGCAACGATCCTAGCACACTCAATCCAATAGCGGCTTTTTTGGCTCACTACTATCTAGAGTTCATCATCTTATGTATCTAAGAGAGGAAATTACCGCATAAGTCTCATTCCTCAAAAAGGTTGCTAACATTAGGTCACCCTAAGCTAGATTAGGCTCAACAAAAAGTAGGATTTCAACACATGATAGCATGAATTATAGTCTATATTCTGGGGTTTGTTTGGACGTTTTATCTTTCATAATCTGCATGTTTGTATGTATATTATGTGATTTTACTACCATTTCATCTACCTTTGCGAGAATCGAGGTCTACACCTCGTTTTGTTGTAATCGTAGGTAAAATGGCACGTTTCGCATCAAAAAGGAGCAAAAGGAGTCATGAGGCATTTGGAGCTACATCTAGGAAGCATAGCCATGGATTAAAGATTTACTTTGGACCAGTTTTGAGAGATTTCACATTCAGTTGTGACTCACCTCGGTTGACCAGAGATTCATCTCGACCGAGGTGATCCAGAGACGCCGACTCGACCGAGGCGAACACCTAGGACGCGGCGAGAATATTTTATTCTTGGCTGAGATCTTTTAAAATTGGAAAGGGATCTTATATTTTTGGGCTTGGCTCCTGGAAGGAAGGAGATATGCAGAATCATATATTTTACCTATATTTATGGGAAAATATCTTTCTAAGATTTATTATCTTTGGAGGGTTATTTTCCTATAAAAAGGGTTGGATTTCCACAAATCAAGGAGGCCGCATACATCCGTTATCACCCCCGCTTATCACGCAGCAGCAGCAGCATACTCCAGTTGGGAGAGATTCGAAGAACCTTTTTGAAGGTTGAAGGAAGATTGAAGTCTATAGCTTTTATAGCTTCTTGGAGGGTTTTTGTAAGATTGTCTTCAATTCCCTCACTTGTTGTCTTGTCTTGTTGGATTGCTATCCAAGGAATGCTTTGTTATGATATTTGATTCAGTTATTGAAGTCTTTTTCATTAAATACTTCTTGTTCAAATATTCACCTTCTTCCCATATATTTAATACTTTCATAATGATGATGAGTGGCTAATTTCCTTGTGCGATTCTAGGGTGATTGGCTAAAGGTTGTGTGAAAAACAATGATAGAATAATTTTAGATTCCAGTAGGATCCTGAAAGTTCGAGTCTTTATCCTTAACCCAAAGCATCTCGTTCAGTCGATGAACATCTCGGCCGGGGTGGAATTTGGCTGACCGAGGTGACTTATCTGATCCATAACTGAGAGTTAAGTGTTAGAGTTTGCCAAATCCTATTCTTATTACACCTTCCCTGGTTTAAAGCAAGCTTAGGATGAGACTTACCCGGTAATTCCTTAGTTTGTGTACCGACGATCATAAGTGTAGGTAATAAAGGTTTATCCTTTATTGGGGTTTGAGTGTGCTTCCATCCCATCTTTGTGAGTTAGCCCGAGACTTACCCGGTAAAGGTTGATTCTATTCCCTTAGATGGTGTGTTAGTTTGAGGTTATAGTTCTTTATCTTGATTCCTTGAGACTTACCCGGTAATAGGAGTTACGGTTTAGGGTTAGTGTGTAGTGAGACTTACCCGGTGATCTACTCCACTTTAGTAACACCTTCCCCACGCAAAAATCTCAGCTTTGTCCGCTTATCTATAGATCTTGAGTTGGAACCACAACTAGATGCTTTAATCCCTAGAATTGCATGTTTGTTTATTGACTTCTTATTCATCTTGATTGTGTTAATTGCTCTTTGTGGTTAGTATTCACGAAGCTTACCGTATTGGCTTTGTTTCACCGAGTCCCTGTGATCGACCCCTGGAATTTTCTTGCTTTTTACTACGATTGACCCGTACACTGCGGGTTCGCATCCTTGTTTTAAGCTTAAGTCTAGGGTTATAAATTTAAAGCTTGCACACACCGTTTGGAGCGAACAAGTTTTTGGCGCCGTTGCCGGGGACTTGGTCTAGACCGAGCCGGTACGGTTTGCTCTTGGGGCGCTTGCCCCGTGTCATCTAACCACTCTACTTGAGTGACTTTTGCAGGTTCTTTCTTAGGTATATGCGAAGAACCCGCACTGGGAAGGAAATCGTTCCTTACAATCCCGAACCGGAAAAGACATACAAGCGACGCTTAAGAGAAGCGAAGATGGCCCAACAAGACGATCGCGATCTTGCGGCCGAATTGAAAGAGGCGCTAGAGCTGCTACGCCTCAGCAAGGAAGAACTAAGGCAAGAGAAAGAAGAGAATCGCACCAAGACTGCAGCAATCGAAGCTGAGATAGCAGTCATACGAGACCAGATTCTACTTCGACCGAGGGAAGATCCCCCTGTTGATCCTCGACCGATGCAGGATCCAGTGGCTGATCTTCGACCGAGGCAGATTCCAGTACCTGACGCCCCGGCCGATGTACCTCCACCTCGGATGCCAGTCCGAGATGTTCTTCTTGCAGGAATCCCACAAACCCTAGGTCAAAGGATGGACCCTAATCAACAGCTGAGGCGTCCAGGGGTGAACCTAGGAGATCCAGCGGATCATGACTACGAACTTCGACCGCAAGTCCTAGCCATGATTCGCCAATGCCAATTCGGAGGGCTAGAGAAAGAGTCGCCGCATCAACATCTTCAAAACTACGAGATCTTGATGGAAACCTTGCGACCTCCCAGAATTGAGAATAACAACTACAAGCTAAGACCTTTTTACTTTTCTTTAAAAGATAGAGCTCTTACTTGGTATCAATCTCTTCCTCCAGGAAAAATTAGCACATGGGAGGAGATGACTACGGAATTCTTGACCAAATTCTTTCCCCCCTCAAAGACTGCTGAAATGAGAGGGAAGATCAATGCTTTCATTATGAAGGACAAGGAGAGCTTGTCCAAGTCTTGGGAGCGGTTCAAGGATATCCTTTTGGATTGCCCACATCATGGGATTCCAAAGATCGAGTTGTTGGAGATCTACTTCAAAGGACTGGATGGAAGCACCCAGTTCAATCTCCAACTACTCTCCGCCGGTACCTTCATGGACATGGCGATTGATGAGGCTTGGGACTTCATTGAGAAGCAAGCCTTGCACATGGAAAAATATACCCACCAAGGAGCTGAAGGTGGCGTTAAAAGAGTCAACTTTCAAGAGACTCAATCCAACAACAATCAACTCACGTCCTTGAAGAATGACGTGAAGCAATTGAAGGAACTCTTGATGGCTCAAACTAAGAAGGAAGAGCAAGGGCAAAGGAACAACAACAACAACGGGTACCGTAACAACAACAACGGTCCCCGACACAACAACAACAACAACAACAATAGAGGATCCAATAGCAACAACTGGAGGGCGAATAACCAAAATCACGGTAACAATCATTCAAACTCCAACTCTAACGATTCCTCTAACCCTTTCCTCTCTTCTCCTTCTTCTTCTTCTACTCCATTAAAGAGCCAAGGGCAAGGATCAAGTTCGTCTCAACCAGAAAAGAAAGACGCAGTTTTGGAGGCTATCTTGATCAAGCTTAGCGCTATGGAGAATTCTATGACTTCATTTTCGAGGGCACAAAAGTCCTTCGAACAACAACTTGCTAGTAGGGCGAATGAAGCGCCAAGAGATCCAGGGAAGCTTCCAGCAAAGACGGAAACTAACCCTAAGGGCCAGTGCATGGCCATAACGACGAGGAGTGGACTTAAAACTGCAGATCCAGTACCTCGATCGACGCAGACCACCTCGGTCCAGATCCAGTCGAAGAACACCTCGACCGAGATGCCAACCGAGGCGGAGCAACAGAAAGTAGGAGGGATGACTGAAACTTATATTCCACCTCCTGCATACAAACCACCACTTCCATTCCCTCATTCCAGAGCCAGAGCACATCTAGACAAGCACTCTGGTAAGTTTCTTGACTTGATGAATAAGCTACATATTAATATTCCTTTCCTTGATGCTATTCTAGGTATGCCCGCCTATGGGAAGTTCTTAAAAGAAATCTTATCAAGTAAGAGGAAGCTGGAGGATGTTGGTGAAGTTAGGATGACATCTAAATCTTCGGAGCTTATCAAGATCATGAAGGAAAAGATGCCACCTAAGTTGAGAGATCCCGGTTTGTTTTGCATTCCCATTCAAGTTGGGGATGTCACTTGCGAAGCCCTTTGTGATCTAGGAGCCAGCGTGAGCATCATCCCGCTGGAGCTATGCACGAAGATCGGTCTTGGAGAGCCCAAGCCGGTCAAGATTCGACTTTACATGGCGGATCGCTCAATTACCCATCCCGTGGGCATCTTGGAGGACGTTCCGGTCAAGTTAGGTAACTTCTATCTACCTATAGATTTTGTTGTACTTGACATTCCCGCAGATTATCCTGTTCCTATTATTCTCGGGAGGCCATTTCTAGCAACTTCGGGTTGCAACGTGGATTGCAAGAACGCCAAGTTGAAATTCAACGTTGGTGGCGATGAGGTGGAGTTCGCACTACTTGCGGCCATGAAATGGGAGCAGCTAACTGATGATATCTTCAACATCTACGATGAAGAAGAATCAAGAGAATTGGTGAGCTCTATCCTTATTAACGATCCACTCGAAAGAGTTATTAGCTTCAGTTTAATGGAGGAAGGTATAGATGCTTCTTGTGATGCAGATATACGGAGCTTGAAGGCACTGGAAGAGGATCCAAGAGCAAAAACTGAAAAGCTAATCCAGGAGACGAAGATCTCCAGTCTCGGTCCCAGTAGCAGCACCTCGACCGAGACACTTTCTGGACTGAGCAAGGCGACTGAAGAACACCTCGGTCAACGCCTCTGCGCCTCGACCGAGGTCGATGGCGAGACGATTCTAACTGAGACTTCATCGAGTCCAGTTTCTGACACCACTCCACTGGAAAAAGGAAGCAAGGATCCCCCTCAGAAAGCACCCCCAGTCGTGGAGCTTAAACAACTCCCTAGTCACTTGAGGTATATCTTTCTTGGACTGGATTCTACTTATCCCGTTATTGTTAGTGCTTCCCTTTCCGAATCTGAATTGTCTAAGTTAATGCATGTCCTGAGAAAGCATCGAAAGGCTATAGGTTATACCACGGATGATCTTATTGGCATTAAACCTTCTTTCTACAAGCATATAATTCTAATGGAAGACAATCATAAGACTTCACGGGAACCTCAAAGACGGTTAAATCCGATCATGAAAGAGGTTGTGAAGAAGGAAGTTCTTAAGTTGTTGGATGCAGGTATTATTTATCCTATCTCGGACAGCAAGTGGGTTAGCGCGGTGCATGTCGTTCCGAAGAAAGGAGGGATGACCGTTGTGACGAATAAGAACAACGAGTTGATCCCAACGAGGACCGTTACGGGCTGGAGAGTTTGCATCGATTATAGGAAGCTAAACACAGTGACTCGGAAGGATCATTTTCCACTTCCCTTCATCGATCAAATGCTCGAACGGTTGGCCCAGCATTCACACTTTTGCTACTTGGACGGCTATAGTGGATTCTTCCAGATTCCTATCCATCCGGATGATCAGGAGAAGACCACTTTCACTTGTCCATGGGGGACATTTGCCTATCGGAGGATGCCATTTGGATTGTGCAATGCACCCGCTACCTTCCAGCGATGCATGATGGCTATCTTTTCCGAGTACATAGAGGAGATCATGGAGGTATTCATGGATGATTTTTCCGCATATGGTTCCTCTTTTGATGATTGCCTATCTAACCTTTCTCTAGTGCTTAAGAGATGTGAAGACACTAATCTCGTCTTGAATTGGGAGAAGTGTCATTTTATGGTTAATGATGGCATTGTGCTAGGACACCTCGTTTCTAATCGAGGTATTGAGGTCGATCGAGCTGAGATCGAGACTATTGAGAAGCTCCCTCCTCCTTGTTCTGTTAAAGGTGTGAGGAGTTTTCTCGGGCATGTAGGTTTCTACAGGAGATTCATCAAAGACTTCTCTAAGATTTCTAAACCTCTAACTAACCTCTTGAATAAAGATGTTGTTTTTGAGTTTTCGCAGGAGTGTCTTGATGCTTTTTACAGGATTAAGGAAGCGTTGATCTCCGCTCCCATTATCCAACCTCCTGATTGGACCTTGCCCTTTGAGGTCATGTGTGACGCTAGTGATGTAGCCGTAGGAGCGGTGCTTGGACAGAAGAAGGATGGACGGACCACCGCCATTTATTATGCTAGCAAGACGCTAGATGAAGCACAACGCAACTACGCTACCACCGAGAAGGAGTTATTGGCGGTTGTATATGCTTTCGAGAAGTTTCGATCCTATCTAGTAGGGGCGAAGGTCATTGTCTACACCGACCACGCAGCCATTCGTTACTTGTTGGCTAAGAAAGACGCCAAGCCGCGCCTTATTCGATGGATTCTCTTGCTTCAAGAGTTTTACCTAGAGATCCGTGATAAGAAGGGATCCGAGAATTCTGTTGCGGATCACCTCAGCCGGCTACCGGAATCTTCCCGCGAGACGGATAACCCACCCATAGACGATTCATTCCCCGATGAGCACTTACACTTGTTGGAGCGTTTGATGGATTTACTTACTTCGCCCCATGATGGAGGTGAAGTATGGGGTGAGGTCACCTCCCACCTCGTTTGAGACGCATCATGGTCCAGCTAGCGACCTTAAACCAAGCGCTTCTTGGGAGGCAACCCAAGGTGTTGCTTTCTTTTCCCGTTTTCTAGTCTAGCTTAGATAGTTTTTGTTTTTGCTTTGCTTTGCTTTGTTTTGGCGTTCTGGACAGACAACAGGGAATATCTAAGGAGCATAACTGGAAGGACAAAAGTTCGAGATTTTGAGAAGACAGAAGCACCTCGACCGAGTTGATTCTTGAGCAACCGAGGCGACTAGGGTTTCTGCAGAACCACCTCGGTCCAGTCGAGACCATCTCGACCGAGGTGACAGCAGATCCAGGAACAGTATAAAAAGGGGAAAATTTTATTTTTCACTTTTTTTACTTTACCCACCTCGACCGCGGCGACAGTCCACTTCGCTCTCTGTCATTTCTCGCTCGTTTTCGAAGATTTCCGCTTCTAAACTAAGATTAAAGGGTAGAGGAACCGATTGCAATAACAGATCTGCAAAGAAATCGAGCGAATCGACCGAAACGAGGTAAAACAAGTCGAAACCCTAACTCGTTCATTCGTTTCGATTTGGGCTTTGGTTGCCCTTGATTCTGCTGAGAAAGGATTTAAGTACCCCTTAGGAAGCAATTGTAGTGATTTTAGGGGGAAAAGAACTGAATTTCTGAGAATTGGAATCGCGACTGTTGCGCCTCGGTCCGGTCGAACTGCATCTCGACCGAGGTGATTTCTGAGTCTTGTCAGGGACCGAGGTGGTCTGACAGTGTTGAGTGAAAATGAGTTCCGATCGCCGCCTAGCCCTGAGAGACAGATCCTCACCCTCCCCTTCTCCCTCTTCTTCCCGTCCTTACCGCCCGGTTATCCACGAGAGATGCCGGGTAGACTATGAGAGCATAGCTAGCCGTCCAGTTATCGCACCACGATTTCTGGACGTGTCAGCTTTCGATTGCCTAGGGTTAGATGCTGACCTTAGGAGGATGATTGCCACTGTTGGGCTGGATCAGTTTACTGAGATCCGAGCCCCAGCTTATTTGGAGCCGACCTTAGAGTTTGTTAGCTCCTTCTCCTACCTCCCTACAGACAGGTCTGTGAAGTACCGGTTGATGAACCGGAACTTCATAGTTCCTTTAGAGATCTAGAGAGAGATATTTGGCTTTTCTGAGCACACCGCCACCGACTTTCCCTCCCGATCCGTAGCTAGGGAGTTCTGGGGGCAGATTGCCCATATTACAGAGCATGCAGACAGATGGTGCCCTGGAGATTCCAAGGAGAGGGTCATCTTCCACCTAGCCTTCAGACTAGCCCATAGGATATTTAGCGAGACACTTCTGGCGCGTACTGAGACGCCCCAGAAGATCCGACAGGGCGAGCTCTTCAGCCTCTACTGCATGGTTACAGGAGGTTTCCCAAACTTTGGCTTGATCTTGGCAGAGGACCTGCACAAGATCAAGGCCAAGGCGAAGGGAGACATTTGCTGCGGAGGTCTAGTCACCCATATTGCTACCTATCACGGGATGAACCTTAGTGTTTCAACGATGGTGGCGGCTCCGAAGCCGCTTGGATTACAGGAGATGATCACACGGAGGATTTTGGTTCCCCGTGGTTTGACCACTCCTTATGTTGCTATGCCTTGGGAGCGGACTGCACCACAGGGGATCCGCTGGTCTGCTCAGTTTACAGTTTTCGATCCGCATTACTGGCAGACAGCTTGGGCTCCACTGATGGAGGATCATAGAGAGGCAGCAGCTGCCCCGGCTGAGGAGGAGGAGGATGACGACGACGAGGAGACAGTGGATGAGAGAGATGGTGGAGTCCCGATGGATACAGGGACGGATACTGCAGGGATGAGCGCGCCACCGATTATAGATTTGGATGATGAGGAGGAGACAGAGCCTGCACCAGCTGAGACTTCTCCAGTCAGACCTGCTAGACGCAGGAGGCATGGAGTGAGAGATCGAGCTGCTCACAAACGGATCGATGACCTGACGGATCAGGTTATTGACACGTACGCTGCATTATCGCTGGATATCCACGAGATGCAGGAGCGGCAGCACCATCAGCACATCATGGCCCAGCTTCAGTTCGAGCATGTCATGGGCTATCCGTACGATCCGACTCAGTATCCGTACGTACCACCACCACCACCGCCGGATCAGGATTACTGAGGAGCTGCAGGATTTTCTTATTATATTTTTTTATGCAGTTCAGCTATTTATCGGTGAGTACTCACATTTCAGACTTATATTTGACCCACTGGGACAGTGTGTCCCAAGTATGGGGTGTTTGTACTTATATGACTACTTGATGTATTATTTGACTACCTTTTGATGTATGACATTATCTTTTATCGGATATTTTATTTATGCTTCACTTCTGTATTTATATGATTATCTGATATTACATGCATACCTACAGGTTATTTGATTGAGAAAAACGTCGAAACTGAAAAAAATTGGTTTTAAAAAAAAAAAATTTTGACCTCGACCGAGTCAGTCTTGGCCAATCGAGGCATTTCACCTCGGTTGAACCAAGAACACCTCGACCGAGGTGTGTTAACTGAGAGTTTTCGAAAATGATTTTTGTGTTACTTATCTGGATATGATCTCAGTGAAGATCTTTTTTACTGACTGGTTTTGAATTCTTTATGTGTTTGAAAGGTTTTATAATATGCTTAAGTTGCTAAATGCTTTGTTTGAAATTATTAGCATGTTTAATACTTTGTTTTTATCCAAATTATGTTGAATTTGAAGGTTGACACCGCAGGTTAAGTTCTCTCACTTTCTTCATGGAAAGACCAAGGCAATTCATTCTCTTCTTCTTCTTCTTCTTGATCATGCTTAGCCCCTCATATACATTTTGCCTCCCTTTACCTATCCGGGAATTTGGAAGCAAGCGAAGTGGTGAAAGCAAGTGAAGTTGAGAAGTGGATGGAAGTGAAAGTGTTAGAAAGCAATTTTAGGATTGGGGAAGTCAATCATGAAGATGAGTAACTCGGCACCATTCACATAGCCGGGTGTTTGTGTCTTGCGAAAGTCGGATTGAGCGATATTCCTAACGGGTCATGGTATGTGCATCAAGGGTTTGATGCATCTCGAGAAATTGATGATTGCAGATTTCCTAGGCTTCGGTTATTGTGCACCTCTGTCCATGCATCCCAAAAAGTAAAGTAAAAAAAAGAAGAAAAAAAAGTGTGAAATAAGCAAAGCTTATTAGTGGAAGATGTTGCAAGTCAAAGTGAAAGTGAAGTTCATCCTTTTCCCGGATTCTAGCACCACATTACCTTACACACATCCCTACCCTACACGTTTCTTGACTTTTCTTTTGGGAAGCCCTTGAGACCTTGAGCTTGTTGATTGATTTAGCGGTTTAAACTGGATTATACATGATTAATTTTGATAATTATGATTTATTATGCATTCTATGATTTTATGCAAAGATGAACAACTTTCCTATATTTATAAAATGTTTTGAGCATATTGAGTTTTTAAATTCCAAGAAGTACTCTCTTAGAGTGATCTATGATTGTTGCATACCATAAAATGTTTTTGAAAGACTTTTTCATTGATTTTCATTACTTATAATCCATTCTATCTTGATTTCTATATGAGGAACTTGTTTGGGGACAAGCAAGGGCTAAGTATGGGGTATTTTGATAGCATGAATTATAGTCTATATTCTGGGGTTTGTTTGGACGTTTTATCTTTCATAATCTGCATGTTTGTATGTATATTATGTGATTTTACTACCATTTCATCTACCTTTGCGAGAATCGAGGTCTACACCTAGTTTTGTTGTAATCGTAGGTAAAATGGCACGTTTCGCATCAAAAAGGAGCAAAAGGAGTCATGAGTCATTTGGAGCTACATCCAGGAAGCATAGCCATGGATTAAAGATTTACTTTGGACCAGTTTTGAGAGATTTCACATTCAGTTGTGACTCACCTCGGTTGACTAGAGATTCATCTCAACCGAGGTGATCCAGAGACGCCGACTCGACCGAGGCGAACACCTAGGACGCGGCGAGAATATTTTATTCTTGGCTGAGATCTTTTAAAATTGGAAAGTGATCTTATATTTTTGGGCTTGCCTCCTGGAAGGAAGGAGATATGCAGAATCATATATTTTACCTATATTTATGGGAAAATATCTTTCTAAGATTTATTATCTTTGGAGGGTTATTTTCCTATAAAAAGGGTTGGATTTCCACAAATCAAGGAGGCCGCATACATCCGTTATCACCCCCGCTTATCACGCAGCAGCAGCAGCATACTCCAGTTGGGAGAGATTCGAAGAACCTTTTTGAAGGTTGAAGGAAGATTGAAGTCTATAGCTTTTATAGCTTCTTGGATGGTTTTTGTAAGATTGTCTTCAATTCCCTCACTTGTTGTCTTGTCTTGTTGGATTGCTATCCAAGGAACGCTTTGTTGTGATATTTGATTCAGTTATTGAAGTCTTTTTCATTAAATTCTTCTTGTTCAAATATTCACCTTCTTCCCATATATTTAATACTTTCATAATGATGATGAGTGGCTAATTTCCTTGTGTGATTCTAGGGTGATTGGCTGAAGGTTGTGGGAAAAACAATGATAGAATAATCTTAGATTCCAGTAGGATCCTAAAAGTTCGAGTCTTTATCCTTAACCCTAAGCATCTCGTTCAGTCGATGAACATCTCGGCCAGGGTGGAATTTGGCTGACCGAGGTGACTTATCTGATCCATAACTGAGAGTTAAGTGTTAGAGTTTGCCAAATCCTATTCTTATTACACCTTCCCTGGTTCAAAGCAAGCTTAGGATGAGACTTACCCGGTAATTCCTTAGTTTGTGTACCGACGATCATAAGTGTAGGTAATAAAGGTTTATCCTTTATTGGGGTTTGAGTGTGCTTCCATCTCATCTTTGTGAGTTAACTCGAGACTTACCCGGTAAAGGTTGATTCTATTCCCTTAGATGGTGTGTTAGTTTGAGGTTATAGTTCTTTATCTTGATTCCTTGAGACTTACCCGGTGATCTACTCCACTTTAGTAACACCTTCCCCACGCAAAAATCTCAGCTTTGTCCGCTTATCTATAGATCTTGAGTTGGAACCACAACTAGATGCTTTAATCCCTAGAATTGCATGTTTGTTTATTGACTTCTTATTCATCTTGATTGTGTTAATTGCTCTTTGTGGTTAGTATTCACGAAGCTTACCGTATTGGCTTTGTTTTACCGAGTCCCTGTGATCGACCCCTAGAATTTTCTTGCTTTTTACTACGATTGACCCGTACACTGCGGGTTCGCATCCTTGTTTTAAGCTTAAGTATAGGGTCATAAATTTAAAGCTTGCACACACCGTTTGGAGTGAACAACACATCTACATCAGAACATCTAGATTTATCGATACAAGCACAACAGACAGAATCCCGGGTGGATCATGGAAACCACGGCCGTGGTACCCCGAAGAACAGGCCGTGATTCTCCACCGAGTTGGGGTTTCAAACACAAATCGATCCTAAGCTAACATGGAATTCCATACAATCATAGTCCAAAGCATAAACATCATTCCTTCACCCTAGAATCACATCTATTCAGCCAACAACGTACATTTCAAGGTTCAAACTTCACAAATAAAACATGCTTGCAAGTCATGGATAGATGATGAAGAATAATCCAAAGAAAAGACATTAAAAGCTAGAATAGAAGTTACCAATTCTTAGAAGGGCTCCAAGAGTTGTCCCAAGTTGTCAACAATGGAAACCTCACTCAAAACCACTCTAATCTCACTTCGAAATGAAAATCTACACTAATCTCTTCCAAGAACACCCACAATGGTGCTTGGAAGAGAGGCTACAATGGAGAAGTGTTTTGGGGAAGAAGCTAGGTCAAAAAGAAGGAAGAGGAGATCTGAATTACAGCCTGCAACATCATTTAAATACCCACCAAGAGCAAGAGTCATCTAAGGAGATCGTGGGACACGTGTCAACGTGGTCCAGACATAAATCATGGGTAGATTCCATGGGCGTGGTTCTTGTCTCTGGCCGTGGTTTTGCTCCAGAAACTCTCCTTGGATCATTTAGCCATGGGTTGGTGCAAGGCATGCACCAACTAGGTCATATGTGTTCTCCTTTGCTCCTAGTTTGCTCCTTAACGAGTCTGGAAATGTGCCATCATGAGGAAAGATCCTCGAATGTGTCGATTGAGTTCAAAAGCTCCCTATAATACCTACAAAACCGACAAAAATCCGTGTAGATGTCTATCTCAACAATATGCATGAATTAAGCACAAACGTCATGAACTAATGTCAAACCATGCATGAAAACCGGGAAAAACTATCTAAATGAATGCCTAAATTAACTTCATAAATCGTGTCATCAAAATACCCCATACTTAGCACTTGCTCGTCCCCGAGCAAGGTCCAACTATAGGCTACGAGATGACATGATTTATGAATACAGAAAAACAGAAAAATATTTTTGGAATTGTGCTTCTAAAGATGGATCACCTTCATAGTGATGTTTCATGGCAATGGACAAGCAATCACGTACTAAATGAATGAAGGCACGGAAAGACAATCATACTTAACTCGAAAGCATGCGTGAAAGGTAAAAATGATGAAGTCAAGATGATCATGAGAATATCCAATCTAGATCACTAAGTCATACACATAAGCAAATAGGTCTTAAGGACTTAGGAAAGAAGAGGCCAAGAAATGTGATGATAAGGTGGGAATTTTCTAAGGTCATGTGGTGCAAATCCGGGAAAGGAACTAAACAACCACAACTTCACATTTATACTTCATCCACCAAAGTGTATTTTTCTCTTTCTTTTCTTTCATTTCTTTTCTTTTTCATTTTCTTTTTCTTTCATTTATTTTTGAGACAATGGCATTGGTGTACAAAAGCCGAAACCTTGGTGATTAGCGGACCTCGGGATTTTTTCGAGGTGTCTCACACCAGGCACACATACCAAGGCTCGTTAGGACATTCGGTTTATCCGACTTTGGCAAGGAACAAACACCCGATCATGTGAATGGTGCCGAGTTACTCGTCATCAAAACCAAAGTCCCCAAACCTATATTTTTTTCTACACTTTTCACAACATATTTTCAACAACTTCATTCACAAAATTCAAACACCAACTTCACCACCCCATACTTGCTTTTCACACACTCAACACACTAGCTTGCTCCTATTCCCAGATGGGTCAAAAGAGGTCAAATTTTCATATCAGTTGAGGTGCTCAAACAACATGATCAAGATGAGAAGTAGAGGAAAATGAATTGCCTTATTCATTCCTAGATGATGTGCAAGAACTAGCATGTAATTTCAACCATCAATCCTCAATCCAATCAAGGCAAACATCATAATCACAATTCATACATAGGATTCAAGAGAAGTATTTCAAGTCCACATATGCATAAATCCATTCAACACACAAAGCCATCCATAGCCAGTTACAAAACAATCTCATCATAAGGGTCATATCCAACTAGGAAGCACAAAATTTTTAAATTTTTCGATTTTTTGAAATTTTGAAATGTATATGTACAATGCAAAAACATGATAAGAAACGTGTGGCAATAAAACGAAATTATCCTAGATGCGATCATGCCATGCTTAGAATCATGAAAACCCCACCCCATAATTAAAAACACATTGTCCTAATGTGCAAATCAAGTAAAGAAGAGTGAAAGAAGTCCTCACAATGTAAAAACGTAGTGTCTTCGGTATTTTAGTTGACTCGTGTGGAGTGGTGGTGATGGATGATCGATCAAGCATGGTAGAGAGCTCTTCATAGTCATTCCGGCGTCGAGACCCGCGCCAAGGTGTATGCGAGATGGGAGCTCTTCCATCAAACAAATACACCTCAAGCCGTCCAAGTCTCACGTCCGCTCCACCCATGGTTGAAAACGGGATCATCATCATCAACTCGCCTTGGAAGGCTTCCTCATTACCTAAGATCTACAACACAAACACAAAACACACAAAAACAAAAACAAAAGCAAAAGAAAAAGGGGAAAGAGTTGTACCAATGGGTTGCCTCCCATTAAGCGCTTTTTTTAGGTCATTAGCTTGACCAAACTCCGTGGATATGTCAATCCACCTCGAATACCATGGTTTGCTTGAGGAGTCCAACAAACCATCTTTTACCGGAATCCATGATGACATGCAAGGGCCACTTGATGCCCAAATATACCTTAAGTTCTCTCTTCACCGGTGAGTAATAGACTTCTTCATCACCGCTTCCTTGATGATAGTATGGAGTTGCAACCATAGGTGCCACCCCATACATAGGCAATTTGTACTCCGTGGTCACACCGGTGAAACGCTTGTCATCCTCATCCTCTATGATCCAAAGAAAGCCGCTTCTTGGAAATAATCCTTCATTGAAGTGCTTCATAACCATCATGGATCCATCATGCTTGTCTCCATCATTCAATACGGGAGATTCCTTAGGAAAGGGACTCCAATCTTCGTATGTACTCCGGGCAAGCAAGGAAGGATTGGAAGGAGTTGAAGCTAGCTTAAGGTTCTCAATGACAGAGCTTTCCAAGGGTAAAACCACGGGAGTGGTTATGCCAGATCGGCCGTGGAAGTCTCTGTTTTCCTCATCTCTCGTGAGCTCTTCAAGTGTGGTTCCGGGGTTGATGACAAAGATGTCCGGGGGTGAGAGCACTTCATTGCACTCCTCCAAAGGTGAAGGAGGTGGAGGTAAGCCTTGAAGGATGGTTGGATCTCCTAGCATAAGAGCATTCCTAATCTCCTCAATCTCCCTCCTCATTTGTTCCTCTTTCTCGAAATTCAATCTTTTTTCATCCTTCAGGGCCAAATCCCTTAGCCTCACTTGCTCCCAAGCTTCATCCAACTCTTCTTGAAGTTCCTTAATGATCATGGTTGATTCGGGCAATTTTTGGATCTCCTCATGGTGAACCTCCTCTCGTTGAGATACTTCCGCTTCAAGCTCCATGTGGAAACTTGAAATGGAAGCAAGGTTGCTTTCTAGATCATCCATCTTCCTCAACATTTCATCTAGCATTGATTCCACTCAATCATTGTGAGGTTGGTAGTGAGGTCCCTCATGAGGCAATGTAGTCATGTGATCTTGATCATGGGACTCATGATAGGCATTAAACTTCTCCCAATACTCAAACTCATCATGGAGAGGTCCTAGATCTTGGTATTCCATCCATTCGTGATACTCCATGTTGTCAAGGTCGTCTTGGAAGTATAATTTGTCCATGGCAAATATGAAAAGGCAAAGACAAAAACAACAAAAGATCAAAAGTAACAAGAAAGATAAACACTAAAAAAAATCAAAAGCCAATGACTTAATCTTAACCTAGTCCCCGGCAACGGCGCCAAAAACTTGTTACGCTAGAAAGGTAGCACAAAAAGCTTTACATTTATAATCTCGAACTAAAATCCTAAACTACCTAGCGAAACCCGCAGTGTACGGATCGTTTTGTAGAAAGGAAAGTATTCCGAGGTCGAACACAAGGGCTAAGGTGAATCAAGTCATTCAATGATCAAAGATAGTGTAAATCTAAACTAAGATCAGATGGGGAATAAAGAAAGTGTAAAACACAATATTTTTGGATGGTTTTTGGTGATCAAACAAGGATCACAAATATATCAACGCAAACAAACAATCAACACAAAAACACAAACGCAAAGATAAAAGATAAGAGGTAAGAAGGCGGATTCTAGAGATTCGGAATTCCGATTATGACTATGGACTCTTGCTTCTAAAGGTCAAAGGAAAGTTGTAGTTCTTCGGATTTGGGTGTTTCTCTAATGGGAGCAATTACCGGGTAAATCTCATGCTCCACTAGTCTCGAACCTAAAGTCCTATTACCGGGTAAGTCTCAAGGAACCTAAGAAAGGGAATTCTACACAAACCGGACACTACCTAAGGGTCAAACCCCTCTTTACCGGGTAAGTCTCGGAAAAGACAAGTATTAGGCAACGATCCTAGCACACTCAATCCAATAGCGGCTTTTTTGGCTCACTACTACCTAAAGTTCATCATCTTATGTATCTAAGAGAGGAAATTACCGGGTAAATCTCATTCCTGAAAAAGGTTGCTAACATTAGGTCACCCTAAGCTAGATTAGGCTCAACAAACACTAGGATTTCAACACATCTACATCCTAACATCCATATTCATCGATACAAGCACAATAGAGAGAATCACGGGTGGATCATGGAAACCACGGCCGTGATACCCCAAAGTACAGGCCGTGGTACTCCACCGAGTTGGGGTTTCGAACACAAATTGATCCTAAGCTAACACGGAATTCCATACAATCATAATCCAAAGCATAAACATCATTCCTTCACCCTAGAATCACATCTATTCAGCCAACAACGTACATTTCAAGGTTCAAACTTCACAAATAAAACATGCTTGCAAGTCATGGATAGATGATGAAGAATAATCCAAAGAAAAGACATTAAAAGCTAGAGTAGAAGTTACCAAATCTTACAAGGGCTCCAAGAGCTGTCCCAAGTTGTCAACAATGGAAACCTCACTCAAAACCACTCTAATCTCACTTCAAAATGAAAATCTACACTAATCTCTTCCAAGAACACCCACAAGGGTGCTTGGAAGAGAGGCTACAATGGAGAAGTGTTTTGGGGAAGAAGCTAGGTTAAAAAGAAGGAAGAGGAGATCTGAATTACAGCCTGCAAGATCATTTAAATGCCCACCAAGAGCAAGATTCATCTAAAGAGATCGTGGGACACGTGTCAACGTGGTCCAAACAGAAACCACGGGTAGATTCCACGGGCGTGGTTCTGGTCTTTGGTCGTGGTTTTGCTCCAGAAACTCTCCTTCGATCATTTAGCCATGAGATGGTGCAAGGCATGCACCAACTAGGTCATATGTGTTCTCCTTTGCTCCTAGCTTGCTCCTTAACGAGTCCGGACATGTGCCATCACGAGGAACGATCCTCGAATGTGTCGATTGAGTCCAAAAGCTCCCTAAAATACCTACAAAACCGACAAAAGTCCGTGTAGACGTCTATCTCGACAATATGCTTGAATTAAGCGCAAATGTCATGAACTAATGCCAAACCATGCATGAAAACTGGGAAAAACTATCTAAATGAATGCCTAAATTAACGTCATAAATCGTGTCATCAGGGAGATCAAGGGAATCCTAGAGAAAACAGTTTCGAAGACAAGGAAGGATTGGTCTTCGAAACTAGATAATGCATTGTGGGCGTATAGGACTGCATACAAGACTCCCATAGGAACAACACCATACAACCTTGTGTCTGGGAAGTATTGTCACTTATCAATAGAGCTGGAACATAAAGCATATTGGGCGGTTAAGTGGTTGAACTTCAGCATGAAGGAAGCAGGTGAGAAGTGCCTTTTCGATCTTAACGAGCTCGAAGAACTCCGCTTAAACGCTTACGAGAACGCCAAGATCTATAAGGAGAGAGCGAAGCGTTGACATGATAAGCATATCATTCCAAAGGACTTCAAAGAAGGAGATCAAGTTCTCCTCTTCAATTCGAGACTTTGCCTCTTTCCAAGTAAGCCTAAATCTCGTTGGACTGGACCTTATCTAAACAAACATGTTTTTCCCATGGCGCAGTTGAAGTATGGGGTGAAAAGAGCGGAAGTTTTAAGGTGAACGGTCAACGACTCAAGAAGTATATACCGGAGCTCCAAGATGAGGAGTTCGCACCCACCACACTCGAATAGATGCAAGTATGGTCTAGCTACAGACCTAAAACAAGCGCTTCTTGGGAGGCAACTTGTAATATCCGGAATTTTTATTTTCGTTTAATTTCGAATCAAATCGGACTTTGAGCCGTTGACGGTTTCCATTCTATCTAGCAAGTCTTTCTTCACAAATTTTATCATTTTATGTACAAGCTAATTCACATAAAATGATAAATTTATATCAAGCTCTAATTCCTATAATTATTTATCATTTTATGTAGAATTTAATTCACATAAAATGATAGAATTATATCAAATCCTAATTCTTATAATTATTTATCATTTTATGTAGAATTTAATTCACATAAAATGATAGAATTATATCAAACCCTAATTCTTATAATTAATCATTAACGACGACTTAGGACGAGATCATTGACAAGGCCATGACGAGTTTTTGACGAGTTTTGACAACCACAGCCGACTCTTATTTTACCTTGTTTAAAGCCCAACCTTTACCTTACCTCAGCCCACATACCTTGCTCCAGCCAGCATGGTCCTTGGGAGAACACTCGGCCCAACAGCAGTCCAACACGCCAGCAACCCAAGAGCGATTTGTAGAGGACGGGCCTGCTGCTTCCCATCTCGCAGCCCACAGCAGCCCCAACAATCCTCGTAGCCTACAGCAGCCAGGGCCAGCGCCAGCCCAGGAAGGATGGGCCTGCTGCTCCTCACCTCGCAGCCTATGAAGCACAACTCTTCTCCATCCTTCAGCCACCAAGGAGGTCGTGACCCTAGCCTCTCTTTCCCACGTCTGCATATCGTAACAAATAGAAGGATCGTGCTCAACAACCCAGATCTCACGCTCACCTTCCTCCTGCAATTTACGCCGGAATCAATTGGTCTTTGCACACCACTGCAGCACCCGGGAAGCAGCTGATCCTTCCATAGTCTTCGTCTTCAACCTCCTGCCCGGTGGTGAACCAGCCCTTGCCCATCGTTAGAGTAAGCGCCCTAGCAATTCTGAACGTCTCCTTCTGGATTGTTGCCAGATCCAAGGCGGAGCTTTTCTTCATCCATTCACACAGACGACCCATCGGTAAGGCGATCCCTCTACTCTTGATTCCCTCTCGTGCCCGGCAACGGAAGCGGTGACATTTCTTGTGTTCAGTAGTGCAGCAGACATCTCTCTCACCCTCCGTCATAAATGCGCTCCTGCAAGTTTCCCACACGACGACGAGTAGTTGTGGCTTTCTACACGCTCTTCATCGAGATCCGTCCCGGAGCTGCAGGCGAGAATAGCTAGGAGAGTTTCAGCCGACAAGCTCCCAATCTCGACCTCTATGACAGCGGTTAGGCAGGCTAGTGTCGCCTTGAGCCAACAGTGAGACCGAGTCAAGCCTGACCCCAATCCGGTAAGAAGTCAACATCCTCTTGTTCTTGTTTATGAGATAAATACAGCTTGTGTAGATGTACTTAGTGAACTCCATGGGAATAGAACCTAATATGTGTTAAGTAGAGTATATAGATTAGTGAGGTCGGTTAGAGTCAAATTAGAGAACTATGGGAAGGTTGGATTACTGTAATAAAATGAGGAGTAATAGAAATAGAAGTGAAATACCTTGTTTTAATTCAGCTTGTAAGATGGAAATGGGCATAATTGTAGACCAATGTTAAAGAGATATATAGAAGATCCACCGTTGAAATTTTAATAGATGATAAGTAGATATATATAGTTTACCGTGTTAAACTTTGAGAATAAATGAACGGTCGGATTGAAAGTTATAAGGTCTCAAAGGGGAGTAGTTGAGCTGTTTTTCCAAGCATGGATTTTTGACTAAGTATTGTGATATTGTAGTGTTGTAGCCAACTTTAAAGATTTTTGTAGGAATAACGATTGAACAGTTTTAAGAAATTCTTTCTCGTATGAGTAGATTAAGTATCATAGATAAGTTAGAATTTTATTTTAGAATTTTTATAAGATTGTTCGAATTTTATATTTGAAGCTGTAGTTGGACTTTAGTGACTTTTCGGGAAATAGAAAATGGGTAGTTTTTCTAGTTGTTACCTAAAATCATCCTAGGGACTAGAATATGGTTAGTTAGCGTCCAATTATAATTTAAGTACATATTCCGAGTTTTTGGAAGTTCCGGGACCAAGGGTAAAATAGTCATTTTACCATAAATTGGTACTGTATTAAATTCTGTTCTAATAGGATCTATTACCTTAGAAGTCTTAGACTTCTAATTACCTAGAAAGTGTGCTGACACACTTGCCTCCTTTGACAGGCAACCGTATACGGTTACAAATTGAGTTGTGATTAAGAGAGTCGAGATCTGATTCAGGTAAGTCCACGGACTTACTTAGCTGGCTTCTTGTATGAGTGTAATGTGTATGAGTGGTGTTTGTTAGTTATGATAAACAACGAAACCGGATTAGGCCGACTCTATTATTTACGTAATTGACCCAAGTGTATGATAACGGGTTGTGACATCATCTGCCTAGTTCTTGCGAGAGTCTAGGAGGTTCCCTTCGACCAGCCCAGTCCGGTAGACGGTCAAATGCATTAGTACCATTCCGCGTTGGTAAACGGGGACAGGGGCGAGGTTTGGGAATCCCTCGTGTCACAAACTAAGTATCATTAGTAATGACATATCACCTAATTAAAGATAATAAAAGAATTGATTGTTGCATTTTGATTGTGTATGTTGTGTGTTTGTGCTTTTACCTTTATACTTATGCATAGAATGTTAGCTAACTGTTTTATACCGCTTGTAGATGCCTTGCAGGTTAAGACAGTTGTGGAGAGATCCGGAGGGAATGGTCAGCCGGGTCCACGTACTCATTTAGTTGGGGACGGGGATGTCTTCTGTTCTTTATATGCATCATTTTAGTAGCTTTTCTTGTAAGGGTGATACATATTCTTCATGTATATATTGTTTACAGTTTTCAAATGTTTTAAATACTTTTGTGACTTGTTGTAAGATCCAAGTAAAAATTGTTGTCAAACTATGGTCGGGACCCATTGTGAGGTCCTAACCAGTAGCTCCCCGAGTTCTCAGAATTTGGGGTGTTACAATATGGTATCAGAGCCCTGGGTTGGCAACAATGGCACTTGAAATCTTTAAAGACCAAATGTATAAAATAACTAGAACCCGAAAGGGGTCTAAAATTTTCAAAACGGATTGATGTTTTCACACACGCGCATGGACTTATTAGGATGAGTATTAATGTATGTTATATATATGTGTGTGTAATATGTTAGTATCTTAAAGGATATATTATATCCTTTAGTTGTGATATCATGAAGTGATTATCGCCTCATGATAAATCGGTAGCAGAATTAAAGAGTTTTCAACACGAGACAAAGGACTCGGACCTTGGATCAAGTATTATACTCGGGTGGGCGTCCTAGTAACCCTTATTAACCATCCAAAGAACTAATAGGCGAAGAAGTAGAGATGTGGAGATAATTTCGACCATAAGTACAATCAAATGAGGAAGAATTCCCGAGTCAACTCAGATAGAAGAAATAGAAGGTCATACAAGGGACTGGGTTGTATGAAGCCGAGAGAGGAATTATAAGAACCATGCAGGAGACGTCAAGAGTGCTGAGTAGAGATAACAATATTGGAACGAGCCAAGTAGAATTGAGTACAACCAAGATTGTGGAATCAAGGACATTACCGTCGAGGCGGATGCCCCATAGACCATTATGGGCATGAGAAACCAGAAGAGACAAAGTGTCAATCCGGGTGCGAGAATCTAAGGTGCACGGAATGAAGACCTACAATTGAGTGTAAAAGCGAAAAGGCAGACTCCACAAGCGTGGGAAAGTTTTGACCTCCTCAGAGATATAAGTAGTTTGAAAGAAACCGCGACGCCAATATCCAAAGAAGGGAAGCCTGTAGCAGGGTCAACGGAGTTTCATGAAGGCGATATTACCACTAACTCCAGTGAAGAAATCTGTATGGGAGAACAGCCATGCTAGACTTGAGAGTCCAGGGTAACCCGAATTATCACGGGACCTAAGCCATCAACATAGATGGTACATGCAAAAGGAACTGTAAGAGAATGATCATTACGGCCATAAGAATTTCAAAGACGCTTGCAAGCTATTGTGAAAACTTGAAACGGCTATTTAGGCCAGATGAATGACACAATCGGACTAGAGAAATGGAGTTAGCCTAAAATAAGCGGAAGGGTGGAAGGTTGAACGAAATAAAGAAGTATAAAAGGAGTGTTGTGAGCAACTGTTTACCTACTAGCTAAGGAAATTTTGACAGATCATAATTTACACGGAATGGAGAGATCTAACTTAATGTAAGAGCGAAGGGTAGACTTCACAAGCCTGGAGACATTTTGTCTTCTTTATAAATAAGAATTCTAAACGGAATCACAACGCCAGTATCGAAAGGATTGAAGCCCTGTAACATAGTCAACAAAGATTTGGAAAGAAATATTACAAACAACGCCGATTAAGGAACTTGTGCTTGAGAGAATCGTGTGGTGGACTCAAGAACCCAGGGTAACCGCCAATTATAACAGAACATAGGTCATCAACACCGAAAGTCCCTGTAAAGGGACTACAATTGGGATGTAATTAAAAGTCATCGGAACTACAAGACGCTTTCCATCTGTCGTGGAGTGTTAGGAACGACTTTTGACGCCAAGTGAATGGCACAGTGAGACTTGAGAAAGAGAGTTGTTCCAAAGGAAGCAGAAGAGTGAAAGATAAGACGAACTAAAGAAGGATAAAAGGATAAATCGAGTAGGTGATGTGGACCAAAAGTTTAACACCAGTAGAGGTATGAAATTGAGATAAGTCAATTGTAGACTAACCTATGTCAACCAAAAACGTGCAAGTATTGTTGGGTATTGACGAGTTATGTGCCGTTAAGAAGAGATATTTGTGACTGTGGATCTATGGAGTAGCTTTACCGACGCCTTAGAGGATTCCCTCAAGTAGGCAACTACAACCTTCTTGGATGAATTAAAGGTATAAAGAAAAACGTTTGAAGGGTTACCTCTTGGCTATTTAAGATCAAACACCAGTCGATTCAGAGAGTTTGGATCCGTGGTAGAAGAATTAAGAAAGTAAGCGGGAGAAGTTGTTTTTCAATCGTTGTTTTATTTTCTTAAGGCAAGTAAAGAAGGTACTTGGTACTTCATCCGTATACGACTCATGGTGTAATTGGGAGAAAGAGTTTTGAGGTCAATCATTTTATACTTACAGAAAAGGTCCTTAGGATTAATGAGCGACAACATGAGAAGCAGAGTAGCGCATCGGAAGTGTGGTGGGTCCTAACCTACAAACAAGAAGCTCAAGGGTACTGATGGATGTCGTGTCGAGTTTAAGATGGTGATAATTGGAGAAATGCATTCTAGTTGGAAGAAACGTGAGATAGGCTATGTGAGTGACTGGAAATGTTGTACGGAAACTTATGGGCATGTAGAGGTAATAGAAGGAGACTGGTACCCTATTATGGATCTGAGGGAAGAGTGATGGCTTTGCTACATGTTGCTAGACAAGTAGTTTTGGACTTCCATACTAATGGAATACTCTAGACTGAGTTTTCTGGATGGATTAGGAAGGAATTAAGGATGTAATAAAAGTATTGTGCATGGCCTGCACTAGAAAGCTCCAAGTGAGTAACTACCATCCTGAGTCGAAGATACATAAGAAAGAGAAGTGACAGGAGCATACTTGCAACCTAGTAACCATGCTTAAAGAAATCATAATTTCGGAGTAGATTTTATGTGTAACATTATATCGGAACAAAGCTTAGTTACGTTTGGAGTCAAAAGGATATTTTCGGTCTGATAGCCATGGTGGATATAAGAGGGCAATGCTGATGGTCTGTTAGTACTTATTGAGTAGTTATGAGCAAGCGATGGTGATGAGAGATCACCTTGTGTCTAGTGTGGTCATTGCGGGCACATTCTATGTCACATAAGATTCTGGATACTGCGTAGGAAGTTTCAGGTAAGCTAGAGATCTATAAAATAATATGATGATGTCGATAGAACACAAATATTGACCACCGGATTTTGATTGTTAAGTTATATCAAGTTTAAGACCAAACATGAGCAAATGATGATTCTTTAATGGAGGAACCATATGACTGAGTCATATTAGGAGACAAGACCAAGTGAGTTGTGATACAACTAGCCTTAAACACTTAGTAAAGTGTCGGGAGATGTATAAGGGGGATATCCTAGATCGGATACGTAAAAATTTTTTTTGAAGACCAAAAGGAAAGGAATTGGAATAAATTGCCGCAGTAAGGTCATCAAAGGATCTAGAAGTGAGTTAAGTAAGGTAACCATTTGAAATTTTAAAGCGGTTTAGTAGTGACTGATGAACTAGTATTCCTCACCCTATTGGAGGGTGTAGCTTTAGTTTTCCACGGAGACTAAGTTTGGGAACTGAGTTTGAGAATTTCAGTTGGAGAGATACCTACCAGACCCGAGTAGGTCATCAAATTAGAGGATCAGACAGTTGAGTCGGATGATACCGGTGAGATATCCGGTAACCACTCTAGAACGTGGTAGCAGGCGCTTGTGATCTAAGTACCTAAAAAAAAAAAAATTTAAGATTTAGTGGTTTTATGAAAAGCCGATAAGGCTACCTAAAATATTTGGGATGAGATCGGGGGATAGTAAGAGACGCAACCTTTCAAAGACCTATGTAGCGAGAGTTGTAACCTCGGGAGTGACGAGTTAGGGCTTGACCTTGTATGTGTGATATTGTTTGACTACTTGTTTATTTCATGATTGAGTGTTTAGTCAGTGATGTGCTCTTTTGGTAACCTTGATGTGTGGGATACTTAGATGAGGAAACGACGAGACTTTTTGTGTAGTGATCAGACACACCCAATTGGTGCCTTAAAGGCCGATCAGGATTGTCTTACCCTGAGTTTCGGGACGAAACTTATTGTTAAGGGGGAATTAATGTAATACCAGGAAATTTTTCTTCCGACTATTTCCGAAACAAGTAAGGACTTGACCGATTATGACTTTTTCCCAGCGCTTTATTTCTTTTGTATCGACTTCGTCTTTATGTTGTCTTCTTTTAAGTTTCGGGACGAAACTTATTTTAAGGGGGTACTGATGTAATATCCGGAATTTTTATTTTCGTTTAATTTCGAATCAAATCGGACTTTGAGCCGTTGACGGTTTCCCATTCTATCTAGCAAGTCTTTCTTCACAAATTTTATCATTTTATGTAGAAGCTAATTCACATAAAATGATAAATTTGTATCAAGCTCTAATTCCTATAATTATTTATCATTTTATGTAGAATTTAATTCACATAAAATGATAGAATTATATCAAATCCTAATTCTTATAATTATTTATCATTTTATGTAGAATTTAATACACTTAAAATGATAGAATTATATCAAACCCTAATCATATAATTAATCATTAACGACGACTTAGGACGAGATCATTGACAAGGCCATGACGAGTTTTTGACGAGTTTTGACAACCACAACCCACTCTTATTTTACCTTGTTTAAAGCCCAACCTTTACCTTACCTCAGCCCGCATACCTTGCTTCAGCCAGCATGGTCCTTGGGAGAACAGTCGGCCCAACAGCAGTCCAACACGCCAGCAACCCAAGAGCGATCTGTAGAGGATGGGCCTGCTGCTTCCCATCTCGCAGCCCACAGCAGCCCCAGAATCCTCGTAGCCTACAGCATCCAGGGCCAGCGCCAGCCCAGGAAGGATGGGCCTGCTCCTCCTCACCTCGCAGCCCATGAAGCACAACTCTTCTCCATCCTTCAGCCACCAAGGAGGTCGTGACCCTAGCCTCTCTTTCCCACGTCTGCATATCGTAACAAATAGAAGGATCGTGCTCAACAACCCAGATCTCACGCTCACCTTCCTCCTGCAACTTACGCCGGAATCAATCGGTCTCTGCACACCACTGCAGCACCTGGGAAGCAGCTGATCCTTCCATAGTCTTCGTCTTCAACCTCCTGCCCGGTGGTGAACCAGCCCTTGCCCATCGTTAGAGTAAGCGCCCTAGCAATTCTGAACGTCTCCTTCTGGATTGTTGCCAGATCCAAGGCGGAGCTTTTCTTCATCCATTCACATAGACGACCCATCGGTAAGGCGATCCCTCTACTCTTGATTCCCTCTCGTGCCCGGCAACGGAAGTGGTGACATTTCTTGTGTTCAGCAGTGCAGTAGACATCTCTCTCACCCTCCGTCATAAATGCGCTCCTGCAAGTTTCCCACACGACGACGAGTAGTTGCGGCTTTCTACACGCTCTTCATCGAGATCCGTCGCCGGAGCTGCAGGCGAGAATAGCTAGGATAGTTTCAGCCGACAAGCTCCCAATCTCGACCTCTATGACAGCGGTGAGGTAGGCTAGTGTCGCCTTGAGCCAACAGTGAGACCGAGTCAAGCCTGACCCCAATCCGGTAAGAAGTCAACATCCTCTTGTTCTTGTTTATGAGATAAATACAGCTTGTGTAGATGTACTTAGTGAACTCCATGGGAATAGAACCTAATATGTGTTAATTAGAGTATATAGATTAGTGAGGTCGGTAAGAGTCAAATTAGAGAACTATGGGAAGGTTGGATTACTGTAATAAAATGAGGAGTAATAGAAATAGAAGTGAAATACCTTGTTTTAATTAAGCTTGTAAGATGGAAATGGGCATAATTGTAGACCAATGTTAAAGCGATATATAGAAGATCCACCGTTGAAATTTTAATAGATGATAAGTAGATATATATAGTTTACCGTGTTAAACTTTGAGAATAAATGAACGGTCGGATTGAAAGTTATAAGGTCTCAAAGGGGAGTAGTTGAGCTGTTTTTCCAAGCATGGATTTTTGACTAAGTATTGTGATATTGTAGTGTTGTAGCCAACTTTAAAGATTTTTGTAGGAATAACGATTGAACAGTTTTAAGAAATTCTTTCTCCTATGAGTAGATTAAGTATCATAGATAAGTTAGAATTTTATTTTAGAATTTTTATAAGGTTATTCGAATTTTATATTTGAAGTTGTAGTTGGACTTTAGTGACTTTTCGGGAAATAGAAAATGGGTAGTTTTTCTAGTTGTTACCTAAAATCATCCTAGGGAGTAGAATATGGTTAGTTAGCCTCCAATTATAATTTAAGTACATATTCCGAGTTTTTGGAAGTTCCGGGACCAAGGGTAAAATAGTCATTTTACCATAAATTGGTACTATATTAAATTCTGTTCTAATAGGATCTATTACCTTAGAAGTCTTAGACTTCTAATTACCTAGAAAGTGTGCTGACACACTTGCCTCCTTTGACAGGCAACCGTATACGGTTACAGATTGAGTTGTGATTAAGAGAGTCGAGATCTAATTCAGGTAAGTCCACGGACTTACTTAGCTGGCTTCTTGTATGAGTGTAATGTGTATGAGTGGTGTTTGTTAGTTATGATAAACAACGAAACCGGATTAGGCCGACTCTATTATTTACGTAATTGACCCAAGTGTATGATAACGGGTCGTGACATCATCTGCCTAGCTCTTGCGAGAGTCTAGGAGGTTCCCTGCGACCAGCCCAGTCCGGTAGACGGTCAAATGCATTAGTACCATTCCGCGTTGGTAAACGGGGACAGGGGCGAGGTTTGGGAATCCCTCGTGTCACAAACTAAGTATCATTAGTAATGACATATCACCTAATTAAAGATAATAAAAGAATTGATTGTTGCATGTTGATTGTGTATGTTGTGTGTTTGTGCTTTTACCTTTATACTTATGCATAGAATGTTAGCTAACGGTTTTATACCGCTTGTAGATGCCTTGTAGGTTAAGACAGTTGTGGAGAGATCCGGAGGGAATGGTCAGCCGGGTCCACGTACTCATTTAGTTGGGGACGGGGATGTCTTCTGTTCTTTATATGCATCATTTTAGTAGCTTTTCTTGTAAGGCTGATACATATTCTTCATGTATATATTGTTTACAGTTTTCAAATGTTTTAAATACTTTTGTGCCTTGTTGTAAGATCCAAGTAAAAATTGTTGTCAAACTATGGTCGGGACCCATTGTGAGGTCCTAACCAGTAGCTCCCCGAGTTCTCAGAATTTGGGGTGTTACACAACCCAAGGTATTGCACTTATGCTTTTGTATTTCATTCTTAGATTAGATTAGTTTAGTTGTTTTTGCTTTGTTTTGCCCTCGATACCTTCCGGTATGTCGTGTTTTTGGATGTAGGAGCAATGAAATAGGCAATGGAAGAAGGAAAAGT
This sequence comes from Fagopyrum homotropicum, assembly GCA_033239125.1. NCBI lineage: Eukaryota > Viridiplantae > Streptophyta > Magnoliopsida > Caryophyllales > Polygonaceae > Fagopyrum > Fagopyrum homotropicum. The sequence goes on along the minus strand of BSWB01000005.1, from coordinate 82,915,194 downwards.
TGGAAGGGATTGACGAAACTTGGATTTTGGCACATTACAGAGAGTTCCACACCCTAAACCACGGTCGTGAAAGCTATAGTGACCGTAATTCTTCCAAAATCTAAGAAAAATCACCAAAACCACGGTTCCGTAGAATTCCACGGCCGTGGAACACCCCGAGTTACCGTGATTTTCAAAAATATTTACGGTCACTATATAAACCACCTTCCTTCACAAAACACCACAAATTCTCCAAACCACGACCCTATTTCACGCCCTAAACGCCGAAACCAAACCCCCTCTCTCAAATCTTCATTCGGAGTCCGATTCGAACGATTATTGAGTCTAAAGTGAAGAAAATTCGATCATCTACAAGATCCAATCAACAATTCAAGTGAACAATCCCTACAGAAGACGGAATTTGGATTTTAAGAATCCAAAACCTAGGTTTTTCTTCTCTTTCTCTACTTTGTCGATTTGGCTCGATTCTTGCAAGATTTTTAGGATAACTGATTGGAATTGGAATTGGAATTAGTCTAGGATTGTGTCTGCTGAATTTGGTGTGATTTGGTTGAGATTTGAGCAAAACAGAACCGAACCACGGTCCTTGTAGGTTCCACGGCCGTGTTTTTGTAGAACAGACCGTGATTTTCCCTCTGCAATGGATTTGTTTAGGATAAAGTTGACTAGGAACAAGAAGAGAAAAGGTGACACTTCTTTTTCTTCCCAAGTACCCCCTAGTGAGCCACCATCACCCCCACCTCCTAGAATTTCAACCATCCATGAGGATTACCTCGATGCCTTAGAAAGGATCGAGAAGAGAGCGGTCATAGGACCGCGATACTTATTGCTTGAGGAGCTTGAACCGTTGAATGTAGTAAATGATTTGACGTGGCTTCTAGATAGAGTTGCTTTGATAGTCTTCTCCATTATTAGAGAAGACGCTTATGAGGAGATTACTAGGGAGTTCGTCATCTCTTTTGAGCATAACGCCATGGATAGGACGGTTTCTTTAGGTTGTTGGAGGAGAACTATGAGTTCTCGATCTTGCAGTTTGGAGCCTTCTTTGGGTTCCAAGAGACCTTCAATGGTCGTTTTCCTAGCGTTGTATACGCTAAGGACTTTTGGGAGGAGATAGTTATGATCTATGCTAGTAAGGACCGTTGGCAGCCGGCCGACACCAAGGCTAAGCTCATCTATCACTTAGCCTTGAAGATAGCCCATAGGGTCCTTTGCGAATGCCTTTTCCCAAGGGCTGAAACCCGTCAAAAGATCAAGACTGATGAGTTTTTCCTCCTATACTCTATGGTTCATGGTAGACCTGCGGATTGTGCTACCCTCTTAGCCTCCACTATGAGTAAATTGAAGAACAAGAGAGCCGGTAATATAGGGTATGGTGGTATGGTTACACACATTGCCACGCAGCTAGGGATAGACTTTTTTGCCTGCACTAGGATAGCGGCGAGACCTTTGGGCCTCAATAGCCTTATGACGAGAGGGATCATCTTCCCTAGGCACCGCGGTCCACCTACCGCCGGTATGCCTTGGGAGGAGAGAGGAGGTAGAGGCATCCCATGGCTCCCTGAGTATTTCATTATGGCTGCACGCCATAACTAGAAGCAGACTTTCGCTGCCATGCATGCGAATAGGCTAGTGGCACCTCCTTATGTACCCGATGAGGTTCCGGTTGTAGATGTTGAGGAGGAGGTGATGGTTTTGAGGGAGGAGGTGATGAACAGGACTTTGGCACTTTTCCGGATCAGCCGGCACACTTCCTTGACCCTCCTAGACGTTCATCACGACCCACCGGACCTTCTAGAGCCTCTTCCTCTCGCCATGCTAGAGTGAGTGAGAGGCCGACTTGGATAAGCACTCATCCCGCTTGGTATGGGAGCAACCTTCATGGATGGGAGCTCCACCTACTTGGTATGATCAAGCACCAAAAGCACCAGCAACACCGACTCCACAGGACACACCGGCATGGTACGGTCAGCCACAAGCTTGGTACGAGCAGTTACCATCATGGGCCACCGACCATTCTAGGAGAGTTGGAGACTTAGAGATCCATCGGGAGACGCATGAGACTCGGAGCCGGGAGCATGATGAGATGATGAGTGACATCTACCGCCAGTAGTTCGGGCGGTACTATAGCCATGACTTCCGCCCATTTCCACCACCGCCTCCTCCACAGTGACGAGCTATGATGATTGACAGTTTCAGCCTCCCCACCACCGTCTAGTGAGTTCATTTTGCTTTTTTTCTTTTCTTTTTCTTTTCGAACATTGAGGACAATGTATGTTTTAAGTATGGGGTGGGGTACGTTGTGACTATTATGTGTAATAACTCTACTACATTTGCTTGCTTCTATCCATGACACTTTGCATGTTTCATTTCCATAGTCACACGTTTTGTTATTGCATTGCATGAAAAAAAGGCTTTGAAAAATCCATTAAAATTTTCAAAATTTTGAAAAAGTTCTTGTGCTTCTAAGTTTAGAGATGACTCCTATGATAACTTTCACTTGTGGATTGAATTTTTAATGACAATTGTATGCTTAAAAACAGAATAATGAATTGAAAAGAAATTGAATGTGTTGTTTATCCTTTCTTGCAAGTTTCATAATGTGCAAGTTTTATCTAAATCATATTGAGAAATTAAGGTTGAAATCACACAATGAGTTCTTATACTTCTTTATGAGATGATTATGGCAATTCGATTTTTCTTACTTCTTTCTTTGATTATCTAGCCCCTCAATAAAAGTAATTGCCTCCCTTACCTATCCGGGAATTTGGAGGAGTTGATATTTGACATGTTTGATGTGGGAGGGCCATGAAAGGGTTTGAGGCATCTCGAAATTGAGAAACGCCAATCTCCTAGGCTTCGGTTTTTGTGCACCTTTGTCCATATTTCCAAAAGTAAAGTCGAAAAATAATGTGAAAAAGAAGAGAGCAAAGCTCTAAGTTGATGGTGTTGCAAATCAAAATAAAAAGAGTGGGTTATTCATTTTCCCGGATTCAAGCACCACATCCCTTACAAGTTTCCCTCCTTTCCGCATTCTAGACCTTACTTGAAAGTCCTTAAGATCAAAAGAGTGTTATTTGACTTGGTGATCTAAACTGAAATTTCACATGCTTGATTTTGACAATACTTGAAGGTTATGATGTTTTTCTTGAAGTTTAAGCGATTCATGATGTTTTCTTTACTTTACATTCTTTGGTTTATGTATGTGAGCATTTTCGAGAATGAATGAAGGAAGGTTTGAGGATGATCTATTGATTAGAAGCACATTTGTCTAAGAAGATGGTTTTGCTTTGAGTTGCATGCATATTTCATTCTAACTTGTATTCTAAGCTTTTGAAAACCTTGCTTGGGGATAAGCAAGTGACAAGTATGGGGTATTTTGTTAGCATGAAAATGGCGATATTCTAGGCACTTATTTTGGTTGTTTTTCCCTCGTTATTGTGTACATGGATAAGGTTTTGAAGCAAATGTTAGCTCATTCGTCTATATTGTCGATATGGAAGTCTACACTAGCTTTGTGTTGATTATAGGTGAATAGGAGCTAAATCGGAGCAATTGGGAGATAAAAGGGAGTAATCAATCATGTTCAAGGATTGGGAGATACATCAAGGAAGCTAAGGAAGAGATAGGATGAAGATTGACACGAAACAAAGGCAACAACAAGCAATATACACTTCCACGCCCTGAATTACGGCCGTAGAGGAGTCCACACTCTAAACCACGGCCGTGGACTTGGCATCATGAACGTGGACTTGAGTTTCGAGCACTCTAGTAAGTTACACGGCTTAAATTACGGTCGTGGAAGTCACAAGGCACCGTAATTTGTTTCCACGCTCTAAACCATAGTCGTGGAATGCTATGAGACCGTGATTTAGGCGATCTTTTGACGTGTCACTATTTGCCACGCCATTTACATATTGGGCCTTGACGTAACTTTTCCCCGTCTTATAAAAAGGTTGGAAAAGAGAGTTTCGAGGACGGCCGCTTACCCTTGTTTTCAGCATTTTTGCCTAGGGTTTATTGGAGATCACCGAGAGTCACGGAAACGCCGTATTGTTGAAGATTGGAGATTGCTCACAGCGAAGGTTTAGCCTTTTTCTTAGGTTTTGATATTGAAGACAGATTGGCATCCCGTTCTTCATACTTGCCTTAGATCATTGTGAGGTTTTGTGTTATATATTCTAAATCCATTAACATTGTTTCTTGTATTTTGGATTTGAGATTGGTTTTGAAGTTTTATTAAGTATTCGAGGTTTTTCATATTTTATTCTCTTTAATTTGAATATTGATATCATGACAATGATTGTTGGCTAAAACCCTTTAGCAATTCTAAGGCGAAGGGTTGATAGTTGGGGCTTGGATGATGATAGATTGATCGTAATTTGATTGGACCCTGAGAGTTAGAGAAATATTGTCGACGAACCTAAATCACAGCCTGTTCTAAGGCTTCCACGGCCGTGGTTCTCAAGATCTGCCCGTGATTTACTTCAGTTTACGAACCTTTCTTTTACTTTAATCCAAAGTTAAAGATTAGTTTTAACCTAGTCTTGGCTTGTCTTTCCTAGGTAGTAGTGAGACTCAACATCCTCTATTTCGGTTCCGAGTGGCACAGCCTTAACCGTTTGAGTTTATCTTGATCCTTGGGTTACAAGTTTGGGTATTTGAGATCAATTCTAGTCCTTAGATCCTTTCTATACTGCAGCCTCAACAACCTTTATAGAGAGTTCTTTTGGTTAGACATATACGGTTTTGGAACTTCACCTTACAATACCTTGCCTTAGCATACCTTTTCAATTATCTACTTTGTCCTTATATCTATAGTATGTCTTGAATCGATTGCCACAATTAGATACCTGGATCTTTAGGGTTGCTGTTTTCCCCAATATTTGCAAAGCTTTATACATTACTTGCTCGATTACTTGAAACTTATTTTGTTTCACCATCTCCCTGTGATCGATACTCTGGAATACTTGCTAATCTACGCCGATCCGTACACTGCGGGTTCGATTGCTTTTATTCTAGTTTTATAAATTTAAGACTTGATTGCACGCACGTTTTAGGGCGAACAAGTTCCAAAATTTTTATGGATTTTTCAAAGCCTTTTTTTCATGAAATGCAATAACGAAACGTGTGACTATGGAAATGAAACATGCAAAGTGTCATGGATAGAAGCAAACAAATATAGTAGAGTTATTACACATAATAGTCACACCCCACCCCATACTTAAAACATACATTGTCCTCAATGTTCGAAAAGAAATAATGAAAAGAAGAAAAGCAAAATGAACTCACTAGACGGTGGTGGGGCGGCTGAAACTGTCAATCATCAGAGCTCGTCATTGTGGAGGAGGCGGTGGTGGAAATGGGCGGAAGTCATGGCTATAGTACCGCCCGAACTGCTTGCGGTATATGTCACTCATCATCTCATCATGCTCCCGGCTCCGAGTCTCCTGTGTCTCCCGATGGATCTCTAAGTCTCCAACTCTCCTAGAAAGGTCGGTGGCCCATGATGGTAACTGCTCGTACCAAGCTGGTGGCTGACCGTACCATGCCGGTGTGTCCTGTGGAGTCGGTGCTGCTGGTGCCTGATCATACCAAGGAGGTGGAGCTCCCATCCATGAAGGCTACTCCCCATACCAAGCGGGATGAGTTCTCATCCAAGTCGGCCTCTCACTCACGCTAGCACGGCGAGAGGAAGAGGCTCCAGAAGGTCCGGTGGGTCATGGTGAACGTCTAGGAGGGTCAGGGAAGTGTACCGGCTGATCCGGAACAGTGCTAAAGTCCTGCTCATCACCTCCTCCCTCAAAACCATCACCACCTCCTACCTCCTCCTCAACATTTACAGCCGGAACCTCATCGGGTACATAAGGAGGTGCCACTAGCCTATTCGCATGCATGGGAGCGAAAGTCTGCTTCCAGTTATGGCGTCCGGCCATAATGGAATACTCGGGGAGCCACGGGATGCCTATACTTTCTCTCTTCTCCCAAGGTATACCGGCGGTAGGTGGACCGCGGTGCCTAGGGAAGATAATACCTCTCGTCATAAGGCTATTGAGACCCAAAGGTCTCGCCGCTATCCTAGTGCATGCAGAAAAGTCTATCCCTAGCTGCGTGGCAATGTGTGTAACCATACCACCATAGCCTTGGTTACCGGCTCACTTGTTCTTCAATTTACTCATAGTGGAGGCTAGGAGGGTAGCACAATCAGCAGGTCTACCATGAAGCATAGAGTATAGGAGGAAAAGCTCATCAGTCTTGATCTTTTGAGGGGTTTCAGTCCTAGGGAAAAGGCATTCGGAAAGGACCATATGGGCTATCTTCAAGGCTAAGTGATAGTTGAGCTTAGCCTTGGTGTCGGCCGGCTGCCAACGGTCCTTACTAGCATAGATCATAGCTATCTCCTCCCAAAAGTCCTTAGCGTATACACCGCTAGGAAGACAACCATTGAAGGTCTCTTGGAATCCAAAGAAGGCTCCAAACTGCAAGATCGAGAACTCATAGTTCTCCTCCATCAACCTAAATGAAACCGTCCTATCCATGGCGTTATGCTCAAAAGAGATGACAAACTCCCTAGTAATCTACTCATAAGCGTCTTCTCTAATAGCGGAGAAGACTATCAAAGCAACTCTATCTAGAAGCCACATCAAATCATTCACTACATTCAGCGGTTCAAGCTCCTCAAGCAATAAGTATCGTTGTCCTATGACCGCTCTCTTCTCGATCCTTTCTAACGCATCGAGGTAATCTGCATGGATGGTTGGAATTTTATGAGGTGGGGTGATGGTGGCTCACTTGGGGGTACTTGGGAAGAAGAGGAAGTGTCACCTTTCCTCTTCTTATTACTAGTCGACTTTATCCTAAACAAATCCATTGCAGAGGGAAAATCACGGTCTCATAGCATTCCACGACCATGGTTTAGAGCGTGGAAACAGATTACGGTGCCTTGTGACTTCCACGACCGTAATTTAGGCTGTGTAACTTACTGGAGTGCTCGAAACTCAAGTCCACGTTCATGATGCGAAGTCCACGGCCGTGGTTTAGAGTGTGGACTCCTCTACGGCCGTAATTCAGGGTGTGGAAGTGTATATTGCTTGTTGTTGCCTTTGTTTCGTGTCAATCTTCATCTTAGCTTTTCCTTAGCTGCCTGGATGTATCTCCCAATCCTCGAACATGATCGATTACTCCCTTTTCTCTCTCAATTGCTCCGATTTAGCTCCTATTCACCTACAATCAACACAAAGCTAGTGTAGACTTCCATATCGACAATATAGACGAATGAGCTAACATTTGCTTCAAAACCTTATCCATGTACACAATAATGAGGGAAAACAACCAAAATAAGTGCCTAGAATATCGCCATATTTCATGCTAACACTCCACCTCTTCCAGGTAAGTTAAAATCTAGATGGACAGGACCTTACGTTGTGAAATTTTTTTTCCCTATGGTGTAGTTGAAATATGGAATGAAGCAAGCGGAAGCTTTGAAGTCAACAGTCATAGGCTGAAGTTGTATCGACCGGTAGTCCCGGCTGAAGAGATTGCACCCGTATACCTTGTTTGAAGATGACATACGGTCCAGCTAGTGACCTTAACCCAAGCGCTTATTGGGAGGCAACCCAAGGTATTGCTTTCTTTTCCCTTTTCTAGCTTAGGTTAGATATTTTGATTCGTGTTTTTTTGCCCTCCTAGACAAGAATCAGGTACTCTCTAAGAAGAAATCACAACTCAGGAGCTACATGGAAGGATGGAAGTTCGAGAAATTGAGAAGACGGAGTTTGACTGACACACATGTCGGTTTCTGTGACAGTACCTCGATCGAGATGTTCTCCGTTAACCGAGGTGCTTAGGTCTAACATCCACTCTGACACCTCGGTCCGCTCAGGAACATCTCAACCGAGGTGTAATCAAATTCAACGAGGGGTATAAAAGGGTGCGACGGTTTCTCTCTCATCTCACTTTTCCCTCTCTTCACTCACCTCGACCGCGGTGGCCTTTACACTCAAATGCTCTATTCTTGATCGTTTTCGACGATTTTTGGCTCCAAATCACTAGAGGAAGCAAGAGTTTCAGTTTCTGCGCAACAAACGGCACAAAGAACGCTTCAAATCTGCAAATTTAGGGGTATTACGACATAAACCCTAACTCACTATATTTTCGTCGATTCTGCGTAGATCTGGCTTTGGTTGCCATAGGTTGCTGCTAAAAAAGATATAAGTACCCCATAGGAAGCTTTTGGTAGTGTTTTTGGGGAAAAACCTTGCAGATTTCGGAGTTCACTTTGCGCAACACTTCACCTCGGTTGAATCAACTGCGTCTCGGCCGAGGTGTTCTTGGCCAACCGAGGTGATCTTCCAGCCATGAGTAGTTCACGCAGATTTGGGCGTCAGTTGGCCTTTAGGGTTAGGCCCAGCAGTTCACACCACTCCTCCCCTTCTTTTGCATCACAATTTACCATCCCGGTGATTCATGAGAGATATCAGCGCAATTATGACCGGATTTGTGGGTGCCCCATCATAGCCCCACGATTTTTACATGTTGATTACTTTGAGTGCCTCCACGTGGTGGAGGACTTGAAGAAGATGATTTTGATGGTGGGCCTGGAGGACTTTATGGCCATCAGAGCACCGGCTTATCTTGAGCTACTTTGAAGTTCCTTAGTTTAGTTACCTACATGCCGGAGCGTAGAAGGATCATGTATAGGTTGCTGAACAGGAACTATGCAGTTCCTTTGGATCAGTTTGGGGAGATCTTTGGCTTCCCGACCCCTACAGTGACAAATTTTCCTTCTCGAGCGGTGGCTTAGAGTTTCTGTGGCGAGATAGCCCATGTTATAGATCATCGTGATAGATGGCAGCCCGACGATTCCTAGGAGCAGATCATCTTCCACCTTGCCTTCCGCTTAGCTCACAAGATTTTCAACGAGATGCTTGTGGCGCGTACTGAGACGTACGAGAAGGTCAGAAAGGTTGAGCTTCTGAGTCTATTTTGTATGGTCATGGGAGGAGTTCCAGATTTTGCTGCCATGCTGGCAGATGATCTTCACAAGATAAAGGGGAAGTTGAAGGGCGATATTTGTTGTGGTGGGCTTGTGACCCAAATCGCCACTTCTATGGGTCTATATTTATCTGGTTGTACATTGGTCGCGGCTCCAAAGCCGCTGGGATTGCAAGAGATGATTATGCGGCACATTCTCGTTCCCCGTGGTCTTGGCACACCTTATGTTGCCATGCCATGGGAAACGAAGTTTCCTCAAGGCATTCTTTGGTCTTCCCAGTTCTCTGTCTATGATCTCTAGTACTGGTCAGCTGCATGGTTTCCATACATGCAGGATGTTGCTGCTAGAGAGGCAGTTGAGGAGGAGGATGATGATGATGGCTATGAAGGAGGTGCCACTATGGACACCGGTACTGATACCGGCGGGCCTAGTATTCACACCGTTGACCTTGACGACAAGCCCGCCTCAGCAGCGACGAGCCCGCCGCTGTAGAGATCCCGAGGCACATCAGCGGATCGATGACCTTACAAAGTAGATGATAGATTCTTATGCCGCCATAACAGTTGATATCACCCAACGCTTTGAATATCAGCGCAGATCCATGGATGGATGGCAGCACCAAATGGAGGAGAGCCAATATTTCTAGCGTCGGATGATGGAGATACAGTTTCAGGAGATGATGGGTTATCCATTCGATCCTTCCCAGCATCCCTTCATTCCACCACCACCACCGCTTGTTGACGAGGACTGAGAGCTTCATAGATTTATTTTCTATATTTATTATGTAGTTCATCTTGTCCGGTGAGTACTTTGTTCCTTCTGGCTTATATTTGACCCATTTGGATGTGTCCCAAGTATGGGGTATTTGATGTATTATTTGTTTTACTTGACTATGGTTTGTATGACTCATGGATATCATCGTTTACTTGGCTTTATGTGCTTATCTGTCATTACATGCATACATACAGGTTTCTGCTTGAGAAAAAACGTCAAAAACCGGTTTGAATAAAAAATGTTAGCTCGACCGAGACGTTCTTGGCCAAACGAGGTCGTGAAAACCGAGGCACATCTTGGTCGAACACCTCGGGAACCATTAGAACACCTCGACCGAGATGGGTTTTTAACTGAAAGATTTTCAAAACGTTTTGTGCTTCTATTTTGGATATGACCTCAATAAAGAAATTTTTGCAAATTGGTTTAAAATCTTTATATGCTAGAAAGGTTTTATGATATGTTTAAGTTGCTAAATGCTTTGTTTGAAACTCTAGCATGTTTAATACTTTGTTTTTATCAAAATTATGTTGGATTTAAAGGTTGACACCACATTATGAGTTCTCTCACATTCTTCCTGAGATGACTAAGGCACTTCATTCTCTTCTTCTTCTTCTTGACCATGCTTTAGACCCTCATATACGTATTTGCCTCCCTTTACCTATCCGGGAATTTGGATGCAGTTGACAAAAAGCGTGGGAAGTGAAGTTGAGATCTTGGCTAAAAGTGTTAGAAAGAAACAAATTAGGTTTGGGGACGTTGATCTTGATGATGAGTAACTCATAACCATTCACATAGCCGGGTGTTTCTGTCTTCCCAAAGTCGGATTGATCGATATTCCTAACAGGTCATGGTATGTGCAATAAGGGTTTGAGGCATCTCGAGAAATTGATGATTACTGATCTCCTAGGCTTCGGTTATTGTGCACCTCTGTCCATGCTCCCAAAAAGTAAAGTAAAGTAAAGTGAAAATAAGCAAAGCTTATTGGTGGAAGATGTTTTGATTCAAAGAAAGTGAAGAAACGATCCTATTCCCGGATTCTAGCACCACATTACCCTATATAAATCTCACCCTGACACGTTTCTTGACCTCTTTTGAAACTCCTTGAGACCTCAAGTATGTTGATTGACTTGGTGGTTTAAACTGGATTATACATGATTGATTTTGATAAATATGATTTATTATGCATTCTATGATTTTATGCAAAGATGAACAACTTTCTTATATTTATAAAATGTTTTGATCATGTCTTGATTTTATTTGCCATGAAGCATTCTCTTAGGGTGATCTATGAATGGAGAACACCACCAAAAGGTTTTGAAACGTTTTTCATTAATCTTTTTGATGACTTATAATCCATTCTATCTTGTATCTAAGATTTGGATCTTGCTTGGGGACAAGCAATGGACAAGTATGGGGTATTTTGATAGCTTGTATTATAGTCTACATTTTGGGATTGGTTTGGACGTTTTATCTTCATAAATCTGGATGTATGGACGCATATTCTTTGATCATTATGTTGTTTTGTTTACCTTTGCAAGAATCGAGGTCTACACCTAGTTTCGTTGTGATTTTAGGGAAAATAGCACGTTTTGGAACAAAATGGAGCTAAGGAAACTAAGGAGTCATTGGATCTACATTATTGAGCATTGAGGAGCTTCAAGAAAGGCTCAGGAACCATGGAGATGAAATGGAAGATTGATTTTGGATCAGATTAGAGAAATTTACACGTAATTGAGATTCACCTCGGGTTGCTACAGTACCACCTCAACCGAGGTGATCTTCAGGACAAGTTGGATTGAGGCGAATAATCCACCGGCCACAAGATCTTTATTTTTGGCAAAGATCTTCTATTTTGGGAAAGTGAATTTCCTTAATTTTAGGATGGATTTTCTGGATGGAAGCATATCTTTTTGGCTGATTTATTTGGAAGATTGAAAGATATTATAGGGAAGGAAATTGCCTTTAAGGATATTTCATCTTAGGAAGGTTATTCTCCTATATAAAGAGGTGTATTTCCTGGAGAGAAATTGTCTCGGAGTTGTAGTTCTTTATATCAGAAAGCAAGTTGAAGGAAGTTTGGAAGGAAGTTTGGAAGGTTGAAGAATCCAAGAAAGTTAGCTTTGAAGGAAGCTTGAAGTAAGTTGTAAGATTTTCTTAGATTGTTTTGATTTGTTGTCTTTCTGATTGTGATTGAGGAACACAGTTTGATTGTTGGTTTGATTGTTTGATTGAGTTATTGAAACTTTTGTGTTAAGGCTTTCTTGTTTGAATATTGATTCATTTCTTATATATTTGATTATTGTTGTCATGATGATTGTTGGCTAAGTTCTTTATGTGATTCTAGGGTGATTGGCTGAAAGTTGTGGGGAAGACGATTAAAGAATGAGCCTTTACCCCATTGGACCCTGAAAGCTTGAGCCTTTACCTTAACCGACGAACACCTCGGTCAGTCATGGAACATCTCGACCGAGATGGTACATGAATTGAGCGAGGCGAGACCTTTCCTGATCCTTATCTGAGTTGAGGCTTCAGTTTGCCAAATTCTATCCTTGTTATACCTTTCCTGGTTCAACGCAAGCCTGGGATGAGACTTACCCGGTGATTCCTTTGTTTGTATACCCAAGATCATGAGTGTAAGGTAGTAAAGGTTTATTGTTTATTGGGGTTTGAGTGTGCCTTCGTTCCATCTTTGAGAATTAGCTTGAGACTTACCCGGTAAAGGTTGATTCTATCCCCATGGGTGGTGTGTTGGTTTGAGATTATAGTTCCTTTCCTTAGTACCTTGAGACTTACTCGGTGAGAGGATCTTTCGTTTGGGATAGTGAGTAGTGAGACTTACCTGGTGATCCATTCCCACCTTAGAAACACCTTCCCTTTGCAAACCTCAACTTTGTCTACGCTATCTTTTGAGATCTTGAGTCAAAACCACAACTGAATGCTTTAATCTCCAGAATCTGCATTTTCTTTACCTGTTTATTGCATCATTTTTGATATCTTTGCTTTGTTGCTTGTTTTTAATTGACAACCTGAATTACCGATCTTTGTTTCACCATAGTCTATGTGTTCGACCCTGGAGTATTTGTCGTTATTACAATTGATCCGTTCACTGTGGGTTCGTATATTGTTTCAAGCTTATATTTTAGGTTATAAATTTAAAGTTATATCGTTCACCACACACACGTTTGAGAGCGAACATTTATCTTATTGCTTACTTCGCATTCAAGTCACTAAACATAAAAAACCAACAAAATATGCTCAGTATTGGGTTCATTACACATGTGGAGCTATTGGACTTTCAGCCTGCTCTTTATGGCTTTTACACGATAGCAGGTTGGTTGGAAGTCCTGACATAGACAATTGGCTCAATGAAGCAAAGGAATCTACCACTGTCTTTTGCAATGATCATGTGGAACAACGGGTATGATTTTATCATGAATTTTGTTTAGAAATCTTAGCTTGCGGTCTTCTTGCTTTCTTTACACTAAATGTTGTTGATTTGTGTACATTCGCTTGGGTTTCTATCTATAATGTTTTTTTTGATTTTTGTTATTCAGTTGGAAGTCACAACCTTCAATGTAGCTTATAGTTTGTAACTCCATAATGGTTTTTTATTAGTAAATCATTATATTTTTATCATTCAATAGAGATTGAGATTCTGCTACATGCACATAAATTATATTAAATCATGTCTTAAAATGATGAGCAAAAGTATGGTGATCTCTTGAACATTCAGTGTTAAAGCATTATGTAAAATTTGACCTTGATTGTAGATTCCTTGAACCAAAATAGAGTATGCACTTTACTCGATTAAAATGTTAGTGTTCTTTAACTTCCAAAGGAAGTTGTGGTCTACATTTTTCTCTCATTATGTTTAAATATTCACCCATAAAAGCATTATAATAGCTAGTCCACTGCTTCTTGCCTACATGTGGTTTTATATGATAGATCATGCAAATATTTTATTATTTTGACAAATTTTAATTCTAATGCTTTCTCAAATTCTATCAATCAGGGATGAACTCTTTGAAACATTTAGAAAGAGGCATAAAGGAGCGATGGAAGCTGAAGAAGTGCAATAAACAGTAAATTCATTGCACGTGTCTCACCTCTTTGTCCCCGTCTGTTTTTAACCGATATATATTTTTAGATTGAGATTAGTAACTTCCCTGAATAAAATGCTACATACAGAGACAACTTGTGTGCAGATAATTTTATCACCTGATAGAGCATTTAAATTAGAAAATTTGCTAACAAATGCAAAAAAATATACAAAATGTTGCTGGCTTTTTTTCCCATCATTTCCTGATCATTTTTATATCAAAAATAAACAGAATTTTATCACCTGCAGGTCTTCCCTTCAATAAAAAAAACCTTGAGCGATTCTATTTCTGTACTAGTGATGTCTTCTCCCATAGCTAGTCCTTTGATCATTGAAGGAGAGTATTGCATTATACTTTGAAGGAGAGTATTGCATTCTTGAAATTCACCATCCAACCCGAAGTTGCAAGGAAAGGTCTTCCAGGTATGATTGGAACGGGATGACCTGCAGGAATGTCTAGAACAACAAAATCAACGGGAATGTAAAACTTATCTATCAAGACGGTAATGTCTTCAAGCATCCCCACGGGATGTGTGATGGACCTATCCGCCATGTATAGAGTCATCTTGACGGGTTTTGGCGTTCCAAGTCCAACTTTCTCACATAATGCTAGAGGTATTATGATCACACTTGCCCCACTAGGTCACATAGAGCCTCGTATGTCACTCTTCCAATGCCAATGGGAATGCAAAAATATCTGGGATCCCTTATCTTTGGCGGCATCTCCTCTTTCATTATTTGGATAATTTCGGAAGACCTTTTGGTCATCCTTACTTCTCCAACGTCCTCTAACTTCCTCTTGTTGGAAAGGATTTCCTTCAAGAACTTTCCGTATGTTGGCAATCCTACAATGGCATCTATAAAAGGAATATAAATTTGTAGCTTGCTCATGAGATCAACGAACTTACCGAAATGTTTGTCGATGCGTTCTCTAGCGAGAGATTTAGGAAATGGTAGATGTGTTTTGTTTGCTTGAGGAGGGACATAGACCGGCGCTTTCTCCTTCTCCTTGTTGCTTGACTCCGGTTCATCCTTGATCATTTGTTTCTTTCCCTTATCCATATTCTTCGGTAATGGATCATTGGTTTGGATTCCGTTTCTTGTGGTAATAACATTGATTTTTCCTTTTGAGTTGTACTCCGTTCTTCCGGGTAGTCTCCCTTGATCTCTTGGAACTTTCTACATTATTAAAAACTTGATTATCCAAGGCTTTGTGAGCTTTAGAGAGACAATTCAACCCTTCTATCATTTCTTTTATTTCTCTCACTGATGTTTCAAGCAACTTTTACGTTGCATCCTTAGGAGGTTAGTTAAATCCCGGTGGGGCATTTTAAGTTCTTGCGGGAGGAGCATGGCTAGAGGATGCGGGTGCACCATCCGGATTTGATTATGAAAATCCGGGATGACTATGATCGGGGCGCCATCCTCCTCCTCTTCCTGAATTCCTGTTATTGTAATTGTTGTTCCGGTTCCCTTCATAGTTATTCCATTGGTAATTTCCTTGCTGATTCCTTGGTGATTTCCCTGCCACGTGAAACTTACATCACGCTCACTAGGAGGTAGATTTGCTTGTGCCGGAGCTTGATATTTCTACACTTCTTTCATTTGAACTTTGAGAGTATCAACTTCAGCAATTAACTTGGTAGTAAGACTTACCTCATGGACTTCGGGTCGCAAGAGTCAATCATCATTCTTCCTTTGGAAATATTTCTCTTGCACTAATGCTTGTCTTTCAATGAAATCCCATGCATCATCAGCTAGTTTATCCATGAAGGTTCCTCCGGAAAGTGATTGAAGACGGAATTGCAATTCGTCATCCAATACCGTGTAGTAAATCTCAAGGAGCTCTATTCTTAGGATTCCATGATGAGGATAATCAAGTAGAAGGTCCTTGAACCTCTCCCAAGACTCGAACAACCTTTCCCTATCTTTCGTGATAAAATAATTAATTTTACTTCTACATTAAGCAGCTTTAGTAGGTGGGAAAATTTTCATAAGGAATTTGAATTCATGCTTGCGCCTTTCCTTTCAAAGAAAAATAGAAACCTCACAGTTTATGATTGTTAGATTCTAACCTAGCGGGTTTCAATGTTTCCATAAGCATTTCATAATTTTGAATACATGGATAAGGATACTCCCTTGTGGATCCTCCAAACATATTTTGGCAGATTGTATTGATGAAAGTAGCATGAAACTCATAATCAGGTTCAACTGGATTTCCGAAATCTATGGCGATTTCGTGGGTGCGTTGAGTCGGATTCATCCTTTATCCTAACGTTTGTGGCTCTCCCACAAATTGATCCGCTCTAATGTTCCTCATCAGAGGGTGAGGTACTGCAGCTGGTGGAGGTAGTAGAGGGAATTCAACATGGATATTTCCTCTTCTTTGAAGGAGTTGAGCTCTCATATCGTTGTCGTTATTCCGCCCCTCTAACTGTTTCGTTGCGCCTCTTCCCTTTGGCGAGCTTCTTCTCTATTCCATTGCGTCTCTTCTCTCACTCTTTGCGCTTCTTCTCTTATTTGATTTGCTTCTTGTTCTGCGTCATGCGCTCATTGATTCGCAACTCTTACTTGTTCCATGGCTTGTTCATATGCCACTTGGGGATCTACTTCATCAATCCTTCCCCTACTAGCTTCTCTTAGTCTCAATCGGATAGTTCTTTGTGGTTCCGGATCGTAAGGAACGAGTTCTGTATTATTGCGAGTATTTCGCATAAACATAAAAAGATATTCCTGAAACAAAAACCACTAAAAATAAAAGATCAATAGTAATATCAAGAGCTTCGAAGCTAGATAACCGAAATACCGAATTTAGTCTATGTCAAATCCCCGGCAACGGCGCCAAAAACTTGTTCGCTCGAAAGTGTGCGTGCAAATAAGCTTTAAATATATAACCCAAATATAACCGTTCACGATATGTCAACCCGTTGTGTACGGATCAATCGTAGCAATGAAAAATACTCCAGGGTCGTTCAGAAGGATTTGATGAAATCAAAATCGATAAAGTAATCTAGCAAACGAATTAATGCAAATATTGATAACAGAAGCAAGAACTTGTGTAATAATTGGGAAAAAGGGCTTCTAGAGATCAAGGTATCCAATTGTGACTTTCGATTTAAGACTTCTTAAAGATATATGAACAGAGATGGATTGCAAGGAAGTATGTTCTAAAACGGGATAATGTATGGTTGAGTCTCTACTACCAACTTATCTCAACCCAAAGGTTCTAAATAAAGGATGTTTATTCTCGATAAGATAGAGATTCTAAGGGAAGGATTACACTTTCCAACCAAACACTATGTAACACCCCAAGTTCAAGGAACTCGGGGAGCTACTATTTAGGACCTCACATTGGGTCCCGACCTTGGTTTAACAACTTTACTAGGATCTTACAACAAGGCACAAATGTATTTAAAACAATTTCAAAACATAATATTTTATTGCATGAATGTACACATGTGACAGCCTTACAAAACATATATATATTTATATAACATGCATGCCGTATGGAAGACTCCCCCGTCCCCATCTAATGAGTATCCGGACCTGACTGACCATCTTTTCCGGATCCCTTTGCAATTGTCTATCTCTACAAAAACTACAACACGGAATAATCGTTAGCTAACAATCCAAGTATAAATAGAATAAGGATAGCACAAACACACCCAAGGTAACATAAGCACTCATCATGCTGGCACACAATCCGGTTATTATCTGATAGCTTAGGTGATTCACTTTATTCCGTTTTAAAGTTGTGGCACGAGAATCTTAAGATTTCTCGCCTCCGTTCCTTATCCAACTTGGTGTAGGTCTAGCATACCTCCGCCGGTAGCATCACGACAAACCAAGTATGGACTAGTCCCTGAAGAAACCCCCAACGCCCTCGGGCTAACTGAGCAGAATGCCACCGCCCGTTACTCTTAGGCCAAATGTATAGGTCGGTAGATATTAATACTAAGTACAACTATAAAAACAACATTCAAACACCATTACCATTATTCACACTCATATCTAGAAGTTAGCTAAGTAAGCCCAAAGGACCTACCTGAATCGAAACTCGATTCCTGTTATCTCAACTCGGTCCGCAACTGTTGGGACTCAATTGCCTGTCATAAGGGCAAGTGTACCAAAATACATCCCATATTCTTAGAAGTCTATAATTCTAAGATGTGCAATCCCTTCAAGAGAAAAATTACTAAAATGCCCTCCTAAGGTAAAATAACCATTTTACCCCTGGTCTCGAAACTCTCAAAGATCCTATAATATATGCCCAAACCTTTCTTTGTGACTTAATTTCATAATCTAACTCTTAAGAGTTAGTTTAGGTAGAATTTATAGTTTACACATTTTTCTTAACTTTTAAAAAAGTTACTAAGGTCCAACTTTAGCCTATAATACGAGACTCAAATAAATTTATAAAAATTCTAAGAAAATTATCCAAGTAATCTATGATATGCACACAAATCATAATGTCAAAGATCTTCCAAAAATACTCAGTCAAGAATCCTACATAAATTCCTAAAGTTGGGCCTAACATCTATAAATCTCATACTTAGCCAAAATTTGTGTAATTTCCTAACTGCACCATCAGTCTAGTTTGGACCTTCATAAATATACATCTAACCGTTGGATCAACCTCAACTTTTGATACGTCACCCTATGCATCGCACTTCATAACATACTAAAAATTGAACGGTGAATTATATTTCTAAGGTATCTAAACGTAAGTTCAAACATGACTGCACAACCCAAAATATTTCCTGCACTTAGAAAAATTGAGCAACATCCAGAAAACTGCTAACAACATCGAATTTGAAAAATCATAACTCCTAAACCTACTGATGAAACCCTCTCAAATTTTGGTATATTGTACTATGTAATCCTAACTAAGACATATCCGAAATCCAAGCCCAACAGAGATCAAAAACTTATTCAAAACTATCTCACAAAACTGCATCACACGCAATTTTCTCAACACTCAGCACACTTATCAAAACTGCATGAGCAGCCAACTTTGGGAAACCATAACTCACAAAATGTAACTCCGATTCTTCTCAAATTTTGGTATAATGTACTATACAACACCGAATAAGTCATATCCGAAAATCAGCCAAAAAAGAGGAGTCTAGCTTACCCAAAATCGGACCCAAAGTTAGCTGTTCATCACTTCCGAATACTCGGGAAACGCATCAGCTCAACAAGCCATCTTCTAGGGTTGTTGTCAACTGTTCCAAGATCCCAACGGGATTCTAATCAGCACATATATTAAGAGGGTACGAAAGTGAAGGGAAGTAAGGTCCTTACTCGATAATCGAAGCCCAACAAGTTCACGTGCACGAGAAAGGAGGAAGGCGTGACCTTCTGTAACTTTCGCCCCAGCGGATCTGGACCGTCACCCCAGCAGGTCGGGACTGCCGCCCCAGCGGCCTTGCGCACCAGCGGCTCGGACCTACCGCCCTCCGGTCGAATTGTTGTCGCTGAAGCAATGTGGCTGGGCGACTTGATGCGGAGGGACTTCTCCTGCTGTTGTTGTCCATCTAGTGTAGTCGAAGGGAGAGGAACTAACCCCAACCACTGCATGCGATATCTCCGTGCAGAAGGAAAGCAAGAGCTGCGGATCCGGTGTTGCATACAAGGAGAAGACGAGGGATGGGAAGCTACTGCTGGAGGTGCCGGCGTGGTGACAGTGGAGAAAAGAGGGCGACGAGGACGGTGACGGTTATGGTGAGGTGTGGGAGAAGAAGGCGCGTCGTTGGTTTCACGTACGGGACAAAAGCGATGAAGGTAGAGGAGGCTGCAAAAGCGTACCTCTAACCCTAATGGGCCCAGATGGCCTGTTCATGATGGGCCCGGCTGGCCTGTCATGACGGGCCTGGTAGATGTATACTAGAATTAAAACTTGAAAGAAGAGCGAACCGATCGCAGACCGGTGGACTCGGAATAAATCCGAAAATTAAATTTCCGGGTGTTACATCAGTACCCTCTTAAAATAAGTTTCGTCCCAAAACTTAAAACAAGATCACATAAAGTCGGAAACCATACTAAAGAACTAAAGCGCCGGAAAGAGTCACAATCGGTCAAGATTTGATTTGTTTTTGCAATAGACGGAGACAATTTCCCGGTGTTACATCAACCCCCCTTAACAATAAATTTTGTCCCGAAACTTAGGGTAATACAATCATGATCGGCCTTTAAGGCACCACTCGGGTGTATTTAATCACTACACAAAAGTCACGTCGTTTCCACATCTTGTACCCCGCACATCAAAGGTCCCCAATAAAACTCATGTTAGTGACTAAGCACTCAAGCATGAAATAAACAAGTAGTCAAACAATATCGCACATATAATGGGTTAAGCCCTACCTCGTCGCTTCCGAGATTACAACTAACTCTACATAGGTCTTTGAAAGGTTACGTCTCATGCTATCCACAATATCCCAGGTAGCCTCGTCGGCTGTTCATAAAACCACTGACTCCGAATCTTTTTATGTACTTACATCACAAGCGCCTTCTACCACATTCTAGAGTGGTTACCGGATATCTCACCAGTATCATCCGGCTCAACTGTCCGATCTTCTAATATGATGACCTAACTCGTGTCTATTAGGTATCTCTCCAACTCAATCCGTGTAAAACTGAGGTTACACTTTCCAATAGGGTGAGGGATACTAGTCCACTAATCACTTCGAAACCGCTTTAAAATTTCACATGGTTGTCTTACACAACCCACCTCCAATTCTTTGATGACCTTCATGAGGATAATTTATTTAACTTCCTTTTCTTCTAGTCTTCTAAAAAGGTTCCGAGTATCCAATCTAGGATATCACACTTATAGTTCTCCCGACACTTTACTAAGTGCTTAATATTAGTTGTATCACAACTCACTTGGTCTTGTCTCCTAATATGACTCGGTCACATGGTTCTTCCATTAAAGAATCATCATCTGCTCATTTTTGGTCTTAAACTTGATACAACTTAACAATCAAAATCCGGTGGTCCATCTCTGTGTTTTATCGATGTCATCATCTTATTTTATAGATCTCTAACTCAATTCAAACTTCTTATGTAGTATCCAAGATCTTAAGTGACATAGAATGTGTCCGCAATGACAACACTAGACGCAAGGTGATCTCACATCACCGTCATTTGATCATAACTACTCAACAAATGCTAACATACCATCAGCATTGCACTCTTATTTCCACCCCGTTTACCGGACTAAGAATATCCCTCTGACTCAAAACGCGACTCGGCTTTGTTCCGATATATAATTCCACGTATACTCTACTCTGAGCTTATGCTTTCTTTATGAACGGTTATTGGGTTGTAATTATACTCCCGTATATTCTTTTTCTTATATGTCTTTCGATTTAGTCTGATAGTTACTCACCTTGAGCTCCCTAGGGCAGATCTTCACCATACCTTTATTACATCTTTAATTCTTTCCTCAATTCATCAAGAAAACTCACTCTAGAGTATTTTGTTAGGTATTAATTCTCAAAACTACTCATATGTCGACATGTGACGAAGCTGTTACGCTCAGGATGTGATACGCAATGGGTTTTAAATTTATATTCTCGTTATATTTATCCTAACTCCTTGCGAAACCCGCAGTGTACGGGACGTTCGTAGTAGGGATAGTATTCCGAGGTCGAACACAAGGACTAAGGTGAAATTGATTCAATTTGTGATTAAGTTTAGTAAAGATCTAGGTTGAAAGAAAAGAAAGGAATAAAGAAATGAAAATCTCAAATATTGTTTTGGTTGGTTTTTGGTGATCAATCAAAGATCACAATTCATGCAAAGTAAACAATCAACTAATACTAACAAATCAACTCGAACAAACAAGCTAAAAACGAGATGTAGATCAAAGAAAGAAAAGCGGATTCTAGGGGTTGGAAGTTCCGGTTATGACATAGGACTCAAGCTATCTATTCTTTCCTTGGATTAACTATGTTGGGGTTAAGTGTTTCTAGATTGGGATCAATCACCGGGTAGGTCTCATGGTCCACTAGTCCATCCCTAAGATCTCATTACCGGGTAAGTCTCTAAGAACCTAAGGGGCGGAATTCTACACAAACCGGATTGTTACCTAGAGATCTAACCTATCCTTACCGGGTAAGTCTCGGAAGGGTTAGTCCTAAGCAACCATCTAGCACACTTAGTCCAATGGCGGCTTATGAGGCTCACCACTACCTAGGGTTTGTTATCTTTGGAATCTAAGAGAAAGGATTACCGGGTAAGTCTCTCCTAACACTTAGTTTCTAACACTAGGTCACCCTAGGATAGATTTAACTCAACAAACACTTAGGATTTCAACATTCTAACAATTCAAGACTAGATCCATCGAACCAGGTAAGATCACGGGGTGTTCTTCCTTTCCACGGACGTGGTTTGATAAGAACTAACCGTGATTCCTAACGGAAGCTACGTTCATGCTCACAAGTCATCCAAAGGTAAATCTAAGTCCATCCTATCATAGCCCTAGCCATAACCATCCTTTCCTCACCCTAGAACCACATCTATTTAGCCTACAACATTCATAATAGAAATCGAAACAATCAAACATAAAATCATGGCATCCATTTGCAAGATAAGAAAGAGATGAACAAGTGAACTAAAACAAAACCAAGCTGAAAATGAAATTAGAACAACTCACAATCCTTCTTAAAGAAGGTTCAAATGGTTCATAAAACTCTAGAAATTGAATCCGAAATTCTTCGCTACAAGCTAGCAAATCTATCAATGGTGTGTCTTCTCCTCCTCTCAAGCTCTTCTCCAATGGTGGCTTCCTTCTACCTTCTTCTTCCAAGAATCTTCTTGTTGAGAGAATATTTTGATTGGGTGATAGTGGATAATGGAGAGCTGCTCCAAGATGCTTCTCACAGCCAATGCAGGACCACTTTTATACTATAACTTTGCAAGAGCTGGCTAAGAGATCGTGGCACAGCTATCACGAAAATCTGGCAAAAACCACGGCCAAGATCACGGCCGTGATCTGTCAGTGAACTGTGATTCTGTGCAGAAGTCCTCTTCTAGGCTCGTTAAGCCATGATTTGGTGCATGGCTTGTGTTGGCAAGGTTCCATAAGCCCTCCTTAGCCTTTAGTTTGCATCCTAATGAGTCCGAGGGTGTGTCATCTTTATGAACAATCCTCAAACGTATCGTTTTAGCTCCTAAACCTCCCAAAATACCTACAAAGCAACGCACAAGTCCGTGTAGACGTCTATCTCGACAAAGTACGTGAATTGAGTGCAAACGTCGTGAACTAGTGCTAAACTATGCATGAATGAGTGAGAAATCTATCTAAATGATTACCTAAAACTAAGTCATAAATCGCGTTATCAAAATACCCCATACTTAAGGTTTGCTCGTCCCCGAGCAAATTCTCAACTATAGAATACGAGATAACATGATTTATGTATGCAGAAAAAAATGGCAAAATCTTTTTGGGTGTGTGCTTCTACTATTGGATCACCTTCATAGTCATGTTTTATGGCAAAGGATAAGCAATCATGCATCAAACAAACGAAGACATGGAAAGACAATTGTACTTAACTCAAAAGCATGCATGAAATGTAAAGATGAAGAAGTCAAGAAGATCAAGAGTACATCCAATCTAAATCACTAAGTCTTACAAACATGCAAATAGGTCATAAGGTCTTGTGAAATAAAAAGGCCAAGAAATGTAGTGATTAGGTGGGGATTTTTCTAGGTTATGTGATGCTAATCCGGGAATGGAACTAACTTCACAATCTTGTCCTCGATCAACTTCCCTCAAGTGTATACTTTTCTCTATCTTTTCTTTCTTTTCTTTTTCTTTGACTTATTTTTGAGACAATGGCATTGGTGTACAAAAGCCGAAACCTTGGTGATTAGCCATCCTCGGGCTTTTTCTATTTTTTCGAGGTGCATCCACACCGGGCACACATACCAAAGCTCGTTAGGGCTATTGGTTTATTTGACTTTGGCAAGGTACCAACACCCGATCATGTGAAGTGTACCGAGTTACTTGTCATTTAAACCAACGCCCCCAAACCTATATTTTTGGCTACACTTTCACAACAATTTCAGCACTTCATTCATGACATTCCTTTCATCAACAACCTCACCCCACACTTGCTTTTCACACACATCAACACACTAACATGCTCCTATTCCCGGATGGGTCAAAAGAGGTCAAATTTATATCAATTGAGGTGCTCAAACAACATCATCAAGATGAGAAGTAGAGAAAGATGAATTGCCTCATTCATTCCTAAATGGCATGCAAGAACTATCATGTAGTTTCGACTTTCAATACTCAATCCATTCTAGGCAAACATCATGATCGCAAATCATTCATAGAATTCAAGAGAAGTACTTCAAGTCCACATATGCATTTATCAATTCAACACATAAGGCCATCCATAGCCAATTCACAAGACAAGATTCATCATTAGGATCATATTCAAGCCTAGAAAGCACAAAAAAATTTTAAATTTTCTGAATTTTTATGGGATTTTCGAAATGAATATATACAATGCAAGACATGTGAAAATTTTAAACTATCCTAGATGCTCATCATGCAAAAGATCATGCAAACCCCACCCCATACTTAGAAACATATTGTCCCCAATGTGTAAATGAAGTAAAGAAGAGTGAAAGAAGGTTCTCACAATGTAAAAATGGTTTGCTATGGTATTTGGGATTGCTCAAATGAATTGATGTCGGATGATCCTATCAACAATGGTAGAGAGCTCGAAGTATTCATCAAGGCGTCGGGACCCGCGCTAGGCACCGCTAGCCGTCCAAGTTCCGCGTCCGCTCCACCCATAATTGATGAGGGGTTCATCATCATCATTCACATGCCAAGCAAGGCTTCCAATGCTACTAAGGCTCTAGCACACACAAAGTAGACAAAACACACACAAAAACAGAAAAATCTAAAAACGAAAACAAAACGAAAAAGGAAAAACGCTACCAATGGGTTGCCTCCCACCAAGCGCTTCTTTAAGGTCATTAGCTTGACCAAACTCGGGGGGTCTATTCAAGGTGAAGTGGGGCAATCATGTCCACCGGAGCTCCCGGGATATACTTCTTCAAACGGTGCCCATTCACTTTGAAATTTCCACAATGCTCCCCTCCTATCTCAATAGCTCCATGGGAATAGATCTTCTTCACCACATATGGCCCAGTCCATCTTGATTTGAGCTTTCCAGGAAAGAGCCGCAGCCTTGAGTTGAAGAGAAGGACAAGGTCGCCTTCACTCAACTCCTTCAGGATGAGGTGCTTGTCATGCCACCGTTTGGTCCTCTCCTTGTAGATCCGGGCATTCTCATAAGCTTCCAACCGGATCTCCTCAAGGGCGTTTATATCAAGCAACCTCTTCTCTCCCGCCTCCTTGAGGTCAAAATTTAGCCACTTAATGGCCCAATAAGCTCTATGCTCCATTTCCACCGGAAGATGGCAAGACTTGCCATAGACTAACTTGTAAGGAGTGGTGCCAATTGGTGTCTTGAAGGCCGTTCTATATGCCCATAATGCATCATTGAGCTTCATAGCCCAATCCTTTCTAGTCCTAGATACCGTCTTCTCAAGAATGGCCTTTATCTCCCGGTTGGAGATCTCCACTTGGCCACTAGTTTGGGGATGGTAAGGTGTTGCCACCTTATGAGTCACCCCATACTTAGCCAAAAGTGCCCCAAAGTTCCTATTGGTGAAGTGCTTCTCTCCATCACTTATGATCACCCTTGGTGTTCCAAACCTAGGAAAGATCACTCTGTTGAAGAATCGCACCACAACCTTGGCGTCATTTGTAGGAGAAGCGATTGCCTCCACCCATCTTGATACATAATCAACCGCCAATAGGATGTAGAGGTTGCCACATGAAGAAGGGAATGGTCCCATGAAGTCCACACCCCATACATAAAAAATTTCCACTTCTTGAATGTTGTTCAAGGGCATCTCATTCCTCCTTGAGATGTTGCCCGTCCTTTGGCAAGCATCACAAGCTACCACAAAGCTTTGCACATCCTTGAACAAACTTGGCCAAAAGAAACCCAATTGCAACACTTTAGCACATCTCTTGTGTGAGCTAGCATGCCCTCCACATGGCAAGGAATGACAATGGCGGATCACACTCTCCACCTCATCCTCCGGTATGCATCTTGTAAACATTCCATCCGGCCCTCTCTTGAACAAAAGTGGCTCGCTCCAATAGTAATGCCTCACATCCTTGAAGAACTTCTTCCTTTGGGCATATGTCAAACCGGGAGGCACTTCCTCACACACTAAGTAGTTCACAATGTCGGCAAACCATGGCTCACTTCCTCTAGACACTTGGAACAAGCATTCCTCCACCATTTGCAATTGTTCATCCCGGAACGAATCATCAATCAGGATGTCATCTCTTTCAAGCTCCAATGGTGGGAGTCTACTAAGGTGATCCGCCATGGAGTTCTCGGATCCCTTCTTGTTCCGGATTTCCAAATCAAACTCTTGAAGAAGAAGGATCCACCGAATCAACCTAGGCTTGGCATCCTTCTTTGTAAGTAGATAACGGATCGCAGCATGATCCGTATAGACTATGACCTTCGCTCCAACAAGATACGAGCGGAACTTTTCAAAAGCATACACCACCGCTAGCAACTCTTTCTCGGTGGTAGCATAGTTGAGTTGGGCATCATCTAGCGTCTTGCTAGCATAATAAATGGCATGAGTGCGCCCATCTTTCCTTTGCCCCAAAACAGCCCCAACGGCTACATCACTTGCATCACACATGATCTCAAATGGTAGGCTCCAATCCGGAGGTTGCATGATAGGTGCGGAGATCAAAGCGTTCTTCAACCTACAAAAGGCCTCAAGACAATCTTTGGAAAAGACAAAATCAACATCCTTTATTAGTGGGTTAGTGAGGGGCTTAGAAATTTTAGAGAAGTCTTGAATAAACCTCCGGTAAAAACCGGCATGCCCTAAGAAACTCCTTACCCCTTTCACCGAGGTAGGTGGTGGTAACTTCTCTATCGTTTTAATCTTGGCCCTATCAACCTCAATGCCACGGTTAGACACCAAGTGTACTAACACAATTCCTTCACTTACCATGAAGTGGCATTTTTCCCAATTCAAGACAAGATTTGTCTCCTCACATCGTTGCAATACTAATGACAAGTTAGCCAAGCAATTATCAAAGGAAGAACCGTAAACAGAGAAATCATCCATGAACACTTCCATGATATTTTCTATGTATTCCGAAAAGATAGCCATCATACACCTTTGGAAGGTGGCGGGTGCATTACACAACCCAAATGGCATTCTCCTATATGCAAAAGTTCCCCATGGACATGTGAATGTTGTTTTCTCTTGGTCATCGGGGTGGATAGGGATTTGGAAGAATCCACTATAGCCATCGAGGTAGCAAAAATGAGAATGTTGAGCTAACCTCTCTAGCATTTGGTCAATGAAGGGGAGAGGGAAGTGATCTTTCCTAGAGGCCATGTTCAACTTCCTATAATCAATGCACATCCTCCACCCCGTAACCGTCCTAGTCGGGATTAGTTCATTGTTCTCATTGGTCACTACGGTCATCCCACCCTTCTTAGGTACTACATGAACGGGACTAACCCACTTACTATCCGAGATAGGGTAGATAATCCCCGCATCTAGCAACTTAATGATCTCCTTTTTGACTACCTCTTTCATTATAGGATTCAATCTCCTTTGATGTTCAATAGAGGGTTTATGATTATCTTCCATCATTATCTTATGCATGCACAAAGAAGGTTTTATGCCAACCAAATCATCAATAGTATAGCCAATGGCTTTCCTATGCAATCTTAGCTCATGCAACAACTTAGCAAGTTCATCATCACTCAAGCATGCATTAACAATCACCGGATGTGTAGAATTATCACCAAGGAAAGCATACTTCAAGTGAGAGGGGAGGGGTTTGAGTTCAAGTTTAGGAGGACCTTTATCGGTTGGAGACGATCCAAATAAGGTTGGATGAGATGAATCCAAAGCAAATGAAGACTCCCCATGGCTCCTAGAAGCTTGATCACCATCAAGGGCTGATCCAGGGAAAACCACGGGTGGAACCACGGTTTGCTCACCTTTCACGGCCGTGGTTCTTGCCAAGCCTGCTTCCCGGAGTTGTCCAGAGAGTTTGACGGCCGTGGAACATAAATCTCGACCGTGGAACTTGCAGCTGTTCAACACCTCTTCGTGGCCTTCAAATCCAACTCTTGTCTCCTCTTCAAATGCTTCCAAGGCCTTGATCTCTTCATTGCAAGCCTCCTCAATACCTTCCTCCATCATACTTAAGGTAAGAACCTTCTCTAAGGGATCCTTGATCAAGATCGAGCTCACAACTTCTCTAGATTCCTCTTGCTCGACTATGTTGAAGACATCCTCATCAAGGGTTGGTCCTTTCATCATTGTGGACAACTTGAACTTGATGTTCTCTTCTCCAATGTTGAAGGAGAGAGTCCCATTCTTGCAATCCAATAGGCATCCGGAAGTGGCGAGGAAGGGTCTTCCTAAGATGATGGGAACCGGATAGTCCGCCGGAATGTCCAAGACTACAAAATCAATTGGCACATAGAATCCTCCTAGTTGCACCGGAATGTCCTCTAAGATTCCAACCGGATGAGTGATAGAACGGTCCGCCATATAGAGGGTCATCTTGACCGGTTTTGACTCTCCTAGCCCAACCTTGTTGCAAAGTGCAAGCGGTATGATGCTTACACTCGCTCCAAGATCACAAAGGGCCTCGTACTTCACATCTCCCACTCCAATTGAGACACAAAAAGAGCCCGGATCTCTTAGCTTGGGAGGCATCTCCTCCTTCATTGTTTAGATCAATTCCGAGGATCTCTTGGTCATTCTTATCTCCCCATACTCCTCCAACTTCCTTTTGTTGGAGAGTATTTCTTTCAAAAACTTGCCATATGCCGGCATTCCTAAAATAGCATCCATGAACGGAATGTTAATATGCAATTTAGACATTCGTTCAAGGAACTTACCAAAGTGATTGTCCAAGCGAGCTCTTGCTCTTGATTGTGGGAACGGTACCGGTGGCTTGTATGGAGGCGGTGCCACATAGGTTGGCTCTACATCCTTGCTATTGCCTCCATCTCCTTGCAAAGTTCCCTCTTCTACCACTACTTGCTTTCCTTTAGCATTGTCCTTGGGCAAAGGATCCTTCATACTCAACCCACTCCTCGTTGTGATAGCCAACACTTGGCCTCTTGGGTTATCTTCGGTTCTTCTGGGAAGCTTTCCCGGATCTCTATGGGCTTCTTCCGCTTTTTGGAACACTTGTGCTTCCAAAACCTTTTGAGCTTTAGAAATTGAAGTCACGGTGCTCTCAAGACCACTCAACCTTCCAAGCAATTGCTCAAACATCATTTCGGTCTTATCCTTTGGAGGTTGAGTAAATCCGGGTGGAGGTTCTTGTGAAGCTCTTGGTGGTGGAGTTGTGCTTGTGGAAGCGGTAGGGTTCAAGGCTCCATCCGGGTTAGAGTAGGAAAACCCGGGATGGTTGTGGTTAGGCCGGTAATTGTTGAATTGCCGGTTGTTGTTGAAGTTCCTTGGGCCTTGGTAGTTGTTGTAGTTGCCCCTTCCCATGTAATTCACATCCTCCTCCTTGGAGGACAAGTTGGCTTGTAGAAGCACTTGAGGAGTTGCTTGGTTCTTCAAAGTTGTAGCACACAACTCCCTCAAGGACTTCAACTCGTTGTTGATGGAGTCAAGCTTGAAATTGTTCATGGTGACTTCACTCACCTCATATGCTCCTGCCTTTCTCCCTTCACTCTTCCTATGGGAGTATTTCTCAATCACTAGAGCTTGCTTCTCCACAAACTCCCAAGCCTCATCTACATGCTTCTCCATGAAAGTCCCACCGGAAAGAGATTGAAGCTTGAATTGGCTATCTTCATCAAGTCCCTTGAAGTAGATCTCCAATAGCTCAATTTTTGGTATGCCATGGTGTGGACAATCTAGGAGAAGGTCTTTGAATCTCTCCCAAGACTTGAACAAACTCTCTCTATCCTTCATCACGAAGGCATTGATCTTCCCTCTTAACTCGGTAGTCTTGGAAGGTGGGAAGAACTTAGTCAAAAACTCGGTTGTCATCTCCTCCCAAGTACCAACGCGCCCTTGTGGAATAGATTGATTCCAAGCTAAGGCTTTGTCCTTAATAGAGAAGGAAAAAGCCCTAAGCTTATGGTTGTTGTTCTCCAATCTTGGCGGTCTAAGAGTCTCCATCAAGATCTCATAATTCATCAAGTGTAGATGAGGAGACTCTCCTTCCATCCCTCCAAATTGATTATGCCGGATCATTTGTAGAACTTGAGGGCGGAGTTCGTAATCATGGGCTGCGGGATCTCCTAAGTTCACACCCGGACGGTGTGCTCTTTGTGCCGGATCCATACGTTGCCCCAACGTTTGTGGCTCTTCCATAGCAATGGGCACAACCCTAATATTCACCGCCGCCGGCTGCGGTTGTGGTGGAGGTGGAGGAGGTTGTTGTCGGTTAAGCTCTCTTTGCACAAGAGCTTGCCTAATCTCCTCAATCTCCCTCCTAGTTGCCTCTTGCCTCTCATTAGCAAGTCTCCTTTCATTCTCCAAAGCTTCGTCCCTTATCCTAATTTTCTCTAAAGCCTCATCCAACTCAGCTTGGAGATCTCTTCCGGCCATCTCTTTTCCCTTTTTAATGCTCTTGGATCTAGATCTAAGGGTTTTCTCCGGTTCGGGATCGAATGGAGCTAAATCCTTGCCACGAGATCTTCGCATACACCTAAAGAGTAAAAGATGTCCTGAAAAGCAAAGACACAAACCAAAAAGAGATCAAAAGCAACAAGAAAGATCTACACTAATAAGCAATCATAAAATAGACTCAATCTAGACCTAGTCCCCGGCAACGGCGCCAAAAACTTGTTACGCTCAGGATGTGATACGCAGTGGGTTTTAAATTTATATTCTCGTTATATTTATCCTAACTCCTAGCGAAACCCGCAGTGTACGGGACATTCGTAGTTGGGATAGTATTCCGAGGTCGAACACAAGGACTAAGGTGAAATTGATTCAATTTGTGATTAAGTTTAGTAAAGATCTAGGTTGAAAGAAAAGAAAGGAATAAAGAAATGAAAATCTCAAATGTTGTTTTGGTTGGTTTTTGGTGATCAATGAAAGATCACAATTCATGCAAAGTAAACAATCAACTAATACTAACAAATCAACTCGATCAAACAAGCTAAAAACGAGATGTAGATCAAAGAAAGAAAAGCGGATTCTAGGGGTTGGAAGTTCCGGTTATGACATAGGACTCAAGCTATCTATTCTTTCCTTGGATTAACTATGTTGGGGTTAAGTGTTTCTAGATTGGGATCAATCACCGGGTAGGTCTCATGGTCCACTAGTCCATCCCTAAGATCTCATTACCGGGTAAGTCTCTAAGAACCTAAGGGGCGGAATTCTACACAAACCGGATTGTTACCTAGAGATCTAACCTATCCTTACCGGGTAAGTCTCGGAAGGGTTAGTCCTAAGCAACCATCTAGCACACTTAGTCCAATGGCGGCTTATGAGGCTCACCACTACCTAGGGTTTGTTATCTTTGGAATCGAAGAGAAAGGTGTTCGCCCCTAGAGGTGTGTGCAAATAAGCTTTATATTTATAAAACTGAAATCAAGCAAGCGAACCCGCAGTGTACGGATCGATATAGTTAAGCAAGAATTCCAGAGTATCGAACACAGGGATTTGGGTGGAACGAACTCGATTGCAGGTTATCAAGCGGTTATTATGAGAGTTTTGCAAATATATTGGGAAAACAACAATCCTAAAGATCCAGGTATCCAGCTGTGGCAATCGATTCAAGATATACTAATGATGTAAAGACAGAGTTAAGATATGCAAAGGTATACTAATGTAAGGTAATCGTACGGTTGAGGTTCCAAAAACCTTATATAACTCACCCAAAAGACTCTTCCTATACAGGTTGATGAGGCGCAATATAGAAAGGTTCTAAGGACAAGGATTAACATCAAATACCCAAATCTATAATCTAAAGATCAAGACTAACTTACCCGATTGAGGTTGTTGAGGCTCACAATCGAGGTAGAGGTTGTTGAGGCTTCACTACCACCTAGAAAAGACAAGTCTAAACTAAGCTAAAGCAAATCTTTAACTTTGGATCAAGATAAAAGCAGGCTCGTAAACTTTAAGGAAATTACGGTTGGATCTTGAGATTCCACGGTCGTGGAACTCAAGAACAGCCCGTGATTTAGGGTTTTCGGCGACAATTCTCTAACTCTCAGGGTCTAATCTGTTTACGATCGATCTATCATCATCTAAGCCACAACTATCAACCCTTCACCTTAGAATTGTTAAGGGTTTTTAGCCAATAACAGTCATATTGATATTAATTCAAGATTTAAAGGATAGAAAATGGGAATTTTCAAGAACTATCAATAATCTTCAATCGAATCTCAGAATCACAGCCAAGAACAAGTGTTTATCAAAAGATGTAAAACGAGATAAACAATCACAATCTTAGGAAAGAAAGGAAACGGGATGTCAATCCGATCCTAAATCAAACCTAAGCAAGAAGAGGAATCTTCTTGCGAAATCCTTCAAGAAACTTCGATCTTCCACACGAAGATCACAACAGCGACTCTCCGACACGAACTTTGGAACTTCAATGAATTCTTCCAAATCACCTCCAAGAATGAGGGTTTGTGTGTTGCTAAGCTTGCGTTTTTGCCGCTAAACTTAGGGTTGAAAGGTCGTAAGTGCGGGAGCGAGGTGACGGAATCTTGCTTCATCCGTCCTTTTTATAATGCAGGGCAAAACGTCGGCCCGGCCCAATCTTCAAAAGATTATGGCTTCGAAAGTGGCGAAAAGATTCGCCAAGATCACGGTCGTGGAAGTTTCCACGACCGTAATTTTGAGGCGTGGAAACAAACACGGATAGCTTCCACGGCCGTAATATCCCCTGGAATGAACATCGAATTCTGCATCAAGATCCACGGCCGTAATTTAGGGTAAAACCGTGATTCTTGCCTTCATTCGTGCATTCCTCAATCTAATACTCCAAATTGCTTCCAAAAGGTGCCCTTGGTCTATGGACACATCAACTCAACTCTCCTTTGCTCAATTCCGTTCGGAAATAGCTCCAAATCACCTAAAATCAACATAGAACTCGTGTAGACATCCATATCGACAATATAGGCAATACTAGCTCATATATGCATAAAGCTCAATCAAAGACTATCAATATGAATCAATTGCGATTAGAAAACGTGCCTAAAATATCACAATATTTCATGCTAACAAATAACCCCATACTTAACACTTGCTTGTCCCTAAGCAAGGTCTTTCAAAAAGCTTTAAAACAAGAGTTAGGATGAAATATGTGTACCTTTTTTTGGATGAAAGTGACTTCTAAAGAATAGATCATTCTCAAACCTTGCTTCAATCGTTTCAAACTTTCACACACTTAATTAGAGAGTAAGAGGTAAAGAAGAATCATGAACCAATTTAACTTCCAAACAAGCATTATAACCTTCAAACATTATCAAAATCAATCATAAGAATTTCAATTTAGATCACCAAGCCATATAACATTCTTTTGATCATAAGGACTTTCAAAGAAAAGGTCTAGAGCATGGAAGGGTGGGGAAAACTTTAAGGGAAAGTGGTGCATAAATCCGGGAAAGTGGATATCTACCTTCTTCTTCTTTTGCGGTTTCCGCAACACTTCACTTAGAGCTTCGCTCTCTCCTTTTTCGACTTTACTTTTGGAGTTATGGATAGAGGTGCACAAAAACCGAAGCCTAGGAGATTGGCGTTTCTCATTTTTGCGAGATGCCTCAAACCCTTAGCGCACATACCATAATCCGCTAGGAATATCGCTCAATCCGACTTTGGCAAGACACAAACACCCGGCTATGTGAATGGTGCCGAGTTACTCATCGTCATGATTGACTTCCCCAAACCTATAATTTCTTTCTATTCAATTGATTGCAAATACTTGCTCTCATGGCCCTCCCACATCAAACATGCCTTTTTTTCTCATTTACTTTCCAAGTTCCCGGATGGGTAAGGGAGGCTAATATTTCAATGAGGAGTTAGATGATTCAAAGGAAGAAGAAAGAAAATATCGAATTGCCTTAATCATTTCAACAAGAAGTATAGGAGCTTATAATGTGATTTCAACTTCAATTTCTTACATGATTTAGGTAACAATTCTCACATTATACAACTTGCAAAAGAGGTAAAATTCATTCATTCAAATCCTTTTCGAATTACCATCCTTTCAAGCATGCAATTGTTATCAACTCAATTCGCAAGTAATGATTATCATGGAAATCATATCGATTCGTTAGAAGCATCAAATTTTTAAAAATTTTTCAATTTTTATGAGTTTTTAAAGTTCTTTTTCATGCAATGCAAGAATAAAACGTGTAACATACAATGAACATGCAAGGATAGTCTCGGAATAGAAGCAACATATAGAGTAGAGTTATTACAAACGTTTAGTACATCCCACCCCATACTTAGGACGAACATTGTCCCTAATGTTCACAAGAAAGAACAAAAGAAAGAAAAGAAAAAGAAAACTCACAAATGGTGGCGGGAATGTCTAAAACGAGCTGTCCGGTCATCTATCACTGCGGTGCCGGTGGAGGTGGAAATGGAGAGAAGCTCGGATCATAGTACCGCCCAAACTGCTGGCGGTAGACGTCCCTCATCATGTGGTCGAGGTCGTCGAAACGTCTGTCTCTATCATTCGCCCGGATCTCTAGTGCTCCGACTCTCTCTGAAAGTCCGGTAGCCCAATCCGGCATCCTCTCATACCACCCAGGGGGGTGATCATACCATCCGGGAGCATCTGCTGGTGCTGGCTGCGGTGGTGGTGGTGGTGGTGCTGCTGGCTGCGTGGTGGACCAAGGAGGGGGTGTCTCGTACCAGGTGGGAGGTGTAGTCATCCACGTGGGCCTCTCACTCACGCTAGCGCGGCGAGATGACGAGCCTGAAGCTCTAGCCGGACGCGGAGAGCGTCTAGGTACATCCTGGGCCGTATCCGGCTGATCCGGAAACGTGCCGAACTCCTGCTCTGCTCCTCCACCACTCTCATACTGATCTCCCATATCCTCCTCATCTACTACCGGCGGTGGAACGTAAGGGGGAGCTACAAGCCTGTTCGCATGCATCGCAGCGAACGTCTCTTTCCAGTTGTGGCGTCCCGCCACAATGGAATACTCCGGCAGCCACTCAATACCCCTACCGGTCCTACTCTCCCAGGGCATGCCCGCATAAGGCGGACCTCTATGTGTGGGGAAGATGAGTCCCCTAACCATGAAAGCGTGTAGCCCTAATGGAACTGCCGGTATACGTGTGCAAGCCGAGAAGTCCACTCCAAAAGTCCTAGCTATGTGGGTCACTATCCCACCGTATCCAATGTTCCCTCTCGACTTGTTCTTGAGCTTGCTCATTGTCGCCGCCAAAAGAGTAGCACAATCGGCGCGGCATCCGTGGAGCATAGCATAGAGAAGGAATAGCTCATCCGTCTTGATCTTTTGGGGCGTCTCCGTCCTAGGAAAGAGACACTCCGAAAGAACACGGTGAGCTATCTTCAAGGCCAAATGGTACATCAATTTGGCCTTGGTATCAGCTGGATGCCAACGGTCCTCGTCGGCATAGATCATCGCCACATCCTCCCAAAAATCCTTAGCAGAAACGTTCCTAGGGAGGCGACCGTTGTAGGTCTCATGGAACCCAAAGATGGTCCCGAACTCAACAATGCTAAGCTGGTAGTCTCTATTCATGAGACGGAAGGAGACAGTCCTATCGACATGGCTGTGCTCAAAAGACGTCACAACCTCTCGGGTGATCTCCTCATAAGCGTCCTCACGAATGTTCGTGAAGACAAGCAAACCGGCTCTATCCAAGAGCCAAGTAAGGTCATCCACTATGTTGAGAGGATGAAGATCCTCCAACAACAAGTACCTAGGGCCAATCACTGCCCTCTTCTCTATCCTCTCAAATGCAGCTTGGTGGTTTTCGTGTATGATCGGGATGCTGGATGGAGGTGGTGAGGATGGAGGTGAAGGTGAAGGGGATGAGGGTGGTGGTGGTGCCCTAGATGTGGAGGGGTTACCCTTTCTCTTCTTATTCTGTTCCCCTTTCTTTTCTTTAATCCTCCCCGAAACTCTCCTCACGAAATCCATTCTGTTGAGAATTACGGTCTGTTCTTCCTAAACCACGGCCGTGGAATCTGTGTAGACCGTAATTCGACACGGAATTTCTCAATCCTCAGCAAATCAGCAATCAAACTCCACAACAGGCAGTCCTAATCTAATTTCTTCCAATCTCAATCAGTTCTCCCTAAAAATCTCTAACAAAAACGAACAAAAACGACTAGAATCAAGAAGAGAGCAAAAACCTCTTTTTCGGATTGAGAAATCCAAAATGCGGAATTGTTGATCGTTTTCCGCGTGATTCGTTGCTTGGATCTTGTTCTTGGTTGGATTTGCTTCAGTTTAGGAAGAAGAATCGTTAAAAACGATTAGAGAATGAAGATTTGGGATGAGCTGCGTGTTTTCGGTATTTAGGGCGTGGAAATTGGGGATTTTGTGGTGTTTTTGTGGTGAAGTGTGGCTTTTATACTCGCAGGCAAAATTTCAAAAATCACGGTTTGTCGGGGCATTCCACGGCCGTGGAAATGTACGGACCCGTAATTTTTGTGATTTTTCACAGGCTTTTGAGAATTACGGCCACTGTAGCTATGACGACCGTAATTTAGACCGTGGAACTCTCTGTAAAGCTTCAAAGTCCAAATTTCGTCACTTCTCTTCGTCATTATCCCTCCCTTCTTCTTTTCCATCGATCCTACAACCAAAAACACGAACATACCGGAAGAAATCGAGGCAAAAATAAAGCAAAAACTTCTATTCTAAACTAAACTATGAATCGAAAGCAAAAACGAAAATACAATACCTTGGGTTGCCTCCCAAGAAGCGCTTTGTTTAAGGTCTGTAGCTAGACCAATCTCGCACTTATTCGAGTGCGGTAGGTGCAAACTCCTCAGCTTGGAGTTCCGGTGAGTACTTCTTGAGTCGTTGACCGTTCACCTTAAAACTTCCGCTAGCTTCACCCCATACTTCAACTGCACCATGGGGGAAAATACGCTTAATTAGAAAAGGTCCAGTCCAACGAGATTTTAACTTACCTGGAAAGAGGCGAAGTCTCGAATTGAAGAGGAGAACTTGATCTCCTTCTTGCAAGTCCTTTGGGATGATATGCTTATCATGCCAACGCTTTGCTCTTTCCTTGTAGATCTTAGCGTTTTCATAGGCGTTCAAACGGAGTTCATCCAGCTCGTTGATGTCTAGGAGACGCTTCTCTCCCGCTTCCTTCATGCCGAAATTCAGCCATTTGATAGCCCAAAACGCTTTGTGCTCTAGCTCTACCGGCAAATGACAAGACTTTCCATACACGAGGTTGTATGGTGTGGTTCCTATGGGAGTCTTGTATGCAGTCCGGTATGCCCACAATGCATCATCTAGCTTCAAGGACCAATCCTTCCTAGTCCTTGAAACCGTCTTCTCTAGAATTCCCTTGATCTCCCTATTTGAGATCTCGACTTGTCCACTCGTTTGTGGATGGTAAGGGGTAGCGATCTTGTGAGTAACCCCATACTTGGCTAGAAGAGCTTCAAAGCGACGGGCTATGAAGTGAGAACCTCCATCACTAATGATTGTCCTTGGCGTCCCGAATCGCGGAAAAATGGTCTTGTTGAAGAACTTGACCACCACCATGGCATCATTTGTGGGAGAGGCAATTGCTTCGACCCATCTAGAGACATAATCTACCGCCAATAGTATGTATTGGTTTCCACAAGAAGAAGGGAATGGTCCCATGAAGTCGACTCCCCAAACGTCGAAAATCTCCACCTCTTGGATGTTGTTGAGGGGCATCTCGTTCCTCCTAGAGATATTGCCTGTTCTTTGACAAGCATCGCAACAAGAAACAAAGGATTGCACATCTTTAAATAAAGTAGGCCAATAAAATCCAGATTGCAATACCTTTGCGCTAGTTTTGTTCGAACTAGCATGTCCTCCACAAGGTAGTGAATGACAATGACGGATGACACTTTGCATCTCATCTTCCGGCACACATCGCCGGATGATGCCATCCGGACCTCTCTTAAAGAGGAGAGGCTCGTTCCAATGGTATTCCCGGACATCCTTGAAGAACTTCTTCCTTTGTGCGTATGATAGTCCGGGTGGTATCTCCTGGCAAACCAAATAGTTAACAAAATCAGCAAACCATGGTTCGTTACCTTTGGAGACTACCTTGATGCACTCCTCTATGATGTGTAGGTGTTCGTCCGGAAAGGAGTCATCAATGGGTAGATGATCGTCCTCTAGATGTGTTAGACGACTCAAATGATCCGCAACAGAATTTTCCGAGCCTTTCTTGTCGCGGATCTCAAGATCGAATTCTTGTAGGAGGAGAATCCATCTAATCAGCCTTGGCTTCGCATCTTTCTTTGCAAGGAGGTATCGGATCGCAGCATGATCCGTGTAGACAATCACCTTTGCACCTACAAGATAAGAGCGAAACTTATCAATAGCATAGACAATGGCTAGAAACTCTTTTTCCGTAGTGGCGTAGTTGAGCTGGGCTTCGTCTAGCGTCTTGCTAGCATAGTATATGGCGTGGGTTCGTCCTTCCTTTCGTTGCCCAAGAACAGCTCCAATGGCTACGTCACTAGCATCACACATAATCTCGAAAGGGAGAGTCCAATCCGGGGGTTGGATAATGGGTGCTGAAATTAGAGCTTGCCGAATGGTGTTGAACGCATCTAGACATTCCTGTGAAAACTCAAAAACCGCATCCTTCATCAATAGATTAGTGAGAGGCTTTGATATCTTAGAAAAGTCTTGAATGAAACGTCTATAAAATCCAGCATGTCCTAGGAAACTTCTTATTCCCTTCACCGAAATTGGGGGAGGAAGTTTCTCTATGGTCTCTATTTTAGCTTTATCTACCTCTATCCCTCTACTAGAGACTAAGTGACCTAAAACGATTCCTTCCTTAACCATGAATTGACACTTCTCCCAATTAAGAACTAGGTTAGTGTCTTCACATCTTTGCAAAACAAGAGAAAGGTTGGAAAGACAATCGTTAAAGGAGGAACCGTAAACGGAGAAGTCGTCCATGAAGACTTCCATGATTTCCTCCACATATTCGGAGAAGATGGCCATCATACACCGTTGGAAGGTGGCTGGGGCGTTGCAAAGTCCGAACGGCATTCTCCTATAAGCGAACGTACCCCAAGGGCACGTGAATGTGGTCTTCTCTTGATCATCCGGATGTATCGGGACCTGAAAGAAACCACTATAACCGTCAAGGTAGCAAAAGTATGAATGTTGTGCTAACCTTTCAAGCATTTGATCGATGAATGGCAATGGAAAGTGGTCCTTCCGCGTTGCATTGTTGAGCTTGCGGTAGTCTATGCACATTCGCCATCCAGTCACGGTTCGGGTAGGAATGAGTTCGTTGTTCTTATTGGTGATGACCGTCATTCCTCCCTTCTTCGGAACCACTTGAACCGGGCTCACCCACTTGCTATCGGAGATAGGATAGATGATACCTGCATCAAGAAGTTTAAGAATTTCTTTCTTGACAACCTCCTTCATGGTCGGATTCAACCGCCTTTGAGGTTGTCTTGAAGTTCTAAAGTCCTCCTCCATTAGTATTTTGTGCATGCATAGGGAGGGTTTGATTCCTACTAAGTCCTCAATAGTGTAGCCTATGGCTTTTCTATGTTTCCTAAGGACAATCATGAGCTGTTCATGTTCATCTATGCTTAATTCGGAACTAACGATAACCGGAAAGGTAGAATTAGATCCAAGAAAAGCGTACCTTAGATGAGTAGGAAGTGGTTTAAGTTCCATTGCTTTCGGAACTTCTAATGATCCTTGAGGAGCTTCCGATGTTTCCTTGGAAGCTTCTAAGGATGTTGAGTGGATTGGAGAAGAATCAGAGGAAGTTGAAGAAGTGTGTCGATCGTCCTTTTCCACGGTCAAAATCACGGTTTCCTCTGGTTTTCCACGGCCGTAATATCCTCTGGAATGGAGGTCGAATTTGGTCATGGAATCCACGGCCGTGGAATACAGAGTATGACCGTGGATTCGAGTGTTTCTGCCTCATCGTGGAGTTTCTCAAACTCCACTTCATGCATCTCTTCTTGTGCCTCTAAGGCTTCAATTTCCTCTTTGCACTCTTCTTCTCCTCCTACATCGGTTAGACTCATAGTAATAACCTTTTGCAAAGGATCGTTAAAGAGAATCGCACTTACCTCCTCCCTAGATAAACCTTCTTCGTCTTGGAAATTGTAAATCTCCTCATCAAAGATTGGCTCCTTCACTAGAGTGGAAAGAACGAATTCTACTTTCTCTTCCCCAATGTCAAAAGCGAGTCTCCCATTCTTGCAATCGACCATGCAGCCGGAAGTTGCAAGAAACGGTCTTCCGAGTATGATCGGGACCGGACTATCCGCAGGAATGTCAAGCACGACAAAGTCAATTGGGACAAAGAACTTGCCTAGCTTGACCGGGACGTCTTCTACAATACTGACGGGACGAGTAATGGATCGATCCGCCATGTATAACGTCATCTTCACCGGTTTAGGGTCGCCTAAACCGATCTTCCTGCACAATGCAAGTGGTAAGATGCTCACACTTGCTCCCAAGTCACATAAAGCGTCATATGTGACCTCCCCCACTCCAATGGGAATACAAAATGACCCCGGATCTTTCAGCTTTGGGGGCATTTTCTCCTTCATAGTCTTGATGAGGTCCGAAGAGTCCGAACTCATCTTGACTTCTCCAAAATCTTCTAGCTTCCTCTTGTTAGAGAGGAGCTCCTTCAAGAACTTGCCATAAGCCGGCATACCTACAATAGCATCAATGAAAGGTATGTTAATATGCAATTTGCTCATGAGTTCTATGAACTTACCGAATTGCTTGTCTAGGCGTGCTCGCGCTCTAGATTGAGGGAATGGTAGGGGAGGTTTGAAAGCCGGAGGAGGAACATAGATATCTTCCTTCTCCTTCCCCTTTTCTTTACTTTTCTCTACGGGGACTTCAACAAACGTAGGCTGCGGATCGGTGGTAGTCACTCCGCTCCTAGTTGTAATTGCCATCACCCTTCCCTTAGGGTTGTCCTCCGTCTTTCCTGGAAGCTTCCCTTGATTTCTAGGAACTTCCTCCGCATGGTTGAACATTTGATTTTCCAAAACCTTTTGAGCTTTGTCAACCTTAGAAATTTGATCATCAACCTTGATGATGCGGTTCTCCAACCCTTGAAGCTTTCCCAAGATCGTCTCCAACATGGGATCCGGCTTCTCTTTTCCCGTGTTGTTTCCTCCATTTGATGATTGCCCCTGGCTTTTCAAAGGAGTAGAGGAAGAAGAGGGTGGAGTTAGTGGATTGGAATTGGAAGGATGGGAGTTACCGGAATTTTGCTGATTGGAGCGCCAATTGTTGTTGTTCGAACCCCGATTGTTGTTCCAATTGTTGTTGTTCCGGTTGTTGTTGTTTCCATTCCAATTGTTGTTCCGGTTATTGTTCCGGTTGTTGTTGTTGCGGTTGGTGTTATCACCGCCGTTGTTGTTGCCCAAATAGCCAACATCCTTCTCTTGTTGCTTTGGGAAGTTGGTCTTGATAGTCTCCTTCAACTCTTTGATCTCATTGTTGAGGGAGAAAATTTGATTTTGAGCTTCATGTGTGAGCTTTGCTCCTTGCTCCACACGATTTCCCTCCACTTTCCGGTGGGAATACTTCTCTATGACTCTTGCTTGCTTCTCAATGAAGTCCCAAGCGTCATCTTCTCTCATGTCCATGAACGTTCCACATGAGAGGGATTGAAGGTTGAATTGCGTTCCCGCATCCAGCCCCTTGTAGTAAATTTCCAGCAAGGCAAGCTTGGATATGCCATGATGAGGGCAATCCAAGAGCAAATCCTGAAACCTTTCCCAAGATTGAAACAAACTTTCGTTAGGTCTCATAGAAAAAGCATTAATCTTACCTCTAAGTTCTGCCGTTTTGGAGGGCGGAAAGAACTTGGTGAGAAACTCTGCGGAGAGGTCTTCCCACGTCTCTAGCTTTCCACTAGGAAGAGCTTGGTACCAAGATAGCGCTTTCCCTTTCAAAGAGAAAAAGAAAGGTTTGAGCTTATAGCTGTTGGTAGTGGCGCTCTTTGGCCTCATCGTCTCCATCATACACTCAAAATTTTGCAAGTGTTGGTGTGGAGATTCGGTGCTTGTACCGCCAAACTGGCTTTGGCGAACAAGAGTGATGACTTGAGGGTTGAAGCTAAACCCTTGTACATCTTCAGCATCAAAGTTCACACCTAAACGGCGTGGTTGTTGTGTTGGATCCATCCGCTGGCCAAGAGTTCTTGGCTCATTATCCACACGTTCGACCCTCGCATTTCTAGGTGGAATGCGACGGTTAGCAGCTCCTTGTTGATTGAAAGGATTTATATTGATCGTGGGATCAATTTCTTCTAAAGGAGGCATGGAAGAATCACTATCATCGGTGGATGAGTGGTTTCTTCTTCTAGACCTTGTCCTTCTTCTCGAGGACTTCTTCCCCACTTTATTTTCAAGATCGCTCATCTTTATCGTCATTTGGGCGATCACGTCTTGTAGACCGTTAACTTGAGTTTGATGACGATCCATTTCGTCTTGGAGGAAAGACTCATTCCATCGGAGTTGAGCTTCCTTCTCCGCCAACTTAGTTTGAAGATCGCTTTCGTTTTCTTGAGCCATCCTCTTTTCCTTGC
Source organism: Fagopyrum homotropicum (assembly GCA_033239125.1). Lineage (NCBI taxonomy): Eukaryota > Viridiplantae > Streptophyta > Magnoliopsida > Caryophyllales > Polygonaceae > Fagopyrum > Fagopyrum homotropicum. Next base: position 82,872,487 of record BSWB01000005.1, on the reverse strand, counting down.
GCTTTTGCCTCAAGGTTTTCTCTAACTCTTGATCAAGAGGTAAGAGATCTCCGGTGTTCCTAGACCTGCGCATACACTCAAAGAAAAATCAAATAACGAGAGCAAGCTCCCAAGCTTGACAACCGGCTACCGGATTCGGTCGAAACCAAATCCCCGGCAACGGCGCCAAAAACTTGTTCGCCCCTAGAGGTGTGTGCAAATAAGCTTTATATTTATAAAACTGAAATCAAGCAAGCGAACCCGCAGTGTACGGATCGATATAGTTAAGCAAGAATTCCAGAGTATCGAACACAGGGATTTGGGTGGAACGAACTCGATTGCAGGTTATCAAGCGGTTATTATGAGAGTTTTGCAAATATATTGGGAAAACAACAATCCTAAAGATCCAGGTATCCAGCTGTGGCAATCGATTCAAGATATACTAATGATGTAAAGACAGAGTTAAGATATGCAAAGGTATACTAATGTAAGGTAATCGTACGGTTGAGGTTCCAAAAACCTTATATAACTCACCCAAAAGACTCTTCCTATACAGGTTGATGAGGCGCAATATAGAAAGGTTCTAAGGACAAGGATTAACATCAAATACCCAAATCTATAATCTAAAGATCAAGACTAACTTACCCGATTGAGGTTGTTGAGGCTCACAATCGAGGTAGAGGTTGTTGAGGCTTCACTACCACCTAGAAAAGACAAGTCTAAACTAAGCTAAAGCAAATCTTTAACTTTGGATCAAGATAAAAGCAGGCTCGTAAACTTTAAGGAAATTACGGTTGGATCTTGAGATTCCACGGTCGTGGAACTCAAGAACAGCCCGTGATTTAGGGTTTTCGGCGACAATTCTCTAACTCTCAGGGTCTAATCTGTTTACGATCGATCTATCATCATCTAAGCCACAACTATCAACCCTTCACCTTAGAATTGTTAAGGGTTTTTAGCCAATAACAGTCATATTGATATTAATTCAAGATTTAAAGGATAGAAAATGGGAATTTTCAAGAACTATCAATAATCTTCAATCGAATCTCAGAATCACAGCCAAGAACAAGTGTTTATCAAAAGATGTAAAACGAGATAAACAATCACAATCTTAGGAAAGAAAGGAAACGGGATGTCAATCCGATCCTAAATCAAACCTAAGCAAGAAGAGGAATCTTCTTGCGAAATCCTTCAAGAAACTTCGATCTTCCACACGAAGATCACAACAGCGACTCTCCGACACGAACTTTGGAACTTCAATGAATTCTTCCAAATCACCTCCAAGAATGAGGGTTTGTGTGTTGCTAAGCTTGCGTTTTTGCCGCTAAACTTAGGGTTGAAAGGTCGTAAGTGCGGGAGCGAGGTGACGGAATCTTGCTTCATCCGTCCTTTTTATAATGCAGGGCAAAACGTCGGCCCGGCCCAATCTTCAAAAGATTATGGCTTCGAAAGTGGCGAAAAGATTCGCCAAGATCACGGTCGTGGAAGTTTCCACGACCGTAATTTTGAGGCGTGGAAACAAACACGGATAGCTTCCACGGCCGTAATATCCCCTGGAATGAACATCGAATTCTGCATCAAGATCCACGGCCGTAATTTAGGGTAAAACCGTGATTCTTGCCTTCATTCGTGCATTCCTCAATCTAATACTCCAAATTGCTTCCAAAAGGTGCCCTTGGTCTATGGACACATCAACTCAACTCTCCTTTGCTCAATTCCGTTCGGAAATAGCTCCAAATCACCTAAAATCAACATAGAACTCGTGTAGACATCCATATCGACAATATAGGCAATACTAGCTCATATATGCATAAAGCTCAATCAAAGACTATCAATATGAATCAATTGCGATTAGAAAACGTGCCTAAAATATCACAATATTTCATGCTAACAAAAGGATTACCGGGTAAGTCTCTCCTAACACTTAGTTGCTAACACTAGGTCACCCTAGGATAGATTTAACTCAACAAACACTTAGGATTTCAACATTCTAACAATTCAAGACTAGATCCATCGAACCAGGTAAGATCACGGGGTGTTCTTCCTTTCCACTGCCGTGGTTTGATAAGAACTAACCGTGATTCCTAACGGAAGCTACGTTCATGCTCACAAGTCATCCAAAGGTAAATCTAAGTCTATCCTATCATAGCCCTAGCCATAACCATCCTTTCCTCACCCTAGTACCACATCTATTTAGCCTGCAACATTCATAATAGAAATCGAAACAATCAAACATAAAATCATGGCATCCATTTGCAAGATAAGAAAGAGATGAACAAGTGAACTAAAACAAAACCAAGCTGAAAATGGAATTAGAACAACTCACAATCCTTCTTAAAGAAGGTTCAAATGGTTCATAAAACTCTAGAAATTGAATCCGAAATTCTTCGCTACAAGCTAGCAAATCTATCAATGGTGTGTCTTCTCCTCCTCTCAAGCTCTTCTCCAATGGTGGCTTCCTTCTACCTTCTTCTTCCAAGAATCTTCTTGTTGAGAGAATATTTTGATTGGGTGATAGTGGATAATGGAGAGCTGCTCCAAGATGCTTCTCACAGCCAATGCAGGACCACTTTTATACTACAACTTTGCAAGAGCTGGCTAAGAGATCGTGGCACAGCTGTCACGAAAATCTGGCAAAAACCACGGCCAAAATCACGGCCGTGATCTGTCAGTGAACCATGATTCTGTGCAGAAGTCCTCTTCTAGGCTCGTTAATCCATGATTTGGTGCATGGCTTGTGTTGGCAAGGTTCCATATGCCCTCCTTAGCCTTTAGTTTGCATCCTAATGAGTCCGAGGGTGTGTCATCTTTATGAACGATCCTCAAACGTATCGTTTCAGCTCCTAAACCTCCCAAAATACCTACAAAGCAACGCACAAGTCCGTGTAGACGTCTATCTCGACAAAGTACGTGAATTGAGTGCAAACGTCGTGAACTAGTGCTAAACCATGCATGAATGAGTGAGAAATCTATCTAAATGATTACCTAAAACTAAGTCATAAATCGCGTTATCAGAAGCCGTCATGCTTCACTTGGATTCATAATAGGATACCCGTCTCTTCCTATAACCTCTATATGCACATACTGTCCTTGTATACCTCGTTGGGTGATACAATTCCCGTACAATTTTTCAACTCACTCCACGTAGCCTATCTCACGTTCCTTCCAAATGAGGTGCATTTGACAAACTATCATCATCTCAAACTCGACACGCCATTTTATTGTACCCTTGAGCTTCCTGCTCTGTGGGTTAGGGTCCCCCACGCTTCCGTTGCGCTACTCTGATAGTTTTATTGTCACCCATTAATCATAAGGACATTTTCTGTGAGTCCAAAGTGATTGACCCCTAAACTCTTTCTTCCAATTGCACCATGAGTCTTATACGGATGAAGTACCAAGTACCTTATTTACTTGCCTTAAGAAAATAAAACAATGATTGAAAAACAACTTCTTCCATTTACTTTCTTAATTCTTCTAACACGGATCCAAACTCTCTGACTCAAACAAAGTCTATTCTTAACCAACCTATAAGCAACCTTTCACAAGATTCTATCTATTCCATTAGTTGGTATAAGAAGATCGTCATTGACTACGTGAGGAAACTCCCCAAGGCGTCGGTAAAGTTCCTTCGTAATTCCTCACTCCCAGATACCTCTTCCTATTTCTACATAACTCGTCAATACTAAACAACACTTGCACGTTCTCAAATGTTGTCAGTCAGTCTATAGCTGACTTACCTCAAGATCCCGGACTTACTCTTCTCATACTTCTATTGGCATTGAATTTCCTTGTGAGCACCACTTGCTCGGCTACTCCTTTACACATTTTTAGCTCGTTCCACATTCCACACTTACAGTTCCTTTGGAAGCTAACTCCGTTTTTTTTTTCTTTTTTTTGCCCCGAGTCCAATTGTGTCACTCATCAAGCGTAAATAGTTCCTTCAAGTCTTTCATGAAAGCTCGTAAGCACGTCCTTGCGGTTCCTATGACCTTAATTATCCTCCATTTACCGTTCTTCTTGTATGGACCGTGGGTGTATATGACTTAAGACCTGTTATAATGGAGAGGTTACCCTGGACTCTTGAGTCCATCACACTATTCTCACATACACATGTTCCTTAATCGGCGTAGTTTGTAATACTTCCTTCAAAAAAACTCTGTTGACTCTGCTACAAGGCTTCTATCCATTTGATACTAGCGTTGTGATTTCTTTCAGAATTCTTATATCTTTGAAGAAGATAAAACGTCTCCATGCTTGTGAAGTCTACATTTCGCCCTTACACTAAATTGTAAGTCTCCATTCCGTGTTAATTGTGATCTGTCAAATTTTCTTTAACTAGTAGGTAGACAGTTGCTCACAACAATTCTCTTTATACCCTTAATGATTAAGGAGTCAAATCCGACCGTCAAAATCTTCTTCTTAAATTTATTTAGAGTTACTAACTTGAACTTATTCAATGTTACTATCTCTCATTTTGATTTAATTTCACAATTGTCGCAGTTGATCTCTTGAAGGATTTCTTCATATGTTGATAAAGATCTTTTATAATTATGTGGTTATTCTTCTTATTTACCACCCAGTTACCACTAGTTGACCCGCACGTGTTATATCTCAGTTATTACCAACTAGTCTGTAGTTGACCTTCTATAAGATCACAAACTTATTGTTCGTCTATCTCTTTTGAAGTTTCACACACTTAGTGAAAATCTATCTCCTCCAGTTTCTTTGTTAATACCCCTTTAGCTCCTTCCATATGTAACATCCCAAATCCGCGGGACTCGGGATACTACATTAGGCTAGGATCTCACAGTGGATCCTGACCCTAGCCTAACAACAAGTTCACTGGACCTTACAACATGGCACTGACAGATATAAAACAAATGCATAAAATTGTTTAAACTGTACAACCTAAAATGTAACAACAACTTAGCCGAGTATATAAAACAGCATCCTCACACAGGAGGTAACAAAAGATCGTCCTCACACAGGAGGGAAACATAACAACCCCAAAAGACCACAACCATCCTATGTACGAGAGGTCCTCGGCCTGCGACCTTGCTAGATCACTCAGCACCACTCCTATCTTGTAGGGCATCTACAACATGGTAATAAACCATTATCTAACAATACATATATAAGGTAATGCATAAGCACAAGCACAATCATGGAAAGATAAACACATCAGCATGCTATCATACATTTACACATTTATCTTCTTTATATAATAGTCATTCACTCAAATTGTATATATATGGATATATGAAATTATGTTACACGAGGACCGATACATCCTCGCCTCTGAGCCTGATATCAAGCTTTACGAGTATCGGTCACACTATCCCTGTACCATATGGGAGTGGATTGCGCCCTTCTTGTAAAGCCAGTCTGGCCTGACGTCAGGGAACCTCCTAGACTCCACGGCGGGATTAAAGGGAAAGGTTATCACAGCCACGCAATGGGGAAATCAATATAACATAGGTCGGTATACACGACATCTCATGCTATCATAGCAAACATATAACGCACACCCCACTCATGCAAACAACCAATATAGGAATGGTAGCTAAGTAAGTCCTACGGACTTCCCTCAACCTCGTATAATACTCAACCACGATCAACCTCCAATCTTGATAGAGGGGCACTACCTAATAACAAGGCATAGAAAGATATCAACCTCTATTTCTCAAAGGGTCACTCCTAGACCCAAGGGATCCATAGGATTATCCTCAACCTAACCTCACAACCTAATAAACCTCAAAAGCCTTACAAGGCATATATCAATCGTAACCTCATCAAAACACATCCTCACACATCTAGCATGAACCTATATACTCACACTAGGAAAGGAGGAAACAAAGGCATCCTAAAGCAAGCCTAGAAGCAACATACACCTACAGAACCAAGTGGAAACACCAACTGGTGCAGGTGGCCGTAGAGGCGGCTAGGATGTGGCGCAGGGGCGGTGGTCAGACAACTCTGGGGGCGGCTACAAGTGGCGCAGGGGCGGCTGGTCGTGCAGAGGACCACCTTCACCTCCTCCTTGCTTCTTCAATAGATCTCTTCACTCGTTCTTCAGCCAGCATCCATACATACCCACATATACATACATATATACATCAGAAGAAGCCAATCAAAGCTAGAACAAGATCCAATCTAAGGGGATCCAAGCTATAGGAATAGAAGATGAAAGAAGATGGAAGAATGAAGAAAGGAAGGGAAGAATCCATAGAAGGTTACCAAGTTGAACCCAAAACAGAGTAGAACACCCTCAACACCTCAAGGTTGGCTCAAGCACAAGCACAACATCAACAACCATCATCAATCAACAACAACACCAAGCTCATAAGCTCTCAAACTCAACAAAACTTTAAGAAAGATCATAGATGATCCAAGGAGAGATGAGAGGAGAAGAAGATGAACGTGAGAGAGAGATGAAGCAGGAAAGAGAATGAGGAAGCCCTCATCTGGAGGAAGAAGAGAATATATAAAGGAAGAAGGGTCAAAAGCAAGGGCTCGGGTCAAAGGAGACGGCTGCAGCCCGCCAAAAACAGCAAGGGCGGCTCACAAGCCCGTAGGGGCAGCTAGCCAGGGCGTAGGGGTGGCCCTCTACAACTCCAAAACCTCACAACAGCAGCGTCTCAGCTGAGGCGCAGGTGCGGGATCTGTCGAACGCTAAGGCTCTTACACCTCACCCCCTAAAAAAACAAGTTTTGTCCCGAAACTTGCAAAACCTCAAATCCTCTCGGACCCATAAGCCGAGATATAACTCTCTCTCTATTGGAGGTATCACATCTCCGCTCAGAAGGTCATAACATATAACAATTGTTCGCTCCAAAAGGTGTGTGCAAGCTTTAAATTTATAACCCAAGAAGTATGCTTGAACAATATGCGAACCCGCAGTGTACGGGTCAATTGTAATAAAAGCAAGAATTCCAGGGGCCGATCACAGGGACTTAGGTGAAACAAAGCACGAAATCGGTAGTCAAATATTGTAACTAACCAAAAGCAATTACACCAATCAAAGATGATGTAAAGTCAAGTAAGGGGAAATGCGGATTCTAGGGATTAAAACATCTAGTTGTGGTTCCGACTCAAGATCTCAAAAGATAGCGTTGACAAAGCTGAGGTTCACAAAGGAAAGGTGTTTCTAAGATGGGAATAGATTACCGGGTAAGTCTCACTACTCACTATCCCAAACTAAAGCTCCTATTATCGGGTAAGTCTCAAGGTACTAAGGAAAGGAACTGTAACCTCAAACCATCACACCACCCAAGGGAATAGAATCAACCTTTACCGGGTAAGTCTCGGGCTAACTCTCAAAGATGGGATGAAGGAACACTCAAACCCCAATAAAGGATAAACCTTTATTACCTACACTCATGATCTTGGGTAAACAAGCAAAGGAATCACCGGGTAAGTCTCATCCTTAACTTGCATTGAACCAGGAAAGGAATAACAAGGATAGGATTTGGCAAATTGGATCTTAACTCAGATTTGGATCAGGAAAACGTTCACCTCGTTCAACCAGATTCCACCTCGACCGAGGTGTTCAACAATTGAGCGAGGTATCCATCGGTTAAGGTAAAGATTCGAGTTTTCAAGGTCCTACTGGGATTAAGATCATTCTATCATCGTCTTCCCCACAACCTTTAGCCAATCACCCTAGAATCGCATAAGAAACTTAGCCAACAATCATCATGATAACAATAATCAAATTAATGGGAAAGGAATCAACATTCGAACAAGAAAACCTTAAGAAAAAGGTCTCAATAACTGAATCAAATATTAAACAAACAAGCGTTCCTCAATCACAACTCAACAAAGACAACAAACCAAAGAAATCTAAGAAAGTCTTACAAACTCCTTCAAAAGCCAACTCCAACTATGATTCCTTCTGTCCTCGAACTTCAATCCTTCAAAGTAGGTGTTCCGGAAATTCCGCGATGGATGAATTGTGGAAAATCCAACCCTTTATATAGGAGAATTATCTTCCAAAGATAAAATATCTTAAAAAGATAATTTCCTATAAAATATATCCATATCTCCTAAAATAAATCGCTCAAAATAATATCTCCTTCCAAAAATCCAGCCAAAAATATAAGATATCCTCCTTCCAAAAATAAAAGATCTCAACCAAAAATAACATTTCGCCGGCGACAGGGTGTCCGCCTCGGTCGCGACGCTCCTCAAGATCACCTCGGTCGAGGTGGTACTGTAGCTGACCGAGGTGAATCTCAACTGAATGTGAAATCTCTCGAATCTGGTCCAAAGTAAATCTTCTTAATCATTTCCATGCTTCCTAAGCTTTCCTAAGTATCCCTGAATGTAGTTCTAATGACTCCTTAGCTCCTTTAGCTCCATTTTAGTCAAAAGCGTGCCATTTTACCTACATTTACAACGAAACTAGGTGTAGAGCTCGATTCCCGCAAAGGTAGACAAAACAACAATATAACCACAGAATATACATATATACATGCAGATTTATGAAGATAAAACGTCTAAATCAGCCCCAAAATATAGACTATAATACATGCTATCAAAATACCCCATACTTGTCCCTTACTTGTCCGCAAGCAAGTTTTAAATCTAAGATACAAGATAGAATGGATTATAAGTCAGAAAAGATTAATGAAAAGCCTTTCAAAACCTTTTTGGTGGTGTGCTCCACTCATAGATCACCCTAAGAGAATGCTTCATGGCAAATAAAATAAAAATATGGTCAAAATATTTTATGAATATAGGAAAGTTGTTCATCTTTGCATAAAATCATAGAATGCATAATAAATCATGTTTATCGAAATCAATCATGTATAATCCAGTTTAAACCACCAAGTCAATCAACAAGCTCGAGATCTCAAGGGCTTTCCAAAAGAGGTAAAAAGAAATGTGTCAGGGTAATGTATATAAGGTAACGTGGTGCTAGAATCCGGGAATAGGATCTTTTCTTCACTTTCTTTGAATTATAACATCTTCCACCAATAAGCTTTGCTTATTTTTGCTTTTTTACTTTACTTTTTGGGATGCATGGACAGAGGTGCACAATAACCGAAGCCTAGTAGATCACGAATCATCAATTTCTCGAGATGCCTCAAACCCTTGATGCACATACCATGACCTGTTAGGAATATTGCTCAATCCGACTTTGGCAAGACACAAACACCCGGCTATGTGAATGGTGCGGATTTACTCATCATCATGATTGACTTCCCCAAACCTAATTGTTTCTTTCTAACACTTTCAGCCAACATCTCAACTTCACTTTCACTTGCTTTTCTTTGCTTGCTTCCAAATTCATGGATAGGTAAAGGGAGGCAAATATGTATATGAGGGGCTAAGCATGATCAAGAAGAAGAAGAGAAGATGAATGAATTGCTTTTGTCTTCCCAGGAAGAATGTGAGAGAACTCATCATGTGGTATCAACCTTCAAATTCAACTTAATTTTGATAAAAACAAAGAATTAAACATGCTAGAATTTTAAAACAAAGCATTTTGCAACTTAAATATACCATAAAACCTTTCGAGCATATAAAGATTTAAAAACCAATCTGCAAATAAAATCATCACTGAGGTCATATCCAAAGAAGAAGAAAAAAAATCGTTTAAAAAACTTCTTAGTTAAACCACCTCGGTCGAGGTGTTCTAGCTCATCCGAGGTGTTCATCCTCGTTCGGCCAGGAACGTCTCGGTCGAGGTCATAAAATTTTTTTAAAACCAATTTTTGACGTTTTTCTCAAACAAAAACATGTATGTATGCATGTAATGGCAGATAAACACATAAAGCCAGGTAAAGCAGAAATAGATCATAAATATCCGATAAAGTCGTACAAACATACACATAATATCAAATAAGTACATCCACATACCCCATACTTGGGACACATTGTCCCAATGGGTCAAAATAAGTCTAAAGAACAAAATACTGACCAGACCTGCATAATAAATAAGAAAGTAAATCCATGCTTCTCTAATCCTCGTCAGCTGGTGGTGGTGATGGATGTGGGATGTATGGGTGCTGAGAAGGGTCAAAGGAATACCCCATCATCTGCTCAAACTGAATCTCCATCATGCGGCGCTAGTAATGCTGGCTCTCTCTAATCTCCATCATGTCCACTATCAAAGCCGCGTAAGAGTCGATCATCTGCTCAGTCAGCTCACCAATCCGTCGGTAGGCTGTGGGATCTCTGTGTCTGCAGAGTCTGTGCCGAGCTGGTCGTGATGGTGCTACTGCCTCCTCATTTGTCGCCTCGTCATCAAGGTCGACAACTGGCAAACTAGGACCACCGGTATCAGTACCGGTCTCTATAGCAGCTCCGTCATCATCATATTTCTCCTTACCAGCTGCAACAGTGTCTCTAGCATCTTGCAAGTAAGGAAGGCAAGCAAAAGACCAATATTATCGGTCGAAGACTGAGAACTGAGCTGACCATAGAATGCCCTGAGGTGTAGTCGTCTCCCATGGCATAGCGACATATGGCGTACTAAGACCACGAGGAACGAGAATCCGCCTTGTGGTCATCTCCTGAAGTCCAAGCGGCTTCGCAACCGCGACCACTATACATGCACTTAAATCTAGACCCATGGCAGTAGCAATATGGGTCACCAATCCTCCGCAACAGATATCTCCCTTGGACTTGCCCTTGATCCTATGCATGTCCTCAACTAGCATGCCTCCAAAGTCGGGAGCTCCACCCGTCACTATACAAAACAAGCTCAAAAGATCTCCTTGTCTAATCTTCTGGGGCGTCTCAGTACGCGCCATAAGTGTCTCGCTAAATATCCGGTGAGCAAGACGGAAAGCTAGGTGGAAGATGATACGCTCTTTGGAGTCCTCAGGTCTCCATCTATCACTATGCTCCACCACATGGGCAATCTGGCCCCAAAAGTCTCGAGCTATGGCTTGGGAAGGAAAGTTAGTAACTGTGCGAGTCGGGAAGCCAAAGATCTCTCTGAACTAATCCATCGGTACTATGTAGTTCCGGTTCAGCAACCGGTACTTGATGTTGTTCCTCTCAGGCACGTGAGTGACAAAACTCACGAACTCCATAGTCGGCTCTAGGTAGGCTGGAGCTCCGATCTCCACAAACTCCTCCAGCCCCACCATCGATATCATCTTCCTCAAGTCCTCCACCACGCGGAGGCACTCGAAGGAAGCAGCATCAAGAAATCTTGGGGCTACAATGGGACGCCCGCATATCCTATCAATGTCAGCCTGGTGACGCTCGTGGATCACCGTTATAGTCGGATGTGATATAGAAGAAGGGGAGGAACCACTAGGTCTATCCCTCTGAACAAGCTGACGATCAGATCTACTGCTCATGTTTCTGACTTATGAACACCTCGGTTGCCCTAACAGTTTGAAGAACACCTCGGCCGAGACACAATACGACTGGACCGAGGCGAAAAACTATGCGATTCCACTCTCTGATTTCCTAATTATTTTTCCCCAAACCACTACCAATTGCTTCCTATGGGGTACTTATATCCTTTTCAGCAATAATGAGTGGAACCAGAGCCAAATCCGTCTCAAATCAGTAAAAGAAAGAGAGTAAGGGTTTTCAAATGAAATACCCAGATTCCGTTGATGCGGGGCGTTTTTCCTCGCGGTTTGGTGCTTGACATCCAATCCTCTCGCTTCCTCCGGTGTAATCGATCCAAAAATCACGAGAAATGAGCAAGAATCGAAGAGTGGAGGAATAGGGCACGCCACGGTCGATGTTGGGGGAAAAGTGAGGAGAAGGAAACCGTCTCGCCTTTTATACCCCTCGTTGAATTTGAGCTCACCTCGGTCAAGGTGGTCCCGACTGGACCGAGGTGTCTGACTGGATTTTCAAACCTAGTCGCCTCGGTTTACCAAGAACATCTCGGTCGAGGCTCTATGACAGCAACCGAGATGTGTCTCAGTCAAACTTCGTCTTCTCAATTTCTCGAACTTCTGTCCTTCCAGTGTAGCTCCTGAGCTGTAATCCTTCTTTACAAAGTACCTGGTTTCTGTCTAGAGGACGCCAAAAACAAAGAAAAGCAAACTATCTAAACTAAGCAAGAAAAAGGAAAAAGAAAGCTATACCTTGGGTTGCCTCCCAAGAAGCGCTTGGTTTATGGTCGCTAGCTGGACTGTACATCATCCTTAAGCAAGGTAGTGTAATAGCTAGGATTTCCGAATTCTTATTAATGTTGATTAACTTAATCATTGATAATAATTGACATATAACTCGCGAAGATTGCTCAAGTGATGAGTATAAGTCCCACCGTTATGTTTTTGGCGTAATTTTGGGCTTTTGGGGAAATTTTCACTTTTTCCCCGGGTAATTATTTTTACCCTCCGGTGTTATTTGGAGCATTTGGGAGCTCCAATTAATAAAAATGCAGTTGAGAGAAATGATCAGGACATCGGACATGTCCTATATATGAAATAACATGGAAAGGCAAAACGGCCAAAATAGTCGCTATTTCATTTCTTAAAGGCTAAGAAAGACAGCTTATGAATACACGTTTTCCGAGGCAATTGTGGAATAATTATCCCTACAATATTCAAGATTTATTGTTCCAATTTCGAGAAGTTTGGAGAAGGGCGTTCAACCCGCCATTGGATCGGTTAAAGGATAATTATCGACTTCGCTAAAGGATAATTATCACCTTCACTATAAATAGCGGAAAATTGTTTATTAATTCATTTCATTTCATGTTTCCTCGTAAAAGCTCTGATTTCTCTCAAACTTCAAACTCAGATCTACTCTCCGTTTCTAATCCGATTTCAATTCCGTTTGAATTTCTGGATTCCTCTCTTCATTCTCTTCATATTGGTACCGAGTTTTTGCATTTCCCAGCAGATGAAGACCTGGTCGAGCATATATGTCACCAGGACGGTTCCGTCGCTCAGATTCCGATGAATTTGATGTTGTACATGTGTAGCCTGCGTCGTTGTGATTCCGAATCTTCTTTTAGATCGTCAATCGGGTTAGTAACAAATAAGTTATGAATTTATTCGTTTTCGGTACTGCGATTTGGCCTAAATTGATATTAGGATTTTCAAAACGGATAATTATAAATTCCATTATGATCATTATATTACTTTGGTGGTTATGGGTTGTTTGTTTGATGAAATCTGATGACAGGTGGGTTTAGAAATGGCCTACGGGCAAAACGTTATTTTGGTGAAATTTAATTAATTAATTAAATGTTAATTAATTAAATTAGGATTAAATTTGAGATTGAGGAATAGTGATGAGATGCATGCTAGATGTCAGAATGAGTTGAGGATCATGATGATGTTATGGATATCGGTTATGGCTTTAAGGTTTAGTATGTGTACGAGTATGATGAGATGTTATGTTGAGGATACGCCTTAGGCATTTATGAATGTGTTGAGGATCTGAGGTTTAGATTTGAGATATAGGTTGGTTGTGGTTAGTGAGACGAGTCTCATAACCTTTGCAGTATGTGATTGTGTGTGCCTTGTTATTGCAGGCGTTGATTACTTCCTCAAGGGGAAGGATGTGGTACAGGTTACAATTATATCAGGTAAGTCCATAGGACTTACTTAGCGTTCAGTTGTGGATTTGTGTGATTGTGATGGTTGTGTGTGTTCATATGATTGTGCATTTATAACCTAAACCGGACTAGGATGACCATTTATTACATTAAATGGCCCAAGTGTATTATAACGGGTCGTGACCACATATGCCTCCACTCGAGGGTAGGAGGGGGTGCTTGGAAGCCAGTAACATAAGGGGGACGAGTGATGATCACCCCCATGCAAAACACATGTGTTAACGGGGGAAGGGACGAGGTTCTTTAGGCTCCTCGTGTCACAAAATAAGTTTAATTAGTAATGGAATAACGTAATTGAAAGATAATAAATGAATGTGTGTGGCATTGCATGTATGAGTTGTTGATGTGTGTATGTGCTATTACCTTCATGCTTATTCATTATTGTAGCTAGCGGTGTATGTTGTGTTATAGATGACCTGCACGTTTGGAATACTGTAGAGTGAGCCAGATATGGTGACCAGCCAAGGACTTTTGTACATTAGGATTGCGTGGGATATGTGATGTCTTTTGTGGTTGTTGTTTATGGATTTTGTTTTGTACTCGGCTTGTATGTTGTAAACCTTTTTGATGTATCTTATACATCTTTATGTATTTGGTTTTGATCTACATGTGCCTTGTTGTAAGATCCAGTGAACTTGTTGTAAGGATAGGGTCAGGATCCATTGTGATATCCTAGCCCAATACGGCACTCCAAGTCCTGCGGATTTGGGGTGTTACAGAGTTGGTATCAGAGCCTTAGGTTGACAACAATGACACTTGCTATCTGTAATAAAGGTAGAGTGGATAAATAAACAGATTCCGAAAAGGGTCTGACTTTTGAAAAGGTTTTGGTTTTAAAGTGAGTACAAATGTTTTGGGATAGTATGTACAGAAGCCGTCACCCTTCTAAGGATCTCGACAGTATATATATGTATATATATGTATATATATATGTATATATATATGTATATATATATATATATGTATATATATATATATACATATGGCATATATATAACCTTATTGGATTAAGTGCGCATGCCCTACAGATGGCTCAGACTAGAGCGACATCTGCAGTAGCATGAGGTAGGGATATACCCCTCTCTTCCTCCAATAGTGTTAGGTTAGGGACCGGTTTCCGCTGTTATTCCGCCTATAGCAGAGGGCAGACCTTAGGAGTTTGACTACCTCTTGTTGAGTGGACCCGAGTTTTGAGAATATATACGTTAAGTACAAGAGGCTACAAGAGAGGGTAGACCTACACCGGGTTTACCAACTTTTGTGGGACCAACTGAAGCTTCCGGATCAAAGAAGAAACAACGGACCAAACTAGTGAGTGATGAAGCAAACCCTTCAAGTGTTAGACAGAGTCTGACATATGGACGTTCGAGTGATCCCTTGTCCACACGGACTTCTGATGGGATTAGATCCTGTTTCAACTGTGGAGAGCTTGGACACCTGGGAACGGAGTGTAAGAGATCTTTAGTGACATATTTTACGTGTGGTGAACTAGGCCATTTGGCTCCCTTTTGTCAGCAAGAAAGTGTTCCTTCTCAAAGAGACTCTCCGCCTTTCGGTGCAGAAGGAGTAGAGGCAAAGACTACGGTGATGACCTCAGTGATACTTGAGGAGCATATGTTGGAATTTTGAGTAATATGATGTGGTGGAGCTGTTGAATTTCTGTTTGGTATGGGTGCTACGCACTCTTTGCTTTTTGATGCATGCGTTGATAGACTAACCTTAGATACAGTAGATGATAGACCTCTCTTGGTAGGGTTACCAGATGAGGGTCATGTAAGAGGTACATAGTTGTCCTATACATTTGGGACTTGTGATTAGTTTGTGGACTTCTTTCCATGCCGCTGGTGCGTGAGGAAGTCATTCTGTGTATGGATTGGATGGATAGACATCGTGTTGTGTTAGACGTTGGTAGTAGGACCGTGACGGTTTCTACCGATTTGGGTTAGATAGAGGTCTTCCGAGGTTGGGACCTTGGGAGGACGGGTATGGTTATTAGTCCAATACGAGCAGCTAGATTAATCGCATAGAATTGCGAGGCCTTTTGGATTATGCCACGAAGGATGGAGAGAGTCCAACATTAGAGGACATCCAGTAGTCTGCGAGTTTGTGGATGTGTTCTTTGAGCCATCCAGTTTGCCGCCCAAGAGGAACGTGGACTTCGGTATAGAGTTAGAGCCTGGTACGAAACCGAACTCGAAGGCTCCATATCCTATGGAGCTTGTCAAGTGGTTAGAACTGAAGAAGCCACTCGAAGAGTTGGCCGAGAACGGCTTGATCCGCCCTAGCGTATACTGATAACACGATTTATGAATTAGGTTTAGGCACTCATTTAGATAGTTTTTCCACTCATTCATGCATGGTTTGCACTAGTTCGTAACGATTTGTACCCAATTCATGTATTTTGTCGAGATAGACGTCTACTCGGACTTTTGCATGCTTTGTAGGTATTTTGGGAGCTTTAGGAGCTTAATCGATACATTTGAGGATCGTTCTTCGAGATGACACACCTTCGGACTCATTGGGAAGCAAGCTAAAAGCTAAGGGGGACACATGGGACCTTGTTGATGCACGCCATGCACCAAATTGAGGCTTGATGATCCAAAACAAGTTGAGGCACCAAAACCATAGCCACTGGGACTTTCACGGGCATGGAAATGGGCCGTGGTTTTCCCCAGATAACTGTGACAGCTGTCCCACGATCTTCATGGCCGACTCTTGCAATTTGTTGAGGATATAAGGTTGTCCTGCAGGCTGTTAGGGACAGACCCCATCACTCCATTCTCTCCCACACTCTCAACAACACATATTCTCTCATTTGGAAGATTGGATTGGAGTTTCACTCGGAGGAGAAGAAAAGGGTCCATTGAAGAAGAAGAGAAGAACACACCATTCTTAGTTTTTCATAGTTTTGAGTGATTTTGAGTGAGTTTTGTGAAGACGATTTGCTCGGTTTTGTAAGGAACGAGATTGAACCTTCTTTTGAAGGGTTGTAAGTCCTTCTTATCATACATTCAGCTTGATTTTCTTTGTTCTACTTGTTCATCTCTATTTCACTTCATTTACTTGCTATGAAAGCCATGATTGTATGCTTGTTGAGTTTGATTGTTGAAATGCATGTTGTTGGCTAGATAGATGTGATTCTAGGGTAAAGAAATGATGGGTATGGCTTGGACTATGATAGAATGGACTTAGATGTACCTTTGGTTGATTCGTTTGCTTGAACAGGGTTGCTGTTGGAAACCACGATTCGTTCTTACCTTTCCACGGCCGTGGACTGGGATGAACAACCCGTGGTTCTGACTAACTCACTTGTTTTGATGAATCTAAGTGCTAGAATGTTAGATTGTTGAAATCCTACGGTTTGTTGAGCTAAATGTATCCTAGGGTGACCTAGTGTTAGCAACTAAGTGTTAGAAGAGACCTACCCGGTGATTCTTGCTCATTGATACCGAAGATAACAAATTCTAGGTAGTAGTGAGCCTCACAAGCCGCTATTGGACTGAATGTGCTAGGATAAGTGTTTAGGACTTGCCTTCCTGAGACTTACCCGATAAGGAGAGGTTAGATCCCTAGATAACCATCCGGTTTGTGTAGATATCCCTACCTTAGGCTCCTAGAGACTTACCCGGTGATAGGACCTTAAGAGCGGGATTAGTGGATCATGAGACCTACCCGGTAATTGACCCCATTTGAGAAATATTCCTTCCCAAGACACCATAGTTAATACAAAGAATGATTAGAAGCTTGAGTCCAATGCCGTAACCGGAATTTCTGACCCCTAGAATCCGCTTTTCTCTCTTTGATTACATTTTTCGTGTTTGCTTTGTTTATTTGTGTTTTAGCTTGATTCCTTAGTTTGTTTTGCCATATTGCATCATTGTGATCCTTGATTGATCACCACACAAAACCAATCCAAAAACATTGAGATTTTCATTTATTTGTTTCTTTCTCTTTTCTTAGCCTAGATTAACACTATCCTTAGTCACTAATTGATTCAATCTCACCTCAGTCTTTGTGTTCGACCTCGGAATACAATTCCTACTACAAAACTTCCCGTACACTGCGGGTTCTCTAGGAGTTAGGAGAAATATATCGAGTATAAATTTAAGACTTTTACGTGCATCAATTCTTAGACGTAACAAGTTTTTGGCGTCGTTGCCAGGGACTAGGTTAAGATTGAGTCGTTGTTTTTGATTGTTTATAGTGTAGGTCTTTCTTGTTGCTTTTGATCTCGTTTGGTTTGTGTCTTTGTTTTGCAGGACATCTCTTACTCTTTAGGTTTATGCGAAGATCTCGTGGCAAGGATTTAGCTCCATTCGATCCCGAACCGGAGAAAACCCTTAGATCTAGATCCAAGAGCATTAGAAAGGGAAAAGAGATGGCCGGAAGAGATCTCCAAGCTGAGTTGGATGAAGCTTTAGAGAAAATTAGACTAAGAGATGAAGCCTTGGAGAATGAGAGGAGACTTGCCAATGAGAGGCAAGAAGCAACGAGGAGGGAGATTGAAGAGATTAGGCAAGCTCTTGTGCAAAGAGAGCTTAATCGTCAACAACCTCCACCTCCACCACAACCGCAGCCGGCGGTTAATATTTGGGTTGTGCCCATTGCTATTGAAGAGCCACAAACGTTAGGGCAACGTATGGATCCGGCACAAAGAGCACACCGTCCGGGTGTGAACTTAGGAGATCCCGCAGCCCATGATTACGAGCTCCGCCCTCAAGTTCTACAAATGATTCAGCATAATCAATTTAGAGGGATGGAAGGAGAGTCTCCTCATCAACACTTGATGAACTATGAGATCTTGATGGAGACTCTAAAACCGCCTAGATTGGAGAGCAACAACCATAAGCTTAGGGCTTTTTCCTTCTCACTTAAGGATAAAGCCTTGGCTTGGTATCAATCTATTCCACAAGGGCGAGTGAGTACTTGGGAGGAGATGACAACCGAGTTTTTAACAAAGTTCTTCCCACCTTCCAAGACTACCGAGCTAAGAGGGAAGATCAATGCCTTCGTGATGAAGGATAGAGAAAGCCTATTCAAGTCTTGGGAGAGATTCAAAGACCTTATCCTAGATTGTCCACACCATGGTATACCGAAAATAGAGCTTTTGGAGATCTACTTCAAGGAACTTGATGAAGATAGCCAATTCAAGCTTCAATCTCTTTCCGGTGGGACTTTCATGGAAAAGAATGTGGATGAAGCTTGGGAGTTTGTAGAGAAACAAGCTTTGGTGATTGAGAAGTACTCCCACAGGAAGAGTGATGGGAGGAAGGCGGGAGCATATGAGGTAAGTGAAGTCACCATGAGTAACTTCAAGCTTGATGCAATCAACAATGAGCTGAAATCTTTGAGGGAGTTGTGTGCTACAACTTTGAAGAGTCAAGCAACCCCTCAAGTGCAAGTGCAAGCAAACTTGTCTTCCAAGGAGGAGGATGTGAACTATATGGGAAGGGGAAACTACAACAACTATCAAGGCCCAAGGAACTTCAACAACAACCGGCAATTCAACAATTACCGGCCTAACCACAACCTTCCCGGGTTTTCCTATTCTAACCCGGATGGAGCCTTGAACCCTCCCGCTTCCACAAGCGCAGCTCCACCACCAAAGGCTTCACAAGAACCTCCACCCGGATTTACTCAACCTCCAAAGGATAGAACCGAGATGATGTTTGAGCAGTTGCTTGGAAGGTTGAGCGGTCTTGAGAGCACGGTGACTTCCATTTCTAAGGCTCAAAAGGTGTTGGAAGCACAAGTGTTCCAAAAGGCGGGTGAAGCTCATACAGATCTGGGAAAGCTTCCCGGAAGAACCGAAGATAACCCAAGAGGCCAAGTGTTGGCCATCACAACAAGGAGTGGACTGAGCATGAAGGATCCCTTACCTAAGGGAAATGATAAAGGAAAGCAAGTGGTGATAGAAGAAGAGCCATTGCAAGAAGATGGAGGAAAGAGCAAAGATGATGAGCCAACATATGTGGCACCACCTCCATACAAGCCACCACTACCATTCCCACAATCACGAGCAAGGGCTCGCTTGGACAAACACTTTTGTAAATTCCTTGAACTTATGTCTAAATTGCATATTAACATTCCGTTCATGGATGCTATTCTAGGAATGCCGGCATATGGCAAGTTTTTGAAGGAGATACTCTCCAATAAAAGGAAGTTGGAGGAGTATGGAGAAGTGAGGATGACGAAGAGGTCCTAGGAGTTGAATCAAACTATGAAGGAGGAGATGCCTCCTAAGCTAAGAGATCCGGGATCTTTTTGTGTGCCAATTGGAGTGGGAGAAGTGAAGTATGAAGCCCTATGTGATCTTAGGGCAAGTGTAAGCATCATACCGCTTGCACTTTGCAACAAGGTTTGGCTAGGAGAGCCAAAGCCGGTCAAGATGACCCTTTACATGGCGGACCGTTCAATCACTCACCCGGTTGGAATCTTGGAGGACATACCAGTGCAACTAGGGAAGTTCTATGTGCCCATAGACTTCGTTATTTTGGACATCCCGGCAGACTATCCGGTTCCTATCATCTTAGGGAGACCTTTCCTAGCCACTTCCGGATGTTTGGTGGATTGCAAAAATGGAATTCTCTCCTTCAACAATGGAGAAGAGAATATCAAGTTCAAATTATCCACAATGATGAAAGGTCTAGCCCTCGGTGAAGATGTGTTCAATATTGTCGAGCAAGAGGAGTCTAGAGAAGTTGTGAGCTCGATCTTGATCAAGGACCCCTTGGAGAAGGTTCTTAGCTTAATTTTGATGGAGGAAGGAGTTGAGGAGGCCTGCAATGAAGAAATCAAGGCTTTGGAAGCATTGGAAAAGGAGACAAGAGCTGAATTTGAAGTACACGAAGGTGTGCTGAATTCCTGTAGAAATCACGGCCAGGTAGGGAAAACCACGCCCGTGGTTTGTCCCGTGGAACTCTCTGGAGTGCTCCAGAGTGATAGCTTTGCAAGTTCCACGGCCGTGGTTGTGCCAGAGCCCGTGATTTTGCCCGTGGTTTCTCCGGAAACTGCCTTTGTTGTTGATCAAGCTTCAAGGAGCCTTGAGGAGTCTTCCATGGCTTTGGATTCATCTCAACCAACATTATATGGATCGTCTCTATTCAATAAAGGTCCTCCTAAACTTGAACTCAAACCCCTCCCCTCTCATTTGAAGTATGCTTTTCTTGGTGAGAATTCTACATATCCGGTTATTGTGAATGCATGCTTGAATGATGATGAACTTGCTAGATTATTGCATGAGTTGAGATTGCATAGGAAAGCCATTGGCTATACCATTGATGACTTAGTTGGCATTAAACCTTCTTTATGCATGCATAAAATCTTAATGGAAGATAATCATAAACCTTCAATTGAACCTCAAAGAAGACTAAATCCTATCATGAAGGAAGTAGTTAAGAAAGAGATTCTTAAATTGCTAGATGCGGGAATCATCTTCCCGATTTCGGATAGTAAATGGGTTAGTCCCGTGCATGTGGTTCCTAAGAAGGGTGGGATGACCGTAGTAACCAATGAGATAATGAACTAATCCCAACTAGAACGGTTACGGGATGGAGGATGTGTATAGACTATAGGAAACTAAATGTTGCCTCTAGGAAAGATCACTTCCCTCTTCCTTTCATTGACCAAATGTTAGAGAGATTAGCTCAACATTCCCATTTTTGTTACTTAGATGGCTATAGTAGATTCTTCCAAATCCCTATCCACCCCGATGACCAAGAGAAAACCACATTCACATGTCCTTGGGGTACATTTTCATATAGGAGAATGCCATTTGGGTTGTGTAATGCACCCGCCACCTTTCATAGGTGTATGATGGCAATCTTTTCTGAGTATATTGAAAACATCATGGAAGTGTTTATGGATGATTTTTCTGTTTATGGATCTTCCTTTGATGATTGTTTAGCTAACTTGTCTCTAGTGCTAAAAAGATGTGAGGAGACTAATCTAGTCTTGAATTGGGAGAAATGCCACTTCATGGTAAGTGAAGGTATTGTGTTGGGGCACTTGGTGTCCAACCGAGGCATTGAGGTTGATAGGGCTAAGATAGAGACAATAGAGAAGTTGCCACCACCTACCTCGGTGAAGGGGGTAAGGAGTTTTCTAGGGCATGCCGGTTTTTACCGAAGATTTATTAAAGATTTCTCTAAGATTTCTAAGCCTCTTACTAACCTACTAATGAAAGATGTTGAGTTTGTTTTCTCCAAGGATTGCCTTGAGGCTTTTTGTAGGTTGAAGAGTGCTTTGATCACTGCTCCCATCATGCAACCTCCGGATTGGAGTTTACCGTTTGAGATCATGTGCGACGCGAGTGATGTAGCCGTCGGGGCTGTTTTGGGACAAAGGAAAGAATGGCTTACACATGCCATCTATTATGCTAGCAAGACGCTAGATGATGCCCAACTCAATTATGCTACTACCGAGAAGGAGTTGCTAGCGGTTGTGTACGCATTTGAGAAGTTCCGCTCGTATCTTGTTGGAGCAAAGGTCATTGTGTATACGGATCATGCTGCGATCCGTTATCTCCTTATAAAGAAGGATGCCAAGCCTCGGTTGATTCGGTGGATCCTTCTTCTTCAAGAGTTTGACTTGGAAATCCGGGATAAGAATGGGTCCGAAAATTCTGTGGTGGATCACCTTAGTAGACTCCCACCATTGGAGCTTGAGAGAGATGATATCCCAATTGATGACTCATTCTGGGATGAGCAATTACAAATGGTGGAGGAGTGCTTGTTTCGAGTGTCAAGGGGTAATGAGAAATGGTATGCCGACATACTAAACTATCTCGTTTGTGAGGAGGTGCCACCCGGTTTCTCCTATGCCCAAAGGAAGAAGTTTTTCAAGGATGTAAGGCATTACTATTGGAGTGAACCGCTTTTGTTCAAGAGAGGGCCGGATGGAGTATTTAGGAGATGCATACCGGAGGATGAGGTGGAGAGTGTGATCCGCCATTGTCATTCCTTGCCATGTGGAGGGCATGCTAGTTCACACAAGACATGTGCAAAGGTGTTGCAATCCGGGTTTTATTGGCCGAGTTTGTTCAAGGACGTGCAGAATTTTGTGGTAGCTTGTGATGCTTGCCAAAGGACGGGCAACATCTCAAGGAGGAATGATATGCCCTTGAACAACATACAAGAAGTGGAGATATTTGATGTGTGGGGTGTGGACTTCATGGGGCCATTCCCCTCTTCTTGTGGCAATGTCTACATCCTATTGGCGGTAGACTATGTGTCAAGATGGGTGGAGGCAATCGCCTCTCCGACAAATGATGCCAAGGTTGTGGTGCGGTTCTTCAACCGAGTGATCTTCCCTAGGTTTGGAACACCAAGGGTGATCATAAGTGATGGAGGAAAGCACTTTACGAATAGGAATTTTGGGACACTTTTGGCTAAGTATGGGGTGACTCATAAGGTGGCAACACCTTACCATCCCCAAACTAGTGGCCAAGTGGAGATCTCCAACCGGGAGATAAAAGGGATCCTTGAGAAGACGGTTTCTAGGACGAGAAAGGATTGGGCTATGAAGCTCGATGATGCCTTGTGGGCATATAGAACCGCTTTCAAGACACCAATTGGCACCACTCCCTACAAGCAAGTTTATGGCAAGTCTTGCCACCTTCCGGTAGAGATGGAGCATAGAGCGTATTGGGCCATTAGATGGCTGAATTTTGACCTCAAGGAGGCCGGAGAGAAAAGGTTGCTTGACATGAACGCCCTTGAGGAGATCCGGTTGGATGCCTATGAAAACGCCCAAATCTACAAGGAAAGGACCAAACGTTGGCATGACAAGCGTCTCATCCTGAAAGAGTTGAGTGAAGGCGACCTTGTCCATCTCTTCAACTCAAGGCTGCGGCTCTTCCCCGGAAAGCTAAAGTCAAGATTGACGGGTCCTTATGTGGTGAAGAAGATCTTTCCCCATGGAGCGGTTGAGATAGGAGGGGAGCATTGTGGAGATTTTAAGGTGAATGGGCGTCGTGTAAAGAAGTATATCCCGGGAGCTCCGGTGGATATGATTGCCCCACTTCACCTTGAGTGAGACACCCCTGAGTTTGGTCAAGCTAATGACCTTAAAGAAGCGCTTAATGGGAGGCAACCCATTGGTAATCGTTTTTCCCTTTTCGTTTTTATTTTGTTTTTCATTTTTCTGTTTTTGTGTGTTTGGTGTGCTTTGTGTGTGTGCTAGAGTCTTGGTAGCATGGAAGCCTTGCATGGCATGTGGATGATGATGATGAGTCCCTCATCAAATGTGGGTGGAGCGGACGCAGGACTTGGACGGCTAGCGGTGCCTAGCGCGGATCCCGACGCCATGATGAACATTTTGAGATCTCTACCATCGTTGATAGGAGCATCCTCCATCACTCTATTTGAGTAATCCCAAATACCAAAGCAAGCCATTTTTACATTGTGAGAACCCTCTTTCACTCTTCTTTACTTCATTTACATATTGGGGACAATGTGTTTCTAAGTATGGGGTGGGGTTTGCATGATCTTTTGCATGATTAGCATCTAGGGTAGTTTCTTTTAGTCACATGCTTCATTATGTCTTGCATTGTACATACACATTTCGAAAAATCCAAAAAATCAGAAAATTTTAAAAATTTTTAGTGCTTCTAAGCTTGGGAATGACCCTTATGATGAGATTGTTGTGTGGATTGGCTATGGATGGCCTTATGTGTTGAATAGATGAATGCATATGTGGACTTGAAGTACTTATCTTGAATCCCATAAATGGATTGTGATCATGATGTTTGTCTTAATTGGATTGAGTATTGAAAGTCGAAATTACATGCTAGTTCTTGCACATCATCTAGGAGTGATTAAGGCAATTCATCTTTCTCTACTTCTCATCTTGATCATGTTGTTTGAGCACCTCAATTGATATAAATTTGACCTCTTTTGACCCATCCGGGAATAGGAGCATGTTAGTGTGTTGAGTGTGTGAAAAGCAAGTGCGGGGTGAAGTTGTTGATGGATGAATGTTATGAATGAAGTGCTGAATTTGTTGTGAAAAGTGTAGAAAAAATATAGGTTTGGGGACGTTGGTTTAAATGACGAGTAACTCGACACCATTCACATAATCGGGTGTTTGTACCTTGCCAAAGTCAAATAAACCAATAGTCCTAATGAGCTTTGATATGTGTGCCCGGTGTGGATACACCTCAAAAAATAAAAAAACCCGAGGACGGCTAATCACCAAGGTTTCGGCTTTTGTACACCAATGCCATTGTCTAAAAAATAAGTGAAAGAAAAAGAAAAGAAAAGAAAGAAAAGATGGAGAAAATATACACTTGTGGGAAGTTGATAAAAAAATGTGAAGTTGTGAATTTAGTTTCATTCCCGGATTAGCATCACATGACCTAGAAAAATTCCCACCTAATCACAACGTTTCTTAGCCTCTTATTTCCTTAGCCCTTGTGACCTATTTGCATATGTGTAAGACTTAGTGATCTAGATTGGATATGCTCATGATCATCTTGACTTCTTCATTTTTACATTTCATGCATGCCTTCGAGTTAAGTACAATTGTCTTTCCGTGCCTTCATTTATTTGATGCATGATCGCTTGTCCATTGCCATGAAACATGACTATGAAGGTGATCCAATATTAGAAGCACAACTCCAAAAAGATTTTGTTGTTTTTCTGCATGCATAAATCATGTCATCTCTTAGTCTATAGTTGGGGACTTGCTCGGGGACAAGCAAACCTTAAGTAAGGGGTATTTTTATAACACGATTTATGACTTAGGTTTAGGCACTCATTTAGATAGTTTTTCCACTCATTCATGCATGGTTTTCACTAGTTCGTAACGATTTGCACCCAATTCATGTATTTTGTCGAGATAGACATCTACACGGACTTTTGCATGATTTGTAGGTATTTTGGGAGCTTTAGGAGCTTAATCGATACATTTGAGGATCATTCTTCGAGATGACACACCTTCGGACTCATTGGGAAGCAAGCTAGGAGCTAAGGGGGACACATGGGACCTTGTTGATGCACACCATGAACCAAATTGAGGCTTGATGATCCAAAACAAGCTGAGGCACCAAAACCACAACCACTGGGACTTCCACGGGCGTGGAAATGGGCCGTGGTTTTCCCCAAACAGCTGTGACAGCTGTCCCACGATCTTCATGGCCGACTCTTGCAATTTGTTGAGGATATAAGGTGGTCCTGCAGGCTGTTAGGGACAGACCCCATCACTCCATTCTCTCCCACACTCTCAACAACACATATTCTCTCATTTGGAAAATTGGATTGGAGTTTCACTTGGAGGAGAAGAAAAGGTTCCATTGAAGAAGAAGAGAAAAACACGCCATTCTTAGTTTTTCATAGTTTTGAGTGATTTTGAGTGAGTTTTGTGAAGACGATTTGCTCGTTTTTGTTAGGAACGAGATTGAACATTCTTTTGAAGGGTTGTAAGTCCTTATCATACATTCAGCTTGATTTTCTTTGTTCTACTTGTTCATCTCTATTTCACTTCATTTACTTGCTATGAAAGCCATGATTGTATGCTTGTTGAGTTTGATTGTTGAAATGCATGTTGTTGGCTAGATAGATGTGATTCTAGGGTAAGGAAATGATGGGTATGGCTTGGACTATGATAGAATGGACTTAGATGTACCTTTGGTTGATTCGTTTGCTTGAACAGGGCTGCTGTTGGAAACCACGGTTCGTTCTTACCTTTCCACGGCCGTGAACTGGGATGAACAACCCGTGGTTCTGACTAACTCACTTGTTTTGATGAATCTAAGTGCTAGAATGTTAGATTGTTGAAATCCTAGGGTTTGTTGAGCTAAATCTATCCTAGGGTGACCTAGTGTTAGCAACTAAGTGTTAGAAGAGACCTTCCCGGTGATTCTTGCTCTTAGATACCGAAGATAACGAATTCTAGGTAGTAGTGAGCCTCACAAGCCGCTATTGGACTGAATGTGCTAGGATAAGTGTTTAGCACTTGCCTTCCCGAGACTTACCCGGTAAGGAGAGGTTACATCCCTAGATAACCATCCGGTTTGTGTAGATATCCCTACCTTAGGCTCCTAGAGACTTACCCTGTGATAGGACCTTAAGAGCGGGATTAGTGGATCATGAGACGTACCCGGGAATTGACCCCATTTGAGAAACATTCCTTCCCAACACACCATAGTTAATCCAAAGAATGATTAGAAGCTTGAGTCCAATGCCGTAACCGGAATTTCCAACCCCTAGAATCCGCTTTTCTCTATTTGATTACATTTTTCGTGTTTGCTTTGTTTATTTCTGCTTTAGCTTGATTCCTTAGTTTGTTTTGCCATATTGCATCATTGTGATCCTTGATTGATCACCACACAAAACCAATCCAAAAACATTGAGATTTTCATTTATTTGTTTCTTTCTCTTTTCTTAGCCTAGATCAACACTATCCTTAGTCACTAATCGATTCAATCTCACCTCAGTCTTTGTGTTCGACCTCGGAATACTATCCCTACTACAAAACGTCCCGTACACTGTGGGTTCGCTAGGAGTTAGGAGAAATATATCGAGTATAAATTTAAGACTTTTGCGTGCATCAATTCCTAGACGTAACATATACCCGTGGGGAACACATGTTCTCTTCGTGTGGAAAAAGGACGGATCGTTAAGATGGTGCATCGACTACAAAGAGTTGAACAAGGTGATGGTCAAGAACAAGTATCCATTACTTTGTTAGATCAACTTCAAGGAGTGACTGTGTTCTCCAAGATTGACTTACGCTCAAGTTATCACTAGCTGAGGGTGAGAGAGCAGGATGTGCACAGAACGGCATTTTGTACTCGTTATGGACACTACGAGTTTGTAGTGATGTCATTCGGGTTGACGAATGCCCCAACAGTTTACATGGAGTTGATGAATAATATCTTCATCGACTTCCAGGATCAGTTTGTAGTAGTCTTTATTGATGATATTCTGGTATACTCTCGTAGTAGAGAGGGGCATGCCGGTCATCTGAGGACAGTGTTGCAGATTTTGAGGGATAGAGAGATGTATGCCAAGCTCTCTAAGTGTGAGTTCCGGATGTCTGAGGTTACTTTTCTTGGACACATCATCTCCGCCGACGGGATTGTGGTTGACCCGGTGAAGATTGAGTATGTTGTTGCATGGACGACACCGATGAACGTCAAGGAAGTGCGTAGCTTTCTTGGTCTAGCCGGTTATTACAGACGTTTTGTGGAGGGATTTTCAGGGATTGCCCGTCCACTGACGAGTCTTCTGAGGAAGACTACCATATTTGTATGGACCAACCAGTGTGCTCAGAGTTTTGAGGAGTTGAATAGGTGTTTGACTTCTACTCCTGTCTTGGCACAACTAGAGGGTTCTGATGATTTTGTAGTTTACAGTGATGCATCCAAGCTAGGCTTGGGATGTGTATTGACGCAAAGAAGCAAAGTGATTGCATATGTGTCTCGACAGCTTTGAAGATCTACCCGACTCATGATCTGGAGTTGGCAGCGGTAGTTGGCAGCGGTATGAGGAGAACTACCCGACTCATGATCTGGAGTTGGCAGCGGTAGTTCATGCTTTGAAGATCCGGAGACATTACCTGTATGGTGCTGCATGTCAGATTTTCACTAACCATAAGAGTCTAAAGTACATTTTCACACAGCGGGAATTGAATAACCGCCAGCATCGATGGCTTAAGTTGATCAAGGACTTTGACCTTGAGATTTTGTATCATCCTGGCAAGGCGAATGTGGTAGCTGACGCCTTCAGCAGGAAGACACCTCGAGAGAAGGTGATTGCCAGACTTACTGTACAACCTCAGCTTCAAAGAGATCTAGCTTGGCTAGAGATGGACATCCAGTTTCTTGATGAGGATGCCTAGTTGTTTGCTTTAGAGGTTCTACCTAGTCTGTTGGATGAGATCCAACATAAGCAGGGGACCTGCCCGACTTTGATGAGGATTAGAGAGAGGATGACTCGTGATGAGGGACCACAGTTCTCCATAGGAGCAGATGGAGTGATGAGACGCTGCGACCGCGTCCGTGTACCCGCTAATGCGGATCTAAGGTAGAAGATTCTGCAGGAGACTCACACCTTACTCAGTGCGCCTTGGTGCGAGTAAGATGTATCAGGATGTGAGATGCTCATACTGGTGGGGAGGGTTGAAGCCCGATGTGGCTAGATTTATGGCTCAATTTGCGACCTATTAGCAGGTCAAGATAGAGCATAGCAGACCAAGAGGAGAGCTTCATCCACTGCCACTACCATAGTGGAAGTGGGAGGTTATCTCCATGGACTTTGTGACCGGATTGAGACCGAGCAGGAGCTTTGATGCTATTTGGGTTGTGGTCAAAAGACTGACAAAGACTGTACGTTTCATCCCCATCAGAGAGACATGGCCGGTTAGCAGATTGGTTGAGGAGTACACTAGACAGATAGTGAGACTCCATGGGGTACCGAGGACGATCGTCTCTGATCGAGATGGACGGTTTACCTCGAGGTTTTGGCAGCAGATCCAAACTTCTTTGGGGACGAGTCTACACTTCACGACTACGTTTTACCCTCCGACAGATGGTCAGTCTGAGAGGACCATCCAGACCTTAGAGGACATGCTGTGAACTTGTGTGTTGGATTGGGGACAAGGTTGGACTGATTACCTCCCACTTGTTGAGTTCTCATACAACAACAGCTGGCATGCATCCATTGGGATGGCTCCTTATGAGGCACTGTATGGATGTAGGTGTCGTACACCTTTATACTGGGATGATCCTAGCAGTATCAATGGGATAGCGCCAGAGCATATTCAGGATGATATGGCTCGAGTAGCCCTGATTAGAGAGAGGATGTTGGCTGCACAGAGTCGCCAAAAGTCATATGTAGACAGGAGGTGACGACCTCTAGAGTTCAGGTTAGGAGCTCATGTCTGGTTGAGAGTATCTCCGACGCGAGGTGTTTGACGTTTTGGCATAAAGGGGAAGTTGAGTCCCCGATATGTCGGTCCTTTTGAGATACTGGATAGAGTTGGGAGAGCAGCGTACAGATTGGCTTTGCCACCGAAGTTAGAGGGTGTTCACCCTATGTTTCATGTGTCTCAGCTGAGGGAGTACATACTAGATCGGAGACACATCGTCAGCTATGATGATTTAGTGGTTGAGCCGGACCACACTTTTGTTGAGCAACAGATTGTAGTCCTAGAACGAGGTTTGAGATGCCTGCGTTCGAAAGAGATTCCCATACCGAGGATATAGTGGTCTAGACGAGGACCATAGGAGGCTACATGGGAGATCGAGGATAATATCCAACGTTTTATGCTAAGATAGATGCACTTGTAGGATCCCCGAGTAGATCTTAGTGCTATCTTTGTAAATGTATGTTATGTGTTTATGTGATATGTTGTGTTTTCGTGCTAGTTGTGATGTGTGCATATGATCTTTTAGATCTTGTTTGCTAGCGCGAGTTAGGTATAGCTGGAGATGGTTCTTTCCTCCATGCTATTGTAATATGTTTAGGATTAGCTGGAGATGGTTCTTTCCTCCATGCTATTATTGATGGACATATTGTGACTGGAGACGGTTTTCCTCCACATAGTTGTGTTACGAGTACGATTGGTTGGAGACGGCTTTCCTCCATGCCTTGTGACGTGGTTAGTAGTTGGCTAGAGATGATTTTCATCTATGCCGTTGGATAGCTTTATGATCTTATCGCTGGAGTTGGTGATTCCTCCATGATGATGTTTTGAGGTTATAGTGTTATTGGTTGATACCTTTGAAAACAGAGATGTGATACCTTCGATAGAGACTGTGTTTATACCTCGGCGTATGGGTCCGAGAGGATTTGGGAATTGTTCAAGTTTCGGGACGAAACTTTTTCTAAAGGGGTATGTGATGTAATAGCTAGGATTTCCGAATTCTAATTAATGTTGATTAACTTAATCATTGATAGTAATTGACATATAACTCGCGAAGATTGCGCAAGTGATGAGTATAAGTCCCACCGTTATGTTTTTGGCGTAATTTTGGGCTTATGGGGAAATTTTCACTTTTTCCCCTGGGTAATTATTTTTACCCTCCGGTGTTATTTGGAGCATTTGGGAGCTCCAATTATAAAAATGCAGTTGAGAGAAATGATCAGGACATCGGACATATCCTAGATATGAAATAGCTTGGAAAGGCAAAACGGCCAAAAGAGTCGCCATTTCATTTCTTAACGGCTAAGAAAGACGGCTAATGAATACACGTTTTCCGCGGAAATTGTGGAATAATTATCCCTACAATATTCAAGATTTATTGTTCCAATTTTGAGAAGTTTGGAGAAGGGGGATCAACCCGCCATTGGATCGGTTAAAGGATAATTATCGACTTCGCTAAAGGATAATTATCGTCTTCACTATAAATAGCGGAAAATCGTTTATTAATTCATTTCCTTTCACGTTTCCTGGTAAAAGCTCTGATTTCTCTCAAACTTCAAACTCAGATCTACTCTCCGTTTGAGTTTCTGCATTCCTCTCTTCATTCTCTTCATATCGGTACCGAGTTTTTGCATTTCCAAGTAGATGAAGACCTGGTCGAGCATATATATCACCAGGACGGTTCTGTCACTCAGATTCCGATGAATTTGATGTTGTACATGCGTAGCCTGCGTCGTTGTGATTCCGAATCTTCTTTCAGATCGTCAATCGGGTTAGTAACGAATAAGTTATGAATTTATTCGTTTTCCGTACTGCGATTTGGCCTAAATTGATATTAGGCTTTTCAAAACGGATAATTAGAAATTCCATTATGATCATTATATCACTCTGGTGGTTATGGATTGTTTGTTTGATAAAATCTGATGACAGGTGGGTTTAGCAATGGCCTGCGGGCATAACGTTATTTTGGTGAAATTTAAATAATTAATTAAAGGTTAATTAATTAAATTAGGATTAAATTTGAGATTGTGGAATACTGATGAGATGCATGTTAGGTGTCAGAATGAGTTGAGGATCATGATGATGTTATGGATATCGGTTATGGCTATAAGGTTTAGTATGTGTACGAGTATATGAGATGTTATGTTGCGGATATGCCATAGGCATTTATGAATGTGTTGAGGATCCGAGGTTTAGATTTGAGATATAGGCTGGTTGTGGTTAGTGAGACGAGTCTCATAACCTTTGCAGTATGTGATTGTGTGTGCCTTGCTATTGTAGGCGTTGATTACTTCCCCAAGGGGAAGTTGTAACGTGGTACAGGTTACGAATATATCAGGTAAGTCCATAGGACTTACTTAACGTTCAGTTGTAGGTTTGTGTGATTGTGATCGTTGTGTGTGTTCATATGATTGTGAGCTAGTTTATCTATATTGTCGATATAGAGGTCTACATAAGCTTTGTGTTGATTGTAGGCGAATAAGAGCTAAAACCGAACGAATTAGGAGAGGATGGAGATGGATTGAGCACATCCAAGGATTGAGGACACCACAAAGAAGCTAAGGAAGATGCTAGGATGAAGAATGATACAAAACAAAGGGAATTACGAGCAACATATGCTTCCACGCTCTAAAGTACGGCCGTAATGAAGTGCAGTCTCTAAACCACGGTATAAAGTACGGTCATGGAAGTTTTGAAGAACCGTAATCCAATTACACGCTCTAAACCACGGGCGAGGAATTCCATATAACCGTGATTTAGGCAATCTTTTGATGAATAAAATATAGACACATTGTCAACGCACATGAGCCGAACACATATTCTATCTTCCCCTATAAAAGGACTGAAGGAGGGAGATTTCGAGACCTTTGGTTACGCCTGCTAGCACGTGCCTAGGGTTTTAGTTGGACGCGCGGAGATTGCCATTTTGCAACGGAATTTGCAAGGGCTTGAAGATTTGGAAGTTGCACTTTGTCCTTAGGTTTGATTAGAAGACGGATTGACATCCCGTTCTTCGTTCTTATCAAGGATTGTGATTTGTTTGTGTTATTCCAAATCTGATATACATCATTACCTTTGTTTGTAGATTTGAGATTGATTTGGAGTTTATTGAAGGTTTTTAAAGGTTTTCATCTTTCATTCTTCTAAATCTTGAATTTGATATCATAATGACTGTTGTTGGCTAAAACCATTTAGCAATTCTAAGGTGAAGGGTTGATAGTTGTGACTTAGATGATGATAGATCGATCGTAAATAGATTGGACCCTGAGAGTTAGAGAGATTTCGCCGACGAACCAAAATCATGGCCTATTCTTGAGGTTCCACGGCCGTGGAACTCAAGATCCACCCGTAATTTACATTAGTTTACGAACCTTGCTTTTACTTTAATCCAAAGTTAAAGATTTGCTTTAACTTAGTCTTGGCTTGCCTTTTTCTAGGTAGTAGTGAAGCCTCAACAACCTCTACTTCGATTTCGAGTGTCACAACCTTAATCGGTTTAGTTAGTCTTGATCCTTGAGTTACAAGTTTGGGTATTTGATATTAATTCTTGTCTTTAGATCCTTTCTATACTGAAGCCTCAACAACCTTTATAGAGAGTATCTTTAGATAAGTCATATAAAGCCTTGGAACTTCACCGTACATTGCTTTGCCTTAGCATATCTTTGTAACTCTTAACTCTGTCCTTAGTTCTTTAGTATATCTTGAATCGATTGCCACAATTAGATACCTGGATCTTTAGGGTTGTTGTTTTCTCAATATATTTACAAAGCTCATACATTTACTTGCTTGACGATTTATAACTGGATTTAACCCCCCCAAATCCCTGTGTTCGATACTCTGGAATTCTTGCTTTACTACGCCGATCCGTACACTGCGGGTTCGCTTGCTTGATTCTAGTTTTATAAATTTAAAGCTTATTTGCACGCACGCTAAGTGGCGAACAAGTTTTTGGCGCCGTTGCCGGGGATTTGGTTTAGGCCGAATTCGGTTATCGGTTGTCAAGCTTTGGAGCTCTTCCCTTGTTATTTGATATCTCTTTCGAGTGTATGCGCAGGTCTAGGAACAACGAAGACCTCTTACCTCTTGATCAAGAGCTTGAGAGGACTTTGAGGAGAAAGATCAAGGAAAGAAAGATGGTTGAAGAAAGGGAACGTGATTACCAAACGGAGTTAGCGGAATCCGAAGCTCAACTTAGATGGAGCGAGAAGACTCGCAAGGAAGAACCGGAGCGTCATCAATCGAAAATTGATGATCTAACGGATATGATGTTCCAAATGAGGCTGGAAATAAGCGACCTCAAGAAGAAAAAGAGAAGAAGAAGATCGGGAAGATCAGTTAGAACCAACTCATCCAATGAGGATAGCGACTCTTCCATGCCACCACTAGAGGACATTGATCCAACAATCAATATGAACCCGTTCGTTCCACGAGCAGCCGCCAATCGCCGTACCCCAGCTGGAGGTGCGAGAGTCGATCGTGTGGATGAGGAGCCAAGAAATCTTGGCCAAATGATGGATCCAACGCAGCAACCACGCCGTTTGGGTGTGAACTTTGATGTTGATGATGCACAAGGGTTTAGCTTCAACCCGCAAGTTATTACCATTGTCCGCCAAAATCAATTTGGGGGAACAAGCGCTGAATCTCCACATCAACATCTACAAAACTTTGAGATCATGATTGAGACAATGAAGCCAAAGAATGCAAATACCAACAGTTACAAACTCAAGCCTTTCTTCTTCTCCTTGAAAGGGAAAGCATTGTCTTGGTATCAAGCTCTTCCAAGTGGGAAACTCGAAACATGGGAGGATCTTTCTTCGGAATTCCTCACTAAGTTCTTTCCGCCATCCAATACGGCGAAGTTGAGAGGTAAGTTTAATGCATTTTCTATGAGATCTATCGAAAGTTTGTTTCAATCTTGGGAAAGATTTCAGGATTTGCTATTGGATTGCCCACATCATGGCATATCTAAATTGGCGCTATTGGAGATATACTATAAGGGGCTGGATGTGGAGACACAATTCAAGCTCCAATCCCTTTCATGTGGTACATTCATGGACATGAGGGAAGATGACGCTTGGGACTTCATTGAGAAGCAAGCGCGAGTTATAGAAAAGTATTCTCACCAGAAAGTGGAAGCAAATCAAGTGGAACAAGGAGCAAAGCTATCACAAGAAGCTCAAACTCAAATCTTTTCTCTCAATACGGAGATTAAAGAGTTGAAGGAAGCCATCAAAACCAACTTTCCAAAGCAAAAAGAACAAGAGGTAGGTTATTTGCGCAACAATAATAACCACAACGGGAATGAGAATACAAATCGCAACAACCGGAACAACAACCGGAATAATTGGAACAACAACAACAACAACCGGAACAACAATTGGAACAACAATAGGGATTCAAACAACAACAATTGGCGTCCCAACCAACAAAATTCCGGTAATTCTTATTCCAATTCAGGAAATTCACTAACTCCACCTTCCTCTTCTTCCACTCCTTTAAAAAGCCAGGGGCAAACATCTAATGGTGGAAGTACTTCGGGGAAAGAGAAGCCCGATCCCATGTTGGAAAAAATTTTGGGCAAGCTTCAAGGATTGGAGAGTCACATCATCAAGGTTGATGATCACATAACTAAGGTTGATAAAGCCCAAAAGGTTTTAGAGAACCAAATGTTTAGCCATGCGGAGGAAGTTCCTAGGAATCAAGGGAAACTTCCAGGAAAGACGGAGGATAACCCAAAGGGAAGGGTGATAGCAATCACAACTAGGAGCGGAGTAACAACTACCGACCCGCAGCCTAAGTTCGTAGAAGTTCCAGCCGAAAAGGAGAAAGAAAAGGGGAAAGAGAAGGAATATGTCTACGTTCCTCCTCAAGCTTTCAAACCTCCCCTACCATTCCCGCAATCTAGAGCAAGAGCGCGTCTAGACAAGCAATTCGGTAAGTTTATTGAACTCATGAGCAAACTACATATTAATATACCTTTCCTTGATGCAATTGTAGGTATGCCAGCTTATGGAAAGTTCCTAAAGGAGATCCTCTCTAACAAAAGAAAATTAGAGGATCTTGGAGAAGTCAAGATGAGTTCGGATTCATCGGATCTCATCAAGACAATGAAGGAGAAGATGCCCCCAAAGCTGAAGGATCCGGGGTCATTTTGTATTCCCATAGGAGTGGGAGATGTCACATATTATGCATTATGTGATTTAGGAGCGAGCGTGAGCATCATTCCGCTTACCTTATGCAGGAAGATCGATTTAGGCGAACCTAAACCGGTGAAGATGACGTTGTACATGGCGGATCGATCTATAACTCGTCCCGTCGGTATAGTTGAAGACGTTCAGGTCAAGCTTGGTAAGTTCTATGTTCCTATAGACTTTGTTGTGCTTGACATTCCTGCAGATAGTCCGGTCCCGATCATACTCGGAAAACCGTTTCTTGCAACATCCGGTTGCATAGTTGATTGTAAGAATGCTAGACTCGCCTTCGACATAGGAGAAGAAAAGGTAGAGTTCGTTCTCTCTACTTTGGTGAAAGAACCAGTTTTCAATGAGGATATATTCAACATCCATGACGAAGAGCTATCTAGAGAAGAGGTAAGTTCGATTCTCTTCAAAGACCCCTTACAAAAAGTTATTTCTATGAGCATTATGGATGTAGGGGAAGAAGAGCAATGTAATGAGGAAGTAGAAGCTTTAGAAAAGCAAAAAGAAGTGTATGAAGAAGACTATGAGAAACTCTACGATGGGTCAGAAAACGTCAGAAATCACGGCCAGTCGTGCTATTCCACGACCGTGGAATCTACCAACATGACCGTAATCAGCTATTCAGAGGATTGTAGTAAGATACACAGCCAAAACCACGGCCGTGGAACAAACAGAGGTCCCGTAATTGACTTCCACGCCTAAAACCACGGCCGTGGATGGAACAGAGTAGCCGTAATTTTGGGTGAATCTGAAGGAGATTGCATCTTCTCCACCACTTCTCTTGACTCTTCTCCAGCACCTTTTACATCCTTAGACACTTCTAAGGAAGCATCGGATACTCCTCAAGAGACATTAGAGACTCCGATAGTGATGGAATTGAAGCCACTTCCTACACATCTAAGGTACGCATTTCTAGGACCTAATTCTACCTTTCCGGTAATTGTTAGTTCTGATTTGAGTATTGATGAACATAGTAAACTCATGGTTGTTCTTAAGAAACATAGGAAAGCCCTAGGATATACTATAGAGGATCTAGTAGGAATCAAACCTTCAGTATGCATGCATAAGATCCTTATGGAAGAAGACTTTAGAACTTCGCGACAACCTCAAAGGCGGATAAATCCGACCATGAAGAAGGTTGTCAAGAAGGAAATTCTTAAACTACTTGATGCAGGTATCATCTACCCTATCTCCGATAGCAAGTGGGTGAGTCCCGTGCAGGTGGTTCCAAAGAAGGGAGGAATGACGGTCATCACCAATAAAAACAATGAACTCATTCCCACACGCACCGTAACCGGATGGAGGATGTGCATAGATTACCGGAAGCTAAACAACGCAACGAGGAAGGATCACTTCCCACTACCCTTCATCGATCAAATGTTTGAGAGGTTAGCACAACACTAACACTTTTGCTATCTTGACGGTTATAGTGGTTTCTTTCAGATCCCGATACATCCGGACGATCAAGAGAAGACCACATTCACATGTCCATGGGGAACGTTTGCATATTGGAGGATGCCGTTTGGGCTTTGCAACGCTCCAGCCACCTTTCAAAGATGCATGATGGCCATCTTTTCGGAGTATATAGAGGAGATCATGGAGGTATTTATGGATGATTTCTCCGTTTATGGTTCTTCTTTTGATAATTGTCTTTCTAACCTTGCTCTTGTGTTACAAAGGTGTGAATACACTAACCTAGTCCTTAATTGGGAGAAGTGTCAATTTATGGTGAAAGAGGGCATTGTATTAGGACACTTAATCTCTAGTAGAGGGATTGAGGTGGATAAAGCTAAGATAGAGACAATAGAAAAGCTTCATCCCCCAACTTCGGTGAAAGGGATAAGAAGTTTTCTAGGACATGATGGATTCTATAGGCGTTTCATAAAGGATTTTTCCAAGATATCAAAACCGCTCACTAATTTATTAATGAAGGATGCAGTTTTTGATTTCTCGCAGGAATGCTTAGATGCGTTTAATATGATTCGGGGAGCTCTAATCTCAGCCCCGATTATCCAACCTCCGGAATGGAATCTTCCCTTTGAGGTTATGTGTGACGCAAGTGACGTAGCCATAGGGGCTGTGCTTGGGCAAAGAAAGAAAGGACGAACCCATGCCATTTACTACGCTAGCAAGACGCTAGATGAAGCGCAGCTCAACTACGCCACTACCGAAAATGAATTTTTAGCAATTGTATATGCATTTGAAAAGTTTCGCTCTTATCTTGTAGGTGCTAAAGTGATTGTGTACACGGATCATGCTGCGATCCGGTATTTGCTTGCGAAGAAAGATGCGAAACCAAGGCTGATTAGATGGATTCTTCTCCTACAAGAATTCGATCTAGAGATCCGTGACAAGAAGGGTTCGGAAAATTCTGTTGCGGATCATTTGAGTCGTCTACCACATCTAGAAGACGACCATCTACCTATAGATGACTCCTTTCCGGACGAGCATTTACACATCATAGAGGAGTGCATCGACGTGATCACAAAAGGTAACGAACCATGGTTTGCTGATTTTGTTAACTATTTGGTTTGCCAGGAATTACCACCCGGATTATCCTACGCACAAAGAAAGAAGTTCTTTAAGGATGTTCGGGAATACATTTGGAATGAACCTCTCCTCTTTAAGAGACGTCCGGACGGCATCATTCGGCGATGTGTACCGGAAGATGAGATGCAAAGTGTCATCCGACAATGTCATTCACTACCTTGTGGAGGACACACTAGTTCGAACAAGACTAGTGCTAAGGTATTGCAATCTGGTTTCTTTTGGCCTACTTTGTTAAAGATGTGCAAACCTTTGTTTCCTGCTGCGATGCTTGTCAAAGAACAGGGAACATATCTTGGAGGAACGAGATGCCTCTTAACAACATCCAAGAGGTAGAGATCTTTGACGTTTGGGGAGTAGACTTCATGGGACCTTTCCCATCATCTTGTGGAAACCAATACATACTTTTAGCGGTGGATTATGTTTCGAGATGGGTTGAAGCAATTGCCTCTCCCACCAATGATGCCATGGTAGTGGTTAAGTTCTTTAACAAGACCATCTTCCCACGATTTGGGACACCACGGACTATCTTTAGTGATGGAGGTTCTCACTTCATTGCCCGACATTTCGAAGCTCTTTTAGCTAAGTATGGGGTGACTCACAAGATCGCCACCTCTTATCAACCACAAACTAGTGGACAAGTGGAGATCTCAAACCGGGAGATTAAAGGGATCTTAGAGAAGACGGTTTCAAGGACAAGGAATGATTGGTCTTTGAAGCTAGATGACGCATTATGGGCGTACCGGACTGCATATAAGACTCCCATCGGAACAACACCATATAACCTTGTGTATGGGAAGTCTTGTCACTTGCCGGTAGAGTTGGAGCACAAGGCGTATTGGGCAATAAAGTGGTTGAACTTCAGCATGAAGGAAGCGGGAGAGAAGCGTCTCTTGGACCTTAATGAGCTTGAAGAACTTCGCTTGAACGCCTACGAGAACGCCAAGATCTATAAAGAAAGAGCGAAGCGTTGGCATGATAAGCATATCATCCCAAAGGACTTCAAAGAAGGAGATCAAGTTCTCCTCTTCAATTCAAGGCTTCGTCTCTTTCCAGGTAAGCTTAAATCTCGTTGGACTGGACCTTATCTAATCAAACATGTCTTTCCCCATGGTGCAGTCGAAGTATGGGGTGAAAAGGGCGGAAGCTTTAATGTGAACGGTCAACGACTCAAGAAGTATTCACCGGAACTCCAAGATGAAGAGTTCGCGCCCACCGCACTCGAATAAGTGCGAATATGGTCTAGCTACGGACCTTAAACAAGCGCTTCTTGGGAGGCAACCCAAGGTATTGCACTTACGTTTTTGTTTTTGATTCATAGATTAGAATAGTATAGACGTTTTTGTTTTGTTTTGCCTTCGATGCCTTCCGGTATGTTCGTGTTTTTGGATGTAGGATCAGTAGAAAAGAAAGGGAGAAGGAAAGGGTTGAAGAAAGTTTACGAAACTTGGACTTTGGCACATTACAGAGAGTTCCACGGCCAAAACCACGGCCGTAATAGCTACAGTGACCGTAATTTGCAAAATCCTGAGAAAAATCACCAAAACCACGGTTCCTTACATTTCCACGGCCGTGGAAACCCCTGAGTAACCGTAATTTTTGAAAAATTTTACGGCCACTATAAAAACCACGTTTCTTCACAAAACACACCAAAACCCCCAATTCCACGCCCAAGAACGCCGAAATCTTCCCCCACTCTCAAATTCCCGTTCGTTAATCGTTTCGAACGATTCTTTAGCCAAAACTGAAGCAAATCCAATCACCTACAAGATCCAAGCAACGATTCGAGCGGCAAATCACTGGAGAAGGCAGAATTCGGATTTTAAAATCCGAAAACCTAGGTTTTTCACCTCTTCTCTTACTTTGTCGATTTGCCTTAATTTTGCAAGAAATTTTAGGAGAACTGATTGAAATTGGATTTGAATTAGTCTAGGGCTGCTTGCTGTTGAATTTCGTGAAAATCTGCTGAGTTTTGAGAATTTGCGTACCGAATCACGGTCTCTGGACATTCCACGGCCGTGGTTTTTGAAGAATAGACCGTGGTTTTGAACAGTGATGGATTTTGTTAGAAGAATGTCGAATAGGAACAAGAAAAGGAAGGGTGATGATCCCTCCTTTTCTCAGGCACCTCCTAGTGAACCACCATCACCCCCACCACTCCACAAGGATTACCTCGATGCCTTAGAGAGGATCCAGAAGCGAGCGGTCATAGGACCTAGGTATTTGTTGCTTGAGCAGCTAGAGCCACTAAATGTAGTTAATGACATTACTTGGTTATTAGATAGAGTTGGGTTGATCGTCTTCTCCGCTATCCGGGAAGACGCATATGAGGAGATCACTAGGGAGTTCGTGATCTCCTTCGAGCATAGTCATGTAGACCGTACAGTGTCGTTTAGGCTGATGGAGGAGAACTACGAGTTCTCAATTGCTGAGTTCGGGACCTTCTTTGGGTTCCATGAGACCTTCAATGGTTGCTTCCCTAGTGGCATGTACGCCAAGGATTTCTGGGAGGACATAGCTATGGCATACGCCAGCGAGGACCGCTGGTAACCAGCTGATACCAAGGCTAAGTTGATTTATCACTTAGCCTTGAAGATTGCTCACCGGGTGCTCTCTGAGTGTCTCTTTCCTAGGACGGAGACACCTCAGAAAATCAAGACATATGAGCTTTATTTGTTGTATTGCATGTTGCACGGCAGGCAGGCTGATTGTGCCACCCTCTTAGCTTCTACTATGAGTAAGCTAAAGAACAAGAGGGCTGGCAATATAGGATATGGTGGGATGGTTACCCACATTGCTAGGCAGCTGGGGATCGATTTTTCTGCATGCACCAGGATAGCTGCTAGACATCTAGGACTTCAGAGCCTCATGACGAGAGGCATTATCTTTCCTAGACATAGAGGTCCACCTACAGCTGCCATGCCTTGGGAGGACAGAGGAGGTAGAGGAGTAGCATGGATCCTAGAGTATTCCATTATGGCTAGACACCATAACTGGAAGGAGACGTTCGCTGCCATGCATGCGAACAGACTAGTAGCCCCTCCTTACGTTCCCCCTAAGCCACCGGTTGTTGATGAGGAGGAGATGAGAGGGTATGATGAGTTTGAGGGAGGGGGAGAGGAGCATGATTTTGGTACCTTTCTGGATCAGCCGGACGCAGTTCCCGACCTTCCTAGACACTCTCCCCGTCCCGCTAGAGCATCTGGTTCTTCCTCTTGCCGTGCTAGTCTGAGAGAGAGACCGACATGGATGGTGGATCCTCCTGCATGGTACAACACTCAGCCGGAGTGGATGGGAGCTCCACCAGTTTGGCATGCCCAGCCACCACCTGCACC
Source organism: Fagopyrum homotropicum (assembly GCA_033239125.1). Taxonomy (NCBI): domain Eukaryota; kingdom Viridiplantae; phylum Streptophyta; class Magnoliopsida; order Caryophyllales; family Polygonaceae; genus Fagopyrum; species Fagopyrum homotropicum. The sequence continues at coordinate 82,831,010 of BSWB01000005.1, read as the reverse complement.
AGCACCGTCAGACGCACCAGCATGGTATAGCCAGCCACCGGGATAGTATGAGCAGCTGCCGGAGTGGGCCACCGATCTTTCCAGTAGGGTCGGAGCCTTGGAGATCCGCGTAGATGCTAGGGATGCACGAGCCGACGCGCATGACCGCATGATGAGAGACATTTACCGCCAGCAGTTTGGGCGGAACTATGATCCCAGCTTCTTCCCGTTTCCACCACCACCGGCACCTCACTGATGACCTTGGACGATCTACCGCTTTAGCCGCTCCACCACCGTCTTGTGAGTTCTTTTTCTTTCTTTCTTTTCTTTATTTTTCTTTTTGAACATTAGGGACAATGTTTGTCTCAAGTATGGGGTGTGACTATTCGTTTGTAATAACTCTACTCACTTTGTTTGATTTGATTGAGAACACCTTGCATGTTTCATTCCATTGTTACACGTTTCATTATCGCATTGCATGAAAAAGCTTTTGAAAAACCCATAAAATCGAAAAATTTTGAAAATTTTGTGCTTCTAAGGATAGAGATGACTTCTATGATAATCACTACTTGTGAATTGAGTTTTGATGACAATCGCATGCTTAAACAAATAGTAAATTGAAAAGAAATTGAATGAGTTAATTATCCCTCTTTTGCAAGTTTCATAATGTGAAGAATGTTACCTAAATCATATTGAGAAATCAAGGTTGAAATCACATGATAAGTTCTTATACTTCTTATTGAAATGATTAAGGTAATTTGATTTTCTTTTTTCTTTCTTTGATCATTTAGCCCCTCAATGAAATAATGGCCTCCTTTACCTATCCGGAAATTTGGAGGAGTTGATATTTGGCATGTTTGATGTGGGAGGGCCATGAAAGCAATTTTTTGTATTCAAAGAATAGAAAGAACTTATAGGTTTGGGGAAGTCAATCGTGACGATGAGTAACTCGGCACCATTCACATAGCCGGGTGTTTGTGTCTTGCTAAAGTCGGATTGAGCGATATTCCTAGCGGATTATGGTATGTGCATCAAGGGTTTGAGGCATCTCGCAAAGTTGAGAACCGCCAATCTCCTAGGCTTCGATTTTTGTGCACCTTTGTCCATAACTCCAAAAGTAAAGTCAAAAAATAATGTGAAAAGAAGAGAGCAAAGCTCTAAGTTGAAAGTGTTGCAAAACCGCAAGAGAAAAAGAAAAGAGTTGGTTATCGACTTTCCCGGATTCATGCACCACATTCCTTATAATTTCCTTTCCCCTTCCGTATTCTAGACCTTACTTGAAAGTCCTTAAAATCAAGAGAATGCTATATGACTTGGTGATCTAAATTGAAGTTTCTTATGATTGATTTTGATAATGTTTGAAGGTTATGATGTTTACATGGAAGTTTGATCAATTCATGAGTTTCCTTTACTCTTTACTAATTGATTATGTATATGAGAGTCTTATGAACGAATGAAGCAAGGTTTAAAGAATGATCTATTGACTAGGAAGCACATTCATCTAAAAGACGTTTTGTTTTTGAGAGCGCATCCATATTTCATCCTAACTTGAGTTTTAAAGCTTTTGAAAGACCTTGTTTGGGGACAAGCAAGTGGCAAGTAAGGGGTATTTTGTTAGCATGAAATATTGTGATATTTTAGGCACGTTTTCTAGATGTATTTCATCCATATTAGTGTTCATTGATAAAGCATTGAAGCAATTGTGAGCTAGTTTATCTATATTGTCGATATAGAGGTCTACATAAGCTTTGTGTTGATTGTAGGCGAATAAGAGCTAAAACCGAAAGAATTAGGAGAGGATGGAGATGGATTGAGCACATCCAAGGATTGAGGACACCACAAAGAAGCTAAGGAAGATGCTAGGATGAAGAATGACACAAAACAAAGGGAATTACGAGCAACCTATGCTTCCACGCTCTAAAATACGGCCGTAATGAAGTGCAGTCTCTAAACCACGGTATAAAGTACGGTCGTGGAAGTTTTGAAGAACCGTAATCCAATTCCACGCTCTAAACCACGGGCGTGGAATTCCATATAACCGTGATTTAGGCAATCTTTTGACGAATAAAATATAGACACATTGTCAACGCACATGAGCCGGACACTTATTCTATCTTCCCCTATAAAAGGACTGAAGGAGGGAGATTTCGAGACCTTCGCTTACGCCTGCTAGCACGTGCCTAGGGTTTCAGTTGGACGTGCGGAGATTGCCATTTTGCAACGGAATTTGCAAGGGCTTGAAGATTTGGAAGTTGCGCTTTGTCCTTAGGTTTGATTAGAAGACGGATTGACATCCCGTTCTTCGTTCTTATCAAGGATTGTGATTTGTTTGTGTTATTCCAAATCTGATATACATCATTCTCTTTGTTTGTGGATTTGAGATTGATTTGGAGTTTATTGAAGGTTTTCGAAGGTTTTCATATTTCATTCTTCTAAATCTTGAATTTGATATCATAATGACTGTTGTTGGCTAAAACCCTTTAGCATTTCTAAGGTGAAGGGTTGATAGTTGTGGCTTAGATGATGATAGATCGATCGTAAACAGATTGGACACTGAGAGTTAGAGAGATTTCGCCGACGAACCAAAATCACGGTCTGTTCTTGAGGTTCCACGGCCGTGGAACTCAAGATCCACCCGTAATTTACATTAGTTTACGAACCTTGCTTTTACTTTAATCCAAAGTTAAAGATTTGCTTTAACTTAGTCTTGGCTTGCCTTTTCTAGGTAGTAGTGAAGTCTCAACAACCTCTACTTCGATTTCGAGTGTCACAACCTTAATCGGTTTAGTTAGTCTTGATCCTTGGGTTACAAGTTTGGGTATTTGATATTAATTCTTGTCTTTAGATCCTTTCTATACTGAAGCCTCAATAACCTTTATAGAGAGTGTCTTTAGATAAGTCATATAAAGCCTTGGAACTTCACCATACATTGCTTTGCCTTAGCATATCTTTGCAGCTCTTAACTCTGTCCTTAGTTCTTTAGTATATCTTGAATCGATTGCCACAATTAGATACCTGGATCTTTAGGGTTGCTGTTTTCCCAATATATTTGCAAAGCTCATACATTTACTTGCTTGACGATTTATAACTGGATTTAACCCCCCAAATCCCTGTGTTCGATACTCTAGAATTCTTGCTTTACTATGCCGAACGTACACTGCGGGTTCGCTTGCTTGATTCTAGTTTTATAAATTTAAAGCTTATTTGCACGCACGCTAAGTGGCGAACAATGACCATTTACTACATTAAATGGCCTAAGTTTATTATAACGGGTCATGACCACGTATGCCTCTGCTTGAGGGTAGGAGGGGGTGTTTGGAAGCCAGTAACACAGGGGGGACGAGTGATGATCACCCCAATGCAAAACCCCTGTGTTAACGGGGGAAGGGACGAGGTTCTTTAGGCTCCTCGTGTCACAAAATAAGTTGAATTAGTAATGGAATTAACGTAATTGAAAGATAATAAATGAATGTGTGTGGCACTGCATGTATGAGTTGTTGATGTGTGTATGTGCTATTACCTTCATGCTTATTCATTATTGTAGCTAACGGTGTATACCGTGTTGTAGATGACCTGCAGGTTAGGAAGACTGCAGAGTGAGCCAGATGTGGTGACCAGCCAAGGACTTCTGTACATTAGGATTGCGTGGGATATGGGATGTCTTTTGTGGTTGTTGTTTATGGATGTTGTTTTGTACTCGGCTTGTATATTGTAAACCTTTTTTATGTATCTTATACAGCTTTATGTATTTGGTTTTGATCTACATGTGCCTTGTTGTAAGATCTAGTGAACTTGTTGTCATGATAGGGTCAGGATCCATTGTGAGATCCTAGCCCAATGTGGCACTCCAAGTCCCGCGGATTTGGGGTGTTACAGGTAGAGCGGTGCAATCTCCTCAACCTGGACTTCCGGTCGGTACTTCTTCAGCCTATGACCGTTGACCTTAAAGCTTCCGGTTGTTTCACCCTAAATCTCAACTGCACCATAGGGAAAAATATTTTTCACAATGTAAGGTCCTGTCCATCAAGATTTCAACTTACCTGAAAAGAGGCGGACGCGGGAGTTGAAAAGTAGGACTAGATCTCCTTCTTTCAACTCCTTTGGAATGATATGCTTGTCATGCCATCTCTTTGTTCTTTCCTTTTAGATCTTAGCATTCTCATAAGCGTTTAAGCGCAACTCCTCCACCTCATTGATGTCCAAAAGTCTCTTTTCTCCGACTTCCTTGATATCGAAATTCAACCACTTGATTGCCCAATATGTTTTGTGTTCCAGCTCGACGGGTAGATGACAAGACTTCCCATATACAATATTGTAAGGGGTGGTACCAATGGGAGTATTGAATGCGGTCTTGTAAGCCCAAAGAGCATCATCCAACTTCATGGACCAATCCTTCCTCGTCCTAGAGACGGTCTTCTCAAAAATTACCTTGATTTCGCTATTCGAGATCTCGACATGCCCACTAGTTTGAGGGTGATAAGGGGTTGCTACCTTGTGGGTTACCCCATACTTCGATAGAAGTTCTTTGAACTTCCGATTGATGAAATATGTCCCTTCATCTCTGATGATGATGCGTGGTGTCCTGAAACGTGGAAAGATAGTCCGATTGAAGAACTTTACCACCACCATGGCGTCATTAGTGGGGGAGGCAATGGCTTCCACCCATCTAGAGACGTAGTCAACAGGTAGGAGAATATAGAGGTTCCCCGCGGATGATGGGAAAGGTCCCATGAATTCAACTCCCTATACATCGAAAATCTCAACCTCCTTAATATTGATGAGTGGCATCTCGTTCCTTCTAGACAAGTTCCCTATTCTTTGGCATGCATCACAAGAAACAATAAACATTTGCACATCCTTAAATAATCTAGGCCAAAAGAAGCCAGGACGTAATACCTTAACGCATGTTTTGTGAGTGCTAGCATGTCCTCCACAAGGAAGTGAGTGTCAATGCCGTATAACACTAGCAACTTCATCCTCGGGAATGCATTGTCGAAGCATCTCATCCGGACCTCTCTTAAACAATAGAGGTTCATTCCAATAATAGTGGCGTACATCCTTGAAGAATTTCTTTCTTTGAGCGTACGTCAATCCGGGTGGTATCTCCTGACAAACAAGATAGTTGACAATATCAGCATACCATGGTTCTTTACCATTAGAAACTTGGCGGAGCCAGTGCTCCACCAACTGTAAGCAACTCTTAGGAAGTTTGTTGTCCTCAACTGAAAACATCTCGCTTGACGTCTCGGTCAGTGTCCGAGGTGGGTGACCGAGGTGTTCTTCAGATACGAACACCTTGCTTGGTCCAGAAAGTGCCTCGGTCGAGGTATTTGAACTGGGACCGAAACTTAAATTGCTTCTCTTTTCCTGGATCAGTTTCTCAATCTTAGCTCCTGGATTTGCTTCCAATGCCCTTAAGCTCCGTATATCTGCATCACAAGAAGCATCTATACCTTCCTCCACTAAACTAAAACTAAGAACTCTTTCAAGAGGGTCATTAATAAGGATAGAGCTCACCAATTCTCTTGATTCTTCTTCATCATAGATGTTGAAGATATCATCCTCCAACGGCTCTCCTTTCATTTCAGCAAGCAATGGAAACTCCACTTGATCACCGCCAATGTTGAATTTCAACTTGGCGTTCTTGCAATCCACATTGCAACCCGAAGTTGCTAGAAATGGTCTCCCGAGAATGATAGGAATGGGATAATCTGTGGGTATGTCAAGTACAACAAAATCTATAGGTAAGTAGAAATTACCTAACTTGACGGGAACGTCTTCCAAAATGCCCTCGGGATGGGTAATGGAGCGATCCGCCATGTATAGCCTTATCTTCACCGGCTTGGGCTCTCCAAGTCCGATTCTCTCACATAGCTCCAGCGGAATGATACTCACGTTGGCTCCTAGATCACACAATGCATCATAAGTTACATCTCCAACTTGAATGGGAATGCAAAACGAACCGGGATCTCTTAATTTGGGTGGCATCTTCTTCCTCATGATTTGAATGAGCTCCTAAGACTTAGATGTCATCCTTACTTCTCCAAAATCTTCCAGCTTCCTTTTTTTGATAGAATCTCTTTCAAGAACATCCCATAGGCGGGCATCCCTAGAATAGCATCAAGAAAAGGGATGTTAATGTGTAATTTATTCATTAGGTCTAGAAACTTACAAAAGTGCTTGTCTAGATGTGCCTTCGCCCTTGACTAAGGGAATGGAAGTGGTGGTTTATATGCAGGAGGTGGAACATAAACTTCAGTTTTCTCCTTCGCTTTCTGGGGCTCCACCTCGGTTGGCATCTCGACCGAAGTGTTCCTTGTCTGGTCTTGGACCGAGGTGTTCTCCGTCTGATATGGCACCAACCGAGGTACTAGATCTGCAGTTTTTACACTAGTACAGATACCCCCCTAGACCCCGGTTATTTTGTACACGGGAACTCGGTTAAGGAAGCATGGTTAACGGAAGCGAGGTCCGAGTGTTTGCACCCCGGTAAATGTCACCGAGTTAATATTTTCGGCCCCCGGTTTTTTAATAACCGGGGTAAAAGTCGGACCCCGGTTATTATAAAAAAAACCCGGGTCATTTTCAGACCACGGTTATTTAAAATAACCACGGTCCGACTTGTATTTTTTTTTAAAAAAAAAATATGGATTAAGCATAATCTCATGATAATTCAATTTAAAATAGCACCACTATTAAGCATAATCTCATGATAATTCATTTTCAGACCCCGGTTTTTTTAAATAACCGTGGTCCCAATCCTAAATTTTTTTTAAAAAAAAAACACCACGGTTCTTTAAAGAACCGTGGCTACATGAGATTGCTGTAATTTAAAATAACACCACTATTAAGCATAATCTCATGATAATTCAATTTAATTTACTTAAAACTTTCACATGTGGTATTGCTTCAAGGTACTCCAAACTTCTCTTCATGACAATTCAATAATGACCAACCTTACTATCAAAAAAAACAAAATGCAAATATCCAAAACCAAAAGGGGCCTATCATTGAGAATTTCCTTGAAAAGCTTATGAGCCTTACTAAGTTGACCCGTTATCTCGTAACAAAGAGCCCTCAAGAGATGCCACTCCACTTTGTCCGTTCTTGTTTTGATAAACTTATAAGCTCTCATGTGCTTATAGCATTGATTAGTTCCTTATGGACCCATCTGTGGAGAATGCCCAACAACTTCACACTATATTAGGAATCCCCCTAGAAGAACAAGAAAGGGATAAATTTGTGTAAACAATAGTAGACATAAAATAGAGTATGGAATTATCAGGATAAACTTCTGGAATAAGAGAAACATTACTGTAGCTAATGCGAGAGTGCATGACCAAATACTGGATGGGTAACAATTTATGAGTGCATGACTAAATATTGGATGGGTAACAATTTATGAGTTCTTGCATCACAAAGGCAGGTTTATTAAGTGTTTTTATCTTTTTCCAATGTTTTCATTCAGAAACTGGAGGGAGTGTAGAAGAAAGCATACATTACCGTAAAAATTCATCTTCCTAGAGTTCAACTTCTCTTTTTTCCACATCTTCTCCTAATTCATGTCTTAGTTTGAGCAACAATGGTTGTAAGTACTCAGAAGCTGAAAAGAGACATATTGGTGAGAAAAAGGATTAAAAGACACATCATACATGATAATACTTCATATTTGAGAAGAAGCTGAAAAGAAGTTATAACGTAAAGTTGAAAATGTGAGAGTTTGGAGCATGTAGAAGAATTGTCTTCTACCTTCATTCAGCATATCCTAAGTTAAGGTGCATTCACCTTAGTATAAGTAACTGTTCCGGAACATGATCTATCTTCAAACAGGTCGATAACTACAACAATACTTGTCATTCTCAAAGTAGGAAATGATCTATCTTCAAATATGGTGCTTCCGAAGTAGCCTTTCTCAGTGACTTGTGGAACCTGGTAACAAAGAAGAAAATGGGATTCATAATCAGAAACAAAACATATAACTTTTCCTTTTCAGAAAAAAAATGGAACTTTTGATGTACTTACAACTTGAGTTCAGCAACTAGCTCACCGGCTAATAGTTCAATAAATTATACAAATGAAAACTGTGAAAGTATTTTACTATGTTCTTTAATAATCTTCTCTCTTTGTCCCATAACATTTCATCAGTACTCTCACAAAGCTTACGAGTTACAACAGATGGCTATGAAAAAAAATCGATCCTTGTCCTGATTGTTAACAAGAAACAATGATAAAGAGTAGCCTTTCAAGTTTCAAGACCAGTGCCCCTAACTTTGACTATGCCTCTACAACAGAAGGTAGAGTTTCCTTTGTTTCAACATCCACTATTTTTACTTCAGCTCCCTCTATTGGACATCCAACTGATCCCAATACCTTCACAAACAACATCAATTCTCATGCTAAGGGGATGAATGAGATTAGATAATGTGAATTGTGAAGGATTGACCAGTAGAGACAGAATTGGAACCAATATGAATTAACTGATGTGTAAATGTCGCCCCTTCTAGGGTATAATAAATCAAAATACAAAAGCGAGACAATAATGTTTAAATTGTGGGGATTTAGTTAGTGCATTACATTGCATGAGATCGGTCTGTAGGCAACAACAGGAGAAGTCTCTGCCAAGCCATAGCCATTATGTATAAGGATGCCAATGGCCTGCAATTTCGCTTACGGTTAAAGGTGCATTATCATAATATCCATAGTTAATGGCAGCATGATAATTTTTAGATATGTGACCTCAAAAAATTTATCAACATGCACAGGCAAACTTCCACCTCCACTTATGCCAACCTGTTTAAAGGGGTATCATTTGCTTATTAGATGGCATAAGGAAAACAAAGAATCAAAGGTTGTGTTTGCAGTATATTACATGCCAAACCTCATCATCTGCTTCTAATTTGGTTGCAAAAGATGTATGTCCTTCTTGCCACATAGATTCCCTACTCCTATAATGTCTATTAACCACTGCACTCGTAAATTTCAATACACAAATATAAAAAAGAAAAACCGAATGTTGCAACCAAATAGTACAGTAGAAACAGATAAAAAATCACCTTATAAAAGGAGTAGGGTTACTAAATTCCCATCTAACAACGTTGCACCGTTGATTAAGCCTCAAAGGCAAATCGCGATGACCTCTTATCCATTTGGAGAAATAGGGATACATAACAGTCTCACTCGACGGACGGATAATTGGAATTTCCAAGTCAGATTATCCTGATTTTGTCACCAAAGCAACCTCAAGGGAAAAGAGCTATCGGCTTTGATCACATATCCACAATCATCTCCAAATAAACAAACTTGACCCATCGTGCACAAAAGACTCCGAACCAATAGTGGAACGCATGGGAATGAAAACACGACTGACCTGAAAACATTAGCCCTTATAAATTTATAATCTCTTTCCTATTTCTTGGTTCTTCCACTTTTATTTCTATCTTTTTAGTTTTGTTTAAAAAAAAACTTTGTGGGATGGAGACACCCTAATAATCCTACATAGTGGTCATGCTCAATGTAGTTTCATAAGCGTTCATTTGCACCAAACAGATTCAGTAAGCAATCAAGCAAACATTAATGACATATGAAGAAGCATTTTCCGGTAACAACTCCAACCAACGCAGCACATTCACAGCATGAAATTCATAGGTATGCGAATTCAAAAACAACAAACATAATTATATAGAAGATGCCTAACCACAAAATGATTATCAATAAACAAGGATCTAAGCATAACTCTCAGCTCTGACTGCGGGAAATACCATGTAGGTAAGCACCGGTCATACCTAGCAAAAGAAGAATGGTATCTTCCTTGAGAATGAGAGAAGATGGAAGATTTAAATGAGATAGATAGATGCACACCCTCGTTCGAGATGCCAAGCTCGTGTTTGCTGTAGGTTTCCCTGATGAACAAATTAATTCAACAATTGATTCATCAAAAGCATAAATGGTGAAAACATTCTTACTTGGATGATGCTTTGAAGACTACAAATTGTGTTTTCCACTGAGCCTCGACTCTAAGAAAGACTATGTTGATGTTTGAATATAATCCTTGCTCACTTCATCTACAATGTTGGGCGGATAGCACAAAGCACCTGGATGGCTGCCAAAATCGGCAATCATCATTTTACAACTGTAAAACTAATTGTAATTTACCAAACCAGTTGGGTGTAGTATTCCACAAATCCCCAATTTTACAAACTAGGGTTTAACGGAGCACAAGAATCTCACCCAAAATATTCGATCTAACAAACACACAAGGGAGGAGGGGTGACTGGTGTTCCCGGGGTGGAGGCCGACGTTGGAGGTCACTGACGGTGGCGGAACGGCCGGACTAGGCTCACACAACAGGTGGCGCGATTGTATAGATAGTCGGAAGGTGGTGGCTGGCCGAACTAGTGCGATGGCACCGGAAGATCCTCTTTGACGAGGTTATTGAAGGAGAAGATCGACAAAGGGACGGGTAGGATTTACTGTAGAGAGAAAGTGAGTTTAACTTTTATTTTTCATATTGTAGCACGGTTATTCAAATAACCGGGGTTCGAGAATTTTTTATCACCGCGGTGTTTTAGGATATCCGTGGTATTATCCGAAAATTGAATATTATACCACGGTTAGTTCATATAACCGGGGTCCGATTTTTTATTTTATTTTAAATTTGATTGTCCACGGTTATACATATAACCGTGGTCCGAAAATATCCTTGATCATGGTTATACCAAACCGCTCCTACATAAGCGAGGTCTAGGAGGGGTTTTTGTACTAGTGTTAGTCCACTGCGTGTTGTTATTGTCATAATCTGTCCCTTAGGGTTGCTCTCTGTCCTTGTTGGGAGCTTCCCTAGATCTCTTGGCGCTTCATTCGCCTTGTTGAAGAATTGTTGCTCTAAGGCCTTTTGCGCCTTTGAAAACGAATTCATTGATGTCTCCATAGCGTTGAGCTTGATCAATATCGCCTCCCGCACAACATCTTTCTTTGGTGGCTGGGATGAGCTTGATGCAGGTTTCTGGCTCTTCACTGGAGTAGTAGAAGAAGAGGGGGGGTTAAAAGCATCATTAGCATGAGAATAAGGGTTACCCGGATTTTGTTGGTTAGATCTTCAATTGTTGCTATTGGAGTTTCTATTGTTGTTGTGATTATTGTTCTGCGACCCTTGGTAGTTGTTTCTTCTTTGATATCCTCCATCTTGATCCTTCTTTGTGTGAGCTACCAAAAGCTCCTTCAATTGCTTTACATCATTTTTAAGCGAGGTGAGTTGAGATTCATTTGATGAAGTGTCTTGGAAGCTAACTCTCCTTGCTTCATTTTCAGTTCCTTGACGGGAGTACTTCTCCATGTGTAAAGCTTTCTTTTCAATGAAATCCCAAGCTCCATCTATCGGCATATCCATGAATGTGCCGGATGAAAGTAGTTGGAGATTGAATTGAGTCGCTCCGTCCAAACCTTTGAAATAAATTTCCAGCAACTCGATCTTTGGAATCCCATGATGTGGGCAATCCAATAGAACATCCTTGAATCTCTCCCATGACTTGGACAAACTCTCCTTTTCCTTCATGATAAAAGCATTGATCTTTCGCCTCATTTCAACGATCTTAGAGGGAGGAAAGAACTTAGTGAGAAATTCCGTCGTCATCTCTTCCCAAGTGTTGATTTTTCCGGCCGGAAGAGATTGATACCAAGCAAGCACCCTGTCTTTCAAAGAGAAATAGAAAGTCCTCAACTTGTAGTTGTTATTCTCTAGTCTTGAAGGTCTCAAGGTCTCCATCAAAATCTCATAGTTTTGTAAATGTTGATGCGGAGACTCTCTCTCTAATCCTCCAAATTGACATTGTCGGATCATGGATAGAACTTGCGATCAAAGTTCATAATCATGCTCAGCTGGATCACCTAGGTTTAATTCCGGACGCCTGACTTGTTGATTGGGGTCCATCCTATATCCTAGGGTTTATGGAACTCCAGCAAAAAGAACATCTCGGATAGGCATCTGAGGTGGATGTATCTCGGCCGGGGCAACATGAACTGGGTCTTGCCTCGGTCGAGGATCTGGGATCGGTCGAGGCAGAAACTGGGCCCTTAGAGTGGCCATATCTGCTTCAATTCCTTCAGTTCTTGCGCGAGTCTCTTCTCTCTCACGCTGCAGTTATTCTCTATTGAGGCGTAGCTGTTCCAATTCCTCCTTCAATTCGGCATCAAGATCGTGATCGTCTCGATTGGCCATCTTAGCTTCTTTCAATCTTCGCTTGTAAGTCTTTTCTGGTTCGGGATCGTAAGGAACGATTCCTTTCCAGCACGGGTTCTTCGCATAAACCTAAGAAAAGATCCTGCGAAAACACTAAAGTAAAGTAGTCAATAGTAACAAAGGCAATATCCCCGAAAGACTACCGAAACCGGCTTGGTCTAGACCATGTCCCCGGCAACGGCGCCAAAAACTTGTTCGCTCCAAAAGGTGTGTGCAAGCTTTAAATTTATAACCCAAGAAGTATGCTTGAACAATGTGCAAACCCTCTGTGTACGGGTCAATTGTAATAAAAGACGGAATTCCAGGGGCCGATCACAGGGACTTAGGTGAAACAAAGCACGAAATCGGTAGTCAAATATTGTAATTAACCAAAAGCAATTAAAGCAATCAAAGATGATGTAAAGTCAAGTAAGGGGAAATGTGGATTCTAGGGATTAAAGCATCTAGTTGTGGTTCCGACTCAAGATCTCAAAAGATAGTGTGGACAAAGCTGAGGTTCGCAAAGGGAAGGTGTTTCTAAGATGGGAATAGACGTTTTATCCTCAAACCCCAATAAAGGATAAGCCTTTATTACCTACACTCATGATCTTGGGTAAACAAGCAAAGGAATCACCGGGTAAGTCTCATCCTTAACATGCATTGAACCAGGAAAGGAATAACAAGGATAGGATTTGGCAAACTCGATCTTAACTCAGATTTGGATCAGGAAAACGTTCACCTCGTTCAGCCAGATTCCACCTCGACCGAGGTCTTTAACAACTGAGCGAGGTGTTCGTCGGTTAAGGTAAAGATTCGAGCTTTTAGGGTCCTGTTTAGATTAAGATCATTCTATCATCGTCTTCCCCACAACCTTCAGCCAATCACCCTAGAATTGCATAAGAAACTTAGCCAACATTCATCATGATAACAATAATTAAATTAATGGGAAAGGAATCAACATTCGAACCAGAAAACCTTAAGAAAAAGGTCTCAATAACTTAATCAAATATCAAACAAACAAGTGTTCCTCAATCACAACTCAGCAAAGACAACAAGCCAAAGATATCTAAGAAAGTCTTACAAACTCCTTCAAAAGCCAACTCCAACTATGATTCCTTCCTTCCTTGAACTTCGATCCTTCAATCCTTCCTTCAAAACTTCCAGAAAATCCCTGAATTGCTGGATGTTTAAGCATGTGATCCGGAAATTCCGCGATGGATGAATTGTCGAAAACCCAACCCTTTATATAGGAGAATTATCTTCCAAAGATAAAATATCTTAAAAAAGATAATTTCCTATAAAATAAATCCATATCTCCTAAAATAAATCTCCAGAATAATATCTTCCTTCCAGAAATCCAGCCAAAAATATAAGATATTCTCCTTCCAGAAATAAAAGATCTCAGCCAAAAATAAGATCTCGCCGGCGACAAAGTGTCCTCTTCGGTCGCGACGCTCCCCAAGATCACCTCGGTCGAGGTGGTACTATAGCTGACCGAGGTGAATCTCAACTGAATGTGAAATCTCTCGAATCTGGTCCAAAGTAAATCTTCTTAATCATTTCTATGCTTCTTGAGCTTTCCTAAGTATCCCTGAATGTAGTGCCAATGATTCCTCAGCTCCTTTAGCTCCATTTTAGTCAAAAGCGTTCCATTTTACCTACATTTACAAAGAAACTATGTGTAGACCTCGATTCCCACAAAGGTAGACAAAACCACAATATAACTGCAGAATATACATATATACATGCAAATTTATGAAGATAAAACGTCTAAACCAGCCCAAAAATATAGACTATAATACATGCTATCAACAATCTATAACCTCAAACATGAACATGGAGGAATAATCAACTCTAGAAAATAGGGCCATAACTCTACCCAAAGGCGTAGAAGAATCACATCTCTCGCCATACCACATCACAAGGCATAGAGGAAGCACGTCTCTAGCCAAATCATACTCGTATAAATTGTATAGAGGAATAACATCTCCAATAAACTATATCAATCAAGGTAGCATGGAGGAAGGAACCATCTCCAGCTGAATCCTAATTACACTCACATAGCATGGAGGAAAGAACCATCTCCAGCTATAATCATACATCACACTAGCACATCAAGATCTAATAAGAATATAAATCACATCATAGCTAGCATGGAGTAAACACATCAAGGCATGTAAGCACATAAGCACATAATCATATACTCACCAAGATAGCACTAAGATCTACTCATCGACCCTAGGTGCATCTATCTCTGCATAAAAATCTGGATAGTTCCTTTGGATACTATCCTCAGTCTCCCATGTAGCCTCCTCAAGTCCTCGTGTAGACCATTGTATCCTCAGCATAGGAATGTCCTTTGAACGCAGGCGTCTCACACCTCGTTCTAAGACTGCAATAGGATGCTCAACAAAGGTGTGGTCCGGCTCAACCACCAAATCATCATAACTCATAATGTGCCTCGCATTTGTTATATACTCCCTCAACTGAGACACATGGAACACAGGGTGAAAACCCTCTAACCTCGGAGGCAAAGCTAATTTGTAGGCTGCCCTCCCGACTCTATCTAGTATTTCAAAATGACCGACATATCGGGGACTCAACTTCCCCTTTATGCCAAAACATCTGACGCCATGCGTCGGAGATAGTCTCAACCAGACATGAGCTCCTACCATGAACTCTAGAGGTCGACGCCTCTTGTTTGCATACGACTTTTGGTGACTCTGTACAGCCAGCATCCTCTCTCTAATCAGCGCTACTCGAGCCATATCATCTTGAATCTACTCTGGCGCTATCCCACTGATACTGCTAGGCTCATCCCAGCATAAAGGTGTACGACACCTACTTCCATACAGTGCCTCGTAAGGAGCCATCCCAATAGATGCATGCCAGTTGTTGTTGTATGAGAACTCAACTAGTGGGAGGTAATCAGACCATCCTTGTCCCCAATCCAACACACAAGCTCGCAGCATATCCTCAAGGTTCTGGATGGTCCTCTCTAACTGACCATCTATATAGGGGTGAAACGCAGTTGTAAAGTGTAGACTCATCCCCAAAGCAGTCTGAATCTGTTGCCAAAATCTCGAGGTAAACCGTCCATCTCGATCAGAGAATATCGTCCTCGGTACACCATGGAGTCTCACTATCTGTCTAGTGTACTCCTCAGCCAATCTTCTCATTAGCCACATCTTTCTGATAGGAATAAAACGTGCCGTCTTCGTCAGTCTGTCAACAACAAGCCAGATAGCATCAAAACTCCTACTAGGCCTCAATCCAGTCACAAAGTCCATGGACACGTCCTCCCACTTCCACTACGGTAATGGTAGTGGATGGAGCTCACCTCCAGTTCTGCAACGCTCTATCTTGACCTGCTGATAGGTCGCAGACTATGCCACAAATCTGGCTACATCAGACTTCAGCCTTCCCCACCAATATGAGCGTCATACATCATGGTACATCTTACTCATACTTGGATGTAATGAGTAAGGTGTACAATGAGCCTCCTGTAAGATCCTCCATCTGAACTCTGCATCAGCAGGTACACATATACAGTCATGACGCCTCATCATCCCATTTGCTCCAATGGAGAACTATGGTGCCTCTCCACGAGACATCCTCTCTCTAATCCTCATCAAGGTCGGGCAGGTCCCCTACTTCTGCTGGATTTCAACCAACAAACCAGGTAGAACCTATAAAGTATATAACTGGGCATCCTCATCGACGCTAGCGGTTATTCCATTCCCGTTGTGTAAAAATGTACTTCAGACTCTTATGGTCTGTGAAGATATGACATGTAGCACTATATAGGTAATGTCTATAGATCCTCAACGCATGAACTACTACTGCTAACTCCAAATCACGAGTTGGGTAGTTCCCCTCATATGTCTTCAATTATCTAAACGTGAATGCTATCACTCTACATCAATGCACATCCCAAGCCGAGCTTGGATGCATCACTATAAACTACAAAATCGTCATAACTCTCTAGTTGTGCCAAGACAAGAGCAGAGTCAAACGCCTCTTCAACTTATCAAAACTCTAGCATACTGATCAGTCCATACGAATCTGGTAGTCTTCCTCAGAAGACTCGTCAATGGACGGGAAATCATAGAAATTTCTTCCATAAAGCGTCGGTAATAACCGGCTAGGCCAAGAAAGCTACGCACTTTATTGACGTTTGTCGGTGTCGTCCATGCAGCAATAGACTTAATCTTCATCGGATCAATCATAATCCCATCGGTGGAGACGAAGTGTCCAAGAAAAGCAACCTCATACATCCAAAACTCACACTTAGAGAGCTTGGCATACAGCTCTCTATCCCTCAAATTCTGCAAAGCTATCCTCAGATGACCGGCATGCTCCTCTCTACTACGAGAGTACACCAGAATGTCATCAATGAAGACCTCCACTAACTGATCAAGGAAGTCGATGATGATATTGTTCATCAACTCCATGAAGACCACTGGGGCATTCTGTAAGCCCAATTGTATCATTACCAACTCATATTGTCCATCGGGTCCGAAATGTCATCTTGTATACATTCTGCTTGATAACACGATTTATGAAGTTAGTTTAGACATCCATTTAGATAGTTTTTCCCGCTTTTCATGCATAGGTTGGCATTAGTTCATGACGATTTGCACTTAATTCATGTATGTTGTCGAGATAGACGTCTACACGAACTTTTGCATGTTTTGTAGGTATTTTGGGAGCTCTTGGAGCCTAATCGATACATTCGAGGATCCTTCGTTGCGATGACACACTTCCGGACTCATTAAGAAGCAAGCTAGGAGCTAAGGAGAACACATAGAGCCATGTTGGTGCATGTCTTGCACCAACTCATGGCTCAACGATCAAAAGAGGGCTGAACACCAAAACCACGGTCCCTAGCACTTCCACGGCCGTGGAATGGACCATGATTCCCCCTGGACAGCTGGGATAGCTGTCCCACGATCTCCATAACCGACTCTTGCAAATGGTGAAGGCTATAAGTACTCTTGCAGGATGATTCTAGAGGGAACCTCTCCACACAGACCCTCTCCCACATTCTCTCATTGGAAATCATTGGATTGGAGCTACTCTTGGAGGAGAAGAAATACTCCCTATTTGGAGAAGAAGAATAAGCACACTAGTTTCATAGTTTTTGAGAGTTTTGAGTGAGTTTTGTTGAAGACATTTGCTAGGATTGTAAGAAACGATTCAAACCTTCTTTTGAAGGGTTGTAAGTCCTTCTTGACTTTTATTCAGCTTGGTTTTCTTATCCTACTTGTTTCGTTTCTCTTTCATACTATTTTCTTGCTATGGAGACCATGAATATATGCTTGTTGAGCTTGATTATTATGATGCATGTTGTCGGCTAAATAGATGCGATTCTAGTTTAAGGGAATGATGGTTATTGCATAGACTATGATAGAATAGACTTAAATGTATCTTTCGATTATTTACTTGCTCGTACTTGAGTGTTGTTAGAAATCACGGTTTGTTCTAGCCAGACCACGGCCGTGGTTCTTAGGATCTGACCGTGATTTGCTTTTGTTGAGCTTTAAATGATAAATCTGCATGTTAGGATGTTAGATTGTTGAAATCCTAGTGTTAGTTAAGCTTAAACTAGCCTAGGGTGACCTAATGCTAGCAATCTAAGTGAGAAAAGAGACCTACCCGGTGATTTCCGATCTTAAGTACCAAAGATGATGAACTCTAGGTAGTAGTGAGCCTCATAAGCCGCTATTAGATTGAGTGTGCTAGGGTTGATGTTTAGGACTTGCCTTCTCGAGACTTACCCGGTAAGGAGAGGTTAGATCCCTAGATAGCAATCCGGTTTGTGTAGATTTCCCAACCTTAGGCTCCTAGAGACCTACCCGGTAATAGGATCTTAATTGCAGGATTAGTGGATCATAAGACCTACCCGGCGATTGGTTCCATATGAGAAACACCCTTTCCCAACATACCATAGTCGATCTTAGCGTAACAAGTTTTTGGCGCCGTTGTCGGGGACTATCGAGTTATAAATTTAAGACTTTTGCATGTCACAATCTTTGCGTAACAAGTTTTTGGCGCCGTTGTCGGGGACTAGGTCTAGATTGAGTCATTTTTGTGATTGTTTATATTGTAGGTCTTTCTTGTTGCTTTTGATCTTGTTTAGTTTGTGTCTTTGAATTTTCAAGACATCTCTCATTATTTAGGTGCATGCGAAGATCTCGTGGCAAGGATTTAGCTCCATTCGATCCCGAACCGGAGAAAACCCTTAAAGCTAGATCTAAGAGCATTAGAAAGGAAAAGGAGATGGCCGAAAGAGATCTTCAAGCTGAGTTAGATGAAGCCTTAGAGCAAATTAGACTAAGGGATGAAGCCTTGGAAAATGAGAGGAGACTTGCCAATGAGAGGCAAGAAGCAACTAGGAGGGAGATTGAAGAGATTAGGCAAGCTCTTGTGCAAAGATAGCTTAATCGTCAACAACCTCCACCTCCACCACCACCGCAGCCGGCGGTCAATATTCGGGTTATTCCCATTGCTGTTGAGGAGCCACAAACGTTAGGGAAACGTATGGATCCGGCTCAAAGAGCACACCGTCCGGGTGTGAACTTAGGAGATCCCGCAGCCCATGATTACGAGATCCGCCCTCAAGTTCAACAAATGATCCGGCATAATCAATTTGGAGGGATGGAAGGAGGGTCTCCTCATCAACACTTGATGAACTATGAGATCTTGATGGAGACTCTAAGGCCGCCTAGATTGGAGAACAACAACCATAAGCTTAGGGCTTTCTCCTTCTCTCTTAAGGATAAGGCCTTGTCTTGGTACCAATCGATTCCACTAGGACGTGTGAGTACTTGGGAGGAGATGACAACCGAGTTCTTGACTAAGTTCTTCCCACCTTCCAAGACTACCGAGCTAAGAGGGAAGATTAATGCCTTCGTAATGAAGGATAGAGAAAGCCTATTCAAATCTTGGGAGAGGTTCAAAGACCTCCTCCTAGATTGTCCACACCATGGTATACCGAAGATAGAGCTATTGGAGATCTACTTCAAGGGCTTGATGAGGATAGCCAATTCAAGATTCAATCGCTTTCCGGTGGAACATTCATGGAAAAGAATGTGGATGAGGCTTGGGAGTTTGTAGAGAAACAAACATTGGTGATAGAAAAGTACTCCCATAGGAAGAGTGATGGGAGGAAACCGGGAGCATATGAGGTGAGTGAAGTCACCATGAGTAATTTCAAGCTCGATGCAATCAACAATGAGCTTAAGTCTTTGAGGGAGTTGTGTGCTACAACTTTGAAGAATCAAGCACGCCCTCAAGTGCAAGTGCAAGCAAACTTGTCTTCCAAGGAGGAAGATGTGAACTACATGGGAAGGGGAAACTTCAACGATTATCAAGGTCCTAGGAACTTCAACAACAACCGGCAATTCTACAATTACCGGCCTAACCACAACCATCCCGGGTTTTCCTATTCTAACCCAGATGGTGCCTTGAACCCTCCCGCTTCCACAAGCGCAGCTCCACCACCTAAGGCTTCACAAGAGCCTCCACCCGGATTTACTCAACCTCCAAAGGATAGAACCGAGATGATGTTTGAGCAATTGCTTGGAAGGTTGAGTGGTCTTGAGAGCACGGTGACTTCCATTTCTAAAGCTCAAAAGGTGCTAGAGAAACAAGTGTTCCAAAAGGCGGGTGAAGCTC
Source organism: Fagopyrum homotropicum (assembly GCA_033239125.1). Lineage (NCBI taxonomy): Eukaryota > Viridiplantae > Streptophyta > Magnoliopsida > Caryophyllales > Polygonaceae > Fagopyrum > Fagopyrum homotropicum. The sequence goes on along the minus strand of BSWB01000005.1, from coordinate 82,811,137 downwards.
ATAGAGATCCGGGAAAGCTTCCCGGAAGAACCGAAGATAGCCCAAGAGGCCAAGTGTTGGCCATCACAACAAGGAGTGGGCTGAGCATGAAGGACCCTTTGCCTAAGGGTAATGACAAGGGAAAGCAATTAGTGGTAGAGGAAGAGCCATTGCAAGAAGAAGGAGGCAAGAGCAAGGATGATGAGCCAACATATGTGGCACCACCTCCATACAAGCCACCACTATCGTTCCCACAATCACGAGCAAGAGCTCGATTGGACAAGCATTTCGGTAAATTCCTTGAACTTATGTCTAAATTGCATATTAACATTCTGTTCATGGATGCTATTCTAGGTATGCCGGCCTATGGAAAATTTTTGAAGGAAATACTCTCCAACAAGAGGAAGTTGGAGGAGTATGGAGAAGTTAGAATGACAAAGAGATCTTCCGAGTTGATCCAAACTATGAAGGAGGAGATGCCTCCTAAGCTAAGAGATCCGGGATCTTTTTGTGTGCCGATTGGGGTTGGAGAAGTGAAGTATGAAGCCCTTTGTGATCTTGGGGCAAGTGTAAGCATCATCCCGCTTGCACTTTGCAACAAGGTTGGGCTAGGAGAGCCAAAGCCGGTCAAGATGACCCTCTATATGGCGGACCATTCAAAAACCCACCCCGTTGGAATCTTGGAAGACATACCGGTGCAACTTGGGAAGTTCAATGTGCCAATAGACTTCGTTGTTTTGGACATCCCAGTGGACTATCCGGTTCCTATCATCTTAGGAAGGCCTTTCTTAGCTACATCCGGATGCTTGGTAGATTGTAAGAATGGAATCCTTTCCTTCAACATAGAAGAGGAGAATATTAAGTTAAAGCTATCCACAATGATGAAGGGGCCAGCCCTTGGTGAAGATGTGTTTAACATTGTCGAGCAAGAGGAATGTAGAGAAGTTGTGAGCTCGATCTTGATCAAGGACCCCTTGGAGAAGGTTCTTAGCTTAAGTTTGATGGAGGAAGGATTTGAGGATGATTGCAATGAAGAAACCAAGGCTTTGGATGTACTAGAAAAGGAGACAAGTGATGAATTTGAAGCACACGAAGGTGTGCTGAAAAGCTGTAGGAATCACGGTCTGGCACCAGGAACCACGGCCGTCATTTGTCCCGTGGAACTCTCTAGAATGCTCAAAAATGCTAGCTTAGCAAGTTCCACGGCCGTGGTTGTGCCAGATGCCGTGATTTTGCCCGTGGTTTCTCCAGAAAGTGCCTTAGTAGTTCATCAAGCTTCAAGGAGCCTTGGAGAGTCTTCCATAGTTTTGGAACCATCTCAACCTACATTGTATGGAGCGTCTCCAATCGATAAAGGTCCTCCTAAACTTGAACTTAAACCCCTCCCCACTCATTTGAAGTATGCTTTTTCTTGGTGAAAATTCTACTTATCTAGTGATTGTTAATGCATGCTTGAATGATGATGAGTTGAATAGATTGTTGCATGAGTTGAGATTGCATAGGAGAGCTATAAGCTATACTATTGATGACTTAGTTGGTATTAAACCTTCCTTGTTCATGCATAAAATTTTGATAGAAGATAATTATAAACCTTCAATTGAACCACAAAGAAGACTAAACCCTATCATGAAAGAAGTAGTGAAGAAAGAGATCCTTAAATTGCTAGATGCGGGAATCATTCCCGATTTCGGATAGTAAATGGGTTAGTCCCATGCATGTGGTTCCTAGGAAGGATGGAATGACAGTAGTGACTAATGAGAATAATGAACTAATCCCTACTAGGACGGTTACGGGATGGAGGATGTGTATAGACCATAGGAAACTAAATGTGGCCTCTGAGAAAGATCACTTCCCTCTTCCCTTTATTGACCAAATGCTAGAGAGATTAGCTCAACATTCACACTTTTGTTAACTAGATGGTTATAGTGGATTCTTCAAAATCCCTATCCACCCGGATGACCAAGAGAAAACTACTTTCACATGCCCTTGAGGTACATTTGCATATAGGAGAATGCCATTTGGGTTGTGTAATGCACCCGCCACCTTTCAAAAGTGTATGATGGCTATCTTCTCTGAATATATTGAAAACATCATGGAAGTGTTTATGGACGATTTCTCTATTTATGGATCTTCATTTGATGATTGTTTAGCTAATTTGTCTTTGGTGTTAAAGAGATGTGAGGAGACTAATCTAGTCTTGAATTGGGAGAAATGCCACTTCATTGTAAGTGAATGCCCTGAGGAAATTTCGTTTTTCATGGCATGCCAACATATGGTTTGCCAAGACCACAAGGAACGAGTATACGACGTGTGATCATCTCCGGCAAACCCAACGGCTTCGGTGCCGCCACCAATGTACAACCAGAAAGATCTAACTCCATGTATGTGGCAATGTGGGTCACCAACCCACCACAACAAATATCACCCTTCCCCTTCCCCTTGATCCTGTGATGATCCTCTGACAGCATGGCAACAAAGTCTGGAACTCCCCCTGTAACCATACAAAACAAACTAAAGAGCTCACCTTGTCGGACCTTATGGGACGTCTCATTACGCGCCAGAAGCATCTCACTGAATATCCTGTGAGCTAGGCGGAAGGCTAGGTGAAAGATGATCCGCTCCTGGGAATCACCAGGTTGCCATCTAACACGGTGGTGAGTCACATGAGCAATCTCATCCCAAAAACTACGAGCCTGCGCTCGGGAAGCAATGTCGGTCGCGGTGGGGGTAGGGAATCCAAAAATCTCCCCAAATTGCTCTAAGGGGAGATGAAATTCTTGTTCAGCAGCCGGTACTTGACTCTTCTATGCTCCGGCATGTAGATAACTGAGCTCAAAAACTCGAACGTCGGCTCCAGATAAGTCGATGCTCGAATGGCCATGAAGTCCTCTAGGCCAACTGATAGCATGTATTGTAGTCTATATTTTGCGACTTGTTTAGACGTTTTATCTTCAATAATCTGCATGTTTGAATGTATATTATGTGATTATATTGTCTTTTTATCTACCTTCACGGGAATCGAGGTCTACACCAAGTTTCGTTGTAATCGTAGGTAAAATGGCACATTTTGGATCGAAATGGAGCTAAGGAGCAAATAAGTCATAGGAGCTACATTCAGGAGCTTAAAAGAGAACTCAGGAAGCAAGGAATTAACAAAGAAGATTTACTTTGGACCAAATTTAAGAGATTTCACCTTCAGCTGAGATTCACCTCGGTCAGCTACATTGTCACCTCGACCGAGGTGATATAGAAAAGCGCCCCGACCGAGGCAAATATCCTGACGTGGCGAGATATATTTTATTTGGCTAAGATCTTTTATTTTTGGAAGGAGAGATCTTATATTTTTGGGCTGGACTGAAAGGAATATCATATATTTCGGAGATCTATTTTAGAGATAGATTATATTTTATTAGGATATTATCTTTTTAAGATATTATTATCTTTGGAAGATAATTCTCCTATATAAAGGGTTGGATTTTCCACAAGTTAAAGGCATGCTTAGAGGCTGAGAATAACCAGCAAAGAGAGGATTTTCTGGAAGCTTTGAAGGAAGTTTGAAGATTGAAGGAAGGAAGTTTATAGCTTGAGATAGCTTTTAAGGGGATTTGTAAGACTTTATTATATTCCCTTTGGTTTGTTCTCTTTGTGTGATTTGTGATTGAGGAATGTTGATTTGTTTGATATTTGATTCAATTATTGAAGCCTTGTTCTTAAGGTTTTTGTGTTCAAATATTCATTCTCTTCCCATATATTTGATTATTGCTTTCATGATGATGGGTGGCTAATTTCCTTGTGCGATTCTAGGGTAATTGGCTGAAAGTTGTGGGAAAAACAATGATAGAATAATCTTAATCCCATTAGGACCCTGAAAGCTCGAGTCTTTATCCTTAACCCTAGAACATCTCGCTCAGTCGATGAACATCTCGGCCGGGGTGGAACTTGGCTGACCGAGGTGACTTTTTTTTATCCGTAACTACGAGTTAAGTGTTAGAGTTTTCCAAATCCTATTCTTATTACACCTTTCTTGGTTCAATGCAAGCCTAGGATGAGACTTACCCTGTGATAGCTTAGTTTGTTTACCCATGATCATAAGTGTAGGTAATAAAGGTTTATCCTTTATTGGGGTTTGAGTGTGCCTTCATCCCATCTTTGTGAGTTAGCCTGAGACTTACCCGGTAAAGGTTGATTCTATTCCCTTAGTTGGTGTGTTGGTTTGAGATTATAATTCCTTTCCTTAGTACCTTCAGACTTACCCGGTAATAGGAGCTTTTGGTTTGGGATTAGTGAATAGTGAGACCTACCCGGTAATCTATTCCACTTTAGAAACATCTTCCCTTTGCAAAATCTTTGCTTTGTCCGCTTATCTTGAGATCTTGAGTTAGAACCACAACTAGATGCTTTAATCCCTACAATTTGCATAATCCCCTTTATTGACCTTATTATCATCTTTGATTGTTTTAATCGCTTTTGTGGTTATTTGCAATATTGACAACCTATACTTGCTTTGTTTCACCTAAGTCCCTGAGATCGACACCCCGGAATTATTGCTTTTACTATAATTGATCCGTACACTGCGGGTTCGCATCCTTGTTTAAGAATATTTCCTCGGTTATAAATTTAAAGCTTGCACACACCGTTTGGAGCGAACACCAACCATGGATATCATCTTCCTCAAGTCCTTCACCACGTGAAGGCACTCGAAGTTAGCAATGTCAACAAAACGTGGGGCAGTAATGGGGCGTGCACATATCCTATCAAAATCCTGCTGGAATCGCACGTGGATCACCGGGACAATAGGCTGAGATGGAGAAGAAGGAGAAGAGTGGTGTGAACGGCTAGGCCCCTCTCTCAGGGCCAACTAACGATCAGCTCTCCTGGAATTGCTCATAATTGAATTTCACTTCGGTCGGATCAAGAACACCTCGGCCGAGACGCAGAAGGGTCAACCGAGGCGAAGGACTGGGCGACTCGAGATCTAGAAAATGCAAGCTTTTTTCCCCAAAAACACTACCAACTGCTTCCTAAGGGGTACTTATATCTTTCTCAACAAAAATCTGTTGCAACCAAAGCCAGATCTATGCAGAATCAAAGAAAAATAAGCAAGTTAGGGTTTTTGATGAAATACCCCAAAAGATGCAGTTTTAAGTCGATCTTTGTGTTGTTTGTTGCTTGGAAACTGATTCTCGTACTTCTCCTGAGGGTTTTGAGCCAAACATCTATGAAAACAGGAAAGAATTGAGAATTAAAGCAATTACAGTCGTCGCAGTCGAGAAGGGCAAAGAGAGGGAGGAAGTGAGAGAAGAGAGAAATGTCCGGCCTCCTTTTATACCCCTCGCTAAATTTGATTTCACCTCGGTCGAGGTGTTCCTGAGCGGACCGAGGTGTAAGAGCGAGGTGGATGTTAGACCTAAGCACCTCGGTTGACGGAGAACACTTTGGTCGAGGCATTGTGATAGCACCCGAGATCTGTCTCAGTCAAACTCCGTCTTCTCAATTTCTCGATCGTCAGTCCTTCCATGTAGCTCCTGAGTTATAATTTCTTCTTAGAGATCTCCTGATTCCTGTCTAGGAGGACACGCAAAACACAAAGCAAATTAGCTAAACTAAACTAGAAAAGGGAAAAGAAAGCAATAACTTGGGTTGCCTCCCAAGAAGCACTTAGTTTAAGGTCGCTAGTTGGACCGTACGCCATCCTCAAACAAGATAGGTGGTAGCATCACCCCATACTTTAAATGCATCATGGGGGAAGGCAAAAGAATCCATTCAATGCTCTATAAAATGCAAATGCTCATCAGGAAATGAGTCATCAATGGGTAGGTCGTCCTTCTCGAGCGAAATAGGCGGTTTCCGGCTGAGGTGATCCGCTACGGAATTCTCGGATTCATTCTTATCGCGAAACTCTAGGTCAAACTCTTGAAGCAATAGAATCCAACGAATAAGGCGCGGCTTTGCATCTTTCTTAGCCAGCAAGTATCGAATAGATGCATGGTCAGTGTAAACAATAACCTTCGCTCCCACTAAGTAAGAGCAAAACTTCTCAAATGCATAAACAACTGCCAATACCTCCTTCTCGGTGGTGGCGTAGTTCAGTTGAGCTTTATCTAGCCTCTTGCTAGCATAGTAAATGGCGTTGGTCCGGTCATCCTTCTTTTGTCCAATTACCTCTCCTACGGCCACATCACTAGCATCACACATGATCTCAAAGGGCAAGGTCCAATCAGGAGATTGAATGATGGGGGCGGTAATCAACGCTTCCTTTATTCTGTAAAAGCATCAAGGCATTCCTGCGAAAAATCAAAAATAACATCCTTATTCAAAAGATTAGTTAGTGGTTTAGAGATTTTAGAGAAATCCTTGATGCACCTCCTGTAGAAACCCGCATGCCCGAGAAAACTCCGCGCACCCTTAACAGAACAAGGGGGAGGAAGTGTCTCAATAGTCTCGATATTAGCTCGAACAACCTCGATACCTTGGTTGAAAACGAGGTGTCCTAGAACAATTCCTTCGCTAACCATGAAGTGTGACCGAAGGTATTTCTATGGTCGTTTATACCCAATCAAAAGTAAATCCCGACTTAGCACTAAAAACAAGTATAGTGATTAAGTAAGGGTCGAACCCAAGAGAGTTAAGGTGTTTTAGATGCAATTATCGATTATAGTGACAAGTAACAAAAAAGGGGGGGTTTTGGTTGAATTGATGTGCACAAAAACTTATGAAAACAATTAATGCGACAAGTAAGACAATGATGGATGAATCTACACTAGGTTGATTCTAAGCATGCGATTGCTACTTTGGTGAATTCCTTTTGCAAGTTTTCAAGTAATCTCCCGTCTCGACCATATATAAGTGTTGAGCCAACCGGCATCAACACAACTTAACAGGTTAGTGTTCCGTAAACCTACAAGAACAAATAACAAGTTAGCTTTCAAACAAAGACTAAGGGATATAAAGAGAAGATTAAAACCGTTAAACTTATCTTTATATTTGTGTTCCTTTTCTTTAAGTAATTACAACCCGGTGTTACTTAAAGTTGCTACTAGATTAAAGACCCGAACCCAGAACCTATTAATCCTAGTTGTTTGCATGCACTTTAGAACCTAAGGTGATCAATCTCAAGCAATAGTAAACATGCAATTTGACAATGGAGATCAAGGAAACACAAAGCATTACTGAATAAAAACTTATATTAAAAAGAACTTACAACCAAAGTAACAACGCAGCTTCAAACCAACCCAATGTAGCAAGGGAGTTAGCAACTCATTACAAAGGTAGCAAGATAATCTAAGTGGATAATTTCTTGGATAACAAGATGCTTCTTCTAGCAATCAACCGTGGACTATTTATACTACAAAAGACACTAAATAGGAGTAAATGGCCGGCCCAAAACAGCCACCTTTAATGCCATAAAGGTGGTGTAAACAGCCGGAGTAAAGCTTCTGACGTTAAACCGCAGGGGCGGCCTTCAGATCCGCAGGGGAGGTGAAGGCAAAAACGCTTGATCTTCTTCATGGCCGCAGGGGCGGCTAAGTGCTTCCATTGGGGCGGATCTTCAATGCTCTTCAAACGTCTGACCCTTCGACTTCCTGACGTTTCTGATGCCAAGCCGCCGGGGCGTCCCTATGTCAACGCAGGGGCGGTGACACAGCCTCTTCGTCTTCCAGCTCCCAGGTTGAGGCGTAGGCAGGGGCGCAGTGGAAGGCGCAGGGGAGCTGGTCTTTGTTTCTTCAGGGCAAATCATTGTAGGGGCGCCAAGGAGTGGCGCAAGGGCGGTGACACACTTCATGGCCGGCGCTGGCGAAGGCGCATGGAGCGCTCCGGTGTAAGGCATCACCTGCAGGGGCGGTGACAAGGTTCCGCTGGGGCGGTGAGGCAACATAAGCTTTGCTTCGTGAACGATCTTCACTCCTAAGTGCTTATAACTCCTTCCTTAGCTTCTTTTAGTCTTCTTCTTCTGGACCAAGGAGTTAGTAGCATAAACCGACAGAAATGCAATAAAAAGACTCTAAAAACTATCCTAAATGATAGTGATTCCATCACCTATCAAACTCCCCCATACTTAGACCTTTTACTCGTCCCGAGTAAAACAAATGACAACAACTAGACTCAAAGGCCTCAGGAAGCATGGGTAAGCAAGAAAGACAATGAAAACAAGAGAAAAGCCAACAAAGAAAGAAGGAAAAGAGAGGAAATGTGAGAAAAAAGGGAGAGACTACCATCCTTATTGCTCCAAGAGTGGCCTACCCGGACAACCTCCTCATGACTCCCCTTCTTATGTCGCCAAACGCCGGAAGGGAATCCTACACTCGATGTCGCTCATTTTGCCAAGGCGCCCTTTCGGGTTTTCACCTTGCCACTCTTCTTCTTTTCTCACTTGAACTCACATCCCTCAAGTCCAATTTTGCACCAACCTAAGGTTGGTCGGACTACCTTCTTTTTACCTAAACTGCCCTTTTGGGTTTTTGGTTTATCCAAGGATTTTCATGCCTTTTTTTTCATTTTCTTTGGCTTTTTCTCTTTTTTTTTTGTGAATTACAATCTGAATTCAAAATGCAAAACAAAAAAACTCAAACTCAAATGAACTATACAAGCAATGATAATGTCCTCCCCCCATACTTGAAGTACACTTTGTCCTCAAAGTGGCAATGAGGTAAAGATAAATGTGGGAGAAAGGAAGAGAAATGTACCCCTCAGTGGGATGGTCCGGATGGACCACCTGGACCCTGCTCCGGTGAGTAAGGAAAATAGCGGAAGAAGTGCTCCTGCCGGCGGTAGATGTCATCTATGCGGTCTTGTTGAGCTGTCATCCGGCGGCCAAAAGAGGTCTCAAAACTGGCCTGCCAAGCCAGCTGCTGAGCCTCCAACTGCTGTTATTGGGCTTCCTGCCAAGCCTCCTGCCTCTGGTCGAAGTGGGAGGTCATGGAGGCAGAAAAGCTCGTCTTCCAGCTCTGCTGCTGCTCCAGCATAGTCTTTTGGTAGTCGGACTGCCAGCTCCGGTGTTGGGTGGTCATAGCCGTCATCTGCGCCTGAAGGTTCGCCAGGGCCGGGTCCTCCTCTAGTGCCGCAGTGGGCATCTCCTTGTCGTCGTCGGAAATGGGCAGGTGCTCCTCCTGATGAGCCCGGCTGGAGCTGGCAGCATGCCTCTCCACAATGGCCATTAGTGGCCTCCTCGGCACGAAAGGATCTGCCGGAATGTAGAGCTCGGAGAGCTCACCTCCTAATGGTAAGTGCTTCTGCTAGGGCAGATCTTCAATGCTCTTCAAACGTCTGACCCTTCGACTTCTTGGCGTTTCTGACCCTTCGTCTTCCAGCTCCTAGGTTGAGGCGCAGGCAGGGGCGCAGTGGAAGGCGCAGGGGAGCTGGTCTTCGTCTCTTCAGGGAAGGTCACCGCAGGGGCGCCAAGGAGTGGCGCAGGGGCGGTGACGCACTTCATGGCCGGCGCTGGTGAAGGAGCAGGGAGCGCTCCAGTGTAAGGCGTCACCCGTAGGGGCGGTGGCAAGGCTCCGCTGGGGCGGTGAGGCAACAAAAGCTTTGCTTCGTGATCGATCTTCACTCCTAAGTGCTTATAACTCCTTCCTTAGCTTCTTTTAGTCTTCTTCTTCTGGACCAAGGAGTTAGTAGCATAAACCGACATAAATGCAATAAAAAGACTCTAAAAACTATCCTAAATGATAGTGATTCCATCACCTATCAAAGTGACACTTCTCCCAATTCAAAACGAGATTAGTGTCTTCACAAAGTTGTAACACTAGAGGAAGGTTAGCCAAACAGTTATCACAAGAGGAACCATATACCGAAAAATCATCAATGAATACCTCCATGATCTCCTCAATGTACTCGGAGAAGATAGTCATCATACAACGCTGAAAAGTAGTTGGTGCATTATACAATCCGAATGGCATCCTCCGATAAGCGAATGTCCCTCATGGACAAGTGCAAGTGGTCTTCTCTTGATCATCCGGATGGATAGGAATTTGAAAGAAGCCATATAACCATCTAAATAGCAAAAATGGGAGTGTTGTGCTAACCGTTCAAGCATTTGGTCAATGAATGGAAGAGGGAAATGATCCTTTCTTGTGGCCAAATTCAACTTCCTATAGTCAATGCACATCCTCCAGCCCGTAATGGTCCTAGTAGGAATCAACTCATTGTTCTTGTTTGTCACAATGGTCATCCCACCCTTCTTGGGAACTACATGAACCGGACTCACCCATTTGCTATCCGATATGGGAAACATGATACTTGCATAAAGCAACTTAAGAATCTCCTTCTTGACAACCTCTTTCATGATCGGATTTAACCATCTTTGAGGTTCCAGTGAAGTCTTGTGATCATCTTCCATTAGTATCTTATGCATACAAAGAGAAGGCTTAATACCAACAAGATCATCAATAGTGTAACCCAAAGCCTTTCTATGTTTCCTCAACACAAGCATTAACTTAGACAACTCATCTTCAAAAAGAGAAGCACTAACAATGACGGGATATGTAGAATCGGACCAAGGAAAGCGTATCTCAAGTGAGTTGGGAGTGGTTTAAGTTCTAAGACATGAGGTGCTTTCAGTTGTGGATATGTACCTTCTCTCTCTAGAGAAGAGGACTTAGGTCGAAGTGCTGGATCGATGTGGTCCTCAATTGACTTCATCTCGCTTGATGTCTCGGTCGTGGACCGAGATGATGGACCGAGGTGTTCTTTAGAGAAGGTCACCTCGCTAGCTCCGGAAACTGTCTCGGTCGAGGTATTGGAACTGTGACCGAAACCTAATGTGTTTTTCGTCTCCTAAATGAGATCGTCGAATCCAGCTCCTGGATTTGCTTCCAATGCCTCCAAGCTTCGTGCATCTACATCACACAAAACATCTACACCTTCCTCCATCATACTAAAACTCAAAACTTTCTCAAGAGGATCTTTAACAAGGATAGAGCTCACCAATTCTCGAGAATCTTCTTCATCATAGATGTTGAAGATATCGTCTTCCAAAGGTTCCCCCTTCATTGTAGCCAAAAGTGCAAACTCCACATGATCGCCACCAATGTGGAATTTCAACTTGGCGTTCTTACAATCAACGTTGCAACCCGATGTTGCTAGAAATGGTCTTCCGAGAATGATAGGAATGGGATAATCTGCAGGAATGTCCAACACAACAAAGTCTATAGGTATGTAGAAATTACCTAGCTTAATGGGAACATCCTCCAAGATTCCAACGGGGAGGGTAATGGAACGATCCACCATGTATAACGTCATCTTCACGGGCTTAAGGTCTCCAAGGCCGATCTTCTCACAAAGAGCTAGAGGAATGATGCTCACACTAGCTCCTAGATCGCAAAGTGCATCATAAGTCACATCCCCAACTTGGATGGGAATGCAAAATGAACCGGGATCTCTCAACTTAGATGGCATCTTCTCCTTCATGATTTGAATGAGCTCCGAAGATCTAGAGGTCATTCGTTTCTCCAAATTCTTCCAGCTTTCTCTTTCTTGACAAGATCTCTTTCAAAAACATCTCATATGTGGGCGTTCCTAGGATAGCATCAATGAAAGGGATGTTAATATGTAGCTTATTCATAAGGTCAAGAAACTTACCAAAGTGCTTGTCTAGATGTGCCCGCGCCCTAGACTGAGGGAACAATAGTGGAGGTTTATAAGTAGATGGTGGAACATAAACATCACCCTTTTCTTTTGCTTTCTAGGGCTCCATCTCGGTTGGCACCTCGACCGAGGTGTTACTCGTCTGATCGTGGTCCGACAGAGGTATTGGATATGCAGTCGTCAATCCACTGGTTGTTGTGATTGCCATGACTTGCCCTTTCTAGTTGCTCTCTGTCCTTCCTGGAAGTTTATCAAGATCTCTTGGTGCTTCATTAGCCTTGTTGAAAACTTGTTGTTCAAAGGCTTTTTGTGCCTTCAAAAACGAGTTCATAGAAGTCTCCATAGCGTTGAGCTTTATCGGAATAGCTTCCAGCACAGCGTCCGGCTTCTCCTTGGGCTGCTGGGATGAGCTTGATGATGGCTCATAGCTCCTCAATGGAGTAGAAGAAGAAGAAGAAAAGGGGGGTTAAGAGCATTTTCAGCATGAGAATAAGAGTTACCGGGATTTTGTTGATTTGATCTTCAACTGTTGTTGAAATTCCTGTTGTTGTTGTTCCTTAGCCCTTGATAGTTTCCTCTCCCCACATATCCAACATCTTGCTCCTTTTTAGTTTGAGCTAACAAAAGCTCCTTCAATGTTTTGACTTCATAGTTAAGCGTGGTGAGTTGAACAGCACTTAAATGTGTAAGGCTTGTATCCGGAAAGCTAACTCGCCTCACTCCATCTTCAACTCTTCGATGGGAGTATTTCTCCATGTGTAAAGCTTGCTTCTCAATAAACTCCCAAACTTCATCAACTGGTGTATCCATAAAAGCTCCAGCAGAAAGTGATTGAAGTTTGAATTAAGTTTCCTCATCCAACCCCTTGAAGTAAATCTCTAGCAACTCGATCTTTGGAATCCCATGGTGAGGGCAATCCAATAGAAGGTCCTTGAACCTTTCCCATGACTTGAACAAACTTTCTTTATCCTTCATAACAAAAGCATTGATCTTACCTCACAATTCAGCGGTCTTTGATGGGGGAATAAGCTTAGTAAGAAACTTCGTAGTCATCTCTTTCCATGTGTTAACTCTTCTTGCTGGAAGGGATTGATACCAAGATAGCGCCTTGTCTTTCAAAGAGAAGTAGAAGGCCTTAGCTTGTAGTTGTTGTTCTCCACTCTTGATGTTCTCAAAGTCTCCATAAGGATCTCATAGTTTTGAATGTGTTGATGTTGAGATTCTCTTTTCATACCTCCAAATTGACATTGTCGAATCATAGTTAGAACTTGAGGTTTAAGCTCATAATCATGCTTAGCTGGATCTCCTAGATTAACTCCTGGATGCCGCACTTGCTGATTCGGGTCCATCCTTTTACCTAGGGTTTGCGGAGCTCCAGCAAAAAGGTCACCTCAGTCAACCATAACCGGCAACTAGGGTGGTGGGTGTATCTCGGCAGGTGCAACTAGGGCTGGATCCTACCTCGGTCGAGCAACAAGGACCGGTCGAGGTTGAATCTGAGCTCGTAGAGCGGCCATATCAGCTTGAATCTCTTCAGTTCTTGCACGAGTCTCTTCTTTCTCTCTCTATTCTTCTTTACGGAGGCAAAGTTGTTCCAATGCCTCCTCTAGTTCGGGATCGTAAGAAACGATTTCCTTTCCAGCACGAGTTCTTCGCATAAACCTAAAGAAAGATCCTTAGAAATCACTCAAGTAAAGTAATCAATAGCAACAAGGGAAACAACCCTAAAACACAACCGAAACCGACTTGGTCTTGACCAAGTCCCCAGCAACGGCGCCAAAAACTTGTTTGCTCTCAGACGTGTGTGTATGGTGAACGATATAGCTTTAAATTTATAACCTAAAATATAACCCTGAAACAATATGCGAACCCGCAGTGTACGGATCAATTGTAATAACACCAAAAATACTCCAGGGTCGAACACAAGGACTATGGTGAAACAAAGCTCGGTAATTCAGGTTGTCAATAAAAAACAAGCAACAAAGCAAAGATATCAAAGATGATGTAATAATCAAATTACTGGGTAAGTCTCACTACTCACTATCCCAAACCAAAGATCCTCTCATCAGGTTAGTCTCAAGGTACTAAGGAAAGGAACTATAATCTCAAATCAACACACCACCCAAGGGGATAGAACTAACCTTTACCGGGTAAGTCTCAGGCTAACTCTCAAAGATGGGATGAAGGCACACTAAACCCCTAACAAAGGATAAACCTTTATTACCTAACACTCATGATCTTGGGTATACAAGCAAAGGAATCACCGGGTAAGTCTCATCCTAGGCTTGCGTATCGGCAAGGAAAGGTATAACAAGGATAGGATTTGGCAAACTGAAACCTCAACTCAGATAAGGATCAGGAAAGGAATCGCCTCGCTCAGTTCATGTTCCATCGCGGTCGAGATGTTCTATAAACTAACCGAGGTGAGGTTCGGTTAAGGTAAGGCTCGAGCTTTCAGGGTCCACAGAGGTAAAGGCTCATTCCTTCATCGTATTTCCCACAACTTTCAGCCAATCAGCCTAGAATCGCACAAAGAACATAGCCAATTAATAATCATCATGATAACAATAATCAAATATATGAAAAGGGAAACAATATCCAAACAAGAAAACCTTAACACAGAGGTCTCAATAACTCAATCAAACAATCAATCAAACAATTAAACTGTGTTCCTCAATCACAAACCAAAAGACAACAATCAAACAATCTAAGAAAGCCTTACATCTTCCTTCAAAGCCTTCAACTTTATCTTCAAAGCCAACTTCCTTCCTTCCTTAGAATATCTTCAATCTTTCAAACCAACCAACTTTCTTCCACTTCCAGATCTAAAACATGCTTCCATCCAGAAAATCCATCGAAAGATATAGAAAAAACACTTGCCAAAAATAAAAGATCTTCAGCCAAGAATAAAAGATCATATGGGATGTGCGCCGTTCGCCTCGGTCCAGCCTAGCGGAAAGATCACCTCGATCGAGGTGATACTGTAGCCATCCGAGGTGATCCTCATGTACGTGTAAATCTCTCTAATGTGGTCCAAAATCAATCTTGTGTCCAACTTCCATGGTTCCTAAACCTTTCTTGTAGCTCCTTAATGTTCCATAATGTAGCTCCAATGACTCCTTAGACTCCTTAGCTCCATATCGCTCCAAAACGTGTTATTTTCCCTACAATCACAACAAAACTAGGTGTAGACCTCGATTCTTGTAAAGGTAAACAAAACAACATAATGATCAAGAATATACATCCATGCTTGCAGATTTATGAAGATAAAACGTCCAAACCAATCACAAAATATAGACTATAATACATGCTATCAACGAGTGTATTAATATATACTTGATCATATATTTTCCGTAAATTATTTTCAAAATAGTTCGGGAAGTTTTACGATACGGAAATTTCGTTCTGGTTTATTTTGATCGAGTTTATTTAATCCCGAATTTCTATATTATTTAAAATGGTTAGTTTACTTTTATATTTTTTATTCCTTCTCTTTTCTCCTTTTTCTTTCCATATGTTTATTTCTTTGCGTGTTTCTTCCCAACTAGTTAGCATGCTCCCCCGACCCCTCGCCACCTCTGACGGCGCCTCTACACTCTGACCCTTCGCTCACCCAACTTCAACCTCACTTACCTCTCTGATGATCTGCAATTACCTCAACTCTCAACTCTCCATGTCCTCAAGTCCTTGGTTCTCTGTTCTCTTACCCTCTCGCCTGCTTCCCTTCATTGAGACTAGGAGGAAGCACATATACTCTTCTGCCTTATGCCCCTCGGCCCTTCGATCACCTCACCTTTGCACTCAACACCAGCCTCTTTCTCACGCGGCCCTCCATCCTAAAGCACCTGCTTCCCTCTGTTCTTGGCAAGCTCCGTTGAAGAAACCACCAACCCCTTCTTGTTGTCGCCAGGAAACAGCAAACAGAGGGAGAAATGCCATCGATGTCGCCCTATTAAAGCCGGAGGAAGCAATTGCCTCCCCTACCACCGACGAAGCCCGCCGGAGTGCCCTCTCCACCGATAACCACCCCCTCTCCTCTGTTTGAGCCACTGCCATTGTAAACAAACGCCACCTTTCCCCGACCTTCATCCGCGGTAGCCGGAAACCGCCTCGACGACCCCGGAAGAGCTCCACCGGAGACCCTGCCGCCTTTTTGCCGCTGCAAGCTTAGAGTTTATGATGTTAGTGCTTGGTGAAGTAATGAGTGGATCTTTCAGTGATTGTGGTTGGAGAAATTTCACCTAGCATTCTCCACGGTCCATACTAGTAGTGTTGTGAAGATTGTTCATGGAATACCAAGACATGCTTAAGGTGACCACCAAGAGTAAGAGAAGGCCGAAGTTTTGAAGTTTGTTGTCGATATGGGATGTACAAGAAGTACATGAAAGATTGAGGTCCGACCCTCTACGGTTGGTTTGACAATTGCGTAAGAAAATGAAGTTCTACAACTACTCGAAGGAATGATGCAAGCTTAGGTAGAATACAAAGAACTCCCCCAATATGTTGGGATGTCCGGGAAAGCGAAGAAGATAAGATCGATTTGTTATAAGACGTTATTATGACTTACAGTTAGGATGCTTATGGCCACACATAAGTATGAGTTCTAATAAGGTTATTGGACCTTTTTGAAATCTTAACGCGAGTTGGGAAAGTGTTTTACCGGTTTGCGTGGCTGCCAATAGTAGAGGGTGTTCACCCGGTGTTTCATGTGCATCAATCGAGAGAGTACATACATGACTCGAGACATGTTGTCAGTCATGAGGATCCAGTGGCAGACAAGGAACTGATGAGGCTAACTAGAAGACGGAGGTTAGTATCTTTAGTTGAATTTTACGCTGAGCTAGTAGCATCGATAGAATTGACGGGCTAGACCTAGTTCTTCTCTTGGTTGAGTTATGTGCAAGTATGATGTTATGTGTAGTTGTGTCCTGTGTGGGAATGTGTTATATGATCTGATATATCTTGCGGTGGTAGTCTAAGTAGTTTGTGTATATAGATTAAAAGGTTTCAACCTTCTTAGAGTGAGAGTTCTTACCTCGGTCTTAAGGGACCGAGAAGTTCGCCGTGTGACAAGTTTCGGGACGAAACTTGTTTTTAGGGGGATCTGATATAACGCCCCACTTTTTAGGCACGTTTGCGATATTTATTTTTCCGGCTTTTATCGATACCTTTAGGAGTCTAAGAATTTTTACGAGCATTTTCAGTTGTAAATTTGAATTTTATGAGTGTATGAATATATACTTGATCATATATTTTTCATAAATTATTTTCAAAATAGTTCGGGAGGTTTTACGATCCGGAAATTTCATTCTGATTTATTTTGATCGAGTTTATTTAATCCCAAATTTCTATATTATTTCAAATGGTTAATTTATTTTTATTTATTTTTATTCCTTCTCTTTTCTCTTTTTTCTTTCCCTATTTTTCTATCTTTGCGTGTTTCTTCCCAGCTGGTGAGCATCCGCTCCCCCGACCCCTCGCCACCTCTGACGACGCCTCTACACTCCGACCTTTAGCTCACCCAACTTCAACCTCACTTACCTCTTTGATGATCTGCAATCACCTCAACTCTCAACTCTCTATGTCCTCAAGTCCTTGGTTCTCTGTTCTCTTACCCTCTCGCCTGCTTCCCTTCATTGAGACCAGGAGCAAGCACATATACTCTTCTACCCTATGCCCCTCGGCCCTTCGATCACCTAACCTTTGTTCCTCCCTTCTATGTTTGCACACAACACCAACCTCTCTCTCACGCGGCCCTCCATCCTAAAGCACCTACTTCCCTCTGTTCTTGGCAAGCTCCTTGAAGCAACCACCAGCCCCTTCTTGCTGTCGCCAGGAAACAGCAAACAGAAGGAGAAAAGCCATTAATGTCGCCCTGTTGAAGCCGGAGGAAGCAGTTGCCTCCCCTGCCACCGTCGAAGTCCGCCGGAGTGCCCTCGCCACCGACAACCACCCCCTCTCCTATGTTTCAGCCACTGTCACTGGAACAAACTCCGCATTTCCCCGACCTTCATCTGCGGCATCTGGAAACCGCCTTGACGACGCTGGAAGAGCTCCTCCGGAGCCCCTGTCACCCTCCAGTGCTGCCCTTTTGCCGCCGCCCAGCGTTCCTCTTTCCCCTTCCCCAACAATGCTACGAATCGGGTTTTAAAACCCTTTGGGTAATTTAAAATCGGGCTCCTCTTTTTATACGTAATTACAATATGTACCCCATGTTTTATATTTAGGTTTTTAGCCCAGTTTTAGAATTTATGCAATTATGGCCTCACTGGATTAATTACGGATTTTGGCATATTTCTTATTTACAATTTATAACCCAAATTTTGAGATTTAACTATTATACCCTTTGTTGGATTATTTATAGAATATGGGGTTTGGAACGTTATAATTTTCCCCGGAAAATGTGTTAGCGGTTTTGAACCTTGGATTTTGATTAAGGGGATATTCTTATATTTATATATATATTGGGTAATTTATCCGGAAAATGTGTTAGCGGTTTAGGTTGGTGCTGGGTTCGGAAGCGCCCCGATTAAGGCCAATGAATCCATGTCGACATCCATTAATCGTCTTTCGTCTTTTGACGTCACGTGAGTACCCTCTCCCCCGAGCTTTTGATCTTACCTCGTTCTAGTTATGTTTAGTAGTATCACTGTAATAGCTAGGATTTCCGAATTCTAATTAATATTGATTAACTTAATCATTGATAGTAATTGACATATAACTCGCGAAGTTTGCGTAAGTGATGAGTATAAGTCCCACCGTTATGTTCCTGGCGTAATTTTGGGCTTATGGGGAAATTTTCACTTTTCCCCCGGGTAATTATTTGCACCCTCTGGTATTATTTGGAGCATTTGGGAGCTCCAATTAATAAATATACAGTTGAGAGAAATGATCAGGACATTGGACATGTCCTAGCTATGAAATAACATGGAAAGGCAAAACGGCCAAAAGCTTCGCTATTTCGTTTCTTAACGGCTAATAAAGACGGCTTAGGACTACAAGTTTTTCGAGACAATTGTGGAATAATTATCCCTATAATTTTCAAGATTTATTGTTCCGATTTCGAGAAGTTTGGAGAAGGGGTTCAACCCGCCTTTGGATCGGTTAAAGGATAATTATCGACTTCGCTAAAGGATAATTACTTCACTATAAATAGCGGAAAATCGTTTATTAATTCATTTCCTTTCACGTTTCCTCGTAAAAGCTCTGATTTCTCTCAAAAATTTCAAACTCATATCTACTCTCCGTTTCTAATCCGATTTCAATTCCGTTTGAGTTTCTGGATTCCTCTCTTCATTCTCTTCATATCAGTACCGGGTTTCTGCATTTCCGAGCACATAAAGACCTGGTCGAGTATATATGTCACCAGGACGGTTCCGTCGCTCAGTTTCCGGTGAATTTAATGTTGTCCATGCGTAGCTTGCGTCGTTGTGATTCCGAATCTTCTTTCAGATCGTCAATCGGGTTAGTAACGAATAAGTTATATATTTATTCATTTTCCGTACTGCAATTTGGCCTAAATTGACCTTAGGCTTGTCTAAATGGATAATTAGAAATTCCATTATGGTCATTATATTATTCTGGTGTTTGTGGGTTGTTTGTTTGATGAAATCTGAAGACAGGTGGGTTTAGAAATGGCCTGCGAGCAAAACGTTATTCTGGTAAAATTTAATTAATTAATTAAAGGTTAATTAATTAAATTAGGATTAAATTTGAGATTGAGGAATACTGATTAGATGCATACTAGGTGTCAGAATGAGTTGAGGATCATGCTGATGTTATGGATATCGGTTTTGGCTTTAAGGTTTAGTATGTGTACGAGTATGATGAGATGTTATGTTGAGGATATGTCTTAGGCATTTATGAATGTGTTGAGGATCTAAGGTTTAGATTTGAGATATAGTTGGTTCTGGTTATGGAGACGAGTCTCCTAACCTTTGCAATATGTAATGATGTGTGCCTTGCTATTGCAGGTGTTGATTACTTTCCCAAGGGGAATCTGTGACGTGGTAGAGGTTACGAGTACTTCATGTAAGTCCGTAGGACTTACTTAGCGTTCAGTTGTGGATTGGGGTGATTGTAATGGTTGTGTGTGTTCATATGGTTGTGCATTTATAACCTAAACCGGACTAGGATGACCATTTATTCCTTTAAATGGCCCAAGTGTATTATAACGGGTCGTGACCGCATATGCCTCCGCTCGAGGGTAGGAGGGGGTGCCCGGAAGCCAGTAACACAGGGGGGACGAGTGATGATCACTCCCATGCAAAACCCCTATGTTAACGGGGAAAGGGACGAGGTTCTTTAGGCTCCTCATGTCACAAAATAAGTTGAATTAGTAATGGAATAACGTAATTGAAGATAATAAATGAATGTGTGTGTGGCATTGCATGTGTGATGTGTGGATATGTGTTTGTGCTATTTCCTTCATTCTTATTCATTGTTGTAGCTAACGGTGTATACCATGTTGTAGATGATCTGCAGGTTAGGAAGGCTGCAGAGTGAGCCAGATGGGGTGACAAGCCGAGGATTTCTGTACATTAGGGTTGCGTGGGATATAAAATATTTTGTATTTGATGTTGTGCAGGCTGCTTTTGTACTCGGCTTGATGTTGTAAAACCCTTTTGATGTTTCTTATACAGTTTTATGTATTTTGGTTTTAATCTACCTGTGCCTTGTTGTAAGATCCAATGAACTTGTTGTTAGGCTAGGGTCAGGATCCATTGTGAGATCTTAGCCCAATGTGACACTCCGAGTCCCCCGAATTTGGGGTGTTACAATCATGCTAGGTTAGATCTAGCATAACCTAGAGTGAATGCCAAGTAGTGGCTTTAAACGTTAGGTGAGTGTTTGAAGATTGTGAAATGTTGTAAGGCTTGAGTTGTTGATATTATCTTGTGAGGTTGTTTATGGCTTTGAGTTGTATGTTGAGCTTGTGAGAATTTAAGGGTTGAGGTTGTAGGATTGTTGAGGTTGTGGACTAGTACGTGAGTATCCTAGCATAGAGTGCTAGAGTCAAGATCATCGAGACTAGGAACGAGTTGTCCTAGTATCTGAGTTGTACGACGTGGTATAAGTCATTTGGGCTAGAAGTTTAAAGACTTCTATCATGAGAGATAGATGTTGTTATTTTGCCTCATTTGGTCAGGTTGAGGGTATCTTCCTACAGGGAGCGGAGTGTGGTATATTTTTGGGTTGAGCGTTTGTGACAGGTAAGTCTCCGGACCCACTTAGCTCGTATTCTTTGTATTAGTTTTCATGTGTGTTTGGTGGTGTGTGTTTTATTTTTTATTATAACAACTAAACCGGTAATAGGACCACCGACTTTATATTATT
Source organism: Fagopyrum homotropicum (assembly GCA_033239125.1). Lineage (NCBI taxonomy): Eukaryota > Viridiplantae > Streptophyta > Magnoliopsida > Caryophyllales > Polygonaceae > Fagopyrum > Fagopyrum homotropicum. The sequence goes on along the minus strand of BSWB01000005.1, from coordinate 82,790,236 downwards.
TTAGCCCAAGTGTATGATAACGGGCAGTGACATCATCTGCCTAGCTCTTGCGAGAGTCTAGGACGTTCTCGGCAACTAGCCCATGCGGGTGGAAAGTCGGATGCATCAGTACCATTCGTTGCCAGTAAGTAGGGACCGAGGCGAGTTTCGGGAGATTCTCGTGTCACAAAAGAAGTTGAATTAGAATGGGATATGACTTAATAATAAAAAGATAACAAATCGGATTTGTGTGTTTTGGAGTATGATGTCCGTTTATGATGATTTACTTGTGTTTGTGGCTTCCACCTTTATTCTAATACTTTGAATATGAGCTAACGGGTTTATACCGATTGTTGTAGATTGCCTTGCAGGTTAGTAATGCGGCCGAGAGATCTGGAAGAGTGGGTTGTCGGGGTTCCGTACATTTTAGGAGTGGGTTTTAGTTGGAGTTGATTTGTGTATTGTTATTCGTTTTTTGTGTTTGTATTCCACGTGTATGGTGTTTGGTTTTTGGTTTGTATCTCGGCTGAACTCTTTGTTTGTATGCTTTCGGGTTTTATTACGTTGCATACAAATGTATTTCGGTTTTGGCCTTTATTTGTGTCTTGTTGCAAGATCCGGTGAAATTGTTGTCAGGCTAAGGGTCGGGACCCATTGTGAGGTCTCCGCCCGTAGCATCCCGAGTCCCGCAAATTCGGGGTGTTACACAAACTGGCTTTGACGGATCATTTGGATGACTTGGGAACGGAACTCAATCATGATCAGCTAGAATTCCAAAATCCACTCCAAGACGACACATACGTTGCGTCCATCCTTTGATCAAGAGTTTGTGGTTCTCCCACAAACGGATCAACTCTAACATTCCTCATAGGAGGGTGAGGTACAACAACTCGTGGTTGAGGATGGGGTGTAGCAGTAGGCGGATTCGATGGAGGTATCTCCACGCGGACGTTTCCTCCTCTTTCAAGGAGCATGCCTCATATTGACTTGTATCTCATCCATTCTTGCTCTAAGTGCATCAAAGTCTTCTTGCTCTATTGCTCTTTTCTGAAGCAAGTTGTAGTGATTCCATATGTGCTTACTATGGCCCGGAAAAGATATTTTGGTATACTCTCGAAGAAGAGGGAAGTTGTATGACAAGTTGTCTCGGGATGATGAACCCCAAAGGATGGGAAAGAAGTCACAAGTTTTCTTGGATGTGATGGTCGTTTCCGGATTTGTGGAGAGATTCTCCAAAGTAACACCATTTATGGATAACCTACTCCGGATGACAATGAAGTATTAAGTGGGACAAAAATTGACAATAGAGTTGTTGAGAGTTAAGAGGATATTCATTGGTGCATCTGTTTTGAAATTGCCTCGAGGTATCGGTTTGAAGTGTACAAGTTATTCTTCGAGACAGGGTTTTGATTGAATATTGAGGAACGATGTAAAAGTTATAGTATACGTGTCTCGTTAGTAGAAGCAGTGTGAAGCAAAGTACATCCTTCATTATGTTCGCTCCCAACGGTGTGTGCAAGCTTTAAATTTATAACCCTAGATGTAAGCTTAAAACAAGGATGCAAACCCGCAGTGTACGGGTCAATCGTAGTAAAAAGCAAGGAATTCCAGGGGTCGATCACAGGGACTTAGTGAAACAAAGTCGGAATAGGTAAGCTTTAGCAATTACTAACCACAAAGCAATTAAAACAATCAAAGATGATAAAAGTCAATAAACGAAATATGCAATTCTAGGGATTAAAGCATCTAGTTGTGGTTCCAACTCAAGATCTAAAGATAAGCGGACAAAGCTGAGATTTTTGCATAGGGAAGGTGTTACTAAAGTGGAATAGATCACCGGGTAAGTCTCACTAATTACTAATCCCAAACCGTAACTCCTATTACCGGGTAAGTCTCAAGGAATTAAGATAAAGAACTATAACCTCAAACAAACACACCACCTAAGGGAATAGAATCAACCTTTACCGGGTAAGTCTCAGGCTAACTCACAAAGATGGGATGAAAGCACACTCAAACCCCAATAAAGGATAAACCTTTATTACCTACACTTATGATCTTAGGTAAACAAACTAAGGAATTACCGGGTAAGTCTCATCCTAGGCTTGCGTTGAACCACAAAAGGTGTAATAAGAATAGGATTTGGCAAACTCTAACACTTAACTGTCAGTTTCGGAAAGTCACCTCGGTCAGCCAAATTCCACCCCGGCCGAGATGTTCATCGACTGAGCGAGATGCTTAGGGTTAAGGTAAAGACTCGAACTTTCAGGGTCCTACTGTGATTAAGATTATTCTATCATTGTTTTTCCCACAACCTTCAAAAAGGTTCTTCAAATCTCCCAACTGGAGTATGGCTGCAGCGGTGTATTCGGATGTATGCAGGCTGTTCCGAGTGATAGCGGATGTCGGATTTGTGGGAAATCCGACCCTTTTTATAGGAAAATTACTCTCCAAAGATAAGATATCTTAGAAAGATCTCTTCCCATAAAAATAGGTAAAATATATGATCTATCATATCTTCTTCCTTCCAGGAGCCAAGCCCAAAAATATAAGATCCTCTTTCCAAAGATAAAAGATCTCAGCCAAGAATAAAATATTCTCGCCGCGTCCCAGGTGTTCGCCTCGGTCGAGTCGACTTCTCTGGAACACCTCGGTCGAGGTGAATCTATATTCAACCGAGGTGAATCACGACTGAATGTGAAATCTCTCAATTCTGGTCCAAAGTGAATCTCTAATCCATGGCTATGCTTCTTGGATGTTTCCTTATGTTCCTGAATGTAGCTCCAATGACTCCTTAGCTCCTTTTGCTCCTTTTCGATGCAAAACGTGCCATTTTACCTACGATTACAACAAAACTAGGTGTAGACCTCGATTCCCGCTAAGGTAGATGAAATGGTAATATAATCACATAATATACATACAAACATGCAGATTATTGAAGATAAAACGTCTAAACAAACCCCAAAATATAGACAATAATTCATGCTATCAAAATACCCCACACTTAGCTCTTGCTTGTCCCCAAGCAAGTTCTGCATATAAAATAAAAGATAGAATGGATTATAAGTCATAAAGATCAATGAAAAAGTCTTTCAAAAACATTTTTATGGTGTGCTACAATCATAGATCACTCTAAGAGAATACTTCATGGAATTTAAAATCAAAATATGATCAAAACATTTTATAAATATAAGAAAGTTGTTCATCTTTGCATAAAATCATAGAATGCATAATAAATTATAATCATCGAAATTAATCATGTATAATCCAGTTTAAACCACTAAGTCAAGCAACAAGCTCGAGGTCTCAAGGGCTTCCCAAAAGAAAGGTCAAGAAACGTGTAGGGTAGGGATGTATATAGGTAATGTGGTGCTAGAATCCGGGAAAAGGATATACTTCACTTTCACTTTGACTTTCAATATCTTCCACCAATAAGTTTTGCTTATTCCACACTTTTTCTTTTTTACTTTACTTTTTGGGATGCATGGACAGAGGTGCACAATAACCGAAGCCTAGGAAATCAGCAATCATCAATTTCTTGAGATGCATCAAACCCTTGATGCACATATCATGACCCGTTAGGAATATCGCTCAATCCGACTTTGGCAAGACACAAACACCCGGCTATGTGAATGGTGCCGAGTTACTCATCATCATGATTGACTTCCCCAAACCTATTTATTGCTTTCTAACACTTTCACTTCCAGCCACTTCTCAACTTTTACTTCACTCGCTTTCACCACTTTGCTTGCTTCCAAATTCCCGGATAGGTAAAGGGAGGCAAAAATGTATATGAGGGGCTAAGCATGATCAAGAAGAAGAAGAGAGAAGAATGAATTGCCTTGGTCTTTCTAGGAAGAAAGTGAGAGAACTCATAATGCGGTGTCAACCTTCAAATTCAACATAATTTGGATAAAAACAAAGTATTAAACATGCCAAAAATTTCAAACAAAGCATTTAGCAACTTAAACATATTATAAAACCTTTCAAACACATAAAGATTTCAAAACCAGTCAGTAAACAAGATCTTCCCTGAGATCATATCCAGATAAGAAGCACTAAACGTTTCGAAAACTCTCAGTTAAACCACCTCGGTCGAGGTGTTCTAGGTCAACCGAGGTGAAGCACCTCGTTCGGCCAGAACTGTCCCGTTCGAGGTCAAAAAAAAAAATTTTTAACCAGTTTTTGACGTTTTTTCAATCAAATAACCTGTATGCATGCATGTAATCTCAGATAAAACCATAGAAGCAAAATAAGCATAAATATCTGATAATGTAGAGTCATACATCACATAAGTCAAATAATACATAAACACCCCATACTAGGGACACACTACCCCAGTGGGTCAAAATAAGTCTAAAGAAAATAAAGTACTCACCGGACATAAAGCTGAGCTGCATAATAAATAAGAAAGAAAAATCTTGCAAGCTCTAGTAATCCTGATCCGGTGGTGGTGGTGGTGGTGGAATGTACGGATACTGGGATGGGTCAAACGGATAACCCATAGTCTGCTGAAACTGGATCTCCATCATCCGGCGCTGATAGTGCTGGCCCTCTAGCATCTGATGAGTCCAGCTGCCAAGCTGTCGGTGCTGGTCAGCAAATCTCTCATGGATATCCACAGTAAGGGCAACATAAGAGTCTATCATCTGATCCGTCAGATCATCGATCTGACGGTGAGCCTCTGGATCTCTCTGTCGGCGTACCCTACGCCTAGCAGGTCGGACTAGTGATGCATCCGGCGCGGTCTTAGTATCGTCATCATCTAAATCAATGACCGGCGTAGTCATCCCAGCAGTATCGGTCCCTGTATCCATAGGAACTCCATCATCATCAGTAGTCTCCTCCTCTACCTCATCCTCCTCAGTTGGTGCAGCTGCTGCCTCTCTAGCATCCTCCATCAATGGGATCCAAGCAGTCTGCCAGTAGTAAGGATCATAAACTAAAAACTGGGGTGACCATCTGATCCCCTGTGGTGTAGTCGGCTCCCATGGTATAACTACATACGGTGTAGTGAGTCCTCGGGGAACCAAAATCCGCCGAGTGATCATCTCTTGAAGTCCTAGCGGCTTGGCAGCCGCCACAATGGTACATGCGCTGAGATCCATATCCTGATAGCTAGCAATGTGGGTCACGATGCCCCCGCAGCAGATATCCCCCTTCGCCTTGGCCTTGATCTTGTGCAGGTCCTCTGCCAACATCAAGCCAAAGTCTGGGATCCCTCCAGTCACCATGCAGTAAAGGCTGAAAAGCTCCCCCTGTCGGACCTTCTGGGGCGTCTCAGTACACGCCAGAAGCGTCTCACTAAAAATCCGGTGAGCTAACCTAAATGCTAAGTGAAAAATAATACGCTCCTTAGAGTCTCCAGGGCGCCACCTGTCTGCATGCTCAACTACATGAGCAATTTGACTCCAGAACTCCCTAACTACAGTCCGGGAGGGAAAATCAACAACAGTCGGAGCCGGGAAACCAAAGATGTCCCGTCAGTACTCTAATGGAACTAAGAAGTTCCGGTTCATCAACCGGTACTTCACAGAACGCTCTGTGGGGGGGGGGTAGGTGAAGGAGCTAATGAACTCCAAAGTAGGCTCTAAATAGGCAGGTGCACGGATCTCAGTAAACTGATCTAGCCCTACCATCGAAATCATCCGCCTCAAATCTCCATCCACATGGATACAATCAAAAGCTGAAATGTCCAGGAAGCGTGGTGCAATCACTGGACGGGCGGCAATACGGTCATAGTCGACCTGGTGTCTCTCGTGGATCACCGGTCTATAAGGTCTAGAGGAAGAAGAAGAAGGGGAAGGGGAGTATTTGTCCCTCAGGACAAGCTGTCTATCTGAACTCATTACTCAAACACTCTGTCAGATCACCTCGGTCGGCCTGACACAACTCAAGAACACCTCGGCCGAGGCACAGAACGACTGGACCGAGGCGAATAACTGCGCGAACGAATCTCTCAAAAATCCAGTTCTTTTCCCCCAAAATCACTACAACTGGTTCCTATGGGGTACTTAATCTGTTTCTCAGCAAATGCAAGGGTAACCAAAGCCCAATTCGAAGCGAAACAGTGAAGAGAACGAGATTAGGGTTTTTTTTTCTGATTTTACCTCTAATCGGTCGATTCGGTTCGTTTTTCTTGCAGATTGACGCTTGCACTGGGATCTTATATCCTTTCTTTGCAATTTCGAAGCAAGAATCGTCGAAAACGGTCGAAGAACGGCGAAGCGAGGTGAGGAAGCTGCCGCGGTCGAGGAGAAGGTAAAGGAGGAGAGAGAATTTCAGCCCCCCTTTTATACCTTTTCTGGAACTGCTGTCACCTCGGTCGAGGTGGTCTCGACTGGACCGAGGTGGTACGGACCGAGGTGGATCTTCAGAAACCCTAGTCGCCTCGGTTGCTCAAGAATCATCTCGGTCGAGGTGCTTTGACAGCAACCAAGATGTGCCTCAGTCAAACTCCGTCTTCTCAAATTCTTGAACTTCTGTCCTTCCAGTTATGCTCCTGGTTTGTACTCCTTCCTTAGATGTCACCTGTTGTCTGTCTAGAACGCCAAAAACAAAACAAAACGAAGCAAAAGCAAAAACTATCTAAGCTAGACTAGAAAAAGGGAAAAGAAAGCAATACCTTGGGTTGCCTCCCAAGAAGCGCTTGATTTAAGGTCGCTAGCTGGACCATACGGCATCTCTTAAACAAGGTGGGAGGTATCCTCACCCCATACTTCACCTCCATCATGGGGTGAAGTAAGTAAGTCTATCAAACGCTCCAACAAGTGCAAGTGCTCATTGGATCCATAATGAAACTCCCCCCAAAAGGTTCCGGTTCCTAACTTCACCGGCAAATGGTAGGATCTCCTACGTACAAGCTTGTACGGTTCGGTCCTCACCGGGATCCTACCGGTCTTCCTCTTTTTCCGTGGGACATAAGTTAGTCTTTCGTCCCATCCTTTCCTTAATCGAGAAAACAGCTTCTCGAGAATCCTAGTAGCTTCCCCATCTCTAGCTTGGGGATGATACAGGGTCCTTAGCATGCGAGGGACCCCATACTTGAACAAGAGACACTTCATCGCCTTAACGGTGTAGTGCTTGCAAACTCCACTCCTTATAATCCAAGGAGCATCTTCTTCTAACAATTTCAAGGGAGGTTTCATCTTGATCTTAGGAGGTTCTTTCGGAAGAAACCTCCAACTCTCCGGTGCATTCCTGAAAAATTCGGAAATTTTAATGGGGATTTCAAATGAATTAGGAGAATGTACCTTGTAAAGTTCTCCAAAGCTAGAGACAAGTTTCATGTTGGGTTGATAATCCACACACGAAATCCCTCCCAACTCAGCTGGTCTTTCTTCCACCTTGACCACAGTCTCAGAAATTTGGCCAACGTTCTCCGTATCTTCCAGTTCAACAGATTTTTCCTCCACCTCGTCCGATCTCTCTTTCACCTCGGCCGAGGTCTCAACAGTTAGATCGAAATCTTCCAAATCTTCTTCTCCCTCAAAAGCTTCAGGAGAAACTTCTGGTTTGATTGGAGGGGTGCTTGGAACTTGCAGCACTTCCTTATGCTCCTCTTCCGGCTTAGCATAGGATAGGGTGCTTTCCTTGAGGTCCTCCACCTTCTTCATCAATCTCTCCCATCTTGATTCAAGAGAATCTTCAAGGGGTTGCTCACAAATCTTCTTAGGGACATTCAGTTCATCCCACATTGCAAGTTCATGCTTAATGGCCTCTTCTCTTTCCCATTCATTGTTGAACCAATAGAAGGGGTACTTCTCCTCCAAGTATTCATAATGGTCCGCCCTAGCATTTTGTCTTGCTATCCAGGCTGGATCAAATGTAGTCATCGGAAATCCTGAAAACTACAAAACTCATAGAAAGAGTAGTTAGTAGCAACAGGGGCAAGTGCCCCGAAAGCAAACCGCAATCGGCTCGGTCTAGACCAAGTCCCCGGCAACGGCGCCAAAAACTTGTTCGCTCCAAACGGTGTGTGCAAGCTGTAAATTTATAACCCTAGATGTAAGCTTAAAACAAGGATGCGAACCCGCAGTGTACGGGTCAATCGTAGTAAAAAGCAAGGAATTCCAGGGGTAGATCACAGGGACTTAGTGAAACAAAGTCGGAATAGGTAAGCTTTAGCAATAACTAACCACAAAGCAATTAAAACAATCAAAGATGATAAAAGTCAATATAGGAAATATGCAATTCTAGGGATTAAAGCATCTAGTTGTGGTTCCAACTCAAGATCTAAAGATAAGCGGACAAAGTTGAGATTTTTGCATAGGGAAGGTGTTACTAAAGTGGAATAGATCACCGGGTAAGTCTCACTAATCACTAATCCCAAACCGTAACTCCTATTACCGGGTAAGTCTCAAGGAATTAAGATAAAGAACTATAACCTCAAACAAACACACCACCTAAGGGTATAGAATCAACCTTTACCGGGTAAGTCTCAAGCTAACTCACAAAGATGGGATGAAAGCACACTCAAACCCCAATAAAGGATAAACCTTTATTACCTACACTTATGATCTTAGGTAAACAAACTAAGGAATTACCGGGTAAGTCTCATCCTAGGCTTGCGTTGAACCAGGAAAGGTGTAATAAGAATAGGATTTGGCAAACTCTAACACTTAACTCTCAGTTTCGGATCAGATAAGTCACCTCGGTCAACCAAATTCCACCCCGGCCGAGATGTTCATCGATTGAGCGAGATGCTTAGGGTTAAGGTAAAGACTCGAACTTTCAGGGTCCTACTGTGATTAAGATTATTCTATCATTGTTTTTCCCACAACCTTCAAAAAGGTTCTTCAAATCTCTCAACTGGAGTATGGCTGTAGTGGTGTATTCGGATGTACGCAGGCAGGCTATTCCGAGTGATAGCGGAAGTCGAATTTGTGGGAAATCCGACCCTTTTTATAGGAAAATTACTCTCCAAAGATAAGATATCTTAGAAAGATCTCTTCCAATAAAAATAGGTAAAATATATGATCTATCATATCTTCTTCCTTCCAAGAGCCAAGCCCAAAAATATAAGATCCTCTTTCCAAAGATAAAAGATCTCAGCCAAGAATAAAATATTCTCGCCGCGTCCCAGGTGTTCGCCTCGGTCGAGTCGACTTCTCTGGATCACCTCGGTCGAGATGACTGTGTAGTCAACCGAGGTGAATCACGACTGAATGTGAAATCTCTCAATTCTGGTCTAAAGTGAATCTCTAATCCATGGCTATGCTTCCTGGATGTTTCCTTATGTTCCTGAATGTAGCTCCAATGACTCCTTAGCTCCTTTTGCTCCTTTTCGATGCAAAACGTGCCATTTTACCTACGATTACAACAAAAATAGGTGTAGACCTCGATTCCCGCTAAGGTAGATGAAATGGTAATATAATCACATAATATACATACAAACATGCAAATTATTTAAGATAAAACGTCTAAACAAACCCCAAAATATAGACAATAATTCATGCTATCACATTACTTAGAACTTGCAACAAGAATTGAGGAAACGTAACATCAAAGTTGGTTTGACAAGAACCAAAGCCAATGGTGTAAATTAGAAGCTCGATCTTCATTGTTACAAACTATCAAAGAGAAACATAATGGAAAATGTTGCATTGAGAAGGACCCGAGAGGGAAGTTGAGATTCCGATGTATTGGACCTTTTTGAAATCTTAATGCGAGTTGGGAAAGTGTTTTACCGGTTTGCGTGGCTGCCAATAGTAGAGGGTGTTCACCCGGTGTTTCATGTGCATCAATCGCGAGAGTACATACATGACTCGAGACATGTTGTCAGTCATGAGGATCCAGTGGCAGACAAGAATCCGATGAGACTAACTAGAAGACGGAGGTTAGTATCTTTAGTTGAACTAGTGTATTACCCGCACCTTGTGCGGGTTGAGTTTTAATAAATACTTTATACTTTAAAAATTTATATGTACACTTTTGTAATAAAAAATTTGGGGAATGAAATTAATATTGGTATTATTATTTTTTATTTTCTTTTAAATTTTTTTCTTATAATTAATCATATATTAAATATAATTAATATAATTAGATCACGTTCTTTTACTTAAAATTAGTTATTTATAATATAATTCTTTTATGATTACTTATTAGCTTTAATTAAAAATGTATATGTTTAGAATTTGATTAGAAGATTTACTGAATATCTAAAAAATAGTAAGATTTTAAAAAAGTTATTATAGATTTAGGTATTTGTTTTTTATTTTCTATCAAAAATAACCAAAATTATAACTTTTTAAAAATATTTTTGGAGCTTCGGGAATTGTGGCGTTGACACGTGGCAAATAAGGTCTCTCCTTTAATACATACTAGTGTAATCCCCGTGCCTTGCACGGATTAGTTAATATAATTTTTTAAAAACTTATAAACTTCAACCATATGTAACAAAATATTTTGATTTTAATTTCTATGTTTTTTTATAAATTTTTTTATAAATTAAAATTTCATATATAAAAATCGTTTGTTGAATATGAGGATTGATAACTGAATCCTAAATATTTTAGAACTAACAATTTAAACCCAAAATAATAAAAATATTTAGTTAAATAAAACTATCAAATATAATTATTTTAAAAAAATGTTTAGTTAAATAAAAATGTTTAATTATCAAGTAATTCTTTAACAAAATCTTAATGATAATTCTAATTATCTATTTAAAAAACAATGAATTATTCACTTTTTAAAAATAATTTTTTAGGCTTAGAGAAACGTGGTTGTGACACGTGGAAAAGAGGGCTCTCCTTTAATACATATAAGATATTACGCTGAGCTAGTAGCATCGATAGAATTGACGAGTTAGGCCTAGTTCTTCTCTTGGTTGAGTTATGTGCAAGTATGATGTTATGTGTAGTTGTGTCTTGTGCGGGAATGTGTTATATGATCTGATTTATCTTGCGGTGGTAGCCTGAGTAGTTTGTGTTATAGATTAGATGGTTTCAACCTTCTTAGAATGAGAGTTCTTACCTTGGTCTTAAGGGACCGAGAAGTTCGCCGTGTGACAAGTTTCGGGACGAAACTTGTTTTTAGGGGGATCTGATGTAACGCCCCACTTTTTAGGCACGTTTGCGATATTTATTTTTTCGGCTTTTATCGATACCTTTAGGAGTCTAGATGTTTTTACGAGCATTTTCAGTTGTAAATTTGAATTTTATGAGTGTATGAATATATACTTGATCATATATTTTTCCTAAATTATTTTCAAAATAGTTCGGGAGGTTTTACGATCCGGAAATTTCATTCTGGTTTATTTTGATCGAGTTTATTTAATCCCAAATTTCTATATTATTTAAAATGGTTAATTTAATTTTATTTATTTTTATTCCTTCTCTTTTCTCCTTTTTCTTTCCCTATTTTTCAATCTTTGCGTGTTTCTTCCCAGCTGGTGAGCATCTGCTCCCCCGACCCCTCGCCACCTTTGACGACGCCTCTACACTCCGACCCTTAGCTCACCCAACTTCAACCTCACTTACTTCTTTGATGATCTGCAATCACCTCAACTCTCAACTCTCTATGTCCTCAAGTCCTTGGTTCTCTGTTCTCTTACCCTCTCGCATGCTTCCCTTCATTGAGACCAGGAGCAAGCACATATACTCTTCTACCCTATGCCCCTCGGCCCTTCGATCACCTCACCTTTGCTCCTCCCTTCTGTGTTTGCACACAACACCAACCTCTCTCTCACGCGGCCCTCCATCCTAAAGCACATACTTCCCTCTATTCTTGGCAAGCTCCTTGAAGCAACCACCAGCCCCTTCTTGCTGTCGCCAGGAAGCAGCAAACAGAAGGAGAAATGCCATCAATGTCGCCCTGTTGAAGCCGGAGGAAGCAGTTGCCTCCCCTGCCACCGTCGAAGTCCGCCGGAGTGCCCTCGCCACCGACAACCACCCCCTCTCCTCTGTTTCAGCCACTGTCACTGGAACAAACTCCGCATTTCCCCGACCTTCATCTGCGGCATCTGGAAACCGCCTCGACGACACTGGAAGAGCTCCTCCGGAACCCCTGCCACCCTCCAGTGCTGCCCTTTTGCCGCCGCCCAGCGTTCCTCTTTCCCCTTCCCCAACAATGCTACGAATCGGGTTTTAAAACCTTTGGGGTAATTTAAAATCAGGCTCCTCTTTTTATACGTAATTACAATATGTACCCCATGTTTTATATTTAGGTTTTTAGCCCAGTTTTAGAATTTATGCAATTATGGCCTCACTGGATTAATTACGGATTTTGGCCATATTTCTTATTTACAATTTATAACCCAAATTTTGAGATTTAACTATTATACCCTTTGTTGGATTATTTATAGAATATAGGGTTTGGAACGTTATAATTTTCCCCGGAAAATGTGTTAGCGGTTTTGAACCTTGGATTTTGATTAAGGGGATATTCTTATATTTATATATATATTGGGTAATTTATCCGGAAAATGTGTTAGCGGTTTAGTTTGGTGTGTAACGCTCCGTTTATCGGGTGCGTTCTCGATATTTATTTTATCGATATTTTTAATAACTTAAATAATTTTTACGAGTATTTTCACATTGTACATTAAATTTTTACGAGTTTATATATTTTCCGTATTTTTATTTTACGGAATAGTTCGGAAAGTTTTTCCGTTCCGAAATCCCGTTCCGATTTATTTTATTTATTTTTTTTGATGAGTTTATTCATTTCCACCCTTTCCCATTTATTTATTTTCCTTCTATTTTTTTCCTACCTATGCTTCACTTTCGACCCTTCGCCCCTGATGAACTGCAATGCTACAGTGATCTGATGTGCTGCCTCATCCTTCTACCTCTCCTGACCCCTCATTTGGCTCTCTTCTCTCACGCAACCTCTTTTGTGTACTCTTCCTCTTTGTTTCTTCTCAACCCCCTTCACTGCCTTCTCTTGCAACCCAGTTGCAGCCTCCCATCATTCCATCCAACCTCTACTATCACCTCTCCCCTCTAGGCCGCCAGGAATGCTGCCGGAGAAGGTGCCCTGCCTCGCCTGCTCGCCTCCACCGGAGTCACTACTGTCTTCGATGCGATTCACCACCTGAGGAAGAAATCGGAGCCGCCATCTCCACCGTCTATCCTTGTTTGCGCAAGCCTGAACCGCTGCCTGCGCAGCCCTGAATTGCCTGTGTGTTGTTTTCCCTCGTCCGCCCTAACGCCGGAGCTTGCAGCCGCCGTCCTGCACCGCTTCCCCTGCTGCCAGTTTGAAACCCACGCCGGAGGAGTGCCAGGTGCCCTTGCTTTGCCCTAGCCGGAAGCCATTGCCGCCCTGTCTTCCTCTTCGCTTGACTGCTCGTTCCTCTGGTGAAAAGAAACCCTCCTATAATTTCAGTGCCCCTCCCCCTCTTTTTGGTTAATTTCAAAACTGGCCCATATTGCGTACTTGCATAATCTACCAAGAATTTTGGAATGCATCAATTATGCCCTTGCTATTTTATATAATTATAGTTTCGACCCTATGTTTTGGAAATGTGCAGATTTGCCCTTGCGAGTAAATTAGAGATTTGTCCTAAAGTTTATTTTCGGAAAATGGCCTAAGTTTCTTGAGTTCCATATTTATGGCCCGGAGATTTAATTGCGGATTTTGACCTATGTTTATATAATTGTATAAATCCCCGGAAAATGTTTTTATGAGTTTTAACCTTGGTTTTGAAAACAAGTTTTCCTAAGATTTATATACATTAAATCTTCCGTTCAAATTTAGCATATAAGCTAAATTTTCTTAGCTTTGGTGAAAGGTTCGGAAGCGCTCGATAAAGGCCCAACAAACCCATATTCGACATTCGTCGATTGACTTCCACCTTTGACCCCGAGTGAGTACCTTTCTCGATTTAGTTATATTTAGTATTAATATCGTGCTAAGTTGGATATATCATAACTTAGAGTGAATACCAAGTAGTGGTTATGGACATAAGGTGAGTGTTTGAGGATTGTGAAATGTTTTATGACTTGAAGTTGTATGTTGAGCTTGTGAGAATTTAGGGGTTGATTTGTATGATGTGAGGTTGTGGACTAGAACGAGATTATCTTAGCTTGTATTGTGATGGTTTATGATCTTGCGAGATCATTGGGACTAGAAGTCTAAGGACTTCTAGCATGTGAGAGAGATGTTGATTGTGTGTCTTGTTTTGACTAGGCGTTGAGTGCCTTCCTATGGGAAGTTGAGAGCGGTGGTTAGCGGGATTATCTTTGGGACTAGGTAAGTCTCCGGACTTACTTAGCTCGTATTCGTTGTATTAGCATTATTGTGTGTTGGGTGGTGTGTGTTTATTATTTTACTGTTTTTAACAACTAAACCGGAAATAGGATTACCGACCTTTATATTATTTGGCCCAAGTGTATGATAACGGGCGGTGACATCACTGTCTGGCTTCCCGTGAGAGCTAGGGGGATCTCGGCGACTGGCCCGTGTTGGTTAGACGGTCGGAGGCATCCGACCGTTCCATTGCCGGAAGAAGGGACCGAGGCGAGTTTCGGAGGATTCTCGTGTCACAAAAGAAGTTGAACTAGAATGGGATATGACTTAATAAATAAAGATAATAAACCGGATTTGTGTGCTTTGAGTATGTTGTGTGACTATGTTGAATTAATTGTGTTTGTGCTCTTCCCTTTAATTCTAATGCTTCGAATGTGAGCTAACGGTTTTATACCGAATGTTGTAGTTTGCTTTGCAGGTTAGGCATGCTCCGAGAGATCCGGAAGGGTGGGCAGCCGGGGTCCGTACATTTTAGGAAGGGTTTCGAGTTGGGGTTGTCTTGTGTTTTGGTCTTTCGGTTATTACGTTTCGTGTGCCGCTTGTTTGGCGTTTGGTTTGAATTGTACCTCGACTGAAGTTGTTGTTACATTCTTTTGGGTTTCTCATCGTTTGTATTAAAAATTATTTACGTTTTTGCCTTTATTTGTGCCATGTTGAAAAGGTCCGGTGAAATTGTTGTCAAGTTAAGGGTCGGGACCCATTGTGAGGTCTCGCCCGTAGCATCCTGAGTCCCGCAGATTTGGGGTGTTACAAAAGTGGTATCAGAGCCTTAGGTTGACAACAATGGCACTCGCAATCTTCTAAAGGCCGAATAAGGAATAAACAGAACCCCACAGGTTCTTAGTTTTCGTTTTCAAAATCACATGCATGAGTCGGGGTAGAATGTACGAACCACCACTCCTTTCGCGGATCTCGGCAGCTTAGTTTATTCGATTTTGATATGTATATATATGTATAAATAGATATGGATATGAGGTTTGTAGTTATGCATGATAGAATTTATGTGTATCTTTGTGATTGTATGTTGCATGATGAACTGGATATATGTGTATAGATATATATGTGGACTATAGTACATGTTTAGATCTTGTATTGTTGCAATGGAATGCCGGATATGTTATATTATTAGTTATGTGGACAAAGGACTTATATAGCCTTATATACGGATTCTTATATATATATATATATATATATATATATATATATATATATATATATATATATATATAGTTATATATACATACACATATGGTATACTAGTATTAAACTAGAAGTAGTGGACCTTATAGTTAAGATGATAGGAAGCTATCCTCGCCCTCGGACAAACGCCTTTTTGGGCTTAGGATAGTGTACATACAAGGACGAATATGCTCAAGTATCGAGTTGAGAGTTACGTTCGGGCGAACACCTTGGAGTTCTTGTACTCCTTTAAGAGAATATCGAAGAGGAAGATTAGAGATGACGTAAACGAAGGACAACCAAGTAAAAGAAAACTTGATACAACTTAAGAGAAATTGAGAAGGGGACCATACAAGAAAAAGAAGTAACACAAAGGTGTGGAAGTGGTTACAAAGAATTCACGATTAGAAAAAGACAACGAAACCAATAGGGATAAGAAACATAAGTTCTTCAAGAAGACATGTGGACAACTAACGATGCGAATCGAGGAGGAGAGGGATACATTCTAACAAGGATAAAAAAAAAGGTGACATTCCATTAAGATGTGAAGTTTTCTTTAGACGCTCCTAAGCAATTGAGTCAAGACGAGAAGACTGATTGAACCATTTGCTAAAGATTTAAGATACCGTAAGTAAGCTTACGAGGTACCAAAAAGTAAAGTTTCAATATTACTAGAGTTATGAGAAGAAGTGCATGGTGGGGATTCACGTGAAGTTGACCGAATTCCATTATGATATAAGACTAAGAAACACCAAGAAGGAGGAAGTGTGTATAATTGATGACCCCATGAAGATGAAAGACTAAACGAAGAGCTTTGGTCGAGAGACTTAAGATACCAACCAAGAGGAATGCGAGTGGATGCTAGCTAGGGCTATAATATTTGGGAAGGTGCTCTTGAAAGACACCAAGGAAGAATGATTAAGTCTATGAAAGGGAGTTATATGAAACAGCAAGGCAAAAGAGATATAATTACCTTATAAAGAAGAGGAAGCATGGAATGAAGAAAGAACTAATGAAGTTTAAGACAGAGTACCCTGATAGGATAACCTTCAAGAGTATGCTAACATGGAGGGTAAAAAGAATGGTAAGTTATTGACATTGGAGAAGGTCAGTTATAAGTTAATTGGTGACAGCCAAGAACGCACGTGTTGGTGAGTGTAGAGGGGATGAGTAAACAAGATTATGGCATACAAAGGGATTTGGATGACCTTATGCGACCTTTGTAGGTCATGGATTTGGCATATGGGAGAATGACACGAATTAGAGGTTTTAATGTTTGACCACGGTAAAGGGGAGGTAGTGAATCAAGAAGAAGGTAAGGTGTCATGGAGGTGGTACGTAAACGGGAGTATATAGAGGATGTAGGGTATGAAATGGATGATATGTTACCGCGGGCAAGAGATAAGTCAAGTTTCTAGACTCACACGGAAGAGACATAGTGGCTATGACGTGAAAGAGATGACCTAGATTAGGACAACACTGCAAGTTAAGAGTTTATGATGTAAATGCTTGGTGAAGTCATGAGTGGATCTTCCAATAGTAGTGGTTGGGATTTCGCCTAGCGTTCTCCACGGAGCATACTAGTACGGTTGTGAAGATTGTTCATGGAATACCAAGAAATGCTTAATGTGACCAACAAGAGAAAGAGAAAACATAAGTTTTGAAGTTCAATGTGGATTTGAGATGTACAAGAAGTACCTGAAAGATTGAAACTAGAGTCTCTACAGTCGGTTTGACGGTACATAAGAAAATGTAGTGTAAATTTCTACGCCTACTTGAGGAAAGGATGTCTACGATGAAAGCTGTTGTAAAATACGAAGAGATCCTCCCATATGTCGGGATGTCATAGAAAGCAAAGGAGATTGTATCGATTTGTATAAGGTATGATCGAGTCTTGTAGTAAGACCTTTGTGACTGAACACATGCGCGAGATCAAAAGATGTTACTATGGCCATTCCTTTGAAGTGAGAAAAGGGATTAAGCTGAAATATTGCTTAACCAAGGCTTCAAGAGTCAAAAAATTAGAGCAAGTTTCTCGATTTCTGTAGATGAAGGATCTTTGAAAAGAGGACGGTGGACATGGTAGCTACCGAAGGAGAAATACACGGGTTGAAGGGTGTCACCTCAACAGATCGGGGTTGACCACTTGTCAAGTGTTAGGAACAGGTTGTGTCGGTCATTACGAGATGAAAAGGGTAGAGAAAAGATGGAACCGAGATAGAATATTTTCCAATGCATCGGAAGGTGGATTTCACCATTAAGCGTGATTTGAAGTTCATATTGGAATATATCTTAAACTCTTGATTTTAAGTTGTTATGGAGAACACCAATTTGCGAAAAGGGAGACGGTTATCACCGTTTGTAAATCGATTACCGTGAGTCGAACAAGATTATGGTAAAGGATAGGTATCCCTTACCATGAAGGGATGATCTAGTGATTGGTTGCAAGGGTCAGTAGTCTCTTCTAAGAATGATTTAAGGTCTGTTTGTCACAAACTGAGAATTCGAGATCGAGATATTGCAAATACGACATTCCGGACGAACCATGGTCACTATGAGTTGTAGTGATTCCATTTGGGCTTACTAATGCCCCATATAAGATATTTTGGTATACTCTCGAAGAAGAGAGAAGTTGTATGACAAGTTGTCTCGGGATGACAACCCCCGAAGGATGTGGAAGACATTATAAGTTTCTTGGATGTGCCGGTCATTACCGAATTTGCGGAGAGATTCTCCAAAGTAACGCCATCTATGGATAACCTACTTTGGATGACAATGAAGTTTGAGGGAGACGAGAATGGACCATGGAGATGTTGAGATTTAGGAGGAGATTCATTGGTACAACTTTTTTGAATTTGCCTCGAGGTGTGATGGGTTTGAAGTGTACAAGTGATTCTCCAAGACAAGGGTCTTGAGTGAGTATTGAGGAACGATGTAAAAGTAATAGCATATTTGTTTAGTTAGTAGAAGTAGTGTGAAGTAAAGTACTTTCTTCATTACTTGGAGCTTGCAACAAGAGTTGAGGAAACGTAACATCAAGTTTGGTTTGATAAGAACCAAAGCCAACAGTGTGAACTGGAAGTTCGATCTTCTTTGCTAGCGACAAGCAAAGAAGAAACATAATGGAATTGCTACATTGAGAAAGACACGAGAAGGAAGTCGGGTTTCCAATATATCGGACCTTTTTGAGATCTTAGCGCGAGTTGGGAACGTGGTTTACCGGTTGGCGTGGCCACCAAGAGTAGAGGGTGTTCACCCGGTGTTTCATATGTATCAATCGAGATAGTACATACATGAATCGAGACATATTGTCAATCATGATGATGTAGTGGTAGGTGAGGGACTGATGGGGCTTGCTAGAATACGGATGCTAGTATCTTTGGTGGAATTTTATGCTGAGCTAGTAGCATCGATAGAATCGACGGGTTAGATCTAGTTCTCCCCTTGATTGAGTTATTTGCATGTGTGATGTTATGTGTAGTTTGTGCCCTGTGTGGGAATGTGCTTTATGACCTGATATATACTTGCGTAGGTAGTTTGCGTAGATGTGTTTAGATTAGAAGGTTTACGCCTTCTTAGTTTGAGAGTTCATACCTCGGCCTTAGGGACCAAGAAGTTCGACGTATACCAAGTTTCGGGACGAAACTTGTTTTTAGGGGATCTAATGTAACGCTCCGTTTATCGGGTGCGTTCTCGATATTTATTTTATCGATATTTTTAATAACTTAAATAATTTTTACGAGTATTTTCACATTGTACATTAAATTTTTACGAGTTTATATATTTTCCGTATTTTTATTTTACGGAATAGTTCGGAAAGTTTTTCGGTTCCGAAATCCCGTTCCGATTTATTTTATTTATTTTTTTTGATGAGTTTATTCATTTCCACCCTTTCCCATTTATTTATTTTCCTTCTATTTTTTCCTACCTATGCTTCACTTTCGACCCTTCGCCCCTGATGAACTGCAATGCTACAGTGACCTGATGTGCTGCCTCATCCTTCTACCTCTCCTGACCCCTCATTTGGCTCTCTTCTCTCACGCAACCTCTTCTGTGTACTCTTCCTCTTTGTTTCTTCTAAACCCCCTTCACTTCCTTCTCTTGCAACCTAGTTGCAGCCTCCCATCATTTCATCCAACCTCTGCTATCACCTCTCCCCTCTGGGCCGCCAGGAATGCTGCCGGAGAAGGTGCCCTGCCTCGCCTGCTCGCCGCCACCGGAGTCACTACTGTCTTCGATGCGATGCACCACCTGAGGAAGCAATCGGAGCCGCCGTCTCCACCGTCTATCCTTGCCTGCGCAAGCCTGAACCGCCGCCTGCGCAGCCCTGAATTGCCTGTGTGTTGTTTTCCCTCATCCGCCCTAACGCAGGAGCTTGCAGCCGCCGTCCTGTACCGCTTCCCCTGCTGCCAGTTTGAAACCCACGCCGGAGGAGTGCCAGGTGCCCTTGCTTTGCCCTAGCCGGAAGCCATCGCCGCCTTGTCTTCCTCTTCGCGTGACTGCTCGTTCCTCTGGTGAAAAAAAAACTCCTTCAATTTCAACGCCCCTCCCCCCTTTTTGGTTAATTTCAAAACCGGCCCATATTGCGTATTTGCATAATCTACCAAGAATTTTGGAATGCATCAATTATGCCCTTGCTATTTTATATAATTATAATTTCGACCATATGTTTTGGAAATGTGTAGATTTGCCCTTGCGAGTAAATTAGAGATTTGTCCTAATGTTTATTTTCGGAAAATGGCCTAAGTTTCTTGAGTTCCATATTTATGGACCGGAGATTTAATTGCGGATTTTGACATATGTTTATATAATTGTATAAATCCCTGGAAAATGTTTTTATGAGTTTTAACCTTGGTTTTGAAAACAAGTTTTCCTAAGATTTATATACATTAAATCGTCCGTTCAAATTTAGCATATAAGCTAAATTTTCTTAGCTTTGGTGATATGTTCGGAAGCGCTCGATAAAGGCCCAACGAACCCATAGTCGACATTCGTCGATTGACTTCCACCTTTGACCCCGAGTGAGTACCTTTCTCGATTTAGTTATGTTTAGTATTAATATCGTGCTAAGTTGGATATATCATAACTTAGAGTGAATACCAAGTAGTGGTTATGGACAGAAGGTGAGTGTTTGTGGATTGTGAAATATTTTATGACTTGAAGTTGTATGTTGAGCTTGTGAGAATTTAGGGGTTGAGTTTGTATGATGTGAGGTTGTGGACTAGAACGAGATTATCTTAGCTTGTATTGTGATGGTTTATGATCTTGCTAGATCATTGGGACTAGAAGTCTAAGGACTTCTAGCATGTGAGAGAGATGTTGATTGTGTGCCTTGTTTTGACCAGGCGTTGAGTGCCTTCCTATGGGAAGTTGAGAGCGGTGGTTAGCGGGATTATCTTTGGGACGAGGTAAGTCTCCGGACTTACTTAGCTCGTATTCGTTGTATTAGCATTATTGTGTGTTGGGTGGTGTGTGTTTATTATTTTACTGTTTATAACAACTAAACCGGAAATAGGATTACCGACCTTTATATTATTTAGCTCAAGTGTATGATAACGGGCGGTGACATCACTGCCTGGCTCCCCGTGAGAGCTAGGGGGATCTCGGCGACTGGCCCGTGCTGGTTAGACGGTCGGAGGCATCCGACCGTTCCATTGCCGGAAGAAGGGACCGAGGCGAGTTTCGGAGGATTCTCGTGTCACAAAAGAAGTTGAACTAGAACGGGATATGACTAAATAAATAAAGATAATAAACCGGATTTGTGTGCTTTGAGTATGTTGTGTGACTATGTTGAATTAATTGTGTTTGTGCCCTTCCCTTTAATTCTAATGCTTCGAATGTGAGCTAACGGTTTTATACCGAATGTTGTAGTTTGCCTTGCGGGTTAGGCATGCTCCGAGAGATCCGGAAGGGTGGGCAGCCGGGGTCCGTACATTTTAGGAAGGGTTTTGAGTTGAGGTTGTCTTGTGTTTTGGTCTTTCGGTTATTACGTTTCGTGTGCCGCTTGTTTGGCTTTTGGTTTGAATTGTAGCTCGGCTGAAGTTGTTGTTACATTCTTTTGGGTTTCTCATCGTTTGCATTAAAAATTATTTACGTTTTTGCCTTTATTTGTGCCATGTTGAAAAGGTCCGGTGAAATTGTTGTCAAGCGAAGGGTCGGGACCCATTGTGAGGTCTCGCCCATAGCATCCTGAGTCCCGCGGATTTGGGGTGTTACATGGTGCTGGGTTCGGAAGCGCCCCAATTAAGGCCAACGAATCCATGTCGACATCCATTAATCGTCTTCCGTCTTTTGACGTCAGGTGAGTACTCTCTCCCCCGAGCTTTTGATCTTACCTCGTTCTAGTTATGTTTAGTAGTATCAATGTAATAGTTAGGATTTTCGAATTCTAATTAATGTTGATTAACTTAATCATTGATAGTAGTTGACATATAACTCGCGAAGTTTGCGTAAGTGATGAGTATAAGTCCCACCGTTATGTTCCTGGCGTAATTTTGGGCTTATGGGGAAATTTTCACTTCCCCCCAGGTAATTATTTTTACCCTCCGGTACTATTTGGAGCATTTGGGAGCTCCAATTAATAAATATACAGTTGAGAGAAATGATCAGGACATCGGACATGTCCTAGCTATGAAATAACATGGAAAGGCAAAACGGCCAAAAGATTCGCTATTTCGTTTCTTAACGGCTAATAAAGACGGCTTAGGACTACAAGTTTTCCGAGATAATTGTGGAATAATTATCCCTATAATTTTCAAGATTTATTGTTCCGATTTCGAGAAGTTTGGAGAAGGGGTTCAACCCGCCTTTGGATCGGTTAAAGGATAAATATCGACTTCGCTAAAGGATAATTACTTCACTATAAATAGCGGAAAATCGTTTATTAATTCATTTCCTTTCACGTTTCCTCGTAAAAGCTCTGATTTCTCTCAAACTTCAAACTCATATCTACTCTCCGTTTCTAATCCGATTTCAATTCCGTTTGAGTTTCTGGATTCCTCTCTTCATTCTCTTCATATCGGTACCGGGTTTCTACATTTCCGAGCAGATAAAGACCTGGTCGAGCATATATGTCACCAGGACGGTTCCGTCTCTCAGTTTCCGGTGAATTTAATGTTGTCCATGCGTAGCTTGCATCGTTGTGATTCCGAATCTTCTTTCAGATCGTCAATCGGGTTAGTAACGAATAAATTATATATTTATTCGTTTTCCGTACTGCGATTTGGCCTAAATTGACCTTAGGCTTGTCTAAATTGATAATTAGAAATTCCATTATGGTCATTATATTATTCTGGTGTTTGTGGGTTGTTTGTTTGATGAAATCTGATGACAGGTGGGTTTATAAATGGCCTGCGGGCAAAACATTATTCTGGTAAAATTTAATTAATTAATTAAAGGTTAATTAATTAAATTAGGATTAAATTTGAGATTGAGGAATAATGATTAGATGCATACTAGGTGTCAGAATGAGTTGAGGATCATGATGATGTTATGGATATCGGTTTTGGCTTTAAGGTTTAGTATGTGTACGAGTATGATGAGATGTTATGTTAAGGATATGTCTTAGGCATTTATGAATGTGTTGAGGATCTAAGGTTTAGATTTGAGATATAGTTGGTTCTAGTTATGGAGACGAGTCTCCTAACCTTTGCAATATGTAATGATGTGTGCCTTGCTATTGCAGGTGTTGATTACTTTCCCAAGGGGAAGCTGTGACGTGGTACAGGTTACGAGTACTTCATGTAAGTCCGTAGGACTTACTTAGCGTTCAGTTGTGGATTGGGGTGATTGTAATGGTTGTGTGTGTTCATATGGTTGTGCATTTATAACCTAAACCGGACTAGGATGACCATTTATTCCATTAAATGGCCCAAGTGTATTATAACGGGTCGTGACCGCATATGCCTCCGCTCGAGGGTAGGAGGGGGTGCCCGGAAGCCAGTAACTGTTAGCATGAAATATTGTGATATTTTAGGCACGTTTTCTAAGTGTATTTCATCCAATTTGATAGTCATTGATTAAGCATTGATTCAATTGTGAGCTAGTTTGTCTATAATGTCGATATAGAGATCTACACAAGCTTTATGTTGATTATAGGTAATTAAGAGCTATTTCCGAGCGGATTGAGCAAGGATGGAGTTTGATTGAGCATGTCCATGAATTGAGGGCATCTCTAGGAGCTAAGGATGTGCTAACTTGAAGAACAACACGAGGAAAGGAAGAAACACGTTCTAGCCCTAAACAACGCTCTAAGTTACGGCCGTACTACTTTCCACGCCCTAAACCACGGTCGTGGAACCTTAGCAAGGGAGCGTGGTTCATTCCAGTAACTTCTACGGTCGTGGAAAGATTGTGTCAAACCGTGACACTTTCCACGCTCTAAATTACGGTCGTGGAACACTTCCACGACCGTGATCTTGGCGATCTTTTTCGCCACACTTTAAGCCACGATCTTTTACAAGATTGGGCCGGGGCGATACTTTATCTTACACTATAAAAGGACGGACGAAGAGAGATTCCGTCACCTTCGCTTACGCTTAGACGCACTTTGCGCTTACCCTTGGATTTGCCCTAATTTCGCATTCGGCGGAGATTGCTATTGAGATTTCGGGATTGACGGAAGATTGAAGATTTGGAAGATTATTCGCAAGAAGGTTACGTTTTATCCTTAGGTTTGATTTAGAAGACGGATTGACATCCCGTTCTTCGTTCTTATCTAAGATTGTGGTTGTTTGCATTATTCCAAATCTATTGACGTTATTGTTCTTAATTTGTGGATTCGAGATTGACTTGAAAGTTATTGAAGGTTTTCGGAAGTTTTCATCTTTCATTCTTTTAATCCTTGAATTTGATATCAATATGACTATTGTTGGCTAAAACCCTTTAGCAATTCTAAGGTGAAGGGTTGATAGTTGTGGCTTAGATGATGATAGATCGATCGTAAACAGATTGGACCCTAGGAGTTAGAGAGAATCGCCGACGAACCCTAAACCACGTTCTGTTCTTGAGTTCCACGACCGTGGAACCTCAAGAACTAACCGTGATTTCCCTTAAGTCTACGAACTTTCTTTTACTTTAGTCCAAAGTTAAAGATTTGCTTTAACTTAGTCTTGGCTTGCCTTTTCTAGGTGGTAGTGAAGCCTCAACAACCTCTACCTCGATTGTGTGTGTCACAACCTTAATCGGTTAAGTTAGTCTTGATCCTTGGATTATAAGTTTGGGTATTTGACGTTAATTTTTACCTTTAGAACCTTTCTATACTGAAGCCTCAACAACCTTTATAGAGAGTGTCTTGTAGGTGAGTCATATAAGGTTTTTGGAACTTCACCGTACGATTACCTTACATTCGCATACCTTTGCATATCTCAACTCTGTCCTTACGTCTTTAGTATATCTTGAATCGATTGCCACAGCTGGATACTTGGATCTTTAGGATTGTTGTTTTCCCAATATTTGAAAAGCTTCTTACATTTACTTGCTTGATAACCTACAATTGAATTTGTTCCCCCCAAATCCCTGTGTTCGATACTCTGGAATTCTTGCTTAACTATATCGATCCGTACACTGCGGGTTCGCTTGCTTGATTCTGGTTTTATAAATTAAAGCTTATTTGCATGCACGCTAAGTGGCGAACAAGTTTTTGGCGCCGTTGCCGGGGATTTGGTCTAGGCCAAATTCGGTTTTCGGTTGTCAAGCTTGGGTGCTTCTCCCTTGTTGTTTGATATCTTTTTGAGTGCATGCGCATGTCTAGGAACACCGAGGACCTCTTACCTCTTGATCAAGAGCTTGAGAGAACTTTAAGGCAAAAGCGTAAGGAAAAGAAAATGGTTGAAGAAAACGAACGTGATCTTCAATCGGAGCTAGCGGAGAAAGAAGCTCAACTCCAATGGAGTGAGATGACTTGTAGAGAGGAATTGGATCGTCATCAATCTAAAGTTGATGATCTAACTGATGTTGTGTTCCAAATGAGGATGGAATTAAGCAACCTTAAGATGAAGACTAGCAGGAAATCCTCAAGGAGGTCATCAAGATCGGCTAGAAGTCATTCATCCGCTGGTGATAGTGACTCTTCCATGCCACCGCTAGAGGACATTGATCCAACAATCAATGTCAATCCATTCGTTCCACGGCCAACTGCCAACCGACGTATTCCACCTAGGAATGCAAGGATTGAACGTGTGGATGATGAGCCAAGAACTCTTGGCCAAAGGATGGATCCAACGCAGCAACCACGCCGTTTGGGCATGAATTTCGATGCTGATGATGCCGGGTTTAGCTTCAACCCGCAGGTTATTACTCTTGTTCGCCAAAACCAATTTGGCAGAACAAGTGCTGAATCTCCACACCAACACTTATAAAACTTTGAGTGTATGATAAAGACAATAAAGCCGAAGAACGCTACTACCAACAACTATAAGCTCAAGCCTTTCTTCTTCTCCTTGAAGGGGAAAGCATTGTCTTGGTACCAAGCTCTTCCTAGTGGGAAACTAGACACGTGGGAAGACCTTTCCGCGGAGTTCCTCACTAAGTTCTTTCCGCCATCCAAAACGGCGGAACTTAGAGGTAAGATTAATGCATTTTCCATGAGATCTAACGAAAGCTTGTTTCAATCTTGGGAAAGGTTTCAGGATTTGCTTTTGGATTGCCCTCATCATGGCATATCCAAGCTTGCATTGTTGGAGATATACTATAAGGGGCTGGATGTAGAGACACAATTCAAGCTCCAATCCCTCTCATGTGGTACATTCATGGACATGAGAGAAGATGACGCTTGGGATTTCATTGAGAAGCAAGCAAGGGTCATAGAGAAGTATTCCCACCGGAAGGTAGAGGGAAATCGTGTGGAGCAAGGAGCAAAGCTCACACATGAAGCTCAAAACCAGATTTTCTCCCTCAACAATGAGATCAAAGAGTTAAAGGAGGCTATCAAGACCAACTATCCAAAGCAACAAGGAAAGGATGTTGGCTATTTGGGCAACAACAACAATGGCGGTGAGAATACAAACCGCAACAACAACAATAACCGGAACAACAACCGGAATAATTGGAATGGCAACAACAACAACCGGAACAATAATTGGAACAACAATAGGGGTTCAAACAACAACAATTGGCGCTCCAATCAACAAAACTCTGGTAACTCTTATCCTTCCAATTCTAATTCACTAACTCCACCTTCCTCTTCCTCTACTCCTTTGAAAAGCCAGGGGCAAACATCTAATGGAGGAAACACTTCGGGGAAGGAGAAGCCCGATCCCATGTTGGAAACGATTTTGGGAAAGCTTCAAGGTTTGGAGAACCGCATCATTAAGGTTGATGATCAAATTTCTAAGGTTGATAAAGCCCAAAAGGTTTTAGAAAACCAAATGTTCAGCCAAGCGGAGGAAGTTCCTAGGAATCAAGGGAAACTTCCAGGAAAAACGGAGAACAACCCTAAGGGAAGGGTGATGGCAATCACAACTAGGAGCGGAGTGACTACCACCGATCCGCAGCCTAAGTTTGTTGAAGTCTCCGTTGAGAAAGACAAAGAGAAGGGGAAGGAGAAGGAAGATGTCTACGTTCCTCCTCCGGCTTACAAACCTCCCCTACCATTCCCTCAATCTAGAGCGAGAGCGCGCGTAGATAAACAATTTGGTAAGTTTATAGAACTCATGAGCAAGCTGCATATTAATATACCTTTCATTGATGCTATTGTAGGTATGCCGGCTTATAATAATCCTAAACTCATCCCAAAGGCATGGAAGTAGAACATCTCCGGCAATCTATACCCATCACAAAGGCACGGAGGTAAAACATCTCCGGCATACCCTAATCATAACAAAAGCACGGAGGAAGAACATCTCCAACAACTATAACCACAACTAAAGCATGGAGGAAGAACATCTCCAGCAAAGCACACTATCACAACTCAAATCAGAAAGGAAACAAAATCATCTCCAACTATCCTAATCTCACACTATAGCATGGATGTAGAACCATCTCTAGCTAGACTAGCCTCATAACTCAATAGCATGGTGGTAGAACCATCTCCAGCCATAATCACAAATCATTCCAGCACAACAAGATCTACTAAGATCATACATCACAGTCTAGCACAAAAATAATTACACATATCAAATCACATAATCACATAAACACATAAGTTTTACAAGAACTACCAAAACACTCTCTCGTCAATCCCGTAAGGGTAGTTATTTCTGCGCAAAACTCTAGATATCTCTATTGGATACTATCCTTCATCTCCCACATGGCCACATCGGCTATCCATCAAAATCACTAAATCCACACTATATGGACATCCTTCGAGCGTAAGCGTCTAGTACTTCCTCTAGAACTACTATTGAATGGTCAACAAACATGTGGTTCGGCTCAACCATTAAATCCTTGTAACTAATAACATGTCTCAGATCTGGCGTATACTCCTCCAGCTGAGACACATGAAAAGGGGGTAAACATCCTCTAGTTTGGTGGCAACACAAGTCGGTATACCATCACCTCAACTTGTTTCAGAACCATACACAATGTGGCGTATTAAGGATTCCATTTCCCTCAATGTCAAAACTTTCGACGCCTCATGCCAATGTCATTCTCATCTAGGTATGAGATCCTACTCGGAACTCTAGAGGTCCACACCTCTTAACAGTTCATAATTTTAGGCAATTCTATGCTATCAGTATCAACTCTTTGATCACATCATTTTGTACCTACTCGGGTTTATACCATTGGCACCATTTGGTTCATTGCATCATATAATATCTCCATCATACAATGCTTAATATAAAGGTACCGACCTAGTAGCATATATGCTCGACCAAATCACAACAATTTGTATCCTCCTTGATCTTCTTCCTCTTTGGTCTACAACCATCGTTCTTCTTCCTCCTTGTGCATTGTTCTTCTTGTTCTTCTCTCAAGGATCAAGGTGAGAGCTTTGATCCCTGACTGTCGTTCCCTAACCGATGTGTGTACGTCCTCAGGCTCTTGGAGCTGAGGTTGACGTGGTTGAAGTGTTCGAAGATTGAGCTTTGGCCGTTGGTGTTGTTCCTTGCTGTCCAAGGATCGAACACCGCACCCTGCGCTGTCGCCGCCCCCGCGCCTGAGTGTCGCCGCCCCTGCGCCAGGATCATCCGCCCCTGCGGCTGATACGTCGTCCGCCCCTGCGCCTTGTCCAGCCGCCCCTGCGGTTTCCTGTTAGCATGAAATATTGCGATATGCTAGGCACTTATTTTGGTTATTTTTCTCTCATTATTGTGTACATGGATGAAGTTTAGAAGCAATTGTTAGCTTGTTCCTCTATTATTGTCGATATGGATGTCTACACTAGCTTTGTGTTGATTGTAGGCGAAAAGGAGCTAAATGGGAGCTATTAAGAGAGAAAAGAGAGGATTCGATCATATCCGAGGATTAGGAACACATCAAGGAAGTTAAGGAAGGAGCTAGGATGAAGAATGTCACGACACAAAGGAAACTACAAGCATTTTACACTTCCACTCCCTGAATTACGGCTGTAGAAGAGTCCACGCTCTAAACCACGGCCGTGGATCTTGGCATCATGAGCGTGGAGCATTCTAGTAAGTTACACGGCCTAAAGCACGGTCGTGGAAGTCACAAGAGACCGTAATCCAATTCCACGCCCTAAACCACGGTCGTGGAATCCCTTGAGACCGTGGTTTAGGCGATCTTTTGACAAGTCTTCATTTGCCACGTTATTTACGTGATGGGCCCGGACGGTTACCTTTTCCCCATCTTATAAAAAGGTCAGAAAAGAGAGTTTTGGGCATCGACGCTTACGGCTTATTCCCGTTACATTTGCGCTGGATCTTGCGGAGACGTTGACGGCCGCTTACTTTGCTTGGAGCATTCTTGCCTAGGGTGGATTGAAGATCGCCGAAGGTTTTTTAACCTCTTTCTTAGGTTTTGGCATTGAAGACGGATTGAAAACCTGTTCTTCATACTTACCTTAGATTATTATGAGGTTTTGTGTTCTATATTTTGAATCCATTGATTATCGCTTCTTGTGTTCGGATTTGAGAATTGGTTTCAAAGTTTTATTAAGTATTCGAGGGTTTTCATCTTTTATTCTCTTTTATTTGAATATTGATATCATGACAATGATTGTTGACTAAAACCCTTTAGCAATTCTAAGGTGAAGGGTTGATAGTTGTGGCTTAGATGATGATAGATCGATCGTAAATTGATTGGACCCTGAGAGTTAGAGAGATCTCGTCGACGAACCCAAATCATGGGTTGTTCTTGGAGTTCCACGGCCATGGTTCTCAAGATCTGACCGTGATTTACCCTAGTTTATGAAATTTCCTTTTACTTTGATCCAAGGTTAAAGATTAGCTTTAATCTAGTCTTGGCTTGCCCTTTTCTAGGTAGTAGTGAGACTCATCACCCTCTATTTCGATTTCGAGTGTCACAACCTTAATCGTTTTAGTTAGTTTTGATCCTTGGGTTACAAGTTTGGGTATTTGAGGTTAATTCTTGTCCATAGATCCTTTCTATACTGAAGCCTCAACAACCTTTATAGAGAGTGTCTTTAGATAAGTCATATAAAGTCTTGGAACTTCACCGTACATTGCTTTACTTTAGCATACCTTTGCAAATCCTAACTGTGTCCTTAGTTTTTAGTATATCTTGAATCGATTGCCACAATTGGATACCTGGATCTTTAGGGTTGTTGTTTCCCAATATTTGCAAAGCTTTACCTTTTATTTGCTCGATAACTTGAGACTGGGTTTTGTTTCACCAAATCCCTGTGATCGATACTCTAGAATATTTGCTAATCTACGTCGATCCGTACACTTCGGGTTCGCTTGATTTTATTCTAGTTTTATAAATTTAAGACTTGATTGCACGCACGCTTTAGGGCGAACAAGTTTTTGGCGCCGTTGCCGGGGATTTGGTCTAAACCAAACTTCGGTTTTCGGTTGTCGAGTGTTAGCATGAAATATTGTGATATTTTAGGCA
Source organism: Fagopyrum homotropicum (assembly GCA_033239125.1). Taxonomy (NCBI): domain Eukaryota; kingdom Viridiplantae; phylum Streptophyta; class Magnoliopsida; order Caryophyllales; family Polygonaceae; genus Fagopyrum; species Fagopyrum homotropicum. Next base: position 82,759,855 of record BSWB01000005.1, on the reverse strand, counting down.
CGTTTTCTAATCGCAATTGATTCATATTGATAGTCTTTGATTGAGCTTTATGCATATATGAGCTAGTATTGCCTATATTGTCGATATGGATGTCTACACGAGTTCTATGTTGATTTTAGGTGATTTGGAGCTATTTCCGAACGGAATTGAGCAAAGGAGAGTTGAGTTGATGTGTCCATAGACCAAGGGCACCTTTTGGAAGCAATTTGGAGTATTAGATTGAGGAATGCACGAATGAAGGCAAGAATCACGGTTTTACCCTAAATTACGGCCGTGGATCTTGATGCAGAATTCGATGTTCATTCCAGGGGATATTACGGCCGTGGAAGCTATCTGTGTTTGTTTCCACGCCTCAAAATTACGGTCGTGGAAACTTCCACGACCGTGATCTTGGCGAATCTTTTCGCCACTTTCGAAGCCATAATCTTTTGAAGATTGGGCCGGGCCGACGTTTTGCCCTGCATTATAAAAAGGACGGATGAAGCAAGATTCCGTCACCTCGCTCCCGCACTTACGACCTTTCAACCCTAAGTTTAGCGGCAAAAACGCAAGCTTAGCAACACACAAACCCTCATTCTTGGAGGTGATTTGGAAGAATTCATTGAAGTTCCAAAGTTCGTGTCGGAGAGTCGCTGTTGTGATCTTCGTGTGGAAGATCGAAGTTTCTTGAAGGATTTCGCAAGAAGATTCCTCTTCTTGCTTAGGTTTGATTTAGGATCGGATTGACATCCCGTTTCCTTTCTTTCCTAAGATTGTGATTGTTTATCTCGTTTTACATCTTTTGATAAACACTTGTTCTTGGCTGTGATTCTGAGATTCGATTGAAGATTATTGATAGTTCTTGAAAATTCCCATTTTCTATCCTTTAAATCTTGAATTAATATCAATATGACTGTTATTGGCTAAAAACCCTTAACAATTCTAAGGTGAAGGGTTGATAGTTGTGGCTTAGATGATGATAGATCGATCGTAAACAGATTAGACCCTGAGAGTTAGAGAATTGTCGCCGAAAACCCTAAATCACGGGCTGTTCTTGAGTTCCACGACCGTGGAATCTCAAGATCCAACCGTAATTTCCTTAAAGTTTACGAGCCTGCTTTTATCTTGATCCAAAGTTAAAGATTTGCTTTAGCTTAGTTTAGACTTGTCTTTTCTAGGTGGTAGTGAAGCCTCAACAACCTCTACCTCGATTGTGAGCCTCAACAACCTCAATCGGGTAAGTTAGTCTTGATCTTTAGATTATAGATTTGGGTATTTGATGTTAATCCTTGTCCTTAGAACCTTTCTATATTGCGCCTCATCAACCTGTATAGGAAGAGTCTTTTGGGTGAGTTATATAAGGTTTTTGGAACCTCAACCGTACGATTACCTTACATTAGTATACCTTTGCATATCTTAACTCTGTCTTTACATCATTAGTATATCTTGAATCGATTGCCACAGCTGGATACCTGGATCTTTAGGATTGTTGTTTTCCCAATATATTTGCAAAACTCTCATAATAACCGCTTGATAACCTGCAATCGAGTTCGTTCCACCCAAATCCCTGTGTTCGATACTCTGGAATTCTTGCTTAACTATATCGATCCGTACACTGCGGGTTCGCTTGCTTGATTTCAGTTTTATAAATATAAAGCTTATTTGCACACACCTCTAGGGGCGAACAAGTTTTTGGCGCCGTTGCCGGGGATTTGGCTTCGACCGAATCCGGTAGCCGGTTGTCAAGCTTGGGAGCTTGCTCTCGTTATTTGATTTTTCTTTGAGTGTATGCGCAGGTCTAGGAACACCGGAGATCTCTTACCTCTTGATCAAGAGTTAGAGAAAACCTTGAGGCAAAAGCGCAAGGAAAAGAGGATGGCTCAAGAAAACGAAAGCGATCTTCAAACTAAGTTGGCGGAGAAGGAAGCTCAACTCCGATGGAATGAGTCTTTCCTCCAAGACGAAATGGATCGTCATCAAACTCAAGTTAACGGTCTACAAGACGTGATCGCCCAAATGACGATAAAGATGAGCGATCTTGAAAATAAAGTGGGGAAGAAGTCCTCGAGAAGAAGGACAAGGTCTAGAAGAAGAAACCACTCATCCACCGATGATAGTGATTCTTCCATGCCTCCTTTAGAAGAAATTGATCCCACGATCAATATAAATCCTTTCAATCAACAAGGAGCTGCTAACCGTCGCATTCCACCTAGAAATGCGAGGGTCGAACGTGTGGATAATGAGCCAAGAACTCTTGGCCAGCGGATGGATCCAACACAACAACCACGCCGTTTAGGTGTGAACTTTGATGCTGAAGATGTACAAGGGTTTAGCTTCAACCCTCAAGTCATCACTCTTGTTCGCCAAAGCCAGTTTGGCGGTACAAGCACCGAATCTCCACACCAACACTTGCAAAATTTTGAGTGTATGATGGAGACGATGAGGCCAAAGAGCGCCACTACCAACAGCTATAAGCTCAAACCTTTCTTTTTCTCTTTGAAAGGGAAAGCGCTATCTTGGTACCAAGCTCTTCCTAGTGGAAAGCTAGAGACGTGGGAAGACCTCTCCGCAGAGTTTCTCACCAAGTTCTTTCCGCCCTCCAAAACGGCAGAACTTAGAGGTAAGATTAATGCTTTTTCTATGAGACCTAACGAAAGTTTGTTTCAATCTTGGGAAAGGTTTCAGGATTTGCTCTTGGATTGCCCTCATCATGGCATATCCAAGCTTGCCTTGCTGGAAATTTACTACAAGGGGCTGGATGCGGGAACGCAATTCAACCTTCAATCCCTCTCATGTGGAACGTTCATGGACATGAGAGAAGATGACGCTTGGGACTTCATTGAGAAGCAAGCAAGAGTCATAGAGAAGTATTCCCACCGGAAAGTGGAGGGAAATCGTGTGGAGCAAGGAGCAAAGCTCACACATGAAGCTCAAAATCAAATTGTCTCCCTCAACAATGAGATCAAAGAGTTGAAGGAGACTATCAAGACCAACTTCCCAAAGCAACAAGAGAAGGATGTTGGCTATTTGGGCAACAACAACGGCGGTGATAACAACAACCGGAACAATAACCGGAACAACAATTGGAATGGAAACAACAACAACCGGAACAACAACAATTGGAACAACAATCGGGGTTCGAACAACAACAATTGGCGCTCCAATCAGCAAAATTCCGGTAACTCCCATCCTTCCAATTCCAATCCACTAACTCCACCCTCTTCTTCCTCTACTCCTTTGAAAAGCCAGGGGCAATCATCAAATGGAGGAAACAACACGGGAAAAGAGAAGCCGGATCCCATGTTGGAGACGATCTTGGGAAAGCTTCAAGGGTTGGAGAACCGCATCATCAAGGTTGATGATCAAATTTCTAAGGTTGACAAAGCTCAAAAGGTTTTGGAAAATCAAATGTTCAACCATGCGGAGGAAGTTCCTAGAAATCAAGGGAAGCTTCCAGGAAAGACGGAGGACAACCCTAAGGGAAGGGTGATGGCAATTACAACTAGGAGCGGAGTGACTACCACCGATCCGCAGCCTACGTTTGTTGAAGTCCCCGTAGAGAAAAGTAAAGAAAAGGGGAAGGAGAAGGAAGATATCTATGTTCCTCCTCCGGCTTTCAAACCTCCCCTACCATTCCCTCAATCTAGAGCGCGAGCACGCCTAGACAAGCAATTCGGTAAGTTCATAGAACTCATGAGCAAATTGCATATTAACATACCTTTCATTGATGCTATTGTAGGTATGCCGGCTTATGGCAAGTTCTTGAAGGAGCTCCTCTCTAACAAGAGGAAGCTAGAAGATTTTGGAGAAGTCAAGATGAGTTCGGACTCTTCGGACCTCATCAAGACTATGAAGGAGAAAATGCCCCCAAAGCTGAAAGATCCGGGGTCATTTTGTATTCCCATTGGAGTGGGGGAGGTCACATATGACGCTTTATGTGACTTGGGAGCAAGTGTGAGCATCTTACCACTTGCATTGTGCAGGAAGATCGGTTTAGGCGACCCTAAACCGGTGAAGATGACGTTATACATGGCGGATCGATCCATTACTCGTCCCGTCGGTATTGTAGAAGACGTCCCGGTCAAGCTAGGCAAGTTCTTTGTCCCAATTGACTTTGTCGTGCTTGACATTCCTGCGGATAGTCCGGTCCCGATCATACTCGGAAGACCGTTTCTTGCAACTTCCGGCTGCATGGTCGATTGCAAGAATGGGAGACTCGCTTTTGACATTGGGGAAGAGAAAGTAGAATTCGTTCTTTCCACTCTAGTGAAGGAGCCAATCTTTGATGAGGAGATTTACAATTTCCAAGACGAAGAAGGTTTATCTAGGGAGGAGGTAAGTGCGATTCTCTTTAACGATCCTTTGCAAAAGGTTATTACTATGAGTCTAACCGATGTAGGAGGAGAAGAAGAGTGCAAAGAGGAAATTGAAGCCTTAGAGGCACAAGAAGAGATGCATGAAGTGGAGTTTGAGAAACTCCACGATGAGGCAGAAAACACTCGAATCCACGGTCATACTCTGTATTCCACGGCCGTGGATTCCATGACCAAATTCGACCTCCATTCCAGAGGATATTACGGCCGTGGAAAACCAGAGGAAACCGTGATTTTGACCGTGGAAAAGGACGATCGACACACTTCTTCAACTTCCTCTGATTCTTCTCCAATCCACTCAACATCCTTAGAAGCTTCCAAGGAAACATCGGAAGCTCCTCAAGGATCATTAGAAGTTCCGAAAGCAATGGAACTTAAACCACTTCCTACTCATCTAAGGTACGCTTTTCTTGGATCTAATTCTACCTTTCCGGTTATCGTTAGTTCCGAATTAAGCATAGATGAACATGAACAGCTCATGATTGTCCTTAGGAAACATAGAAAAGCCATAGGCTACACTATTGAGGACTTAGTAGGAATCAAACCCTCCCTATGCATGCACAAAATACTAATGGAGGAGGACTTTAGAACTTCAAGACAACCTCAAAGGCGGTTGAATCCGACCATGAAGGAGGTTGTCAAGAAAGAAATTCTTAAACTTCTTGATGCAGGTATCATCTATCCTATCTCCGATAGCAAGTGGGTGAGCCCGGTTCAAGTGGTTCCGAAGAAGGGAGGAATGACGGTCATCACCAATAAGAACAACGAACTCATTCCTACCCGAACCGTGACTGGATGGCGAATGTGCATAGACTACCGCAAGCTCAACAATGCAACGCGGAAGGACCACTTTCCATTGCCATTCATCGATCAAATGCTTGAAAGGTTAGCACAACATTCATACTTTTGCTACCTTGACGGTTATAGTGGTTTCTTTCAGATCCCGATACATCCGGATGATCAAGAGAAGACCACATTCACGTGCCCTTGGGGTACGTTCGCTTATAGGAGAATGCCGTTCGGACTTTGCAACGCCCCAGCCACCTTCCAACGGTGCATGATGGCCATCTTCTCCGAATATGTGGAGGAAATCATGGAAGTCTTCATGGACGACTTCTCCGTTTACGGTTCCTCCTTTAACGATTGTCTTTCCAACCTTTCTCTTGTTTTGCAAAGATGTGAAGACACTAACCTAGTTCTTAATTGGGAGAAGTGTCAATTCATGGTTAAGGAAGGAATCGTTTTAGGTCACTTAGTCTCTAGTAGAGGGATAGAGGTAGATAAAGCTAAAATAGAGACCATAGAGAAACTTCCTCCCCCAATTTCGGTGAAGGGAATAAGAAGTTTCCTAGGACATGCTGGATTTTATAGACGTTTCATTCAAGACTTTTCTAAGATATCAAAGCCTCTCACTAATCTATTGATGAAGGATGCGGTTTTTGAGTTTTCACAGGAATGTCTAGATGCGTTCAACACCATTCGGCAAGCTCTAATTTCAGCACCCATTATCCAACCCCCGGATTGGACTCTCCCTTTCGAGATTATGTGTGATGCTAGTGACGTAGCCATTGGAGCTGTTCTTGGGCAACGAAAGGAAGGACGAACCCACGCCATATACTATGCTAGCAAGACGCTAGACGAAGCCCAGCTCAACTACGCCACTACGGAAAAAGAGTTTCTAGCCATTGTCTATGCTATTGATAAGTTTCGCTCTTATCTTGTAGGTGCAAAGGTGATTGTCTACACGGATCATGCTGCGATCCGATACCTCCTTGCAAAGAAAGATGCGAAGCCAAGGCTGATTAGATGGATTCTCCTCCTACAAGAATTCGATCTTGAGATCCGCGACAAGAAAGGCTCGGAAAATTCTGTTGCGGATCATTTGAGTCGTCTAACACATCTAGAGGACGATCATCTACCCATTGATGACTCCTTTCCGGACGAACACCTACACATCATAGAGGAGTGCATCAAGGTAGTCTCCAAAGGTAACGAACCATGGTTTGCTGATTTTGTTAACTATTTGGTTTGCCAGGAGATACCACCCGGACTATCATACGCACAAAGGAAGAAGTTCTTCAAGGATGTCCGGGAATGCCATTGGAACGAGCCTCTCCTCTTTAAGAGAGGTCCGGATGGCATCATCCGGCGATGTGTGCCGGAAGATGAGATGCAAAGTGTCATCCGTCATTGTCATTCACTACCTTGTGGAGGACATGCTAGTTCGAACAAAACTAGCGCAAAGGTATTGCAATCTGGATTTTATTGGCCTACTTTATTTAAAGATGTGCAATCCTTTGTTTCTTGTTGCGATGCTTGTCAAAGAACAGGCAATATCTCTAGGAGGAACGAGATGCCCCTCAACAACATCCAAGAGGTGGAGATTTTCGACGTTTGGGGAGTCGACTTCATGGGACCATTCCCTTCTTCTTGTGGAAACCAATACATACTATTGGCGGTAGATTATGTCTCTAGATGGGTCGAAGCAATTGCCTCTCCCACAAATGATGCCATGGTGGTGGTCAAGTTCTTCAACAAGACCATTTTTCCGCGATTCGGGACGCCAAGGACAATCATTAGTGATGGAGGTTCTCACTTCATAGCCCGTCGCTTTGAAGCTCTTCTAGCCAAGTATGGGGTTACTCACAAGATCGCTACCCCTTACCATCCACAAACGAGTGGACAAGTCGAGATCTCAAATAGGGAGATCAAGGGAATTCTAGAGAAGACGGTTTCAAGGACTAGGAAGGATTGGTCCTTGAAGCTAGATGATGCATTGTGGGCATACCGGACTGCATACAAGACTCCCATAGGAACCACACCATACAACCTCGTGTATGGAAAGTCTTGTCATTTGCCGGTAGAGCTAGAGCACAAAGCGTTTTGGGCTATCAAATGGCTGAATTTCGGCATGAAGGAAGCGGGAGAGAAGCGTCTCCTAGACATCAACGAGCTGGATGAACTCCGTTTGAACGCCTATGAAAACGCTAAGATCTACAAGGAAAGAGCAAAGCGTTGGCATGATAAGCATATCATCCCAAAGGACTTGCAAGAAGGAGATCAAGTTCTCCTCTTCAATTCGAGACTTCGCCTCTTTCCAGGTAAGTTAAAATCTCGTTGGACTGGACCTTTTCTAATTAAGCGTATTTTCCCCCATGGTGCAGTTGAAGTATGGGGTGAAGCTAGCGGAAGTTTTAAGGTGAACGGTCAACGACTCAAGAAGTACTCACCGGAACTCCAAGCTGAGGAGTTTGCACCTACCGCACTCGAATAAGTGCGAGATTGGTCTAGCTACAGACCTTAAACAAAGCGCTTCTTGGGAGGCAACCCAAGGTATTGTATTTTCGTTTTTGCTTTCGATTCATAGTTTAGTTTAGAATAGAAGTTTTTGCTTTATTTTTGCCTCGATTTCTTCCGGTATGTTCGTGTTTTTGGTTGTAGGATCGATGGAAAAGAAGAAGGGAGGGATAATGACGAAGAGAAGTGACGAAATTTGGACTTTGAAGCTTTACAGAGAGTTCCACGGTCTAAATTACGGTCGTCATAGCTACAGTGGCCGTAATTCTCAAAAGCCTGTGAAAAATCACAAAAATTACGGGTCCGTACATTTCCACGGCCGTGGAATGCCCCGACAAACCGTGATTTTTGAAATTTTGCCTGCGAGTATAAAAGCCACACTTCACCACAAAAACACCACAAAATCCCCAATTTCCACGCCCTAAATACCGAAAACACGCAGCTCATCCCAAATCTTCATTTTCTAATCGTTTTTAACGATTCTTCTTCCTAAACTGAAGCAAATCCAACCAAGAACAAGATCCAAGCAACGAATCACGCGGAAAACGATCAACAATTCCGCATTTTGGATTTCTCAATCCGAAAAAGAGGTTTTTGCTCTCTTCTTGATTCTAGTCGTTTTTGTTCGTTTTTGTTAGAGATTTTTAGGGAGAACTGATTGAGATTGGAAGAAATTAGATTAGGACTGCCTGTTGTGGAGTTTGATTGCTGATTTGCTGAGGATTGAGAAATTCCGTGTCGAATTACGGTCTACACAGATTCCACGGCCGTGGTTTAGGAAGAACAGACCGTAATTCTCAACAGAATGGATTTCGTGAGGAGAGTTTCGGGGAGGATTAAAGAAAAGAAAGGGGAACAGAATAAGAAGAGAAAGGGTAACCCCTCCATATCTAGGGCACCACCACCACCCTCATCCCCTTCACCTTCACCTCCATCCTCACCACCTCCATCCAGCATCCCGATCATACACGAAAACCACCAAGCTGCATTTGAGAGGATAGAGAAGAGGGCAGTGATTGGCCCTAGGTACTTGTTGTTGGAGGATCTTCATCCTCTCAACATAGTGGATGACCTTACTTGGCTCTTGGATAGAGCCGGTTTGCTTGTCTTCACGAACATTCGTGAGGACGCTTATGAGGAGATCACCCGAGAGGTTGTGACGTCTTTTGAGCACAGCCATGTCGATAGGACTGTCTCCTTCCGTCTCATGAATAGAGACTACCAGCTTAGCATTGTTGAGTTCGGGACCATCTTTGGGTTCCATGAGACCTACAACGGTCGCCTCCCTAGGAACGTTTCTGCTAAGGATTTTTGGGAGGATGTGGCGATGATCTATGCCGACGAGGACCGTTGGCATCCAGCTGATACCAAGGCCAAATTGATGTACCATTTGGCCTTGAAGATAGCTCACCGTGTTCTTTCGGAGTGTCTCTTTCCTAGGACGGAGACGCCCCAAAAGATCAAGACGGATGAGCTATTCCTTCTCTATGCTATGCTCCACGGATGCCGCGCCGATTGTGCTACTCTTTTGGCGGCGACAATGAGCAAGCTCAAGAACAAGTCGAGAGGGAACATTGGATACGGTGGGATAGTGACCCACATAGCTAGGACTTTTGGAGTGGACTTCTCGGCTTGCACACGTATACCGGCAGTTCCATTAGGGCTACACGCTTTCATGGTTAGGGGACTCATCTTCCCCACACATAGAGGTCCGCCTTATGCGGGCATGCCCTGGGAGAGTAGGACCGGTAGGGGTATTGAGTGGCTGCCGGAGTATTCCATTGTGGCGGGACGCCACAACTGGAAGGAGACGTTCGCTGCGATGCATGCGAACAGGCTTGTAGCTCCCCCTTACGTTCCACCGCCGGTAGTAGATGAGGAGGATATGGGAGATCAGTATGAGAGTGGTGGAGGAGCAGAGCAGGAGTTCGGCACGTTTCCGGATCAGCCGGATACGGCCCAGGATGTACCTAGACGCTCTCCGCGTCCGGCTAGAGCTTCAGGCTCGTCATCTCGCCGCGCTAGCGTGAGTGAGAGGCCCACGTGGATGACTACACCTCCCACCTGGTACGAGACACCCCCTCCTTGGTCCACCACGCAGCCAGCAGCACCACCACCACCACCACCGCAGCCAGCACCAGCAGATGCTCCCGGATGGTATGATCACCCCCCTGGGTGGTATGAGAGGATGCCGGATTGGGCTACCGGACTTTCAGAGAGAGTCGGAGCACTAGAGATCCGGGCGAATGATAGAGACAGACGTTTCGACGACCTCGACCACATGATGAGGGACGTCTACCGCCAGCAGTTTGGGCGGTACTATGATCCGAGCTTCTCTCCATTTCCACCTCCACCGGCACCGCAGTGATAGATGACCGGACAGCTCGTTTTAGACATTCCCGCCACCATTTGTGAGTTTTCTTTTTCTTTTCTTTCTTTTGTTCTTTCTTGTGAACATTAGGGACAATGTTCGTCCTAAGTATGGGGTGGGATGTACTAAACGTTTGTAATAACTCTACTCTATATGTTGCTTCTATTCCGAGACTATCCTTGCATGTTCATTGTATGTTACACGTTTTATTCTTGCATTGCATGAAAAAGAACTTTAAAAACTCATAAAAATTGAAAAATTTTTAAAAATTTGATGCTTCTAACGAATCGATATGATTTCCATGATAATCATTACTTGCGAATTGAGTTGATAACAATTGCATGCTTGAAAGGATGGTAATTCGAAAAGGATTTGAATGAATGAATTTTACCTCTTTTGCAAGTTGTATAATGTGAGAATTGTTACCTAAATCATGTAAGAAATTGAAGTTGAAATCACATTATAAGCTCCTATACTTCTTGTTGAAATGATTAAGGCAATTCGATATTTTCTTTCTTCTTCCTTTGAATCATCTAACTCCTCATTGAAATATTAGCCTCCCTTACCCATCCGGGAACTTGGAAAGTAAATGAGAAAAAAAGGCATGTTTGATGTGGGAGGGCCATGAGAGCAAGTATTTGCAATCAATTGAATAGAAAGAAATTATAGGTTTGGGGAAGTCAATCATGACGATGAGTAACTCGGCACCATTCACATAGCCGGGTGTTTGTGTCTTGCCAAAGTCGGATTGAGCGATATTCCTAGCGGATTATGGTATGTGCGCTAAGGGTTTGAGGCATCTCGCAAAAATGAGAAACGCCAATCTCCTAGGCTTCGGTTTTTGTGCACCTCTATCCATAACTCCAAAAGTAAAGTCGAAAAAGGAGAGAGCGAAGCTCTAAGTGAAGTGTTGCGGAAACCGCAAAAGAAGAAGAAGGTAGATATCCACTTTCCCGGATTTATGCACCACTTTCCCTTAAAGTTTTCCCCACCCTTCCATGCTCTAGACCTTTTCTTTGAAAGTCCTTATGATCAAAAGAATGTTATATGGCTTGGTGATCTAAATTGAAATTCTTATGATTGATTTTGATAATGTTTGAAGGTTATAATGCTTGTTTGGAAGTTAAATTGGTTCATGATTCTTCTTTACCTCTTACTCTCTAATTAAGTGTGTGAAAGTTTGAAACGATTGAAGCAAGGTTTGAGAATGATCTATTCTTTAGAAGTCACTTTCATCCAAAAGAAGGTACACATATTTCATCCTAACTCTTATTTTAAAGCTTTTTGAAAGACCTTGCTTAGGGACAAGCAAGTGTTAAGTATGGGGTTATTTGTTAGCATGAAATATTGTGATATTTTAGGCACGTTTTCTAATCGCAATTGATTCATATTGATAGTCTTTGATTGAGCTTTATGCATATATGAGCTAGTATTGCCTATATTGTCGATATGGATGTCTACACGAGTTCTATGTTGATTTTAGGTGATTTGGAGCTATTTCCGAACGGAATTGAGCAAAGGAGAGTTGAGTTGATGTGTCCATAGACCAAGGGCACCTTTTGGAAGCAATTTGGAGTATTAGATTGAGGAATGCACGAATGAAGGCAAGAATCACGGTTTTACCCTAAATTACGGCCGTGGATCTTGATGCAGAATTCGATGTTCATTCCAGGGGATATTACGGCCGTGGAAGCTATCCGTGTTTGTTTCCACGCCTCAAAATTACGGTCGTGGAAACTTCCACGACCGTGATCTTGGCGAATCTTTTCGCCACTTTCGAAGCCATAATCTTTTGAAGATTGGGCCGGGCCGACGTTTTGCCCTGCATTATAAAAAGGACGGATGAAGCAAGATTCCGTCACCTCGCTCCCGCACTTACGACCTTTCAACCCTAAGTTTAGCGGCAAAAACGCAAGCTTAGCAACACACAAACCCTCATTCTTGGAGGTGATTTGGAAGAATTCATTGAAGTTCCAAAGTTCGTGTCGGAGAGTCGCTGTTGTGATCTTCGTGTGGAAGATCGAAGTTTCTTGAAGGATTTCGCAAGAAGATTCCTCTTCTTGCTTAGGTTTGATTTAGGATCGGATTGACATCCCGTTTCCTTTCTTTCCTAAGATTGTGATTGTTTATCTCGTTTTACATCTTTTGATAAACACTTGTTCTTGGCTGTGATTCTGAGATTCGATTGAAGATTATTGATAGTTCTTGAAAATTCCCATTTTCTATCCTTTAAATCTTGAATTAATATCAATATGACTGTTATTGGCTAAAAACCCTTAACAATTCTAAGGTGAAGGGTTGATAGTTGTGGCTTAGATGATGATAGATCGATCGTAAACAGATTAGACCCTGAGAGTTAGAGAATTGTCGCCGAAAACCCTAAATCACGGGCTGTTCTTGAGTTCCACGACCGTGGAATCTCAAGATCCAACCGTAATTTCCTTAAAGTTTACGAGCCTGCTTTTATCTTGATCCAAAGTTAAAGATTTGCTTTAGCTTAGTTTAGACTTGTCTTTTCTAGGTGGTAGTGAAGCCTCAACAACCTCTACCTCGATTGTGAGCCTCAACAACCTCAATCGGGTAAGTTAGTCTTGATCTTTAGATTATAGATTTGGGTATTTGATGTTAATCCTTGTCCTTAGAACCTTTCTATATTGCGCCTCATCAACCTGTATAGGAAGAGTCTTTTGGGTGAGTTATATAAGGTTTTTGGAACCTCAACCGTACGATTACCTTACATTAGTATACCTTTGCATATCTTAACTCTGTCTTTACATCATTAGTATATCTTGAATCGATTGCCACAGCTGGATACCTGGATCTTTAGGATTGTTGTTTTCCCAATATATTTGCAAAACTCTCATAATAACCGCTTGATAACCTGCAATCGAGTTCGTTCCACCCAAATCCCTGTGTTCGATACTCTGGAATTCTTGCTTAACTATATCGATCCGTACACTGCGGGTTCGCTTGCTTGATTTCAGTTTTATAAATATAAAGCTTATTTGCACACACCTCTAGGGGCGAACATCGAGCTTGGGAGCTTTGCTCTTGTTATTTGATATCTCTTGTGAGTGTTATTTGCAGGTTCTTTTAGGTATATGCGCAAGTCTAGATCCAACAAAGACCCCGTACCTTTTGATCCGGAACTTGAGAAAACTCTTAGGAAGAAAGTCAAGGAAAGAAAGATGGCTGCAAAATAAAGAGAGAGATGTTCAAGCGGAATTAGACGAATCTCAACGTCAAATTAGGTTGAGTGAGAAAGCTCGTAGAGATGCGGAAAAAAGTCATCAATTACAAATTGATGAACTTAGAGCTATGATGTTGGACATGAAGTTGGAGCTGAATGAGTCTAAGAAGAAGAAGAAGGTCAAGAAGCCAACTAAGTCCATTAGAGTGGAATCATCCGATGATGAAGAATTTGATCCGGATATGCCACCACTAGAGGAGATTGATCCAACGATCAATCCAGTCCGGATTAATCCAACACCAGCCTCTATTCCTCGTGTCCCAGCTGGGGGTGCGAGAGCCGCTCGTGTAGATGAAGAGCCAAGAACTCTTGGCCAAAGGATGGATCCGATTCAGCAACCACGCCGTCTAGGTGTGAATTTTGATGCTGACGACATTCAGGGGTTTAGTTTCAACCCACAAGTTATTGCCATCGTTTGCCAAAGCCAGTTTGGAGGAACGAGTGTTGAATCTCCACATCAACATTTACAGAATTTTGAGATGTTGATGGAGACAATGAAGCCAAAGAATGCAACCACCAACAACTACAAGATCAAGCCATTCTTCTTCTCTTTGAAAGGGAAATCTTTATCTTGGTATCAAGCTCTTCCAAATGGAAGACTCAACACATGGGAGGATCTATATTCGGAGTTCCTAACCAAGTTCTTTCTGCCATCCAAGACGGCGGAGTTGAGAGGTAAAATTAAAGCTTTTTCTATGAGATCTAATGAAAGTTTGTTTCAGCCTTGGGATAGATTTCAGGATTTACTATTGGATTGCCCACACCATGGCATTTCCAAATTGGAGTTATTGGAGATATACTATAAGGGGCTGGATATGGAAACACAATTCAAGCTCCAATCCCTTTCATGTGGCACATTCATGGACATGAGGGAAGATGACGCTTGGGACTTCATTGAGAAGCAAGCCCGAGTCATTGAGAAGTACTCTCACCGGAAGGCGGAAGCTAATCGAGTGGAGCAAGGAGCAAAGCTAACACAAGCTGCTCAAACTCAAATCTTTTCTCTCAACACCGAGATTAAAGAATTGAAGGAAGTCATCAAAGCTAGCTTTCAAAAGCCTAAGAAGCAAGATATTGGTTATTTAGGAAACAACAATAACCATAATGGGAATGAGAATACCAATCGCAACAGCTGGAACTACAACCGGAACAATTGGAACAACAACAAACGGAATAACAATTGGAACAACAATAGGAGTTCAAACAACAACAATTGGCGTTCCAACCAACAACAAAACTCCGGTAATTCTTATCCCAATTCAGGAAATTCACTAACTCCACCATCTTCTTCTTCCATTCCATTGAAAAGCCAGGGGCAAACATCTAATAGTGGAAGCACTTCGGGGAAAGAGAAGCCCAATCCCATGCTGGAAACGATCGTGGGAAAGCTTCAAGGGTTGGAGAGTCACATCACTAAGGTTGATAAAACTCAAAAGGTTTTAGAAAATCAAATGTTTTGCAATGCTGAGGAAGTTCCTAGAAATCAAGGAAACCTTCCAGGAAAGACGGAGGATAACCCGAAAGGAAGGGTGATGGCTATCACAACTAGGAGCGGAGCAACAACCACCGACCCGCAGCCTAAGTTTGTTGAAGTTCCCGTCGAAAAGGAGAAAGAAAAGGGGAAGGAGAAGGAAGACATCTACATTCCTCCTCCAGCTTACAAACCTCCCCTACCATTTCCACAATCTAGAGCAAGAGCGCGTCTAGACAAGCAATTCGGTAAGTTCATTGAACTCATGAGCAAACTGCATATTAATATACCTTTCCTTGATGCAATTGTAGGTATGCCAGCATATGGAAAGTTCTTAAAGGAGATCCTCTCTAACAAGAGGAAACTGGAAGACTTTGGAGAAGTCAAGATGAGTTCGGAATCGTCGGATCTCATCAAAACGATGAAGGAAAAGATGCCCCCAAAGCTGAAGGATCCGGGGTCATTTTGTGTTCCAATCGGAGTAGGAGATGTCACAGATGATGCATTATGTGATTTAGGAGCAAGCGTTAGCATCATTCCTCTTACCGTATGCAGGAAGATCAGTTTAGGCGAACCTAAACCGGTGAAGATGACATTATACATGGCGGATCGATCCATAACTCGCCCCATCGGCATCATCGAAGACGTCCTGGTCAAGCTTGGTAAGTTCTATATTCCAATAGACTTTGTTGTGCTAACATTCCTGTAGATAGTCCGGTCCCGATCATACTCGGAAGACCGTTTCTTGCAATATCCGGTTGTATGGTGGATTGTAAGAATGCTAGACTCGCCTTCGACGTAGGAGAGGAAAAGGTAGATTTTGTTCTTTCCACTTTGATGAAAGAGCCACCTCTTGAAGAGGATATGTTTAACATCCATGACGAAGAGGCATCTAGAGAGGAAGTAAGCTCAATTCTATTCAAGGATCCTTTGCAAAAGGTGATCACTATGAGCATTATGGAGAAAGGAGAGGAAGAGGAATGCAATGAGGAAATTGAAGCTTTAGAGGAGCTAAAGGAAGTGCATGAAGAAGAGTTTGAAAAACTCTACGATGGGTCAGAAAACGTGAGGAATCACGGCCAGTCGTGCTATTCCACGGCCGTGGTTCCCACCAACATGACCGTAATTAGCTATTTAGAGGACTCCAGTAAGTTACATGTCCAAAACCACGGCCGTGGAACTATCAGAGGTGCCGTAATTGACTTCCACGCCCTAAACCACGGCCGTGGAGGAAACAGAGGTGTCGTAATTTTGGGAAAATCTGAGGACAATTACGTTCTTTCTACCACTTCTCTTGAGTCTACTTCAACAACTTCTATACCCTTAGAGACTTACAAGGAAGCATTGGACACTCCTCAAGAGCCACTAGAGACTCCGATAGTGATGGAATTGAAACCACTTCCCACACATCTAAGGTACGCATTTCTAGGATCTAATTCTACCTTTCCGGTAATTGTTAGTTCCGCTCTAAGTGAAGATGAAAATAGTCAGCTTATGGTTGTTCTAAGGAAACATAGGAAAGCCTTAGGTTACACTATAGAGGATCTAGTAGGAATTAAGCCTTCATTATGCATGCATAAGATCCTAATGGAAGAAGACTTTAGAACTTCACAACAACCTCAAAGGCGGTTAAATCCGACCATGAAGGAGGTTGTCAAGAAGGAAATTTTTAAACTACTTGATGCAGGTATCATCTACCCTATCTCCGATAGCAAGTGGGTGAGTCCCGTACAGGTTATTCCAAAGAAGGGAGGAATGAAGGTCATCACCAATAAGAACAATGTGTTCATTCCTATAAGGACAGTGACTGGATGGAGGATGTGCATTGAATACAGGAAGCTAAACAATGCAACTAGAAAGGATCACTTCCCATTACCCTTTATTGACCAAATGCTTGAAAGATAGCACAACATTCTCATTTTTGCTATCTTGACGGTTATAGTGGCTTCTTTCAGATCCCGATTCATCCTGACGGTCAAGAGAAGACCACATTCACGTGCCCGTGGGGTACGTTCGCTTATAGGAGAATGCCGTTCGGGCTTTGCAACGCCCCAACCACCATCCAAAGGTGCATGATGGCCATCTTCTCGGAGTACATAGAGGAGATCATCGAGGTTTTCATGGATGACTTTTTCAGTTTATGGTTCCTCTTTCGATAATTGTCTCTCTAACCTTTCTCTTGTGCTACAAAGGTGTAAAGATACTAACCTAGTTCTTAATTGGGAGAAGTATCAATTTATGGTGAAGGAAGGCATTGTACTCGGACACTTGATCTCTAGTAGAGGCATTGAGGTAGATAAGGCTAAGATAGAAATCATAGAAAAACTCCCTCCTCCATCTTCAGTGAATGGGATAAGAAGCTTTCTAGGACATGCTGGATTTTATAGACGTTTTATAAAGGATTTCTCTAAGATATCAAAACCGTTTAGTAATCTATTGATGAAGGATGCAGTTTTTGATTTCTCGCAGGATTGTTTAGATGCGTTTCATAAGATTCGGGAAGCTCTAATCTCAGTCCCGATCATTCAACGTCCGGATTGGAATCTTCCATTTGAGGTTATGTGTGATGCAAGTGACGTAGCTATAGGAGATGTGCTTGGGCAAAAGAAGGAAGGCCGAACCCACGCTATCTACTACGCTAGCAAGACGCTAGATGAAGCGCAGCTTAATTACGCCACTACTGAAAAGGAATTCCTAGCTATTGTTTATGCTTTTGAAAAGTTTCATTCTTATCTTGTAGGTGCAAAGGTGATTATATACACGGATCATGTTGCGATCCGGTATCTACTTGCAAAGAAAGATGCGAAACCAAGGCTGATTAGATGGATTCTTCTCCTACAAGAATTCGATCTAGAGATTCGTGACAAGAAGGGTTCGGAAAATTCTGTTGCGGATCATTTGAGTCGTCTACCACATCTAGAGGACGACAATCTACCTATAGATGACTCCTTTCCGGATGAGCATTTACACATCATAGATTGAGTGCATCGACAAGATTACTAAAGGTAACGAACCATGGTTTGCTGATTTTGTTAACTATATGGTTTGTCAAGAAATACCACCCGGACTATCCTATGCACAAAGGAAGAAGTTCTTTAAGGATGTCTGGGAATACTTTTGGAATGAACCTCTCCTCTTCAAGAGAGGTCCTGATGGCATCATTCGAAGATGTGTGCCAGAAGACGAGATGCAAAGTGTCATCCGTCATTGTCATTCACTACCTTGTGGAGGACACGCTAGCTCGAACAAGACTAGCGCTAAGGTATTGCAATCTGGATTTTTTTGGCCTACTTTATTTAAAGATGTGCAAACCTTTGTTTCCTACTGCGATGGTTGTCAAAGAACAGGGAACATATCTAGGAGAAACGAAATGCCTCTTAACAACATTCAGGAGGTAGAGATCTTTGACGTTTGAGGAGTAGACTTCATGGGACCTTTCCCATCATCTTGTGGAAACCAATACATACTTCTAGCGGTAGATTATGTTTCGAGATGGGTTGAAGCAATTGCCTCTCCAACTAATGATGTCATGGTTGTGGTTAAGTTCTTTAACAAGACTATTTTCCCAAGGTTTGGGACACCACGGACTATCATTAGTGATGGAGGCTCTCACTTCATTGCCCGACGATTCGAAGCTCTACTAGCTAAGTATGGGGTGACTCACAAGATCGCCACCCCTTATCATCCACAAAGGAGTGGACAAGTGGAGATTTCGAATCGGGAGATTAAAGGAATCCTAGAGAAAACAGTTTCGAAGACATGGAAAGATTGGTCTTTGAAGCTAGATGATGCATTGTGGGCATATAGGACTGCATACAAGACTCCCATAGAAACAACACCATACAACCTTGTGTATGGGAAGTCTTGTCACTTACCAGTGGACCTGGAACATAAAGCGTATTGGGCGGTTAAGTGGTTGAACTTCGGCATGAAGGAAGCGGGCGAGAAACGCCTTTTGGACCTTAATGAGCTTGAAGAACTTCGCTTAAACACTTATGAGAACGCTAAGATCTATAATGAGAGAGCGGAGCGTTGGCATGATAAGCATATCATTCCAAAGGACCTCAAAGAAGGAGATCAAGTTCTCCTCTTCAATTTAAGACTCTGCCTCTTTCCAGGTAAGCTTAAATCTCGTTGGACTGGACCTTATCTAATCAAACATGTTTTTCCCCATGGCGCAGTTGAAGTATGGGGTGAAAAGGGCGGAAGCTTTAAGGTGAACGGTCAACGACTCAAGAAGTATTCACCGGAACTCCAAGCTGAGGAGTTCGCGCCTACCGCACTCGAATAGGTGCAAGTGCGGTCTAGCTACGGACCTTAAACAAGCGCTTCTTGGGAGGCAACCCAAGGTATTGCACTTATGCTTTTGTTTATCATTCATAGATTAGATCAGTTTAGTCGTTTTTGCTTTGTTTTTGCCCTCGATACCTCCCGGTATGTCGTGTTTTTGGATGTAGGAACAATGGAATAGGCAATGGGAAGGAAAAAGTTAGAAGGAATTGATGAAACTCGGATTTTGGCACATTACAGAGAGTTTCACGCCCTAAATCACGGTCGTGGAAGCTACAGTGACCGTAATTTGCAAAAGTTTGAGAAAAATCACCAAAACCACGGTTCCGTACAAAACCACGGCCGTGGAAACCCCCGAGTGACCGTGATTTTCCAAAAATTTTACATCCACTATATAAACCACCTTCCTTCATAAAAACACCCCATTCCTTAAATCCACGCCCCTCTTCCACGACCTAAACTCCGAAAATCCTCCCCATCCCGCATTTCTTCGTTCGGAAACCGTTTCGTGCGATTCTTGGTGCTAAAGTGAAGCATTTCCGATCATCTACAAGATCCAATCAACAAATCAAGCGGACAATCCCTGCAAAAGACGGAATTTGGATTCAAAGATCCAAAAACTTAGGTTTTTCTTCTATTTCTCTACTTTGTCAATTCGGGTCTATTTCTCGCAAGAACTTAGAGGCATTGCATAGGATTGAGATTAAAATTAGTCTAGGAAAGGCTTTTCTGAGTTTGGTGATTGATTTGTTGAGATTTGAGCAAAACAGTGTCGAACCACGGTCCCTATAGGTTCCACGGCTGTGGTTTTTGTAGAACAGACCGTGGTTTTCTCTCTAAGATGGACTTGATAAGGAGAATGTCTACTAGAAGCAAGAAGAGGAAAGGTGATGCTTCCTCCTCCTCCCAAGTACCCCCTAGTGAGCCACCATCACCCCCACCTCCTAGGATTCCAACAATCCATGAGGATTACCCCGATGCTTTAGAAAAGATCGAGAAGAGGCCGGTCATAGGACCGCGTTACTTAGTTCTTGAGGAGTTAGAGCAGCTGAATGTATTAAATGACCTTACATGGCTTCTAGATAGAGTCGGGTTGATCGTTTTCTCCGCTATTAGGGAAGACGCATATGAGGAGATCACTAGGGAGTTTGTGATTTCTTTCGAGCATAGTGCTATGGATAGGATTGTATCTTTTAGGCTGATGAAGGAGAACTACGAGTTCTCGATCTTGGAGTTTGGAGCCTTCTTTGGGTTCCAAGAGACCTTCAATGGTCGTTTTCCTAGCGGTGTATACATTAAGGATTTCTGGGAGGACATTGCCATGATCTATGCCAGCGAGGACCGCTGGCAGCCAGCTGACACCAAGGCTAAGCTCATCTATCACTTAGCCTTGAAGATAGCCCATAGAGTCCTTTTTGAGTGTCTTTTCCCTAGGACCGAGACCCCTCAGAAGATTAAGACAGATGAGTTGTTCCTTCTCTATTCTATGCTGCACGGTAGACCTGCTGACTGTGCTACCCTCTTAGCCTCCACCATGAGTAAGCTCAAGAATAAGAGAGCCAGGAACATTAGATATGGTGGTATGGTTACCCACATTGCTAGACAACTTTGTATAGATTTTTCTGCTTGCACTAGGATTGCAGCGAGACCTTTGGATCTCAACAGTTTGATGACGAGGGGGATCATTTTCCCTAGGCACCGCGGTCCACCTACCGCCGGTATGCCATGGGAGGAGATAGAAGGTAGAGGTATTTCATGGCTTCCTGAGTATTCCGTTATGGTTGGACGCCATAATTGGAAGTAGACATTCGTTGCTATGCATGCGAATAGGTTAGTAGCACCTCCTTACGTCCCCGATGAGATACCAGATGCAGATGTTGAGGAGGAGATAGGAGGAGGTGATGGTTTTGAGGGAGGAGGTGAGGAGCATGACTTTGGCACATTCCCGGATCAGCCGGCACATTTCCCTAACCCTCCCAGGCGTTCACCACGACCAACTAGACCTTCAGGAGCCTCTTCCTCTCGCCGTGCTAGCATGAGTGAGAGGCCGACATGGATAGACACTCCGCCCACTTGGTACGGAGCACAACTGGAGTGGATGGGGGCTCCACCACCATGGTACAGTCAGGCACAAGCAGCTCCAGCAGCACTGGCACCACAGGACGCACCAGCATGGTACGGCCAGCCTCCGGCCTGGTATGAGCAGCTACCGGAGTGGGCTACCGACCTTTCTAGGCGAGTCGATGACTTGGAGATCCGCCAGGACACTCGAGATGTACGGGCTGATGAGCATGACCGGATGATGAGAGACATCTACCGCCAGCAGTTTGGGCGGCATTTCAGCCCCGAGTTCCATCCATTTCCACCATTCCCACCACCACAATGATGAGCTTAGAGGATTGATAGTTCAGCCGCCTCACCACCGTCTTTAGTGAGTTCATTTTCCTTTTCTTCTTTTCTTTATTTCTTTTTCGAACATTGAGGACAATGTATGTTCTAAGTATGGGGTGGGTGTGACTATGTGTTGTAATAACTCTACTACATTTGCTTGCTTGCTTCTATCCATAACACTTGCATGTTTCATTTTCATAGTCACACGTTTCATTATTGCATTGCATGAAAAAGTTTGAAAAACCCATAAAAATTTGAAAATTTTGGAAAATTTGAAAGAGTTTTTGTGCTTCTAAGATTAGAGATGACTTCTATGATAGTTCTTACTTGTGGAATGAATTTTTTATGACAATTTTATGCTTAAACGGAATAATGAGTTGAAAAGAAATTGAATGTGTTGTTTATCCTTTCTTGCAAGTTTCATAATGTGAAAGTTCTATCTAAATCATATTGAGAAAGTGAAGTTGAAATCACATGATGAGTTCTCTTCTTTATGAAATGATTAAGGCAATTCGATTTTCTTTCTTCTTTCTTTGATCACTTAGCCCCACAATGAAAATAATTGCCCCCCTTACCTATCCGGGAATTTGGAGGAGTTGATATTTGGCATGTTTGATGTGAGAGGGCTATGAAAGAAAATTTTTGCATTCAAAGAATAGAATTAACAGGTTTGGGGAAGTCAATCATGACGATGAGTAACTCGGCACCATTCACATAGCCGGGTGTTTGTGTCTTGCCAAAGTCGGATTGAGCAATATTCCTAACGGATTATGGTATGTGCATCAAGGGTTTGAGGCATCTCGAAATTGAGAAACGCCGATCTCCTAGGCTTCGGTTTTTGTGCACCTCTATCCATCTTTCAAAAAGTAAAGTCGAAAAATAATATGAAAAAAAAGAGAGCAAAGCTCAAAGTTGATGGTGTTGCAATTCAAAGTAAAAAGAAAAAAAGTTGGGTTATTCATTTTCCCGGATTCATTCACCACATATCTTATAAGTATCCCTCCCTTCCGCATTCTAGACCTTACTTGAAAGTCCTTAAGATCAAAAGAATGTTATTTGACTTGGTGATCTAAATTGAAGCTTCTTATACTTGATTTTGACAATACTTGAAGGTTATGATATTTGTCTTAAAGTCTAAGCGATTCATGATGTTTCTTTGCCTTTTATTCTTTGGTTTAAGTATATAAGCGTTTCAAAGATGAATGAAACAAGGTTTGAGAATGGTCTATTGACTAGAAGCACATTTACCTAAAGAATGTTTTTGTTTTGAGATTGCATGCATATTTCATTCTAACTCGTATTCTAAGCTTTTAAAAGACCTTGCTTGGGGGCAAGCAAGTGACAAGTATGGGGTATTTTGTTAGCATGAAATATTGCGATATTCTAGGCACTTATTTTGGTTGTTTTTCTCTCATTATTGTGTACATGGATGAAGTTTAGAAGCAATTGTTAGCTTGTTCCTCTATTATTGTCGATATGGATGTCTACACTAGCTTTGTGTTGATTGTAGGCGAAAAGGAGCTAAATGGGAGCTATTAAGAGAGAAAAGAGAGGATTCGATCATATCCGAGGATTAGGAACACATCAAGGAAGCTAAGGAAGGAGCTAGGATGAAGAATGTCATGACACAAAGAAACTACAAGCATTTTACACTTCCACGCCCTGAATTACGGCCGTAGAAGAGTCCATGCTCTAAACCATGGCCGTGGATCTTGGCATCATGAGCGTGGAGCATTCCAGTAGTTACACGGCCTAAAGTACGGTTGTGAAAGTCACAAGAGACCGTAATCCAATTCCACGCCCTAAACCACGGTCGTGGAATCCCTTGAGACCGTGATTTAGGCGATCTTTTGACGAGTCTTCATTTTCCACGTTATTTACGTGATGGGCCGGGATGGTTACCTTTTCCCCGTCTTATAAAAAGGTCAGAAAAGAGAGTTTTGGGCATCGACGCTTACGGCTTATTCCCGTTACATTTGCGTTGGATCTCGCGGAGACGTTGACGGCCGCTTACTTTGCTTCGAGCATTCTTGCCTAGGGTGGATTGAAGATCGCCGAAGGTTTTTTAACCTTTTTCTTAGGTTTTGGCATTGAAGACGGATTGACAACCTGTTCTTCATACTTACCTTAGATTATTGTGAGGTTTTGTGTTCTATATTCTGAATTCATTGATTATCGCTTCTTGTGTTCGGATTTGAGAATTGGTTTCGAAGTTTTATTAAGTATTCGAGGGTTTTCATCTTTTATTCTCTTTGATTTAAATATTGATATCATGACCATGATTGTTGGCTAAAACCCTTTAGCAATTCTAAGGTGAAGGGTTGATAGTTGTGGCTTAGATGATGATAGATCGGTCGTAAATTGATTGGACCCTGAGAGTTAGAGAGATCTCGTCGACGAACCCAAATCACGGGTTGTTCTTGGAGTTCCACGGCCGTGGTTCTCAAGATCAGACCGTGATTTACCCTAGTTTACGAACTTTGCTTTGACTTTGATCCAATGTTAAAGATTAGCTTTAATCTAGTCTTGGCTTGCCCTTTTCTAGGTAGTAGTGAGACTCATCACCCTCTATTTTGATTTCGAGTGTCACAACCTCAATCGTTTTAGTTAGTTTTGATCCTTGGGTTTCAAGTTTGGGTATTTGAGATTAATTCTTGTCCATAGATCCTTTCTATACAGAAGCCTCAATAACCTTTATAGAGAGTGTCTTTAGATAAGTCATATAAAGTCTTGGAACTTCACCGTACATTGCTTTACTTTAGCATACCTTTGCAACTCCTAACTGTGTCCTTAGTTTTTAGTATATCTTGATCGATTGCCACAATTGGATACCTGGATCTTTACGGTTGCTGTTTTCCCAATATTTGCAAAGCTTTACCTTTTATTTGCTCGATAACTTGAGACTGGGTTTTGTTTCACCAAATCCCTGTGATCGATACTCTGGAATATTTGTTAATCTACGTCGATCTGTACACTACGGGTTCACTTGCTTTTATTCTAGTTTTATAAATTTAAGACTTGATTGCACGCACGCTTTAGGACAAACATTTCCTTGCAATTAACCTCTTTTGGTAAGCTGCGTTCCTTTCTTCTTTCCTTCATTTGTTCTGATGGTTTGGGTTGGTCTTGTCTGATCCTTTATGGTCCAGTAAGACTAGGGTGAGACCCTAGCTTGGGGTTTTGACCTTTTAGAGGTCTTGGGACTAGAAGCGATAGGCTTCTAGCTTGGTTTTGGTTCTTGATTTGCGCTGCCTTGTTGTTCAGGCTTGTTGTTCTCCATTCCTGTAGGAATTTGAGTTGTCCTTTGAGTTTAGCGTTCCAGCTCAGTTGCTTCGTGTGTAAGGTAAGTCCCTTGGACTTACTTAGCTTCATTTCGGGTTCAGTTTGAGTGTTATTGGCTTGTTGTGTTTTTTGTTATTGTAACTGATAACTAGAATATGATTCACCTTTATTTACATAATTGACACAAGTGTATTATAACTGGGCAGTTACTGCTTTTCCAGTCAAAATGGGGAACTGGGAGGTACTCTTGCGACCATTCCAGCAAGTAATGGAGGGACTCATTCAGCTCTATTCTTGTTGGTGAATGGGGACAAAGGCGAGGTCGCAGTGACTCTCGTGTAACAACCTAAGTTGAATTAGTAATGGATGACTTAATGAGAAGATAATAACCGGACATGTGTGAGAGCATGCTATGTGTTTATGTTCCTTATGTGTTATGTGTGCCTTTGCATTCTTTCTGTTCTTAGAATGTTAGTTAACGGTTTATACCGTGTTGTTAGATGCTTTGCAGGATAGGGATGTTGTTGAGTGATCCGGATGGTGTGGTCAGCCGAGGTTCCCGTACATTATAGGACGAAATCAGGTTTTTATTTTAGTTGTTTCCCTTTTGTTGTTTTGAACTCGGCTGCGAGTTTTGACTCTTGTTTTGGTTTTGAGATATTTTGGATTTACATATTCAGTTTTGGTTTTCATCCGTCTGTGTCTTGTTGTGAGATCCGTTTGTCGTTGCTACTTTGAGGGTCGGGACCCATTGTGAGGTCCTACCCCGTAACACTTTGAGTTCTCAGAATTTGGGGTGTTACAAAGCCCATATGTGAAAAGAGCAAGGAAGAAGATGGAGAGTTGCCGAGCGTTGTGCAAAGGGTGAGCACAAAGAAGGTTGCGTGAGAGAAGGGGGGAATAAAAGCAGTGAGAGGTTGGGCAGGTGTGCACGCTAAAAGGGTGGCAAGGAGGCTGACCTTTCGGTCTCCCTAGTAATAATATAATAATTCAATCAAAAGAGTTCGGAACGGGATTATTGGATCGGAGAACTTTTTTCGAACTATCCTCGTAAAATAAAATACGGGAAATATATGTGGATCAAATATATAAATAAACTCGCAAAATATACTTTGAAATACAAAAACCATTCTCGCAATTTATTTTACAAGATTATATGATAATTTAAACATGGGTAATAAAATATATCGGTGTGTGTGTGTATATATATATATATACTCGTAAAATTTAACTTATGACGTAAAAATACTCGTAAAAATATTTAAGTTATGAAAATATCGATAAAAGCTGGAAAAAAAATATAGCAAACGTGCCTAAATTTTGTGCCGTTACAATAAGAGGGGAAAATTTTTGACATGTGTCACCTTCCTAGACTACCCTGACAGCTTACCGCCTTATAGTTATGAATTATTCTATTATAATTCATGAACTATCCTTTTATAAGTTATGCACTACCCCTTTATAAGTTTTGCACCATCATTTTCATTCGTTTTTGGAAAAAAAAAAAAGAGAGAAGAAATAAGACACGTGTCATCTTCCTAGCATGCCTTACGGCCTTACGGAAGAAAGGCGCCGTACCTGAACGTTTCACTTAAAGAAGAATCAGCAATTCCGATTGAGGATCTCCAACGTTCAATGGGACAGATGCTTGTCAAAACGTGGCTCCTTGGGTCTATGACGAAGGATATAGCGAAGAGTGTTATCCATTGCAAAGACGCGCAAGGTATGTGGCTTGAACTAAAGGAACGATTCTCCCATACTAATACTGTGTCTCTTTTCGTGAACTTGAATTTCCATTATCAATTAGTCCTACACCTAAAACACATGATACTTATTTTCTGCAACTCTTACCCCATCTCACTACGATCAAGATATTGACCTCCCCTCTACACCTTTTGCCCACCAACCTACACCAACACCTATCAATATTCCTACACCATGCTCCATAACTCACAACATCACCCCCCCTAGCTCAACCGTCCAAGCTCTCATGTTACCAACCCCAGATTCACTACCACTACCAGCCCCTAATCTTCATAGCACAACACCAACCGAACATCTCCGCCGCTCCAACCGCCCAACCAAGATGTCTAGCTCTCTCAATGACTTCTATGTCAAGGCATAACTCCCTTCTCGTTCCGTCCCATCGTCCTCCTCAAATCATGTTTTGAAAGGTACACGTTACCCTATCTCCAATGTATATCTTGCACACAATTATCTTATAGTTATACCAATTTCATTGCTAATATTAGTGTCGAGAAAGAACCTCGCTCTTTTTCGCAGGCTGTTCGCGACCCTCGATGGCAAAAAGCCATGGATGATGAAATCAAAGCCTTACAAGATAATACAACATGGAGCCTTGTCCCTCTCCCCCTTCACAAGAAACCAATTGGATGTAAATGGGTGTACAAAATCAAGTACAATTCAGATGGGACAATTGAACGATTCAAGTCTCGCCTTGTCGCCAAAGGCCACAATCAAGTGGAAGGAATTGATTATCGTGAGACATTTGCACCCGTAGCTAAGCTCACTATTGTCTGTGTTCTACTTAGTTTGGCTTCCATCAACAATTGGCACCTTCACCAACTTGATGTTAACAACGTCTTCCTCAATGGTGATCTTTTCGAAGACGTCTACATGAAGATTCCGCCTAGGGTCGGGAAAAAGGGGGAGACTCGTGTTTGTAAATTACACAAGTCACTATATGGGCTCAAATAAGCGTCGAGACAATGGTTCCTCAAGCTCTTCAATGCTCTTTAAACTGCAGGCTTTACCCAAGCTTGGTCCGACTACTCCCTCTTTGTCCGGAAAGGAAAAGGTAAATTTACAGCTTTGTTGGTTTATGTTGACGATGTGATTCTTGCAGGAAATGATTTAGCAGACATTCAAGCTACAAAGCACTTTCTTGCAAGCCAATTCAATCTCAAAGACTTGGGTCCTTTGCATTTTTTTCTTGGCATTGAAGTGGCAAGATCGAAGAATAGACTTGCATTATGTCAACGAAAATATGCTCTAGAACTTCTTGAAGACACAGGTTTCCTAGGTGCAAAACTGGCGTCCGTTCCAATGAACCAGAATATGATGCTCACTCACGACCAAGGCGACGTACTTACTGACCCTGCTCAATACCGACGCTTGATCGGTAGGCTCACCTACCTTACCATCACAAGGCCTGACCTTGTCTATTGTGTGCACATATTGAGCCAATTCATGGGTGCTCCTCGCCAACCCCACTTGGATGCCGCTCACCACCTCCTCCGCTACATCAAAGGCACCCCGGAACAAGGTATCCTCCTCCCTTCCAATGGATCACCCCATCTCACGGCATATTGTGATGCTGATTGGGCCCGGTGTCGAGACACACGCCGCTCTACCACGGGATATTGCATCTTTCTCGGGCAGGCACCCATTTCATGGAAAACCAAGAAGCAAGGGGCAGTCTCTCGTTCTAGTGTTGAAGCAGAATACCGGTCCATGGCTACCACTTGTTGTAAAATCACGTGGCTACAATCCCTTTATATGACCTCGACGTTCGTCAAACATCACCCTCCATCCTTCATTGTGATAATAAGGCTGCCATCCACATCGCATCAAACCCTGTCTTCCACGAACGAACTAAACACATTGAAATAGATTGTCATGTTATCCGATAAAAGGTTCAACGTGACACCAGCAAGACCAAACACATATCGACTCTTGAACAACCCGCCGATATCTTCACCAAACCATTACATCCCAAACAATTTCACATTATTCTCACCAAATTGGGTGTCATCAACATCCACTCCAACTTGAGGGAGAGTAAAGAAGAATCAGCAATTCCAACTGAGGATCTCCAACGTTCATCTCCTTCCAATTGAGCTTCTACCCAACGTTCATCTCCTTCTTTATATCACATACATACTTCCCCAGTTTATTCATAGAATATTATCCCATATTATCTTATTACCTTGCATATAAACTTTACTCTGTGTATATTGTTGTATATATACTCCTTGTAATTGTCTCTTGTCAGTAAGTTGAATAAAATAAAATCCTACTTCATATTCAGACTCGTTTAGCACTAAAGTATAAATGTAAATTTTTATTTATATCTAAATTTATTTATATCATTTTCTATAAAAGTCTTTTCAGACAATTATTGTGTCAATTTTTTATTTCATGCTAAAATTACAATTCTTTCAATTACAAATATCATTATCATCATTATAATGAGAAACTTATATTAAGACGTTACCACATATTTTATCTTTAATATGGTGATAAGAATTGAAATTACAAAGTTTATTATAGACTTATAATAATTAATATGTATGGTAAAAATTATAATATATGAAAATCAATTTTTAGAATTATAGTGAAATCCTATTTGAATCAAACTTATTATATGTATGTTTGACTATTTTAACCGCGTTAGAATATGATAATGTTTTCACAACCTTATAACAAAAGATTATTATGAAAATTAGTAAAAAAAACATGAACATATTAATAAAACAACCGTTTAAATTATGATTATATTTATAAACATGTGTGTATGTATGCTATAAACAAAATGAACATGACGCAATCATTGATTTGCCTATATATAAAAGTATTACCATGTAACATGATCAATTCATTTAAATGAGGTCAATTTTTTATAAAAGATTATTTTTCTTGAGATCAACTTATAAAAATTTATACCTTATAATGAGATCAACTTAAAGTAAAAAATGATTAAGGATATTTGTTCATTTAAATGAGATCAACATCTAATAAAAGATTATTATTGAAACCAACTTATAAAAATATATATCTTAAAAATTGATCAACTTATGATAGATTAGTATGGATATTTATTCATTTAAATGAGATCAACTTCTAATAAAAAGATTATTATTGAGACCGTACTTATAAAATATATATCTTACAATGAGATCAAATTATAATAAAAGATCATTATAATAAAAGATTGTTATTGAGATCATCTTATAAACCTCATGTCTTACAATGAGATCGACTTATGATAAACAAATTATTATGAATATTTATTCATTTTAAATGTGATAAACTTATAATAATATATTATTATTTAAGTCAACTTATAATAATATTTATAAAAATAAATATCTGAAAATGAGATTAACTCATAATTAAAGATTATTATAAACATTTGTTTATTTAAATGAGATTGATAAAAAGATTATTATTAAGACCAACTTATAATTATATTTATAAGAATCAATATCTTAAAATGAGACCAACTTATAACAAAATATTGTTATGAACATTTGTTCGTGTGAAGACCATTTTCCAATAAATTATTATTATTGAGACCAACTTATAATCATATTTATAAAAATATATATCTTACAATAAAATTAATTTATAATAAAAAATATTATGAATATTTATTCCAAAAGGTATGAACATGTGATTATGTACAAAGTTGTATATGCTATAGATGCATATATGTTTAATTAAATAAATGAGATCAATATGACTATAGGTGAGTACGAATAAGGTTATAGGAAAATAAATATTACCACATTCATTACTTTAATCAACTAAAATAGTATACCATATCATATTGTAATATATGTCAAATATAAATATCAATACAAAAGTGTGTAGTGATATAACGTAACTAAGTATGCATAAAATATTAAGTTGTAACAAATTAACGTTATTAATTAATTACTTTTCCTAACTCGAATATTTTCCATTTAATATATTTTCAAATATAAATATTAGTACAAAATTGTAATATACTATTTATCTATCCTAACACAAATACATTTTAATAATATAATAAAAGTTTTTTTTAATAGCCGGATATCCGGCGATCCGGGTCTATCCAAAGACGTGGCGATCTGAAACGATCCGATGATCCGCAGATATCCGGGATTATGCGGAAATCCACGGATATCCGTTTTTTATCTAGGTAACCGCGGATATCCGAAAGACTAAAACCCCGATTCGTATCCGATCTGGTGATCCGGAAAAATTTTCCGGATGAGATCGGATTCAAACCGGATCAAAAAGGTACTAAATTATTGGGTTTTTGCGGATCAGGTCAATGAATTTTTCGGATCGGATTGATTTTGCACACCCTACCCACGGCAAATTCTATCACTATGTTTTCGACTCACTCCATTCTAGGGTTTTTTGGACTGAATAAATACACGTCGTCATCAAGGACATACGCAGGCTTTCTCATCTGCCGCCAAGCTCCACGCAATTTGTCTTCTTCGATCAATTGAGCATGATGATTAGATTGATTCGAGAATTAATGATGAAGATCCTGCTCTTACTCCCCTTCGAATCCATCCTAGCATGTAGACTCGCGTCGAAGCAATTGAGGAATATCATCGACGATCACGAGTTTTTGAATCGCTACCATGACAAATCCCCTATTGTCTTGGTAGCGATAGACGACAGCTTATGCTGCGTGATGGAAACCTACTTCCCTATGGAAAGTAACGGCGACAAGATCACCGTCGATGGCTTTCACCCTCCTCCAATCAAGGTTCGACGGATTTCAACTGAGTCAACTCACAGATTTGCGTATTCGTTAACCTTGGCGGCACCCAACCGAATAGCTTGCTTTAGAAAAGAAAAAGAGGGTAACTTCTTTTTGTACAATCTGTTTACGGGAGCATCTTTGTCTGTGTCTTTTCAACAAGGAATACAAAGAATACTGATGTGTTCTGGATTCGGTTATGATTGTTATGAGGACGATTATAAGATTTTGATAGCCTCTCGCAACTACGAATTTCTCACCAACGAATTTCACGTTTACAGTACGAGAACTTCTGCTTGGAGATCCTTGGATGACTCCCCTTGTACCATATATGAGTCATATGATTGGAAGACGAAACATTGCTGTCCGGCCGGTCCTCATCAAGCTTGCTGTTTCAGTGGCATCCTTCATTGGATCTTTTATGAAATAGAAAAGGACAGGGACATCATCTTAACTTATGATCTGCATACTAGCAGATTCTCTGAACTGATGCCACCACCTAATTGTTTCCCTATATATGATGGGAATTTGATTGAATTGGGAGGAGATTTATGTTTTTGGTATCACAAATCATTGTTCACACATGTATATGTGATGAAGGAGTACGGGATCAAAGAGTCTTGGACGAAGCTGTTTACTATATACCCGTCCGTTTTGAAAAGCAGCATCCCCTACCTAGGTAACATAGAACCCATGGTGCTACGTGAATGCGAAGATGGTAGAAGATTTGTGCTGTTTCTATGTCGGCTTTCTGGGTCTTTGCATTGGTACGATATCGGCAATGGCACTTTACTAGCAGTCTGTAGAAGATAGATCTTTTTTTGTGTTCTAAATTATTAGTTTGAGTTGTTCAAAGTTCTCAAAAATAGTTTTGCCCTAATCCTAGAACGTCAATGACTTTGGACTCATCTCATGTTCTTTTGTCCTCTACAAAGTTCTGAATCAATGTAAAAAACTGGTTGTGAGATTTAAAGTGTTACATTTGGAAGCATAATTTTCAGTTTATGCATCAAAAGACTGGACGGGATTTGACAGCAACATTAAATCCATCAATAGTGCAGTCAATGAGCAAAAGAAGAACGTGCACGCGTAACCTCATTGTGTTGGAAAATAACAGACATGTCTATCGTCTCTTGACAAGAGTAGATATATAGTAGATTATGTCAGCATTCTGAGTATAAGAACATGAAATGCAGCATTGATCAATTTTTGGATATCCATTTTTAATGCATGATTGTTCTTATAGTTGAATATCTAATCTGATCCAGTTCCTGCTTGATTATCTTATCTTGATCAATTTCATTTGTTTAAATAGTAGCAGTGGACAGTATGAACCAAAATGGTAGAAAAAAGTGAGCACCTAATGCAATAATGAGGACATATCTGTTAAATGACCCAGGTATTGGTGTGCCGACAGCTCTGTCCTTTTGGACAAGTACATTGGTAAGTGTCTGTAACATATGAAACTCATGTATAAGCCAAGAGTATGCATGTTTGAAAGTAAAATTTCATACGATATATGATGATGAAATAGAAACCAAGACATAAAAGGATTCCCTTCATATCCGTCAGAGCAGTTGCATCTGTATCCAGAACCATTATCCGGTTCGTAGCAATAGCTATTCTCCTTACATGCATAGCTTGTTGTATTTTGCTTTGCTTCCTAGCAGGCATGGTTGGCGATGGTCCAGTCTAGCACATTACTCAACCTCTCAAAGTCAAGAGAGCTGAAATTATAAGCATTTTCCTCAACCAAGAATCATAGCTACAACGATCAAAGTCCCACTCAAATTTATGATTGTGAAAACTGCTCAAAGTAATCCATGCCGCCTAAGCTTTTTTGGGCCTGTGCAGCTTTCACTGGTAACATCATCAAGACTTTCACATGTAGTAATACATCCTGAACTGGAGTTTGCACCTTCATACAAATTCTATGGAGATTATCCCAGAGATTGCATACCCAATATATCTTGCTGCTTGTGTAGACAGGTGTGTTGAATATTTTCTGTTTTACGTTGTGCAATTACAATGATACTACTTTGGTGAGTTGTACAAGTTGAAATTGATATTCTTTTTAATTGTATTTTCATGCAAGTCAAGAGGCTGTTGTTAAGAAAGGGGATGAACTGTTGAAGAAAAATTGTTCTACTGTTGATTTTAAGAATTCCAATCTGATAAGACAACAAAGAAGCAGTAAGAGAGGAATCGACAATCTGAGGTTAACACAGTAGATAAATTCGGTGGTACTATTCATAATAAATATGCGGTACTATGGAAACAACAAATGGAGAGGTGAGTACAATAGTCTCGTTTCATGTCTTTGTACAATTTCTGTGAACTCTTTGTTATTGCTGACAAAATGTTATACTTCAAATTTAGGAGGAGGCAATTGGCTCAGCTTGGTTTTGCAACTAGGGTATACAAAACTCCAGTGACATACAATCTGGGGGTGCCATAGGTACTAATGTTTCAATATGGTGCTTAGTCTTTTAATGTTGTGTTTCTTTTGGTTAAATCCAACTCCTTCTGAGTATTTGTCTATGCCTAAATTTCTTGATATTTTGTTGACTGTGGATATGTAGGTTATGTAGTGCCCTTAATGAAGACTTATCTTGTAAAAGACTAAATCATCTGTCTATATTTCTTCCCTTTTGTTCTTATTGTGTGTATTAATTTTGCTGACTGCGTACATTTGCCTTTTAGAAATGTTATACTTCAAATTTTGGTATGACAGTACAAGTTCATAAGATACAACAACTTTAATTTGTTTGAAGACACTCGGAAAGTATGGGATTATCTGCATTGGAGATCTGACTCATAATATCTTGACGATAAGGACCCATTTCAAGCAGGCAAACAACTTCCTCTTGCCATTTAAGCTTACAAATTTGCCCAATTCGGTTATTTAACCGAGTAAATGAAAGTCGGCACAGGAAATTGTGGGCCTCAGGTTTCAACATTTTAGTTGGATTTAAATTATGAATACATTTATTTCTTTGAGCCTTTCAGGTACCAGAAGAATATTCGGATAATCATACTGTTAATTACTAGCATATGTTCAGTTATGTGTGATCGGGAAGCTGAGATGTTACTATACTTGATTACTGCATAACTACAAGTCTTGTACAGTTTGTACTAGATTACCGTATAATGCAAGTCTTCTACTTTTTTGTATACTTTTACATAAATGTCAGTTTTGAACTTGTGTTGTACCATGTGATCATGTCGGTGTTAATTTCAAATAACGTGATCAGTTTTTTTTATTTCAATTGTTGTCTGCTGAATGTATTATGCTGCACATTTGCTTTGCTGAACTTTTTAGTAGCAGGAGAAATTCCTCTTCTGTCAACAATCTAGTGAACTTGTACTGTCATACCAAAATCATCTCTCTCTAGGGCCCTCAAAGTTATTGTATTCTTATGAACTTGTACTGTCATACCAAAATCATTCATGTTCAAATCTACCTCCAACCAATTAGATTTAACATTACTCCTTACTTGAGGGTTCTATATTGAAGATTGACTAATCTAGTCTTGTTTAGGGTTATTATTCGGGTCCTAACTCGAGAGGATCATGTCGGTGTTAATGAACTTGCTAGCTAGCTAGTCCTAACCAGAAACCATATTGGATTCTTGGTAAAAATATGTTGACAATAGTGAGACCCATCTCTGCCTCACCTGTAAGGCCTTACTGGCAGCAGTTTTGTTGCCCTGAATCCAGACATAATGTAAATACCCATAGAAGCTGCAACAAAATCTCTCTAGGTATCTTTCAAAATTAAGCAAAATGAGAAAATATCAGTTAATCTATACATAAAACTTTAGAAAATATTTTCAAAGATATATGATTTGAAGTAGAAAATCTCCACAACATATAGGTAATAGATGAGGAAAGACAACAACCTTCTGTTGATATTTGGGGTCTCCTGTTCTTTCTGAAAGGGCAATAAATTCAAGTTGTTCTGTACCTGAATCTGCCAGGGTGCTATCACCCTAAAGATCAAAAGAAAAATCCAGTGTACTTAGTAAGAAGCCCAACAACTAGATTGTGATGATTTTTTACTTCAAGAAAGAAAGTTACTTCTAAAAAGTATATAGTAGTAAACCCCCCAAAAAAAACTAATACACACAATAAGAACAAAAGGGAAGAAATATAGACAGGTGGTTGAAACTTGAAAGTGGTATATACTGATTGCACTAATAACAAGTTTATTTGGTTTAGGTTGTTCAAAATAACCAACCATAGACCTTCTTGTTCAGAAAATATAAAGTGCTAGAGCTACTATCAATTAATGTCCTCATTAATTTGTTCAAAAACTGAAGTACAGATAAATTCAGCATACAATTTCAAGTAGACAGTTTAGTATGATACGCCTAGATAAAAGCATTTCAAAAACACAACAGCTTTGATCACCGGTACCTTTTTGTATTTAAGAAATGTTATACTTCAAATGTAGGAGGACACAATTTTGCTGACTGGGTACATTTGCCTTTTAAATCCTTGTAGCTACATATTCTTCTATCAATTTGTTCGGCCCGTGGTCTGAGGCGTGGGTAGGCGAGTTAGGCGGCTCCTATAATAGTGGTGGAAAGAATGTGTCAAACACTTCGTTGATGGGTTCTGGTACTTGGATCAGCTCGGCATGACTTCCACGTTCAACCACAAGGTCTTCTGCCGTCAAGCCTTGGTTGGAGGACACTACAATCTCCTTAACCTCACCATTTCTGCCCCCAATCCTGACTACTATGGGTAATTCAGTAATTGCTTCTTTCCTTTGTAGTCTTTTTATCTTACAGTTCTTTCTAACATCTTTTCCTGTTTTGTTTTGCAGGGCTCTCTTGTGGCATAGGCTTATGGGAACCAAGGTGCTGTCAGTTACACATAACCAGTCTCCCTTCCTAAAAGACTGACGCTCATTGCTCAAGGACAAAGGTTAAACCGCTGCTTCTTTTTCTTTCTTTCTTTTGTTGAATTGTGTTGGTGATGTTTTG
The DNA here is from genome assembly GCA_033239125.1 of Fagopyrum homotropicum. Lineage (NCBI taxonomy): Eukaryota > Viridiplantae > Streptophyta > Magnoliopsida > Caryophyllales > Polygonaceae > Fagopyrum > Fagopyrum homotropicum. Next base: position 82,723,655 of record BSWB01000005.1, on the reverse strand, counting down.
TGTATAGCAAACAGGATTTAGTTTGCTAAAATTCCGGTGATATAATGTCTGCTATCTTAGCTTGATTTTTGGTATCTCGTTCATGCTTAAGAAAAAGCAAGTACTATAATAGATAAGGGAAAGCTGTAGATGATGGATGCGTGATGCTATGAATGTGTTTGCTTGGTTAAAGATGAAACATAGTTGAAAGATTCTATTTGACATGAAATACAACTTTAAGCATGTTTGTTTGGCAATAAAAAAAAAACTACATACTGATGTATATTTAGGATCAAAACAACCGAAAGTTTCTATAACCATCTGCAATCAATCATTTAAGCTTTCTTAATATGTATTTTTGCATCCTTTATTGACTTGGATGATAAACCTGCCAGTTTGAACTTATTTGACATTGCCTTGATATTGTTATATAAAGAAACATTGCTTGATTTGAAATCTCTATGATAATTGGAATTCCGACATCCAATTTAAAATGGGAGAAAAGTAAGCCCCTTCGCTGCTCCCATTGCAACTTTCAGCCTAGCTTTAAGACTTAGCTTTGATCCATTCCAAGAATCTTTTTTACATGGGAATTCAAAGCTGAATGCAAGAATATTTGACTTAAAATATTTATTCTGTAGCAGAAATTCCAGATGCTCACAGTTTAAAATAATCTTGCAGATTTTGAGTTCCATGCAAACGCTTTAATTTGAGAAGGTGAAAATTTGATAGAGCCACATTGAACAACTACAACTCGAGCTTGGGACAAAGTCTTGGCATAGACAAGAAGCAACATGGTTGCACTCGTCACGTATTGTAAGTTTGCTGCATCTCGAGTATATAATAGTCCGCCTACATTTGACATTCGTACGTTACTCAAATAGTCTCACTTGTAATTACTCAAATGAAGTAACAAAGAGACACAAAATTAGTACCATGAGTGGTTTTAATTTGCACAGAGCTACTCCTTGGAAAAACAACACACATAAAAGACTTTGGATCACTCTTATATTTGCTTAACCCTTGTTTCCCACCAAAGAATTCCTGCATCGTAATTATAGTGGATCACGATCAAAGATAATCTTCGTTTCCCACATCGGAAGATACAAAATACCTTGGAGAGTAGTGTCTGAGCTCCAACATACTTATTTTCCCAGCTGAATTATGTGACTGTGGAGCTCCAGCCTTGGTTGGTCATAACGTAGTTCAAGCACTTGGTGGACCCGGTCGCCTTATAGAGCCATGCTGCGGCCCATAAATGCTCGTACTTGGTTGCAGATTTTGAGTTGAACCGTCTCTTTCTCCACTCTTACTCTTTGGTTGTTGTAGTGTAACACCCCGAATCCGCGGAACTCGGAGTGCCACATTGGGCTAGGATCTCACAGTGGATTCTACCCCTAGCCTGACAACAAGTTCACTAGACCTTACAACATGACACTGACAGATATAAGACAAATGCATAAAACTGTATAAGTTGTACAACCAAAAGGTAACAACAACATAGCCGAGTATAAACAACAACATCCTCACACAAGAGGTAAGAAAAGATAATCCTCATGTAGGAGAGAAAAGTAAACAACTCCAAAAGACCACAACCATCCTACGTACGAGATGTACTCGGCTTGCCATTCTGCTAGATCACCCAGCAACACGCCTATCCTGTAGGGCATCTACAACATGGTAATAAACCATTAGCTAACCACACATATATAGAGTAATGCATAAGCACAAACACAATCATAGAAAGATAAACACATCAGCATGTTATCACACATTTACCCATTTATCATCTTTATATAATAGTCATTCACTCAAATCGTGTATATATAGATAGATGAAAATATGTGACACGAGGACCGATACATCCTCGCCTCTGAGCTTGATAGCCAGCTATACGAGTATCGATCACACAATCCGTGTACCCTATGGGAGTGGATTGCGCCCTTCCTGCAAAGTCAGTCTGATCTGACATCAGAGAACCGTCCAGACTCCACGGCGAGATGAAAGGGGAAGGTTATCACAACCACGCAAGGGGGGAATCAATAAAACATAGGTCGGTATATACGACATCTCATGCTATCATAGCAAACATATAACGCACACACCACTCATGCAAACACCTAATATAGGGATGGTAGCTAAGTAAGTCCTACGGACTTACCTCAACCTCGTATAAAGCTCAACCAAAATCAACCTCCACTCCTAAGACAGGGGCACTGCCTAACAACAAGGCATAAAAAGATATCACCCTCTATTCATCAAAGGGGTCACACCTAGACCCAAGGAATGCATAGGATCATCCTCAACCTAACTTCACAACCTATTAAACCTCAAAAGCCATACAAGGCATATACTAATCATAACCTAATCAAAACACATCCTCACACATCTAGCATGAACTTATACACTCACACTAGGAAGGGAGGGAACAAAGACATCCTAAAGCAAGCCAAGAAGCAACACACACCTGCAGATGCATGTGGAAACACCAGCTGGTACAGGTGGCCGCAGGGGCGGCTCACAAGTGGCACAAGGGCGGCTTACTGCCAGCGCTGGGGTGGCTGCAAGGTGGCGCAGGGGCGGCTGGACAGTAGAAGACACCACTTCAGCCCTGCCCTCACTTCTTCCTTCTATTCCTTCACTCCTTTATTCCCACACCATACACAGATAAAGATACATATATATACATCAACAAAGGCCAATCATGACTGGAACAAGATTCATCCTAAAGGAGTCTAAGCTAGACTAAGGAAAGAGAGGAAAAGATGAAGGAAAGATGAAAGAAAGATGAAAGATAGGAAACAAGCTATGGAAGCTTACCAAACTGAGCTCTCTAGGAGATCAAACAAAACACCCCAACACCTCAAGCTAGCTCACACAAAGCTCAGCAACAACAACCATCAATCAGCAAGCGAACTCAATCATAAGCTCTCAAACTCAACAAAACTTCAAGAAAAGATCAAAGATGATCCAAGAAGAGATGAGAGGAGAAGAAGAACGTAGGGAGAGAGATGAAGTTGTTGATGAAGAACCCTCATCAAAAGGAAAGAGAAGAAGGTTATAAAGGGGTGAAAAGGGTAAAGCACGGGTCAAAGGGTCAACAAAGATGGCTGCAGCCACACAGAGTCGCAGGGGCGGACCATGTGAGGCGTAGGTGTGGCCTAGGCAAACCGTAGGGACGGCCACTAGGTCACGCAGGGGCGGTCCAGGCTAAAAACAGGTCCTCAGCTCACACTCTCAGCAACTCAGCAACTAGGCTCTTACATCTCATCCCCTAAAAACAAGTTTTGTCTTGAAACTTGCAAAATCTCAAATCCTCTCGGACCCATAAGCCGAGGTATAACTCTCTCTCTCTATCGGAGGTATCACATCTCGGTTCAGAGGGTCATATACTATAACAATCTATAACCTCAAACATGAACATGGAGGAATCATCATCTCCAAAAAAATAGGGTCATAACGCTACCCAAAGGCATATAAAAATCACATCTCTCACCATACCACATCACAAGGCATAGAGGAAGAACATCTTTAGCCAAATCATAATCATATACAACGCATGAAGGAATAAAATCTCCAATGAACTATGTCCATCAAGGTAGCATGGAGGAAAGCACCATCTCCAACTGAATCCTAATCACCCTCAAATAGCATGGAGGAAAGAACCATCTCTAGCTATAATCACACATCACGCTAGCATAACAAGATCTAATAAGATCATATATCATATCAAAGCTAGCATGGAATAACACATCAAGGCATATAAACACATAAGCATATAATCATATACTCACCAAGATAGCACTAAGATCTATTCATCACCCCTAGGTGCATCTATCTCATCATAAAACTCTGGATAATTTCTCTGGATACTATCCTCAGTCTCCCATGTAGCCTCCTAAGGTCCACGTCTAGACCAATGTATCCTCAACATAGGAATGTCCTTCGAACGCAGGCGTCTCACACCTCGTTCTAAGACTGTAATAGGATGCTCAACAAAGGTGTGGTTAGGCTCAACCACCAAATCATCATAACTCACAATGTGCCTCGGATTTGGTATATAATCCCTTAGCTAAGACACATGAAACACAGGGTGAACACTCTCTAACCTCGGAGGCAATGCTAATCTGTAGGCTGCCCTGCCAACTCTATCCAGTATCTCAAAAGGACCGACATATCGGGGACTCAGCTTCCCCTTTATGCCAAAACGTATGACGCCACGCGTCGGAGATACTCTCAACCAGACATGAGCTCCTTCCCTGAAATCTAGAGGTTTATGCCTCCTGTATGCATATGACATCTGGCGACTCTATGCAGCTAGCATCCTCTCTCTGATCAGCGCTACTCGAGCCATATCATCCTGAATCTGGTCTGGTGCTATCCCACTGATATTGCTAGGATCATCCCAACATAAAGGTGTACGGCACTTACGCCCATATAGTGCCTCATAAGGAGCCATCCCAATATATGAATGTCAGTTGTTGTATGAGAACTCAACTAGTGGGAGGTAATCAGACCATACCTATCCCCAATCCAACACACAAGCTTGCATCATATCCTCTAGGGTCTGGATGTTCCTCTCAGACTGACCATCAGTGTAGAGGTGAAACACAGTTGTGAAGTGCAGACTCGTACCCAAAGCAGTCTGAATCTACTACCAAAACCTCGAGGTAAACCGTCCATCTCGATCAGAGACGATCGTCCTCGGTACACCATGGTGTCTCACTATCTTCCTAGTGTACTCCTCAGCCAATCTACTCACTAGCCACGTCTTTCTGATAGGAATGAAACGTGCCGTCTTCATTAATCTGTGAACAACAACCCAGATAGCATCAAAACTCATACTGGGTCTCAAACCAGTCACAAAGTCCGTGGAGACATCCTCCGACTTCCACTGCGGTACTAGCAGTGGATGGAGCTCACCTCCAGGTCTAAAATGCTCAATCTTGACCTGCTGACAGGTCGCACACTATGCTACAAATCTGGCTACATCGGGCTTCAACCCTTCCCACCAATATGATCATCTCACATCATGGTAAATCTTACTCGTACTTGAATGTACCAAGTAAGGTGTATAGTGAGCCTCCATTAAGATCCTTTGTCTCAGCTCTACATCAACAGGTACACAAATGCGGTCATGTCACCTCATCACTCCATCTACTCCAATGGAGGATTGTGGTGCCTCTCCACGAGACATCCTCTCTCTGATTCTCATCAAGGTCGGGCGGGTCCCTTGCTTTTGCTGGATCTCAACCAACAGACCAGGTAAAACCTCTAAAGCATAAATCTGGGCATCCTCATCAGGAAACTGGATGTCCATCTCTAACCAAGCTAGATCCCTCTTAAGTTGAGGTTGTACTGTCAATCTGGCAATCGCCTTCTCTTGATGCGTCTTCCTGCTCAAAGCGTCTGCTACAACATTCGCCTTCCCAGGATGATACAAAATCTCAAGGTCAAAGTCCTTGATCAACTCAAGCCATCGAAGCTGGCGGTTATTCAACTCCCGCTGCGTAAAAGTATACTTCAGACTCTTATGATCTGTGAAGATTTGACATGTGGCACCATACCGGTAATGTCTCCAAATTTTCAAAGCATGAACTACCACTACCAACTCCAGATCATGAGTCGGGTAGTTCTTCTCATACGTCTTCAACTGTCTAGACGCATAAGCATTCACTCTGCCTCTCTGCATCAATACACATCCCAAGCCCAGCTTGGATCCATCACTGTAGACCACAAAGTCATCAGAGCCCTCTCGTTGTGTCAAGACAGGAGCAGAAGTCAAACGCCTCTTTAACTCCTCAAAACTTTAGGCACACTAGTCAGTCCTTACAAATCTCGTAGCCTTCCTCAGAAGACTCGTAAGTGGACGGGCAATCACAAAAAATCCCTCCACGAAGCGTCTGTAATATCCGGCTAGGCCAAGAAAGCTACGCACTTCCTTGACGTTTGTCGGTGTCGTCCATGCAGCAACAAACTCGATCTTCGCCGGATCAACCATAATCCCATCGGCGGAGACGATGTGTCTAAGAAAAGCAACCTCAGACATCCAAAACTCGCACTTAGAGAGTTTGACTTACAACTCTCTATCCCTCAAAATCTGTAAAAATATCCTTAGATGACCCGCATGCTCCTCTCTGCTACGAGAGTATACCAGAATGTCATCAATGAAGACCACTACAAACTAATCAAGGATGTCGATGAAAATATTGTTTATCAACTCCATAAAACCTGTTGGGGCATTCGTCAGCCAGAATGGCACAAACTCGTAGTGTCCATAACGGGTACGAAATACCGTCTTGTGCACATCTTGCTCCCTCACCCTCAACTGGTGATATCTTGAGTGTAAATAAATCCGGGAGAAGACTGTCGCTCCCTGAAGCTGATCAAGTAGATCATCAATACGAGGTAGTGGATACTTGTTCTTGATGGTTACCTTGTTCCGCTCTCTGTAGTCAATGCACAGTCTCAACGATCCGTCCTTCTTCCGCACGAAGAGGACAAGTGCACCCCATGGTGAAACACTCAAGCGTATGAAGCCCTTCTCATCCAACTCCTCGAGTTGCTTGTTCAACTCCAACATCTCAACACGCGTCATATGATATAGGGCATTCGAGATGGGTCTCGTACCAAGCTCCAACTCGATACTGAAATCCACACTCCTCTGAGGTGGCAAGCTCGACGGCTCAACAAATACGTCTGCAAACTCGTAGACCACTGGTATGCCCTCCAAAGTTGGACTCTCTCCATCCTTCATGGTGTAGCACCAGAAGGCATCACATCCTTGTGCTATTAGTCTAGCTGCTCGTACGACACTGATGATAGAGCCCGTCTTCCCAAGGTCCCAACCTCGGAACACCTCCATCTGACCTACCTCGGTAGAGACTATAACAGTCCGTTTACCAACTTCTAAAAATGCACGGTGTCTTGATAGGTGATGGAATCACTATCATTTAGGATAGTTTTTAGAGTCTTTTTTATTGCATTTGTGTCGGTTTATGCTACTAACTCCTTGGTCAAGAAGAGGAAGACTAAAAGAAGCTAAGGAAGGAGTTATAAGCACTTAGGAGTGAAGATCGTTCACGAAGCAAAACTTCTTTTCCCTCACCGCCCCAACGGAGCCTTGTCACCGCCCCTGCGGGTGACACCTTACTCCGCAGCGCTCCCTCCATCTTCGCCAACGCCAGCCACGAAGACGGTCACCTCCCCTGTGTCAATCCCTGGCGCCCCTGCGGTGACTTTCCCTGAAGAAAGCAAAGACCAGTGCCCCGGCGCATTCCCCTGCGCCTATGCCTGCGCCTCAACTTGGGAGCTGGAAGGTGAAGAGTCTATGTCACCGCCCCTGCGTTGACATCGGGACGCCCCGACAGCTTGGCATAAAAAATGGCAGGAAGTTGTAAGGTCAGACGTTTGAAGAGCATTGAAGAATCCGACCCTGCGGAATTGCCTAGCCGCCCCTGCGGTCATGAAGAAGATCAAGCATTTTTGCCTTCACCGCCCCTGCGGATCTGAAGGCCGCCCCTGCGGTTCAACGACAAAAGCTTTACTCCGGCTGTTTACACCACCTTTATGGCATTAAAGGTGGCTATTTTGGGCCGGCCATTTACTCATATTTAGTGTCTTTTGTAGTATAAATAGGCCTTGGTTGATTGCTAGAATCATCCAACTTGTTATCCATTATTTTCCACTTAGATTAAATTTTCACTTCCATTGTAATGAGTTGCTAACTCCCTTGCTACATTTGTTTGGTTTGAAGTTGCGTTGTTACTTTGATTGTAAGTTTTCTTTAATATAAGTTTTCATTCAGTAATGGTTTGTGTTTCCTTGATCTCTATTGTCTAATTGCATGTTTTACTATTACTTGAGATTGATCACCTTAGGTTCTAAAGTGCATGCAAATAACTAGAATTAATAGGTTCCGGGTTCGGGTCTTTAATCTAGAAGTAAACTTTAATTAATACCGGGTTGTAAATACTTAAATTAAATGAACACAAATATAAAGATAAGTTTAACGGTTTTAATCTTTTCTTTATATCCCTTTGTCTTTGTTTGAAAGCTAACTTGTTATTTGTTCTTGTAGGTTTACAGAACACTAACCTGTTAAGTTGTGTTGATGCCGGTTGGCTCAACACATATATATGATCGAGACGGGAGATTACTTGAAAACTTGTAAAAAGAACTGACCAAAGTAGCAATTGCATGCTTAGAATCAACCTAGTGTAGATTCACCCATTATTGTCTTACTTGTTGTGTTATTCGTTTTCATAAGTTTTTGTGCATTAATTTAACCAACCCCCCCTTTTCTTACTCGTTTCTATAATCAATAATTGCATCAAATAAAACACCTTAACTCTCTTGGGTTCGACCCTTACTTAACCACTATACTTGTTTTAGTGCTAAGTCGGGATTTACTTTTGATTGGGTATAGACGACCATAGAAATACCTCTAGTCAAATTATGGCGCCGTTGTCGGGGAGTTTAGTGTTTTATTGTTATTATTGATTTTTGGTTTGAACCATTTTTATGGTTCAAACCCATGCTACTAACCCCGATCTTGCTACCTTTGATCCAAAAATTGAGAGGACGCACATCCGGCAAAGAAGACAACAACAACTTCAACAAGAGATGGCTGACCGTACACTTTGTCAACTCACGCAGTCCACCTTGGCTCAAAACCCCCTTGCGGTCACTATACCGACATTAGGGGAAGGAGTCAATTTTGAGCTCAAGCCGGGTCTCATTCACTTGCTTCCATCCTTCCCTGGGTTAAGTGGTGAAGACCCCATCAAACACCTTGGGAAGTTCCATACCGTGTGTATGAGCATGAAGCCGGCCAACATTACCGAAGAACAAATCAAGATGAGGGCATTCGGCTTCACACTCAAAGATTCCGCAGATGATTGGTATTACCACCTTCCATCTGGGAGCATCGACACTTGGGAGAACCTTCACAAGGCGTTTTTGGAAAAATACTTCCCAGCCAAGAAGGCCAATAGCTTGAAGAAAGCTATAAGCAACATCAAGCAAGAGGCGAACGAAACTCTCTACGAGTACTTCGAAAGGTTTGCACGCCTCCGATCCAGCTGTCCTTTCCACGGATATTCAACTCAAGATCTAGTCTTGTACTTGTACAATGGCGTGCTAGATAATGAAAGGAGGATCGTCGATGCGACTTACGGAGGTAATATTCTTAACTCTACTCCTGACCTTGCTTTGGAAAAGATACAGGAACTAGCGGAAGGAACTCGGAACTTTGGAAGAACCCCGTCCAAGAAAGTAGTTCATGCTATGAGTACCGGAAAGAGTGAGATCTCCACTGAGCTCGCAGAGCTTAAGAAAATGGTGAAGAGACTAACACTTATGGGAACCCCACAACAGCTCAAAGCTTGTGGAGTATGTGCTGACCCATACCATCCAACGGATATGTGTCGACAAGTCAAGGATGACGATGCTGAGGTGAACGCAATGGGTTATGGACAACCACAAAAGCAAAGGCATAGGAACGATCCCTATGCACATAACTTCATGCCAAACTGGCGTGACCAACAAAATTTCCGTTGGAGGGATCAACAAAACCAACAACAACAGCCCCGTCAAAGTAAGTATCAATCAACTGAAGATATGTTGCAGGTTTTGACTAAACACTTTGCTACTCATGTCCAAACAACGGAATCCAACATCAAGAACCTTGAAAAACAGGTTGGTCAAATGGCGGAAGCCATTACAAGAATTGAGACTAGGTCCTCCGGGGGATTACCTTCACAGACGGTTATAAACCCAAAGGTGATGCTAGAGGAGGCTCAATCATAGAGGTAGAGTCCTTACGTCGAGCCAACGACGTAAAACAAAGGCGCTGCTCGGGAGGCAACCCGAAGGAATAAGAAGAGGAGCTTTTGTCGAGAAAACCGCCCCTGCGGCTGGATGACCCCGCCTCCGCGGTGACACCCTTTCCAGCGCCGCCCCCGGCGCTAGGCCAGCGTCTGCAACATACTGGCCACCGCCCCCGCGGTGACACCCCATGTTACGCTCAGGATGTGATACGCAATGGGTTTTAAATTTATATTCTCGTTATATTTATCCTAACTCCTAGCGAACCCGCAGTGTACGGGACGTTTGTAGTAGGGATAGTATTCCGAGGTCGAACACAAAGACTAAGGTGAGATTGATTCAATTTATGATTAAGTCTAGTGAAGATCTAGGTTAAGAAAAGAGAAAGAAATAAAGAAATGAAAATCTCAATTGTTTTTGGTTGGTTTTTCGGTGATCAATCAAAGATCACAAATCATGCGAAATATAATAATCAACTAAGCTAACAAATCAACGCAAACAAACAAGCTTAATACGAGATATAGATCAAAGATAGAAAGACGGATTCTAGGGGTTGGAAGCTCCGGTTATGGCGTAGGACTCAAGCTATCTAATCATTCCTTGGATTAACTATAATATGTTGGGAGTAAGTGTTTCTAGATTGGGATCAATCACCGGGTAGGTCTCATGGTCCACTAATCCATTCCTAAGGTCTTATCACCGGGTAAGTCTCTAAGAACCTAAGGGACGGAATTCTACACAAACCGGATTGTAACCTAGAGACCTAACTTATTCTTACCGGGTAAGTCTCGAATGGGTTAGTCCTAAACAACCATCCTAGCACACTTAATCCAATGGCGGCTTATGAGTCTCACCACTACCTAGGGTTTGTCATCTTTGAGATCTAAGAGCAAGGATTACCGGATAAGTCTCTCCTAACACTTAGTTGCTAACACTAGGTCACCCTAGGATAGATTTAACTCAACAAACACTTATGATTTCAACATTCTAACAATCTACGACTAGATCCATCGAACCAGGGAAGATCACGGTTTGTTCTACCTTTCCACGGCCGTGGTTTGGCAAGAACTGACCGTGATTCCTAACAGAGGCTACGTTCATGCACACAAGTCATCCAAAGGTAAATCTAAGTCCATCCTATCATAGCCCTAGCCATAACCATCCTTTCTTCACCCTAGAACCACATCTATTTAGCCTACAACATTCATAATAGAAATCGAAATCATCAAACATAAAATCATGGCATCCATTTGCAAGATAATGAAGAGAAAGAAATGAACAAGTGAAGTAAACAAAACCAAGCTGAAAATGGAATTAGAATAACTCACAACCCTTCAAAAAGAAGGTTTAAATGGTTCATACAACTCTAGAAAACCGATTCCGAAATTCTTCTCTACAAGCTATCAAATCTATCAATGGTGTGTTCTTCTTCTTCTCCAATGAAGCTCTTCCTCCAATGGTAGCTTCCTTCTACCTCCTTCTTCCAAGAATCTTCTTGTTGAGAGAATATTTTGATTGGATGATAGTGGATAATGGAGAGCTGCTCCAAGATGATTCTCACAGCCAATGCAGGACCACTTTTATACTACAACTTTGCAAGATCTGGCCAAGAGATCGTGGCACAGCTGTCACGAAAACCTGGCAAAAACCACGGCCAGAATCACGGCCGTGATCTGTCAGTGAACCGTGATTTTGTGCTCAGCCTTGCCTTTGATCATTAAGCTTCGATTTGGTGCATGGCTTGTGTTGGCAAGGTTCCATGAGTCCTCCCTAGCCTTTAGTTTGCATCCTAATGAGTCCGAGGGTGTGTCATCTTGATGAACGATCCTCAAACGTATTGTTTTAGCTCCTAAATCTCCCAAAATACCTACAAAGCAACGCACAAGTCCGTGTAGACGTCTATCTCGACAAAGTACGTGAATTGAGCACAAACGTCGTGAACTAGTGCTAAACCATGCATGAATGAGTGAGAAATCTATCTAAATGATTACCTAAAACTAAGTCATAAATCGTGTTATTAAAATACCCCATACTTAAGGTTTGCTCGTCCCCGAGCAAATTCCCAACTATAGACTAAGAGATGACATGATTTATGTATGCAGAAAAATGGCAAAATCTTTTTGGAGTTGTGCTTCTAATATTGGATCACCTTCATAGTCATGTTTTATGGCAACGGACAAGCAATTATGTATTAAGCAAGTGAAGGCATGGAAAGACAATTGCACTTAACTCGAAAGTATGCATGAAATGTAAAGATGAAGAAGTCAAGAAGATCAAGAAGTATATCCAATCTAAATCACTAAGTCTTACAAACTTGCAAATAGGTCATAAGGTCTTGTGAAATAAAAGGCCAAGAAACGTTGTAATTAGGTGGGGATTTTCTAGGTTATGTGATGCTAATCCGGGAATGGAACTAACTCCACAATCTTGTCCTCGATCAACTTCCCTCAAGTATATATTTTCTCTAACTTTTCTTTCTTTTCTTTTTCTTTGAATTATTTTTGAGACAATGACATTGGTGTACAAAAGCCGAAACCTTGGTGATTAGCCATCCTCGGGCTTTTTCTATTTTTCGAGGTGCATCCACACCGGGCACACATACCAAAGCTCGTTAGGACTTATTGGTTCATTTGACTTTGGCAAGGCACCAACACCCGATTATGTGAAGTGTACCGAGTTACTTGTCATTTAAGTCAACGTCTCCAAACCTATATTTTTGGCTACACATTCACAACAAATTCAGCATTTTATTCATGACAATCTTTCATCAACAACTTCACCCCACACTTGCTTTTCACACACATCAACACACTAACATGCTTCTATTCCCGGATGGGTCAAAAGAGGTCAATTTTATCTCAATTGAGGTGCTCAAACAATCATGATCAAGATGAGAAGTAGAGAAAGATGAATTGCCTTTTTCATTCCTAGATGGTATGCAAGAACTATCATGTAATTTTGACTTTCAATACTCAATCCATTCTTGGCAAACATCATGATCACAAATCATTCATGGGATTCAAGAGAAGTACTTCAAGTCCACATATGCATTCATCCATTTAACACATAAGGCTATCCATAGCCAATCTACAAGACAAGATTCATCATTAGGGTCATATCCAAGCCTAGAAAGCACAAAAAATTTTAAATTTTCTGAATTTTTATGGGATTTTCGAAATGAATATATACAATGCAAGATATGTGCACATTTTAAACTATCCTAGATGCTCATCATGCAAAAGATCATGCAAACCCCACCCCATACTTAGAAACACATTGTCCCCAATGTGTAAATGAAGTAAAGAAGAGTGAAAGAAGGTTCTCACAATGTAAAAATGGTTTGCTATGGTATTTGGAATTTCAAGTGGAATTGATGTTGGATGATCCTATCAACCATGGTAGAGAGCTCTAAGTATTCATCAAGGCGTCGGGACCAGCGCTAGGCACCGCTAGCCGTCCAAGTTCCGCGTCCGCTCCACCCATAATTTATGAGGGGTTCATCATCATCATTCACATGCCAAGCAAGGCTTCCAATGCTACTAAGGCTCTAGCACACACACAAAGTAGACAAAACACACACAAAAATAGAAAAATCTAAAACGAAAACAAAACGAAAAAGGGAAAAACGCTACCAATGGGTTGCCTCCCACCAAGCGCTCTTTTAAGGTCATTAGCTTGACCAAACTCGAGGGCGTCTACTCAAGGTAAAGTGGGGCAATCATATCCACCGGAGCTCCCGGGATATACCTCTTCAAACGGTGCCCATTCACCTTAAAGTTTCCACAATGCTCCCCTCCTATCTCAATAGCTCCTTGGGAAAAGATCTTCTTCACCACATATGGCCCGGTCCATCTTGATTTTAGCTTTCCGGGAAAGAGCCGCATCCTTGAGTTGAAGAGAAGCACAAGGTCGCCTTCACTCAACTCCTTCGGGATGAGGCGCTTGTCATGCCACCGTTTGGTCCTCTCCTTGTAGATCCGGGCATTCTCATAAGCTTCCAACCGGATCTCCTCAAGGGCGTTTATATCAAGCAACCTCTTCTCTCCCGCCTCCTTGAGGTCGAAATTTAGCCACTTAATGGCCCAATAAGCTCTATGCTCCATTTCCACCGGAAGATGGCAAGACTTGCCATAGACTAACTTGTAAGGAGTGGTGCCAATTGGTGTCTTGAAAGCGGTCCTATATGCCCACAAGGCATCATTGAGCTTCATGGCCCAATCCTTTCTCGTCCTAGAGACCGTCTTCTCAAGAATTCCCTTTATCTCCCGGTTGGAGATCTCTACTTGGCCACTAGTTTGGGGATGGTAAGGTGTTGCCACCTTATGAGTCACCCCATACTTAGCCAAAAGCGCCCCAAAGTTCCTATTGGTGAAGTGCTTTCCTCCATCACTTATGATCACCCTTGGTGTTCCAAACCTAGGGAAGATCACTCGGTTGAAGAACCACACCACCACCTTGGCGTCATTTGTAGGAGAGGCGATTGCCTCCACCCATCTTGAAACATAGTCAACCGCCAATAGGATGTAGAGGTTGCCACACGAAGAAGGGAATGGTCCCATGAAGTCCACACCCCACACATAAAAAATTTCCACTTCTTGTATGTTGTTCAAGGGCATCTCATTCCTCCTTGAGATGTTGCCCGTCCTTTGGCAAGCATCACAAGCCGCCACAAAGCCTTGCACATCCTTGAACAAACTTGGCCAAAAGAAACCCGATTGCAACACCTTTGCACATGTCTTGTGTGAGCTAGCATGCCCTCCACATGGCAAGGAATGACAATGGCGGATCACACTCTCCACCTCATCCTCCGTTATGCATCTTCTAAACATTCCATCCGGACCCCTCTTGAACAAAAGTGGCTCATTCCAATAGTAGTGCCTCACGTCCTTGAAGAACTTCTTCCTTTGGGTATATGTCAAACCGGGAGGCACTTCCTCACACACTAAGTAATTCACAATGTCGGCGTACCATGACTCACTTCCTCTAGACACTTGGAACAAGCATTCCTCCACCATTTGCAATTGCTCATCCCGGAATGAGTCATCAATCGGGATGTCATCTCTTTCAACCTCCAATGGTGGGGGTCTACTAAGGTGATCCGCCACGGAGTTTTCGGATCCCTTCTTGTCCCGGATTTCCAAATCAAACTCTTGAAGAAGAAGGATCCACCGAATCAACCTAGGCTTGACATCCTTCTTGGTGAGTAGATAACGGATCACAGCATGATCCGTATAAACTATGACCTTCGCTCCAACAAGATATGAGCGGAACTTCTCAAATGCATAAACAACCGCTAGCAACTCCTTCTCGGTGGTAGCATAATTGAGTTGGGCGTCATCTAGCGTCTTGCTAGCATAATAAATGGCATGAGTGCGCCCATCTTTCCTTTGCCCCAAAACAGCCCCAACGGCTATATCGCTTGCATCACACATGATCTCAAATGGTAGACTCCAATCCGGAGGTTGCATGATAGGTTAGGAGATCAAGGCGTTCTTCAACCTACAAAAAGCCTCAAGACAATCTTTGGAAAAGACAAAATCAACATCCTTCATTAGTAGGTTAGTGAGGGGCTTAGAAATTTTAGAGAAGTCTTGAATAAACCTCCGGTAAAAACCGGCATGCCCTAAGAAACTCCTTACCCCTTTCGCCGAGGTAGGTGGTGGCAACTTCTCTATTGTTTCAATCTTGGCTCTATCAACCTCAATGCCACGGTTAGACACCAAGTGTCCTAACACAATACCTTCACTTACCATGAAGTGGCATTTTTCCCAATTCAAGACAAGATTTGTCTCCTCACATCTTTGCAATACTAATGACAAGTTAGCCAAGCAATTATCAAAGGAAGAACCATAAACAGAGAAATCATCCATGAACACTTTCATGATATTTTCTATGTATTCCGAAAAGATAGTCATCATACACCTTTGGAAGGTGGCGGGTGCATTACACAACCCAAATGGCATTCTCCTATAGGCAAAGGTTCCCCATGGACATGTAAATGTTGTTTTCTCTTGGTCATCGGGGTGGATAGGGATTTGGAAGAATCCACTATAGCCGTCTAAATAGCAAAAATGAGAATGTTGAGCTAACCTCTCTAGCATTTGGTCAATGAAGGGGAGAGGGAAGTGATCTTTCCTAGAGGCCATGTTCAACTTCCTATAATCAATGCACATTCTCCACCCCGTAACCGTCCTAGTTGGGATTAGTTCGTTGTTCTCATTGGTCACTACGGTCATCCCACCCTTCTTAGGTACTACATGAACGGGGCTAACCCACTTACTATCCGAGATAGGGTAGATAATCCCCGCATCTAGCAACTTAATGATCTCCTTTTTGACTACCTCTTTCATTATAGGGTTTAGTCTTCTTTGATGTTCAATAGAGGGTTTATGATTATCTTCCATCATTATCTTATGCATGCACAAAGAAGGTTTTATGCCAACAAGGTCATCAATAGTATAGCCAATGGCTTTCCAATGCAATCTTAGTTCATGCAACAACTTAGCAAGTTCATCATCACTCAAGCATGCATTAACAATCACCGGATATGTTGAATTCTCACCAAGAAAAGCATACTTCAAATGAGAGGGGAGGGGTTTGAGTTCGAGTTTAGGAGGACCTTTATCGAGTGTAGACGATCCAAATAAGGTTGGATGAGATGAATCCAAAGCAAATGAAGGCTCTCCATGGCTCCTAGAAGCTTGATCATCATCAAGGGCTGATCCAGGGGAAACCACGGCCAATTCCACGGTTTGCTCCAAGTCCACGGCCGTGGATCTTGCCTGGCTCATTTGTTGTGGCTTTATAGAGAGTTTGACGGCCGTGGAACACAAATCTCGACCGTGGAACCTACAGCTGTTCAGCTCCTCTTCGTGGCCTTCATCTTGAGCACTTGTCTCCTCTTCTAATGCTTCTAAGGCCTTGATTTCTTCATTGCAAGCCTCCTCAACACCTTCCTCCATCATACTTAAGGTAAGAACCTTCTCCAAGGGATCCTTGATCAAGATCGAGCTCACAACTTCTCTAGATTCTTCTTGCTCGACTATGTTGAAGACATCCTCATCAAGGGTTGGCCCTTTCATCATTGTGGACAACTTGAACTTGATGTTCTCTTCTCCAATGTTGAAGGAGAGAGTCCCATTCTTGCAATCCACTAGGCATCCGGAGGTGGCTAGGAAAGGTCTTCCTAAGATGATGGGAACCAGATAGTCCGCCGGAATATCCAAGACAACGAAATCAATTGGCACATAGAATCCTCCTAGTTGCACCGGGATGTCTTCTAAAATCCCAACCGGATGAGTGATAGAACGGTCCGCCATATAGAGGGTCATCTTGACCGGTTTTGGCTCTCCTAGCCCAACCTTGTTGCAAAGTGCAAGCGGTATGATGCTTACACTTGCCCCAAGATCACAAAGGGCCTCATACTTCACATCCCCCACTCCAATTAGGACACAAAAGGAACCCGGATCTCTTAGCTTGGGAGGCATCTCCTCCTTCATTGTTTGGATCAATTCCGAGGATCTCTTGGTCATCTTATCTCCCCATACTCCTCCAACTTCCTTTTGTTGGAGAGTATCTCTTTCAAGAACTTGCCATATGCCGGCATTCCTAAAATAGCATCCATGAACGGAATGTTAATATGCAATTTAGACATTAGTTCAAAGAACTTACCAAAGTGATTGTCCAAGCGAGCTCTTGCTCGTGATTGAGGGAATGGTAGTGGTGGCTTGTATGGAGGCGGTGCCACATATGTTGGCTCATCATCCTTGCTCTTGCTTCCATCTCCTAGCAAAGTCTCTTCTTCTATCACCACTTGTTTCCCTTTAGCATTCTCCTTGGGCAAAGGGTCTTTCATACTCAACCCACTCCTCGTTGTGATGGCCAACACTTGGCCTCTTGGGTTGTCTTCGGTTCTTCCGGGAAGCTTTCCCGGATCTCTATGGGCTTCTCCCGCTTTTTGGAACACTTGTGCTTCCAAAACCTTTTGAGCTTTAGAAATTGAAATCACGGTGCTCTCAAGACCACTCAACCTCCCAAGCAATTGCTCAAACATCATTTCGGTTCTATCCTTTGGGGGTTGAGTAAATCCGGGTGGAGGCTCTTGCGAAGCTTTTGGTGGTGGAGTTGTGCTTGTGGAAGCGGTAGGGTTCAAGGCTCCATCCGGGTTAGAGTAGGAAAACCCGGGATGGTTGTGGTTAGGCCGGTAATTGTTGAATTGCCGGTTGTTGTTGAAATTCCTTGGGCCTTGGTAGTTGTTGTAGTTGCCCCTTCCCATGTAATTCACATCTTCCTCCTTAGAAGGCAAGTTATCTTGTGGAAGCACTTGAGGAGTTGCTTGATTCTTCAAAGTTGTAGCACACAACTCCCTCAAAGACTTCAACTCATTGTTGATGGCGTCAAGCTTGAAATTGCTCATGGTGACTTCACTCACCTCATATGCTCCCGCCTTTCTCCCTTCACTCTTCCTATGGGAGTATTTTTCAATCACTAGAGCTTGCTTCTCCACAAATTCCCAAGCTTCATCTACATGCTTCTCCATGAAAGTCCCACCGGATAGAGATTGGAGCTTGAATTGGCTATCTTCATCAAGTCCTTTGAAGTAGATCTCCAATAGCTCAATTTTTGGTATGCCATGGTGAGGACAATCTCGGAGAAGGTCTTTGAACCTCTCCCAAGACTTGAATAAACTCTCTCTATCCTTCATAACGAAGGCGTTGATCTTCCCTCTTAACTCGGTAGTCTTGGAAGGTGGGAAGAACTTAGTCAAAAACTCGGTTGTCATCTCCTCCCAAGTACCAACTCGCCCTTGTGGAATGGATTGATACCAAGCTAAGGCTTTGTCCTTAAGAGAGAAGGAAAAAGCCCTAAGCTTATGGTTGTTGCTCTCCAATCTTGGCGGTCTAAGAGTCTCCATCAAAATCTCATAGTTCATCAAGTGTTGATGAGGAGACTCTCCTTCCATCCCTCCAAATTGATTATGCCGGATCATTTGTAAAACTTGAGGGCGGAGTTCGTAATCATGGGCTGCGGAATCTCCTAAGTTCACACCCGGACGGTGTGCTCTTTGTGCCGGATCCATTCGTTTCCCCAACGTTTGTGCCGGATCCATTCGTTTCCCAACGTTTGTGGTGGAGGTGGAGGAGGTTGTTGACGGTTAAGCTCTCTTTGCACAAGAGCTTGCCTAATCTCCTCAATCTCCCTCCTGGTTGCCTCTTGCCTCTCATTGGCAAGTCTCCTTTCATTCTCCAAAGCTTCATCTCTTATCCTAATTTGCTCTAAGGCCTCATCCAACTCAGCTTGGAGATCTCTTCCGGCCATCTCTTTCCCCTTTTTAATGCTCTTGGATCTAGATCTAAGGGTTTTCTCCGGTTCGGGATCGAATGGAGCTAAATCCTTGCCACGAGATCTTCGCATACACCTAAAGAGTAAGAGATGTCCTGAAAAGCAAAGACACAAACCAAAAAGAGATCAAAAGCAACAAGAAAGATCTACACTATAAACAATCACAAAATAGACTCAATCTAGACCTAGTCCCCGGCAACGGCGCCAAAAACTTGTTACGCTCAGGATGTGATACGCAATGGGTTTTAAATTTATATTCTCGTTATATTTATCCTAACTCCTAGCGAACCCGCAGTGTACGGGACGTTTGTAGTAGGGATAGTATTCCGAGGTCGAACACAAAGACTAAGGTGAGATTGATTCAATTTATGATTAAGTCTAGTGAAGATCTAGGTTAAGAAAAGAGAAAGAAATAAAGAAATGAAAATCTCAATTGTTTTTGGTTGGTTTTTCGGTGATCAATCAAAGATCACAAATCATGCGAAATATAATAATCAACTAAGCTAACAAATCAACGCAAACAAACAAGCTTAATACGAGATATAGATCAAAGATAGAAAGGCGGATTCTAGGGGTTGGAAGCTCCGGTTATGGCGTAGGACTCAAGCTATCTAATCATTCCTTGGATTAACTATAATATGTTGGGAGTAAGTGTTTCTAGATTGGGATCAATCACCGGGTAGGTCTCATGGTCCACTAATCCATTCCTAAGGTCTTATCACCGAGTAAGTCTCTAAGAACCTAAGGGACGGAATTCTACACAAACCGGATTGTAACCTAGGGACCTAACTTATTCTTACCGGGTAAGTCTCGAATGGGTTAGTCCTAAACAACCATCCTAGCACACTTAATCCAATGGCGGCTTATGAGTCTCACCACTACCTAGGGTTTGTCATCTTTGAGATCTAAGAGCAAGGATTACCGGATAAGTCTCTCCTAACACTTAGTTGCTAACACTAGGTCACCCTAGGATAGATTTAACTCAACAAACACTTATGATTTCAACATTCTAACAATCTAAGACTAGATCCATCGAACCAGGGAAGATCACGGTTTGTTCTACCTTTCCACGGCCGTGGTTTGGCAAGAACTGACCGTGATTCCTAACAGAGGCTACGTTCATGCACACAAGTCATCCAAAGGTAAATCTAAGTCCATCCTATCATAGCCCTAGCCATAACCATCCTTTCTTCACCCTAGAACCACATCTATTTAGCCTACAACATTCATAATAGAAATCGAAATCATCAAACATAAAATCATGGCATCCATTTGCAAGATAATGAAGAGAAAGAAATGAACAAGTGAAGTAAACAAAACCAAGCTGAAAATGGAATTAGAATAACTCACAACCCTTCTAAAAGAAGGTTTAAATGGTTCATACAACTCTAGAAAACCGATTCCAAAATTCTTCTCTACAAGCTATCAAATCTATCAATGGTGTGTTCTTCTTCTTCTCCAATGAAGCTCTTCCTCCAATGGTAGCTTCCTTCTACCTCCTTCTTCCAAGAATCTTCTTGTTGAGAGAATATTTTAATTGGATGATAGTGGATAATGGAGAGCTGCTCCAAGATGATTCTCACAACCAATGCAGGACCACTTTTATACTACAACTTTGCAAGAGCTGGCCAAGAGATCGTGGCACAGCTGTCACGAAAACCTGGCAAAAACCACGGCCAGAATCACGGCCGTGATCTGTCAGTGAACCGTGATTTTGTGCTCAGCCTTGCCTTTGATCGTTAAGCTTCGATTTGGTGCATGGCTTGTGTTGGCAAGGTTCCATGAGTCCTCCCTAGCCTTTAGTTTGCATCCTAATGAGTCCGAGGGTGTGTCATCTTGATGAACGATCCTCAAACGTATCATTTTAGCTCCTAAATCTCCCAAAATACCTACAAAGCAACGCACAAGTCCGTGTAGACGTCTATCTCAACAAAATACGTGAATTTAGCGCAAACGTCGTGAACTAGTGCTAAACCATGCATGAATGAGTGAGAAATCTATCTAAATGATTACCTAAAACTAAGTCATAAATCGTGTTATCACCCCACACCCCTGTGGCGGCCATCCTTGACACACATCCTCAGCGCCGCCCCCGGCGCTGAGGCTGCGTACCCCTTCTTCCTTGTCACCGCCCCCACATTGACAAACGCCGCCCCTGCGGTTTTATTAAGGAAAGAAAAAAAATACACTTTCCAAAAATAACCTACAACTACCGCCCCTTCCTCTCCCTCCCCATTCACTCTTCGAACCCTAGTCCACCTTGCCTCCCACGCCCCTGCGCCCTCCGGAAGCCCTCACACACCACCTTGTGCAAACGTTCTTGCGCCACCTCCGGCGGGCTAGCCTCAACCGCCCCCTGCGATACCGGCCCTCACCACCACCACACACAAATCACATCCCCTCAAACTTCTCACTCACCAAACATCCTCGCCCCTCCACTGCCCCACCTCCGGCGAAGCCTACACCAAAAAAGAAGACGCCGGAACAACCCCAGCACCACAACCTTCGTCGGTTCCCAAAAATTCGCCTTCTGCACTTCTCCCGCCCCTACACCTGCTTCAGCCGCCCCTACGGAAAACACAACAGAGGGTTCGTCTCTTACTCAATTTTCCGAACATTCTAACTCCTTTACTTATTCAACTACAAGTGATGGAAAACCAGAGGAAATATAAGTTGACGGAAGCCGAGAAGGAGCGGTATAGGATTGTGCAAGGTCGGGATGTATATGCAACCCGATTTTTGGACGTTCCGACTTTGGAAAATTTGGGAATGTTGGAGAGCATGCCGGCATTCCTCAAAAATGCTGGGCTAGGTGATTTTCTGATAATGAGTGCTCCAACACACCCTGAGCTCAGCCGCCAATTCATCGCCACATTCAAAATGGAAACGGTGGACCACAGTTGCGTTGGACTTTCATTCAAGTTCAACAAAAGAAAGTACACATTGGACTACACCCAACTGCAGGAGGCATTAGGGGTGACTATTGCCGCCTCCGACAACTGGTGGGAACCCATCCCGGCACCCGACTTGATGGAGTTTTGGCAGGCCGCCACCAGATCTGAGTTCCATGCAGGGGGTTAGTATTCTAACAAATTCACTCAACCCTGTTTGAGGCTCATCTCGAAAATCTTCATGAGTGTCTTTTGTGGACACAAGGAGGAGAATAAGGTTGATCTCAAGGACCTTCCATTTCTATACGCTTGCCTCCCCATAAACAACTGGGTACTGGATTGGCCATACCTCTTCCTTACTACTTTGAAGCAGATTAGGAAGAATGAGCCACGAGACATTGTGGGAGGTGGAGTGATCTCCTTGTTGGCTGCATAGGTGATGGAGCTCCTTGCCTTGGAGAATGGACTAGAGGCCCTACTGTATACGGAGGGTATGTTGAGGAGGTGTAGGCTCCTCAGAAGAGATGGGGAGAACAGATTTTCAATCTCGCTGGAAGATGGGAGTTACATCACATACCTCCCCCGACGACTTCCACTGGGAGACGAGCTCTCCGAGTTGTACGTGCCAGCTGACCCCGTTCCTCCGAGACGGCCTCAGGAGGATATTGTTGGGAGATATGCTGCAGGCTCCAACCGGGCCCCGGTCACTGATGAGGAGATGCCTACTGCAGCACTGGACGACAGTCAGGCCATGGAGAGTCTTCAGGCTCAGATGGCAGCCTTGACCACACAACATCAGGCATGGCAGACCGAGTACCAGCGGTCCATGCTTGAGCAGCAGCAGGCGTGGGAGTCCAGCTTCGCCTCCTCCATGACCACTCACTTCGACCGCCGACAGGATGCTTGGCAGGTGGCTCATCATCAACAGTTGGAGACTCAGCAGCTGGCTTGGCAAGCTAGTTACGAGACTTCATTTAGAGAGAGGATGGAGGCTCAGGAGGGCCGCATCGACACGCTCAACCGCCGGCAGGAGCACTTCTTCTGCCATTTTCCTTACCCACCGGAAGAGGGTTTAGGTGGTCCATCCGGACCATCCCACTGAGGGGTACATTTCTTTTCCCTTTTTCCACATTTATCTTTGCCTCTGTTCCACTTTGAGGATAAAATATACTTCAAGTATGGGGGAGGGAATTATCATTGCTTGTACAGTTTCATTCGAGTTATTGAGTCGTTTTGATTTGCCTTGCATTTGAATTCAATTTGAAATTCACAAAAAAAAAAAGAAGAGAAAAAGCCAATGAAAATGAAAAAAGGCATGAAAATAATTGGATAAACCGAAAACCCGAAAGGGCGGTTTAAGCAAAAAGAAGGTAGTCCGACCAACCTTAGGTTGGTGCAAAATTGGACTTGATGGATGTGAGTTCGAAGTGAGATCATTAAAGAAAAGAAGAAGAGTGGCAAGGTGAAAACCCGAAAGGGCACCTTGGCAAAATGAGCGACACCGAGTATAGGTTTCCCTTCCGGCGTTTGGCGACATAAGAAGGGGAGTCATAAGGAGGTTGTCCGGGTAGGCCACTCTTGGAGCAATAAGGATGGTAGTTTCTTACCTTTTTCTCACATTTCCTCTCTTCTCCTTCTTTCTTTCTTGGCTTTTCTTTTGCTTTCATTGTCTTTTTTGCTTGCCCATGCTTCCTGAGGCCTTTGAGTCTAGTTGCTGTCATTTGTTTTACTCGGGACAAGTAAAATGTCTAAGTATGGGGGAGTTTGATAGGTGATGGAATCACTATCATTTTTGATAGTTTTTAGAGTCTTTTTATTGCATTTGTGTCGGTTTATGCTACTAACTCCTTGGTCCACAAGAGGAAGACTAAAAGAAGCTAAGGAAGGAGTTATAAGCACTTAGGAGTGAAGATCGTTCACGAAGCAAAGCTTCTGTTGCCTCACCGCCCCAGTGGAGCCTTGTCACCACCCTTGCAGGTGACACCTTACTCCGGAGCGCTCCTTGCATCTTCGCCAGCGGCAGCCACGAAGACGGTCGCCGCCCCTGCGTCAACCCCTGGCGCCCCTGCGGTGACTTGCCCTGAAGAAAGTGAAGACCAGCGCCCCGGCACATTCCCCTGCGCCTCAACCTAGGAGCTGGAAGGTGAAGAGTATGTGTCACCGCCCCTGCGTTGACATCGGGACACCCCGGCGGCTTGGCATCAAAAACGGCAGGATATTGTAAGGTCAGACGTTTGAAGAGCATTGAAGAATCCGCCCCTGCGGAATTGCCTAGCCTCCCCTGCGGTCATGAAGAAGATCAAGCGTTTTTGCCTTCACCGCCCCTACGGAGCTGAAGGCCACCCCTGCGGTTCAACGACAGAAGCTTTACTCCGGCTGTTTACACCACTTTATGACATTAAAGGTGGCTGTTTTGGGCCGGCCATTTACTCCTATTTAGTGTCTTTTTTAGTATAAATAGGCCTTGGTTGATTGCTAGAATCATCCAACTTGTTATCCATTGTTTTCCACTTAGATTCAATTTTTACTTCCATTGTAATGAGTTGCTAACTCTCTTGCTACATTGGGTTGGTTTGAAGCTGCGTTGTAACTTTGGTTGTAAGTTTTCTTTAATATAAGTTTTCATTCAGTAATGCTTTATGTTTTCTTGATCTCTATTGTCTAATTGCATGTTTTACTATTACTTGAGATTGATCACCTTAGGTTCTAAAGTGCATACAAATAACTAGGATTAATAGGTTCCGGGTTCGGGTCTTTAATCTAGTAGTAAACTTTAAGTAATAACGGGTTGTAATTACTTAAAGAAAAGGAACACAAATATAAATATAAGTTTAACGGTTTTAATCTTTTCTTTATATCCCTTTGTCTTTGTTTGAAAGCTAACTTGTTATTTGTTCTTGTAGGTTTACAGAACACTAACCTGTTAAGTTGTGTTGATGCCGGTTGGCTCAACACATATATATGATCGATACGGGAGATTACTTGAAAACTTGTAAAAGGAACTCACCAAAGTAGCAATTGCATGCTTTGAATCAACCTATTGTAGATTCACCCATTATTGTTTTACTTGTTGCGTTATTCGTTTTCATAAGTTTTTGTGCATCAATTTAACCAAACCCCCCCTCCTTTTGTTACTCGTTTCTATAATCAATAATTGCATCTAATAAAACACCTTAACTCTCTTGGGTTCGACCCTTACTTAACCACTATACTTGTTTTAGTGCTAAGTCGGAATTTACTTTTGATTGGGTATAGACGACCATAGAAATACCTCTAGTCATGTCTATACATCCAATCCATACCTAGTATGACTTCTTCATGCATCAATGGCATGACTAAGAAGTCAACAAGCAAAACACGAGTACCTAAGCGAAGGGGACAACTACGTATCTCACGGGTACCTTTGACCCAGCTACCATCACATAACCCTATAGTAAAGGGTATCCCCTCTATAGTAGCTAAACTCAGAGGCACAAGACATGTATCAAATATAAAGGAATGCGTAGCACCCGTATCAAATAAAACTCTAACAAGTAAACTATGAAGTAGAATGGTACCTGTAGCAGACGGTGCAAGCGGCTCCTCTGCACTCCTCAACTCAAAAGCTCTACCATGAGCTCCTCTGATGTCAGTGACACTCCTACCACGACCTCTACCTCTGCTCGGCCCAGGAGCAGATCCGTGAGTAGAAGGGCGATGGTGGACTCTACCTTCCCTGTGTTTGTTGTTGAGGTGTCCTTTTACCACCTCCAGCCACACTGGCAGGGGAAGAACCCTGCTGAGATGCAACTTCACCCTGCCTACAAAAGGCAACTCGATGTCCTAGTCTACCATAGGTAAAGCAAGTCACAACTGGCCTAGTACAATCTGGCTTCAAATGTCCAAGATCAACACAATTGTAACACTATCGTCCCTTATCTCCAGTTAGTGCAGAAGAGGGATAACTTTGACGTCTCTGGTCTCGTCTAGACCAAGATGCTCCTCCAACTCCACTAGTCTACCCAGTGCTTTGCCTCTTCTCAGACCGTCCGTCTTAGAAGCCCTCCTTTGACTGGCTCGCTCCCTCCCAAAGCAGAAGCCCGGTCCTGATAATCAGCTAGGGACTCACAATGGAATCCCGCCATATATGAGCGTGTGCTCTCCCTCAAACGACGGTAGAACAAGTACACATGCTGGTCCTCAGATGGTGCAGTTGGACCCAACAAAGCTAACTCAGTCTGGAAGAGGTTGATGGCGTCTACAATAGGCACATCCTCAAAGCCGGCCTCCACAAAATCCTGCAGCTTCTCCCCCCTCATTGAGGCAGGGAAAAACTACTCTCGGATCACACTCCTCATGCGATCATAGCTGGTGGCTCTGGCTCGTACAAACCTACACCACTGATGTGCAAGGTCACGGAATAGAGACTGACCTACCTCTATTTGTCTATCCTTAAGACATCTTATAGACTCTAAAGTTGAGTCTACATATCCTATCCAGACCTCTGTCTCCAAACCAATCTTCCACTGATGTGCAAGGTCACGGAGGATGAATAATAATTTAGGTTTTAAGTGCGGTTTTGAGAATAACAAGTTACGATATTTGATTTAGATTTTAACGAGATTTTTTCCTAGGTGTCAAATAAAACCCTTGAAAGTATACTTAAATAACTAAAAAATAGAAATATATGTTCTCAGTTTTCAAATTAAAAATACTTAAAACATTCTCTCAACCTAAATTCTTTAACATTACTCTCTCAGTCTCTCTTACTTTCTTTTTACTTTTTTTTTTAATTTAAAAATTGTTCTAAAAACATTAACAAGGTGTGAACAGGACTGTACCAAATTATATTTAAAAGGTTATAACGATTTTATCATACTTTAACTAGTGGGAACTTTAAATTTTTAAATATTTTAACGAAAATCTGTTTTATCTATATCATTTTTTATTTTTTTTACCGCAATATTTTCATACGGCGCCAAATAATTTGGTTTTTGGCGTCGGCGACATAAGCCGTCGCCAATGGTCCCTTCTATTAGCCACGGTAAAGATTAGCCGACGCCAATAACATGACTATTGGCGACGGTTCTATACAACCGACGCCAATATTGGGTATTTTTGCCACGTTGATGTTGTCGTCGCCAAATAAAGACCAATGGCGACGGTAAAGCCTTGCCGTCGCCAACATGTGTGCCTAATTGAATAATTTTTTGTAGTGTATATACTTAACACATATACAAACATAATCCATAATACATATATAGATATCTATATTGTAGAGATCCATAGTAGAGGTGGCGACTTCTCGTACATTCTAACCCAAAACCACACTTAAAACCAAAAAATCCTTTATAAACGTTAGACCCCTTTCGGATTCTGTTTATTTTACCTATCAAACCTCATTGTAGGTAGCAAGTGCCATTGTTGTCAACCTAAGACTCTGATGCCAACTCTGTAACACCCCAAATCCACGGGACTTGGAGTGCAACATTGGGCTAGGATCTCACAGTGGATCCTGACCCTAGCCTAACAACAAGTTCACTAGACCTTAAAACATGGCATTGACAGATGTAAAACAACTGCATAAAACGGTATAAGATGTACATAAAAAAGGTAACAAAAACTTAGCCGAGTATAAACAACAACATCCTCACACAGGAGGTAACAAAAGATCATCCTCAAGCAGGAGGGAAAAGTAAAAAACCCCAAAAGACCACAACCATCATATGTACCAGAAGTCCTCGGCTTGCCACTCTGCTAGATCACCCAACATCACGCTTATCTTGTAGGGCATCTACAACATGGTAATAAACCATTAGCTAACCATAATGCATAAGCACAAACACAATCATACAAAGATAAACACATCAACATGCTATCATACATTTACCCATTTATCATCTTTATATAATAGTCATTCACTCAAATCGTGTATATATAGATAGATGAAAATATGTGACACGAGGACCGATACATCCTCGCCTCTGAGCCTGATAGCCAGATGTACTAGTATCGGTCACACAATCCGTGTACCCTGTGGGAGTGGATTGCGCCCTTCTTGTAAAGCCAGTGTGGCCTGACATTAGAGAACCTTCCAGACTCTACAGAGGGATGAAAGGGAAAGGTTATCACATCCACACAACGGGGCAATCAATAAAACATAAGTCGGTATAAACGACATTTCATGCTATAATAGCAAAAATAAAACGCACACACCACTCATGCAAACACCCAATATAGGGATGGTAGCTAAGTAAGTCCTACGGACTTTCCTTAACCTCGTATAAAGCTCAACTAGAATCAACCTCCACTCTTGAGAGAGGGGAACTGCCTAACAACAAGGCATAGAAAGATATCAACCTCTATTCATCAAAGGGGTCATACCTAGACCCAAGGGAAGTATAGGATCATCCTCAACCTAACCTCAAAACCTATTAAACCTCAAAGGCTATACAAGGCATATACTGATCATAACCTTATCAAAACACATCCTCACACATCTAGCATGAACCTATACACTCACACTAGGAAGGGAGGGAAAAAAGGCATCCTAAAGTAAGACTAGAAGCAACACACACCTGCATAACCAAGTGGAAACACCAGCTGGTGCAGGTGGCCGTAGGGGCGGCTCACTGGTGGCACAGGGGCGGCTCACTGCCGGCGCTGGGTCGGCTACAAGGTCGTGCAGGGGCGGCTAGACAACAGAAGACACCACTTCAGCCCTTTCTTCACTTCTTCCTTCGATTCCTTCACTCCTTCTTTACTCCAACACCATACATACATAAACATACATATATATATATACATCAACATAGGCCAATCATGGCTGAAACAAGATTCATCCTAAAGGAGTCTAAACTAGACTAAGTAAAGAGAGGAAAAGATGAAGGAAAGAGGAAATATACGAAAGAAGCCATGTAAGCTTACCAAGTTGAGCTCTCCAAGAGATCAAACACAATACCATAAGACCTCAAGCTAGCTCACACAAAGCTCAGCAACAACAACCATCAATCAGCAAGCCAACCCAAGCATAAGCTCTCAAACTCAACAAAACTTCAAGAAAAGATCAAAGATGATCTTAGAAGAGATGAGAAGAGAATAAGAACGTAGGGAGAGAGATGGAGCTGTAGATGAAGAACCCTCGTCAGAAGGAAAGAGAAGAAGGATATAAAGGGGTGAAAAGGGTAAATCACGGGTCAAAGGGTCAACAAAGACGACTGCATCCACACAGAGCCGCAGGGGATGAACCTTATAGGCACAAGTGTAGCCCAGGCAAACCGTAGTGGCGGCCACTAGGTCACGCAGGGGCGGTCCAGGCTAAAAACAGGTCCTCAGCTCACACTCTCAAGAACTCAACAACTAGGCTCTTACATGTAGATCTTTCAAAATCTTCTCTTGAGTTGTTGAAGATTCTATGCCGTTTGAGATCTAGTTGTTGGAGATTTTGTTTGTTACATAATCTAGTTGGTTGGAGATCTAGGTTGTTGAATATCTTGTTGTCGAAATAACTTATTTTGTTGAAGCTTCCTAGATATTCTCCTTAGGATAAGTTTGTTTGAAGATCTTGTTGATGAGAAGATCTTGTTTCCACGTCAACCCTTCCACCGTTTTGAACTCCGTCAAAATTGAAGATCTTCTATCTTGTTGAGATCTATCTTTTTTCTCTCTCTTGTAACCGCTTGAAGAAATCTTGTTGGTTGAGAAAAGATCTTGTTTGTTGAGTGTTTAGATCTTCTCTCTCTCTTGAGTAACGTTGAAGATTTTCTTCTTGTTTGAAAGATCTTCTTGCTTTGAAAACCCCTATCCTTCTTGTTTCGTAACTTTGCATGGCTGAGATATTCTCTTCTTTATCCCGTTGAATCTTCCTTTCCTTATGTCGTTGAAGATTTCTTTTTGTTTGGATGAGATCTTGTGCCATGTTAGGAGCTTCTTTTTCGAGCCACAAATCTTGACGTGGTATACTTTGCTTTGGCCGAGATCCTTTTTGTAGAAGAAATGTTGAGATTTTCCTAATCGTGAGCCATTAATCTTGTCGATCATTCATGTTGTTGTTGTAGGCCCAAATCTTCTTTGTTTAATCTTGAAGATCTTCTTTGAATCCGTGGTATTGATGTTTGAATTGGTTTGAATCATCGTTGTTTCAAAAGTCCTATCGTTGAACAATGCTCCAACCGAAATCCCCTTGTATTGTGTTTCAAGGCCCTTGAGATCCATTTCAAGGTTTGAGCCTTGCCCTTGATATCGCTTCAATATCCGCTTGCCCCTTGATATCAGTTTCAAGGTTTCAACGCTGCCCTTGAAACTCGTTTCAAAATATGCTTGTCCCTTGATATCCATTCCAAGGCCCCTTGTAACGCTTTTCAAAACCTGCACACATTTAACAAACACAAAGCAAACAATCTAGAAATACGATCGATATTTGTTAGTATATTAAACCAAACAATCCATGTTAATGTCTTCCATCATAAATATAACCGACATATAACTAAGGTGGAGTTATCAGAATGGCAGAGCAATGTACTGAAAGTTTTGAGGAGTTGAAGAGCCGTTTGACTTCCGCTCCCATCTTCGCCCATCCGGAGGGCACAAAGGCTTTTATGGTTGATAGCGACGCATCTAAGCTAGCCTTGGGATGTGTTTTGATACAGTAGAGTAGTATGATTGCGTATACGTCTAGACAGTTGAAGACTTATGAGGAGAACTACCCAACTCATGATCAGGAGTTGGCCGCGTTAGTTCATGCATTAAAGATTTAGAGGCATTACTTGTATGGGGTTACATGCCAGATTTTCATAGACCATAAGAGTCTGAAGTATATTTTCACTCAATTGGAATTGAATAACCGCCAGAGGAGTTGGCTCGAGTTGATAAAGGATTTTGATCATGAGATTGTGTATCATCCAAGGAAGGCGAATGTCGTCGCCGATGCCTTTAGTAGGAAGACACCTCGAGAGAAGGAGATTGCACAACTGACGGTTCGACCTCAGTTGCCGAGAGATGTAGCATGGCTAGAGATGAACATCTATTTTCTTGATGAGGATGAACAATTGTTTGTTTTAGAGGTTCTACCTGATCTGTTGGATGAGATTCAACAGAAGCAGGGGACTTGTCCGATATTAACGAGGATATCAGACAAGTTTTCTAGTGGTGAGGCCCCACAGTTCTCCATAGGTGTTGATGGAGTGATAAGACGCCACGAGCACGTATAGGTACCCTCTAATGCAGAGTTGAGATAGAGGATCTTACATGAGGCTCACTCCACACGTTACTGAGTACACCCAGGTGCGAGTAAGATGTATCAGGATGTGAGAGGTTAATTTTAGTTAGGAGGGTTGAAGCCCAACATGGCTAGATTTGTGGCCCAATGTGCGACCTGTCAGCTGGTCAAGATCAGACACTGTAGACATGGGGGAGAGCTCTATCTATTACGAGTACCGTAGTAGAAGTGAGAGGATATCTTCATGGACTTTGTGATTGGATTATAGTTAAGCAAGAGTTTTGATGTCATTTGGGTTGTTGTGGATATACAGACACAAGAAACACATTTTATACCTATTAGGGAAACGTTACTAGTGAGCCATTTGGGTGAGGAGTTCACTAGCCAAATAGTGAGACTCTATGGTTTTCCAAGGACTATCTTCTCAAATCTTGATGGGTGATTTACCTCGAGGTTTTGGCAGTAACGTCAGACTACTTTAGGCACTAGTTTGCATTTCACTATTGCATATCATCCCCAGACCGATGGTTAGTCAAAGAGGACTATTCAGACTTTGGAAGATATGTTGAGAGCATGTGCGTTAGATTGGGGGTAGGTTTGGTTAGACCACCTCCCATTGGTTGAGTTTTCGTATAACAACAATTGACATGCATCGATTGGGATGGCCCCATAGGAGGCAATGTATTGACGGAGATATCGCACGCCATTGTGTTGTGATGAGCCTAGTAGCGTTAGTGGTATAGCTCCCGAGCAGATTCAAGATGATATTTCCTTGGTGAAATTGGTTAGAGAGAGGATGCTGGCTGCACCGAGTTACCAAAAGTCGTATGCAGATAGAAGGCGTAGCCCTCTAGAGTTCAGAGTAGGAGCTCATGTGTGGTGGACGGTGTCTCCGACACGTGGTGTTAGACGTTTTGACCTTAAGGGGAAGTTGAGCCCCTCATATGTCAAACCTTTTGATATTCTGGATCGAGTCGGAAGAGCATCATATAGGCTTGCTTTACCCCCTAGATTAGAGGGTGTTCACCTAGTGTTTCATGTGTCTCAACTGAGGGAGCACACACCAGATCCAAGACACATTGTGAGTTATGAGGATTTAGTGGTTGATTCGGACCACACGTTTATGGAACATCCAATGGTAGTCCTAGATCATGGTGTGAGACGATTGCGCTTGAAGGAATTTCCTGTGTTATGGATACAATGGTCGAGATGAGGACCTGATTAGGCTATGTAGGAGACAAAGGATGGTATCCAGAGGAACTATCCCGAGTTTTATGTCGAGATAGATACACATGTAGGATCGATGAGTAGATCTTAGTGATATATTGGTGAGTTATGTGTTTATGTGTTTTGATATGTTTTCCTGCTAGCTATGATGTGATATATGATCTTGTTACATCTTCGTGTGCTAGCACGAGTTGTGGTTTAGCTGGAGATTGTTCTTCCTCCATGCTATTGCTATACAGTTGTAGGGTAGCTTGAGATGGTTCTTCCTCCACGCTATTGTGATGTGAGTATAATATCGATGAAGATGGGTTTCCTCCATGCGTGTATGTTAGAGTGAGATGCGGTTGGTTGGAGATGGTTTTCCTCCATGCCTTGCATTATGAGTATGGTTTGGCTGGAGATAGCTTTCCTCCATGCCATTGTGATTTGGTTATGGTTTGGTTGGAGATGGTTTTCCTCCATTCCACTGTGTTATGGTTATGAGTTGGTTAGAGATGGCTTTCTTCTAAGCCGATAGGTAGTGTTTGTGATTATGATATTGGAGTGGATGATTCCTCCATGCTTGTGTTTTGAGTTTATAGAGTTATAGATTAATACCTTATGAGCGGAGAGGTGATACCTCCGATAGAGAGTGTGTATACCTCGGCGTATAGGTACGAGAGTGAAGGAACCGAGTAGGTGATAATTAAGGATATAAATACTCTAGAAGGGGGGTTGAATAGAGGATGAAAACTTTTTGCAATATCTTGTTTCAAGGCTTTGGAACTGATTTCAAAGGCCTTGAAGTTGATTTGTGTGTCTGTTGACAAAATTGGATTTCAAAGGCTTGACTTCCAAACCTGCAAAATAGTATTATTCACAAATACGCGAATATAAGTGCGGAATTAAAAGATCGACGTGGCGATTTGTTTAGGAATTTCGGCTCAAACAACCTACTCTCCGCCTAGGGCTTCCGAACCTAGGATTTGAACTATCTATTATCTTCTCTTCTTGAGTCCTAGATATAACTTACAAGAAATCCCCTTCTTCTCTCCTGGCAGCCTCCCCGCTACGATCTAGTCAACTCTCCCACCAATAATAGCCTAGTCATTTCACATAGTAATTCAACTCTAGTATAACACTCTCTAGATATGCCAATGAAGCTCTAAGTTTTTTCCTCACTTTACAATGTAGATGTTGTGAGAAAGGGGAAGAAAACTTGTGGAAAGAATGATGATGGTGATAGCTTGAAGACGTAGATGTTTCCTTGATAGCTTTGGTGTTGCTTCGTTGTATTTCCGTGTATTGGGTCTTCAAACTTCATCTCCATTTATAGTCTTCTATGAGGTGTCTTGTAGCCATTGAGGATACTAGTACAAAAATAGCCTCTCTCAGGGGCTTTTTATTGATGGGTAAGGCGGTTTTTCCTCCCCCTTTATACGTCCCCCTGAGAAAAAATTCTTAGGTGTTATTTTTAACCTTTGACAAATAAGTGACATAGATGATGGTTTTTTAAAAAACCCTTAAGAGAGATATTTCTCAAGGGTTTCTTTAAAAACCCCTGAAAGATGTGTTTCATGATTTTTTTTAAAAAATTACGGTGCTTTCAATAATAGAAATAACTAAATCGGTTTTAGTTTGAGTATTATATTACTAATCAAAACATTAATATTTTTTAATAGAATTTCAATATTCTCACCAAACTCAGTCATAATAACAAATACACTTCATCTATTAAATTCTCAACATTAAAAATCAATAATCCATATGAAAAAACATTATACTTTGAATCTGCAGCAACAAAAAAACATAGAAGCTTGTGTGTTTCAATAGATGTACCAAAATAAACAATGTCATAATCCATTCAGTTTCCATCAAACACCGACATTTCATCATTCTAATCATGTCATCCTATTGTTGGGTGTCCAGATATTGTAACCATTCCTCTCGTAGCTAATCAAGAAGTCTCATGTCATATAAGCTAGGTGAATCTCAAAAGTACTGTATAAACATGACATTGACTTAGTAGCAATTAAACACAATTACTCAGATATTAAAATATAATATTCTCAAGGATAAATTTCTCAAACACTTACATTTATTGGGATGAGAGTACATTGATGATGAATTATCTCCCGCATGCAACGGCATACATAGTAACCAGAATGAAGAGCATTTGGTGGTTGTCTAGGACACTGTATGTAAAGGAAACCAAACATATAATCATATATAATAACTCCTAACCAAAACAAAAAACATCATATAATGAGTAAAACATGCCATAATTTTTACCCAATGTGTTTTCTTCCTATTATTTTTATTTCTCTACACCGAGAAAATAACAATAGCACTAAAAAAATTTAGAATTTTTAAATATGTAAACAAAGTAAAGTACAACAATGACAATAAATTATTATCTTACGTTTCAATTATGCCTTTGATATCATCAAGAACACCATTGCCCGTTGGTTCTAACCAATACACAATGTTATCTCGCTGATTGAAAACAGTTACTGTCCATTTAAACCTACAAAGAAAAGTGCAAACAATAAATACTAATTTTTTAATTAGGTTTTATAATTTGCATTAAACAAGTGAAACATGAAATTACCCTTTAAAATAAGGATCAAACCATATGCGATCATCCTTCTCTAATTTGGACATGGAATCCACCATATATCTAGCATTCTTCTTAGAATAATTGTTTACATAAGATAAATGTGTTGGGCAAAAGAATACATACTTTTGGGATGAACTGTTTTCATACAAATACCTAGCAGAAAATATGAATTATTTATATTCTAACAAATGCATGCATATAACAAGTGTAGTGAATTAATCATGACAATGATTAAGAAATGTAGTTTCAAATCTTTGAACTTACTTGACATAAAGGAAAACATGAAAATTTTCTATTTTGTCCTCCTCTATTCATGCTCGAACATGCTCTTCTGAGATCTGCAATTCTCGTGGAAAGTGCAAGACGTCTTCCCTGTAACACTCCAAATCTGCGGGACTTGGAGTGTCACATTGGGCTAGGATCTCACAATAGATCCGACCCTAGTCTGACAACAAGTTCACTGGATCTTACAACAAGACACAGGTAGATTAAAACCAAATACATAAAGATGTATAAGATACATCAAAAAGGTTTATAACATACAAGCCGAGTACAAAACAACATCCATAAACAACAACCACAAAAGACATCCCATATCCCACGCAATCCTAATGTACAAAAGTCCTTGGCTGGTCACCACATTTGGCTCACTCTACAATCTTCCTAACCTGCAGGTCAGCTACAACATGGTATGAAACCGTTAGCTACAATAATGAATAAGTATGAAGGTAATAACACATACACACATCAACAACTCATACATGCAATGCGACACACATTCATTTATTATCTTTCAATTACGTTATTCCATTAGTAATTCAACTAATTTTGTTACACGAGGATCCTAAAGAACCTCGTCCATTCCCCCGTTAACACAAGGGTTTTGCATGGGGGTGATCTTCACTCGTCCCCCCTGTGTTACTGGCTTCCTACCCTCGAGCGGAGGCATATGTGGTCACGACCCGTTATAATACACTTGAGCCATTAAGTGTAATAAATGGTCATCCTAGTCCGGTTTAGGTTATAAATGCACAATCATATGAACACACACAACCATCACAATCACACAAACCCACAATTGAACGCTAAGTAAGTCCTATGGACTTACCTGATATACTCGTAACCTGTACCACATCACAGCTTCCCCTTGAGGAAGTAATCAACGCCTGCAAAAGCAAAGCACACACAATCACATACTACAAAGGTTAGGAGACTCGTCTCACTAACCACAACCAACCTATATCTCAAATCTAAACCTCAGATCCTCAACACATTCATAAATGCCTAAGGCATATCCTCAATATAACATCTCATCATACTCGTACACATACTAAACCTTAAAGCCTTAATCGATATCCATAAAATCATCATGATCCTCAACTCATTTTGACACCTAGCATGCATCTAATCAGTATTCCTCAATCTCAAATTTAATCCTAATTTAATTAAATAACATTTAATTAATTAATTAAATTTCACCAGAATAACGTTTTGTCCGCAGGACGTTTCTAAACCCACCTGTCATCAGATTTCATTAAACAAACAACCCATAAACACCAGAATAATATAATGATCATAATGGAATTTCTAATTATCCATTTTGAAAAGCCTAAGGTCAATTTAGGCCAAATCGCAGTACGGAAAACGAATAAATTCATAACTTATTCGTTACTAACCCGATTGACGATCTGAAAGAAGATTCGGAATTACAACGATGCTGGCTACGCATGTACAACATCAAATTCACCGGATCTGAGCGACGGAACCATCCTGGTGACATATATGCTCGACCAGGTCTTCTTCTGCTCGGAAATGCAGAAACTCGGTACCGATATGAAGAGAATGAAGAGAGGAATCCAGAAACTCAAACGGAATTGAAGTCGGATTAGAAACGGAGAGTAGATCTAAATTTGAAGTTTTAGAGAAATTAAAGCTTTTATGAGGAAATAGGAAAGGAAATGAATTAATAAACGATTTTCCGCTATTTATAGTGAAAATAGGGGAAAATCGTGTATTCCTTATCCATCTTCTCGAAATTATTCCACAATTGCATCAAAATTGGAAAAACAAATCTTGAATATTGTAGGGATAATTAGCCGTTAAGAAACGAAATAGCGACTCTTTTGGCCGTTTTACCTTTCCATATTATTTCATATCTAGGACATGTCCGATGTCCTGATCATTTCTCTCAACTGCATTTTTATTAATTGGAGCTCCCAAATGCTCCAAATAACACCGGAAGGTAAAAATAATTCCCTGGGGGAAAAAGTGAAAATTTCCCTATAAGCCCAAAATTACGCCAGGAACATAACGGTGTGACTTATACTCATCACTTACGCAATGTTCGCGAGTTATATGTCAACTACTATCAATGATTAAGTTAATCAACATTAATTAGAATTCGGAAATCCTAGCTATTACATCACACACACCTTAAGAAAAAGTTTCGTCCCGAAACTTGAAGAATTCCCAAATCCTCTCGGACCCATACACCGAGGTATAAACACTCTCTCTATCGGAGGTATCACATCTCCGTTCAAACGTTATCAACCTATATCACTCTATAACCTCAAAACATCAGCATGGAGGAATCACCAACTCCAGCAACAAGATCATAACACTATCCAAAGTCATAGAGGAAAATCATCTCTAGCCAACTACTAACCACGTCACAAGGCATGGAGGAAAGCCGTCTCCAGCAGATCGTACTCGTAACACAACTATGTGGAGGAAAACCGTCTCCACTGACACTATGTCCATCTGTAATAGCATGGAGGAAAGAACCATCTCCAACTAATTTTAAACATATTAGAATAGCATGGAGGAAAGAACCATCTCCAGCTACACCTAACTCGCGCTAGCAAACAAGATCTAAAAGATCATATGCACACATCACAACTAGCACGAAAACACAACATATCACATAAACACATAACATACATTTACCAAGATAGCCCTAAGATCTACTCGTCGGTCCTATAGGTGCATCTATCTCAGCATAGAACTTGGGATAGTTCCTTTGGATACTATCCTCAGTCTCCCATGTAGCCTCATCGGATCCTCGTCTAGACCACTATATCCTTGGTATGGGAATGTCCTTCGAACACAGGCATCTCAAACCTCGTTCTAGGACTGCAATCTGCTGCTCAACAAAAGTGTGGTCCGGCTCAACCACTAAATCATCATAGCTGATGATGTGTCTCCGATCTGGTATGTCCTCCCTCAGTTGAGACACATGAGACATAGGGTAAACACCCTCTAACTTCGGTGGCAAAGCCAATTTGTACGCTGCTCTCCCAACTCTATCCAATATCTCAAAAGGACCGACATATCGGGGACTCAGCTTTCCCTTTATGGGAAAACGTCAAACGCCTCGCGTCGGAGATACTCTCAACCAGACATGAGCTCCTACCATGAACTCTAGAGGTCGTCGCCTCCTGTCTGCATATGACTTTTGGCGACTCTGTGCAGCTAGCATCCTCTTTCTAATGAGCGCTACTCGAGCCATATCATCCTGAATCTGCTCTGGCGCTATCCCACAGATACTGCTAGGCTCATCCAACCATAAAAGTGTACGACACCTACGTCCATACAATGCCTCATAAGGAGCCATCCCAATGGATGCATGCAAGCTGTTGTTGTATGAGAACTCAACAATTCGGAGGTAATTAGACCATTCCTGTCCCCAATCCAACACACAAGCTCGCAACATGTCCTCTAACGTCTGGATGGTCCTCTCAGACTGACCATATGTCTGGGGGTGAAACACAGTCGTGAAGTGTAGACTCGTCCCCAAAGCAGTCTGGATCTACTACCAAAACCCCGAGGTAAACCGTCCATCTCAATCAGAGACGATCGTCCTCGGTACCTCATGGAGTCTCACTATCTGTCTAGTGTACTCCTCTACCAATCTACTCACCGGGCACGTCTCTCTGATGGGGACGAAACGTGTAGTCTTTGTCAGTCTGTTAACCACAACCCAAATAGCATCAAAGCTCCAGCTCGGTCTCAATCCGGTTACGAACTTCATGGAGATATCCTCTCACTTCCAATGTGGTACTGGCAGTGGATGGAGCTCTCCTCCTGGTCTACAATGCTCTATTTTGACCTGCTAACAAGTCGCACACTAAGCCATAAATCTAGCCACATCGGACTTCAGCCCTCCCCACCAGTATGAGCATCTCACATCCTGATACATCTTACTCACAC
Source organism: Fagopyrum homotropicum (assembly GCA_033239125.1). Taxonomy (NCBI): domain Eukaryota; kingdom Viridiplantae; phylum Streptophyta; class Magnoliopsida; order Caryophyllales; family Polygonaceae; genus Fagopyrum; species Fagopyrum homotropicum. The sequence continues at coordinate 82,684,384 of BSWB01000005.1, read as the reverse complement.
CAAGGCGCAATGAGTAAGGTGTGGAGTGAGCCTCCTACATAATCTTCTACCTCAGATCCGCATTAGTGGGTACACGGACGCGGTCGCAGCAACCCATCACTCCATCTGCTCCTATGGAGAACCGTGGTCCCTCACCACGAGTCATCCTCTCTCTAATCCTCGTCAAAGTTGGGCAGGTCCTCTGCTTCTGTTGTATCTTATCCAACAGACCAGGTAGAACCTCTAAAGCAAACAACTGAGCATCCTCATCAGGAAATTGGATGTCCATCTCTAGCCAAGCTAGATCTCTCTGAAGCTGAGGTTGTACAGTAAGTTTGGAAATTGCCTTCTCTCAAGGCGTCTTCCTGCTCAAGGTGTCAACTACCACATTCGCCTTGCCAGGATGATACAAAATCTCAAGGTCAAAGTCTTTGATCAACTCAAGCCATCGAAGCTGGCGATTATTCGATTCCCGCTGCGTGAAAATGTACTTTAGACTCTTATGGTCTGTGAAGATCTGACATGCAACACCATATAGGTAATGTCTCCAGATCTTCAAAGCATGAACTACCACTGCCAACTACATATCATGAGTCGGGTAGTTATCCTCATACGTATTCAACTGTGTAGACGCATATGCAATCACTCTGCCTCTCTGCATCAATACACATCCCAAGCCTAGCTTGGATGCATCACTGTAAACTACAAAATCATCAGAACCCTTTGGTTGTGCCAAGACAAGAGCTGAAGTCAAACGTCTCTTCAACACCTCAAAACTCTGAGCACACTAGTCGATCCATACAAATCTGGTAGTCTTCCTCAGAAGACTCGTCAGTGGACGGGCAATCACAGAAAATCCCTCAACAAAACATTTGTAATAACCGGCTAGGCCAAGAAAGCTACGCACTTCCTTGACGTTCGTCGGTGTCATCCATGAAGCAACATACTCAATCTTTACCGGGTCAACCATAATCCCGTCGGCAGAAACGATGTGACCAAGAACAACAACCTCAGACATCCAGAACACACACTTAGAGAGATTGGCATAAAGCTCTCTATCCCTCAAAATCTGCAACACTGTCCTCAGATGACCGGCATGCTCCTCTCTACTACGAGAGTATACCAGAATGTCATCAATAAAGACCATTACAAACTGATCCAGGAAGTCGTTGAAGATATTGTCATCAACTCCATGAAAACTGCTGGGGCATTCGTCAGCCCGAATGGCATCACTACAAACTTGTAGTGTCCATAACGAGTACGAAATGTTGTCTTGTGCACATCCTACTATCTCAGTCTCAGCTGATGATAACTCGAGCATAAGTCAATCTTGGAGAACACAGTCACTCCTTGATGTTGATCTAACAAAGTAATGGATACTTGTTCTTGACCATCACCTTGTTCAACTCTCTGTAGTCGATGCACCATCTTAACGATCCGTCCTTTTTCCACGCGAAGAGAACAGGTGTTCCCCATGGGTATACGCTAGGGAGGATAAAACCCTTCTTAGCCAACTCCTCGAGTGGCTTCTTTAGTTCTAACAACTTGACAAGCTCCATAGAATATGGAGCCTTCGAGTTCGGTTTCGTACCAGGCTCTAAATCTATGTCGAAGTCCACGTTCCTCTTGGGCGGCAAACTGAATGGCTCAACGAACACATCCACAAACTCGCAGACTACTGGGATGTCCTCTAATGCTGGACTCTCTCCATCCTTCATGGCATAATGAAAAAGGCCTCGCAACTCTATGCGATTAATATAGCTGCTCGTATTGGACTAATAACCACACCCGTCCTCCCAAGGTCCCAACCTCGTAAGACCTCTATCTAACCCAACTCGGTAGAAACCGTCACGGTCCTACTACCAACGTCTAACACAACACGATGTCTATCCATCCAATCCATAGATAGAATGACTTCCTCATGCACCAGTGGCATGGAAAGAAGTCCACAAACAAATCACAAGTCCCAAATGTATAGGACAACTATGTACCTCTTACATGACCCTCATCTGGTAATCCTACCAAGAGAGGTCTATCCTCTACAGTATCGTAGGTCAGTCTATCAGTGCATGCATCAAAAAGGAAAGAGTACGTAGCACCCATACCAAACAGAACTCCAACGGCTCCACTACATATTATTACTCAAAACTCGAACCTATGCTCCTCAAGTATCACCGAGGTCATCGTCATAGTCTCTGCCTCTACTCCTTCTACACCGAAAGGCGGAGAGTCTCTCTGAAAAGGAACACTGTCTTGCTAATAAAAGGGAGCCAAATGGCCTAGTTCACCACATGTAAAGCACGTCACTAAAGATCTCTTACACTCCAGTCACAGGTGTCTAAACTCTCCACAGTTGAAACAAGATCTAATCCCTCTGTGTGGAAAAGGGATCACTCGAACGTCCATGTGTCAGACTCTGTCTAACACTTGAAAGGTTTGCTTCATCACTCACTAGTTAGGTCCGTTGTTTCTTCTTTGATCCGGAAGCTTCAGTTGATCCCACAGATGTTGGTAAACCCGGTGTAGGTCTACCCTCTCTTGCAGCCTCTTGTACTTAACATATATATTCTCAAAACTCGGGTGCACTCATCAAGAGGTAGTCAGACTCCTAAGGTCTGGCCTCTGCTACAGGCGGAAGAACAGCAGAAACCGGTGCCTGACCTTAGACTACTAGAGGAAGAGAGGGGTATATCCCTACCTCGTCCTACTGTAGATGTCGCTCTAGTCTCAGCCATATGTATGGTATGCGCACTTAATCCTATAAGGCTATACATATGCCATATGTATATATATATATATAATACTTAATATTACATGCATACACATCAGCACATAGAAGATAGCTATATATATATGTATATATATATATATACGTATCTATACTGTCGAGATCCTCAGAAGGCTGACGGCTTTTGTACATACTATCCCAAAACATTTGTACTCAATTTAAAACCAAAACCTTTTCAAAAGTCAAACCCCTTTCGAGTTCTGTTTATTTATTCACTCTACCTTTATTGCAGATAGCAAGTGCCATTGTTGTCAACCTAAGGCTCTGATACCAACTCTTTAACACCCCAAATCTGCGGGACTTGGAGTGTCACATTGGGCTAGGATCTCACAATGGATCCTGACACTAGCCTGACAACAAGTTCACTGGATCTTACAACAAGGCACAAGTAGATTAAAACCAAATACATAAAGTTGTATAACATACATCAAAAGGGTTTATAATATACAAGCCGAGTACAAAACAACATCCATAAACAACAACCACAAAAGACATCCCATATCCCACGCAATCCTAATGTACAGAAGTCCTCGGCTGGTCACCACATCTGGCTCACTCTGCAGTCTTCCTAACCTGCAGGTCATCTACAACACGGTATGAAACCATTAGCTACAGTAATGAATAAGTATGAAGGTAATAGCACATACACACATCAACAACTCATACATGCAATGCAACACAAATTCATTTATTATCTTTCAATTACATTATTCCATTACTAATTCAACTTATTTTGTGACACGAGGAGCCTAAAGAACCTCGTCCCTTCCCCCGTTAACACAGGGGTTTTGTTTAGGGGTGATCATCACTCGTCCCCCCCTGTGTTACTGGCTTCCAAGAACCCCCTCCTACCCTCGAGCGGAGGCATATGTGGTCACGACCCGTTATAATACTCTTGGGCCATTTGATGTAATAAATGGTCATCCTAGTCCGGTTTAGGTTATAAATGCACAATCATATGAACACACACAACCATCACAATCACATACCCACACAACTGAACGCTAAGTAAGTCCTATGGACTTACCTGATATACTCGTAACCTGTACCACGTCACAACTTCCCCTTGCGAAAGTAATCAACGCTTGCAAAAGCAAAGCACACACAATCACATACTACAAAGGTTAGGAGACTCGTCTCACTAACCACAACCAACCTATATCTCAAATCTAAAACTCAGATCCTCAACACATTCATAAATGCCTAAGGCATATCCTCAACATAACATCTCATCATACTCGTACACATACTAAACCTTAAAGCCATAATCGATATCCATAACATCAGCATGATCCTCAACTCATTCTGACACCTAGCATGCATCTAATCAGTATTCCTCAATCTCAAATTTAATCCTAATATAATTAATTAACCTTCAATTAATTAATTAAATTTCACAAGAATAAGTTTTGCCCGCAGGCCATTCCTAAACCCACCTGTCATCAGATTTGATCAAACAAACAACCTATAAACACCAGAATAATATAATGATCATAACGGAATTTCTAATTATCCATTTTGAAAAGCCTAAGGTCAATTTAGGCCAAATCGTAGTACGGAAAACGAATAAATTCATAACTTATTCGTTACTAACCCGATTGACGATCTCAAAGAAGATTCGGAATCACAATGACGCAGGCTACGCATGTACAACATCAAAATCACTGGAATCTGAGCAACGGAACCGTCCTGGTGACATATATCTAGAAACTCAAACGGAACTGAAATTGGATTAGAACGGAGAGTAGATCTGAGTTTGAAGTTTGAGAGAAATTAGAGCTTTTACTAGGAAACGTGAAAGGAAATGAATTGGTAAACAATTTTCCGCTATTTATAGTGAAGACGGTAATTATCCTTTAGCGAAATCGATATTTATCCGTTAACCGATCCAATGGCGGGTTGAACCCCCTTCTCCAAACTTCTCGAAATTGGAACAACAAATCTTGAATATTTTAGGGATAGTTATTATTCCACAATTCCCTCGGGAAACGTGTATTCCTAAGCCGTCTTTCTTAACCGTTAAGAAACGAAATAACGACTCTTTTGGCCGTTTTGCCTTTCCATGTTATTTCATATCTAGGACATGTCCGATGTCCTGATCATTTCTCTCAACTGCATTTTTATTAAATGGAGCTCCCAAATGCTCCAAATAACACCGGAGGGTAAAAATAATTACCCGGGGGAAAAAGTGAAAATTTCCCCACAAGCCAAAAATTACGCCAAGAACATAACGGTGTGACTTATACTCATCACTTACGCAATCTTCGTGAGTTATATGTCAACTATTATCAATGATTAAGTTAATCAACATTAATTAGAATTCAAAAATCCTAGCTATTACATTCCCCAACTTTGGAAGTGATAGTAAAAGTGTCGGCCCAAGAAGCATAAGTTACCCGATATTTCTCCAACGTGGTTAGATGTTTTTGCACGGGTGGATTCACATTTGTTCTCACCTTAATATGTGAAGAGTAGGTACGTTTGCCATTTTTGAACATTGATTCACATCCAGAGATAAATAAGTTTTAATCTTGATTAAAATATCTTAAAAAAAGTACTTTAACAAATAAAAAGTAATAGAAAGACTTGAACACATAATTTACCGATACAATGACGACCATACTCTTTGCCATGCCAAGGGAGATCCTGCTGCTTCTAAAATCGTTGTGACCTCTTCGGTAGGAATAGGAACAAGAGCGTCTGAAATTCAGGGAACATCAACTATGACATTAAGTTCATCTGGCCCCAATGGTCTACAGTGAAGCATTGACACATTGCCCGGTGCCGGAACAAAAATTTGCCCTTTTGCCAACTTAGTATTTAGGTCGGGGTAAAACAACTGACATGTTTTAAATGTTTCTTGAAATGTAAATGATAGACACATGGTATAACTTAATATATTATATGTTATACAAATTAAAAAATTAGTATTTTACATATCATGAGTTCCTCATGTGACGAAGACTTCGATATAGAGCAACTAGCGTTGTCACTCGGAAGGACTGTAGTTTGCATAATCGGTCGACCTCCATGTGTCTCCAACAATTTTCTTTGAAAAAACTCAACTTGTGATTTTAATTCTTTCATTTGTTGATCTCGATCATTGTTTTCTTGCTGGAGTTTTTCCTTTTGAGAATGAAGTTCAATAAGTTTTGCATCTAAAAAACCGTTACAGTATCTAGCCCTTTTGTGCGGAAAATACTTCTTTACACCCACACCAACACCAACACCTCTAACCCCTCAAGAGTGGTCTTCATTACCCAATGCTAAAGCCAAAATATCTTCTCTACCTTCTATTGTCATTAGTCCTTGCGATTCTTGTTCTCTTAATGAATCCTACAATAATAGATAATTATAGTCATACAATGTAACACCAAGAATCCGCGGGACTCGGGTATGCCACGGGCAAGACCAAACAATGGGTCACAACCCTTAGCCAGACAACAGTTTCACCGGACCTTTCCAACAAGTTACAAGGAGGAAACTCAACCGAGTCCGAAAAACAAAACGTAAACTCCGAAAACAACCATCACAACCGAAAACCAACAACATAACACAACCCAAAACGTCCCCGTCCTATAATGTACGGCGACCCCTGGCTGTCCACTCGACCAACTCACTCGGCAACGTCCCTAACCTACGGGGCAACTACACAAGCGGTTTAAAACTATTAGCTCATATTCACAGCATTAGAAGAGAGGTGAAGGCCCATACACACACACATCATCATCATATCACATACATGCTCAAACATACAAGTCCGTTTTATTATCTTTATTTATTAGGTCATATCCCGTTCTAATTCAACTTCTTTTGTGACACGAGAATCTCCCAAAACACGCCTTGGGCCCCACATACCGGCATGGAATGGTACTGATGCATCCGATCGTCTACCAGTACGGGCTAGTCGCTAAGAACCCCTTAGCTCTACGCAAGAGCGAGGCAAGTTGTCACCACCCGTTATCATACACTTGGGCCAAAATAATATAATGCCAAAGATCCTAATTGTGGTGTTAATCGTTATAAACATAACAAAACACACACCACCAAACACGCATCGAATCTAATACATAGAATGCGAGTTAAGTATATCCGAAGAAGTACCTCAACTTCACAATAAACTCACAACACTCTCGCTTCCCTTGGGAAGGAGTCCATAACATTCTCACAAGAAGGTAACTATATCGACAAATCGCTCAACTCAAGAAGTCTAAAACTTCAACACAAACGATCTATGCAAGATCATTTGACTCACATTCTAGGACCGCATCCTAGAATCCTTCATGCTCACATCACACTCAACACGAGCTAGATGTCCTTGGACTTCTGGACCCAAAGATCTCATCATCAAAACCCATAACACATACAATGGTAACATCCCTAGCCTCAACAACTCATCGGTAACCGCTCGATGTTAGCGCACATAACCTAGTCCACAACTCACAACTATAAGCTTATAATCTCGACTTCACAAGCCTCACAAGGAAAAACCAACCCTCATTCTAAGATCCAACTCAGAAACATGCAATATAAATCCTTAGAACATTCTTAAAATCTCACACACTCGTCTAAGGTCCCAAAAGCCACTACATGGCATTCTCACTATCCTAGGTTCAAGCCTAGCATCATACTAATCATAAAAACTCTATAGGAACAGCCATGAGCACATGCTCAAGGGAGGGCACTCACAAAGCCAAGACACGGGCGCAGAAGAAGGAAGTGCAGCCACGAAAGGGAGAAGAAGACCGCAAGGGAGGGCCGGCTTAGCCTGTGGCCGCCCCTGCGGCTTAAGGCAGCCGCCCCTATGGCCTAAAGGTCCAACCTTGTGGCTCAGGCTGGCTGCCCTTGCGGCCCAAGGCAAAGGCCGCCCCCGCGGCGCTATCCAGCCGCGGGTGTGGTCGAGCTCTAGTGGCGATCTTCGACGGGCTTCTTCGATGGATCCTTGAGTTTTGGTGGGCCTCCTAGCCTCCTTGCTCCACCATGGATGTCCCAATACACAAACAACACCATAGCTTACGATCTCAGCAAGATCCATACACATGCAACAAGAATAGGGACGAACATGGTGAATCCATGGCTTCCACCATTGGAGCTCAAAGAAGAAGGTGAAGGTGAAGAAATGAAGAAGGAGAGAAATGCTTACCCTTACCAAATCCGGATTTGTAGCACATCTCACTGCTGGACACCAACACAAGAAGAAGGAGGATCATCAAGAAGAGATCCCAATAGCTTACAAGCCAAAAGAGAGAAGGGAGACAAAAGGGAAGAAGAAACACACGTGAAAGTGAGATTGGAGAGAGAGAGAGAGAGAGAGAGAGGGAGAGAGAGAGAGCGAGAGAAGGGCGGCTGCCCATCACAAGAGAAAACTAGGAGTCAAGCAGCCCATCACCCATAATAACGAGGGTCAAAAGAAAAGGTATGATAACGAGGGGTCGGAACGAGTTTTTTGAATAAAATCCGATGCTTAGCACTTTGTGTCTGCGGGAAAACATTTGTGTTGTCTTCATGTATGCATCGCTAACTTTACAATGCATACAAAAACATATGTGTTGTCTTCCATTAAGGGGGAGATTGAAAATCCACCTTGATTATATTATTGTACAGGTGATGATGATGGAAGACTTAAACGCAAATGAAGTAGTTTAATACACTAATAATTTATTGATTATATATCGAGTTCTTGGTTTGGTTTGGTGGTTTGTATTGAATAAGTACAGGTTTTGAAAGACACTTCAAAGGACCTTGGAAGACCTTGAAATCGGATGCAAGGAAAGACAAGGAGTTTAGAGTGTTTAAAAGACGAAGGCCTTGAAATTCATTTCAAGGGAACAAAGAAGTCAAGGCTGCACGCCAAAAGAAATTCAAATCACTAAAGAAGATCTTCTAGGAAAGATTTGCTCAACAAGAAGATATGATTGAACGAAGATCTCAACCGGCCAATAAAGATCTTGCAAAGATCCTCAATTGAAAGCACGAAGATTCTCTCTTTTGGAATTTGATATCGTCACAACAAATACGAGAAGATTAAGGAGCCAAGAGATCAACTTGTTCTCAGGAGATGAAGATCCACAACGTCTATCTCATCTCAACCAAGAAGCGATCTTCATGGAGAAGAAGAATTGTCTTCAAACGGTCATCTTTCCAACGGCAAGAAGACCTCTCCATAGAAGGCTATAAATGAAGATGGCGATTAAAGAACAAGAATACAAAATAAACGGAAACATCAATAGTCTTCAAAGCGATCCAAAACATGTTCATTCGATCAAATAGTTTTTCTTTCTCTCTTTCTCTAAAAAGCATTATCCCCTAAAGAAAGATAAGACTGGAGAGCTCCATTTCTATATCTAAAGAGTTATTATACTCGACTGAGTGTTACTCTGCGAAGTAACTAGGCTATTATAGCAAGGTGAAGAGTTGGAGCTAGATCAGAGCATTGGCTATAGTGAGAGAAGAAGGGTATTTCTTCTAGTTTGTAACTAGGACTCTTTGAAGCTGATAATAAATAGTTAGATCCTAAGTCTATACCCTGAGACGGAGAGTAGACTATTTGAGCGGAACTTCGTAAACATATCCTCGTGTCGATCTTTTACATTCCGTATTTTATCTTGCTTTATTGTGACTAACTTTGTTTTGCAGGATTACAAAGTCAAGGCCCTTGAAAGTTGTGTCAAAGCCCTTGAAATCAAAGTGTATCACAAAGAGCTCTGATCGATATTAATACCCTTGAAATTGGTTTCAAGGCCTTGAGATTGGTTTTGCGAAAAGTTCTCATACTCTATTTAACCCCCCTTCTAGAGTATCTTTTATCCTTTTTATTCACCTACCAGTTTTTCAATAACAATAATGAAATATATGAAATGGGAATCAATATTCAAACATGAAAACCTTAAAACAAAGGTCTCAATAACTCAATCAAACAATCAAATTGCGTTCCTCAATCACAAACCAAAAGACAATCAATCAAACAATCTAAGAAAACCTTACAACTTCCTTCAAAGCCTTCAACTAGATCTTCAAAGCCAACTTCCTTCCTTCCTTGGATTATCTTCCAATCTTCCAACTTCCTTCAACTTCCACCTCTAAGACCAGCTTCAATCTAGAAAATCCACCCCAATATATAGGAGAATCACTTGCCAAAAATAAAAGATCTTCAGCCAAGAATAAAAGATCTTGTGGACTGTGGGCAGCTCGCCTCGGTCCAACCCAACAGAAAGATCACCTCGGTCAAGGTGATACTATAGCCATCCGAGGTGTGTCTTAACTACGTGTAAATCTCTCTAATCTGGTGCAAACTCAAATCTTCTGTCCAATTTCCATGGTTCCTAAGCCTTTCTTGTAGCTCCTCAATGCTCCATAATGTAACTCCAATGACTCCTTAGTTTCCTTAGCTCCATATCGTTCCAAAACGTGCTATTTTTCCTAGAATCACAATGAAACTAGGTGTAGACCTGGATTCTTGCAAAGGTAAACAAAGCAACATAATGATCAAAGAATATACATCCATACATGCAGATTTATGAAGATAAAACGTCAAAATCAATCCCAAAATATAGACTATAATACATGCTATTAAGGATCATCAAGAAGAGCTCCCAATAGCTTACAAGCCAAAAGAGAGAAGGGAGACAAAATTGAAGAAGAAACTCACGTGAAAGTGAGATTGGAAATAGAGAGAGAGAGAAGGGTGGCTGCCCATCACAAGAGAAAACGAGGGGTCAAGCAACCCATCACCATAATAACGAGGGGTCAAAAGCAAAGGTAAGATAACGAGGAGTCGGAACGAGATTTGGAATAAAATCCGACGCTCAGCACTTTGTGCCTGCAGGAAAACTGAGCCGCGACTGTGGGAAGTTTGATAACTCGCTTTACATCCAGGATAAAAATTCCGGATGTTACATACAAAATACAATTCTTATGTTAATAACTAAATTAAATTGATCATTATATTATATGAACTATGTCATTCATCAAGTATTATAATAATACTCAAATAATCTAAATGATCTAAGTCATGTAAACAATGAAAATAACGATTTATAGCAACTTACAATATTTCTAACAACATTCACAACTTCTCCCTCATAGCCACCATTAGAAGTTTGTCTACCGGCCATCTACAACTCACATCTTGGTATGGAAGATTTTGTAGGATCCAAACCTCTTTCCTTAAGCTACAAATTATACAAAAAATCAATAATTTATTAACATAAGTATATATATATATACATAAACAATGTTTAATTAGCATTATTTACCATCTATTCCTCAATGTGAGCATAACCCTTTCGAGATTGTCTATATGGGTATTTGTTTTTCTTAACCAGCTCACTATTGCACTCACTAACTTTCTGCACATAATAAAATAAAATATCATATAAATAAATCAACACGATTGTACACATAGATAAATTAATAAACTAGCTATTTCTTACTTGAAACTGGCTTGTGCAACGACGTTGTATAAAGTCAACCCACATATCTTTGTCAATGAAGGGAAAATCTTCAGGACGTTCCACATGGATCTCAGCTTTGTCTTCATTGATGAATAAAAAATCCCTAGTCAAAATATGTTTAAAATCGGTCCACTTCTTGCAAGCACTAGCAATGATGATGTGCTTCTTACGTTCCTCTACTTTAAGTTTTTCCTGTAAAACAAAAAAAAATATTTTCTAACAATAACGTGATACTTCTATTGCAAAAACATAATGTAAAGTAGAAAATATAATATTGATTACCATTACAACTTCACAAATAATTCTTTGATCTCTTGTGGGACACGCTTCCAATCAGAGATACCAACAGATACTCTTGCACGAGTTTGATATCCAATAAAGTGTTGAAATAAAGATACATACTCTCCAATTGGTTGATCTTTACTATTCCATTCCAGATGAATTTTTTGACCATTCCTAGTGAGCTTATCAACCTTGTCGATAATAGAGGCACCTCTTCGACACAAACTTCTATCATTTTTTATTTCCATCATCTTCCAATAACGAAGAAGCCATTGATCTAGACAAAAAACAATATATTAATCAGCTACATACTCGTGTTCAGTAAATCCAACAAACATAGGAAATAAAATAGCAAGAAGAAATAAACTTAAATACTTAAATTCATAATACCCTCAATTTCTACTATTCCTTTTCCTTTTCCTTTTAATGCTATCGTTGTTGTTTTCTTTATTTGGAGATGAAATATCTTCATTGGTCCATATTCCTTCATCGTGATCATCACGTAAATAATCATCATCTTCATTAACATGATAGGCATCTAATTGTGTATTTGTAGATATTGTAGTCACTTCATCATCTCTTTGGTCATAAACATATCCATGTTCGTCCTTGGTTGCGAGCATAACAGACCACTTGTGATTGGAAGGATCAGCAACATAAAAAACTTGTTTAGGTTGTGAACCTAAAATGAATGAATCATCTTTATGTCCTATCTTATTGAGATCAACCAAAGTGGTGCCAAACTCATCCACTCGCATCGTATTAAGGGGAGCCCATCGACAACAAAATACAGGCACCTTAAAATGAGAATAATTGAGCTCCCAAATGTGTTCAATGACTCCGTAATATTTCGAGTTTGCATACACCGGATATTTGTCTTTTGCACTAGATATGTGCATAGTTTCGGCAACCAACATAACACCGCTATTTTGAGTTGTGCTTTTGTCATCTTGCTCTTTCGTATAGAATGTAGATCTGTTTATCTCATATGCAACAAATGATTTTACCTTAATAGAGAGGTTCTTGAGACAACCATTTTAGATTAGTCGAAACTGACTCTGTAGAATATTTTAGTTGATCTAATATTCTTCTACGTAACCAACCACCAAATAAACGGTTATGCTCATCTGTCACCCACTTCTCACTCTTACGATTATGATTTTCACTTCTTATAAGAGCCATATGTTAATTCACATATTTTTTCACTTCTTTGTTGTTATGAAGAACACATATATGAGCTTGAGACCGTACTTCAAGAGTCATCTCTTCAATATAACCGCCAATTGTTCCCTTTCCTTAGATTGATTTCATCTGTGAATACTTGGGAAGGCCTATGGCTTCTACTCCAGATAAGTACTCGTTACAAAACTCAACAGTTTCTTCAACGACATATCTTTCGACCATAGTAGCTTCACGGCGAAATCTATTTTTCACATACCCTTTAAAGACCTTCATCTACCTCTCAAAAGGATACATCCATCTCATGTACACATGCCCACATAGTTTGACTTCCTAACAAGGTGAACGGTAAGATGAAACATTATATCAAAAAATGAAGGAGGAAAGTACATTTCTAACTGAGATAATGTGACCGCAATTTCTTCTTGTAAACTATTCAACCCTTCAGGAATAACCTTGCTGCAAATCTTCCTAAAGAATAAACAAAGTCAAATAATGGCATTTCGAACATGTTTTGGTAAAATACCACGTATAGCAATTAGTAAGAGTTCTTGCATTATAATATGACAATCATGAGATTTCATTCCTTGAAGCTTGAGTTCTTTCATGTTCACAAGACTACTCACATTCGATGAAAAGCCCATAGGAACCTTGACTTCAAAAATAAACTTACAAAACTGAACCTTTTCTTTTTTCGATAGTGTATAACATTCCGGAGGCAAGTAGGTCCAATTCCCAAGCATCTCTGGTTGCAACTCTGGTCTAATTCCCATGTCTTTCATGTCTAATCTTGCATTGATGCCATCTTTGGTTTTGCCTCTCACATTTAACAATGTGCCAATTAAACTCTCACAAACATTTTTCAATATTCATCACATCATGACAATGTGTGACAAACAAGTGTTTCCAATATGGGAGTTCAAAAAATATCGATTTTTTTCCACCCTTTCGACAGAAAAGGCGTATCTTGCTTCTTGACATACGAGATATTCAAGTCCTTTACACATTCAAGTTTTTGTTGACCGCTTAGGGGTTGTGTAGCCTTTGTTGTAGTTGGTTCACCACTAAAAGCTTTCCTTAGTCTTTGATATGGATGATTAGAGGGCAAAAATGGTCGATACTCAAGGTATACTACCTTTTTACAATGATTTAAATAACGATTACTTGTATCCTTTCCACAATTGGGACATGCCTTGTATCCCTTAATATTATACCCGCAAAATTACCATATGTTGGAAAGTCATTTATCGTGCAAAATAGCATTGCTCGTAAGTTCAACAAATCTTTACTATGTGCATCATATACTTCAATACCACGATCCCACAAGAGTTTAAAAGCATCAAGGATCAACGCCAAATAGACATCTATATCATTACCAGGTTGCTTTGGTCCAAAAATCAACAATGACAATTGTAATGCCCCAATTTTAGGCTCGTTTGCGATATTTATCTTTCCGGCTGCTATCGATATTTTAATATCATAAGTATGTTTATGAGTATTTTACGTTGTAAAATTTAATTTTACGAGTATACTTTTATATTAATATTTTAACGGTATTTTAATAATTAATTGAATCTCGTAATATTAGTTACGAGATTGATTTCTATGTCGCAAAGGATATTGCGTGAGTTTATTTATATACTCGATCCACATATATTTCCCGTATATTTTATTTTTCGGAAAAGTACGGAAAAGTTTTCAGATGCGGAATTCCTGTTTTGATATGTTTCGATCGAGTTTATTTTATTTATGTCTTTTCCTTCTTTTCTTTATTTTCTTTTCTTATTTTCCTTCTTTAATATCCCGACTCTCTCTCTGGTTGGTAAGCCATTTCGGGATCGACCCTCCTCACCCCTCATTCGTATCACTACCCTGCCACCAACGACTCCTCGCTGCCCCTGCCACCAATGACCCCTCGACCTCCCCTGCTCTGTCCTCTACTCTCACACTAGCCCAACCCCTCACCCCCTTCCTCATCACTCCCCTGTGGAAAGATCGTCCTAAAGAACCGGTAGGTGAATAAAAAGGATACAAGATACTCTAGAAGGGTGGTTGAATAGAGTATATGAAATTTTTGGAAAACCAATCTCAAGGCCTTGAAACCAATTTTAAGGGCCTTGATGTCGATCTGTGCTCTTTGTGATACTTTGCTTTCAAGGGCTTTGAAACAACTTTCAAGGGCCTTGACTTTGTATTCCTGGAAAACAAAGTTAGTCACAATAAAGCAAGATATAATGCGGAATGTAAAAATCAACAAAAGGATATGTTTACGAAGTTCGGCTCTAAATAGCCTACTCTCCGTCCCGGGGTATAGCTTTAGGATCTATCTATTATCAGCTTCAAGCAGTCCTAGATACAAACTAGAAGAAATCCCCTTCTTCTCTCACTGTAGCCAATGCTATGATCTAGCTCCAACTCTTCATCTTGCTATAATAGCCTAGTTAATTCGGAGAGTAACACACACTCAAGTATAACACTCTTTAGATATACCAATGGAGCTCTCGAGTTTTATCTCTCTCTAGGGGATAAACCTTTTTAGAGAAAGAGAGAAAGAAAAACTATTTGATCGAATGAAGATATTTTGAATCGCTTGAAGACTATTGATGTTTCCGTTCAAGCTTCTATAGTTTTCTTCAATCGCCATCTTCATTTATAGCCTTCTATGGAGAGGTCTTCTAGCCGTTGGAAAGATGACCATTTGAAGATCACTCTTCTTCTCCATGAAGATCGCTTCTTAGTTGAGATGAGATAGACGTTGTGGATCTTCATCTTCTGAGAACACTTTGATCTCTCGCTCCTTAATCTTCTTGTATTTGTTGTAACAATATCAAATTCCATAGGAGAGAATCTTCATGATTTTCGGTTGAGGATCTTTGTAAGATCTTTATTGGCAGGTTTGAGATCTTCACTTGATCATATCTTCTTGTTTGAGCAAAATCTCTCGTAGAAGATCTTCTTAGTGATTTGAAATCTTTTTAGCGTGTGGCCTTGACTTCTTTGTTCCCTTGGAATTCATTTCAAGGCCTTCGTCGTTTGAACACTCTAAACACCTTGTCTTTCAAGGTCTTCCAAGGTCCTTTGAAGTGTCTTGCAAAACCTGCACTTTATTTAATCCAAACCACCAAACAAAACCAAGCAACTCAATATATAATCAATAATTGTTAGTGTATCAAACTACTTCATTTGTGTTTAAGTCTTCCATCATCAACATCTATATAACTTTATAATCAAGGTGGAGTTTTCAATCTCTCCCTTGATGGAAGACAATACAAATGTTTTTGTACCTGCATTGTAAGGTTAGCGATGCATATATGAATATCCAACTTAAAATGCAGAATGCAGAATGCAGAATATCGAATGTCGGATCACATTCATTTCTCCCCCTTTGTCTTTCAACAAGGGAGAAAAATAGTTAAAGCACGGGAGTCTTAAAGCATTACAACCCAATAAAAATATTTCCACAAAACCACAAAAACAAGTCAGTTCCCTCAAACATCAAGCTCAATCCTCCTCATAGAACCTCCTTTTTCCTTTAGATGAAGACATCTTATGGCTCTAATCATCTATTTCAGCTGCTAAACGTCATTTCTTTTCTTCAGCTCTTCGTTTTTAACCACTTTGTATTCGATTACTAGCAGAATAGTTGGCTCAACATGAGTTGGATACAAAATAGATTTATTCTGTACACGTCGTTTGCAATTCATCAGCACATTTTCAATTTTCTCTTGAGTATGTTGAGCTACATCTTCAAGCATGAGCAGAATACTTCCCATAGTAGTCAGAGTAAGAGCATTCATCAAATACATTTCATTGAGTTTAGCATTGATGGTAGATAGCAGTTCATAATTTCAATCCATTCTTATCTTAGTGTCAAACTAGAAATCAGATAGTTCACGATTCAGACATACTAGTTCTTTTTCACAACCTTCTAACTTGATTTCTGGAGTAGTAGTAGAATATGTTGGAGCCTCTTGAGTTGGAATTGAAGTATCTCCTTTCCCTTTTAAAGTCCATGTGGCTACAAGAGTCTTCTCAATCCCTAGTCGTTCTAAGCAGTTCTTATCAATCTTGCCAGAAATTGACTGTCGATCTTCATAGGATGTATCAATTTTGAAATAATCAAAGATCTTAGGCAGCAAGTTTCCATAAGGTAGGGGGATGGGTCGCTTAGAATTAACATAATGTATCATATGGTCGAGAATGAGGTTAGGTATATCAATGTCTAACACAGACATAATCAGATGAATTAGTTTCAGGATTGATCAGTCAACAATTCTCTTGAGTTTGCACGAGGAACAACACATCGAACCAGAATGGTAAACACAATTTTAGCATCTATGGTTAGGGAAGTATGAGTAAGTTGGCGTGCGGTTGAATTTGGAAGTAGAAACTTCTCCTTAGAAAAACGAACACTCTCTGATCATGAGGGATGATTGAACATAATATCTATAGGAATTCCAAAAATCTTACTTAAAACAGAAGAAGTGAGAGAAATGGGGGTATCTTTCACTAAAGATTCAAGAGTGATAATTCCTTTGTCCCGTTTGGTGATGAGATTGACATAGAACATCCTCGTGAGCCGTGGAAAAGCAAAATCTCTAGGTTTTAGAATTATCCAAACTAACTCTTGAGCTTGTTTATGCACGGGATCTGAAGAGTTTCGAAAAATTTAGTGTCCACCAGATCGCACATACAGAGCGGTCGATTGTGAAAACCATCAAGTCAAGATCCTGAGACTTGGAAATTGATGAACCAAGATGTGGGAACACCGGTCGTTTGAGAAATGTCCAAATCCTCAGAAAGTGTTTCTTCCTTTGCAATCGAGGAGCTCTGAACAGATTTCTTTTTGTGAGCTCGAGGAGCAGATTTTTTGCTTCTAGGTGACATGGGTGATGTTTGAGAGAGAAAATAAGGAGTTTTTGAAAAAGGGTTTCCGTAAAAGAGAAGAATAAAAAAGGTAAGAAAATCAAGCCTTTTAAAGTCCAAAAAAAAATTTCCAATAAAAACTCAATAAATCTTTTTCAATTCTTAAGCAAATGAAACCATAAAAACAATTTAAGAATTGAAATTCCGAAAAGATATTAATTCTTAAATAAATCCGTATTTCTTAATTTACCCTTGAAACTTGTTTCAAGGCCCTTGAATTGCCTTTCAAGGCCCTTGAAAACAATAATTGGGCTGCATACGTAGAAAAAATAAAATGATTTACTCCCCCTACGTTAATGCTTCCTTGTTCAACATACCAAGCTCTAATCTAATAAATTAAATTGCTCCTCAAGAAGAGGCTTGGTAAAGATATCTGCAAGCTGCAAGTTAGTAGATATCAAAGAGATCGAAACATCACCTTTCTCAATATGATCACGTATGAAGTGTTGTCTTACATCAATATGCTTATATCTTGAATAATGCACAAGATTTTTGGTTATAGAAATAGCACTAGTATTATAACATTTTATAGGAATACCTTTTAAATCAAAGCCAAGATCACGAAGTTGTTCAGCAATCCATAGAATTTGTGCACAACAGGCTCCTGCAGCTATATATTCAGCTTCGGTTGTGGATAAGGTGACAAAATTTTGCTTGTTGGAGTGCCAACTGATTAGGGATGACCCTTAGAATTGGCAACATCCAGAAGTGCTTTTCCTATCGACCTTATAACCTACAAAGTCTGCATCTGAATAGCCAACAAGGTGAAACAAGCTTTGACGTGGGTACCATAACCCTAGATCCTTAGTGCCATTGAAATACCGAAAAATTATTTTCACAGCTATCAAGTGTGACTCTTTAGGATCATCTTGAAATCTTGCACACATTCACACGCTAAACATAATGGCAGGTCAACTAGTAGTTAAATACAACAATGAACCGATCATACCTCGATACTCCTTTTGTACTACACTCTTGCCATCTTTGTCATGGTCAAGCGAAAGTGTTGAACTCATAGGAGTCTTTGCGACCTTAGATTGATCCATCTTGTACTTCTTAAGCAACTCCTTAGTATACTTGCTTTGATTGAGAAAAATTCGTTTCTTTACTTGTGTAACTTGAAGTCTAAGAAAGAAATTCAGCTCACCTAGTAAGCTCATTTCAAATACCCTGCACATAATATTTGAAAATTCCTTGGAAAGGGAATCATTAGTAGCACCGAATAATATGTCATCAACATAGATTTGAACTACTAATATATCGTTGCCTCTGGTTTTAAAAAATAAAGTTTTATCAATCAAACCTCTTTGGAATTTGTTTTCAAAAAGACATTTGGACAATCGTTCATACCAAGCTTGAGGATCTTGCTTATGACCATAAAGAGCTTTGTCCAATTTAAAAACTTGATCCGGAAGTTCAACATTTCAAAAACCAAGAGGTTGAGCAACGTAGACTTCTTCTAAGAAGCCGTTTAGAAAAGCACATTTTACATCCATTTGAAAAAGTTTTATGCCCATAAAAGATGCAAATGAAAGTAGCATACGAATGACTTCTAACCTGGCAACCGGAGCAAAAGTCTCCTCATAATCAATACATTCTTCTTGGTTATAGCCTTGTGCTACAAGTCATGTTTTATTTCGTATGATTTTGCCACTTTCATCCAACTTTTTTCGAAAGACCCATTTTGTGCCGATGACAGATTGGTGCTTTGGTCTTGAAGTAAGAGTCCAAACCTTGTTTCTCTCAAACTCATTTAGTTCGTTTTGCATGACAATGATCCAATCGGGTTCTTGAAGAGCTTGAACATAATTCTTTGGCTCGATAAGAGACACGAACGCGGAGAAAGCACATAGATTGTACACTTTAGATGGAGTTTGAACTTTTGTATTTGGATCTGAGATCACATTCTCTTGTGGATGGTATGAAGAGTGTTGAAATTTTCTTCGTTTGTAAGATGGAGCAGATCCGGAAGGTTGAGCCTCCTATGCTTGACCATATTCAGGTACCGTTGATATATTTCCCTTTGATCCTATCTCAAGGCCTGGAAGTTGAGTTTCAAGCCCTTGAAACGGAGTTTTGACATCACAGTTTTCTGTTTCAAGGTCTTGAAGATGTGTTTCAAAGTCTTGTGGATTTTCTTCGGTATCTTGAATCTTTTCTTGCATATTCTTTTCTTGATCTTTAGGATCTTCCTCTTCATCCGAATTGTGATCTTCTCGTTGATTCAGATTTAGATCTACAAAACTCTTACTCAAAGTACCATCATTTCTTTCATCAAAAATAACATGGAGACTTTCCTCAACAATTTTGGTACGTTTGTTATAGACACGATAGGCTTTGCTATTTGAAGCATATCCAATGAATATTGCTTCATCACTACGTGCATCAAGTTTCCCAAGGTTATCTTTGCCATTGTTATGAACAAAACAAGTACATCCAAAGGGTTTGAAATATAAAATATAATTTGCAGTGTTTACTGCTTCAGCACAAAAACTTTTTGGCAAACTATTTTCTAAAAGCATCGTCCTAGACAAATCCTCAAGAGTGCGGTTCTTACGTTCCACAACTCCATTATGTTGAAGAGTTCTAGGAGCTGAAAAGTTATGTGAAATACCATATTTTGCACAAAAGAAATCAAACTTTAGTTGATCAAATTCTCTACCATGATCACTTCTTATAGAAACGATTAGTAGGTTTTTCAAAGTTTGCAACTCCTTACATAATTTTAAAAACTCAAATAATAATTCATATTTTTCTTGAACGAAAGAAATCCATGTGAAACGAGAGAAATCATCCACAATAACAAGGATATACTGTTTGCCTCTGGAAGATTTGACACGCATAGGTCCACAAAGATCCATATGTAAGAGTTTAATGGGTCGAGAAAAACTTACAACTTTCTTAGGTTTGAATGAACCTCTTGTTTGTTTACCTTGTGTACAAGCCTTACATAGTTCATCTACCTTGAAATTTAGGTTTGGCAAACCACGTACCAAATCTTTAGTAAGTAGCTTCTGCATTATGTGTAAGCTTACGTGACCAAGTCTTCTATGTTAAAGCCATGGATCATCAATCAAGGCCTTTAGACATTTTAGCTTAGTTCCTAAAACTTTGTTAGTACTCATAGAATAAACATTGTTACATCTATAAGCAGTAAGCACAACTTCACCCGTCTTTTTGTCTTGAATTTCACATTTTCTGAATCAAACAATACTTTGTTGCCTTTATCACATATTTGAGAGATGCTAAGAAAATTATACTTCAAACCGTCAACCAAATATACATCATCAATGAAGATAGATGAATTATAACATATTTTACCAATGCCAATAATGTCACACTTTCCTTTATCAACAAGCGTAATGGTTCCAAATGATTGCTTCATTAAATCTGAGAATAAAGACTTTTTTCCACTCATGTGTCATGAGCAGTCTCTATCTAATATCCATTTATGCTCCTTTACCTTGGTGATATCCTCATTGTCAACATATAGATTTGAATCTTCTTCATGATTGGCCATGAGACACAAGTTTGCTTGTTCTATTTCATCTTTTGGTTCATTTGAGGATTCTGAATCACTCCATGAAGCTACCATATCTTTCTTCTTTCGATCATTTTTCTTGAAGTTGGTCCTCTTCTTTTGCGCACAATCCTTCACAAGATGATCTGTTTCACCACATTCAAAACAAGTCAGCATTGTAGTTTTCTTGTTAGAGTTGGAAAACTTACCTCGGGGTTTTGATCTTCGTGGATATTCTCTATTGTTTGCATATTGTTTCTTTATCCTGAGAATTCTCGCGAGACCCTTAGAGATCATGACAATTTCATCTTCTTTTTCATCATCATCATCACTATCTTCCTCGTCTTATGGTAATTCATCCTCTCTTGATTTTAATGTAAAATTCTTAGTGTTGGATGGGAGCTCTCCATCTTCTTCACCAAGAACCATTTCATGTGTGATGAGTTATCCATGGAGGTCATCAAGAGGAAGAGTTGAGAGATTTTGAGCTTCTTCGATGGCACTCATCTTTGGTCCCCACTTGGCTTTAAGTAAGATCCTTAGAACCTTCCTAACTTTTCCTTTATTTGTGAAGACCTTTCCTATTGAGTCCAAGTTGTTCACGATCTCAATGAATCTTGTAAACATTTCCTTGACTGCTTCATTAGGATTCATCTTGAATAGCTCATATTGTCTAAGGAAGATGATAATCATTGTTTCCTTGACCTGACTTGTTTTTTCGTAAGTGACAACGAGTTTGCCCCATATTTCCTTTGCACTCTTTCATGATGAGATGCGGTTGAATTCGTTGGCATCTAATCCGCAGTAGAGTAGTTTTATAGCTTTGTAGTTCTTTGACACACTGTCCAAGTCAGCTTGTGTGACGTCAGCTTCCTTCTTTGGGACTTGGACACCTTCAACCATTGTAGTTGGGTCTTTGGGCCCATTCTGAATAATGCTCCAAAGTTCCATGTCCTGATCAACAATGAACATACGCATGAGTGCTCTCCAATGGGCAAAGTTGTTGCCACAAAAGAGTGGTGGTCGAGATGAGGATCTTCCTTGAGCAAATCCTCCATCACCTACAGGATTCATGATTAGTCTCACTGATGGTTAAATCAATATACGCGGGTCTAGCTCTAATACCAATTAAAGAACCGGTAGGTTAATAAAAAAGATAAAAGATACTCTAGAAGGGGGGTTAAATATATAGAGTATGGGAACTTTTCGCACAACCAATGTCAAGGCCTTGAAACCAATTTCAAGGGCCTTGATGTCTATCTGAGCTCTTTGTGATACTTTGCTTTCAAGGACTTTGAAACAACTTTCAATGGACTTGACTTTGTATTCCTGCACAACAAAGTTAGTCACAATAAAGCAAGATATAATGCGGAATGTAAAAGATCGACACAAGGATATGTTTACAAAGTTCGCCTCTAAATAGCCTACTCTCCGTCCCAGGGTATAGCCTTAGGATCTAACTATATATTATCAGCTTCAAAGAGTCCTAGATACAAACTAGAAGAAATCCCCTTCTTCTCTCACTGTAGCCAATGCTACGATCTAGCTCTAACTCTTCACCTTGCTATAATAGCCTAGTTACTTCGCAGAGTAACACACGCTCAAGTATAACACTCTTTGGATATACCAATGGAGCTTTCGAGTTTTATCTCTCTCTAGGGATAAATCTTTTTAGAGAAAGAGAGAAAGAAAAACTATTTGATCAAATGAAGATGTTTTTAATCGCTTGAAGACTATTGATTTTCCGTGTAAGCTTCTATATTTATTCTTCAATCTCCATCTTCATTTATAGCCTTCTATGGAGAGGTCTTCTAGCCGTTGAAAAGATGACCGTTTGAAGATCACTCTTCTTCTCCATGAAGATTGCTTCTTGGTTGAGATGAGATAGACGTTGTGGATCTTCATCTCCTGAGAACACGTTGATCTCTCGTTCCTTAATCTTCTTTTATTTGTTGTATCAATATCAAATTCCAGAGGAGAGAGTCTTCATGTTTTTTGATTGAGGATCTTTGTAAGATCTTTATTGTCTGGGTTGAGATCTTCAATTGATCATATCTTCTTGTTTGAGCAAATCTCTCGTAGAAGATCTTCTTAGTGATTTAAAATCTTTTTAGTGTATGGCCTTGACTTCTTTGTTTCCTTGGAATTCATTTCAAGGCCTTCGTCGTTTGAACAATCTAAATTCCTTATCTTTCAAGGTCTTCCAAGGTCCTTTGAAGTGTCTTGCAAAACCTGCACTTTATTTAATCCAAGCCACCAAACCAAACTAAGCAACTCGATATATAATCAATAAATTGTTAGTGTATCAAACTACTTCATTTGTGTTTAAGTCTTCCATTAGCAACACCTGTATAACTTTATAATCAAGGTGGAGTTTTCACCTTCCATCTCACTACTCCCTTCTCCCTCTTTTGTCCGTCTCTAACCACTGCGCAACCTCCCCTCCTCCGTTCGCACGCCACCATCTTCCCAATGCCGACAAGGAAATATCAGGAGCCACCGGAGACGTCGTCACCTCACCGTGCAAGGAGATCGGACCTGCAGCCGCATATTCCGACCCCTATCGCTTTTTCCCCTTTCTATCGCATGGAAGGAGCAGCTTTCCGCCAGAAGTGGGTCGCCCTGCTGCCACCGCTGCCGCCTGTTCGCTCCAAACGGTGTGTGCAAGCTTTAAATTTATAACCCTAGACTTAAGCTTAAAACAAGGATGCGAACCCGCAGTGTACGGGTCAATCGTAGTAAAAAGCAAGGAATTCCTGGGGTCGATCACAGGGACTTGGTGAAACAAAGTCCAATAACGGTATGCTTATGTACGTACTAACCACAAGAGCAATTAAAACAATCAAAGATGAATAAGAAGTCAATAAGGGGAATATGCAATTCTAGGGATTAAAGCATGTAGTTGTGGTTCCAACTCAAGATCTATAGATAAGCGGACAAAGCTGAGATTTTTGCATAGGGAAGGTGTTACTAAAGTGGAATAGATCACCGGGTAAGTATCACTACTCACTAATCCTAAACCGTAACTCCTATTACCGGGTAAGTCTCAAGGAATTAAGATAGAGAACTATAACCTCAAACTAACACACCATCTAAGGGAATAGAATCAACCTTTACCGGGTAAGTCTCAGGCTAACTCACAAAGATGGGATGGAAGCACACTCAAACCCCAATAAAGGATAAACCTTTATTACCTACACTTATGATCTTAGGTAAACAAACTAAGGAATTACCGGGTAAGTCCCATCCTAGGCTTGCATTGAACCAGGAAAGGTGTAATAAGAATAGGATTTGGCAAACTCTAACACTTAACTCTCAGTTTTGGATCGGATAAGTCACCTCGGTCAAACGAATTCCACCCCAGCCGAGATGTTCATCGACTGAGCGAGATGCTTAGGGTTAAGGTTAAAGACTCGAACTTTCAGGATCCTACTGGAATCTAAGATTATTCTATCATTGTTTTTCCCACAACCTTCAGCCAATCACTTTAGAATCACACAAGGAAATTAGCCACTCATCATCATCATGAAACTATTAATCAAATATATGGAAAGAAGGTGAATATTTAAACAAGAAGAATTTAATGAAAAGACTTCAATAACTGAATTAAATATCACAACAAAGCGTTCCTTGGATAAAAATCCAACAAGAAAGACAATAAGGAAGAGAATCTAAGGTAATCTTACAAGAAAACCTTCAAAAGCTATAAAAGCTACAATCTTCCTTCTTCAACCTTCAAAAAGGTTCTTCAAATCTCCCAACGGAGTATGGCTGCTGCTGTGTATAAACCCTGATCGGTGGTATAGCATGATGTTGGATTTGTGGAAATCCAACCCTTTTTATAGGAAAATAACCCTCCAAAGATAAGATATCTTAGAAAGATCTCTTCCCATAAAAATAGGTAAAATATATGATCTAGCATATCTTCTTCCTTCCAGGAGCCAAGCCCAAAAATATAAGATCACTTTCCAAAGATAAAAGATCTCAGCCAAGAATAAAATATTCTCGCCGCGTCCCAGGTGTTCGCCTCGGTCGAGTCGACTTCTCTGGATCACCTCGGTCGAGGTGAATTTGTGGTCAACCGAGGTGAGTCACAACTGAATGTGAAATCTCTCAAATCTGGTCCAAAGTAAATCTCTAATCCATGGCTATGCTTCCTGGATGTAGCTCCAAATGACTCCATAACTCCTTTTGCTCCTTTTTCGATGCAAAACGTGCTTTTTTACCTACGATTACAACAAAACTAGGCGTAGACCTCGATTCTCGCAAAGGTAGATGAAATGGTAATATAATCACATAATATACATACAAACATGCAGATTATGAAAGATAAAACGTCCAAACAAACCCCAAAATATAGACTATAATTCATGCTATCAAAATACCCCATACTTATCCCTTGCTTGTCCCCAAGCAAGTTCCGCACATAGAAGACAAGATAGAATGGATTATAAGTCAATAAAATCAATTGAAAAGTCTTTCAAAAATATTTTTATGGTGTGCTACAATCATAGATCCCTCTAAGAGTATACTTCATGGAATTAAAAATCAAAACATGTTCAAAACATTTTATAGATATAGAAAAGTTGTTCATCTTTGCATAAAATCATAGAATGCATAATAAGTCATAATTATCGAAATTAATCATGTATAATCCAGTTTAAACCACTAAGTCAATCAACAAGCTCAAGGTCTCAAGGGCTTCCCAAAAGAAAGGTCAAGAAACGTGTAGGGTAGGGATGTATGTAAGGTAATGTGGTGCTAGAATCCGGGAAAAGGATGAACTTTACTTTCACTTTGACTTGCAACATCTTCCACCAATAAGCTTTGCTTATTTCACACTTTTTTTCTTTTACTTTACTTTTTGGGATGCATGGACAGAGGTGCACAATAACCGAAGCCTAGGAGATTAGCAATCATCAATTTCTTGAGATGCATCAAACCCTTGCACATACCATGACCCGTTAGGAATATCGCTCAATCCGACTTTGGCAATACACAAACACCCGGCTATGTGAATGGTGCCGAGTTACTCATCCTCATGATTGACTTCCCCAAACCTATTTCTTTCTTTCTAACACTTTCACTTCCAGCCCACTTCTCAACTTTAACTTGCTTTTACCACTTCGCTTGCTTCCAAATTCCCGGATAGGTAAAGGGAGGCAAAATGTATATGAGGGGCTAAGCATGATCAAGAAGAAGAAGAGAAAAGAATGAATTGCCTTGGTCTTTCCAGGAAGAAAGTGAGAGAACTCATAATGTGGTGTCAACCTTAAAATTCAACATAATTTGGATAAAAACAAAGTATTAAACATGCCAATAATTTCAAACAAAGCATTTAGCAACTTAAACATATTATAGAACCTTTCAAACACATAAAGAATTCAAAACCAGTCAGTAAGCAAGATCTTCACTGAGATCATATCCAGATAAGTAACACAAAAATCGTTTTCGAAAACTTTCTGTTACCCACCTCGGTCGAGGTGAATTTATGGTCAACCGAGGTGAAACACCTCGTTCGGCCAGAACTCCCCCGGTCGAGGTCAAAATTTTTTTTTAAAACCAGTTTTCTTTCGGTTTCGACGTTTTTCTCAATCAAATAACCTGTAAGTATGCATGCAATCTCAGATAAACATATAGATGCAAAAGTGAAGCATAAATATCAATATCCGGTCAATAGAGTCATACATCAAAGTCAAATAATACATCAAATACCCCATACTTGGGACACACTGTCCCAGTGGGTCAAAATAAGTCTAAAGGATAAAAGTACTCACCGGATAATAAGCTGAACTGCATAAAAATAAGAAAGAAAAATCCTGCAGCTCTCAATAGTCACGATCCGGTGGTGGTGGTGGTGGCACGTACGGATACTGGGTCGGGTCGAATGGATAGCCCATGACATGCTCGAACTGAATTTGGGCCATCATATGCTGGTAATACTGCCGCTCCTGCATCTCGCGGATATCCAATGACAAAGCAGCATATGAGTCAATAACCTGATCCGTCAGGTCATCGATCCGTCTGTGAGCCTCTGGATCTCTGCGTCGGCGTATCCTACGCCTAGCAAGTGATGCAGCAGGTGCGGGCTCAGCCTCAGTGTCATCGTCCAGATCTATGACAGGCGCACTCGGTCCAACAGTATCCGTCCCTGTATCCATCGGGACTCCACCCTCTCTCTCATCAACTGTCTCCTCATCATCAGCCTCCTCCTCAGCTGGGGCAGTTGCTGCCTCTCTATAATCCTCCATCAGTGGATCCCAAGCGGTCTGCCAATAGTGAGGGTCATAAACAGTGAACTGGGCAGACCACCTGATCCCCTGTGGCGCAGTCAACTCCCACGGCATAGCTACGTACGGTGTAGTCAGACCTCGGGGAACTAGAATCCTCCGAGTGATCATCTCCTACAGCCCAAGCGGCTTGGGAGCCGCCACCATCGTGCAAGCACTGAGATCCATGTCCTGATAACTAGCTATGTGGGTGACAAGCCCTCCGCAGCAGATGTCTCCCTTCCCCTTGGCCTTGATCTTGTGCAGATCCTCTGCCAACATCAAGCCAAAGTCCGGGATACCCCCAGTAACCATGCAGTACAAACTGAAAAGCTCTCCCTGTCGGATCTTCTGGGGCGTCTCAGTACACGCCAAAAGTGTCTCGCTAAAGATCCGGTGGGCTAACCTAAAGGCTAGGTGGAAGATGACCTTCTCCTTGGAATCTCCAGGGCGTCATCTGTCTGCGTGCTCAGTAATGTGGGCAATCTGTCCCCAAAACTCCCTAGATACAGATCGGGTAGGGAAGTCAACTGTTGTGGGCTCAGGAAAGCCAAAAATCTCTCGCCAGTACTCTAGTGGAACTATGAAGTTCCGGTTCATCAACCGGTACTTCACAGAACGCTTTGTGGGGAGGTAAGTGAAGGAGCTAACGAACTCTAGGGTCGGCTCCAAATAGGCTGGGGCTCGGATCTCAGTAAACTGATCCAGCCCAACTGTAGAAATCATCCTCCTAAGGTCTCCGTCTACCTGGAGGCAATCAAAAGCGGACACGTCCAGGAAGCGAGGTGCAATCACTGGACGGCCAGAAATACGCTCATAATCCACCCGGTGTCGCTCATGGATCACCGGGCGGTAAGGTCGGGAAGAAGAGGAAGAAAGGGAAGGTGAGGATCTATCCCTAAGGGCAAGGCGTCGCTCAGAACTCATTTTCAATTCGGTCACTGTTAGATCCCCTCGGTTGACTGACAATGCTCAAGAATCACCTCGGCCGAGGCACAGTTCGACTGGACCGAGGCGAAAATCTGGATCTAATTTCTTCAGAAAATTCAGTTCTCTTCCCCCAAAATCACTACAACTGCTTCCTATGGGGTACTTAAGCCTTTCCTCAGCAAATGCAAGGACAACCAAAGCCCAAATCGAAACGAAATCGGAGAGGTAGGGTTTCGGTTTTGTTTTACCTCGTTCGGCCGAATCGATTTGATTTTCTTGCAGATCGATGATGCACTGGGATCCTCGAAGCCTTAATCGCAGTTTGGAAGCGAAAATCGTCGCAAACGAGCAAGAATCGAAGGAGGCGAGGTGAACTGTCGCCGCGGTCGAGGGAGAAGAGTAAAGCGAGGAGAGAGAAATCTTTGCCCCTTTTATACCCTTTTCTGGAACTGTTGTCACCTCGGTCGAGATGGTCTCGACTGGACCGAGGTGGTATGGACTGAGGTGGTTCGTCAAAAACCCTAGTCGCCTCAGTTGCTCATGAATCGTCTCGGTCGAGGTGTTCTGACAGCAACCGAGATGCCTCCGTCTTCTTAAATTCTCGATCTTCTGTCCTTCCAGTTATGCTCCTTCCTTAGATGTCCCTGTTGTCTGTCTAGAACGCCAAAAACAAAACAAAGCAAAAAGAACTATCTAATCTAGACTAGAAAAAGGGAAAAGAAAGCAATACCTTGGGTTGCCTCCCAAGAAGCGCTTGGTTTAAGGTCGCTAGCTTGAACATGATGCGTCTCAAATGTGATGGGAGGTTCCCTCACCCCATACTTCACCTCCATCGTGGGGTCAAGTAAGTAAGTCTATCAAACGCTCCAACAAGTGCAAGTGCTCATCGGGGAATGAATCGTCTATGGGCGGGTCATCTTTCTCACGTAAAGGTGCAGGTAGCCGGCTGAGGTGATCCGCAACAGAATTTTCGGATCCCTTCTTATCGCGGATCTCTAGATCAAACTCTTGAAGCAAGAGAATCCATCGAATAAGGCGTGGCTTGGCATCTTTCTTAGCCAACAAGTAACGGATGGCTGCATGGTCGGTGTAGACAATGACTTTCGCCCCCACTAGATACGAACGAAACTTCTCGAAAGCATATACAACCGCCAATAATTATTTCTCGGTAGTAGCGTAGTTGCGTTGTGCTACATCTAGCGTCTTGCTAGCATAGTAAATGGCGCTGGTCCGGCCATCCTTCTTTTGTCCAAGCACCGCTCCTACGGCTACATCACTAGCATCGCACATGATCTCAAAGGGCAAGGTCCAATCTGGAGGTTGGATAATGGGAGAGGAGATCAACGCTTCCTTAATCCTGTAAAAAGCATCAAGACACTTCTGCGAAAACTCAAAAACAACATCTTTATTCAAGAGGTTAGTTAGAGGTTTAGAAATTTTAGAGAAGTCCTTGATGAATCTCCTGTAAAAACCTGCATGCCCAAGAAAACTCCTCACACCTTTGACAGAACAAGGGGGAGGGAGTTTCTCAATAGTCTCGATCTTAGCGCGATCGACTTCAATGCCTCGATTAGAAACGAGGTGTCCTAGCACAATGCCTTCTTTAACCATAAAATGACACTTCTCCCAATTCAAAACGAGATTAGTGTCTTCACATCTTTTAAGCACTAGAGATAGGTTAGATAGGCAATTATCAAAAGAGGAACCATGTACAGAAAAATCATCCATAAATACCTCCATGATCTCCTCTATGAACTCTGAAAAGATAGCCATCATGAATCGCTGGAAGGTAGTGGGTGCGTTGCATAATCCAAATGGCATCCTGCTATAAGCAAATGTCCCCCATGGACAAGTGAAAGTGGTCTTCTCCTGATCATCCGGATGGATAGGAATCTGGAAGAATCCACTATAACCGTCTAAGTAGCAAAAGTGTGAATGCTGGGTCAACCGCTCGAGCATTTGATCAATGAAGGGAAGTGGAAAATGGTCCTTCCGTGTGGCCGTATTCAGCTTCCTATAATCGATGCAAACCCTCCAGCTCGTAACGGTCCTGGTTTGGATCAACTCGTTGTTCTTATTTGTCACAACGGTCATCCCTCCTTTCTTCGGAACTACATGCACCGGGCTAACCCACTTGCTGTCCGAGATAGGATATATGATACCTGCATCCAACAACTTAAGAATTTCCTTCTTCACAACCTCTTTCATGATAGGATTTAACCGTCTTTGAGGTTCCCGTGAAGTCTTATGATCATCCTCCATTAAAATTCTATGCATGCAGAAAGAGGGCTTAATGCCAATAAGATCATCTATTGTATAACCCAAAGCCTTTTGATGCTTTCTCAGGACATGCATTAGTTTAGATAATTCAGTTTCGGAAAGGGAAGCACTAACAATAACGGGATAAGTGGAATCCGGTCCAAGAAAGACATACCTCAAGTGATTTGAGAGTTGTTTAAGCTCCACTACTGGGGGTGCTTTCTGAGGGGGATCCTTGCTTCCTCCTTCCAGTGGAGTAGATCTAGAAACTGGACTTTCGGAAGTCTCAGTTGAAGTTGTCTCGCCATCGACCTCGGTCGAGGCGCAGAGGCATTGACCGAGATGTTCTTCAGTCGCCTCGCTCAGTCCAGAAAGTGCCTCGGTCGAGGTACTGCTACTGGAACCGAAACTGGAGATCTTCGTCTCCTGGGTTAGCTTCTCAGTTTTAGCTCCTGGATCCTCTTCCAGTGTTTTTAAGCTCCGTATATCTGCATCACAAGAAACATCCATACCTTCCTCCATTAAACTGAAGCTAATAACTCTTTCGAGTGGATCGTTAGTAAGGATAGAGCTCACCAATTCTCTTGATTCTTCTTCATCGTAGATGTTGAAGATATCATCGCTCAGCTGCTCCCCTTTCATGGCTGCAAGTAATGCGAACTCCACCTCATCGCCACCAATGTTGAATTTCAACTTGGCGTTCTTGCAATCCACGTTGCAACCCAAAGTTGCTAGAAATGGTCTCCCCAGAATAATAGGAATAGGATAATCTGCGGGAATATCAAGTACAACAAAGTCTATAGGTAAATAGAAGTTACCTAACTTCACCGGAATGTCCTCCAAGATTCCCACGGGATGGGTGATGGAGCGATCCGCCATATAAAGTCGAATCTTGACCGGCTTGGGCTCTCCAAGTCCGATCTTCACACATAGCTCCAGCGTGATGATGCTCACGCTGGCTCCTAGATCACAAAGGGCTTCGCAAGTGACATCCCCAACTTGAATGGGAATGCAAAATGAGCCGGGATCTCTCAATTTAGGTGGCATCTTCTCCTTCATGATTTGAATGAGCTCCGAGGATTTAGATGTCATCCTAACTTCACCAAAGTCTTCCAGTTTCCTCTTCCTTGATAGGATCTCCTTCAAGAACTTCTCATAGGCGGGCATCCCTAGAATAGCATCGAGGAAAGGAATGTTAATGTGTAGTTTATTCATCAAGTCAAGGAACTTACCAAAGTGCTTGTCTAGATGTGCTCTGGCCCTTGACTGAGGGAATGGAAGTGGTGGTTTGTATGCAGGAGGTGTGTTCACGCTCAGGATGTGATACGCAATGGGTTTTAAATTTATATTCTCGTTATATTTATCCAAACTCCTAGCGAAACCCGCAGTGTACGGGACGTTTGTAGTAGGGATAGTATTCCGAGGTCGAACACAAAGACTAAGGTGAAATTGATTCGATTTGTGATTGAGTTTAGTAAAGATTCAGGTTGAAAGAAAAGAAAGAAATAAAGAAATGAAAATCTCAAATGTTTTTGGTTGGTTTTTGGTGATCAATCAAAGATCAAAATTCATGCAAAGTAAACAATCAACTAATACTAACAAATCAACTCGAACAAACAAGCTAAAAACGAGATATAGATCAAAGAAAGAAAAGACGGATTCTAGGGGTTGGAAGTTCCGGTTATGGCATAGGACTCAAGCTATCTATTCATTCCTTGGATTAACTATGATATGTTGGGGTTAAGTGTTTCTAGATTGGGATCAATCACCGGGTAGGTCTCATGGTCCACTAGTCCATCCCTAAGATCTCATCACCGGGTAAGTCTCTAAGAACCTAAGGTCGGAATTCTACACAAACCGGGTTGTTACCTA
Source organism: Fagopyrum homotropicum (assembly GCA_033239125.1). Taxonomy (NCBI): domain Eukaryota; kingdom Viridiplantae; phylum Streptophyta; class Magnoliopsida; order Caryophyllales; family Polygonaceae; genus Fagopyrum; species Fagopyrum homotropicum. The sequence continues at coordinate 82,651,927 of BSWB01000005.1, read as the reverse complement.
GAGATCTAACCTATCCTTACCGGGTAAGTCTCGGAAGGGTTAGTCCTAAGCAAATATCCTAGCACACTTAATCCAATGGCGGCTTATGAGGCTCACCATTACCTAGGGTTTGTTATCTTCGAAATCTAAGGGTAAGGATTACCGGGTAAGTCTCTCCTAACACTTAGTTGCTAACTCTAGGTCACCCTAGGATAGATTTAACTCAACAAACACTTAGGATTTCAACATTTTAACAATCTAAGACTAGATCCATCGAACCAGGTAAGATCACGGTTTGTTCTACCTTTCCACGGCCGTGGTTTGGCAAGAACTGGCCGTGATTCCTAACAGAAACTACGTTCATGCACACAAGTCATCCAAAGGTAAATCTAAGTCCATCCTATCATAGCCCTAGCCATAACCATCCTTTCCTTACCCTAGAACCACATCTACTTAGCCTACAACATTCATAATGGAAATCGAAATCATCAAACACAAAATCATGGCATCCATTTGCAAGATAATGAAGAGAAGGAAATGAACAAGTGAACTAAAACAAAACCAAGCTTAAAATGGAATTTAGAATAACTCACAATCCTTCTCAAAGAAGGTTCAAATGGGTCATACAACTCTAGAAATTGAATCCGAAATTCTTCTCTACAAGCTAGCAAATCTATCAATGGTGTGTCTTCTTCTTCTTCTCCAATGAAGCTCTTCACCAATGGTGGCTTCCTTCTACCTCCTTCTTCCCCAAGAATCTTCTTGTTGAGAGAATATTTTTGTTAGAGGATAGTGGATAATGGAGAGCTGCTCCAAGATGTTTTTTTTCACAGCCAATGCAGGACCACTTTTATACTACAACTTTGCAAGAGCTGGCCAAGAGATCGTGGCACAGCTGTCACGAAAATCTGGCAAAAACCACGGGTATAATCCCGGCAGTGGTTAGAGTCTTGACCGTGGTTTGTTCCAGAGGCTTCTTCTAGGCTCGTTAAGCCATGATTTTGTGCATGGTTTGTGTTGGCAAGGTTCCATGAGTCCTCCTTAGCCTTTAGTTTGCATCCTAATGAGTCCGAGGGTGTGTCATCTTGATGAACGATCCTCAAACGTATCGTTTTAGCTCCTAAATCTCCCAAAATACCTACAAAGCAACGCACAAGTCCGTGTAGACGTCTATCTCGACAAAGTACGTGAATTGAGTGCAAACGTCGTGAACTAGTGCCAAAACATGCATGAATGAGTGAGAAATCTATCTAAATGATTACCTAAAACTAAGTCATAAATCGTGTTATCAAAATACCCCATACTTAAGGTTTGCTCGTCCCCGAGCAAATTCTCAACTTATAGACTACGAGATAACATGATTTACGTATGCAGAAAAATGGCAAAATCTTTTTGGGTTTGTGCTTCTACTATTGGATCACCTTCATAGTCATGTTTTATGGAAATTGGACAAGCAATTATGTATCAAATAAATGAAGGCATGGAAAGACAATTGTACTTAACTCAAAAGCATGCATGAAATGTAAGGATGACGAAGTCAAGATGATCAAGAGCATATCCAATCTAGATTACTAAGTCTTACAAACATGCAAATAGGTCATAAGGTCTTATGAACTAAAAGGCCAAGAAACGTTGTGATTAGGTGGGGATTTTTCTGGGTTATGTGATGCTAATCCAGGAATGGAACTAACTCCACAATCTTGTCCTCGATCAACTTCCCTCAAGTGTATATTTTTCTCTATCTTTTTCTTTCTTTCCTTTTTCTTTGACTTATTTTTGAGACAATGGCATTGGTGTACAAAAGCCGAAACCTTGGTGATTAGCCATCCTCGGGCTTTTTCTATTTTTCGAGGTGCATCCACACCGGGCACACATACCGAAGCTCGTTAGGACTATTGATTTATTTTGACTTTGGCAAGGCACCAACACCCGATTATGTGAAGTGTACCGAGTTACTTGTCATTTAAACCAACGCCCCCAAACCTATATTTTTGGCTACACTTTCGCAACAATTTCAGCATTTTATTCATGACATTCTTTCATCAACATCTTCACCCCACACTTGCTTTTCACACACATCAACACACTAACATGCTCCTATTCCCGGATGGGTCAAAAGAGGTCAATTTATATCCATTGAGGTGCTCAAACAATCATGATCAAGATGAGAAGTAGAGTAAGATGAATTGCCTCATTCATTCCTAGATGGTATGCAAGAACTATCATGTAATTTCGACCTTCAATACTCAATCCATTCTAGGCAAACATCAAGATCACAAATCATTCATAGAATTCAAGAGAAGTAGTTCAAGTCCACATATGCATTTATCAATTCAACACATAAGGCCATCCATAGCCAATTCACAAGACAAGATTCATCATTAGGGTCATATCCAAGCCTAGAAAGCACAAAAATTTTTAAATTTTCTGAATTTTTATGGGATTTTCGAAATGAATATATACAATGCAAGACATGTGAAAATTTTAAACTATCCTAGATGCTCATTATGCAAAAGATCATGCAAACCTCACCCCATACTTAGAAACACATTGTCCCCAATGTGTAAATGAAGTAAAGAAGAGTGAAAGAAGGTTCTCACCATGTAAAAATGGTTTGCTATGGTATTTGGGATTTCTTAAGTGAATTGATGGTGGATGATCCTATCAACAATGGTAGAGAGCTCTAAGTGTTCATCAAGGCGTCGGGACCCGCGCTAGGCACCGCTAGCCGTCCAAGTTCCGCGTCCGCTCCACCCATAATTGATGAGGGGTTCATCATCATCATTCACATGCCAAGCAAGGTTTCCAATGCTACTAAGGCTCTAGCACACACACAAAGTAGACAAAACACACACAAAGATAGAAAAAATCTAAAACGAAAACAAAACGAGAAAGGGAAAAACGTTACCAATGGGTTGCCTCCCACCAAGCGCTTCTTTAAGGTCATTAGCTTGACCAAACTCGGGGGCGTCTATTCAAGGTGAAGTGGGGCAATCATGTCCACCGGAGCTCCCGGGATATACTTCTTTAAACGGTGCCCATTCACTTTGAAATTTCCACAATGCTCCCCTCCTATCTCAATAGCTCCATGGGAGAAGATCTTCTTCACCACATATGGCCCGGTCCATCTTGATTTGAGCTTTCCAGGAAAGAGCCGCAGCCTTGAGTTGAAGAGAAGGACAAGGTCGCCTTAACTCAACTCCTTCGGGATGAGGTGCTTGTCATGCCACCGTTTGGTCCTCTCCTTGTAGATCCGGGCATTCTCATAAGCTTCCAATCGGATCTCCTCAAGGGCATTTATATCAAGTAACCTCTTCTCTCCCGCCTCCTTGAGGTCAAAATTTAGCCACTTAATGGCCCAATAAGCTCTATGCTCCATTTCCACCGGAAGATGGCAAGACTTGCCATAGACTAACTTGTAAGGAGTGGTGCCGATTGGTGTCTTGAAAGCGGTTCTATATGCCCATAATGCGTCATTGAGCTTCATAGCCCAATCCTTTCTTGTTCTAGATACCGTCTTCTCAAGAATGGCCTTTATCTCCCGGTTGGAGATCTCCACTTGGCCACTAGTTTGGGGATGGTAAGGTGTTGCCACCTTGTGAGTCACCCCATACTTAGCCAAAAGCGCCCCGAAATTCCTATTGGTGAAATGCTTTCCTCCATCACTTATGATCACCCTTGGTGTTCCAACCCTAGGAAAGATCACTCGGTTGAAGAATCGCACCACAACCTTGGCGTCATTTGTAGGAGAAGCGATTGCCTCCACCCATCTTGATACATAATCAACCGCCAATAGGATGTAGAGGTTGCCACATGAAGAAGGGAACGGTCCCATGAAGTCCACACCCCACACATCAAAAATTTCCACTTCTTGAATGTTGTTCAAGGGCATCTCATTCCTCCTTGAGATGTTGTCCGTCCTTTGGCAAGCATCACAAGCCACCACAAAGCTTTGCACATCCTTGAACAAGCTTGGCCAAAAGAAACCCGATTGCAACACTTTAGGACATGTCTTGTGTGAGCTAGCATGCCCTCCACATGGCAAGGAATGACAATGGCGGATCACACTCTCCACCTCATCCTCCGGTATGCATCTTCTAAACATTCCATCCGGCCCTCGCTTGAACAAAAGTGGTTCGCTCCAATAGTAGTGCCTCACATCTTTGAAGAACTTCTTCCTTTGGGCATATGTCAAACCGGGAGGCACTTCCTCACATACCAAGTAGTTCACAATGTCGGCAAACCATGGTTCGCTTCCTCTAGACACTTGGAATAAGCATTCCTCCACCATTTGCAATTGCTCATCCCGGAATGAGTCATCAATCGGGATGTCATCTCTTTCAAGCTCCAATGGTGGGAGTCTACTAAGGTGATCCGCTACGGAGTTCTCGGATCCCTTCTTGTCCCGGATTTCCAAATCAAACTCTTGAAGAAGAAGGATCCACCGAATCAACCTTGGTTTGGCATCCTTCTTTGTAAGGACATAACGGATCCCAGCATGATCCGTATAGACTATGACCTTCGCTCCAACAAGATATGAGCGGAACTTCTCAAATGCATACACAACCGCTAGCAACTCCTTCTCGGTGGTAGCATAATTGAGTTGGGCATTATCTAGCGTTTTGCTAGCATAATAAATGGCATGAGTGCGCCCATCTTTCCTTTGCCCCAAAACAGCCCCAACGGCTACATCGCTTGCATCACACATGATCTCAAATGGTAGACTCTAGTCCGGAGGTTGCATGATAGGTGCGGAGATCAAGGCGTTCTTCAACCTACAAAATGCCTCAAGACAATCTTTGGAAAAGACAAAATCAACATCCTTCATTAGTAGGTTAGTGAGAGGCTTAGAAATTTTAGAGAAGTCTTGAATAAACCTCCGGTAAAAACCGGCATGCCCTAAGAAACTCCTTACCCCTTTCACCGAGGTAGGTGGTGGCAACTTCTCTATTGTTTCAATCTTGGCTCTATCAACCTCAATGCCACGGTTAGACACCAAGTGTCCTAATACAATACCTTCACTTACCATGAAGTGGCATTTTTCCCAATTCAAGACAAGATTTGTCTCCTCACATCTTTGCAATACTAATGACAAGTTAGCCAAGCAATTATCAAAGGAAGAACCATAAACAGAGAAATCATCCATGAACACTTCCATGATATTTTCTATGTATTCCGAAAAGATAGCCATCATACACCTTTGGAAGGTGGCGGGTGCATTACACAACCCAAATGGCATTCTCCTATATGCAAAAGTACCCCATGGACATGTAAATGTGGTTTTCTCTTGGTCATCGGGGTGGATAGGGATTTGGAAAAATCCACTATAGCCATCTAGGTAGCAAAAATGAGAATGTTGAGCTAACCTCTCTAGCATTTGGTCAATGAAAGGGAGAGGGAAGTGATCTTTCCTAGAGGCCATGTTCAACTTCCTATAGTCAATACACATTCTCCACCCCGTAACCGTCCTAGTCGGGATTAGTTCATTGTTCTCATTGGTCATTACGGTCATCCCACCCTTCTTAGGTACTACATGAACGGGACTAACCCACTTACTATCCGAGATAGGGTAGATAATCCCCGCATCTAGCAACTTAATGATCTCCTTTTTGACTACCTCTTTCATTATAGGATTCAATCTTCTTTGATGTTCAATAGAGGGTTTATGATTATCTTCCATCATTATCTTATGCATGCACAAAGAAGGTTTTATGCCAACCAAATCATCAATAGTATAGCCAATGGCTTTCCTATGCAATCTTAGCTCATGCAACAACTTAGCAAGTTCATCATCACTCAAGCATGCATTAACAATCACCGGATATGTTGAATTTTCACCAAGAAAAGCATACTTTAAATGAGAGGGGAGAGGTTTAAGTTCAAGTTTAGGAGGACCTTTATCGGTTGGAGACGATCCAAATAAGGTTGGATGAGATGAATCCAAAGCAAATGAAGACTCTCTATGGCTCCTAGAAGCTTGGTCACCATCAAGAGCTGATCCAGGGAAAACCACGGCTGGGACCACGGTTTGCTCCAAGTCCACGACCGTGGTTCTTGCCAAGCCTGCTTCCCGGAGTTGTCCAGAGAGTTTGACGGCCGTGGAACCACTTCCATGACCGTGGTTCTTGCAGCTGTTCAACACCTCTTCGTTCTCTTCAATTTGAGCCCTTGTCTCCTCTTCTAATGTTTCTAATGACTTGATCTCTTCAGTGCAAGCCTCCTCAACACCTTCCTCCATCATACTTAAGGTAAGAACCTTCTCCAAGGGATCCTTGATCAAGATCGAGCTCACAACCTCTCTAGATTCCTGTTGCTCGACTATGTTGAAGACATCCTCATCAAGGGTTGGCCCTTTCATCATTGTGGACAACTTGAACTTGATGTTCTCTTCCCCAATGTTGAAGGAGAGAGTTCCATTCTTGCAATCCACTAGGCATCCGGAGGTTGCTAGGAAAGGTCTTCCTAAGATGATGGGAACCGGATAGTCCGCCGGAATATCCAAGACGACAAAGTCAATTGGCACATAGAATCCTCCTAGTTGCACCGGGGTGTCTTCTAAGATCCCAACTGGATGAGTGATAGAACGGTCCGCCATATAAAGGGTCATCTTGACCGGTTTCGGCTCTCCTAGCCCAACCTTGTTGCAAAGTGCAAGCGGTATGATGCTCACACTTACTCCAAGATCACAAAGGGCTTCATACTTTACATCTCCAACTCCAATTGGAACGCAAAAAGAACCCGGATCTCTTAGTTTGGGAGGCATTTCCTCCTTCATCGTTTGAATCAATTCCGAGGATCTCTTGGTCATTCTTATCTCCCCATACTCCTTCAACTTCCTCTTGTTGGAGAGTATCTCTTTCAAAAACTTGCCATATGCCGGCATTCCTAAAATGGCATCCATGAACGGAATGTTAATATGTAATTTGGACATTAGTTCAAGGAACTTACCAAAGTGATTGTCCAAGCGAGCTCTTGCTCGTGATTGAGGGAACGGTAGTGGTGGCTTGTATGGAGGCGGTGCCACATACGTTGGCTCAACATCTTTGCTCTTGCCTCCTTCTTCTTGCAACTTTCCCTCTTCTACCACTACTTGCCTTCCCTTAGCATTGTCCTTGGGCAAAGGATCTTTCATACTCAACCCACTCCTCGTTGTAATAGCCAGCACTTGGCCTCTTGGGTTGTCTTCGGTTCTTCCGGGAAGCTTTCCCGGATCTCTATGGGCTTCACCCGCTTTTTGGAACACTTGTGCTTCCAAAACCTTTTGAGCTTTAGAAATCGAAGTCACGGTGCTCTCAAGACCACTCAATCTTCCAAGCAATTGCTCAAACATTATTTCAGTTCTATCCTTGGGAGGTTGAGTAAATCCGGGTGGAGGCTCTTGTGAAGCTCGTGGAGTTGTGCTTGTGGAAGCGGTATGGTTCAAGGCTCCATCCGGGTTAGAGTAGGAAAACCCGGAATGGTTGTGGTTGGGCCGGTAATTGTTGAATTGCCGGTTGTTGTTGAAATTCCTTGGGCCTTGGTAGTTGTTGTAGTTGCCCCTTCCCATGTAATTCACATCTTCTTCCTTGGAAGATAGATTAGCTTGTGGAAGCACTTGAGGAGTTGCTTGATTCTTCAAAGTTGTAGCACACAACTCCCTCAAAGACTTCAATTCATTGTTGATGGCGTCAAGCTTGAAATTGCTCATGGTGACCTCACTCACCTCGTATGCCCCCGCCTTTCTTCCTTCACTCTTCCTATGGGAGTATTTCTCAATCACTAGAGCTTGCTTCTCCACAAACTCCCAAGCTTCATCTACATGCTTCTCCATAAATGTCCCACCGGAAAGAGATTGGAGCTTGAATTGGCTATCTTCATCAAGTCCCTTGAAGTAGATCTCCAATAGCTCAATTTTTGGTATGCCATGGTGTGGACAATCTATGAGAAGATCCTTGAATCTCTCCCAAGACTTGAACAAACTCTCTCTATCCTTCATCACGAAGGCATTGATCTTCCCTCTTAATTCGGTAGTCTTGGAAGGTGGGAAGAACTTAGTCAAAAACTCGGTTGTCATCTCCTCCCAAGTACCAACTCGCCCTTGTGGAATAGATTGATACCAAGCCAAGGCTTTATCCTTAAGAGAGAAGGAAAAAGCCCTAAGCTTATGGTTGTTGCCCTCCAATCTTGGCGGTCTAAGAGTCTCCATCAAGATCTCATAATTCATCAAGTGTTGATGAGGAGACTCTCCTTCCATCCCTCCAAATTGATTATGCCGGATCATTTGTAAAACTTGAGGGCGGAGTTCGTAATCATGGGCTGCGGGATCTCCTAAGTTCACACCTGGACAGTGTGCTCTTTGTGCCGGATCCATTCGTTGCCCCAACATTTGTGGCTCTTCCATAGCAATGGGCACAACCCTAATATTCACCGCCGCCGGCTGCGTTTGTGGTGGAGGTGGAGGAGGTTGTTGACGGTTAAGCTCTCTTTGCACAAGAGCTTGCCTAATCTCCTTAATCTCCCTCCTAGTTGCCTCTTGCCTCTCATTGGCAAGTCTCCTTTCATTCTCCAAAGCTTCATCTCTTATCCTAATTTGCTCTAAAGCCTCATCCAATTCAGCTTGGAGATCTCTTCCGGCCATCTCTTTTCCCTTTTTAATGCTCTTGGATCTAGATCTAAGGGTTTTCTCCGGTTCGGGATCAAATGGAGCTAAATCCTTGCCACGAGATCTTCGCATACACCTAAAGAGTAAGAGATGTCCTGAAAAGCAAAAACACACACCAAAGAGAGATCAAAAGCAACAAGAAAGATCTACACTATAAACAATCACAAAATAGACTCAATCTAGTCCTAGTCCCCGGCAATGGCGCCAAAAACTTGTTCACGCTCAGGATGTGATACGCAATGGGTTTTAAATTTATATTCTCGTTATATTTATCCAAACTCCTAGCGAAACCCGCAGTGTACGGGACGTTTGTAGTAGGGATAGTATTCCGAGGTCGAACACAAAGACTAAGGTGAAATTGATTCGATTTGTGATTGAGTTTAGTAAAGATCTAGGTTGAAAGAAAAGAAAGAAATAAAGAAATGAAAATCTCAAATGTTTTTGGTTGGTTTTTGGTGATCAATCAAAGATCAAAATTCATGCAAAGTAAACAATCAACTAATACTAACAAATCAACTCGAACAAACAAGCTAAAAACGAGATATAGATCAAAGAAAGAAAAGACGGATTCTAGGGGTTGGAAGTTCCGGTTATGGCATAGGACTCAAGCTATCTATTCATTCCTTGGATTAACTATGATATGTTGGGGTTAAGTGTTTCTAGATTGGGATCAATCACCGGGTAGGTCTCATGGTCCACTAGTCCATCCCTAAGGTCTCATCACCGGGTAAGTCTCTAAGAACCTAAGGTCGGAATTCTACACAAACCGGATTGTTACCTAGAGATCTAACCTATCCTTACCGGGTAAGTCTCGGAAGGGTTAGTCCTAAGCAAATATCCTAGCACACTTAATCCAATGGCGGCTTATGAGGCTCACCATTACCTAGGGTTTGTTATCTTCGAAATCTAAGGGTAAGGATTACCGGGTAAGTCTCTCCTAACACTTAGTTGCTAACTCTAGGTCACCCTAGGATAGATTTAACTCAACAAACACTTAGGATTTCAACATTTTAATAATCTAAGACTAGATCCATCGAACCAGGTAAGATCACGGTTTGTTCTACCTTTCCACGGCCGTGGTTTGGCAAGAACTGGCCGTGATTCCTAACAGAAACTACGTTCATGCACACAAGTCATCCAAAGGTAAATCTAAGTCCATCCTATCATAGCCCTAGCCATAACCATCCTTTCCTTACCCTAGAACCACATCTACATAGCCTACAACATTCATAATGGAAATCGAAATCATCAAACACAAAATCATGGCATCCATTTGCAAGATAATGAAGAGAAGGAAATGAACAAGTGAACTAAAACAAAACCAAGCTGAAAATGGAATTTAGAATAACTCACAATCCTTCTCAAAGAAGGTTCAAATGGGTCATACAACTCTAGAAATTGAATCCGAAATTCTTCTCTACAAGCTAGCAAATCTATCAAGGGTGTGTCTTCTTCTTCTTCTCCAATGAAGCTCTTCACCAATGGTGGCTTCCTTCTACCTCCTTCTTCCCCAAGAATCTTCTTGTTGAGAGAATATTTTTGTTAGAGGATAGTGGATAATGGAGAGCTGCTCCAAGATGTTTTTTTCACAGCCAATGCAGGACCACTTTTATACTACAACTTTGCAAGAGCTGGCCAAGAGATCGTGGCACAGCTGTCACGAAAATCTGGCAAAAACCACGGGTATAATCACGGCCGTGGTTAGAGTCTTGACCGTGGTTTGTTCCAGAGGCTTCTTCTAGGCTCGTTAAGCCATGATTTGGTGCATGGCTTGTGTTGGCAAGGTTCCATGAGTCCTCCTTAGCCTTTAGTTTGCATCCTAATGAGTCCGAGGGTGTGTCATCTTGATGAACGATCCTCAAACGTATCATTTTAGCTCCTAAATCTCCCAAAATACCTACAAAGCAACGCACAAGTCCGTGTAGACGTCTATCTCGACAAAGTACGTGAATTGAGTGCAAACGTCGTGAACTAGTGCCAAACCATGCATGAATGAGTGAGAAATCTATCTAAATGATTACCTAAAACTAAGTCATAAATCGTGTTATCAAGGTGGAACATAAATTTCAGTTTTCCCCTCCGCTTTCTGTTGCTCCACCTCGGTTGACATCTCAATCGAAGTGTTCTTCGACTGCATCTGGACCGAGGTGGTCTGCGTCGATACTGGCACCGACCGAGGTACTGGATCTGCAGTTTTCAGTCCACTCCTCGTAGTTATGGCCATGATCTGGCCCTTAGGGTTGCTTTCCGTTCTTGCTGGAAGCTTCCCTGGATCTCTTGGCGCTTCATTCGCCCTATTTGCAAGTTGTTGTTCAAAGGCCTTTTGGGCCTTCGAAAATGAAGTCATAGAATTCTCCATAGCGTTGAGCTTGATCAAGATAGCCTCCAGAACTGCGTCTTTCTTTTCTGGCTGGGACGAACTTGATCCTTGCCCCTGGATCTTTAATGGAGTAGAAGAAGAAGAAGGGGAAGAGAGGAAAGGGTTAGAGGAATCGTTAGAGTTGGAGTTTGAATGATTGTTACCAGAATTTTGGTTGTTCGCCCTCCAATTGTTGCTATTGGACCCTCTATTGTTGTTGTTGTAATTGTTGTTCCGGGGACCGTTGTTGTTGTTACGGTACCCATTGTTGTTCCTTTGCCCTTGCTCTTCCTTCTTGGTTTGAGCAACCAAGAGTTCCTTCAATTGTTTCACGTCATTCTTCAAAGACGTGAGTTGATTGTTGTTGGGCTGAATTTCTTGGAAGTTAACTCTTTTAACTCCACCTTCAGCTCCTTGGTGGGTGTACTTCTCCATATGCAAAGCTTGCTTCTTGATGAAGTCCCAAGCTTCGTCAATCGCCATGTCCATGAAGGTACCGGCGGAGAGTAGTTGGAGATTGAACTGGGTACTTCCGTCCAGCCCTTTGAAGTATATCTCCAATAATTCTAACTTTGGAATCCCGTGGTGTGGGCAATCCAAAAGAATGTCCTTGAACCGCTCCCATGACTTGGACAAGCTCTCCTTGTCCTTCATAATGAAAGCGTTGATCTTCCCTCTCATTTCAGCGGTCTTCGAGGGGGAAAGAATTTGGTCAAGAATTCCGTCGTCATCTCCTCCCATGTGCTAATTTTTCCTGGAGGAAGAGATTGATACCAAGTAAGAGCTCTAACTTTTAAAGAAAAGTAAAAAGGTCTTAGCTTGTAGTTGTTGTTCTCAATTCTTGAGGGTCTCAAGGTCTTCATCAAAATCTCATAGTTTTGAAGATGTTGATGTGGTGATTCCTTTTCTTGCCCTCCGAATTGGCATTGGCGAATCATGGATAGAACTTGCGGTCGAAGTTCATAGTCATGGTCCGCTGGATCTCCTAGGTTAACTCCTAGACGCCTCAGTTGTTGATTGGGGTCCATCCTTTGACCTAGAGTTTGCAGGATTCCTGCAAGAAGAACGTTTCGGACTGGCATCCGAGGTGGAAGTACCTCGGCCGGGGCATTAGGTACTGGGACCTGCCTCGGTCGAGGGTCAGCAATTGGGACCTGCATCGGTCGAGGATCAGCTACTGGATCTTCCCTCGGTCGAAGTAGAATCTGATCTCGTATGACTGCCATCTCTGCTTCGATTGCTTCAGTCTTGGTGCGAGTTTCTTCCTTCTCTTGCCTTAGTTCTTCCTTGCTGAGGCGTAGCAGCTCTAACGCCTCTTTCAACTCGGCCTCAAGATCTCGGTTGTCTTGTTGGGCCATCTTCGCTTCTTTCAAGCGTCTTTTGTATGTCTTTTCTGGTTCGGGATCGTAAGGAACGATTTCCTTCCCAGCGCGGGTTCTTCGCATATACCTAAGAAAGAACCTGCAAAAGTCACTCAAGTAGAGTGGTTAGTAGACACGGGGGCAAGTGCCCCAAGAACAAACCGTAACCGGCTCGGTCTAGACCAACTCCCCGGCAACGGCGCCAAAAACTTGTTCGCTCCAAACGGTGTGTGCAAGCTTTAAATTTATAACCCTAGACTTAAGCTTAAAACAAGGATGCGAACCCGCAGTGTACGGGTCAATCGTAGTAAAAAGCAAGGAATTCCAGGGGTCGATCACAGGGACTTGGTGAAACAAAGTGCAATCACGGTATGCTTATGTAAATACTAACCACAAGAACAATTAAAACAATCAAAGATGAATAAGAAGTCAATAAGGGGAATATGCAATTCTAGGGATTAAAGCATCTAGTTGGGGTTCCAACTCAAGATCTATAGATAAGCGGACAAAGCTGAGATTTTTGCATAGGGAAGGTGTTACTAAAGTGGAATAGATCACCGGGTAAGTCTCACTACTCACTAATCCTAAACCGTAACTCCTATTACCGGGTAAGTCTCAAGGAATTAAGATAGAGAACTATAACCTTAAACTAACACACCATCTAAGGGAATAGAATCAACATTTACCGGGTAAGTCTCAGGCTAACTCACAAAGATGGGATGGAAGCACACTCAAACCCCAATAAAGGATAAACCTTTATTACCTACACTTATGATCTTAGGTAAACAAACTAAGGAATTACCGGGTAAGTCTCATCCTAGGCTTGCATTGAACCAGGAAAGGTGTAATAAGAATAGGATTTGGCAAACTCTAACACTTAACTCTCAGTTTCGGATCGGATAAGTCACCTCGGTCAAACGAATTCCACCCCGGCCGAGATGTTCATTGACTGAGCGAGATGCTTAGGGTTAAGGTTAAAGACTCGAACTTTCAGGATCCTACTGGAATAAAGATTATTCTATCATTGTTTTTCCCACAACCTTCAGCCAATCACCCTAGAATCACACAAGGAAATTAGCCACTCATCATCATCATGAAAGTATTAATCAAATATATGGAAAGAAGGTGAATATTTGAAGAAGAAGAATTTAATAAAAAGACTTCAATAACTGAATCAAATATCACAACAAAGCGTTCCTTGGATAAAAATCCAACAAGAAAGACAATAAGGAAGAGAATCTAAGGTAATCTTACAAGAAAACCTTCAAAAGCTATAAAAGCTACAATCTTCCTTCTTCAACCTTCAAAAAGGTTCTTCAAATCTCCCAACGGAGTATGGCTGCTGCTGTGTATAAACCCTGATCGGTGGTATAGCATGATGTTGGATTTGTGGAAATCCAACCCTTTTTATAGGAAAATAACCCTCCAAAGATAAGATATCTTAGAAAGATCTCTTCCCATAAAAATAGGTAAAATATATGATCTAGCATATCTTCTTCCTTCCAGGAGCCAAGCCCAAAAATATAAGATCACTTTCCAAAGATAAAAGATCTCAGCCAAGAATAAAATATTCTCGTCACGTCCCAGGTGTTCGCCTCGGTCGAGTCGACTTCTCTGGATCACCTCGGTCGAGGTGAATCTGTGGTCAACCGAGGTGAGTCACAACTGAATGTGAAATCTCTCGAATCTAGTCCAAAGTAAATCTCTAATCCATGGCTATGCTTCCTGGATGTAGCTCCAAATGACTCAATAACTCCTTTTGCTCCTTTTTCGATGCAAAACGTGCCATTTTACCTACGATTACAACAAAACTAGGTGTAGACCTCGATTCTCGCAAAGGTAGATGAAATGGTAATATAATCACATAATATACATACAAACATGTAGATTATGAAAGATAAAACGTCCAAACAAACCCCAAAATATAGACTATAATTCATGCTATCACCGCCTCCCTCCTTAACCCTTGCACGGCACCGGGATGAGCCCCCACCCCTTGCTTGCAACGCCGCCTCCCCTTAGTTTCTTCCCCGTCGCCAGTGTTGCTGCCTTTCTCCAACGCTTCCTAATCTGCACTTCTACAGAACCCTGTTTCTTTAATTTGTTTCGGGCCTCCTTAATTTGTGGCTAATTACAGATTTCAACCTTGGTTTTGTTATTACAGCCTTGACCCATATTTATATAATGTTTCATTTATGCCCTCATTTGGGTTATTTTCGGTAAATGCCTAAGGTTTTAATCACGAATGATGGCCAATATTTCTGAAAATGTATAATATGACCCAGAAAATGTGTTAGCGCTTTTTCACCTTGGATTTTAATTATTGGGATATTCCTATACTTATATATACCATCTATTATACCTTTGTTGGATTAAATTCGGTTTATGGGTCAAAGAATTTATTGCGGATTATGACATATGTTCATATAGTGTATTTTGGGCCCGGAAAATGGTTGAGTGGTTTTGTTTTAACCTTGGTTTTGGAAATGAGTTTATACCTTATATTTATATAAGTTATCTTCCGTTCAAATTTAGCGTATAAGCTAAATTTGTTTAGTTTTGGTGTTAGGTTTAGAAGCGCCCGATAAAGGCCCAACGAATCCACATCGACATCCGTAGATTGTCTTCCGTCTTTTGACGACACGCGAGTTCCCTCTCCCCCGAGCTTATGATCTTAACTCCATCTTGTTGTGTTTAGTATTAGTATCATGTTAGGTTGGATCTAGCATAAGTTAGAGTGAATGCCCAATAGTGGTTTTGGACCTTAGGTGAGTGTTTGAGGATTGTGAAATGTTTTAAGGCTTGAGGGGTTGATGTTATCTTGTGAGGATGTTTACGGCTTTAAGTTGTATGTCGAGCTTGTGAGAATCTACGAGTTGAGGTTGTATGTATTGTTGAGATTGTGAGACTAGGTCACGAGTATCCTAAAATGGGTTGATGATTGTGTTTTTGTGAGTTGTTAGGACTAGGAGACCTATCCTAGTCTTGAGAGTATATGATCTTATAGGATGATATAGGACTAGAAGTCTAAGGACTTCTAGCTTCTGAGTAGTTGTTGATTATCATGTCTTTTCTTGATCAGGCTTTGTTTGTATTCCTACGGGAAGTGAGATCGGTTATTTGGCTAGATTTGAGACGAGGTAAGTCTACGGACTTATGTAGCTCGCATTCTCCGTATTAGTTTCGATGTGTGATTGGTGGTGTGTTTATTGTTTATGTGTTTATGGTTTATGTTATAACAATTATACTGGTAATAGGACCATCGACTTTATATGTTTATATTTGGAACAAGTTTATGATAACGGGCGGTGACCTCTTGTCCAGCCCAAAATGGGGCGAC
The DNA here is from genome assembly GCA_033239125.1 of Fagopyrum homotropicum. Taxonomy (NCBI): domain Eukaryota; kingdom Viridiplantae; phylum Streptophyta; class Magnoliopsida; order Caryophyllales; family Polygonaceae; genus Fagopyrum; species Fagopyrum homotropicum. Next base: position 82,636,247 of record BSWB01000005.1, on the reverse strand, counting down.
TAAGAGGTGTCTTGCGACCAATCTAGCGGGTGATACTGATTCACATCAAGTACAAACCCATCTTGAATAACCGGTAGGTGAATAAAAAGGATAAAAGATACTCTAGAAGGGGGGGTGAATAGAGTATGAGAACTTTTCGCAAAACCAATCTCAAGGCTTTGAAACCAATTTCAAGGGCCTTGATGTCGATTTGAGCTCTTTGTGACACACTTTGATTTCAAGGGCTTTGAAATAACTTTCAAGGGCCTTGACTTTGTAGTCCTGCAAAACAAAGTTAGTCACAATAAATAAAGATAAAATGCGGAATGTAAAAGATCGACACGTGGATATGTTTATGAAGTTCGTCTCAAATAGCCTACTCTCCGTCCCAGGGTATAGCCTTAAGATTTAACTGTAACACCCCAAATTCTGAGAACTCGGGGAGCTACTGGTTAGGACCTCACAATGGGTCCCGACCTTAGTTTGACAACAATTTTACTTGGATCTTACAACAAGGCACAAAAGTATTTAAAACATTTGAAAACTTTAAACAATATATACATGGAGAATATGTATCAGCCTTACAAGAAAAGATACTAAAACAACGCATATGAAGAACAGAAGACATTCCCGTCCCCAACTAAATGAGTACGTGGACCCGGCTGACCATTTCCTCCGGATCTCTCTACAACTGTCTTAACCTGCAAGGCAACTACAAGCGGTATAAAACCGTTAGCTAACATTCTATCCATAAGGATAAAGGTAAAAGCACAAACACACAACATACACAATCAACATGCAACACTCAATCCTTTTATTATCTTTAATTAGGTGATAGGTTATTACTAATGATACTTACTTTGTGACACGAGGGATTCCCAAACCTCGCCCCTGTCCCCGTTTACCAACGCTGAATGGTACTAATGCATCTGACCCTCTACCTGAATGGGCTTGTCGCAGGGAACCTCCTTGACTCTCGCAAGAGCTAGGCAGATGATGTCACGACCCGTTATCATACACTTGGGTCAATTACGTAAATAATAAAGTCGGCCTAATCCGGTTTCGTTATTTATTATAACTAACAAACACCACTCATACACATTACACTCATACAAGAAGCCAACTAAGTAAGTCCGTGGACTTACCTGAATCAGATCTCGACTCTCTTAATCACAACTCAATCTGTAACTGTATAATTCGGTTGCCTGTCAAAGGAGGCAAGTGTGTGAGCACACTTTCTAGGTAATTAGAAGTCTAAGACTTCTAAGGTAATATATCCTATTAGAATGGAATTTAATACAGTACCAATTTATGGTAAAATGACTATTTTACCCTTGGTCCCGAAACTTCCAAAAATTCCATAATTCATGTCTAAACTCTTATTTGAGACTAAAGAGTCATATTCTAACTCCTAAAGATGTGTTTGGTTACAAATTGGCAATTTACCCATTTTCCTATTTTCAAAAAGATTGTTAAGGTCCAACTCCGGCTTCAAATATAAAATTCGAATAATCTTATAATAATTCCGAAATTAATTCCCTAGAACATCTATGATATCTCATCTACTCCTAGGAGCAAGAATTTTTAAAAACTGTTCAACCATCACTTCTACAAAAATTTCCAAAGTTGTTTACAACACTTGAAATTTTCTATACTTAGCCAAAATCTGAGTATATTTCCTAACTGTACAACAAGTCCACTTTGAGCCTCTATAACTCTAAATCCCACCGTTGGATTCATCCCAACTTTTGACATATTATCTCTATTGAAATGTTTAGTGCCATGCATAGGTTAATATGTCAAAAGTTGGGATGAATCCAACGGTGGGATTTAGAGTTATAGAGGCTCAAAGTGGACTTGTTGTACAGTTAGGAAATATACTCAGATTTTGGCTAAGTATAGAAAATTTCAAGTGTTGTAACCAACTTTGGAAATTTTTGTAGAAGTGATGGTTGAACAGTTTTAAAACATTCTTGCTCCTAGGAGTAGATGGGGTATCATAGATGTTCTAGGGAATTATTTCGAAATTTTTATAAGATTATTCGAATTTTATATTTGAAGCCGGAGTTGGACTTTAACGATCTTTCCGAAAATAGGAAAATGGGTAAATTGCCAGTTTGTAACCAAACACATCTTTAGGAGTTAGAATATGACTCTTTAGTCTCAAATAAGAGTTTAGACATGAATTATGGAACTTTTGGAAGTTTCGGGACCAAGGGTAAAATAGTCATTTTACCATAAATTGGTACTGTATTAAATTCCATTCTAATAGGATCTATTACCTTAGAAGTCTTAGACTTCTAATTACCTAGAAAGTGTGCTGACACACTTGCCTCCTTTGACAGGCAACCGAGTTATACAGTTACAGATTGAGTTGTGATTAAGAGAGTCGAGATCTGATTCAGGTAAGTCCACAGACTTACTTAGCAGGCTTCTTGTATGAGTGTAATGTGTATGAGTGGTGTTTGTTAGTTATAATAAATAATGAAACCGGATTAGGCCGACTTTATTATTTACGTAATTGACCCAAGTGTATGATAACGGGTTGTGACATCATCTGCCTAGCTCTTGCGAGAGTAAAGGAGGTTCCCTGCGACAAGCCCATTCAGGTAGAGGGTCAGATGCATTAGTACCATTCAGCGTTGGTAAACGGGGACAGGGGCGAGGTTTGGGAATCCCTCGTGTCACAAAGTAAGTATCATTAGTAATAACCTATCACCTAATTAAAGATAATAAAAGGATTGAGTGTTACATGTTGATTGTGTATGTTGTGTGTTTGTGCTTTTACCTTTATCCTTATGGATAGAATGTTAGCTAACGGTTTTATACCGCTTGTAGTTGCCTTGCAGGTTAAGACAGTTGTAGAGAGATCCAGAGGAAATGGTCAGCTTGGTCCACATACTCATTTAGTTGGGGACGGGAATGTCATCTGTTCTTCATATGCGTCGTTTTAGTATCTTTTCTTGTAAGGCTTATACATATTCTCCATGTATATATTGTTTAAAGTTTTCAAATGTTTTAAATACTTTTGTGCCTTGTTGTAAGATCCAAGTAAAATTATTGTCAAACTAAGGTCGGGACCCATTGTGAGATCCTAACCAGTAGCTCCCCGAGTTCTCAGAATTTGGGGTGTTACATTAACTATCTATTATCAGCTTCAAAGAGTCCTAGATAGAAACTAGAAGATAACCCCTTCTTCTCTCAATGTAGCCAATGCTACGATCTAGCTCCAACTCTTCACCTTGCTATAATAGTCTAGTTACTTCGCAGAGTAACACACACTCGAGTATAACACTTTTTAGATATACCAATGAAGCTCTCGAGTTTTATCTCTCTCTAGGGGTTAATGCTCTTAGTGAAAGAGAGAAAGAAAAACTATTTGATCGAATGATGATGTTTTGGATCGCTTGAAGACTATTGATGTTTCCGTTTAAGGTTGTGTTTATTCTTCAATCGCAATCTTCATTGATAGCCTTCTATGGAGAGGTCTTCTAGCCATTTGGAAAGATGACCGTTTGAAGATTATTGTTCTTCTCAATGAAGATCGCTTCTTGGTTGCGATGAGATAGAGGTTGTGGATCTTCATCTCTTGAGAACACGTTGATCTCTATGCTCCTTAATCTTCTCTTAATTATTGTGACAATAACAAATTCCTTGTGAGAGGATCTCTGTGCTTATTGGTTGTGGATCGTTTCAAGATCCTTCATTCGTCAGTTGAGATCTTCGCTCAATCATATCTTCTTGTCGAGCAAATTTTTCTAGGAAGATCTTCATTGGAGCTTTGTTGGATCAGTGATTTGAATTCATTTAGCGTGCAACCTTGACGTTTTTTGTTCCCTTGAAAAGAATTTCAAGGCCTCCGTCTTTTAATGACTCTAAACACCTTGTTTTTCCTTGCATCCGATTTCAAGGTCTTCCAAGATCCATTGAAGTGTCTTTCAAAAGCAGAAAATATCAAACTAACTTAAAATGTAGAATGTAGAAAATATTAAAAATGTCGGATCATTTACTTCTCCCTCTTTTTCAATAAGGGAGAAAAGTATTAAGAGAAAGGAAGTTTGAAGGTTTACAAACCAGAAAAGTATTTCACAAAACCCACAAAAATAAATCAAGTTTTTCAAAAACAAGCCTTTGATATCATAATCAAGTGCCGTGACAGTCATGGTAATCCAGAGAACTTCATTTTTTATACCACCTGGAAGAGCTCCATTTCCCTGAATGCTCCTTCAGGCACATCTTCTACCAACGATGTTGAGCGTTCAGGAGGTCATGTTCTTTGTGGGAAATATCTGTTCTTCGCTGATCATAATTATTGTCATATTTCTTGACAACACCAAAAATATGAAAAACGTCTGGATCCTCAGACGATGGTTGGCGAATTAGACGATCATTGACAATCTTATAGCACTGTGTCATGACTTGTTCAACATCCTTCGTTGTAGCTTGCCCATCTTCTTTTGTTAAGGGCTTGATGTTGTTGGCAGCTGTAAGAGAAAGTGCATTTACATGAAACATATGATTAATTTTCTGATTTAAAATACCCAGTAGATCTTGTGTTTCGTCCAAACAGTCAATCACTATTGATCGGAAGAAAACAAGATCACTTCTTAGAGAGTCCAATCCTCTTTCTACAGCCTCCAGACGTTGTACAGTGGTATAATTCCATGTTGGTTGCTCCTTCAGAACCCATTCCCCAGTGGCAGCTCTCTTGATCCCCATTTTGGCAAAGAATTCCTCATCCAATTCTCCACAAACAAAATGTTGCTCCTCATTAGAATAATCAATCGAAAAGTGTTAAATGATTTTAGGGAGCAAATTTCCATATGGCAAGTGGTAATCACTGGGAGAATTTATAATGTGAACCATATGGGACAGGATAATTTCTAGAAGATTAACTTCTAACCCATTCAGCACATGATACAGAAAAGCAAGTAGTTGATTTGTCAGCACATCTCTGTTGTTAACCCTTGGTACCACACATCTAACCAAAATAGTACAAACAATTCTGGTTTCAAGGGTTAGACAAGTGGTGGTAGGTTGTGGTAGTGCATTGGGTGAAAGAAACTGTTCTCTGGCCATCTTAACAGGTCTAGCGGGGGTAGGGTGGTCAAAAGCATCATAGCAAGGAAGAAAAAAATATCAGCAACAATCTCAGAGATAATAGTGATTTTCTTACCTTTAACGACAGTATCCAGAATCAGTTCTCCCCTTTCTCTTCGGGCGGATAAGTTGATGTAGAATAACTTTGTTAATCTAGGGAACGATGCCTGCCTTGGGTTGAGAAGAATCCAGATAGAACTTGCTTGAAGCACTTGAAGCCCTGGTAGAGAGAGGCATATGAATAATTCTCGATCGACTAATTCGCACATGCATTCATTCTATTCGTTGAACTCAGTCAGCCATTTCTTGACAGCTATCTGACTTCTAAACCAATGTGAGGGAAGACCCGTCTTGGAGAAGATTTCTACATCATCCAAATGAAATGGGGAACAAGAGCTTGAATCTGAACCGGAGCTTGAGTCAGAATCTGAGTCGGAAGAGATCTCAACAACTTGTTGTCGCTTGGGGGCCGATGATGCGGCATCATCAACGGAGATCTTTTGGAAGCCATGAAAATTTTTGAGAGAGAGGAAGCGGATTTGTGAAAAATTGAAAGAGTAAAGAACAGAGTTTGTAAAGAGAAGATGAAGCGGAAGAGATAAAGAAAGAAGAGAAGTAGTATTTAAGGGAAGAAGTCACATCGACGTAAGATCACTAAGATCTTGAAAAACTCAAAATCTTGGGAGAATCATTGTTGATTAAAATTCTTTCCATAAATTTTGTAACCACTTTTTAAAATTCTTTGAATCTGAAAATAAAGCCTTTTGAAATCCTTTTAAAGAAAATCTTAAAAAATTTAGGAATTTGAATATCTAAAATATATGAATTCCTAAATGATCCGTGTAAATCAATTTACCCTTGAATCTCGTTTCAAGGCCCTTAAATTTCCTTTCTAGGCCCTTGAAAAAGATAACTCGGCTGCATACGAAGGAGAAAATAAAATTATTTACTCCCCTACGTTAATGCTTTTTTGTTCAACATACCAAGCTCCAATCTAATAAAATTAAATTGATCTTCAGGTAGGGGCTTTGTAAAGATATTTGCAAGCTGCAAGTTAGTAGATATAAAAGAGATCGAAACATCACCTTTCTCAACATGATCACGTATAAAGTGATGTTTTACATCGATATGCTTAGTCTTTGAATGCTTCACAGGATTTTTGGTTATAGAAATATCACTAGTATTATCACATTTTATAGGAATACCTTTGAAATCAAAGGCAAGATCACAAAGTTGTTGAGCAATCCATAGAATTTGTGCGCAACAGGCTCCGGCAACTATATATTCAGCTTCGGCTGTGGATAGGGCGACAAAATTTTCCTTCTTGGAGTGCCAACTGATTAGGGATGACCCTAAGAATTGGCAACATCCAGAAGTGCTTTTCCTATCGACCTTATAACCTGCAAAGTCTGCATCTGAATAGCTAACAAGGTGAAGCTAGCTTTGACGTGGATACCATAATCCTAGATCCTTAGTGCCATTGATATACCAAAAAATTCTTTTCACATCTATCAAGTGTGACTCTTTAGGATCAACTTGAAATCTTGCACACATGCACACGCTAAACATAATGTCAAGTCGACTAGCAGTTAAATACAACAATGAACAGATCATACTTCAATACTCCTTTTGTACTACAATTTTGCCATCTTTGTCATGGTCAAGCGAAAGTGTTGAACTCATAGGAGTCTTTGCGACCTTATATAGATCCATCTTATACTTCTTAAGCAAGTCCTTAGTATACTTGCTTTGATTGAAAAAAATTCCTTTCTTTGCTTGTGTAAATTGAAGTACAAGAAAGAAATTTAGCTCATCCATTAGGCTCATTTCAAATTCCCTGCACATAATATTTGAAAATTCCTTGCAAAGGGTATTATTAGTAGCACCGAATAATATGTCATCAAAATAGATTTGTACTACTAATATAGTGTTGCCTCTTGTTTTGATAAATAAAGTTTTATCAATGAAACCTCTTTTGAATTTGTTTTCAAGAAGATACTTGGACAATCTTTCATACCAAGCTCGAGGAGCTTGCTTAAGACCATAAAGAGCTTTGTCCAGTTTAAAAACATGATCAAATGCAAGTAGTTTCATACTCGTAAAAGATGCAAATGCGAGTAGCATACTGTTGGCTTCTAACTTGGCATCTAGAGCAAAAGTCTCCTCATTAAAGAGCTTGAACATAAATCTTTGGCTCGATAAGAGACACGAACGCAGAGAAAGCACATAGATTGTTTACTTTAGATCGAGTTTGAACTCCTGCGTTAGGATCTAAGATCACAGTCTCTTGTGGATGATGTGAAGAGTGTTGAAACTTTCATCGTTTGTTAGATGGAGCAGATCCTGAAGGTTGAGCCTCATAAGCTTGACTAGATTCAGGTACTGTTGATGTATTGCTCTTGGATCCAATCTCAAGGCCTTGAAGTTGGGTTTCAAGCCCTTGAAACGGAGTTCTGACATCGTATTTTTCTATTTCAAGGTCTTGAAGATGTGTTTCAAAGTCTTGAGGGTTTTCTTCGGTATCTTGAATCTTTTCTTGCATATTCTTTTCTTGATCTTTAGGATCTTCATCTTCATCTGGATTGTGATCTTTTCGTTGATTCAAATTAAGATCTGCAACTCAATGTACCATCATTGTTATCATCAACAATAACATGAATACTTTCCTCAACAATTTTGGTACATTTTTATAAACACGATAAGCTTTGCTATTTGAAGAATATCCAATAAATATAGCTTCATCGCTATGTGCATCAAATTTCCCAAGATTATCTTTGCCATTGTTATGAACAAAGCAAGTACATCCAAAGGGTTTGAAATATGGAATATTAGGTTTCTTCCTTTGAATAGTTCATAAGGAGTCTTTTTCAAGATAGGGTGAATCAAACATCTATTTAAAATGTAATTAGCAGCGTTTAGTGCTTCAACCCTAAAAATTTTTGGCAAACTGTTTTCTAAAAGCATAGTCCTAGACATATCCTCAAGAGTGCGGTTCTTACGTACCACAACTTCATTCTATTGAAGAGTTCTAGGAGCTGAAAAATTATGTGAAATACCATATTTTGCACAAAACAAATCAAACTTTAGTTGATCAAATTCTCTACCATGATCACTTCTTATAGAGACGAATGGTAGGTTTTTAAAACTTTGCAACTCCTTACACAATTTTGAAAACTCAAACAATCCTTCAGATTTTTATGTGAAATAAGAGAAATCATCCACAATAACAAGGTTGTACTGCTTGCCTTTAGAAGATTTGACAAGCATAGGTCCACAAAGATCCAAATGTGAGAGTTCAATGGGTCAAGAAGAACTTACAACTTTCTTAGGTTTGAATGAACCTCTTGTTTGTTTACCTTCTGTACAAGCTTTACATAGTTCATCTACCTTGAAATTTAGGTTTGACAATCCACATACCAAATCTTTTGAAAGTAGCTTCTGAATTGTGTGCATGCTTACATGATGAAGTCTTCTATGCCAAAGCCTTGGATCATCAGTCAAGGCCTTGTGACATTTTAGCTTAGTTCCTGAAACTTGGTTAGTACTCATAGAATAAACATTGTTACATATAGGAGCAGTAAGCACAATGTCACCCGTCGTTTTGTCTTGAACTTCACATTTTTCTGAATCAAACAATACTTTGTTGCCCTTATCACGTATTTGAGAGATGCTAAGCAGATTATACTTTAAACCGTCAACCATATATACATCATCAATGAAGTTAGTTGAATTATAACATATTTTACCAATGCCAATAATGTCACACTTTTCTTTATCACCAAGCGTAATGGTTCCAGATGATTGCTTTTTTAAATCTGAGAATAGTGAGCTTTTTCCACTCATGTGTTGTAACAACCCGAATCCGCAGAACTCGGGATGCCACATTGGGCTAGGATCTCAGAATGGATCCTGACCCTAGTCTGACAACAAGTTCACTAGACCTTACAACATGGCACTGACAGATATAAAACAAATGCACAAAACGTTATAAACTGTACAACCCAACGGTGAACAACATCATATCCAAGTATAAACAACAACATCCTCACACAAGAGGTAACAAAAGATCATCCTCACGCAGGAGGGAAACATAAAAACCCCAAAAGACCACAAGCATCCTATGTACGAGAGGTCCTCGGCTTGCCACCTTGCTAGATCGCTCAACAACACGTCTATCCTGTAGGGCATCTACAATATGGTAATAAACCATTAGCTAACCATATATATATATATATATATATATATATATATATATATATATATATATATGAGGTAATGCATAATCATAAAAACAATCATAGAAAGATAAACACATCATCATGTTATCACAAATTTACGCATTTATCATCTTTATATAATAGTCATTCACTCAAATCGTATATATATAGATAGATGAAAGTATATGACACGAGGACCGATACATCCTCGCCTTGGGGCCTACTAGCCAGCTGTACTAGTATCGGTCACACAATCCGTGTACCCTATGGGAGTGGATTGCGCCCATTTTGTAAAGTCAGTCTTGCCTGACGTCAGAGAACCTCCCACACACTCCACGACGGGATGAAAGGGAAATGTTATCACAACCACGCATACGGGGCAATCTATAAACCATAGGTCGGTAATAACGACATCTCATGCCATCATAGCAAACATATAACACACACCACTCATGCAAACACCCAATAGAAGGATGGTAGCTAAGTAAGTCCTACGGACTTACCTCAACCTCGTACAAAACTCAACCACAACCAACCACAATCAACCTCCACTCATGAGAGGGAAACTGCCTACCAACAAGGCATAGAGATATATCAATCTCCTATCAATCAAAGGGTAAACACCTAGACCCAAGGGATCCATAGGATCATCCTTAACCTAACCTCACAACCTAATAAACCTCAAAGGCCATACATGGCATATACCGATCATAACCTCATCAAAATACCTCCTCACACATCTAGCATGAACCTATACACTCACACTAGGAAGGGAGGGAACAAAGGCATCTTAAAGCAAGCCTAGAAGCAACACATACCTGCAAAGCAAAACCAACACATGCTTGGACTGTAGGTTGCCGCAGAGGCGGCTGCAGGAGGCGTTGGGGTGGACCTTGGCAGGCGCAGGGGTGGCTGCAAGTGGCGTAGGGGCGATTGGACATTAGGGACACCAAGTCAACCCCTTCTTGACTCCTTCCTTCGATTCCTTCACTCCTTCTTCATCCAACACACATACATACAGAAACATACATATGTATACATATACATATGCCAATCATGGTTGGAACAAAGATCCAAACCTAAGGAATCTAAGAGAAGGGAAGAGAAGATGAAAGAATGAAGAAAGAAAGCAAAGGAAGCCATGAGAGCTCACCAAGCTGAACCTATGTAGATGCAAAAACTCTCACCATGACCTCCAAGCTGGATCAACAAGGCACAACAACCTCAACTATCAACAATCAGCAACAAAACCATCCAAGATTCTCACAAACTCAAACAAACCTTAAGGAAACTCAAGAAGATATCCAAAGGAAGAAGAGAGGAGAAGATGAATGTTGGGAGAGAGATGGAGTTGTTAATTAAGAACCCTCATTAGAAGGAGATAGAAGAAGTTTATAAAGGGAGGAAAAGGGTAAAGCACGGGTCAAGTAGTCAACAAAGACGGCTGCAGCCACACAGAGCCACAGGGGCAGACCCTGTGAGGCACAGGTGCGGCCCAGGCAAACAGTAGGGGCGGCCTCTGGGTCACGCAGGGGCGGATCAGGCTAAAACCAGGTCCTCAGCATACACTCCAGCAACTCAGCAACTAGGCTCTTACATCTCACCCCCCTAAAAACATGTTTCGTCCTGAAACTTGCAAAATCCCAAATCCTCTCGGACCCATAAGTTGAGGTATAATTCTCTCTCTCTATCGGAGGTGTCACATCTCCCTTCAGAAGATTATATCCTATATCAATCTATAACCTCAAACATGAACATGTTGGAATCATCAACTCCAAAAAATAGGGCCATAACAGTACCCAAAAGTGTAGAGGAATCACATCTCTCGCCATACCACATCACAAGGCATAGAGGAAGCACATCTCTAGCCAAAACATACTTATAGGCATCGTATGGAGGAATAAAATCTCCAGCTATAATCATACATCATGCTAGCACATCAAGATCTAATAAGATCATAAATCATATCATAGCTAGCATGGAATAAACACATCAAGGCATGTAAGCACATAAGCACATAAGCACATAATCATATACTCACCAAGGTAGCACTAAGATCTACTCATCGACCCTAGGTGCATCTATCTCACCATAGAACTCTGGATAGTTCCTCTGGATACTATCCTCAATCTCCCATGTAGCCTCCTTAAGCCCTGGTCTAGACCACTGTATCCTCAGCATAAGAATGTCCTTCGAACGCAGGCTTCTCGCACCTCGTTCTAAGACTACAATAAGATGCTCAGTAAATGTGTGTTCTGGCTCAACCACTAAATCATCATAACTCACAATGTGCCTCGGATCTAGTATGCACTCCCTCAGCTGAGACACATGAAACACAGGGTGAACACGCTCTAACCTCTGAGGCAATGCTAATCTGTAGGGTGCCCTCCCGACTCTATCCAATATCTCAAAAGGACCGACATATCGGGGATTCAACTTTCCCTTTGTGCCAAAACGTCTAACGCCACGCGTCGGAGATACTCTCAGCCAGACATGAGCTCCCACTCTGAACTCTAGAGGTCGACGCCTCCTATCTGCATACGACTTTTGGCGACTTTGTGCAACCAACATCCTCTCTCTAATCACCGCTACTCGAGGCATATCATCTTGAATATGTTGTAGTGCTATCCCATTGATACTGCTAGGCTAATCCCAGCATAAAGGCGTACGACACCTACGTCCATACAGTTCCTCATAAGGAGTCATCCCAATAGATGCATGCCAGCTGTTGTTGTATGAGAACTCAACAAGTGAGAGGTAATAAGACCATCCCTGTCCCTAATCCAACACACAAGCTCGCAACATATCCTCAAGGGTTTGGATGGTCCTCTCAGGCTGACCATCTATCTATGGGTGAAATGCAGTCGTGAAGTGTAGACTCGTCCCCAAAGCAATATGATTCTACTACCAAAATCTCGAGGTAAACTGTCCATCTTGATCAGAGACGATCGTCCTCGGTACACCATGGAGTCTCACTATCTGTCTAGTGAACTCCTCAGCCAATCTACTCAGTGACCACATCTCTTTGATTGGAATGAAATGTGCCGTCTTTGTCAGTATGTCAACCACAACCCAGATAGCATCAAAACTCCTACTAGGTCTCAATCCGGTCACAAAGCCCATGGAGACGTCCTCCCACTTCCACTGCGGCATTGGTAGTGGATGGAGCTCACCTCTAGCTATGAAATGCTCTATCTTGACTTGCTAATAGGTCGCACACTGAGCCACAAATCTGGCTACATCGGGCTTCAGTCCTCCACACCAATATGAGCGTCTCACATCATGGTACATCTTACTCGTACCAGGGTGTACTGAGTAAGGTGTATAGTGACCCTCCTGTAAGATCTTGTGTCTCAACTCTGCTCTGCAACAGCAGGTACACAGATACAGTAATGACGCCTCATCATTCCATCAGCTCCAATGGAAAATTGTGGTGCCTCTCCACGAGACATCCTATCTCTGATCCTCATCAAGGTCGGGCAGGTCCCCTGCTCCTATTGGATCTCATCCAACAGACCAGGTAAAACCTCTAAAGTATACAACCGGGCATCCTCATCTGGAAACTGGATGTCCAACTCTAGCCAAGCTAGATCCCTCTAAAGCTGAGGCTGAACTGTCAATCTAGCAATCGCCTTCTCTCGAGGCGTCTTCCTGCTCAAGACGTCAACTACAACATTTGCCTATCCTGGATGATACAGAATCTCAAGGTCAAAGTCCTTGATCAACTCAAGTCATTGACGTTGGCGGTTATTCAACTCCCGCTGTGTAAATATATACTTCAGACACTTATGGTCTGTGAAGATCTAACATGTGGTACCATACAGATAATGTCTCCAGATCTTCAAAGCATGAACTACCGCTACCAACTCCAAATCATGAGTCGGGTAGTTCTCATCATACGTCTTCATCTATCTAGACGCATAAGCAATAACTCTGCCCCTCTGCAATAGTACACATCCCAACCCTAGCTTGGATGCATCATTGTAGACCACAAAATCATCAAAACCCTCTAGCTGTGCCAAAACAGGAGCCGAAATCAAATGCCTCTTCAACTCCTCAAAACTTTGGGCACACTAATCAGTCCACACAAATATGGTAGTTTTCCTCAGAAGACTCTTAAGTGGACGGGCAATCACAGAAAATCTCTCCACAAAGCGTCGGTAATAACCGGCTAGGCCTAGAAAGCTACGCACTTCCTTGACGTTCGTCGGTGTCGTCCATGTAGCAACAAACTCGATCTTCGCCGGATCAACAATAATCCCATCGGTGGAGACGATGTGTCTAAGAAAACCAACCTCAGACATCCAGAACACGCACTTAGAGAGCTTGGCATACAACTCTCTATCCCTCAAAATCTGCAAAACTGTCCTCAAATGACCGACATGCTCCTCTCTACTACGAGAGTATACCAGAATGTTGTCAATGAAGACTACCACAAACTGATCAAGGAAGTCAATGAAGATACTGTTCATCAACTCCATAAAGACTACTACGGCATTCGTTAGCCCAAATGGCATCACTACAAGCTCGTAGTGTCCATAACTGGTACGAAATGCCATCGTGTGCACTTCCTGCTCTCTCACCCTCAACTAGTGATATCATGAGCGTAAATCAATCCGGGAGAATACCGTCGCTCCCTGAAGCTGATCAAGTAGATCATCAATACGAGGCAATGGATACTTGTTCTTGATGGTCACCTTGTTCAACTCTCTATAGTCAATGCACAGTCTCGACGATCCGTCCTTCTTCCGAACGAAGAGGACAGGTGCTCCCTAGGGGGATACGCTAGGGCGAATGAAGCCCTTCTCAGCCAACTCCTCGAGTTGCTTCTTCAGATCCAACATTTCGACATGCGCCATACGATATGGGGCCTTCGAGATGGGTCTCGTACCGAGCTCCAACTCGATACTGAAATCCCCACTCCTTTGAGGCGGCAAGCTCGACAGCTCAACAAACACCTATGCAAACTCAAAAACTACTAGTATGTCCTCCAAGACTAGACTCTCTCCATCCCTCATGGCATAGCACCCGAAGGCATCACATCCATGTGCTATCAGTCTAGCTGTTCGTACGGCACTCATGATAGAGCCCGTCTTCCCAAGGTCCCAACCTCGGAAGAACTCTATCTTACCTACCTCGGTAGAGACTGTAACAGTCCTCCTACCAACATCTAAAACCGCACGGTGTCTACGCATTGAATCCACACCTAATATGACTTCTTTATGCATCAATGGGATGACTAACAAGTCAACAAGCAACACACGAGTCCCTAAACGAAGGGAACAACTACGTATCTCACGGGTACCTCTGACCTGGCTACCATCAGATAACCCTATAGTAAAGGTATCCCCTCTATAGTAGCTAAACTCAAACGCTCAACACATGTATCAGAAATAAAGGAATGCGTAGCATCCGTATGAAATAAAACTATAACAAGTAACCCATAAAGCAGAATGATACCTGTAGCATCCGGTGCAGGCGGCTCCTTTGAACTCCTCGGCTCAAAAGCTCTACCCTGAGCTCCTCTAGTGTCAGTGGTACTCCCACCACGACCTCTACCCCTACTCGGCCCGGGAGTAGATCCCTGAGTAGAAGGACAATCTAGGACCCTTTGTTGTCCTTGTGTCTGTTGCTGAGGTGTTCTCTGACCACCTGCTGCTGCTACAATGGGGGGGGAAGAACCCTACTGTGATGTGACACCTCTCTACCTCCAGAAGGCAGCTCGATGACCTAGTCTACCACAGGTAAAGCAAGTCACTGGTGGCCTCGTACACTCCGGTCGTATGTGTCCAGGATTACCACAGTTGAAGCATTGTCGTCCCTTATCTACATTCAGTGCACACGAGGGGTAACTTTGACGTCTCCGACTCCGCCTAGAGCCAGATGCGCCTCCAACTCCACTGGTCTGCTCAGTGCGCTGCCTCTTCTCAAACGGTCCCGTCTGAGAAGCCCTCCTCTGACTAGCTCGCTCCCTCTCGTAAGCAGAAGCCCGGTCTTGATAACAAGTTAGGGTCTCGAAATAGAATCCCTCCATGTATAAGCGTGTGCTCTAACTTATTCGACAGGAGAACAGGTACACATGCTAGTCCTCAAATGGTGCAGCTTGACCCAACAAACCTAAGTCAGTTTGGAAGCGGCTGATGGTGTCTGCAATCGGCACATCCTCAAAGCCAACCTCCACAAAATCTTGTAGCTTCTCCCTCCTCAGTGAGGCAGGGTAGAACTGCTCTCTAATCATGCTCCTCATGTGGCCATAGCTGGTGGCTCTGACTCGTACAGTCCTACACCACTAATGTGCGAGGTCACAGAATAGAGACTGAACTAGCTCTATCCGTCTATCCTCAAGACATCTGATAGACTCTAAAGCCGAGTCTGCATGTCCTATCCAGACCTCGGTCTCTAACCCTGTCTTTCCAAAAAAAAGGTTGTACGCCCATCTGATGGAATGCCTTCAACCAGGTATCTGGTCGAGGCCCTTGTTCGCTCGAAAGTGTGCGTGCAAATAAGCTTTAAATTTATAAAACTGAAATCAAAGCAAGCGAACCCGCAGTGTATGGATCGGCGTGGTAAAGCAAGAATTCCAGAGTATCGAACTCAGGGATTTGGGGGGATCAAATTCAGTTTATAAAGATCGTCAATCAAGTAAAAGCTTTTGTAAAGATAAAGGAGACAAATGATTCCAAGGATTCAAGTATCCAACTGCGGCTTTCGATTCAAGACACTTCTAAAGATCAAGGACAGAGTTGATATTGCCAAGATTATGTGTTTCGGAGAAAGGAATAATGTACGGTGAAGTTCCACTACTCACTTATCCCAACCTAAAAACTCTCAACTCAAAGGGTGATGAGACTCATCAAGAAGAAAACTCAAAGGAAGGATTAACGCTCAAACTACCCACACAAACCCAAGGATATGACTCTCAAAGGTAAGGATGAATGGCACTCGCAAACCTTTATAGAGGATGTTGAGTCTCTCTATTACCCGAATCTTGCAAACTTTAGTTGCCAAGTGAAGAATCAATGATGAAATCTCTTCTGATACTTGAACAACGGTTAAAAAGGTTAGGCAAGGTTAGGATTTAGGCAAGGTTTAACTTTGGTTAAAGGATAAAAAAATTAAAGAACATTAGATGGAAAAATCGTCCTATTCTTGATAAAATTGGTCGATTTTCCTATGTCGCAAAGTTTAAATCTCAATTCTCAAGGTCCAAATGGTTAAATGAGTTCCGTCTATCATCATCTAAGCATCAATCATCAGCTATTCTGTAATAGCTAGGATTTCCGAATTCTAATTAATGTTGATTAACTTAATCTTTGATAGTAATTGACATATAACTCGCGAGGATTTCGCAAGTGATGAGTATGAGTCCCACCGTTATGTTCCTCGCGTAATTTTGGACGTTTGGAAAATTTTTAGTTTTTCCCCGGGTAATTATTTTTACCCTTCGGTGTTATTTGGAGCATTTGGGATCTCCAATTAATAAAAATGCAGTTGAGAGAAATGATCAAGAGATCGGATATATCCTAGATATGAAATAACATGGAGAGGCAAAACGGCCAAAAGAGCCGCAATTTCGTTTCTTAACGGCTAAGAAAGACGAATTAGGAAGACACGTTTTCCGAGGCAGTTGTGGAATAAATATCCCTATAATATTCCAGATTTAATATTCCAATCTCGAGAAGTTTGGATAAAGAGGTTCGACCCGCCTTTGGATCGGTTAAAGGATAATTATCGTCTTTGCTAAAGGATAATTAACGTCTTCACTATAAATAGCGGAAAATCCTTTATTAATTCAATTCCTTTCCCGTTTCCTCGTAAAAGCTCTGATTTCTCTCAACCTTCAAACTCAAATCTACTCTCCGTTTCTAATCCGATTTCAATTCCGTTTGAGTTTTTGGATTCCTCTCTTCATTCTCTTCATATCGGTACCGAGTTTTTGCATTTCCGAGCAGATGAAGGGTTGGTCGAGCATATATGTCACCAGGAAGTTTCCGTCCCTCATATTCCGGTGAAATTGATGATGTCCATGCGTAGCCTGCGTCGCTGTGATTCCGAATCTTCTTTCAGATCGTCAATCGGGTTAGTAACGAATAAGTTATGAATTTTCTCGTTTTTCGTACTGAGATTAGGCCTAAATTGACTTTAGGCTTGTCAAAATGAATAATTAGAAATTCCATTATGGTCGTTATATTATTCTGGTGATTAAGGGTTGTTTGTTTGATGAAATTTGAGGACCGGGGGTTTAGAAATTGCTTGCGGGCAACACGTTATTCTGGCAAAATTTAATTAATTAATTAAAGGTTAATTAAATAAATTAGGATTAGAATTGAGATTGAGGAATGTTGATTAGATACTACTTTGAGATTTGAGGAATTGTGAGTTATGTTGAGATATTGAGGTTTAGTTGGTTTTGAGGCTTATAGATTGAGTATGATCCTCATGGATGCCTTTGGGTCTAGGTGTGACCCCTTTGATGAATAGAGTTTGATATATCTTTATGCCTTGTTATTAGGCAGTGCCCCTCTCTCAAGATTGGAGGTTGTTGTGGTTGAGCTTAGTACGAGGTTGAGGTAAGTACGGAGGACATACTTAGCTGTCATCCTTATATTGGGTGTTCGCATGAGTGGTGTGTGCTTTGAATGTTTCTATGATAGCATGTGATGTTGTATATACCGACCTACGTTTTATTGATTGCCCCGTATGCGTGGCTCTGATAACCATTCCCCTTCATCCCGCCGTGGATTTTGGGAGGTTCTCTTGAGACAGGCCAGACCTGGTATACAGGGAGGGCACAACACCACTCCCATAGGGTACACGGGTTGTGTGACCGATTCCACTCCAGATGGCTATCATTCTTAGAGGTGAGGATGTATCGGTCCTCATGTCACATACTTTTATCTATCTATATATATACGATTTGAGTGAATGACTATTATATGAAGATAATAAAATAGGTAAATGTGTGATAGCATGATTATGTGTTTATCTTTCATGGCTTGTGCTTGTGCTTATGCATTACCTTATATATGTATGGTTAGCTAACGATTTCATACCGTGTTGTAGATGTTTACAGGTTAGGTGTTGCTGAGTGATTTGGCAGGGTGACAGGCCGAGGACTCTCGTACATTAGGTGGTTGGTTTGGGATGTTTACCCTTCCCCTCTTGCGTGAGGATGATGTCTTGTTTTCCCTCCTGTGTGAGGATGTCGTTTTATTTACTCGGCTATGTTGTTGTTTACTTTGGGTCATACAATTTACACTGTTTTATGTATTTGTTTTATATGTGTCAGTGCTATGTTGTAAGGTCTAGTGAACTTGTAGTAAGACTAGGGTCAGGATCCATTATGAGATCCTAGCCCAATTTGGCATCCCGAGTTCCGCGGATTCGGGGTGTTACAGAGTTGGTATCAGAGCCTTAGGTTCACTACAATGGCACTTGCTACCTGCAATGAGGTTTTATAGGTAAAATAAACAGAACCCGAAAGGGGTTTGACGTTTTAAAAATGATTTTTTTTTGTTTTAAAAGTTGTTGTTTTGGGTTACAATGTACGAGAAGTCATCACCTCTGCCATGGATCTTTGCAGCGTAGGTATGTATATATATATGTGTATTATGGATTATGTGGATGTGTTATATACATATATACCGATACATATGGCATATATATAGCCTTTTAAGATTAGGTGCGCATATCCTACAGATGGCTCAGACTAGAGCAACATCTGTAGTGGAACGAGGTGAGAATATGCCCCCCCTCTTCCTCCAGTAGTGATAGGCCAGGGACCAGTTTCTGCTGTTGTATCGCTATAGCACAGGACGACCATGAAGAGCTTGATTACGTCTCGATGAGTGGACTCAAGTTTCGAGAATATATAGGCCAAGTATATGAAGCTACAAGAGCGGGTAAACTTACACCGTACTTACCAACATCTGTGGTATCAACTGAAGCTTCCACATCAAAGAAGAAACAACGGATCAAGCTAGTGAATGAGGAAGTAGACCCTTCAGGAGGTATACAAAGTCTAACACATGGACATTTGAGTGATCCCCGTTCTACACGGACTGTTGGTG
This sequence comes from Fagopyrum homotropicum, assembly GCA_033239125.1. NCBI lineage: Eukaryota > Viridiplantae > Streptophyta > Magnoliopsida > Caryophyllales > Polygonaceae > Fagopyrum > Fagopyrum homotropicum. Next base: position 82,616,881 of record BSWB01000005.1, on the reverse strand, counting down.
AGTTGAGATCTTGTTATAACTGTGGGAAGTCTAGACATTTTTTACCAAAGTGTACGAGTCCACCAGTGACTTGCTACACCTGTGGTAGACCAGGTCATGGAGCTACCATCTGTAGGCAAGGTAGAGTTGCATCATAATAGGGATCTTCCCCTACCAGTGTGGTGGGAGGTGGTCAGAGGACACCTCTACAACAAAAAATGGACAATAGAGAGGTTTAGATCGTCCTTCTACTGAGGGATCTGTTCCCGGGTCGAGTAGAGGTAGAGGTCATGGTTGAAGTACCACTGACACCAGAGGACCTCAGGGTAGAGCCTTTGAGCTGATAAGTGCAGAGGAGTCACCCGTATCAGTAGCACAGATGGGACGTCTGTGTCTCAACTGTGGCGATCCAGATCATTTGCACTCTGAGTGTTGCTTGGTACCGATAGCGTGCTTTACATGTGGTGAACTAGGCCATTTGGCCCCTTTTTGTCAGCAAGGTAGTGTTTCTTCTCAGCAAGACCTTCCTCTTTCCGGTGCAGAAAGAGTAGAAGTGGAGGTTATGGTGATGACCTCAATGATACCTGAGGAGCATAGGTCCGATGTTTGAGTCATGATATACAATGGAGCTATTAGCGTTAGCTATTACAAGTACCATTCTCGTTAATAGTTTACCTAGTGGAGTTTTGTTTGATATGGGTGCTATGCACTCTTTGCTTTTGATGCATGTGTAGATTGATTTTAGATACAATATAGGGTAGACCTTCCTTGATAAGGATATCAGTTAGGGGTCTGAGGTAACCGCGAGATATGTGATTATCTCCTTTATGTAGGGACTTGTGTATTGCTTGTATACTTCTTTGTCATGTCATAGGTGCATGAGGAGGTCATTATGTGTATGGATGGGACGGATAGATATCATGTTGTGTTAGATGTTAATTGGAAGACTGTTATAGTCTCTACTGAGATAGATTAGGTAAAGGTCTTCCGAGGTTAAGACCTTTGAAAAGACAGGTTTGTCATTAGTGTCATACGAGCAGCAATGCTTATAGTATAGACATGTGATGCCTTCTGACGTTATGCCATGAAGGAGGAAGAGAGTCCAACCTTGGAGGATATTCCAGTGGTTTATGAGCTTAGAGACGTTTTACTGAACCGTCTGGTTTGCTGCCTCAGTGGAATGTGAACTTTGATATTGAGTTGAAGTGTGGTATGAGATTGATTTGAAAGGCCCCATATCGTATGGCGCCTGTTGAGATGTTAGAGCTGAAGAGACAACTTGAGGAATGGGTAGAGAAGGGCTTCATTTGCCCTAGTGTATTCATTGTGTCGTGTTGACAACTTGTTGTGTCAGCTTCAAGATGCGATTATGTGTTCCAAGACTTCATTACGCTCAGGATATCACCAGTTAAGGGGGGAGAGCAGGATGTGCATAGGATGGCATTTCGTACCCGTTATGGACACAACGAGTTTATAGTGATATCATTCGGGCTGAAGAATGCCCCGCTGCCTTCGTGGAGTTGATGAACAATATCTTCCTCAACTTCCTTGATCAGTTTGTGGTTGTATTCATTGATGACATTCTGGTATATTCTCGTAGCAAAGAGGAGCATGCCTGTCATCTGAGGACAGTTTTACAGATTTTGAGGGATAGAGGGTTGTCTACCAAGATCTCTAAGTGCGAGTTCGGGATGTCTAAGGATTGCTTTTCTAGGCCACATGGTATCTACTAGTGGGATCATGATTGATCCAACGAATATTGAGTATGTTGCAGCATGGACGATATTGATGAACAGAAAGGAAGTACGTAGCTTTCTCGGCTTACCCGATTATTACCTACACTTTGTGGAAGGATTTTCTATGATCACCGTCCACTTACGAGCCTTTTGAGGAAGACTACCAGATTTGTGTGAACTGATCAATGTGCCCAAAGTTTGAGGAGTTGAAGAGACGTTTGACTTCTGCTCCTGTTCTAGCACAGCCAGAGGATTCTGATGATTTCGTGGTTTACAGTGATGCATCTAAGGTAGGTTTGGGATGTGTTTTGATGTAGAAGGGCAGAGTGATTGCATATGCGTCTCGCCAGTTGATGACGTATGAGGAGAACTACCCGACTCATGATCTGGAGTTAACAACGGTAGTTCATGCTTTAAAGATTTTGAGACATTACCTGTATGGTACTACATGCCAGATCTTCACAAACCATAAGAGTCTGAACTATAGTTTTACGTAGTGGGAATTGAATAACCGCTAGCGTAGATGGTTTGAGCTAACCTAGGATTTTGACCTCGAGATTTTGACAACAGATTCAGACTGCTTTGTGACAAGTCTACACTTCACGACTGCGTTTCACCCACAGCCCGATGGTCAGTCATAGAGGATCATCCAGACACTTGAGGATCTGTTGCGAGCTGGTGTGTTGGATTGGGGACAAGGATGGTCAAATTACCTCCCATTGGTTGAGTTCTCATACAACAACAGCTGGCATGCATATATTAGGATGGCCCCTTATGAGGCACTGTATGGGCATAGTTGCCGTACACTTTTATGTTGGGATGAGCCTAGCAGTATCAGTGGGATAGCACCAAAGAAGATTCAGGATGCTATGGCTCGAGTAACATTGTTTAGGAAGTGGATGCTAGCGGCACAAAGTCGCCAAAAGTCGTATGTAGACAAGAGGCACCGGCCTCTAGAGTTCAGAATAAGAGCTCATGTCGTTCCTTTCTAGATACTGAATAGAATTGGGAGGGCAGCATGCATAGTAGCTTTGCCTATGAGGTTAGAGGGTATTCACCCTGTTGTTCACGTGTCTCAGCTAAGGGAGTATATACCAAACCCGAGAGGCACTGTGAGTCATGATGATATAGTGGTCGAGGCAGACCACATGTTTGCTGAATATCCTGTTGTAGTCTTAGAATGAGGTATAGAACGTTTATGCTTGAAGAACATTCTGATGATGAGAGTATAGTGACCAAGACGAGGCCACCTTGGTGACTGAGGATAGTATCCATAGGAACTAATCCGAGTTTATGCAGAGAAGGTTGCACCGTACACTTGTTGAGCAAGCTATGGTTGTATATTATAAGATATATGATAATGTGATTATCTGATTATGTGATTATGTGATATGTGATGTTCTCTTCCGTGCTAGATTATTGGTGATCCTAGTGGATCTTGTTATGATAGTATCCATAGGAACTAATCCGAGTTTTACCTCCAAGCCCTCGAGCGATGATTTTACCATTGGAGAAGTTCTACCTCCATACCATCGTGTATAGGTCAGCTGAAGATGGTTCTACCTTCATGTTGTAGAATGAGATTAGGTTAGTTGGAGATGATATTACCTCCATGTTTGGGATATAGGTTTAGAGATTTCTGGAGATGTTCTTCCTCTATACGTTCATTTGTGTTTTGGAGATGTGTTTCCTCCTTGATGATGAGTTGGTAGCTGGAGATGTTTTTCCTCCATGCCCTTGTGATGTGAGCCAGTTGGAGGTGTATTTCCTCCATACTGTTATAGTGATTATAGTTCTTGGAGATGTTTTCCTCCACGGTGTCATTAAGGACATAGTTGCCAGAGATGTTTTACCTCTGTACCTTTGGGATAAGATTAGACTATTGGAGATGTTTTACCTCCATGCCTTTTGGATAGCGTTATGATCCTGTTTTCTGGAGTTGTTGATTTCTCCATGCTTATGTTTTGAGGTTATAGATTGTTATAGGTTGATACCTTTGAACAGATATGTGATACCTCCGATAGAGACAATGTTTATACCTCGGCGTATGGGTTCGAGAGGATTTAGGAATTGTTCAAGTTTCGGGACAATACTTTTTTTTAAGAGGTGTGTGATGTAATAGCTAGGATTTCCGAATTCTATTTAATGTTGATTAACTTAATCGTTGATAGTAATTGACATATAACTCGTGAAGATTTCGCAAGTGATGAGTATGAGTCCCACCGTTATGTTCCTCGCGTAATGTTCGCTCCAAACAGTGTGTGCAAGCTTTAAATTTATTTCCCAAGAAATATGCTTAAACAAGGATGCAAACCTGCAGTATACGGATCAATTATAGTAAAAAAAAATTCCGGGGTGTCGATCTCAGGCACTTAGGTGAAACAAAGCAGGTATAGGTCGTCTATATAACTAATAACCACCAAAGCGATTAAAGCAATCAAAAGATGATAATAAGGTCAATTAAAGGAAATATGCAAATTCTAGGGATTAAAGCATCTAGCTGTGGTTCCAACTCAAGATCTCAAGATAAGCGGACAAAACTGAGATTTTGCAAAGGGAAGGTGTTTCTAAAGTGGAATAGATCACCTGGTAAGTCTCACTACTCACTAACTCCAAACCAAAAGTTCTTATTACCGGGTAAGTCTCAAGGTACTAAGGAAAGGTATTATAATCTCAAACCAATACACCAACTAAGGGAATAGAATCAACCTTGACCAGGTAAGTCTCAAGCTAACTCATAAAGATGGGATGAAGGCACACTCAAACCTCAATAAAGGATAAACCTTTATTACCTACACTTATGATCATGGGTAAACAAATTAAGAAATCACCGGGTAAGTCTCATCCTAGGCTTGCATTGAACCAGGAAAGGTGTAATAAGAATAGGATTTGGCAAACTCTAACACTTAACTCTCAGTTACGGATCAGAAAAGGTCACCTCGGTCAGTCAAGTTCCACCCCGGCCGAGATGTTCATCGACTGAACGAGATGTTCTAGGGTTAAGGATAAAGACTCGAGCTTTCAAGGTCCTACTAGGATTAAGATTATTCTATCATTGTTTTTCCCACAACTTTCAGCCAATCACCCTAGAATCGCACAAGGAAATTAGTTACTCATCATCATGAAAGCAATAATCAAATATATGGGAAGAGAATAAATATTTGAACACAAAAACCTTAAGAACAAAGCTTCAATAACTGAATCAAATATCGAGTAAATCAGCGTTCCTTGGATCACAAATCCAACAAGACAATCAAACAAAAGGGAATCTAAGAAAGTCTTACAAATCCCCTCAAAAGCTATAACAAAGCTATGAACTTCCTTCCTTCTAATCTTTAATACTTCCTTCAAACTTCCAGAAATCCTTCTTTATTGCAGGTGGGAGAATATTGTATGGTATGGTAGACATCGACTTTTTGGAAACTCTTCAGATTCCCAACATCGTTATGCTTAAAAATTCATCAATCTGGAAGATCTTAAACCCTGGAGATTCTGCATTCCCAAGACTCACGAGATTGTTCTATATAAACCTCGTCGCAAAACGGGAAAAGGGGATTCTCACCCTTAAAACGTATGTTAAAGGTACTCCAATTTCTCTCACCCCCACTGTTTTATGTGAGATTTTAGGAATTCCTACATATCTTTCTCTCACACACCCCTCCCGGTCAAACAGTGTTCGCCTTGCTAGAGTAAATTTTCTGGTTCCTAACTCCACATCCCGTCAACTCACTCACACTTCCCTAACCCTAGATGCTAAAATTGTTTTTACCGTTTTGGTTAGATGTGTTATCCCTCGAGCTAATTCAAGAGAATTGTTGACGGATCAGTCTCTAGAACTAATTCACCTGATCATGACTGGATTAGATATTGATGTGCCTAACCTAATCTTAAATCACATGGTCCATTCTGTTAACTCCAAACAAGTTATCCCTTTGCCTTATGGGAACCTTCTGCCCAAGATCTCTGATCATTTTTCTATCGACACATCTAATGAAGATCAACAGTTGTCCATTGGAAAAATTGATGAGTCTTGCTTGGAAAGATTATGGATAGAGAAAACACTTGATGGAGTATGGAATTTGAAAGGAAAAGGGTCTATACCAAACCCCTCCCCTGCAGCTCCCTCAGCTCCTTCTGCTTTAAAAATCAGGTTAGATGGATGTGAAAAGGAATTAGGGTCTCTGAATTGAGAACTAACTGACTTTCAGTTTGACACAATGAGGAGAATGGATGCAAATCATGAGATGATGTCTATTATGCATACATAGATAAATGAAATGTATCTTATGAATGCTCTCACTCTCACCACCACGGGAAGAATATTGCCTTTAACTGAAGATGTTGCTCAACACACCCAGGAAAAGGTAGAGAACATACTTTTAAACTGTAAACATAGAGTACATAACAAGTCTCTATCGTACACATGTTGAGCCAACCATTCTTACGGTGGAAGAATATGAAGTTGTCAAGGAACGATGAGCTGAAGAGAAGAAACGATGATTAGAGGCGGAAATCAATGATATGAGCAATAGGACTGCTCAATCCAGGGCACGAAGGCAGTTTTATGAGGATAATTAGGATTGAGCTTGAGAGGACAAGGCCTTGGTTTGTGGAACTTACGTTTTAAACTGTTTTTGTGGAAATACTTTTTATGGGTTTGTAATCGTTTTAAACTCCCGTGCCTTAACTATTTTTCTCCCTTGTTGAAAGACAAAGGGGGAGAAATTATGGTGATCCAAAATTTCGATATTTCTGCATTCTGCATTTTAAGTTTTGTTTGATATTATTACATATGCATCGCTAACATTAAAATGCATGTACGATATTTGTGTTGTCTTCAATCAAGGGGGAGATTGAAAACTCCACCTCGATTATATATATGCATATGTGATGATGGAAGACTTAACACAAATGAGCGGTTTTTATACTAACAAATATAGATTCTATTTCTACATTGCTTGGTTTATTTTTGTGTTTGTCAAATGTATATATGTAGGCCTTGGAAAGCATTTCAAGGGATGAATGGAGGCCTTAAAAACGGATACAAGGGACATGCGCAGAGATTGAAAAGCATTTCAAAGGTTCAACACGGAGGCCTTTAAAACCATTTCAAGGTATCAAAGCCGAAGCCTTGAAACATGATTCAAAGGGTATGACGGATGGAAGGAATTCAAATCAATCTCAAACAACCAAATCTACCGAGAATCAAGAGAACATCTTCCCAGAAGATATCAAGAAGATTTAACCAATAAGAGGATATCAAGGAGATCTCGACCAACAAGAAGATTCAGTTCAACCAAAAAGATCTTGCAAAAGATCTTAACCAAATTGACGCAAGATCTCTTCCCAACGGATCTTAAAAAGATCTCGAAGATCTTCAGCCAAAGATTCTCAACAAACCTGAAGATCTCGATGTTTGAATAACAAGATCTTCAACATCGTGATATAAGAGAAGATTACAGAGAAGAAGAATCAACGTGTGTTAAGGAGATGAAGAAGATAAAGAAATCTACAACGGCTATCTCACCTCAAGCAAGAAGCGTTTTATATGGAGAAGAAGAAACATCAACAACGGTCATCTTCTCAAATGGCTAGAAGACTTCTCAATCGAAGACTATAAATGAAGATGTCGATTGAAGGAAACAACAAGCGTACACGGAAACATTTAAGTCTTCAAGCAATCCAAAGCATCTTCATTCGATCCAAGAAGTTTTCTTCCTCTTAGTTTACAAAAGCTTTATTCCTTGGAGAGAGAAAAACACAAGAGCTTCATTGGACTATCTAGAGAGTGTTATACTCGAGTGTGTGTTACTCTGCAAAGTAACTAGGCTATTATAGCTAGGTTAAGAGTTGGAACTAGATCGTAGCATTGGCTATAGTGAGAGAAGAAGGAGATTTCTTCTAGGTTGTATCTAGGACTCTTTGAAGCTGATAATAGATAGTTAGATCCTACGGGTAAACCCTAGGACAGAAAGTAGGCTATTAGGGCCAAACTTCGTAAACATATCACTGTGTCAATCTTTTCATTTCCGCACCATATCTTGTTTTACTGTGACTAACGTTGCTTTGCAGGTTTACAAAGTCAAAGCCCTTGAAATCACTTTCAAAGCCCTTTAAAACAAGTTGTGTCACAAAGAGCTCAGATCGACATCAAGGCCATTAAAATCAGTTTAAAATCCTTGAGATAGGTTTTTTGCAAAAAGTTCTCATACTCTATTCAACCACCCCCCCCCCTCCCCCCTTCTAGAGTATTTATATCCTTCATATTCACCTTACGGTTCTTCAATCGAGTCTATCATTGATTTTTCACCTATTGATTTCACCATAGTCCTTAAGATCGACCTTGGAATATTTTCTTTTGCTACAATTGATCCGTACACTGCGAGTTCGCATATTGTTTAGGCTTTTATTACAAGTATAAATTTAAGACTTTATTCGTTCATTTTCACACAGTATGAGAATGAACACAATTTATTAACGGCCCACCCTTCCCCACCTTTTTTGGACCTAAAAGAGTGTACATTTTCATGTACAAAGGGGATATTATCAGTATTGATCTATTTGCTACAAAAGCATGTTTGCTTCAAAACGTGTGTGGGTATGAAGGAAAATAGATTTAAATTTATACTGAAAATAAAGCAAATAAGTGACCCCACAGTGTACGGATCAATCGTAGTAAAAGCAAATATTCCATGGTCAATCACAAGGATTGTGGTGAAACCAACTGGTAAAAAGCAATCTAGCTAGACAATTTGCAAATATCAATCAACGAAGAGTAACAAAAGGTAAAGATAAGAATATATGTAATAATTGGGAAAGCACAGGTTCTAGAGATCAAGGTATCCAATTGTGGTTTTCGATTCAAGACTTTGAATGATTTAAAGGACAAAGCTGGGATTGTAAAAGAAAAAGTTGTTTCTAAGGTGGGATAGATCACTAGGGAGGTCTCACTATCCGTTATTCCAAACCAAATAAACTTATCACCGGGTAAGTCTCAAAGCTTCAAGAGAAAGAAATGATAGTTTCAAACCAACCACTAAACCTAAAGGAATAGAATTAACCATCACCAGGTAAGTCTCAAGTTAACTCACAAAGACAAGAGGAAGGCACACTCAAACCTAATAAAAGATGAACCTTTATTACCTAGAACTCATCATCTTTGGTAGCCAAGCAAAGAAATCACCGAGTATGTCTCTTCACAAGCTTGGATATAGGTTAGGAAGGTTCAACAAGGTTAGGGTTTAGGCAATTTTTAACCAAAGTTTAAGGATAAAGCATGTAAGGTGCGACAGAGAAAATCTCGGTCAATTCTTGGTGAAATATCGGCCGAGATTCTCAAGAACATCCCGAGATTTGTCTCTGCGGAGGTAAAACACAACTCTCAGGATCCAATTTTTTTGTAAAGGTCACTCTATCATCATATAAACCACAATCATCAACCAATCACCCTAGAATCGCAAGGGTTTCAGCCAATAACACACATTATCAAATCAAGAATGAACTATGAAATCAAGAAACCAATATAACCAAAAGAAATAAAAGAAAAGTAAGAAATACTTAGCAATGTGTCTTCAATATCCAAAATTGTAGCAAATTAACTAACAAATATCCAACCTTTAATCAAAAGGAAAAATAAATCAAGAACCTAAACTTCTTCAAGAATCCTTCTTCACAAATCTTCCTTCAACTATTCTTGCCGTCAATGGCATAGAAAGTCAACTTCCGTGGGGCCTCAATCCACGTCATTGGTGGTAAATCTAAGTGTGGTAGGAGGTGTCAATTCCTATCCATCCGTCGATGTCAACGTCGTTGGGGATCGTCGGTGGGCGTCCTTTCAATGTTGAAGGCTATAGGATATTTATTGACATAAATCTAGGATTTTTACAAGCATGGCCCTTAAAGATAGATCACACTTAAAGATAAACCCTAGATTAAAGATAAAATGCAGCTTAAAGATAAAACCCTAAACTTTTGGGGCAAAAAAGAAATTGAGTCCGTTGGTATCAGAGTCCGCTCTGGCGTGTATCATAGCCCACTCCGCATTATCAGAATCCACTTTGGCGGTATCAGGGTTCACTCCAACGCGTTCCTAACTCCATTTATTGCTTCTTTTTGTTCCGCAACAAGGCTTAATCCTTAAATATGTCATTTCGCTTCATAATTTGCCAAATTACCTACAATTGCAATAAAACTTTGTGTAGATCTCTATTCTAACAATATAGATGAATATAAGCACAATTGCTATGAATGCATGTCTATGCATGCAAAATAAAGGAAAAATTTACATACATGTATGTCTAAATATAGGTCATATTTCATATCATCAAATCACTTTGAAGAGAGTGAAGTAGTTTAGACATGATGATTTCCATCTTGTTAGTGATTATTTTTGAAATTATTCTGTAGATTGCAGAGTAAAAGACTTATAGGTCTAAAATTATTATTTGTCATATGGCTTTTCTTTTTCGGATTAAGGTTATGAAAGTATGGTTTCTTTGTTTAAGCATCTTTCCTCAAATAAAGAAGTCTTTTAATGCTTTAGAATCATCAAGTCCCGTTATATGCTAGTATTTTTATATAGAATCCAGTCAATGCCCTATTAGGATCTGGTGATTTATTACAACCAATATAAAAAATGGCATTCTTAATTTCTTCATTTTTGGAGGCTTTGTTAAGTTTATGCTGTCTTCGTCACTAACGTTTTCCTTGATAAGATGGGATTTGTCTTCCAAGAGGGGTAAGTCTATTGGGGTTTTGATATTTTTCTCGAGAATTCAATTTTAGTTTCCGACCAGATGTCACTTTCAGAAAAGCGAGTGGTTCCCATTAGTTGTTAGTTCCTTTTGAAATTTTCGATTTCTTCTACATGTGGAAATTCGGTGAAAATGTTTAGAGTTGGAGTCCATATTTTTAAGGTGTTTGATCTTAGCTCGTTGTCGTCAATATCTTTGATGTAATGAGAGGAGTCGGGTTTTTTTTGGACAAAAGGTTCCTTTGGGTGGTTACATTTCTTTGATTTATGATAAGGGATCGTGATCCTTGATATAATTTGAGATGCAATTCCACCTCTTGGTTTTGTTTGAATATATTTTCAAAATTTGATTTGATCTACTCTTTTGTCTTTGTTTTTAGCAATTGAGTTTTTTGATGAGGTTATGCATTTCAGAATCTACAAAATTTGAACTCCGTGTTTTTTTAACAATGTTTTCACAAGCTTTTTGCTTAGTCCACATCATTTCAAATTTAAAAGGTTGTGTGTAATCATTATTCGCCGAAATCTCAAGGGAGACTTGGTAGTGGTCCGATGAAGTGAAAGCATGATTTTTGGCTTTTAAATTTGGGTATCATCGTAAAATTTGGTCTTGGACAAGACCCGATTAAGTTTTTCTAAAAAGCCCGGTAGCCCTAATTTCCAAAAAGCAACCCACCGATGTTACCAATAGTAGATTTGTTCCAGGTTTTCGCTTTATCTTTTAGTAATTGGATTTTTTGTCAAATGTACATGTGTGTCCCCAGGAACTAAACTTTCGATGTTTGTTTCACCAATTGTTCAAAATCATTGTGTTGTCCCCCTTTAGTACTTCAAGTTACTAAAAAGCATGTTTGTTTCACCAATTGTTCAAAATCATTGTGTTGTCCCCCTTTAGTACTTCAAGTTACTAAAAAGCTCTTCTTCAATATAATTTTACTTTAACAAACGATCTTTGTTTTATTGTTCTTCACTTAATTTATCGGAGTTGATAGATGTACCGGTGAAAATCTCTACAAGTAACCAAAACTAGGCATTTGGCGAATCAAATACTATGGTCTAATAACGAACCCTTTATATTTGTTGATATTTTATGAAAGATTCCTGTAAAAGGCCTAATTCATATCGAGTAGACCTTGTCGTTGTTGTTGTGAGAATTAGTAATTGTTGTGAGAATTAGTGATTGGTGAGTTGTAGGGAAGGACTTATGTCACCACACAAAGAGACTAAAGCAAATGTTGAATTCAAAGCTGGGGTTAAAGAAAGAAAGTCAAACTTCTAATTTAATTTATTACTCTTTTTATTCTACATTAAAGGAACACTAGCCCAAAATCACCACGTATGGAGTAAAGAGGCTCAAAAATATGGGACCGCATTTAAAAAAAGAAAGTGAGCTCCCCCAACCCAATTAGGAATATTTGTCCCAGATCTGCAGGCAGCAGCTTTAATAAATATCCCAGATAGATTCAATAGTAAAAGCATAAAACCGACAAAATATATCGGTCACTAAACTCTTTATTCTCTTGTAATGAAACAATACTGTGGTTTACCAGGCAACACGGCAGAAGGAAGACTAAAGTTCTAATATACAAGTTGTGCATTGTGGACAAATCTCTATTGTATGGTAAAGAATCATTGGTCATAGCAGACGGTATAATATGACACATTACGAGGCAATTTAAACTCACCCTTATAAGGTTGTCCATTGCACTTTCTTTTTACTCCACCCAAACTGTAAAACTAAGTATCCAACAACATTCTCAATGTCTCTTTGCCTACCAAACAAAACCTCCTTTGCTTTGCAATATTGACAATGCTTTTCTTCCATCCCTCTCCTTTTCGAGTTGGATTATAAGATGACCCCCCCGATGTCAGTCAATTCACTAGTCCAGGGCAGTCTTCGATTTTCTACCCCTTATTGGATTTGCCCAACCATCAAGGATCGGTTTTGCAATAGCCGAGTTCGACAACGCCTGTAGATCAGGTTTCAAATTCCAAGACCCTGACCAGATTGATATGGCTGAGTTATTATCCTCATCCTGTAAAATCGGCGTGCTTGAAGACTTCCGCACACCTAGTAACCCATCCGCTATAATAGAGGCTAACAGCCCCGAAGCGTTCGTCCCACCACCTTCACCTTCTGAAGCCAAATTGTTTCTGCTTGATGTTTTTGTCCTAAGAGCTAACCCCTTACCTGTGATAGCGGAAAACCAGCCCCCAATGCCATTCTCCTCCTTCAAAATCTTCTCTGCTGTAGTAGGAGGTGACGTAAAATCCGCTTCTGACTTTTGGCGCCGCCTCATTGGTTTGTCAGACCATTTGTCAGAGTCTGTGTCACTCGATTCTCCAAGTGCCACGTCCTCTTCAGTATTAAAACCATTAACTGAACTTCTACATTTTCCATTAAGGCTCAAAGGAGGCTTCATACCAGAGCACGGTTTCATCAATGACCCGTTCTCAAGCGAATTACCACTTTCCTTATTGTAGGCAGCCATTTCAAAACCTTCAGATTGGGTTCTTTGTGGATGTGAATCCCCTAGTCCATAGTAGCCTTGCAAGGAACTCATTGCTGAAGAGATCTTCAGATCTGGAGTGGCTTTTAAGGATTCAAATGAATCAAGGATATCAGGCAGCATACGTCGAGGTGGGGTCTTTCCAGATGCAGTATTCCTGTAAAATTAGGATTGAAAAATCAAACTATCAATGCTTCAATCACAAGCAATTAATATCTACCCAATAACTACTGAAAGATAAGAGGTATTTGAAGTTGGGTTATTTTGGGTTACAATTTTTTTTAGCAGCAACCAACATTCTTCAGTTGCATCATGTTATCATGCCCACTTATGTTTAGACAAGTCTATCGATCATCTTTGAATTTCCATAATTTGTTTCCATTTAGTGATTACTGAATCATCATATGTGTATTTCCATATTTCACATTTCATCTCAAGTGGTCAACTCCCACGTAAGTGATGTCGCAGCAATAGACTGGAAGATCAAACTACACACACACACACAAGCTCTTAGGCAACTCAACAAGAAATGAAGCAAGTTTCAAGAGAATTTCACATCAGAAGATGATAACGCTATTCTTGAAAGATTCACAAAACAGGGATAGAGTATTAAAAACATAATCAAGAACAAGCAGATAACTGCTGAAGAGCTTAGGGAAGAAATACAGATGATTTTGTCAGAAACCACTCTGTATTTATGCAGGGCACAACCAAATAGTATAACTTCAACTTCCCTCTCATAAGTTAGATCATTACTCTTGGAGCTTAACAGGGAAAGCATACATGATAACTTAGACTGCAACTATTTTTAAGGCTTTAGCGTACACAATGATAAATCACTGAAACAACTCAAAAGTTCAAAATAGATATGATAACACTGCTTACAGCCATAAATTCATCTGAATAAATATGGTGAAGAAGTGTTGAAAACTGCAAATGCTATCAAAAGAACCAATCATTTTAGTTGCTTCACAAAAACAATCATTTGAGTTGGGAAAAGAGGACTTCCAACTGAGGCAAGTGAAACAGAACTATAAAAGTACAACTGGAAACATAACATTAACCTTTAAAATATAAATCTACATTACAAAGTTGAACAAAAGATACCCTGGGCTGCTGCAGCAATTAGACAAAGAAGGTGATGGAGGGTGCCTCCCAGGTAGAGGAATACGAAGCGTCTTCAGTGCAAACATTTGCCGATCAGTGACCAAGCTGTTCATCTTTTTTATATCAGCCACCTAAGAAAACCATTTATTAAGTGAAATTCATGGAAAGAATGATTCACTGTACTATATAATGCCACAATATATGAACCCAAGTTCATTTCCAATAACAATTACATTTTAAAATCTTAGGAATTTGATGAAGAATCATGCATATTAAATTGAATAGATCTGATATGTATATTCTATGTACACTCAGTATACAAAAAGCAATGAGTACTAATGCGAATAACTTGCCCGAACTCCACATAATTTCCTTTAAACCAGGTAAGTCCAGGTCATGGTTCTCAGAATCTCAGGTAAGAGCAGGAAAAACAAGTAACGGTCACCATCACTAATCAATGATGAAAATGAGATTCCACCTTTATTATGGCAAACAAAGGACGCATCATTTAGCGATTTATGAGAATGTTGCGTATCAAAAATCGTACACTAGTTTACCTTGCAAACCAATTTAGGAGAAGTAACTAATTTCTCCTACACATCAAATAGTACAGACAGTAACTCTGACATAATCAGTTAATCACACAAAACAATAAAAACCAAAGCACAATCAAGCATTGAGTATTATACTAAAACAATGAAATAACGTATCAAGCCATGAAAGCGTGAAATTGCCACCGCCAAAGAGGCATGGACTGTTTTGTCCTCGTGAACTTCCTGATCAAACTCGGGTTATAAATTTGGCAATTTAAATTTGTAGCACACACGATGCAATTATACAAATCCAAAAGGGGAAACATCCCAGTCGCAACTGGAATTATAATATAATGGAAGGAAAAAAAGAAATAGATACCTCAACGCCATATTTAATAGCAACTCCAGCAAGCGTATCTAAATTGGAGACCGGATGCTCGAAGAATCGGCAAGGAGAAGAAGAAGAAGACGAGGATGAGGAAGAGGATGAAGAATAATGGCCAGGCGAGGTTGGAACTGGAAAATTCTTCGAATTGGAAGCCCATGCGGGGCAATTCCCATCCGATTCATCCATAGTGTTTTCTCCATAATCATACAGCTCATTTCCCATTATGTGCAGCAAAGGCGAAAAATCTCCACCGACAAACCACCTCCCTTGCTCTTTCTCCCTCAGAAGTTCCTAATCCAACAAATATCCCATTCTAGTATGAAATGAAACCTCGCATGGGCATAGCTATCACAAGGCGAGGTGGAGCGAAACCTAAAGAGAGTATTGAGATATAGAGGAACGCGAATCTGAATCCGTCAAGAAGACGCAAAGAATGCAAATAGATTGCCGAATGCGATGATCGGAGAAGAGAAATTGAACAGAAATCGCGCTCCAATAAGAGGAAGGCGATGAGAATGAAATCGAAAAGGTCCCTGAGGGTGTGGAATTATTGGAAGCAACAAGTATGAATCGTAGAAACGGGAGCGGGAATCGCAGATCTAGAGAGAGAGAAAAGTGGGTTATAATAGTGTGTGGATTGTAGGGGAAAACTTTGCGCGTTCATGGATCTTCTTCATCAAACAATGAATGAAGGAGGAGCGGTGTTTTGGTGTTGCCTCGTTTCTGCTTCTCCACCTCTCCTCCCCTTCTCTCTCTTTCCAATCGCTCACTGCTTTATTCCTCCTCATATTTTTTTTATTTTTTTTATTTTATTTAACGCACTCATATTTCATGTTCCTTCAAACATTTTTGGACTTTTGCATGACTTCTTCCTACACGTTACTTATTAAAATAAAGTATATAATATGCTGCTAAAAATTACAGTATTATTAATCTTTACCATAACACTTTAAACTATTATATTTATATAAATTTCTAAACTCATTTTATATATCCACAGTTACCCAAAATAGTTATTTTAATAGGTATACTATATAAAAGACCAAAAACACTTCATTTCAGGTTACGTGTCACTCCTTTAAACCGGATCGGATGGTGTCATCTTTTATTATTTTTTAATATATCTATTTTTATTATATTTTTTATAACTAAAATCTTATTATTTTTATCATATAAATCAAGATAAAATAAATTATTGTTAATTTTTAAAAAAATATCTACCCAATTGATATTTTTACTTTCTAAGTACATTTTAATTTTGATAAACAAATATATATTCATTTCTTAATACATTTCTTAATATATTCGATTGAGTAGATTTTTTTCAAATTTAATTTTTAAATTATCAAAAATAAAATATATCACGTTTTAATAAATTAAAAATATATACTTTTAATTATAATTGTTAGAAAATATAAGTATAAAAATATATTACACGCTATTTTTTTAATAAAAAAAATGGTCCTACAAAGCACGAAAATTACACTAGTTCCTTTGTACAAATTGTTGCAATTTACGCTACCTAAACATTTATTATCTTGTTGATTTTTGTATAAAGATTTGTATCTATTTAGCTCTAAATTAATGGTCACATTCAACGAAATTAATATTTATAGCCCATATTTGTTGGATAAAATAGCAACATAATATTGCCCAAAAAAAAGGTTATATAGTATGAGATATGGTTGTAGCCCGTATTTAGCGATGTTGATTTTATTCTTGGTTAGATAAAGATATTTCATAGGTTTTTACTTTTCTTATATAATTTTTTAACTTAAATACCACTTCAAAAGATATTAAAATATTTTTTCTTTATATAGGTATTTAATATTAATTTTTTTTTATATTTTAAAATATATGCTAAAATGATAGATTTTTAAAATGATAGCTTTAAAGTTAGTTGGATTTTTTAACGACTAAATAAGATATAGGGCCCGTTTGGTTTTAACCCCAGAATCGGAAACGGAATGGAAACGAATCTAATCCATACATATACCTTTGTTCATGAAAGTTTTTGGAATTATTCTTTGTGGTTGAAGTAATTGGAGTAGAATTTGATTACTTTTGATACCCTATAGGGAAACAAAATGTGGGAAAACAAGTGCATCTTGCATGAAACCACAAAGAATGATTCCATAAAATTTCATGAATAAGGATATTGAAAAACTCCACCTCGATTATATATTTGAATATGTGATGATGGAAGACTTAACACAAATGAGCGGTTTTCATACTAACAAATATTGATTTTACTTCTAGATTGCTTGATTTGTTTTTGTGTTTGTCAAATGTATGCAGGCCTTGGAAAGCATTTCAAAGGATAAATGGAGGCCTTGAAACGAATAAAAGGGACAAGCGCAGAGATTGAAAAGAATTTCAAAGGTTCAACACGGAGGCCTTGAAAACCATTTCAAGGGATCAAAACAAAAGTTCGAAACGGCTAGAAAGATTTTGAAATTCAATCTCAACAAAAACCTACAAAGGATCAAGAGATGATCTTCCAAGGAGATTCGGCCAACTAGAAGATCTCGACCAAAAAGATTTGGCCCAACAAAACAGATCTTGCAAAGATCCTCAACTAGACGCAAGACCTCTTCTCAACGGATCTTAAAAGATCTTGAAGATCTTCAGCCAAAGATTCTCAACAAACATGAAGATCTCGATGCTTGAACGACAAAGATCTTCAACAGCGTGAGAAGATTACGGAGAAGAAGAATCAACGTGCTTTAAGGAGATGAAGAAGATAAGGAAAATCTACAACGGCTATCTCATCTCAACCAAGTAGCGTTTTCTATGGAGAAGAAGAAACATCAACAACCGTCTTCTTCCCAACGGCTAGAAGACTTCTCCATCGAAGACTATAAATGAAGATGTCGATTGAAGAAGAAATACAACAAGCTTACACGGAAATATCTAAAGTCTTCAAGCAATCCAAAGCATCTTCATTCGATACAAGAAGTTTTTCTTCCTCTTAGTTTATAAAAGTTTTATTCCTTAGAGAGAGAGAAACTCGAGAGCTTCATTGGAATATCTAAAGAGTGTTATACTCGAGCGTGTGTTACTCTGTGAAGTAACTAGGCTGTTATAGCTAGGTTAAGAGTTGGAACTAGATCATAACATTGGCTACAGTGAGAGAAGAAGGAGAGTTCTTCTAGGTTGTATCTAGGACTTTTTGAAGCTGATAATAGATAGTTAGATCTTATGGGTAAACCCTAGGGCGGATAGTAGGTTGTTAGAGCCGAACTTCGTTAACATACCACCGTGTCGATCTTTTCATTTCCGCACCATATCTTGCTTTACTATGACTAACATTGCTTTGCAGGTCTACAAAGTCAAGGCTCTTGAAATCACTTTCAAGACCCTTGAAAATAAGTTGTGTCACAAAGAGCTCAAATCGACATCATGGCATTTGAAATTAGTTTCAAAGTCTTGAGATAGGTTTTTGCGAAAAGTTCTCATAGTCTATTCAACCCCCCTTCTAGAGTATTTATATCCTTTATATTCACCTTACGGTTCTTCAATTGGTATAACAGCTAAACTCACGTATATTGATTTAACCATCAGTGAGACTAATCATGAACTCTATAGGTGATGGAAGATTTGCTCAAGGAAGATCCTCATCTCGACCACCACTCTTTTGTGGCAACAACTTTTCCCATTGGAGAGCACTAATGCGAATGTTCATTATTGATCAGGACATGGAACTATGGAGCATTACTCAAAATGGCCCTAAAATCCCAATCACCAGGGTTGAAGGAGTCCAAGTCGAAAAGAAGGAAGTTGACTTCACACAAACCGACTTGGATAGTGTTTCAAAGAACTACAAGGCCATGAACTTGCTCTACTATGGATTGGATGCAAATGAATTCAACTGTGTCTCATCATGCAAGAGTGCAAAAGAAATATGGGACAAACTTGTTGTCACATATGAAGGAACAAGTCAAGTCAAAAAAACAAAGATAAGCATCTTCCTCAAACAATATGAGCTATTCAAGATGAACCCAAATGAACCAGTCAAAGAAATGTTCACAAGATTTACCGAGATAGTGAACAATCTGGACTCACTTGGAAAGGTCTTCACAAACGAAGAAAAAGTAAGAAAGGTTTTGAGGAGCTTACCTAAAGCCAAGTGGGGACCAAAAGTGACTACAGTCGAAGAAGCTCAAAATCTCACAACTCTTCTTGTTAACGACCTTCTTGGAAAACTCATCACTCACGAGATGGTTCATGGTGAAGAAGATGGAGACTCCCATCCAACACAAAGAACCTGACACTTAGATCTAAGAAGGATGACATACCATCAGAGGAGGAAGATAGTGATGATGAAGATGAGGAAGATCCGTTTGCCTTAATCTCTAGGGGTCTCGCGAAGATTCTTCAAATGAAGAAACAGTTTGCAAACAATAAAGGATATCCGCGAACATCAAGACCTCGAGGAAAGTTTTCTAACTTCAACAAGAAAACTAAAGTTCTGACTTGTTTTGAATGTGGTGAAACAGATCATCTCGTAAAATATTGTTCACAAAAGAAGAGGAACAACTTTAGGAAGAATGATCGAAAGAAAAAAGATATGGTAGCTTCATGGAGTGATTCAAATTCCACAAATGAATCAGAAGACGAAAAAGAACAAGTAAACCTTTGTCTTATGGCCGATCATGAAGAAGATCAAGATCACTACGTTGATAATGTGGTAAGTACCATTATGTCCCAACCTGGATTTGATCTCACACAATTCCTTAAAGACATAATCATATGTGATAAAGAACATAGGGTAAGGATAAGTTCCTTGAAAGAAAATCTTATCAAATAAGAGAAACAATTAAGTGATATGTATTTGGAGATTGGAAATCTTAACACTGAAAAGCTAGACCTTGATATCAATATCAAGGTCTTGGAATCAGAAAATGTGATTCTCAAAAACAATCTCTCTTCTCTCCATCGAGAATATATCGATCTAGAGAAAGAAAAGGTTGATCTAACTGTGACGTGTCAAGACCAGAAGGTTGCACTTATTCAATTCACTCATTCGAAAGCTAACCTCGAAAGGATGATGGGTGAGCAACAATCTTCCCTTAACAAAAATGGTATAGGTTATCATGTCAGTTTTCCCAAAAAAAACAACTACCACTTTTGTCAAGGCTAAAGGAAGTATTCATATGCCCACATGTTTCTACTGTTGTAAAAAGTGTCATGTAAAATCAACATGTCCATATAGAAGAAATGATCGTTACATCATTAGAAACACTTATCCTCTATGTCTAAGGAAACAAGTTAAGCAAATGTGGGTTCCTAAAGGTACTAGACCGCCAAAAATGATTGAGCCTAAATATGGACCAAAATATGCCATTTTGTCGATCCGGAAAGGTTGATGTTTGTTGTTTTGCAAGATATCACCAAAGTAAAGGAGCATAAATGGATATCAGATAGTGGTTGCTCACGACATATGAGTGGAAAAAGCTCATTGTTCTCGGATCTAAAGAAGCAATCATCTGGAACTATTACGCTTGGTGATAAAGGAAAGTGTAACATTATTGGCATTGGTAAAATTGGTTACAATTCATCTAACTTCATTGATGATGTATATCTTGTTGACGGTTTGAAGTATAACTTGCTTAGCATCTCTCAAATATGTGATAAAGGCAACAAGGTGATTTTTTATTCAGAAAAATGTGAAGTTCAAGACAAGATATCGGGTGATGTTGTGCTTACTGCTCCTAGAAGTATAATGTTTATTCTATGAGTACTAACCAAGTTTTAGGAACTAAGCTAAAGTGTCTCAAGGCCTTGACTGACGATTCAAGGCTTTGGCATAGAAGACTTGGTCATGTAAGCATGGATACAATGAATAAGTTACTTTCAAAGGATTTGGTACGCGGTTTGCCAAACCTAAACTTCAAGGTAGATGAACTATATAAGACTTGTACACAAGGTAAACAAATAAGAGGTTCATTTAAACCAAAGAAGGTTGTAAGTTCTTCTCGACCCATTAAACTTTTACATATGTATCTTTGTGGTCCTATGCGTGTCAAATCTCCCAAAGGGAAACAGTACATCCTTGTCATTGTGGATGATTTTTCTCGTTTTACATGGATATCATTCTTACGGGAAAAATCTGAAGCCTTGTTTGAGTTTTCAAAATTATGTAAGGAGTTGCAAACTTTGAAAAACCTACCAATTGTTTCGATAAGAAACGATCATGGCAGAGAATTTGATCAACTAAAGTTTGATTTGTTTTGTGCAAAATATGGTATTTCACACAATTTTTTAGCTCCTAGAACTCTTCAACAAAACGGGGTTGTGGAACGTAACAACCGCACCTTAGATGATATGTCTAGGACCATACTTTTAGAAAATAGTTTGCCAAAAAGTTTTTGGGCTGAAGCAGTTAATACTGCTAACTACATCTTGAATAGATGTTTAATCCGCTCTATTTTGAAAAAGACTCCTTATGAACTCTTTAAGGGTAGAAAACCTAATATTTCCTATTTTAAACCCTTTGAATGTACGTGTTTTGTCCATAACAATGGCAAAGACAACCTTGGTAAATTTGATGCACGTAGTGACGAAGCAATATTCATTGAATATGCTTCAAATAACAAAGCTTGTCGTGTTTATAATAAGCGTACCAAAATCGTTGAGGAAATTATTCATGTTATATTTGATGTAAGCAATGATGGTACTTTGAGTGAAAGTTTTGCAGATTTTAATCTAGTTTAACATAAAGATCACAATTTTGATGGAGAAGAAGATCCTAAAGGTCAAGAAAAGAATATGCAAGAACAGATTCAAGATACCGGAGAACAATCTCAAGCCTTAAGATGCATCTTCAAGACCTTGAAACAGATAACTGTGATGCCAGAACTCCGTTTTAAGGCCTTAAAACTCAATTTCAAGGCCTTGATATAAGATCCAAGGGCAATACTCCAGCGGTACCTGAATCTAGTCAAGCAAACGAGCCCCAATCTTTAGGATCTTTTCCATCTTACAAAAGAAAGTAATATTTATCAAACAGAGCAAGTATACCAAGGACTTTCTTAAGAAGTATAAAATGGATCAATCCATGGTCGCAAAAACTCCTATGAGTTCCACAGTTTCACTTGATCATGACAAAGACGGTAAAAGTGTTGTACAAAAGGAGTATCGAGGTATGATCGGTTCTTTGTTATATCTAACCGTTAGTCGACCTGACATTATGTTTAGTGTGTGCATGTGTGCAAGATTTCAAGTTGATCCTAAAGAGTCATACTTGATAGCTGTGAAAAGGATTTTTCGGTATCTCAATGGCACTAAGGATTTAGGGTTATGGTATCCACGCCAAATCTCGTTTCACCTCATTGGCTATTCAGATGCCGACTTCGCAAGTGATAAGATCGATAGAAAGAGTACTTCTGGATGTTGCCAATTCTTAGGGTCATCCCTAATCAGTTGGCTCTCCAAGAAGCAAAACTCGGTCACCCTATCCACAGCTAAAGTATAATACATAGCAATAGGAGCCTGTTGTACACAAATTATATGGATAGCTCAACAACTCCGTGATCTTGGCTTTGATCTAAAAGGTATACCGATTAAATGTGACAATACTAATGCTATTTCGATCACTAAAAATCTTGTGCAACATTCAAGGACAAAGCATATCTGTTAGCATGCATTAGTGAGGCTAAGGAGCAAGCATATATGAAGGATTGCACGAAACAAAGGAAAAGAAAGAGGTTATGCAAGTCCACGCCCTGAATTACGGCCGTGGAGAAGGAAATTAAAGTCCATGCTCTAATCCACGGCCGTGGACTTGGCATCATGAACGTGGAAGAAAGTTTGAAACACTCCAGAGAGTTACACGGTCTAAACCATGGCCGTGGAAATTCTATGGCACCGTAATCTGGTTCCACATTCTAAATTACGGCCGTGGAAAGTTCTGCATGACCGTGATCTTGGCAAATCTTATGACGTGTCATATTTGCCATGTCATCAAAGTTTTTGGGCTTTTATCGTAACCCTTCCTCGCTCTATAAAAGGAGTAGAGAAAGGAGCTTTTGGTATCCGTGCTTATCCCGTGCTTATCCTCTCTTAGGGCTGTTTTGGACGTCGCTTAGAGTTTCGAAGCCGACGGCCAGGATTGAAGATCGAAGATTACTTACGGCGGAAGTTTGGTGATTTCTTAGGTTTTGATTCCGAAAACGATTGAAAACCGTTTTCCGTTGTTTACCTGAGATTATAGTGAGAATTCTTACTCCATATTCTGAATCCATTTGAACATGTTGCTTTGTTATTTGGATTTGACATTGATCTTAAGTTTTTATTGAGTTTTCGAGGGTTTTCATATTTCTTTCTTTCTAAATTGAATATTGAATCAATGAAAATGATTGTTGGCTAAAACTCTTTAGAAATTCTAAGGTGAAGGGTTTATAGTTGTGGCTTAGATGATGATAGATCGATCGTAAACAGATTGGACCCTGAGAGTGTGAGAAACTCGTCGACGAACCTAAATCATGGCCTGTTCTTGAGTTCCACGGCCGTGGAACCTCAAGAACTACCCGTAATTTTACCTGATCTACGAATTTTGCTTTTGCTTTAACCCAAAGTTAAAGATTTGCTTTAACCTAGCTTTGGCTTTCCTTTCCTAGGTAGTAGTGAGACTCAACATCCTTTATTTCGGTTTCGAGTGTCACAACCTTAACCGTTTGAGTTTATCTTGATCCTTTGGGTTTGGGCTGGGGTATTTTAGTTTAATTCTTGTCCTTAGATCCTTTCTATACTGCAGTCTCAACAACCTTTATAGAGAGTGTTCTTTGGGTTAGACATATAAGGTTTTGGAATTTCACCGTACATTACCTTACTTTAGTATACCTTTATAATTCTCGACTTTGTCCTTATACTTATAGAATATCTTGAATCGATTGCCACAATTTGATATCCGGATCTTTAGGGTTGCTGTTTTCCCCAATATTTGCAAAGCTTTACACTTTTACTTGCTTGATTACTTGAGACTGAAATTTGACTCACCAAATCCCTGAGTTCGATACTCTGGAATACTTGCTAATCTACGTCGATCCGTACACTGCGGGTTCGCTTGCTTTTATTTCAGTTTTATTAATATAAAGCTTATTTGCACGCACGTTTTCGGGCGAACAGTATCGATGTAAGACATCACTTCATACGTGATCATGTTGAGAAAGGTGATGTTTCGATATCTTTTATATCAACCAACTTGCAGCTTGCAAATATATTTACTAAGCCTCTACCTGAAGATCAATTCAATTTTATTAGATTAGAGCTTGGTATGTTAAATAAGGAAGAACTAACGTAGGGGGAGTAAATCGTTTTATTTTCTCCTTCAAATGCAGCTCATTCTTCAATTTCAAGGGCCTTGAAATGCAATTCAAGGGTCTTGAAACGGAATTCAAGGGCAACACTGAAAATTACGGATCTATTTAGGAATTAATATCTTTTAGATATTTTGATCTCTAAATTATTTTAAAGAAGATTTTTTGAAATGATTTCAAAAGTCCTCATTTTCAGATTCAAAGATTTGGTTTGAAAAAGTTGTTGAGATTTTATTGGAAAGAATATAACCCAATTCTCTTTTTTCAAGGCTTTGAATTGCTCAAAATCTTGATAAACCATAAATTGAGTACACGTTCCTTCCTTAAAAGATCAAAACCTCTTTCTATCCTACTTTCTCTTTCCTTTCTCAAATGTCTTAACAACACCCTAAAAACAACTCTTCACTTTGTTCTTCCAAAACCCTTCTATTTTCTCTCACATCCATCCATGGCTCCAAGAAGTAAGAAAACTACGTGACGTCAAGGCTCAACAGTCAAGAAGGACTTTGCTCATATCACCTCAACAATAGAAGACGAACAATTTTCTGAAAACGTGGAGATCTCACCAAATACTGGACTTCCAACATCTTGGTTCGTCAACTTTCAAGCTACCGGATCTTGGTTGGATGGGTTTCACAATCGTCCTCTCTGTATGTGCGATATGGTGGACACCGACTTTTTAGAGTCTCTTCAGATCCCCTGCATTGCAATGTTGAAAAATTCTTCAATCTGGAAGATCTTGAACCTTGGAGATTCTGCATTCCCAAGACTCACAAGATTGTTCTATGTAAACCTCGTCACAAAATGGGAAAAGGGAATTCTCACCCTTGAAACATTTATTAAAGGTACTCAAAATTTTCTCACTCCCACTGTTTTATGTGAAATGTTAGGAACTCCTACAGATCTTTCACTCACACATCCCTCCCGGTCAAACAGTGTTCGTCTTGGCAAAGAGAAATTTCTGGTTCCTAACTCCACATCCCGTCAACTCACTTACACATCCCTACCCCTAGATGCTAAAATCATCTTTACCATTTTGGTTAGATGTGTTATCCCTTGATCTAATTCAAGAGATTTGTTGACAAATCAGTTTAGAATTGATTCACCTATTCTTGTTTGGATTAGATATTGATGTGCCAAACTTAATCCGAAATCACATGGTCCATACTGTCAACTCCAAACGAGATATCCCTTTGCCTTATGAAAATCTACTGCCCAAGATCTTTGATCATTTTTCTATTGACACATCTATTGAAGATCGTCAGCTGTCCACTGGAAAAATTGATGAATTGTGCTTGGAAAGATTAGGGATAAAGAAAACACTTGCTGGAGACTGAACATTGAAAGGGAAAGGGGCTATTCCAACTCCTTCCCCCGTAGCTCCCTCAGCTTCTTCTATTCCGGGCATTAGGTTAGATGGATGTGAGAAGGAATTAGGATCTCTAAATCGTGAACTATCTGATTTTTAGTTTGACACAATGAGAAGAATAGAAGTAAATCATGAGATGTTGTCTATTATGCATGCCAAGATAAATGAAATGTATCTTATGAATGCTCTCACTCTCACCACCATGGGAAGAATATTGGCTTTTACTGAAAATGCTACTCAACACACCTAGGAAAAGGTGGAGAATGTCCTTATGAACTGTAAACAAAGAGTACAAAACAAGTTCATTCTCTATCCTACACATGTTGAGCCAACCATTGTTACGGTGGAAGAATACGAAATGGCCAAGGAACGATGAGTTGAAGAGAAGAGATGACGTTTAGCAGCAGAAATGGATGATAGGAGTCACATGACTTCTCCATCCAGGGAACGAAGGCAGTTTTATGAGGATGATTAAGAATGAGCATGTGATGTTTGTGGACCTTATGTTTTAAAAACTTTTTGTGGTTTTTGGAAAATACTTTTATGGGTCTCTAATTGTTTTTAAACTCCCTTGCTTTAACTATTTTTCTCTCTTGTTGAAAGACAACTAATTCTTTCTGCTCTCGCTGTATTGAATCCAACTTCTGCATTATTTTCTCAACCCAATCCGGAGGTTCTGTGTTCAATCAGTTATGTACATAAACATATTTATGTTCTATAAAAATAACATTGTGTATACCAATGTATGTGTACAGTACTACAATTACTACAACTTACTTTGTGGTGTCAGAAGTTTAGGTATGAGTTGATTTTCCTCCTTCATCAACTGTTTTTCCTTTTCCCTCTACCTTCAATCGTTATGTTTCCCCACATATGAATGAACTTGGTTCAGGAAGTGTTGTCTTGTCAACTCTTTTTGACGATCTACATAAATTTGGAATGTTATATTTAATGGCCTTCCATGTATTAACCTACTAATATGTCCATAAAATGTGTGTATAGTACTGTATGAAAGGCCAAGTGATATATTTAATGGAACTTACTTTGAGGTGTCATCCTTTTCAGTATGTGTTGATTTTTCTCCTTTGTCAACATTCTTTTCCTTTATGTCAACCTTCACTCCTTCATATTCTGTAGGCGTTTCTGTACTTCCTTCATGATATTTTTCCTTGGTAAGTCTGTTTGACGATGTACATACGTTTAGAATGTTAAAATTCATGTTGTTCAACTTCACTACATACTTGTGTGTACAAAAATGGTACATAAGACCATCATGTGTAAAGCAATATATTTACTACAACTTACTTTGAGGTGTCTGCCTTTTGGGTATGAGTTGGTTTTCCTCCTTCTTCAACTTTTTTCCCTTTTTTTCAACCTTGGCTTCTTCAGATTTTTCAGGCATCTCTGTACTTGGTTCACAGTCTGTTGCCTTGTTAATTCTCTTCGACGATTTACATAAGTTTACAATATTAATACCCAAAAATGTTGAATTTGCGTATACGTATATATGTGTACATATATAAAGTTTACATATGTGTAATACCTTGAAGGGATTGCAATTGGACTGCTATTATCCACTTTTCTTTTCCCTTTCTTGGTTTCTTCAGCTCTCACAGTTTTGGACCCTTCATTTTCTCTTTTTGTACATAAAAATAAATGACACATGTTATGTATTATACATAAACTAGTTATGTAAAATATTCATAAACGGAATTGCTAACTTGGTGGTGCAACACAAAGTCATCATCTTCATTAGCAGCTTCTACCCCACTCCTGCTGTTTAACTTGGTATCTTCATCACTACACAAAACAGTGGTATTATCAGATTAATTTTTTCCCTTATTTTTTGTATACTTGTGTACATATTAAATGATCACTTACCTGGTGGGTTTCTCCATCTTTTGGAATGTACTTGGCCTTGTAATTATGACATCATATTTAGTGAACCCAACATCAAACATGTAATCAATCCTCACATCTTCGGCCTCATTATCCCACCAGTCATGGTCGTCGTCGTCCATCTCTTCAACCATATGATGTATATCACTTTTCTTAGGGGTACTAACAATACCCTTGATTTCTGCATAACCGGGGAATGATTTGCCTCCTTTTCCAGACTTGGACACTCATCTCAAGCACAATGGTCTTGCATCTTCATCTAACAAGGTTGCAAATACATTCGAAATCTTTGGAATTGATGCGAACACAAATATCTGTAAAATAAAAATCTATTGTCAGTTGTTATATGTACATTTTTTTTATTACATCAAATATAAGGTAATACATATCACAAAAATAATATATGTACATAATATATAAATCATAATTAAATGATATATGCACTATGTTAAAAACATTGGTAAATTATAATGCTTCTATACACACCTGAAGGGCCAGTGGAAATCCACAAATGTTGTAGCCACCACTTGACCTTTCTTTCCATGCTTCACATGATTAGAGATATTTCTTGGTTTGTGTGAACGCAAGACGCCCCCAAGGGTAATGTCTAAAAGCTTCCAAGTCATTAACAAGATTTAGTGTCTGTTGGAAAATATTTGTTTTCTTGTCTTTTGAAACTAAAACTCCTTCGATAAAAATGATGAGCGCCATTTTAAACTTGTAAGGTGAATCTTTTGGCTCCTTAAAAAAAATGTTCCTCCAGTTTTTGAAGAGGACATCTGTCAACGCCAACAACATCCTTCATGTCGACATCAACACATTTCTCGTCAGCATTGTAGAATTCATCCGAACATGACAGAGCTGTGATGTCAGCAAACTCAGTAAGACCAAACCTCAGCAGCACATCATTGATTTCAAACCACATAGAATTCCTTCTCTCGGTTTTCACCTCCCTCATTAGCATGAAGTGAATAAGCTGATTTGACATCTTCAGCTTGGTGTTCATCTTAATTAATGGACCAAATATACCACCCTTTATTTTTTTCTTGTCCTCTTCTGATAGTTCATCAAGAATTACTAGAATCAACTGCAATCGACTAAAGCAGTTGATACGAGTCTTTAGGGAGTTTTCCATCTCTTCCCAGCGGTACGAAAACTGTGAATCACATTGTTTTTTTTATTGTTACAAATATTAAACAACTAGTAAATGGATATAACAACATATTTTTCATGTTACACATACCTTCAATTGAGGAGTATTACCAATGTACCAATCATCAACCAGTTGGGTTATGAATCACCCATTTTATGTGTACAAAATCCAGTCAAATGCATTAACTTATTATTTTCATACACATTAATGTTATGATAATATATGTACACAATGTTACTAATAATGCATATGTGTTACTCCATTTTTCAACATATGCTGAACATATCCCTAGTAACACAAAGTATTTGTGAATCACATAACATATACTTCGACTATTTTGTTAGTATACATAGATGTTAGTTGTGTATGTCTACACATAACATCATACAAACAATATCTAAAACATTAGTATGCAAAAATACCTGAGATGAAGTATCAGCCCCACTGTTTTGAAGATGTTTCCTCATGTGAGGCTTAATTCCCATTCTCTTTTTTCTTGCTATTGGTTTCTATTGTCAATAAACTAATAAAATCAGTTTTGTTGTCAACTTGGTAAGTACCCTTTGTAACTATAATCAGTACATATAATGGTATAACAATTTGTGTTTTTTAGTACATGATATTCACCTTTACCATATACATCAGACATTTATGTTCCAAGACACTTAAAACACAATCAACAGTCCAATAGTATGTGTAATTGATAACATATTAAACTCAATACATATATTTATTTCCACAATTTGTGTACACAACATAAATAATACACACAGTTAAAACATATTAATACACACATTCCAAATAAAAACTTGTGTATTGAGCATAACTACTACACACAATCAATATTAATGTACACATATTATATGTATTACACACGATCAACAGTAAGATACACTAATCACATCTAAATGAACACAACCGATTTGTACATCATAAGCTATACATTAATCATCAATAATGAACACATTAACCATACATATTGTGCACATACTACTCATATATATTGTGTACATATGAATCATATATATTGTGTACATACTATTCACAATTTATGTTCCAAAAACTTCATAATATTACCAAACTCAACTTCTATGCACATGTCATACACACAAATGTGTACATATTTTCTTTCCAGACACATACTCCATACATGCAACAGCTTCTTAAATAAGCTATGAACATTAAGAGCTTTCGAACTACTTATTTGTTCAAACACACTAGCAATTAATCGATTCCACATCCAAAAAAAAAAAACTTAAATCACATACCTTCTTCGTTTACAGGATTTACAGTGTAATGGTAAAAATTAGGTCTTTCTCACTGAAATCATGAAGACGGTTAGTTAAAAATCAAATCTTTGTCTATTACTTTCATCATCTTCTTCAATATGCTACTCCAATAAAACCGAAAACAGAAAACGAAGAAGATAAGATAAAATCAAAAAACCAAAACCCAGAAAAAACCAGAACCCAAAAAACGAAGAAAATAGGGGAAAATCGATAAACAATGTGCAAAGAAACCTCACTTGTGTTCTTTTGATCACAATATATGATAAATCGATGATAGAACCAGAAGCGACAATGACAGCGGTAGATAGTTCGAAGTTGTTGTGGGAGAGACGACAATGACGATACTTCGTCAATGGCAGTCGTCGATAGTTCGAAAATAAAAGCAAATGGGAGAGAATAACCTACAATATACTTTCTCGGGACCAACTTCCGTTTGATAGGATTGCCAGAATCTTCTGAATATCTTCCAAAGTGACAATTTCTTTTTTCAATAACCGTACATCCAATTAAAAGAAATTTATTTTAAATTAATTATACAAACTGAACAATCCACCTCCTATAATTAAGCAACTCCTATTTATTTTATCTTTTTATTCTACTTAAAATTAGCTAAGGGCCTAGTTAGTATCTAATAAACCAAAAGTGCCCTAATGGCTAAATATTATCTTCCTTACTTAGGTTCCAAAACCGAAGTTGAATTTAATTGATTTTACAATTGGACCAAAAATCAAAATTTATTTAATAACGCACTTCTAATTTATTCAATCACCCAAACTAATCCAACATTAGGAGCAAAATATTTCAAAATTGGGTTTAATATTTTTATTTTAATCATTATACAGTTGGACCAAAAATGGAAATTGATGATTAAATATTTAAAGCTAATATCCTAAACAACAAGTAGGGGTGTAAATGGGATGGAGATTTTCCAAAATTTGTGGGTATTACGCGTCATGGGGATTGTAATGCCCGAAAATTTTATCTTAGATGAATTTCAAATTAACCGGACTTTGACCGTCTTCCGAGTTTTAATGTCGAGTTAGTTAGAAGTGAATAACATAATAAAAGATAATAAATGAGTTTTTGTGTATTCATGTTATGTGTTTCATTTATGCAATGATGTGTGTATTCTATTATCAGGGCCGGCCAATGGATTGTGGAGGTCCTGTTTGAAGTATTTAATTATTATTATTAATGTTAACTAAAATTATAATTTTAAAATTAATAATAAATGGAGCTTTTACAAAACATTATACGTATATCAAAACACCATATTAATCATGTTTTTCATAAAGTGATAACTAAGAAATAAATTGATATGTTATATCTATTATTGTCGTGAATTATTTGTTCGTAAAACTTTAAAATTGGTAATTTTATAGTTTGAAAGTTATTTTATCGGAAAAAATTATTCCTATAATATACAACAAAAATAAAAAAAATTCTATAAAAAAAAAGTTCACAAACCTAAAAAATCTTAAACTAACTAGCAATACATTTTTTTGAAAAGAAATATCCTATAGTGCTTAAAAAAAACTGTCTTGAAAAAACTTAGTGAAATCAAATAAAATTTTCAAATACGTATACCATATTAATTGTAGTTTTGATGAAGTGATATCTAAAAAATAAATTTTATATATATTTGTACTTGTAATAAAGCATCAATTTATAAACTAAATTGTTATGTTTATAAATTTTATTTTAGATTTTTTTCACAAAAATATAAGCAAGTTATTATGTAGTGAAAAAAAATATGGACACATCCAAAGAGAAAAAGACAACACAAGCAACACTTTATTTTGAAAAAATTTGTCAAGGGAAGGCCTCGAATTTAGGGCCTTAAAATCAAAAAAACAATTTTGACTCTTTTGAGACCCACTCAATCAGTGGGATAAGGAAGCTTTATGCTTATTTATCACATACTCACGTGTGTGTGTATATATATATATATATAGGTTCAAGTGAGGAGAATCCTTGTGGATAGGAATTAAGAGAGCTGTGGTGGTGCCACGTGACATGTCACGTCACCGTTTTTTTTTCTGAATAAAAAAGTGACGTTGCTTGCCACGTGGCACCACCACAAAATGAACACTTACTAATAAAAATATGACCTATAACAAAAAAATGAACAATCATTACTAAAATTATGAACATTGACTCTGAAAAATATGAACACTTACTCTGAAAAATATGAACACTGTAATTGTAAAAAAATGAACACACTTGTAAAATAATGAACATCATATTTTTTTTACACGATTTGAAACAAAAAGAAAATTTTTACAAAAATACAAAAATGAAGATTTAGTGTGAAAATATGAACAATTAGTGCCCGTTTGGTTGGAGCGGTGGAATGGAAATAGAATGGAATCGGATAAGGGTTAGGAAAGGAAATGGAAATGATGGGATTACTTTAATGTGTAAAAAGACCTCTAACCAAACATATTTTTTGATTGATTCGGAATCATTCCGTTATCAGGAATGATTCCTAGGGCTTCCAAACGGGCCCTAAGTGTTGGGAAAAAATGAACAGTTATTAATAAATATGAACAATGACTTTTTAAAAAATGAACACTTACTTTAAAAACCATGTACACTTACTTTAAAAACCATGAACACATAGTTGTAAGACCAATGAACACATACTTGTAAAAATCTGAAAAACATTTTTTTTAACAACCATGAACACCATATTTTTATGAGAAAATTGGTGTAGAAGGACCCTTTTTGTATCCATGATACAAAATAGGCCCCTCTATTTTTCTTCCAGAAAATAAAGCTAAAAGAAATTATAAAGCATGGTTAATAAGGTAGTTAGTTAAGGGCAAATTAGTAATGTAGCATAATAACTGCCTAAAATTTAAAGATAATTAAATTTAAAAAAAGGCAACTGCGTGATACGGATCTGACGTTCCTTCTTCTCTCCTAATCATTTCATCCAAAAAGGAAGCGTCATTCTACAGCTCCATAGTATCGTGCGATTCTGCAACTGCAACCTCCATCTTCAAATCTTCAACTTCGACCTTCTTCAACATCTTCGCTGATCTATTCTTTGTTTAACGACAATCAATCCTTGTAAGTATTCCAAATTCTCTCAATAATATACCATTTTAATGGCTTCGATTTTCGTTCAAATCGAAAACAATTGATGAACGTTTTCCCTAAAATCCATACTCAAAACCGCCATTGTTGATCTGTAACTACATGGCCTTAATTTTGAAATTATCCATTTCTGTGAAATTTATGTATTCGAATCAACAGTGATGAAAGATGATGTACATAATTTTAAGCAGATACATAAAAATCAACGCCACATAAATTTAACAACTACATAATATTAGCAGATACATAAATTATGTTCGTCACCTTCGTCATTACTGACACATAAATTTAACAACTACATAATATTAGCAGATACAAAAATTATGTTCGTCACCTTCATCATTACTGACACTCAGCACATAAAAATCAACGCCACATAAATTTAACAACTACATAATATTTAGCAGATACATAAATTATGTTCGTCACCTTCGTCATTATTGACACATAAATTTAACAACTACATAATATTAGCAGATACAAAAATTATGTTCGTCACCTTCATCATTACTGACACTCAGCACATAAAAATCAACGCCACATAAATTTAACAACTACATAATATTTAGCAGATACATAAATTATGTTCGTCACCTTCGTCATTACTGACACATAAATTTAACAACTACATAATATTAGCAGATACATAAATTATGTTCGTCACCTTCATCATTACTGAGATACATAATTTATGTATCTGCTAATATTATGTAGTTGTTAAATTTATGTAGGGGATCACGTTTATAAGGAAAGTATATTTGATATCCTAACAACATCCTAATTTGTAGGGGACCACGTTTACAAGGAAAGTATATTTGATTTTCGTAACAATATCCTAATTTGTAGGGGACCACATTAAATAACCATATTTATTTAAAAAATTGTCACATCATATTTTTATTTAAAAATTTGATATATAGAAGAAATATATGTAGGAGACCACGTTTAACAACTTCCTGATTCTTGTATCACGTTTAAAGGAATGTATATTTCCTTTCCTAACAACTTCCTAATTTGTAGGAGACCACAATAAATAACCTTATTTAATTAAAATTGCCACATCAACTTTTTTAATTTCCATCAGGGGTATGCATTTAGTTAGGAATTAATCTTTATTAGAAAATTAATTGGGGCCTACTTTATCTACATTATTGCAAAATGGCCTATTTAATACACAGTAATACATAAATGGCCTACTTACCCTTTTAACTCTATTTTTATTACTAATTGTTCATTTTTGTGGTGGTGACATGTGACATGCCACGTCACTTTTTTTTCGACAAAAAAACCCCGGTGACGTGACATGCCACGTGTCACCCCATCGTAGCTCTCCTCATTCCTATCCACAAGGGTGCTCCTCACCGGAACCGGCCTCTACACACACACATATATATATATATATATAGAGTATAGATCATATGAGAACAGACTTATTGTGTAATCATGAGAACAGATTCGTAATTATTATTAGTTTTGTTACGAAGATGCCATATCGTTTAATGTATTATTCGTAGTTATTGTTGGTTGAATGAATTATTCGTAGTTATTGTTGGTTGAATGATTATTCCTAATTATTATTAATTATGATATCTACTTTAAATCTCGACCCTTAATACTCATCATCCGACGGTCTAAGATTGTTCTCATGATTACACGATAAGTGTGTTCTCATGGGAACCACACCCTATATATATATATATATATATATATATCTTACAATTAATCACCAAACCGAGGCCCCTTCATTTGGAGGCCTTGCCCATGTGCTCACCTCACACATGTCCAACATATGTCCGGGGCCGGCCCTGTCTATTATAATTCTTCTAATATGTAGGTTGTTAGCTAACGGTTTTATCCGTCATTGTAGATCCCTTGTAGGTGTAGGAAGTTGCAAAGAGATCTGAAGCGGATGGTCAACCGGGTCCACGTACTCATATGGATGGGAATGAAGCGTCTTTTAGTTTCTACATGCACATTATTATGATATTTTTGTCTTATAAAGGTGTCGCATATTATATATTCATATCATTATATTTTATTGTTTTCAAATTGTTTTACTTACATTTGTGCCTTGTTGTAAGATCTAGTGAAATTGTTGTCAAATTATGGTAGACCCATTGTGAGGTCCTAACTAGTAGCGCCTTGAATTTTGAGAATTTTGGGTGTTATAGGGATGAAGATTTTAAACGGGTAAGGAGACGGGGAAAGAATTGATTCCCCACTTGGGGATGGGGACGGGGATGAAGATAGGAGTATCCGTCCCGCTCTTCAATCCGAACCCGCCGAGGAACCCGATAGAGAACCCCGTCGTAGATACATAAATAAACAAATGTTTTTTATATTAGACTTTTATTGTAGTTTTAAATTTAATTGAGAAATTGTTTCTAAATTAAAAAATTGATGATGGTTACTAAAATTTCAAACCATATACACTTTTGTATTTTGAAAAATGAGTTTTAAGTTTAAATATTTATTTGACAGATATTTGTGTAAACTGTGTGATAATGTTAAGCTATATCAACTTGGTTTTCGATCATATGAGGATAACACCCTTGTGAAATTTTTGAATACGTAAACGTCAAGTCACGATGATCAAATGGACGACACATGTTGTTTTTTTTACGTGTCTTGTGATTTGATGTGCAACCTAAATCATAAAACCGTAAAATTAAAATGATAAAATAATATAAAATTTTATCTTGAGATCATAATCTGAAATGTTAGTAAGATATATTTATTTTAGTTTACACTAGTTTGCAATACAACGAAGATCGATTCTAGTTGAACTAATGAAACCTTATATATACACAATATACACTAAATTTGTATCTTTTTAAAAAACAATGAAGTTTTCTTCTTCTTTTTTACTCAAGTTTTGTTTATATATTAAAACAAAATAATAATTTTGTAAATTTTGGCCTAATTTTACATTTATTATCCGAGATAATGTTTTTGTTTAACTTCTTAAAGTTAAACGGGGATGGGGATGAAGATGAAAAAATTTACGCATATGGAAAAAATTAAACCGGACGGAATTTTCCGATGGAGATAAATATCCAACAGGGATGAAGAATGAAACAATTTTCAATGCCCGACATAATGGAAATGAAGGAGATTATACTAAATGAGAATGGAGGTGGATAGGATACCCTCCGCTTCAAACCCGATTCGTTGACAAGGCTAACAATAAGAATAAATTAGGGGGAGTAGTAATGAGTAATGAGAGGAGAGATTTACTATGTGTGAGTTTTAGGACGTAGGGGGAGGTGGGTCCAAAGTCAAATGTGAAATTTGGAAAAATGGGTGTCGTTGCTTTGACTTTAAAACAAATTATTTCTGTTATGGAAGTAAAATAATAATAATTATTATTATTAAAGCAGCGTTACTGATCCATCATTCCAGCTAATAGTTCATCATTAGGTTTCTCTTAGTGTAAATAAAGGTGATATACTTAACTGCTGACTAATATATTAAAAAAAAAAATCTTTAAAATATGATATAACAAAATAATTGTCATCACTGTAAATCAAAGAGATTGTGTTACTTTTCATTGAATTTATATGGGAACCAAATATTTGTTTCTCAAGTATCAACATTGCTCATTAACATGTTTTTTTTTATATAAAATTAAATAAATAAATAAATAATGACGCATTAAGAAGAGATTTCTTTTCGACATATTAGAAATAAATGAGCGGCCTGGCTAACCGACACGTGTGCCATCATTTGCGGATATGCCCTAGAAACAAATAATAGCACCATGGTCTAAGGTCAATGTCCACCGACAGATTTGGCGTGCAATATTCTGGAAAATTGCATTGTGTGACCCATTTAAGCTACACATTTATAAATAACCAACTCTTTACTTATTTTTCACTTGTTTTCTATTCCGGTTAGTTAGAGTCATGGTCAACCAATTGTATGTTACACCATGTTACGAATTTCGACTGTACACGTAGCAAGCTTGGTACACAGGTCAAGTGAGCATCAACGCTCCGAATGAGTCAGCGTCGGGTGCATAATGATTATAATTATAAGAGCCAAACCTCGGGCGAGTGACTCTCGGGTTCAATTTGAACGTTGTGTAACAATTATAGTTACGACTTATTAACGTTGAACTCGAACGCTGCGAAGAAAATTCTATGAATATCACATCAAGTTTCAATGTCAAGAAACAAAATCTCTCCTTGATAGCCACCCATTTGACGATTGCAAATGTATAGCTTTCTTGTCTCCGAGTAATATTGCAATGTACTTAAATTTGTTAGTTATTTTATGAACGAAATTGTACTATGCCTCCATTGTGTATTAGCATAATATAAAATTATAGTTATTGAAATAAATTTTTATAATACCAGGTTGTTGAATATAGAAAGTGATCAAAAGTAGCCGTATAAATATACTCGAACGTAAAGTATTTAGTTGTTGCATGGATTTATGGCTATTTAAAATGTAAATATATGGCCACTAGTTTATAACCCGTGCCTTGCACGGGTATTTTTAAATAAATATTTTGAATTTTATAGATAACGGGTATTTTCAAATGAATATTTTGAATGTTGCGTATATTAATTATATGAATAAAATATAAATTAGGTTATAATTATGGTATTTGAGTAATTATATTTATATAGTTATACAACAATAACTGCTCCAATTATTTAAATTTATAATACGAAATACTTGAAAACGAAACAAATAATTAAAATTTTTATGATTTAGTAAATTAGTTTAAACCCTCAATGACTTTTCCTTAATAAGTGGAAAATTCTTTAATTGTTCATTGTTGATCAATCACAAACGAAAAACACCAAATTTGAAATATGCTACTTAAAAAAGCGAAATTCTAAAATTCAAATTTTACAAAGTGAAATTTTAAAAAATCATATCCAATAAAAATTGAGATTGTTGATAATATTCTTACCCTTAAAATAAATACTTTTAAAAGTTAGAACTTTAAAACTGAAAATCACCAATACAATCGTATTTTAAAAATTTTGAATTTTGTAAGAGTGAAATTTTAAGAAATTATATTAGATAAAAATTAAAATCGTTAGTGAATATTTATATCCTTGAAAATAGATAACTTTAGAAGCAAAAATCACCAAATATGAAATTCGTAACTTATAAATATTAAAATTATAAAATTCAAATTTATAAAAGTGAATTTTTTTTATACAAAATCACCAAATCTTAGGTTTTATTGTTAGTGAAATTTTAAATTCCAATTTATTAGAGTAAAATTTAAAAAAATCTCAAATCTTAGTTTTTATTAAAAACTTGTAGGATAATCACTCTTGTTTTTTTGATTAACAAAAAAAATTTAAGTTTTTTTTTCAAAATTGGCATATCTTTTATACGTTGGAAGCTTAAATAGATTTTTTTTTTTAAAAAAAAACATTGAATTGATTTAAATTTAAATTTTAGAGAATGAAATTTTAGTAATATCTTGAAAATTGACCAATCCGAAAATCACAAAGTCTGAACTATATTACTTTTAAAAAACGAAAATTTAAAATCCGAATTTTATAAGAGTGAAAATTTCAAAAATCATATCGGATAGAAATCGAGATTATTATTGAATATATATGCCCTTAAAATTAGATAATTTTTAAAAGTAGATTGAGAAATCACCAAATTTGTATTACGTAACTTTCAAAATTCAAAATTTCAAAATTCTAGTTTTTTAATAGTGAAAATTTAAAAAATTATATTAGATAAAGACGAACGTTTAACTTAAACTATCAGATGAAATATCAAGTAAGAAAACATTTAATAAAAAATTAAAATTACTATGCACAAATAAGTAAACCTGGTTGTATGTGATATTTTGAAAAAAAAAAGAAAAAGAAAATAAAGATGAACGTTTGATTTACGTGAGAACATATTAGTAAAAAAAATTAAATGGCAACGACCTACGGAAGGATCCTACAAACTTAATTTTGATGCAGCACAGAATTCACCAAATAAGTATGCCTTTGGTTTTATCATTCGGGACCACCACGCGATCCCTTTGGCAGTAGGAAGTGGCATGTGTAATGCCAACTCAGTATTGGAAGCAGAAGCAGTTGCTTTGCGGTTTGGCCTTCAAAAGGCTAAGGAGTGTGGAGTCACTTCTATTGAGATTGAAGGAGACAACCTAATGCTTATCAATTCGATTAATCGAATCTGGAAGCCGCCATGGGAACTTGATATGATGATCAACGACATTTCAATCATTAGGGCTTATTTCCAATACTCCACCGCACATCATATTTTCAGGGAGATTAACACGGTCGCGGACAAGATTGCGTCACACGGATATCATGGAGAGATGGAAGCGGATGTAATCCCAGAAGATGTTCAAGACCTCATCCGAAAGGATGCTTTAGGACGATCGGTTTCTCGAAATTGATCCTTCTAAGTTTTTTACCTTGTATCAAAAAAAAAAAAAATATTAGTAAAAAAAATAAATACGGAACAACATATTCTGTAATTGATAAAGGAAGAAACGCAATTGATCGAATTTGAAAAACAAAAATAATCACATTTGTGAATAAGATCGAATGACATTTTAATCGGAAGATTACCTTGAATAATGGAACAAATTTCTAGCTTGAAGAACCATGGGAGATAGGAGATTGATGAACAAATGAACTATGATGTTTGATATATATAGTGAAATTTGAAGATATTAACTTGTTAGAGAAGATTTATCTAAAAAGATTGTGTGAGAAGTTTTTAAGTTAAAAAAATATGACCAAATGAGTTGGGAACCGATTTGATGACTTATTGTAACACCCCGAATCCGCGGGACTCGGGATGTCACATTGGGCTAGGATCTCACAATGGATCCTGACCCTAGCCTGACAACAAGTTCACTGGACCTTACAACATGGCACTGACAGATATAAAACAAATACATAGAATAGTATAAACTGTACGACCCAAAGTAAACAACAACATAGCCGAGTATATAAAACGACATCCTCACATAGGAGGTACAAAAGATCATCCTCACGCAGGAGGGGAGACACAACAACCCCAAACCAACCACCTAATGTACGAGAGTCCTCGGCCTGTCACCCTGCCAGATCACCCAATAGCGCCTAACCTGTAAACATCTACAACACGGTATGAAACCGTTAGCTAACCATACATATATGAGGTAATGCATAAGCACAAGCACAATCATGAAAGATAAACACGTCAGCATGCTATCACACATTTACCCATTTATTATCTTTATATAATGACCATTCACTCAAAAACCGTATATATATAGATAGATGAAAGTATGTGACACGAGGACCGATACATCCCCGCCTCTGAGTACAATGTCCAGCTGTACGAGTATCGGTCACACAATCCGTGTACCCTATGGGAGTGGATTGCGCCCTTCCTGTAAACCAGTCTGGCCTGAAAACAGAGAACCTCCCAGACTCCACGGCGGGATGAAAGGAAAAGGTTATCACAGCCACGCAGTGGGGCAGTCAATAGAACATAGGTCGATAAAAACGACAACTCATGCTATCATAGCAAACATATAAAGCACACACCACTCATGCAAACACCCAATATAGGGATGGTAGCTAAGTAAGTCCTACGGACTTACCTCAACCTCGTACAAAATCAACCACGATCACCTCTACACTGGAGGGACAACACGGCCTATAAAAAAGGCATAAAGAGATATATCAACCTCTATTCATCAAAGGGGTCACACCTAGACCCAAAGGGATCCATAAGGATCATACTCAATCTATGAGCCTCACAACCAACTAAACCTCAATATCTCAACATAGCTCACAATTCCTCAAATCTCAAGGTAGTATCTAATCAACATTCCTCAATCTCAATTTTAATCCTAATTTAATTAATTAACCTTTAATTAATTAATTAGATTTCGCCAGAATAACGTTTTGCCCGCAGGCAATTTCTAAACCCCCTGTCATCAGATTTCATCAAACAAGAACCCATAATCACCAGAATAATATAACGACCATAATGGAATTTCTAATTGTCCTATTTGACAAGCCTAAAGTCAATTTAGGCCAAATCGCAGTACGGAAAACGAATAAATTCATAACTTATTCGTTACTAACCCGATTGACGATCTGAAAGAAGATTCGGAATCACAACGACGCAGGCTACGCATGGACAACATCAAATTCATCGGAATCTAAGCGACGGAACCGTCCTGGTGACATATATACTCGACCAGCCCTCCATATACTCGGAAATGCAGAAACTCGGTACCGTTATGAAGAGAATGAAGAGAGGAATCCAGAAACTCAAACGGAATTGAAATCGGATTAGAAACGGAGAGTAGATCTGAGTTTGAAGGTTGAGAGAAATCAGAGCTTTTACGAGAAAACGTGAAAGGAAATGAATTAATAAAGGATTTTCCGCTATTTATAGTGAAGACGATAATTATCCTTTAGTAAAATCGATAATTATCCTTTAACCGATTCAAAGGCGGGTCGAACCTCTTTCTCCAAACTTCTCGAGATTGGAACATTAAATCTGGAATATTGTAGGGATAATTATTCCACAACTGCCTCGAAAAACGTGTATTCCTAAGCCGTCTTTCTTAGCCGTTAAGAAACGAAATAGCGACTCTTTTGGCCGTTTTGCCTCTCCATGTTATTTCATATCTAGGACATATCCGATGTCCTGATCATTTCTCTCAACTACATTTTTATTAATTGGAGCTCCCAAATGCTCCAAATAACACCGGAGGGTAAAAATAATTACCCGGGAGAAAAAGTAAAAATTTCCCCAAACGTCCAAAATTACGCCAGGAACATAACGGTGGGACTCTTACTCATCACTTGCGAAGTCTTCGCGAGTTATATGTTAATTACTATCAACGATTAAGTTAATCAACATTAATTAGAATTCGAAATCCTAGCTATTACATCACACACCCCTTAAAAAAAAGTTTCGTCCCGAAACTTGAACAATTCCCAAATCCTCTCGGACCCATACGCCGAGGTATAACTCTCACTCTTTCTATCGGAGGTATCACATCTCCGTTCAAAAGATCACAACCTATAACAATCTATAACCTCAAGTATAAACATGGAGGAATCATCATCTCCAGAAAACAGGGCCATAACGCTACCCAAAGGCGTAGAGGAATCACATCTCTCGCCATACCACATCACAAGGCATAGAGGAAGCACATCTCTAGTCAAAACATATCACAGGCATAGAGGAAATACATCTCTAGCCAACCCATAAACATATATATCGCATGGAGGAATCACATCTCCACTGAACTATGTCCATCAAGGTAGCATGGAGGAAAGAACCATCTCCAACTGAATCCTAATCCCACTCAAATAGTATGAAGGAAAGAACCATCTCCATCTATAAATATAATCATACTCGTGTAGCGTGAAGGAAGTAATCATCTCCAGCTATAGCATACATCACGCTAGCAAATCAAGATCTACTAAGATCATAAATCACATCACAACTAGCATGGAATAACACATCAAGGCATATAAGCACATAAGCACAACATTCATCAAGATAGCACTAAGATCTACTCGTGCTCCCACAAATGGGTCTGTCCCAACATATACTCTAGATAGTTCCTCAGGACACTATCCTCAGTCTCTCACATAGCCTCTTCAGGTCTTCATCTCGACCATCATATCCTCAATATGGGCATGTCTTTCAAATGCAAGCGTTTCATATCTTATTCCCAGAATGTAATCAGATGCTCAACAACGATGTGGTTCAACTTAACCACTAGATCATTATAACTCACAAAGTGTTTCCAACCTGGTATATACTTGCTCAGTTGAGACAGGAACACTGGGTGAACATCCACCAACTTCAGAGTGAAAGCTAAACATCATGTTGCCTTCACAAAACTGATCAAGAACTCAAGTTACCGACATATTGGAAACTCAGTTCCCCTTTCCATAATACACAACTAACGTCTCACAACTGAGATACCTCCAGCCGGACATGAACTTTTGCTTGAACTTTAGAGGTTAACGCCTCTTGTCTACATATAATATCCGGTGACTCTGTACATCCAGCATTCTTCCTTCAATCAACGTTACTTGAACTATAAAATCTTGAGTCTAGTCAGGTGTTATTCCACTCTACTGCTAGATCACTTCTAGCATAAGGATATATGACATCTATGTCTATATATTGACTCATAGGGTCATCCCAAAAAGATGCACGTCCTTCATTGTTATATAATAAACTCATTAATGGAAGGTAATATAACCCTCCACGTTTCCCATTCAACTTACAACTTATAATAGATCTTTAAGATCTAGATGACCCTCTCTAACTAAGCATTTGTCAAGGGGTGAAGTGTAGTCATGAGGTACATACTTGTCCCCAAAGCAGTCTGAATCTGCTGCCCACAATCTCAAAGTAAAAATATCCATCTCGATCAGAAATGATCATTCTCGGTATACCATGGAGTCTCACTATCTGTCTAGTGTACTCCTCAGCCAATTCATTCACTAGCCACGTCCTTCTGATAGAAATGAAAGTGCCGGTTTCATTAATTTGTTACCAACAATCCAGATAACATAAATCTTCTACTGGGTCACAATCCCATAAAAAAGTCCATAGAGATGTCTTCCCAAATTCTACTACTGCACTGGTAGTGGGTGGGGCTTATCTCTGGATCGGAAATACTCTATCTGTACCTGCTAACAGGTCACACACTATATCATAAATCTGGTTATATCGGCTTCATACAATATAATCGTCTCATCTTGTGGTACATCTTACTCGTACATGAAT
Source organism: Fagopyrum homotropicum (assembly GCA_033239125.1). Taxonomy (NCBI): domain Eukaryota; kingdom Viridiplantae; phylum Streptophyta; class Magnoliopsida; order Caryophyllales; family Polygonaceae; genus Fagopyrum; species Fagopyrum homotropicum. The sequence goes on along the minus strand of BSWB01000005.1, from coordinate 82,572,980 downwards.
GTACTGAATAAGGCGTACAGTGGGTATACCATAATATTCTATGTCTCCATCTGCATCAGCAGGTACACAAAAGTGGTCATGACTCTTCATCAGTCCATCTACTCCCATGGAGAACTATGGTGCCTCAGTACGAGACATCCTTTCTCTAAACCTTGTCAAGGCCGGGCAAGTCTCCTGCTTCTGTTGGACCTCATCTAACAAACCAGTTAGAACCTCTTAGGTATAACTGGGTATCCTCATCAAGGAACTAATTGTCCAACTCTAGCCAAGCTAGATCTCTCTTAAGCTGAGGCTGAATTATCAGTCTCACAATCATCTTCTCTTGGAGCGTCTTTCCAGTCAAGGTATCGGCGACAACGTTCAACTTCTCTGAATGATATGGAATCTTCAAGTCAAAGTCTTGATCAACTTAAGCTCTTAACACTGGCGGTTATTCAACCCTTGTTGCATAAAATATACTTCAGATTTCTATGATCTAAGGAAATCCGACATGAAAGATCACACCGGTACGGTCTTCAAAACTTAAAGGCTTGAACTACCACTACTAACTCTAAATCATGAGTCAGGTAGTTCTCATCATACGTTCTCAGTTGTAAACACACATATCAATAACCCTACTCCTCTATAGTAATACACATCTTGGACTTAGCTGGGATGTATCACCGTAAATCACGGGATCCCAAAAATCTTCTCACTAAAATAGAATGGAAGCAAAGGTCAAATACCTCCTCAACTCTTCAGAACTTAGGCACACTGCTTTCATCACGTAGTTATGGTGGTCTTATCAAAAGACTCACAAATGAATACGTAATCATATAAAATCCTTCGTCAAAGCATTGGTAGCAATCGGTTGAGCAGAGAAAACTACGTATTCCTTAATGTTCATCAGTATCTCCCATGTTACAACATACTTAATTATCGCCTGGTCAACCATGATCCCACTGGCGGAGACAACATGGCCTAAAAAGGCTACCACTGGCATCTCAACTTACACTTAGAGAGAGTAGCATACAACTCTCTATCTCTCGAAATCTACAGAACGGTCCTCAGACGATCGGTCTACTATTCTCTGCTATGAGAGTATACCGGCATGTTATCAATGAAGTCCACCACCAACTAATCAAGGAAGTCGATGAAGATATTGTTCATCAACTCCATAAAAACTACTAAAACATTCGTCAACCCAAATGACATCACTACAAACTCGTAGTGTGCATAACGGGTATGGGATGTTATCTCATACACATGTTGCTCTCTCATCCATGACTAGGGATATCTTGAGCACAAAGGAATCCTGAAAACACAATTGCTTCTTGAAGCTAACTCATCAGGTCGTCAATACGGAACATAGAACCTACTAGGGTAAAAGAAGCCCGTTTCAGCCAACTTTTCAAGTTATCAGTACAATATCTCAACAAGCACTGTATAGCGTGGCTTTCCCATTCAATCTTGTATCATACTTCAACTTGATAACAATGTCCACACTCCGCTGAGGTGGCAGCTAGACGGTTCAGTAACACGTCTATAAACTCATAAACAACTGGAATACCTTCCAATGTTGGACTATCTCACTCCTTCATGGTATAACACTAGAATGCATCACATCCCTATGCTATCAGCTCGCTGCGCGTACAGTCCTGATGACAAACCCGTCTCTTCAAAGGTCTTAACCTCAGAAGACCTCTATTTAACTCAACTCAATAAAGACTATAATAGTCTTACTATTAAAAGCTAACACCACATGATATCTATTCATCCAAACCATACACATAATGACTTCCTCATGCACCTACGACATGACAAAGAAGTCTGCAACCATACACGAGTCCCTGAAATAAGGGAACAAACATGCATCTCACGGGTATCTCAGACCCAAAAAGGTAATCCTATAAAGGAAAATCCACCTTCTACTATATACCAAAAGTCAACCATTAACGCATGCATCGAAAGACATGACGTGCATAGCACTCACAACAAGCAAAACTCCACCAGGTAAACCATTAACGAGAATGGTACCTATAACAACTAACACTCGTAGCTCCTCTACATATCATCACTCAATGTCAGATCCATGCTCCTCAAGTATCACTGAGGTCATTACTATAGCCGCCACTTCGAGTCTTTCTGCACCGGAAAGAGGAAGGTCTTGCTGGGAAGAAACACCACCGTGTTGACAAAAAGGGCCAGATGACCTAACTCACCACAAGTGAAACAAGCTATCAGTGCCGAAGGGCACACAAAACGCAAATGATCAGGATAGCCACAACTAAAACATAATCATCCCATCCTTGCAACCTGTGCAACTGAAGGGTAACTCGACCTTCGTCGTCCACCTGGACTGATCTCACTCTTGAAGGGAACCTGTAAAGGCAATGCCTTGTCCTGTCGACAAAACTTCGCTCTATGCCCTGCTTTACCACACGTAAAACATATGATGGGAGCCTTTGGGCACACAGCTCGCCGGTGTCCCAACTTCCACGCAATTAAAACACTATAGTTCCTTGCCAGTCATCTTCATGGCCAAAGGATTACTAGATTGTCCTGATATCGGACTTGGTTCCCCATTCATCATCTTTGCTTCTCCAGTAACTGATTCAGTCCATTGCTTCTTTCCGGATCCAGAAGCTTCAGTTGATCTCACAATTGTTGGTAAATCTGGTGTCGATCTACCCGCTATCACCGCTTCATATACTTGTTACATATATTCTTGAAACTCGGATCTACTCATGGAGACACGGTCAGCCTCTTCAAACTCGTTCTCTGCCATAGGCGAAACAACAGCGGAAACTGGTCCCTAACTTATCACCACTGGATGAAGAGGGGGGTGTACCCCTACCTCATCCCACTACAGATACTACTCTAGTCTGAGTCATCTGTAGGATATATGCACCTAATCTTATAAGGCTATATATATGCCATAGGTATCGATATGTATATAATAAATCCACATAATCCATAGTACACACAGATATATATACATATCTACGCTGCAGAGATCCATGGCAGAGGTGACGACTTCTCGTACATTCTATCCCAAAACCACACTTAAAACCAAAACCTTTGAAAACATCAGATCCCATGTGGGCTCTGTTTATTTTACCTATCAAACCTCATTGTAGGTAGCAAGTGCCATTGTTGTCAACCTGGGCTCTGATACCAACTCTGTAACACCCCGAATCCGCGGGACTCGGGATGTCACATTGGGCTAGGATCTCACAATGGATCCTGACCCTAGCCTGACAACAAGTTCACTGGACCTTACAACATGGCACTGACAGATATAAAACAAATACATAGAATAGTATAAACTGTACGACCCAAAGTAAACAACAACATAGCCGAGTATATAAAACGACATCCTCACATAGGAGGTACAAAAGATCATCCTCACGCAGGAGGGGAGACACAACAACCCCAAACCAACCACCTAATGTACGAGAGTCCTCGGCCTGTCACCCTGCCAGATCACCCAATAGCGCCTAACCTGTAAACATCTACAACACGGTATGAAACCGTTAGCTAACCATACATATATGAGGTAATGCATAAGCACAAGCACAATCATGAAAGATAAACACGTCAGCATGCTATCACACATTTACCCATTTATTATCTTTATATAATGACCATTCACTCAAAAACCGTATATATATAGATAGATGAAAGTATGTGACACGAGGACCGATACATCCCCGCCTCTGAGTACAATGTCCAGCTGTACGAGTATCGGTCACACAATCCGTGTACCCTATGGGAGTGGATTGCGCCCTTCCTGTAAACCAGTCTGGCCTGAAAACAGAGAACCTCCCAGACTCCACGGCGGGATGAAAGGAAAAGGTTATCACAGCCACGCAGTGGGGCAGTCAATAGAACATAGGTCGATAAAAACGACAACTCATGCTATCATAGCAAACATATAAAGCACACACCACTCATGCAAACACCCAATATAGGGATGGTAGCTAAGTAAGTCCTACGGACTTACCTCAACCTCGTACAAAATCAACCACGATCACCTCTACACTGGAGGGACAACACGGCCTATAAAAAAGGCATAAAGAGATATATCAACCTCTATTCATCAAAGGGGTCACACCTAGACCCAAAGGGATCCATAAGGATCATACTCAATCTATGAGCCTCACAACCAACTAAACCTCAATATCTCAACATAGCTCACAATTCCTCAAATCTCAAGGTAGTATCTAATCAACATTCCTCAATCTCAATTTTAATCCTAATTTAATTAATTAACCTTTAATTAATTAATTAGATTTCGCCAGAATAACGTTTTGCCCGCAGGCAATTTCTAAACCCCCTGTCATCAGATTTCATCAAACAAGAACCCATAATCACCAGAATAATATAACGACCATAATGGAATTTCTAATTGTCCTATTTGACAAGCCTAAAGTCAATTTAGGCCAAATCGCAGTACGGAAAACGAATAAATTCATAACTTATTCGTTACTAACCCGATTGACGATCTGAAAGAAGATTCGGAATCACAACGACGCAGGCTACGCATGGACAACATCAAATTCATCGGAATCTAAGCGACGGAACCGTCCTGGTGACATATATACTCGACCAGCCCTCCATATACTCGGAAATGCAGAAACTCGGTACCGTTATGAAGAGAATGAAGAGAGGAATCCAGAAACTCAAACGGAATTGAAATCGGATTAGAAACGGAGAGTAGATCTGAGTTTGAAGGTTGAGAGAAATCAGAGCTTTTACGAGAAAACGTGAAAGGAAATGAATTAATAAAGGATTTTCCGCTATTTATAGTGAAGACGATAATTATCCTTTAGTAAAATCGATAATTATCCTTTAACCGATTCAAAGGCGGGTCGAACCTCTTTCTCCAAACTTCTCGAGATTGGAACATTAAATCTGGAATATTGTAGGGATAATTATTCCACAACTGCCTCGAAAAACGTGTATTCCTAAGCCGTCTTTCTTAGCCGTTAAGAAACGAAATAGCGACTCTTTTGGCCGTTTTGCCTCTCCATGTTATTTCATATCTAGGACATATCCGATGTCCTGATCATTTCTCTCAACTGCATTTTTATTAATTGGAGCTCCCAAATGCTCCAAATAACACCGGAGGGTAAAAATAATTACCCGGGAGAAAAAGTAAAAATTTCCCCAAACGTCCAAAATTACGCCAGGAACATAACGGTGGGACTCTTACTCATCACTTGCGAAGTCTTCGCGAGTTATATGTTAATTACTATCAACGATTAAGTTAATCAAAATTAATTAGAATTCGAAATCCTAGCTATTACACTTATATGGGAAGCTTGATACGAGATCTTGCTAGATAGAATTTTTAGAAAAAAAAAAAGTTTTAGTAATATAGATTTTTCTCTTAGGATTGTTAATTTATTTTTAAAACTTATTAATTTAGTAATTAATTGGTTAACAAAATATATTTTTTTATTTTCTATGAAATTTCATATATACCTCACTACAGTTCAACACTTGTACGTTAATGAAAAAAATAAATCGAATATGTTATTACTTTAAAATAAGTTTCAAACCAATTTTCCTTAAAAGATACAAAAACTTATAAATAGACTTATGAATAGTGGTAATTGTTTAAAAAAAATGGTGGTTGATCGATATGTTAGGATTGTTAATTTATTTTTAAAACTTATTGATTTAGTAATTATTTGATTAACATAATCTTTTTTATTTTGAAAACTTATCAAAAAAGATTTAGAGTTTACGTAAAATCTTGTAATTATTTTAAAATTTACTATTTTAAAAATTACTAAATTAGCAGTTAGTTAGTAACAAAAAAATCCGTATTTTGAAAAAATGTGGGCTAAGATTAAATTTTAATTGTTTCAAATATATTTTTTATTATTAAATATTAATGGCAATTTAGTAAATATTTTACACAAAAGCTGATGTGGCATACCTCGTTGCTTGACATGCGGCATTAGCGTCCTTTGTTTTAGTAAGTTATATAGATTCTTTTGTTGAATTAGGGTCTATCCGATTATATATTCGATTTCGGATTTAAAAAAAACAACAACATGTAGTGAGTGTAGATCCATCATGGCTCTTTGTTTGGAGATTGGATTGGATCAACTTGCTCCCGCGACGAGCCATCCTCTCTTGTATGTCCAATTGATGCCCCATTCCCATGCCATTATCATGCAAGACATCCTCAAAGAATTCTAGAAATTCACGTGAGGCCTCAGGATATTCTTCGGTATTGAGAGTTATTTCTAAGTGAACTAGAATTGCTATTTGTAAATAGCAACCCAAATGAAAAGACAATAACTAAGTAAATGCAACAATGAAATGGAATTGAGTAATAGTAAATTGACAAGCAACTACAAATAACATTAAATTGAGATTCAAAAATACAAAGATCAGTAAATTAATGAATCTCGCTGCATGAAGCTTGCTCAGAGGCACTCACTAACTAATTAATCACGATTAACATTAAGGGCCCGTTTGGTTCTAAGTCCGAAAACGAAAACGGAATGGAAACGAATTTAGTCCATATGTATATCCTTATTCATGAAATTCTATGGAATCATTCATTGGGTTTACATACAAAATGCACTTGCCTCCCCATATTTTATTACCCTATAGGGTATCAAAAGTAATCAAATTCAACTCCAATTACTTCAAATCACAAGGAATGATTCCAAAAACTTTCATGAACAAGGGTATACGTATGGACTATATTCGTTTCCATTCCGTTTCCGATTCCGGAGTTCAAACCAAACGGGCCCTTAATGATAGCTACCTAGTTTATGGTTATCTAGAATTGTTAAATAGTTTTCACTTTTCAGGATTTAGAGTAAAGAACAACAATTAGTTCTATTTTGTGTTTAGCTATAGTACAGACTAAACAAGGGTAGCATCAAATGATAGCTACCTAGTTTTGTTTTGTGTTCAACAATGAGTTCTATTTGTTAATGGAAAATATGAGTTAAATAATCTAGAATATGTGATGAGACTTGAACCTTCAAGACTCGATATTGGGACTTTGATCTTTTGATTTGAGATCGAACAAGCGATAAATCTTTTGATTAGAGATTCAACTACCAATATATATAACTTTATTGATAATAATCCTTCAAAATGTAGTATGTGATCCTTATATAACTTACTGCCTGCCTAAAAGATAGAATAAATATAATTATAATTAAGGAAAAGATAATTAAGATAAACTATGGGCTTGAGCTGATCTAGCAATTAGGGTTGGGCTCTCATCATCCACCCGCCCTTGAGTGAAGGCTTGCCCACAAGCATTGGAAAATGGATGACGTGCTAAGAGATCCGCAGAATTCTCCGGTAGGCTCCTTAGAACCTTCCTCACTTTCTCCTCATTTGTGAAGATCTTTCCTAGTGAGTCCAGATTGTTCACGATTTCAGTGAAACTGGTGAACATTTCTTTGACTGTTTCATTTGGATTCATCTTGAATAGCTCGTATTGTCTGAGAAAGATGCTAATCTTTGTTTCCTTGACTTGACTTGTTCCTTCGTAAGTGACAACAAGCTTGTCCCATATTTCTTTAGCACTCTTGAATGATGAAATGCGGTTGAATTCATTTGCATCTAATCTATAGTAAAGTAGATTCATTGCTTTGTAATTCTTTGACACACTGTCCAAGTCAGCCTGTGTGAAGTTTGATTCCTTCTTTGGGACTTGGACGCCTTCAACCGTTGTCATTGGAACTTTAGGTCCATTTTGAGTAATGCTCCAAAGCTCCATATCTTGGTCAATAATGAACATCCGCATAAGTGCTATCCAATGGGAAAAGTTGTTGCCACAGAAGAGTGGTGGTCGGGATGAGGATCTTCCTTGAGCAAATCCACCATCACCTACAAGATTCATGATTAGTCTCAGTGATGGTTAAATCAATAAACGTGAGTCTAGCTCTGATACCAATTGAAGATCCGGTAGGTGAAATAAATAAGTTAAATGATACTCTAGAAGGGGGGTTGAATAGATTATGAGAACTTTTCGCAAACCAAATCTCAAGGCCTTGAAACTCCTTTCAAGGCCCTTGATGTCAATCTGTACTTCTTGTGAAACTTTGATTTCAAGGGCTTTGAAACTCCTTCCAAGGACCTTGACTTCTTGCTCATGCAAAACAAAGTTAGTCACATAAAGTATGTATGGTGCAGAATTGAAAAGATTGACACGAGGATATGTTTACGAAGTTCGGCTCTAAATAGCCTACTCTCCGTGTCAGGGTATATCCGTAGGATCTAACGATCTATTATCAGCTTCAAAGAGTCCTAGATACAAACTAGAAGAAATCCCCTTCTTCTCTCACTATAACCAATGCTACGATCTAGCACCAACTCTTAACCTAGCTATAATAGCCTAGTTACTTCGCAGAGTAACACACACTCTAGTATAACACTATTTAGATCTTCCAATGGAGCTCTAGTGTTTTCTCTCTCTAAGGGGATAAAGCTTTTGCGTGAATGAGAGAAAGAAAAACAACGAATGAAGATGATTAGGTTGCTTGAAGATGTAAAGATGTTTTCCTGTGTAAGCTTGTGTACTTGTCTTCTTCGACCATCATCTTCATTTATACTCTTCTATGGAAAGGTCTTCTAGCCGTTGTAGAGATGACCGTTTGAAGATGAATCTTCTTTTCTATGAAGATCGTTTCTTGTTTCCAGATAAGGTAGACATTGCAAGTCTTCAACTCTTGAGAACACGTCGAGTCCTTAACTCCTTGATCTTCTCGTGTAACACCCCGAATTCTTAGAACTCGGAGTATTACTGGTTAGGACCTCACAATGGGTCCCGTCCTCAGTTTGACAACAACATAACTGGGATCTTGCAACAAGACACAAATAAAGAAACCGAAATTTATAAAAACCATGTTTTTAGAGTAATGAATGCAACATTGTCTAGCAGCCTAAAGAACTTAAACAAAAGAAAAGAACAACTATCTTAACCAAAAGAAAGGAAAGACAAAAACAACCCCCAACCCCGCTCTAAGGAGTACGGAGACCCGGCTGACCACTACTTCCGGATCACTCAGCTGCTGATCTAACCTGCGATAAATCTAAAACAACAACAAGAAGAACCGTTAGCTAGTTATCTAAATATTAGCAGAATAATAGCAGCACAAACACACTCAGATAAACATAAACACTCATCATGCTTTCAAACAAGTCCATTTTATTATCTTGCTTTAATTTACTCGTTCACTCTAGTGATACTTATTTTGTGACACGAGGGATTCCCAAACCTCGCCTCCGCCCCCGTGTAACCATCAGGAATGGATCCGATGCATCTCACCTTGTACCTGCATGGTCTGGGTATAGAGAACCTCCCAGTCTCCTGTCAGAGCTGGGCAGTGATGTCACGGCCCGTTATACATACACTTGGGCCTTAAACGTAATAATAACAGTCGTCCTAGCAAGTTATTATTATTAAACACGCAAATAGCACACACAACTACTATCATTCAACTAACACTCAAAAACTGGCTAAGTAAGTCGCAAGGACTTACCTGAGTCAAAACACTCTAACACTCCCCAAATAGTCCGTACTCGTGATAACTCAAGCGCCTGTCAATGAAGGCATGTGTATCAAAATCACATCTCTATGTCCAACCTCATGCGAAGGAATTACGGAAAGAACGATTCTCATACGGTAAAAGACTGTTTTACCCTTAGTGTAGATAATTCTCCGGGTCACTTCTTGACCTCTAATATTTCTTTTAGCATTTGTTTTCCATAAAAAAAATGTTTCTCCTTGACAGTTCTTATAAGTTATAAGTTAACTCGGAACCATTCCCCAAAGAATAACACTCCTCCTCTTTTCAGATATCACTCTTCTACTTGTATATGTACGTATGTATATATATTCTAACCTTTTTCTCTCAACTCGTATAATTTCATGACTACTCGGTATCTATATATATAGTTACATACATTCATTTCTCGTTTCGTACGGATATATGTACTCTTTCGTGTATAACAGTATATATGTATATATATCCTATCTGTACCTATATATATATATATACACATCTACTATCCTTCCTTAACCAGTAATCTGCTTACTATGCTCATATATATATATATATATATATATATATATATATATACCTACTGATCTCTTTATATATATAATTATATACGTACTTAAACATTCCTACATTCCTTGCCTTCTACCCATTCTGCAGAGCCTGCCCAAAGTATCTATATCCACTCTCTTACGTGTACTGCTGCAAAATCAATTGTATCTAACTACACATTCACATCTACAGCTAAGGTATATCTCATTTTATATGAACTTGAAGTCTGTAGGGTAAAGGGGTACAAGTGCATCGAAATGTCAAAGCTGAGAACTCACCGGTGTGACTCGATCGATTGGCTGCAGGCTCGGGTCCTTGCGCTGTGGTCCGGTTGTACCGGATACCTTGTCACTTGAGAGGGCGGTGCCGATCCGGAAACTTGACTACGCAGGAAGGGAGGGTTAATGTCCTCGGCCTCGAACCAGAAGACGGGAAGGAAGGGAGACGTAAAGAAGAAGGAGATCGTGGTCTTACCGACCCGACTGGAGGCGGACGGCGGCGGTTGCGGCGTACTGGCGTGCCGGCGTGGTGCGAGACTGCAGCGGCTGATGGCGGCGAGCGACGGTGGCTCCGGTGGAAGACGAGGCGGAGCAGTGGTGTCGTCTCTTCCTGCAGAAGCGGAACGCTGAGGCACGCACAGAGGAGAAACGACGGAGGCAAGGTAGTGCACTTACCGGAGTTCCTGCGGTGGTCGGCGGACGGCGCACGGCTCGGCGGTGGTGGCAGGGCTCGGCGGTGGTGGCAGGAAGATCAGCAGTACGGTATTGTGAGAGAGGAATGAAGGCAGGAGCGGCGTTGTTCTTTTGTCCAGAAGAGAGACGAGAAGCGGTAGGGGTAGGGTAATTAGAGTAGGATTAGGTTAATTTTAATTAGGGTTAGGAATTAATTAAGTGGGCTGCTAATTGGGCTTTGTAGTGGCCCACCCCCGGTCCGCTATGTGATTATAAATACGGACACACAACTCGTTATTTGCGTGCGGAAAATTATAAAAATACGGAATTAAATTCCGTATTTTATAACTTATTATTTTTCTTATTTTAACGTACGTAAATTATTTCCGGTCAATTAATTTATCATTTTATGTGAATCTAGGTCACATAAAATGATAGAACTAAACTCTTTTTATTCTACTTATTTATTTATTTACGATTGTCGCGACGGACTTTGGAAAAAATTCAATTTACCGGAACTTAAACTTTTCGGTTATTACATCAGTGCTCCCTTAAAAGAAGTTTCGTCCCGAAACTTAGATTGTTTCCCTTACTCACACATTTCTTTCGGTATATTTTAGTTTTCTTAACATTTTCGTTTTCTACTAAGCAGCTACTCAGGCATCAAACAAACAAGTATCACAAAAAAAAGAATCACTCAAATCAATATAAAAACCTGAAAAGTCAAACAACACAACATCCGAGTACTAACTCATCAAACAGGAGTAACCTCTAACCCCGCAAAGAACTCGGGATAGTTACGTCTAATACTCTCCTCAGTCTCCCAAGTGGCCTCATCAACTCCTCTCCTAGACCACTGGATCCTCATCATAGGTATCTCCTTGGATCGCAGACGTCTGGTACTGCGTTCCAAGACAGCTACTGGGTACTCTACAAATGTATGGTCAGGCTCAACTGTCAGATCCTCATGACTGATGACGTGTCTCGGATCCGGAATGTACTCTCTCAACTGAGATACATGAAAGACCGGATGGACACTCTCTAGTCTCGGCGGTAGTGCTAGTCTGTAGGCCACCTCTCCAACTCTCTCCAAGATCTCAAAAGGTCCGACATATCGGGGACTCAGCTTCCCCTTAATGCCGAAACGCCTGACCCCTCTCGTAGGTGACACTCTCAGCCACACCTGTGCACCCACTCTAAACTCCAAAGGTCGACGCCTTTTGTCGGCGTAGGACTTCTGACGACTCTGAGCTGCTAACATCCGCTCTCGGACTAGGGAAATCCGAGCGATGTCATCCTGTATCTGATCTGGAGCTACTCCATCAACTCTGCTGGGCTCATCCCAACATAATGGTGTACGATATCTCCGCCCGTACAAAGCCTCATAAGGAGCCATCCCAATAGACACGTGCCAGCTATTGTTATATGAAAACTCTACCAATGGAAGATGATCTGGCCATACTTGTCCCCAATCTAGTACACACGCCCGAAGCATGTCCTCTAAGGTCTAAATGGTCCTCTCAGACTGTCCGTCTGTCTGTGGATGATAGGCTGTAGTGAAGTGGAGACTCGTCCCCAAAGCAGTATGTACCTGCTGCCAAAATCTCGAGGTAAAACGTCCATCTCTGTCAGAGACGATAGTCCTCGGTACTCCATGGAGTCTAACAATGTGTCTGGTGAACTCCTCAGCCAGACGACTCACCGGCCACATTTCCTTAATCGGAATGAAACGTGCGGTCTTCATCAGGCGGTCTACCACTACCCAAATAGCGTCAAATCCTCTGCTGAGTCTCAAACCTGTGACGAAATCCATAGATATATCCTCCCACTTCCACCGTGGTACTGGGAGTGGGTGGAGCTCTCCTCCAAACCTACGGTGCTCAATCTTGACCTGCTGGCAGGTCGTGCACTGAGCTACATACCGAGTCACATCGAGCTTCAGACCACCCCACCAGAAGGACCGTCTCACATCCTTGTACATCTTACTCGCTCCCGGATGTACTGAGTATGGGGTAGCATGAGCCTCACCTAGTATCCTCTGTCTCAACTCACTGTCTGACGGGACACAAACGCGGTCCTGACGTCTCATCACTCCATCTGCACCAATAGTAAACTGTGGGACCTCATCTCGAGACATCCTGTCTCGGATCCTGATCAAAGTAGGGCAAGTTTCCTGCTTCTGTCGGATCTCATCCAACAGATCAGGAAGTAACTCCATGGTAGACAACTGACCATCAGTATCGGGAAACTGAACCTCTATCTCCAACCAAGCCAAGTCCCTCTGCAACTGTGGCTGTACTGTCAACCGGGCTATCGCCCTCTCTCTAGGCGTCTTCCTGCTCAAAGCATCAGCTACTACATTCGCCTTTCCGGGGTGGTATAGGATCTCAAGGTCGAAGTCCTTGATCAACTTTAACCACCGCCTCTGGCGGTTATTCAACTCTCTTTGAGTGAATATGTACTTCAAACTCTTATGGTCTGTAAAGATCTGACATGTCGCCCCATAGAGATAGTGACACCAGATCTTAAGAGCATGGACTACTACAGCCAACTCTAGATCATGTGTGGGGTAGTTCTCCTCATACGTCTTCAACTGTCGAGACGCATAGGCTATGACCTTACCCCTCTGCATCAAAACACACCCCAAGCCCAGCTTGGATGCATCACTGTATACCACAAAGTCATCAATACCCTCAGGCTGTGCTAAAATCGGAGCGGACGTCAATCTCCTCTTCAGCTCCTCAAAGCTCTGCTGACACGGCTCAGACCAGACAAACCGAGTGGTCTTCCTCAGAAGACAAGTAAGTGGTCGGGCAATCAAAGAGAACCCTTCCACAAACCGGCGGTAGTAACCTGCTAAACCTAGAAAGCTGCGAACCTCCTTAACATTCTTAGGAGGTTTCCAAGAAGATACTGACTCGATCTTCGCCGGATCGACCTTAATACCCTCAGCAGTCACCACGTGACCTAAGAAAGCCACCTTTGACATCCAAAACTCACACTTGGATAGCTTAGCATATAGCTGGCTATCCTGTAGAATCTGCAGTACTGTCCTCAAGTATCCGGCATGCTCCTCTCGACTCCTAGAGTAGACTAGGATGTCGTCAATGAAGACCACTACAAACTGGTCTAAGAAGTCAATGAATATCCCATTCATCAACTCCATGAACACCGCTGGTGCATTAGTGAGCCCAAATGGCATCACTACGAACTCATAATGACCATACCTAGTCCGGAATGCCGTCTTAGATATGTCCTAATCTCTCACCCTCAACTGGTGGTAACCTGACCTCAAGTCTATCCTCGAGAACACAGACGCTCCATGCAACTGGTCCAACAGGTCATCTATGCGTGGCAGTGGGTACTTGTTCTTGATGGTCACCTTGTTCAGCTCTCTGTAGTCTATGCACAACCTCATCGATCCGTCCTTCTTCTTCACAAACAACACTGGTGCACCCCAAGGAGACACACTAGGGCGTATGAAACCCTTCTCTGCTAGCTCCTCTAACTGCTTGTTCAGCTCAAGCAGCTCTATAGGTGCCATACGGTACGGAGCCTTCGAGATAGGTCTCGTGCCCGGCTCCAAGTCAATGCTGAAATCAACGCTCCTCTGTGGGGGTAGTCCTGGCAGGTCGTCACTGAATACCTCTGCAAACTCGCATGCAACAGGTATCTCCTCTATAGTCAGGCTCTTGCTTTCCTTCATGGCATAACACTAGAAGGCTTCGCAACCCTGTGCTATCAGTCTCGCTGCTCTCACTGCACTGATAACTGTACCTGACTTTCCGAGGTCCCACCCTCGGAATATTACTCTATGGCCTTCCTCCGTGGCAACGGTCACTGTCCTCCTACCAATGTCTAAGACTGCTCCATGTCTCCTCATCCAATCTATCCCTAGAATGACATCCTCATGAGCTAAGGGCATGACTAGAAAATTGACTAGCCAGTCTCGATCTCCCATGCGAATAGGACATCCAAAGATCTCTCTAGTCCCTCTTACCTTATTCCCATCAGGTAAGCCTATCATAAAAGGTATCCCCTCTACAGTAGCTAAGGACAACTTATCTACGCATGCATAAGATATGAAGGAGTGTGTAGCACCCGTATCAAATAAAACTCGTACAGGTAAGTCATGAATCTGGATCGTACTTGTGGCAGTCGGTGCATCTGGCTGATCAGCATCTCTCAACTCAAACACTCGTGCCTGAGCTCCTCTAGTATCAGCCACACCACCACGTCCTCTGCCCCGACCTGATCCCTGCATAGAACTCTGTGGTGGTGTGTGTCCTGGAGCCCTGTAAGACTGTTGCTGACTAGGAGCTCTGTACTGCTGCTGCTGACTCGGAGTCCGGTACTGTGGTGGTCTCTGTACACTCCCTGATAAGCCTGCAGGAGAAGAACCCTGCTGAGATGGAGCCTTGCCTTGACGGCAGAATGCAGCTCTATGTCCAACCTTGCCGCACTGGAAGCAAGTCACTGCTGGCTTCGTGTAGTTCGATCGGATGTGTCCATAGCTACTGCAGTTGTGGCACTGCAAGCCACCAGCTGAAGTCTGACCAGTAGCTGTATGGCTCTATCGCCCCTGAGTCTGTCCCCGTCCAAAAGCAGCTACTCTTGAACTACCACTAGCATAACCTATCCTCTGCCGCTTATCCGGCATGTCTGACTGAGCAGCTCTCCTCGACACTGGTCTCTCTCTCTCATATGCAGATGCTCTATCCTGATAGTCTGACAGAGTCTCACAGCGAAATCCTGCCAGATAGGACCGAGTGCTCTCTCTCAATCTCCTCGAAAAAAGATATACATGCTGCTCCTCAGGAGGTGCAGCTAGTCCAAGCAGTGTCAGTTCCTTCTGGAACTTCTTGATGGTAGCAACAATCGGAATGTCCTCAAATCCAGCCTCAATGAAGTCCTGGAATCTCTCTCTCCTCAACGAGACAGGGCAATATCTGTCTCTAACTATGCTCCTCATCTGCTCCACACTGGTGACTCGACTACGCATGGTCCGCCACCAGGAATGAGCATCTCCAGTGAAGCAGGTCTGCACCAAGTCCACCTGCCGATCCTTTGGGCAGCGTATTGCCTCTAACGCAGTCTCTACCTGCCCAATCCAGTGCTCCATCTCCAGTCCTATCTCTCCACTATATGAGGGGACCTTCTCAGAGTTGAAAGTCTTCAACCACTCATCCGGTCTTGGAGCTCTAGACCCAGTAGGAGCTCTATCAGCCACAACTCTCCTCTCAGGTACAGCTGGCACCTGAGGCGCTCCCTGTGTCATCTGGACAGATCTAACCGGTACTGGTGGTACCTGGGTAAGTCTCTCTGTCCTAGCAGCCTCCTCCATACGCTCAACGTATGCTCGGTACTCTCTATACTCAGTCGCTCCAATGGAAACACGTCCTGACTCCGTCGAACGTGCTCTCTGTGCTCCAGACCTAGCAACGGTCTCATTCCTGACCTCAGGACCAACACTCTCAGCTACCTCCTGTACTCCAGCCTCTGGCGTGATCACTGCTGGGGGATCCTCTCGAGGAGCTCGACCTCGGCCTCGGGCTAGTGGAGGTCTACCTCCACGGCCGCGTCCTCTAACTGTAGGGGTCCTGTCTCCCCTACCTGGTCCAGCTGGAGGGAGAGGTGGACGACCTCTGCCTCGACCAGTAGCTAGCGTAGCTCTAGTACGTGCCATCTGCGCCAAGAATAATAACTATAATTACTACTAGCTAAAAGTCCAAAAGTCCAACTACAGTAAACCTAAAGTCCAACTAAGCATACTGAGATCCGCGGTAGTAGTGGTGGTCAGCCGTACTTTTCTATTCCCAACCAGACTATGCATGCATTTAAAACCAAAAATTTTCTTTTTAAAACTCAGACCCCTTTTCGGGTTCTGCTTAAAACTTATTCGGTCTTTCAGAAGATTTCAAGTGCCATTGTTGCCAACCTAGAGCTCTGATTCCATGTTGTAACACCCCGAATTCTTAGAACTCGGAGTATTACTAGTTAGGACCTCACAATGGGTCCCGTCCTCAGTTTGACAACAACATAACTAGGATCTTGCAACGAGACACAAATAAAGAAACCGAAATTCATAAAAACCATGTTTTTAGAGTAATGAATGCAACATTGTCTAGCAGGCTAAAGAACTTAAACAAAAGAAAAGAACAACTGTCTTAACCAAAAGAAAGGAAAGACAAAAACAACCCCCAACCCCGCTCTAAGGAGTACGGAGACCCGGCTGACCACTACTTCCGGATCACTCAGCTGCTGATCTAACCTGCGGTAAATCTAAAACAACAACAAGAAGAACCGTTAGCTAGTTATCTAAATATTAGCAGAATAATAGCAGCACAAACACACTCAGATAAACATAAACACTCATCATGCTTTCAAATAAGTCCGCTTTATTATCTTGCTTTAATTTACTCGTTCACTCTAGTGATACTTATTTTGTGACATGAGGGATTCCCAAACCTCGCCTCCGCTCCCGTGTAACCATCAGGAATGGATCCGATGCATCTCACCTTGTACCTGCATGGTTTGGGTATAGAGAACCTCCCAGTCTCCTGTCAGAGCTGGGCAGTGATGTCACAGCCCGTTATACATACACTTGGGCCTTAAACGTAATAATAACAGTCGTCCTAGCAAGTTATTATTATTAAACACGCAAATAGCACACACAACTACTATCATTCAACTAACACTCAGAAACTGGCTAAGTAAGTCGCAAGGACTTACCTGAGTCAAAACACTCTAACACTCCCCAAATAGTCCGTACTCGTGATAACTCAAGCGCCTGTCATTGAAGGCATGTGTATCAAAATCACATCTCTATGTCCAACCTCATGCGAAGGAATTACGGAAAGAACGATTCTCATACGGTAAAAGACCGTTTTACCCTTAGTGTAGATAATTCTCCGGGTCACTTCTTGACCTCTAATATTTCTTTTAGCATTTGTTTTCCATAAAAAAAAATGTTTCTCCTTGACAATTCTTATAAGTTATAAGTTAACTCGGAACCATTCCCCAAAGAATAACACTCCTCCTCTTTTCAATTATCACTCTTCTACTTGTATATGTACGTATGTATATATATTCTAACCTTTTTCTCTCAACTCGTATAATTTCATGACTACTCGGTATCTATATATATATAGTTACATACATTCATTTCTCGTTTCGTACGGATATATGTACTCTTTCGTGTATAACAATATATATGTATATATATCCTATCTGTACCTAT
Source organism: Fagopyrum homotropicum (assembly GCA_033239125.1). Taxonomy (NCBI): domain Eukaryota; kingdom Viridiplantae; phylum Streptophyta; class Magnoliopsida; order Caryophyllales; family Polygonaceae; genus Fagopyrum; species Fagopyrum homotropicum. Next base: position 82,554,990 of record BSWB01000005.1, on the reverse strand, counting down.
ATATATATATACACATCTACTATCCTTCCTTAACCAGTAATCTGCTTACTATATATATATATATATATATATATACCTACTGATCTCTTTATATATATAATTATATACGTACTTAAACATTCCTACATTCCTTGCCTTCTACCCATTTTGCAGAGCCTGCCCAAAGTATCTATATCCACTCTCTTACGTGTACTGCTGCAAAATCAATTGTATCTAACTACACATTCACATCTACAGCTAAGGTATATCTCATTTTATATGAACTTGAAGTCTGTAGGGTAAAGGGGTACAAGTGCATCGAAATGTCAAAGCTGAGAACTCACCGGTGTGACTCGATCGATTGGCTGCAGGCTCGGGTCCTTGCGCGCGCTGCGGTCCGGTTGTACCGGATACCTTGTCACTTGAGAGGGCGGTGCCGATCCGGAAACTTGACTGCGCAGGAAGGGAGGGTTAATGTCCTTGGCCTCGAACCAGAAAACGGGAAGGAAGGGAGACGTAAAGAAGAAGGAGATCGTGGTCTTACCGACCCGACTGGAGGCGGACGGCGGCGGTTGCGGCGTACTGGCGTGCCGGCGTGGTGCGAGACTGCAGCGGCTGATGGCGGCGAGCGACGGTGGCTCCGGTAGAAGACGAGGCGGAGCAGTGGTGTCGTCTCTTCCTGCAGAAGCGGAACGCTGAGGCACGCACAGAGTAGAAACGACGGAGGCAAGGCAGTGCACTTACCGGAGTTCCTGCGGTGGTCGGCGGATGGCGCACGGCTCGGCGGTGGTGGCAGGGCTCGGCGGTGGTGGCAGGAAGATCAGCAGTACGGTATTGCGAGAGAGGAATGAAGGCAGGAGCGGCGTTGTTCTTTTGTCCAGAAGAGAGACGAGAAGCAGTAGGGGTAGGGTAATTAGAGTAGGATTAGGTTAATTTTAATTAGGGTTAGGAATTAATTAAGTGGGCTGCTAATTGGGCTTTGTAGTGGCCCACTCCCGGTCCGCTATGTGATTATAAATACGGATACACAACTCGTTATTTGCGTGCGGAAAATTATAAAAATACGGAATTAAATTCCGTATTTTATAACTTATTATTTTTCTTATTTTAACGTACGTAAATTATTTCCGGTCAATTAATTTATCATTTTATGTGAATCTAGGTCACATAAAATGATAGAACTAAACTCTTTTTATTCTACTTATTTATTTATTTACGATTGTCGCGACGGACTTTGGAAAAAATTCAATTTACCGGAACTTAAAATTTTCGGTTATTACATCTCGTCTTCTGTTAAATCGAGAGAGAAGATATTTTTGCCGTTTGTTGTTTAGAAAAATCTTCTAGAAAATATTCTCTATTCTTCGATTGAGATCTTCCTTCGGTTAATAAGATCTTCCTTCGGTTGATAAGATCTTTGGTTGATGAGATCTTTCTGTTACAAAATCTTCCAAGAAAATATTCAACTCATTTTGAATCCTTATTCCGTGCATCTATAATTCCAAGGCCCTTGATTTCGTCCTTTTGTACTTGCTATCTTCCTTTGTCCTTATCAAGGCCCTTGACATTTGCATAAAACCTGCATTGAATTCAAACCAACCAAATATCTAGAGAATATAATCAATACATTGTTAGTATATCCAACTAATACATTTGTGTGAAGTCTTCCATCATCAACACCTGTAAACCATTTTAATCAAGGTGGAGTTGTCACTAATAAAAATATCGACTGTATGTCTAGCTTGCTTGGTTTGTTTTGGTATTTGTCTAAAAGGGACAAGTGTAGAGTTTGAAGAAGTTCAACATGGAGGCCTTGAAAGTCATTTCAAGGGGTCATGAGCTGATAGCATGTATTATAGTCTATATTTTGGGATTGGTTTAGACGTTTTATCTTCATAAATCTGCATGTATGGATGTATATTCTTTTATCTTTATGTTGTTTTGTCTACCTTTACGGGAATCGAGGTCTACACCTAGTTTCGTTGTAATTGTAGGGAAAATGGCACGTTTTGGACCGAAATAGAGCTAAGGAAGCTAAGGAGTCATTGGATGCTACATTCTAGAGCATTGAGGAGTCATAAGAGAGACTCAAGAAGCATGGAAATGATTTAGAAGATTGATTTTGAACCAGATTAGAGAGTTTTCACACGTAGCTGAGATTCACCTCGTTTGGCTACAGTGCCACCTCGACCGAGGTGATCTTCAAGAGCGTCTGGACAGAGGCAAAGTGATGACGGGACACGAGATCTTTATCTTTAGCTGAGATCTTCTATTTTTGGAAAGTGAATATCACATATTTTTGGATGGATTTCTGGAAGAAAGCATATCTTGTTGGCTGATATATTTTGGAAGCAAGGAAGATTGCAAGATATTTTAAAGAAGGAAATTATATTTTTAAGATATCTTATCTTAGGAAGGTAATTATCCTATATAAAGAGGTTGATTTTCTAGAACTCAGCCATCTTCAGATCACCAAATCTCTGATTCAGGAAGTTGAAGGAAGTTTTGAAGGTTGAAGTTCAAGGAAGGAAGGCAACTAGTTTGAAGGAAGTTTGAAGGAAGTTGTAAGATTTTCTTAGTTTGGTTTGATTTTGTTGTATTTTCTAGTTGTGATTGAGGAACGCAGTTTGATTGTTTGTTTGATTGTTTGATTCAGTTATTGAGACCTTTGTGTTAAGGTTTTCTTGTTTGATTATTGATTCCTTTCTTATATATTTGATTATTGTTATCATGATGATTGTTGGCTAAGTTCTTTATACGATTCTAGGGTGATTGATTGAAAGTTGTGGGGAAGACGATGAAAGAATAAGCCTTTACCCCAGTGGACCTTGAAAGCTCGAGCCTTTACCTTAACCGATGAACATCTCGGTCAGTCGTGGAACATCTCGACCGAGATGGGATACTGACTGAGCGAGGCGAGCCCTTTTCTGATCCTTATCTGAGTTGAGATTTCAGTTTGCCAAATCCTATCCTTGTTATATCGTTTTTGGTTCAACGCAAGCATAAGATGAGACTTACCCGGTGATTCCTTTGTTTGTATACCCAAGATCATGAGTGTTAGGGAATAAAGGTTTATCCTTTATTGGGGTTTGAGTGTGCCTTCATCCCATCTTTGAGAGTTACCTTGAGACTTACTTGGTAAAGGTTGATTTTATCCCCTTGGGTGGTGTGTTGGTTTGAGATTATAGTTCCTTTCCTTAGTACCTTGAGACTTACCCGGTGAGAGGATCTTTGGTTTGGGATAGTGAGTAGTGAGACTTACCCGGTGATCTATTCTCACCTTAGAAACACCTTCCCTTTACAAACTCAGCTTTGTCCATGTTATCTTTTGAGATCTTGAGACAAAACCACAACTGGATGCTTGAATCTCTAGAATCCGCATTTCCTTTACATGGTTACTACATCATCTTTGATAGCTTTGCTTTGTTGCATGTTTGTTATTGACAGCCTGAATTACCGATCTTTGTTTCACCATAGTCCCTGTGTTTGACCTTGGAATTCTTGCTTTTATTACAATCGATCCGTACACTGCGGGTTCGCTTATTGCAATTATTCTTGGTATAAATATTAAAGCTTACACACACCTTTTGGAGCGAATAAGTTTTTGGCGCCGTTGCTGAGGACTTGGTCAAGACCAATTTCGGTTTCGGTTGTCTTTCGGGGCTATTGCCCTTGTTGCTATTGACCACTTTACTTGAATTATTTCGCAGGATCTTTTCTTAGGTTTATGCGAAGAACTCGTGCTGTAAAGGAAATCGTTCCTTACGATCCCAAACCAGAAAAGACCTACAAGAGAAATTGAAAGAAGCTAAGATGGCCGATCAAGACAATTGCGATCTTGAAGCCAAATTGAAGGAGGCATTGGAACAACTTTGCCTCAGTAAAGAAGAATTTCAGCGAGAGATAAACGAGACTCGTGCAAGAACAAAAGGAATTGAAGCTGATAAGGCCACTCTAACGGCTCAGTTTTTACCTCAACCGATCCCAGATGCTCGACCGAGGCAAGACCCAGTCCTAGTTGCACCAGCCGAGATACACCCACCACCTCGGATGCCTGTCCAAGATGTTCTTTTTGCTGGATTTCCACGAACCCTAGGTCAGAGGATGGACCCCAATCAGCAAGTCCGGCATCCAAGAGTCAACCTCGGAGATCCAGCTGAGCATGATTATGAACTTTGATTGCAAGTTCTAACCATGATTCGACAATGTTAATTTGTAGGTCTGGAGAGAGAGTCTCCGCATCAGCATTTGCAAAACTATGAGATTCTGATGAAGACTTTGAGACCATGAAGAGTGGAGAACAACAATTACAAGTTGATGCCTTTCTACTTCTCTTTGAAAGACAAGGCGCTTGCTTGGTATCAATCTCTTCAGGCTGGAATAATCAACACTTGGGAAGAGATGACGACGGAGTTTCTTACTAAGTTCTTTCCCCCATCAAAGACTGCTGAATTGAGGGGCAAGATCAATGCTTTTATTATAAAGGACAAAGAAAGTGTGTCCAAGTCATGGGAGAGGCTCAAGGACTTTTTGTTGGATTGCCCACATCATGGGATTCCAAAGATCGAGTTGCTGGAGATATACTTCAAGGGTTTGGATGAAGACACTCAATTCAAGCTCCAATTACTTTCCTCCGGCACTTTCATGGATATGCCTGATAACACGATTTAAGACTTAGGATTAGGAACTCATTTAGATAGTTTTTCCGCTCATTCATGCATGGTTTGCACTAGTTTGTGACGGTTTGCACTCAATTTATGTATTTTGTCGAGATAGACGTCTACACAGACTTTTGCATGCTTTGTAGTTAGTTTGGGAGATTTAGGAGCTTATTCGATACATTTGAGGATCATTCCTCAAGATGACACACCTTCGGACTCATTGGGAAGCAAGTTAGGAGCTAAGGAGGACACATGGGACCTTGTTGGTGCATGCCATGCACCAAATTGAGGCTTGATGATCCAAAACAAGCTGAGGCACCAAAACCACGGCCACTGGGACTTCCACGGGCGTGGAAATGGGCCGTGGTTTTCCCTAGATAGTTGTGACAGCTGTCCCACAATCTTCATGGCCGACTCTTGCAATTTGTTGAGGATATAAGGTGGTCCTACAAGCTGTTAGGGGCAGACGCCATCACTCCATTCTCTCCCACACTCTCAACAACACATATTCTCTCATTGGAAGATTGGATTGAAGCTACTCTTGGAGGAGAAGAAAGGTTCCATTGGAGAAGAGGAGAAGAACACACCATTCTTAGTTTTTCATAGTTTTGAGTGAGATTGGTGAAGCCGTTTTTGCAAGTGTTTGTAAGAAACGATTGAACCTTCTTTAGAAGGGTTGTAAGTCCTTCTTGAACTCATATTCAGCTTGATTTGCTTTGTTCTACTTGTTCATCTCTATTTTACTTCATTTACTTGCTATGGAAGCCATGAATGTATGCTTGTTGAGCTTGATTGTTGAGATGCATGTTATTGGCTAGATAGATGTGATTCTAGGGTAAGGAAATGATGGTTATGGCTTGGACTATGATAGAATGGACTTAGATGTACCTTTGGTTGATTCGTTTGCTTGAACCGAGCTGCTGTTGGAAACCACGGTTCGTTCTTGCCTTTCCACGGCTGTGGACTTGGATGAACAACCCGTGGTTCTGACTAACTCACTTGTTTTGATGAATCTAAGTGCTAGAATGTTATATTATTGAAATCCTAGTGTTTGTTGAGCTAAATCTATCCTAGGGTGACCTAGTGTTAGCAACTAAGTGTTAGAAGAGACCTACCCAGTGATTCTTGCTCTTAGATACCAAAGATGACGAATTCTAGGTAGTAGTGAGCCTCACAAGCCGCTATTGGACTGAATGTGCTAGGATAGATGTTTAGGACTTGCCTTCCCGAGACTTACCCGGTAAGGAGAGGTTAGATCCCTAGATAACCATTCGGTTTGTGTAGACATCCCTACCTTAGGCTCATAGAGACTTACCCGGTGATAGGACCTTAGGTGCGGGATTAGTGGATCATGAGACCTACCCGGTAATTGACCCCATTTGAGAAACATTCCTTCCCAACATACTATAGTTTATCCAAGGTTGATTAGAAGCTTGAGTCCTATGCCATAACCGGAATTTCCAACCCTTAGAATCCGCTTTTCTCTCTTTGATTACATATTTCGTGTTTGCTTTGTTTATTTGTGTTTTAACTTGATTCCTTAGTTTGTTTTGTCCTATTAAATCATTGTGATACTTGATTGATCACCACACAAAACCAATCCAAAAACATTGAGATTTTCATTTATTTGTTTCTTTCTCTTTTCTTAGCCTAGATCAACACTATCCTTAGTCACTAATCGATTCAATCTCACCTCAGTCTTTGTGTTCGACCTCGGAATACTATCCCTACTACAAAACGTCCCGTACACTGCGGGTTTGCTAGGAGTTAGGAGAAATATATCGAGTATAAATTTAAGACTTTTGCGTGCATCAATTCCTAGACGTAACAAGTTTTTGGCACCGTTGCCGGGGACTAGGTCAAGATTGAGTCGTTATTTGTGATTTTTTATAGTGTAGGTCTTTCTTGTTGCTTTTGATCTCGTTTGGTTTGTGTCTTTGCTTTTCAGGACATCTCTTACTCTTTAGGTGCATGCGAAGATCTCGTGGCAAGGATTTAGCTCCCTTCGATCCCGAACCGGAGAAAACCCTTAGATCTAGATCCAAGAGCATTAGAAAGGGAAAAGAGATGGCTGGAAGAGATCTCCAAGCTGAGTTAGATGAAGCTTTAGAGCAAATTAGGCTAAGGGATGAGGCCTTGGAGAATGAGAGGAGACTTGCCAATGAGAGGCAATAAGCAACTAGGAGGGAGATTGAAGAGATTAGGCAAGCTCTTGTGCAAAGAGAGCTTAATCGTCAACAACCTCCACCTCCACCACAACCGTAGCCGGCAGTCAATATTCGGGTTGTGCCCATTGCTATTGAAGAGCCACAAACGTTAGGGCAACGTATGGATCCGGCACAAAGAGCACACCGTCCGGGTGTGAACTTAGGAGATCCCGCAGCCCATGATTACGAGCTCCGCCCTTAAGTTCTACAAATGATCTGGCACAACCAATTTGGAGGGATGGAAGGAGAGTCTCCTCATCAACACTTGATGAACTATGAAATCTTGATGGAGACTCTAAGACCGCCTAGATTGGAGAGAAACAACCACAAGCTTAGGGCTTTCTCCTTCTCACTTAAGGATAAAGCCTTGGCTTGGTATCAATCTATACCGCAAGGGCGAGTGAGTACTTGGGAGGAGATGACAACCGAGTTTTTGAAAAAGTTCTTCCTGCCTTCCAAGACTACCGAGTTAAGAGGGAAGATCAATGCCTTCGTGATGAAGGATAGAGAAAGCCTATTCAAATTTTGGGAGAGGTTCAAGGACCTTCTCCTAGATTGTCCACACCATGGAATACCGAAGATAGAGTTATTGGAGATCTATTTCAAAAGGCTTGATGAGGATAGCCAATTCAAGCTTCAATCACTTTCCGGTGGAACCTTTATGGAGAAGAATGTGGATGAGGCTTGGGAGTTTGTAGAGAAACAAGCTTTGGTGATTGAGAAGTACTCCCATAGGAAGAGTGATGGGAGGAAAGCGGGAGCATATGAGGTGAGTGAAGTCACCATGAACAACTTCAAGCTTGATGCAATCAACAATGAGCTGAAATCTTTGAGGGAGTTGTGTGCTACAACTTTGAAGAATCAAGCAACCCCTCAAGTGCAAGTGCAAGCAAACTTGTCTTCCAAGGAGTAAGATGTGAACTACATGGGAAGGGGCAACTACAACAACTATCAAGGCCCAATGAACTTCAACAATAACCGGCAATTCAACAATTACCAGCCTAACCACAACCATCCCGGGTTTTCCTACTCTAACCCGGATGGTGCCTTGAACCCTCCCGCTTCCACAAGTGCAACTCCACCACCAAAGGCTTCACAAGAACCTCCACCCGGATTTACTCAACCTCCAAAGGATAGAACCGAGATGATGTTTGAGCAATTGCTTGGAAGGTTGAGCGGTCTTGAGAGCACGGTGACTTCCATTTTTAAAGCTCAAAAGGTGTTGGAAGCGCAAGTGCTCCAAAAGACGGGTGAAGCTCATAGAGATCCGGGAAATCTTCCCGGAAGAACCGAAGACAACCCGAGAGGCCAAGTGTTGGCCATCACAACAAGGAGCGGGTTGAGTATGAAGGACCCCTTACCTAAGGGAAGTGACAAAGGGAAGCAAGTAGTGGTAGAGGAAGAGACCTTGAAAGAAGAAGGAGGAAAGGACAAGAAAGATGAGCCAACATATGTGGCACCACCTCCATACAAGCCACCACTACCATTCCCACAATCACGAGCAAGAGCTCATTTGGACAACACTTCGGTAAATTCCTTAAACTTATGTCTAAATTGCATATTAACATTCTGTTCATGGATGCTATTCTAGGTATGCCGGCATATGGCAAGTTTTTGAAGGAGATACTCTCCAACAAAAGGAAGTTGGAGGAGTATGGAGAAGTGAGGATGACAAGGAGGTCCTCAGAATTGATCCAAACCATGAAGGAAGAGATGCCTCCTAAGCTAAGATATCCGGGATCCTTTTGTGTGCCAATTGGAGTGGGAGAAGTGAAGTATGAAGCCCTATGTGATCTTGGGGCGAGTGTAAGCATTATCCCGCTTGCACTTTGCAACAAGGTTGGGCTAGGAGAGCCAAAGCCGGTCAAGATGACCCTCTACATGGCGGACCGTTCAATCACTCACCCCGTTGGAATTTTAGAGGACATACCGGTGCAACTCGGGAAGTTCTATGTGCCAATAGACTTCGTTGTTTTGGACATCCCGACGGACTATCCGGTTCCCATCATCTTAGGGAGACCTTTCTTGGCTACATCCGGATGCTTGGTGGATTGTAAAAATGGAATTCTCTCCTTCAACATTGGAGAAGAGAATATCAAGTTTAAATTATCCACAATGATGAAAGGGCCAGCACTTGGTGAAGATGTGTTTAACATTGTCGAGCAAGAGGAGTCTAGAGAAGTTATGAGCTCGATCTTGATCAAGGATCCCTTGGAGAAGGTTCTTAGCTTAAGTTTGATGGAGGAAGGAGTTGAGGAGGCCTGCAATGAAGAAATCAAGGCTTTGGAAGCATTGGAAAAGGAGACAAGAGCTGAATTTAAAGCACACGAAGGTGTGCTGAATTCCTGTAGGAACCACGGCCTGGGGGAAAGAATCACGCCCGTGGTTTTACCCGTGGAACCTACTGGAGTGCTCCGAAGTGCTAGCTTTGCAAGTTTCACGGCCGTGGTTGTGCCAGAGCCCGTAACTTTGCCCGTGGTTTCTCTAGAAACTGCCTTAGTTGTTGATCAAGCTTCAAGGAGTCTTGAGGAGTCTTCCAAAGCTTTGGATTCATCTCAACCTACATTATATGGAGCGTCTCCACTCGATAAAGGTCCTCCTAAACTTGAACTTAAACCCCTCCCCTCTCATCTTAAGTATGCTTTTCTTGGTTATAATTCTACATATGCGGTTATTGTGAATGCATGCTTGAATGATGATGAACTTGCTAGATTGTTGCATGAGTTGAGATTGCATAGGAAAGCCATTGGCTATACCATTGATGATTTAGTTGGCATTAAACCTTCTTTGTGCATGCATAAGATCTTAATGGAAGACAACCATAAACCTTCAATTGAACCTCAAAGAAGACTAAACCCAATCATGAAAGAAGTAGTAAAGAAAGAGATCCTTAAATTGCTAGATACGGGAATCATTTTCCCGATTTTGGATAGTAAATGGGTTAGTCCCGTGCATGTGGTTCCTAAGAAGGGTGGGATGACCGTAGCAACCAATGAGAATAATGAACTAATCCCAACTAGAACGGTTACGGGATGGAGGATGTGTATAGACTATAGGAAACTAAATGTGGCCTCTAGGAAAAATCATTTCCCTCTTACTTTCATTGACCAAATGCTAGAGAGATTAACTCAACATTCCCATTTTTGTTACTTAGATGGCTATAGTACGTGGATTCTTCCAAATCCCTATTCACCCCGATGATAAAGAGAAAACTACATTCACATGTCCATGGGGTACATTTGCATATAGGAGAATGCCATTTGGGTTGTGTAATGCACCCACCACCTTTCAAAGGTGTATGATGGCTATCTTTTCTGAGTATATTGAAAACATCATGGAAGTGTTTATGGATCTTCATTTGATGATTGTTTAGCTAATTTGTCTTTGGTGCTTAAGAGATGTGAGGAGACAAATCTTGTCTTGAATTGGGAAAAATGCCACTTCATGGTAAGTGAAGGCATTGTGTTGGGACACTTGGTGTCCAACCGTGGCATTGAGGTTGATAGGGCTAAGATAGAGACGATAGAGAAGTTGCCACCACCTACCTTGGTGAAGGGGGTAAGGAGTTTTCTAGGGCATGCCGGTTTTTACCGGAGATTCATTAAAGATTTCTCTAAGATTTCTAAGCCTCTTACTAACCTACTAATGAAAGATGTTGAGTTTGTTTTCTCCAAGGATTGCCTTGAGGCTTTTTGTAGGTTGAAGAATGCTTTGATCACCGCTCCCATCATGCAACCTCCGGATTGGAGTTTACCGTTTGAGATCATGTGCGACGCGACTGATGTAGCCGTTGGGGCTGTTTTGGGACAAAGGAAAGATGGGCTTACACATGCCATCTATTATGCTAGCAAGACGCTAGATGAAGCCCAACTCAATTATGCTACCATCGAGAAGGAGTTGCTAGCGGTTGTGTACGCATTTGAGAAGTTCCGCTCGTATCTTGTTGGAGCGAAGGTCATTGTGTATACGGATCATGCTGCAATCCATTATCTCCTTACAAAGAAGGATGCCAAGCCTCGGTTGATTCGGTGGATCCTTCTTATTCAAGAGTTTGACTTGGAAATCCGGGATAAGAAAGGGTCCGAAAATTTTGTGGCGGATAACCTTAGTAGACTCCCACCATTGGAGCTTGAGAGAGATGACATCCCGATTGATGACTCATTCCGGGATGAGCAATTGCAAATGGTGGAGGAGTTCTTGCTTCAAGTGTCAAGGAGTGAGCCATGTTATGCCGACATAGTGAACTATCTCGTTTGTGAGGAGGTGCCACCCGGTTTATCCTATGCCCAGCGGAAAAAGTTCTTCAAGGATGTGAGGCATTACTATTGGAGTGAGCCGCTTTTGTTCAAAAGAGGGCCGGACGGAGTCTTTAGGAGATGCATACAGGAGGATGAGGTGGAGAGTGTGATCCGCCATTGTCACTCCTTTCCATGTGGAGGCCATGCTAGCTCACACAAGACATGTGCAAAGGTGTTGCAATCGGGTTTCTTTTGACCAAGTTTGTTCAAGGATGTGCAGAATTTTGTGGTAGCTTGTGATGCTTGCCAAAGGACGGGAAACATCTCAAGGAGGAATGAGATGCCCTTGAACAACATACAAGAGGTGGAGATATTTGATGTGTGGGGTATGGACTTCATGGGGCCATTCCCCTCTTCATGTGGCAACCTCTACATCCTATTGGCGGTAGACTATGTTTCGAGATGGGTAGAGGCAATCGCTTCTCCCACAAATGATGCCAAGGTTGTGGTGCGGTTCTTCAACCGAGTGATATTCCCTAGGTTTGGGACACCAAGGGTGATCATAAGTGATGGAGGAAAGCACTTCACAAATAGGAACTTCGGGACACTTTTGGCTAAGTATGGGGTGACTCATAAGGTGGCAACACCTTACCATCCCCAAACTAGTGGCCAAGTGGAGATCTCCAACCGGGAGATAAAAGGGATCCTTGAGAAGACGGTTTCTAGGACGAGAAAGGATTGGGCTATGAAGCTCGATGATGCCTTGTGGGCATATAGAACTGCCTTCAAGACACCAATTGGCTTCACTCCCTACAAGCTAGTTTATGGCAAGTCTTGCCACCTTCCGGTGGAGATGGAGCATAGGGCATATTGGGCTATAAGGTGGATAAATTTTGACCTCAAGGAGGCTGGTGAGAAAAGATTGCTAGATATGAATGCTCTTGAGGAGATCCGGTTGGATGCCTATGAAAATGCCCGGATTTACAAGGAAAGGACCAAACGTTGGCATGACAAGCGTCTTATCCCAAAGGAGTTGAGTGAAGGCGACCTTGTCCTTCTCTTCAACTCAAGGCTGCGGCTCTTCCCCGGAAAGCTAAAGTCAAGATGGACGGGTCCTTATGTGGTGAAGAAGATCTTTCCCCATGGAGCGGTTGAGATAGGAGGGGAGCATTGTGGAGATTTTAAGGTGAATGGGCACCGGTTGAAGAAGTATATCCCGGGAGCTCTGGTGGACATGATTGCCCCACTTCACCTTGAGTGAGACGCCCCCGAGTTTGGTCAAGCTAATGACCTTAAAGAAGCGCTTGGTGGGAGGCAACCCATTGGTAACGTTCTTTCCTTTTGTTTTTCATTTTTTTCTGTTTTTGTGTGTTTGGTGTGCTTTGTGTGTGTGCTAGAGTCTTGGTATCATGGAAGCCTTGCATGGGATGTGGATGATGATGATGAGTCCCTCATCAATTGTGGGTGGAGCGGACGCGGGACTTGGACGGCTAGCAGTACCTAGCACGGATCCCGATGCCATAACGAACACTTTGAGCTCTCTACCATTGTTGATAGGACCATCCGACATCACTCCATTTGAGTAACCCCAAATACCCAAGCAAACCATTTTTACATTGTGAGAACCCTCTTTCACTCTTCTTTACTTAAATACCACATTGGGGACAATGTGTTTTTAAGTATGGGGTGGGGTTTGCATGATCTTTTGCATGATTAGCATCTAGGGTAGTTTCCTTTAGTCACATGCTTCATCATGTCTTGCATTGTACATACACATTTCGAAAAATCCAAAAAATCAGAAAATTTTAAAAATTTTAGTGCTTCTAAGCTTGGAAATGACCCTTATGATGAGATTGTCTTGTGGATTGGCTATGGATGGCCTTATGTGTTGAATAGATGAATGCATATGTAGACTTGAAGTACTTATCTTGAATCCCATGAATGGATTGTGATCATGATGTTTGTCTTGATTGGATTGAGTATTGAAAGTCGAAATTACATGCTAGTTCTTGCACATCATCTAGGAGTGAGTAAGGCAATTCATCTTTCTCTACTTCTCATCTTGATCATGTTGTTTGAGCACCTCAATTGATATAAATTTGACCTCTTTTGACCCATCCGGGAATAGGAGCATGCTAGTGTGTTGATGTGTGTTAAAAGCAAGTGTGGGGTGAAGTTGTTGATGAAAGAATGTTGTGAATGAAGTGCTAAATTTGTTGTGAAAAGTGTAGAAAAAAATATAGGTTTGGGGATGTTTGTTTAAATGACGAGTAACTCGGCACCATTCACATAATCGGGTGTTTGTGCCTTGCCAAAGTCAAATAAACCGATAGTCCTAACGAGCTTTGGTATGTGTGCCCGGTGTGGATGCACCTCGAAAAATAAAAAAACCCGAGGACGGCTAATCACCAAGGTTTCGGCTTTTGTACACCAATGCCATTGTCTCAAAAATAAGTGAAAGAAAAAGAAAAGAAAAGAAAGAAAAGATGGAGAAAATACACACTTGTGGGAAGTTGATAAAAAAATGTGAAGTTGTGAAGTTAGTTCCATTCCCGGATTAGCATCACACGACCTAGCAAAATCCCCACCTAATCACAACATTTCTTAGCCTCTTATTTCCTAAGCCCTTGTGACCTATTTGAATGTGTGTAAGACTTAGTGATCTATATTGGATATGCTCATGATCATCTTGACTTCTTCATTTTTACATTTCATGCATGCTTTCGAGTTAAGTATAATTGTCTTTCCGTGCCTTCATTTATTTGACACATGATTGCTTGTCCATTGCCATGAAACATGACTATGAAGGTGATCCAATATTAGAAGCACAAGTCCAAAAAAGATTTTGTTGTTTTTCTGCATGCATAAATCATGTCATCTTTTAGTCTATAGTTGGGACTTTGCTCGGGGACGAGCAAACCTTAATTATGGGGTATTTTTGATAACACGATTTATGACTTCGGATTAGGCACTCATTTAGATAGTTTTTCCACTCATTCATGCATGGTTTGCACTAGTTCGTGGTTGTTTGCACTCAATTTATGTATTTTGTCGAGATAGACGTCTACATGGACTTTTGCATGCTTTGTAGGTATTTTGGAAGATTTAGGAGCTTATTCGATACATTTGAGGATCATTCCTAAAGATGACACACCTTCGGACTCATTGGGAAGCAAGTTAGGAGCTAAGGAGGACACATGAGACCTTGTTGGTGCATGCCATGCACCAAATTGAGGCTTGATGATCCAAAACAAGCTGAGGCACCAAAACCACGGCCACTGGGACTTCCACGGGCGTGGAAATGGGCCGTGGTTTTCCCTAGACAGCTGTGACAGCTGTCCCACAATCTTCATGGCCGACTCTTGCAATTTGTTGAGGATATAAGGTGGTCCTGCAGGCTGTTAGGGGAAGACCCCATCACTCCATTCTCTCCCACACTCTCAACAACACATATTCTCTCCTTGGAAGATTGGATTGGAGCTACTCTTGGAGGAGAAGAAAGGTTCCATTGGAGAAGAGGAGAAGAACACACCATTCTTAGTTTTTCATAGTTTTGAGTGAGATTGGTGAAGCCGTTTTTGCAAGTGTTTGTAAGAAACGATTGAACCTTCTTTAGAAGGGTTGTAAGTCCTTCTTGAACTTATATTCAGCTTGATTTGCTTTGTTCTACTTGTTCATCTCTATTTTACTTTATTTACTTGCTATGGAAGCCATGAATGTATGCTTGTTGAGCTTAATTGTTGAGATGCATGTTGTTGGATAGATAGATGTGATTCTAGGGTAAGGAAATGATGGTTATGGCTTGGACTATGATAGCATGGACTTAGATGTACCTTTGGTTGATTCGTTTGCTTGAACCGAGCTGCTGTTGGAAACCACGGTTCGTTCTTGCCTTTCCACGGCCGTGGACTGGGATGAACAACCCATGGTTCTGACTAACTCACTTGTTTTGATGAATCTAAGTGCTAGAATGTTATATTATTGAAATCCTAGTGTTTGTTGAGCTAAATCTATCCTAGGGTGACCTAGTGTTAGCAACTATGTGTTAGAAGAGACCTACCCAGTGATTCTTGCTCTTAGATACCAAAGATGACGAATTCTAGGTAGTAGTGAGCCTCACAAGCCGCTATTGGACTGAATGTGCTAGGATAGATGTTTAGGACTTGCCTTCCCGAGACTTACCCGGTAAGGAGAGGTTAGATCCCTAGATAACCATCCGGTTTGTGTAGACATCCCTACCTTAGGCTCCTAGAGACTTACCCGGTGATAGGACCTTAGGTGCGGGATTAGTGGATCATGAGACCTACCCGGTAATTGACCCCATTTGAGAAACATTCCTTCCCAACATACTATAGTTTATCCAAGGTTGATTAGAAGCTTGAGTCCTATGCCATAACCGGAATTTCCAACCCCTAGAATCCGCTTTTCTCTCTTTGATTATATATTTCGTGTTTGCTTTGTTTATTTGTGTTTTAGCTTGATTCCTTAGTTTGTTTTGTCCGATTAAATCATTTTGATACTTGATTGATCACCACACAAAACCAATCCAAAAACATTGAGATTTTCATTTATTTGTTTCTTTCTCTTTTCTTAGCCTAGATCAACACTATCCTTAGTCACTAATCGATTCAATCTCACCTCAGTCTTTGTGTTCGACCTCGGAATACTATCCCTACTACAAAACGTCCCGTACACTGCGGGTTCGCTAGGAGTTAGGAGAAATATATCGAGTATAAATTACTTTCCTCCGGCACTTTCATGGATATGCCGATAGGTGAAGCTTGGGATTTCATCGAAAAGCAAGCTTTACACATGGATAAAGACTCCCATCAACGAGTTGAAGATGGAGCAAGGAGAGTTAGCTTCCAAGATACATCATCAAATGGAGCTCAACTCACCTCGCTTAGCAATGAAGTGAAAGCATTGAAGGAGCTTTTAGTAGCTCAAATGAAGAAGGAGCAAGATGGAGGATACCAAGGAAGAAACAACTATCAAGGGCCGCGGAACAACAATTGGAGATCAAATCAACAAAATTCCGGTAACCCTTATTCTCATGCTGAAAATGCTCTTAACGCCCCCTCTTTTTCTACTCCATTGAGAAGCCAGGAGCCTGCATCAAGCTCGTCCCAACCACCAAAGAAGCCAGACGTTGTGCTGGAGGCAATATTGATCAAGCTCAATGCTATGGAGACATCTATGAATTCATTTTTGAAGGCACAAAAGCCTTAGAACAATAATTTTTCAACAAGGTGAACAAAGTGCCAAGAGATCCTAGGAAGCTCCCAACAAGGACAAAGAGCAACTCAAAAGGACAAATTATGGCTATTACAACACGCAGTTGATTGAAGACTGCAGATCTAGTACCTCGGTCGGACCACGATCAGACGAGGAACACCTCGGTCGAGGTGCCAACTGAGATGGAGCCCCAGAAAGTGAAAGAAAAATCTGAAGTTTATGTTCCACCTCCTTCTTATAAACCACCACTCCCGTTCCCTTAGTTAAGGGCGCGAGCACATCTAGACAAGCACTTTGGTAAGTTTCTTGACCTTATGAATAAGCTACTTATTAACATCCCTTTCATTGATGACATTCTAGGCATGCCCGCCTATGTGAAGTTTCTGAAAGATATCTTGTCAAGGAAGAGGAAACTGGAAGACTTTGGTGAAGTAAGGATGACCTCTAGATCTTCGGAGCTCATTCAAATCATGAAGGAGAAGATGCCACCTAAATTAAGAGATCCCAGTTGATTTTGCATTCCCATCCAAGTTGGGGATGTGGCTAATGATGCACTTTGTGATCTAGGAGCTAGTGTGAGCATCATTCCGCTGGAGCTATGTGAGAAAGTCGGACTTGGAGAGCCCAAGCCCGTGAAGATGATGTTATACATGGCGGATCGCTCCATTACCCATCCCGTTGGTATCTTGGAGGAAGTTCCCATCAAGTTAGGTAATTTTTATATACTATAGACTTTGTTGTGCTTGACATTCCCGCACATTATCTCATTCCCATCATTCTTGGGAGACCATTTCTAGCAACATCGGGTTGCAACGTTGATTATAAGAATGCCAAGTTGAAATTCAACATTGGTGGCGATCATGTGGAGTTTGCATTGCTGGCTGCAATGAAGGGAGAGCCGCTGAAAGATGACATATTTAACATCTATGATGAAGAAGAGTCTAGAGAATTGGTGAGCTCTATCCTTATTAAAGATCCTCTTGAGAAAGTTTTAAGTTTTAGTTTGATGGAGGAAGGTATAGATGTCTTTTGTGACGCATATGTGCGAAGATTGGAAGCAAATCTAGGAGCTAGATTTGATAAATTGATTTAGGAGAAGAAAATCACGTTATATTTCGGCCCCAGTTCCAATACCTCGACCGAGACACAACCTGAAGTAAGCGAGGTGTTCTTATATGAAGAACATCTCGGTCACCCACCTCGGACTCCGACTGAGATAGCAGGCGAGATGAAGTCAATTGAGACTTACGTCAGTCCAACACTTCGATCTAAATCTTATTCACTGGAGAGGGAAAGTTTAGATCCACCTCAGAAGGCACCCATAGTTCTGGAGCTTAAACTGCTCCCGACTCACTTGAGGTATGCTTTCCTTGGTCCGGATTCTACCTATCTTGTTATTGTTAATGCTTCTCTTTCTGAAAACGAATTGTCTAAACTGATGCATGTGCTGAGGAAACATCGAAAGGCTTTGGGTTATACTATTGATGATCTTGTTGATATTAAGCCTTCCTTTTGTATGCATAACATTCTAATGGAAGACGATCATAAGACTTCACGAGAACCTCAAAGACGTTTAAATCCGATCATGAAAGAGGTTGTGAAGAAGGAGATTCTTAAGTTGTTGGATGCATGTATCATATTTCCCATATCGGATAGCAAATGGGTGAGCCTGATGCATGTAGTTCCCAAGAAAGGAGGGACATTGTGACAAACAAGAACAACGAGTTGATACCTACTAGGACCGTTACGGGCTGGTGGATGTGCATTGACTATAGGAAGTTGAACGTGGCCACTCGAAAGGACCATTTCCCGCTTTCATTCATCGACCAAATGCTCGAACGGTTAGCTCAACACTCCCATTTATTTTATTTAGATGGTTATAGTGGCTTCTTTCAGATTTCTATCCACCCGGATGATTAAGAGAAGACCACTTTCACTTGTCCATGGGGTACATTCGCCTATTGGAGGATGCCGTTCGGATTGTGTAACGCACCTGCTACTTTTCAGCGTTGTATGATGGCTATCTTTTCCGAGTATATAGAGGATATCATGGAGGTATTCATGGATGACTTTTCGGTATATGGTTCCTCTTTTGATAATTGTTTGGCTAACCTTTTTCTAGTGTTATAACATTGTGAAGACACTAATCTTGTTTTAAATTGGGAGAAGTGTCACTTCATGGTTAGCGAAGGAATTGTTCTAGGACAACCAAGGTATCGAGGTCGATCGAGACTATTGAGAAACTTCCTCCCCCTTGTTCTGTTAAGGGTGTGCGGAGTTTTCTTGGGCATGTAGGTTTTTATAGGAGGTTCATCAAGGATTTCTCTAAAATCTCTAAACCGCTCACTAATCTTTTGAATAAGGATGTTGTTTTTGAGTTTTTGCAGGAATGCCTTGATGCTTTTAACAAGATAAAGGAGGCGTTGATTACTACTCCCATCATTCAATCTCGCGATTGGACCATGCCCTTTGAGATCATGTGTGATGCTAGTGACGTGGCCGTAGGAGCGGTACTTGGACAAAAGAAGGATGGCCGGACCAACGCCATTTTCTATGCAAGCAAGATGTTGGATTAAGCTCAACTGAACTACGCCACCACCGAAAAGGAGATTTTGGCAGTTGTTTATGCTTTTGAGAAGTTTTGCTCTTACTTAGTGGGAGCGAAGGTTATTTTTTACACTGGCCATGCAGCTATTCGTTACTTGCTGGCTAAGAAAGATGCAAAGCCGCGCCTCATTCGTTGGATTCTCTTGCTTCAAGAGTTTGACCTAGAGATTCGCGTTAAGAAGTGATCCGAGAATTCTGTTGCGGATCACCTCAGCTGGCTACCTCTCATCTCGCTCGAGAAGGATGACCTACCCATTGATGATTTGTTTTCCGATGAGCACTTGCATTTATGGGAACATTGGATAGAATCCTTTGTTTCACCCCATGATAAAGATGAAGTATGGGGTAAGGACACCTTACAACTTGTTTGATGATGGCGTACGGTCCAACTAGCAACCTTAAACCAAGTGCTTCTTGGGAGGCAACCCAATGTTTTGCTTTCTTTTCCTTTTTTTTAATTTAGATAGTTTGCTTCGTGTTTTTGCGTCCTCCTAGATAGGAATCAGGTACTCTCTAAGGAATTACAACTCAGGAGCTACATGGAAGGACATAAGTTCGAGAAATTGAGAAGACGGAGTTTGATTGAGACACATCTCGGGTGCTGTCACAGCACCTCGACCGAGATGTTCTTGGTCAACCGAGATGACTAGGTCTGACATCCACTCTGACACCTCAGTCCGCTCAGGAACATCTCGACCGAGGTGTAATCAAATTCAACGAGGGGTATAAAAGGCGAGACGGTTTCTCTCTCTTCTCACCTTTTTCCCTCTCAAAGGCGACCTCGACCGCGGCTGCTCCCACCCTTAAAATCTCGATTCTTGCTCGTTTTCCACGGGTCTTGGCTCGAAATCACTAGAGGAAGCACGAGATTCAGTTTCCAAGCAACAAATAGCAAGGAAAAATGCTTCATTCTGCAAAATCTGGGGTATTTCGTTTCAAACCCTAACTCCTTTCTTCTTTTGTCGATTCTGGACAGATTTGGCATTGGTCGCCATTGATTGTTGCTGAAAAGGATATAAGTACCCCATAGGAAGCTTTTGGTAGTGATTTTGGGGGAAAAAGCTTACAGATTCAGGAAGTGCGTACGAACAACTGTTTGCCTCGGTCCAGTCGACTGTGTCTCGGCCTAGGTGTTCTAGGCGACCGAGGTGTTCATCCAGTATGACTAGCCCACGTAGATCAGATCGTCAGTTGGCCTTGAGAGACAGGCCTAGTAGTTCACATCGACCCTCTCCTTCCTCAACTTCTCAGTTTTCTATCCCGGTGATCCACGAGAGACACCAGCGGGATTATGACCGGATTTGCAGGCGCCCCATCATTGCCCCGCGATTCCTTGATGTAGCTGCCTTCGAGAGCCTCCATGTGGCGGAGGACTTGAGGAAGATGATCTCCGTGGTTGGCTTGGAGGAGTTCATGGTTATTAGAGCGCCGGCTTATTTGGAGCCGACGATGAAGTTTTTGAGTTTAGTTACTGATGTGCCGAATCATCATTGGATCAAGTATCGGCTGCTGAATAGGAACTATGCAGTTTTTGTGGATCAGTTTAGAGAGATTTTTAGTTTCCCTACACCTACTGTTTCTGATTTTTCTTCTCGAGCAGTGGCTCGGAGTTTCTGGGGCGAGATTGCCCATATTACAGACCATAGACATAGATGGCAGCCCGAAGATTCCCGGGAGCGTATCATTTTCCACCTTGCTTTCCGTTTGGCTCACCGGATCTTCAGTGAGACTCTTCTGGCGCGTACGGAGACGCCTCAGAAGGTTTGACAGGGGGAGCTTTTGAGCTTGTTTTGCATGGTGACAAGAGGAGTTCCGGACTTTGCTACGGGCCTAGTATTCCCACAGTTGACCTTGATGATGAGGTGACGGAGGATGAGAGAGCAACCCCACCACCACCGCCTTCTCAGCGTAGATCCCGCCGACGCAGAGATCCCGAGGCCCACCAACGGATTGATGAGCTGACTGAGCAGATGATTGACTCCTACGCGGACCTGACAATTGACATTATTAAGCGCTTCACTGATGAGGGCAGATACATTGAGGGAAGGACGCATCGTATGGAGGAGATCCAGCATTACCAGCGCCAGATGATGGAGCTGCAATATCATCATGTTATGGGCTATCCGTTCGATCCATCCCAACATCCTTACATTCCACATCCACCACCGCTAGCTGACGAGGACTAGAGCTTCATGAATTTCTTTTATTTATTATACAGTTCAACTAGGTCCGGTGAGTACTCTATCTTTCAAACTTATATTTGACCCATTGGGACAATATGTCCCAAGTATGGGGTATTTGGATGTATTTATTCGACTTATGTGTATGACTTATATGACCCTTGCTTGATAATATTGTGTTATTTATGCTCTATGTGCTTATCTGTCATTACATGCATACATACAGGTTTCTGTTTGAGAAAAACGTTAAAACCAGTTTGAATTTTTTTTTGGCTCGACCGAGACATTCTTGGCCGAACGAGGTTGAACACCTCGGATGACGTCAGAACACCTCGACCGAGATGGTTCTTAACTGAAAAGTTTTTCGAAACGTTTTGTGCTTCTATTCTGGATATGACCTCGATGATGATTCTGTTTGCAGATTAGTTTTGAAATCTTTATATGCTCGAAAAGTTTTATGATATGTTTAAGTTGCATCATGCTTTGTTTGAAATTCTAGCATGTTTAATACTTTGTTTTTATCAAAATTATGTTGGATTTGAAGGTTAGATACCACATTATGAGCTCTCTCACATTCTTCCTGCGATGACTAAGGCATTTCACTCTCTTCTTCTTCTTCTTCTTCTTCTTCTTCTTCTTCTTCTTGATCATGATTTAGCCCCTCATATACATATTTGCCTCCCTTTACCTATCCGGAAATGTGGAAGCAAGTGACGAAAAGCAAGTAAAGTGAAGTTGAGATCTTGGCTGGAAGTGTTAGAAATAAACAAATTAGGTTTGAAGACGTTGATCTTGATGATGAGTAACTCGGCATCATTCACATAGCCGGGTGTTTGTGTCTTGCCAAAGTCGGATTGATCGATAGTCCTAACGGGTCATGTATGTGAATCAAGGGTTTGAGGCATATCGAGAAATTGATGATCAATGATCTCCTAGGCTTCGGTTATTGTGCACCTCTGTCTATATTCCCAAAAAGTAAAGTAAAAATAAGCAAAGCTTATTGGTGGAAGATGTTGTGATTCAAAGAAAGTGAAGAAATATCCTATTCCCGGATTCTAGCACCACATATCCTATATACATCCCACCCTGACACGTTTTTTGACCTCTTTTGGAAGCCCTTGAGATCTCGAGTATGTTGATTGACTTGGTGGTTTAAACTGAATTATACATGATTGATTTTAATAAATATGATTTATTATGAATTCTATGATTTTATGCAAAGATGAACAACTTTCTTATATTTATAAAATGTTTTGATCATGTTTTGATTTTATTTGCCACGCAACATTCTCTTAGGGTGATCTATGAGTGGAGCACACTCCAAAAGGTTTTGAAATGTTTTTCATTGATCTTTTTGATGACTTATAATCCATTCGATCTTGTATCTAAGATTTGAATCTTGCTTGGGGACAAGCAAGGGACAAGTATGTAGTATTTTGATAGCATGTATTGTAGTCTATATTTTGGATTGGTTTAGACGTTTTATCTTCACAAATCTGCATGTATGGATGTATATTCTTTGATCTTTATGTTGTTTTGTCTACCTTTGCAGGAATCGAGGTCTACACCTAGTTTCGTTGGTAATGGTAGGCGTCATAAGAGAGACTCAGGAAGCATGAAAATGATTTAGAAGATTTCTTTTGAACCAGATTAGAGAGTTTTCACATGTAGCTGAGATTCATCTCGGTTGGTTACAGTGCCACCTCGACCAAGGTGATCTTCAGGAGTGTTTGGACCGAGGCGAAGTGATGACGGGACACGAAATCTTTATCTTTGGCTGAGATCTTCTATATTTGGAAAGTGAATATCACATATTTTTGGATGGATTTCTGGAAGGAAGCATATCTTGTTGGCTGATATATTTTGGGAGCAAGGAAGATTGCAAGATATTTTAAAGAATGAAATTATCTTTTTAAGATCTCTTATCTTAGGAAGGTGATTCTCCTATATAAAGAGGTTGATTTTCTAGAATTCAGCCATCTTCGGATCACCAAATCTATGATTTAGGAAGTTGAAGGAAGTTTTGAAGGTTGAAGTTCAAGGAAGGAAGGAAGCTAGTTTGAAGGAAGTTGTAAGATTTTCTTAGTTTGGTTTGGTTTTGTTGTGTTTTCTAGTTGTGATTGAGGAACGCATTTTGATTGTTTGTTTGATTGTTTGATTAAGTTATTGAGACATTTCTCTTAAGGTTTTCTTGTTTGATTATTGATTACTTTCTTATATATTTGATTATTGTTATCATGATGATTGTTGGCTAAGTTCTTTAATAGATTCTAGGGTGATTGGCTGAAAGTTGTGAGGAAGACGATGAAATAATGAGCCTTTACCCCAGTGGACCCTGAAAGCTCGAGCCTTTACCTTAACCGACAAATACCTCGGTCAGTCGTGGAACATCTCGACCGAGATGGGATACTAACTGAGCGAGGCGAGCCCTTTTCTGATCCTTATATGACTTGAGGTTTCAGTTTGCCAAATCCTATCCTTGTTATACCTTTCCTGGTTCATCGCAAGCCTAAGATGAGACTTACCCGGTGATTCCTTTGTTTGTATACCCAAGATCATGAGTGTTAAGTAATAAAGGTTTATCCTTTATCCCATCTTTGAGAGTTAGCCTGAGACTTACCCAATAAAGATTGATTCTATCCCCTTGGGTGGTGTGTTAGTTTGAGATTACAGTTCCTTTCCTTAGTACCTTGAGACTTACCCGGTAAGAGGATCTTTGGTTTGGAATAGTGAGTAGTGAGACTTACCCGGTGATCAATTCCAACCTTTGAAACACCTTCCCTTTGCAAACATCAGCTTTGTCCACGTTATCTTTTGAGATCTTGAGTCGGAACAACAACTGGATGCTTTAATCTCTAGAATCAGCATTTCCTTTACCTGGTTATTACATCATCTTTGATAGCTTTGCTTTGTTGCGTGTTTGTAATTGACAACCTGAATTACCGATCTTTGTTTCACCATAGTCCCTGTGTTCGACCCTAGAATTCTTGCTTTTATTACAATCGATCTGTACACTGTGGGTTCGCTTATTGCAATTATTCTTGGTATAAATATTAAAGCATGCACACACCTTTTGGAGCGAACAAGAGCCAAAGCCTTGAAACAAGTTTCAAAGGACAGAACGACTGGAAAGGAATTCAAATCTCTACCAACCAAATCAATCTAGGATCAAAAGAAGATCTTCCAAGGAGATACTCTCAACAAGAAGATCTAGACCTAGAGGATTCGATTCAAATAGGATCTCGGAAAGATCCTTAACAAAAGCGCAAGATTTCTTCTCAACAGATTTCAAAGATCTTCATCCAACAAATCTCAACCAAATCTGAAGATCTCGATGCCCAACAGACACAAATCTTCAATAGCGTGAGAAGATTATAGAGAAGAAGAATCAACATGCTTTAAGCAGATGAAGAAGATAAATAAGATCTACAACGGCTATCTCATCTCAATCAAGAAGCATTTTCCATGAAGAAGAAGAAACCTCCACAACGGTCATCTTCATAACAGCCAGAAGACTTCTCCATCGAAGACTATAAATGAAGATGTCGATTGAAGAAGAAGGTACACAAGCTTACACGGAAATATTCAAAGTCTTCAAGCGATCCAAAACATCTTCATTCAATCCAAGAATTTTTTTTTTCTCTCTTTCTTCAAAAGCTTTTTCCCTTAGAGAGAGATAAACTCGAGAGCTCCATTGGCATATCTAAAGAGTGTTATACTTGAGTGCATGTTACTCTACGAAGTAACTAGGCTATTATAGCTAGGTTAAGAGTTGGAGCTAGATCGTAGCATTGGCTACAGTGAGAGAAGAAGAATCAACGTGCTTTAAGGAGATGAAGAAGATAAAGAAGATCTACAACGGCTATCTCTTCTCAACCAAGAAGCGTTTTCCATGGAGAAGAAGAAACCTCCACAACGGTCATCTTCACAATAGCTAGAAGACTTCTCCATCGAAGACTATAAATGAAGATGTCGATTGAAGAAGAAGGCACACAAGCTTACACGGAAATATCCGAAGTCTTCAAGCGATCCAATGCATCTTCATTTGATACAAGAATTTTTTTTTCTCTCTTTCTTCAAAAGCTTTATCCCTTAGAGAGAGATAAACTCGAGAGCTCCATTGGCATATCTAAAGAGTGTTATACTCGAGTGCGTGTTACTCTACGAAGTAATTAGGCTATTATAGCTAGGTTAAGAGTTGGAGCTAGATCGTAGCATTGGCTACGGTGAGAGAAGAAGAATCAACGTGATTTAAGGAGATGAAGAAGATAAAGAAGATCTACAACGGCTATCTCTTGTCAACCAACAAGCGTTTTCCATGGAGAAGAAGAAACCTCCACAACGGTCATCTTCACAACGGTCATCTTCACAACGGCTAGAAGACTTCTCCATTGAAGACTATAAATGAAGATGTCGATTGAAGAAGAAGGCACACAAGCTTACACGGAAATATCCAAAGTCTTCAAGCGATCCAATGCATCTTCATTCGATCCAAGAATTTTTTCTTTCTCTCTTTCTACAAAAGCTTTATCCCTTAGAGAGATATAAACTCGAGAGCTCCATTGGAATATCTAAAGAGTGTTATACTCGAGTGTGTGTTACTCTATGAAGTAACTAGGATATTGTAGCTAGGTTAAGAGTTGGAGCTAGATCGTAGCATTGACTACAATGAGAGAATAAGTGATTTCTTCTAGGTTGTATCTAGGACTCTTTGAAAGCTGATAATAGATAGTTAGATCCTACGGCTATACCCTGAGATGGAGAGTAGGCTATTTAGAGCCGAACTTCGTAAACATATCATCGTGTTGATCTTTTCAATTCCGCATCATATCTTGCTTTATTGTGACTAACTTTGTTTTGCAGGTTTACAAAGTCAAGGCCCTTGAAATCACTTTTACATCCCTTGAAATCAAGTTGTGTCACAAAGTTCTCAAATCGACATCAAGGCCTTTGAAATCAGTTTCAAAGCCTTGAGAATGGTTTTGCAAAAAGTTCTCATACTCTATTCAACCGCCCTTCTAGAGTATTTTTATCCTTTATATTCACCTAACAATTCTTCACTTTGGACTTGAAGGGTGACCATTGGAGGTTCCTCCTAGCTCCTTTTCCAGCCCCTTTGTGGGTGTTCTTGAGAGAGATTAGATTAGATTAGATTCACATGAGAGTAAGATTGAGAGATATAGAGTGAGATTTTGAGTCATTTTTGTAAAGAAACTTGTTGAAGTGTTGTAAGATTTGACTCTGAGCTACATTTGTTGTGTTGAAAGACTTGTTTTGAACTCAAATCTAGCTAAATTTCATTGCTTTTAATTCATCTTCTTGCTATGGATTCCATGTATGCTTGTATGATGATTTTAGATCTTGAAATGCATGTTATTGGCTAAGTAGTTGTTATTATAGGGTGATGGATTGATGGTTATGACTTGGATAATGATAGAATGGACTTGCATGTTAGTTTAGGATGATTTTTATGCCCAAAACCTAACCCAAAAGTGAAAAATCGACTTGTTTTTCTAGTAAATCGGCCGATTTTTACTTATCATCCACCTAATTTTCCCTTATGTTGCTCTTTAATTGATGAATCTGTATGTTAGGATGTTAGATTGTTGAAATCCTAGTATTTGTTGAGCATAATCTAGCTTAGGGTAGACCAATGTTAGCAAACTAATTGAGGAATGAGACTTACCCGGTGATTTCCGCTCTTACGTATAGAAGATGATGAACTCTAGGTAGTAGTGAGCCTCACAAGCCGCTATTGGACTGAGTGTGCTAGGATTGTTGCTTAAGACTTACCTTTTCCGAGACTTACCTAGTAAGGAGGGGTTTGACCCTTAGGTAGTGTACCGGTTTGTGTAGAATTCCCAACCTTAGCTCCTTGAGACTTACCCGGTAATAGGACTTTGGTGAGGTGATAGCATGAAATATGACCTTATTTTAGGACCTTGTTTTGGTTATTTTTCCCCTTCTTTTGTGTATATGGATATGAGTTTGAAGCATTTATGAGCACATTCACCTATTATGTTGGTATAGAGATCTACACAAGCTTTGTTGTGATTTTAGGTGAATAAAGGCTTGAATTGGAGCATATATGGAGTGAATAGGAGTATTTGATCATGCTAGGTATCAAGAAGATGCATTGGAGAAGCTTAGGAAGGAGGATGATTAGAGAGCTTTACGAAACAAAGGCTTTTACAAAGAAATTGGAGTTTTCACGGCTAAACATGAAGAACCACGGCCGTGGTTTATGTATTGAGGTCGTGGGAAACAAGGTCGAGAGCAACAAAAAGGTTCCACGGCTCATTCCACGGGCGTGGAAGTTTGTACTTGGCCGTGATTTCTATAACGGCCGCCACGTGTCATATTTGCCACGTCAACAGCGGTTATCGGGCTTCTGTAACCCTATTTTTCCCCTATAAGAAGACTGAAGAAAAGAGAAAAAGAATCATCTTGCATCCAATGACATTTCGAGGCATTAATTGGAGAGATTTCGGAAGATCTTATTGCGTACAGGAAATATTCGGAAAAGGATGCATTTTGAGATTCCGTACTTGGAGAAGATCTTAGGATTCCTTTTGAAGACGGATTGACATCCCGTTCTTCATTGTTCCTAGAGATTTTTGTGAGGTTTTCTGTTCTTTGATTCTACTTTCATTAGAACATAAAGACGCTTTGGTTTATTTTGAAATTGATTGTTCGGTTATTATTGAGATTTCAAGGTTTTACCCTTTTTCCCTTTTATATTTGAATATTGATTTTATTATGATGATGGTTGGCTAAAACCCTAAAGCGATTCTAAGATGAAGGGTTGATAGTTGTGACATAGATGATGATAGATTGAACCAAAACATATTGGACCCTGAGAGTTGCGAGAAACCTCGTCGTCGAGCCTTTCCATGGCCTGTCCTTGAGTTCCACGGCCGTGGTTCTTCAAGATCCGACCGTGGTTTCCTTTGTCGTACATCCTTGCTTTTGCTTTGATCCAAAGTTAAATATTTGCTTTAACCTAGCCTTGGCTTACCTTTTCTAGGTAGTAGTGAGACTCAACATCCTCTACTTCGGTTTTGAGTGTCACAACCTTAACCGTTTTGGCTTATCTTTGATTCCCTTGGGTTTGGGCATGAGTATTTGAGAGTAATTCTTATCATTTGATCCTTTCTATACTACAGACATATGGGTTTGGAACTTCACCGTACAATTCCCTACCTTAGATATACCTTTGCAATCCCGACTCTGTCTTTATACCTTTAGAATATCTTGAATCGAATGCCACAATTGGATATTTGGATCCTTAGGATCGTTGTTTTCCTTATCATCTTTACAAAAGCTTTTTATTTGCCTAACGATTTTGTGAACTGAATTTGTTCCCCCCAAATTCCTGAGTTCGATACTTTGGAATTCTTGCTTTACTATGCCAATCCGTACACTGCGGGTTCGCTTTGCTTTGATTTCAGTTTTATAAATTTAAGACTTTGTGATACACACTTTTGAGCGAACATGAGGGACTAGTGGAACATGAGACTCACCCGGTCAATGTTCCCATTAGAGAAATACCCTTTCCCAACAACCGCAGCTTATCATTTGATGTTTAGAAGGTTGAGTCTAATGCCATAACTGGAAATCTTGATCTCTAGAATCCGCTTATCTTACTTTGATCACCTATCTCGTCTTTGTGTGTTGTTTGCTTGATAGAATTGCATGTCTTTGATCTTTGTTTGATCACCACAAAACCCAACCAAAAATATTGTGAATTTCATTTCTTTAATTTTTTTCTCTCTTCTTAGTCTAGATTTGCACTATCCATCATCACTTGAATGATTTGATTTTACCTTAGTCTCTGTGTTCGACCTCGGAATACTTTCCTTGCTACGAAATGACCCATACACTTTGAGTTCTCTAGGTAGATTAGGAAAATTAATCGAGTTTATAAATGTAACGCTTTTTCTTCTACTATCTAGTTCGAACAAGCTAATCAAATAGATACTTTCTAAGAATATGCTTCAATGTTATATACCAAAAATGACATACAAAAATACGAATAAAGTTACTTTAGACTTCTCCTTGTGAATCTTAGTTGAAAATGAGAAACTCCCACTAATAGTGGATTCGAGGAGTTGTCTTCCCATCGTCAACTCATATATCTATCCAATATTAGATAACATAACCGGTAACTTATAGCTTGATTAGTTCCATTAATCAACATAGAAAAAAGATTATAAGCATCACAATGCATATCTAAATTCTCACAATTTTCAAGACAAATTATATAATGCCATCTCAATGGAAAGACTTTAGGACTAAGAGAAGATCGATCAAAAGATAAAATAAAGACTCTCTCTGAGAATCAATGAATGGATCACCACCACAATTTTCAAGACAAATTAAGAAGTCTTGATTTAACCGGCCACAATCATCAAGTGTGACATTTTTTTACCATTGGTACATGGTAAATAGGATCGTATAGCTGGTGAAAACCCGTCACTATCTATTGCCTTTTACCACTATATATTTATATATCCAATCTCACACACATTATCACAAACCATCATCTCCATATCTTATAACCCTAAAAAGGCTTAATTACCGTGATAAGGCATGAAACGTGTGACTTGTAACACCCCAAATCCATAAAATTCGGAGTGTTACGGGTTAGAACCTCACAATGAGTCATACCCTATCCTGACAACAAGTTCACCGGATCTTCCAACAAGACACAAATAAATATAAAACAAACATTTATAAAACTGAAATGTCATCCGTCGAAATACATACAAATACACAACCGAGTATCAAAAAAGTAACATCATATACATATAAACATCCCAAAAGCCCATAATTGTAATACCCGGGAATTTAAGTCCGATTATTTCCGAACCACCTCGAACCCTCGACTGTGTTGATCTTTTTATATGATACTTAGTACTATATTTTATCTTTATGTCTTTATCATTTTATGTGAAATTTTTCTCCCATAAAATGTACATATCAAATTATACCCTTCTTAAAGACTTTTAAAGAGATGGGCCATCATTTGGAACCAGATGGGCCGTTAGACAAGCAAGTTGGGCTGCCCCTAAACCCTCCATGCCAGCTGATCCCACCAAATTATTTCCCTTCAATCAGCTTATTTTACAAGAGCTGATCGTAACTGTCGATCTCCACTCCTTCTATCCCTCCGCCAGATCATGCTATCTTCCAACAAACACACGCTATTCTTCCTTCTATTCGAAAACCGGCCCAATGCTGACTACATTGAGAGACACGAAAGCGCAGGTAATGCCAGTTGGCGAAGTGGCGTTAAGCATCCCTAGCGGTACGAAAAGAGAGGTCGTGATGATATCATCTACGTCCGTACCGCTCCTCGTG
This sequence comes from Fagopyrum homotropicum, assembly GCA_033239125.1. Lineage (NCBI taxonomy): Eukaryota > Viridiplantae > Streptophyta > Magnoliopsida > Caryophyllales > Polygonaceae > Fagopyrum > Fagopyrum homotropicum. The sequence continues at coordinate 82,524,520 of BSWB01000005.1, read as the reverse complement.
GAGTAGATCCTGCATCCAACTAAGTCTTTAACCAGGGAACGGGGAAATTCCCACTACCGCTGGCAGGCCAGCCGGGCCGTGAGCGCGGTGGGAACGGGCTTCCCAAAAAGCCAGCCCGGGCCGGGGTCATCATAGAATGAAGGGGACGGCCCTAATGTTGTGTTGGCTTTGCCAACTTCTTGGGTTTCGGGCGGAGAAAAGCGGACGTGTGGACTCGGGGCGGAGCGCAACGTAACTAAGAGAGCCATTCCATTTATGGCGAGACAGAATGGGCGGGCACGAGCGGTCTAGTATCCGAGCCGATTGATCAGACGACGACTACTTCACTTATTAGAAGTGTATTAGCCGCCTATCCCGGAATAGAATGGGATGGAATAGAAAGAACACGAAGCGCTAGCGCTATAGGGTCGTTTTTTTTGGGGGGAAAGACTCGTGAAGAAGCAAGCTTATCCCCGCCCCGACCGGCAGCTGCTAGGTCTCCTCAGCTCTTCTAAACTTCCCCCCGTCTTCGGCCCGAGCTGTATGAGGCAGAAACTCGTCTCACGTACGGTTTGAAGGCCGAGCCCCACCCCAACAGTAATGGTGCGGCTTAGGTCAACTAACACAAAGAAGATACAGTTCACTCAACGATTGCCTTTGGGTTCCGAACTCCGTATGGGTAAGGAACGCTGTTGTTTGTGAGGTCTCGATCATTTACATGGACCCACTTCTCATTCCATTTGTGGGAATTTTATGATCTATAAACCGTCCTTCACGAACGATCGGCTCATGTTTGAGCATGATGAATCACTTGGTGCCGACCTGTTGTCAATAAACTTTTCGGCCTCATACGAGAATGCAAAACTGGAGCATTTTATGAATCGGTGGATGAAGAATCGCGAACATAAGAATTTCTGGTTGACCATGTTCCCAGAAAAAAGATACTTTCGAGAAACAACGAGCACGACTGAAGTGGCTATACATACAAATCTATTTACGGATCTTTATGTTTCGATTGGAACTGGAAGTTCCAGAACAGGCGGCTGGTATACTACCATAATGAAACTGCCTTTTCTTTTTTTGATTCGGATAGGATTTATGTTGGCTTCGTCGGGAGGCTCACGTAGTTTGTTACGTCAGCTCCAAAAGGATACATTGCGTTGGAATCGAGAAAGTTCCGTAAAGTTCATAATTGTATAAAATGCTCGATGTAATTGAGCAGCGCATCGAGGCACTTCTTCTATGGTCCCCGTCCGCCCGACCCGCTCGGAAGAATTCATGGGCCGGCAGGCTGGCGAGACAGAATGAGTGGGCACTACTAACCAAGCCAAGCCTAGTTCTCGCAGATAGGCGCTGGTAGCTTGCCTCCAAGCCTTGCATTATATGAGTGGTCATGGTCTGAAGGAGCCTTAAGCACAATTTCTCTCTTAACTGCGCAAGAATATGAATAAAAGACGTGCATCCAAACACTCGCGCCTACAGGATGGTACCTCGTTGGCGACACGCAGCAAAACCCCATCCCTCGTTCTTCGGCACGTAGGTGACCCGTGGCGGGAGACACACCTTCCCATCAAGTTCTGCCTAAATAAAGGCAGCCGGCAAAGCAGTTCCAACCTCCCATCGGACCCCAACAAGCCTGATCGGATCCTTCTGCTGCTCCCTCGTTATCAAGCCAGCCGTGATCCCTTCCTCTCCTTGCCTTGGTCTGATTCCGGCGCTGGGATCGAACCGTGTTCTTGCAGTGAGTCCTTCTTTGCGTTGCAAGCTTCTTTACTCCCGTCTAGTGTGCATTGGTTGTACTTGCGGTCCTTGTGGAGGTCGAACCACCACCTCAACCGATCTTCCTGTAGTTACATTCTCACCATCAAAGAAAGGTTTCCTTCGATTCAATATTGCGGTGTAGGTAAGAATCTTCATATGAGCCTTCACTTTTTAACCATGAAGTCTTCTGCCATAAAGAGGCCTTTCCATCACTAGTTCCATGCTTTATCTCGATTATGCGCTTAAATGCCAAAGTCTAGAGGCATGGTGATGACATATAGTTTGTAAGGATGATTGTGTGTAAGGCTCCGATCGGGCATAGCAGACGAATATTATAAGGTTGAAAAAGTGAGTGGTAGAACCGAATAAACAATAGGTTATACCTGAATTTGTAGGTTAAGTATGGCACTCAGTACACTAATAATCTGATGTAATTGTGGGTGTTTATTGTAGATTAATTAATTAGTAGGATCTGTAGCAATGTGTGGTTAAATTAGTTCTAGTGGGAAGTTTACAATTAGCAGTAGTTTCCTTATTATATTATAGGAATTAGATTTGTGAATAGATTATTATGAGTATATTATTTTATCTTTTTATAGTATTCAAAAGTATTATTATATTAGTATAACAATTGGCCTAAATAGTTATATAGTGAATTTGTTTTGTTAAATATAAATTATGGATATTATGTTAAAGTAAGATAGATTGTTAAGTTGGGTCCATATCATATACCAGATTAGTAGTAATCGAGTTATTACGAGAATCAAGTATTTAAAAGCATTATAGGACGTTGTTTAGATTTTAATTACAATTGTTGGAGTAGACTTATGTTAGTCATGGTTGACCTAGGAGTTGAGACTTCTAGATGAAGGATAGAGTACTGATCCACGTGTCCTTGTTATCAGGCCGTGGAGTGTATTTCTGCGGGACTGAGAGTGTTGAGTAACTGAGAATATCTTGATACAAGTAAGTCCCCGAAATTACTTAGCCATCTTCTGCGTATTAGTTGACATGTGATGGTGGTGTGTGTTTATTTAATGTTACAACGATAAAACCGGACTAGGACGACCCTTATATATACTAATTGGTCCAAGTGCATTATAATTGGGCGGTGGCCATTTGTCCAGTTCTACAGGAGAATGGGAGGTGCTCTGCGACTATTCTAACATGTACACGGTGAGATGTGTAATATCCGGAATTTTTATTCCGTTTAATTCCGAATCAAATCGGACTTCGAGCCGTTGACGGTTTCCCATTCTATCTAGTATTTCTTTCTTCACAAATTTTATTATTTTATGTAGAATTTAATTCACATAAAATGATAAAATTATATCAAGCTCTAATTCTTATAATTAGTTATTATTTTATGTAGAATTTAATTCACATAAAATGATAGATTTATATATAACCCTATTTATTATAATTCATTCTTATCGATGACTTTAGACGAGATCATGACAAGCTGTGACGAGATCATGACTAAGCTGAGACGAGACCCTGACAAAGCCCGACAAATCTGTGACAAACTCATTCATGGGCCTGACAAGGCCATGACGAGTTTTGACAAGTTTTTGACAAGTTTTTGACAAACTATTCAGCCCACTATTCCTACTTAATTTCAGCATTCTTTGCAGCCCACAACAGCCTCAACTGGCCTTCACAGCCCACAGCAGCCCAGCTGGCCTTCGTAGCCCACAACAACCCACTCTCATATGCCAAGCCAGAAGCAGCCTAGTGAGACGCTCAACCCAACATAAAATAATCAGCTGCACATCTCGTCCTCTCCACATGTACAATCGTTTCTTTTCCTGCTTCTACTCCATGTAACGGCTAAGAGGAGGCTTTAATGATCGATTAAAGGCTGAAGATAATCCGTCCTTTTGCACAAGACTCTCCTACTCATCTACACACTTTCAACAACGTTCCAACAACAGAAAATTGCAAGGAAAAGAGCCAGCAGAGGAGAGAACTACAGTAACTGCTCGTCTATCTATTTTTGGGGCTGCTCGTTGCACAAGCCTCTCCAGGGTTGTGTTCACTCGCTGCAGATGCAAAGAGCACTCCAGCAGCTGAGCCATCAAGCAGTGCAACCACATTTGGTAGCCTTTCTCTGTACAGGTGAGTTCCGAAATGTTCTTCTTACCCTATGTGCGCTAAGGCCTGGCTGTTGACCGTGTTTTCTTTGTGCTGAAGACTCGAGTCTTCCTGGATTAGACGTACAACAACCAGCCTCATCTTAGTCCTGTCGTCAAAGGATTCAAAAGCCAAGGTCAGGTGGAGATCGTTAGTGTACTGTCTTCTTCAACAGCTTGCAAGGTCGTGAGTAAGCACTTCCATCTTCCCCTTGTTAGCAGTGATGTCTTCTGTTATAGAAATACGTAGGTTAAGACTGGAGTGAGAGTTTCTGGATAGGTAGAGAACCAATGGACTACTGTAAAGGAATTGTTTTAATTGTTTCTTTCAGTTTTGAAGTTGAAAACTACCCATTGTTGCAGACCAATGTTAAAGAGCTATGTAGAAGATCCACCGTTGAAATTTTAATAGATAATAGGTAGATATATGTAGTTTGTTGTGTTAAAATTTGAGAAGAAATGAACGGTCGGATTGAAAGTTATAGGGTCACAAAGTGGAGTAGTTGAGCTGTTTTTCCAAGCATGGATTTTTGACTAAGTATAGTGATATTGTAGTGTTGTAGCCAACTTTAAAGATTTTTGTAGGAATAACGATTGAACAATTTTAAGAAATTATTTCTCCTATGAGTAGATTAGGTATCATAGATAAGTTAGAAATTTATTTTAGAATTTTTATAAGTTTATTTTAATTTCATATTTGAAGCTGTAGTTGTACTTTAGTGACTTTTCGGGAAATAGAAAATGGGTAGTTTTTCTAGTTGTTACCTAAAATCATCGTAGGGAGTAGAATATGATTAGTTAGCCTCAAGTAAGAATTTAAGTACATATTACGAGTTTTTGGAAGTCTCAGGACCAAGGGTAAAATAGTCAATTTACCTTAAATAAACACTGTAATAACTTCTGCACATAGAATCGTACTTCTTAGGAGTTTTAGACTTCTAAGTATCCAGGGAAATGTGTTGACCCACGTTCCTCCTTTGACAGGCAACTGAGTTCCTGTAGTCATTGATTGAGTGTTGTTAAGAGAGACGAGATTGGATTCTGGTAAGTCCACGGACTTACTTAGTTGGCTTCTTGTATGTGTGTGATGTGTATGAGTGGTGTGTGATAGTTAAGATAAATAACGAAACCAGAATAGGCCGACTGTAGTATATTGTATAATTGACCCAAGTGTATGATAACGGGTCGTGAGATCATCTGCCTAGCTCTTGCGAGAGTCTAGGAGGTTCCCTGCGATCAGCCCAGTCCGGTAGACGGTCACAAGCATTAATATCATTCCGCGTTGGTAAACGGGGACAGGGGCGAGGTTTGGGAATCCCTCGTGTCACAAAACAAGTACCATTAGTAATGATGTATCACTTAATTAAAGATAATAAAAAGGAATGAGTGTTGCATGCTGATTGCGTATGTTGTGTGTTTGTACTTTTACCTTTATACTTATGTCTTCGCCCGAAAGGTGTGTGCGTCAAAGTCTTAATATTTATATCTAGAACTCAAAGCAAAGCGAACCCGCAGTGTACGGATCAGCTGTAGTGAGGTAAGAATTCCATAGTTGAACTCAGGGATTTGGTGAGAGTAAATTCATTTTCAATTATCTAGCGAAAGTGCAAAAAGCTTTTGTGATCAAATAAGGGTAAAATGATTCCAAGGATTCAAGTATCCGATTTTGGCTTTCGATTCAAGACACTTCTATAGATATAAGGACAGAGTTTATATTGCCAAGATTATGTGTTCAAAGGTAGGTATCGTACGGTGAAGTTCCGAAACCTATGTATCTAATCTAAAGGTTCTCTCTATAAGAGTTGTTGAGGCTGCAATATAGAAGGATTTAAAGATAAGAATTATGTTCAAACTAACTATCTAAAACCCCAGGATATGACTCTCCAGGATAAAGAATAGAAAGCACACTTAGAATCTTAATAAAGGATGTTGAGTCTCTCTATTACCCAAATCTTGTAATCTTAATCCATTAAATGTAGAATCAAGTTTGAAGTCTCTTCATACACTCAAATAGAGGTTAAAAAGGTTAAACAAGGTTGGGGTTTAGGCAAGGATTAGTTTTGGTTAAAGATTAATTCAATTAAAGTTCGTCAGAAGAATAAATCGTGTTGTTCATCATTAAATCGGCCGATTTACTCAAGAACAGCCCGATTTTCCTGTTATCGCAAAACTAAAATCTAAACTCTCAGGGTCCTAATGTTTGAATGAGTTCAGTCTATCATCATCTAAGCCTTAATCATCAACTATTCTCCCCAGAATCACAATGGTTTTAGCCAACCATTTTCAAAATCGAATCAAATTAAAGATTCAGTGAAATATCGCAAATAAAACTGAATCTTGAATAAAAACACAATAACCTTCAAATCTGTAAATAATCTACGAAACTGATCAATGTATCTCTTAAGTAACTCAAATTCGTGTTCAAAAACCACAATTACTTCAATGGACAAAGAAATCTCACAATCAATGATCAAGATTGACTTTCCGGCTCAAGTCCTTCAATCCTTCTCCAAGAATCTTCAATCTCTCTCAAACGCATAAAGATTTCCCGCTGCGGACGTCCCGTTTTCGTTCCTAGGGTTCCAACCTATAGTTTCTTGCTAATGGGCCGTTTGGCAAAACTCTCCTCTAGCCCAAAAGAATTGGGCTTTGTGTCGTCTTATCATTTGGCCGAAAAACAAAGAAAATCGACCCAGTCAATTTATACAGAAAACCGTTCGATTTCCACAGAAGAAAATCGTCCGATTTATATGTATAATGGCACGATTTTCTTCAACAGAAGGTGCTCTTCTTTTTGCTCGTTTTCTATGCTTCTCCTTTGCAGCTCCTTAGCTCTTTGTGATCCCTCCAAGACTTCTTTAGCTTCTCTAATGTCCTTGGATGCTCCTTGCTCCACTTTTGCTTCCAATTCCACTCCATTTACCTATAATTCATCAAAAACTCGTGTAGACCTCTATTTCCGACAAATGGTTGAATAGAACATAAAAGCTACACAAAATCTCTCTAAATGCAAGGCAAACTGAGACAATCTTCTACAATATGCATGAATAATATGGTATATAATTCATGTCATCAAAATACCCCATACTTTCCCCTTGCTTGTCCCTAAGCAAGACTCAAATTTAGAATACAAGATGTCATGGATTATATATATGTATGAAAACTCAAAAACTTTTCTTTTGATAGTGCTTCTTCTTATTGGATCACCCTCAAAGTGATATTTCAAGGCATAGGAAGGCAAAGTATGTATCAATGATAACTATAAGATGAACTAACTCTCTTTTCTTTCTTGAAAACACAAATAAAGGACATGATAAAGATGTAGAGGTAATCAAAGTCAAACAAATCTAAGCCATGAAGCCTTAAACACATGCATAAAAGTCTCAAGGTCTTCTAATCAAAGGAAAGGTCCAAGAAACGTATTAGGGGAAGGAATTTTGTTTGGCAATTGTGGTGCTAATCCGGGAAAGAGGAACAACATAATACCTTCAAAAATTTACTTCACCGCACATGCTTTGCATGTAGAAAGCTTTGCTTTCTTTATACTTTACTTTTTGAGAGTATGGACAGCGGTGCACAAAAACCGAAGCCTAGGAGATCGGCTTTTCTCAATTTCGAGATGCCTCAAACCCTTGATGCACATACCATATCCCGTTAGGACTTGTCGTTCAATTGGACTTTGGCAAGACACAAACACCCGGCTATGTGAATGGTGCCGAGTTACTCATCCTCATGTTCAACGTCCCCAAACTTATGAATTGCTACACTTTCATTTAATATATTTTCTTTGGCCCTCCCACATCAAACATGCCTTTTTTCTATCACTTATCCTAATTCCCGGATGGTAAAAGGATGGTCACATATTTCATTGAGGGGCTAGCATGATCAAGATATGAGAAGAGAAAGGAAGTGAATTGCCTTAGTCATCCTTATATGATGTAAAAGAACTTGCAATATATCTTCGATTATTATTTCATTTTCTTATCAAAACATCTAAATCATATAACTTATTCATGTGTTCAAGTAACAAAAGAAAGCTCATTCATGCTATGATTAACATCTCAACACAACTAAGCTATCTTTTTGCCTATCCACATACATATTTCTCATCATAGAGGTCAATTCCAACATAAGAAGCACAAAAAATTTTGAAAAATCATAGAATTTGAAAAAGATCATGCAAATGCAAGGGTCATAATGGAAAGCAAGTAGTGCAAGAGTTATTACAAGCCAAATCATCAAGAGTAGTGTAAAGTGCATAAAGTGCTAAGATGAAACAAAAGGTATTGTAAGTACCCCCACCCCATACTTAACATCCACATTGTCCCCAATGTGAAAATCAAGCATGAGATAGAGAAAATACTTACAATGTAAAAGAAGTGGAAGCTCAATCCTCTATCGGTGGTGGAGGTGGTGGATAAGGATACATCGGTGCAGTAGGATCGTAGAAGTGGCCGAACTGATGGAAGTATAAGTCTCTCATCTGGCCATCGTAGGATGAATGCCTAGCGTCCGTCTCCTGCCTGTAGTTCCTGAACTGAGTGTTCAGGGTGTCATAGTCGGTGTGGAGAGCGTGATAGTCGGTGCTAAGGCTCTAGAAGCTAGAAACTAGCTCCCTAAAGTGACGGGGAGGTCGACGTCCTCGTCCATGTCCTGGGGCACGTGCAAATGAGCGGCGAGGTGGCTGCATGTCATCCTCCGTCTCCTTATCACCTCTACTAGTCCTGCTAGGTCCTTCACCATGAGTGTCGGTATCCATGGCATCCGTAGCATGACCGCTATGAGTGTCACTCTCAAACTCGAGCATGGTCCCCTGGCCTCCATCCTCATCCTCCTCAGTGTCACCTACATCATCATCATAATATAAAGGAGGAGATAACTCCTCAAGCATCAACTCAAATGTCTCCTTCCAGTTCCTCTTGCTCCGAATAGTGTATTCGGGCTTCCAGATGATCTCGGATGGCTTCTTCTTTGGATCCTTGTGCCATGGCATGGGCACATGAAGGGTTCCTCTCCCTCAAGGAATAAAAACCTGTCGAGTGACTAATCTCTGTGAACCTCAAGGTAGGGCACTCTCAGCTAGAGTGCATCCCGAGAAGTCTAATCCCAATGCCTTAGCCACATGAGTGACAAGGCCTCCAGCACAAATGTCGCCCTTAGCTTTGTTGGCTATCTTTCCTAAATAGTCAGCAAGCATGGATGAAATGTCGGGGACGGTGGTAGATGTCATACATTATAGAATAAAAAGCTCATCAGCCTTGAGCTTCTGTGGAGTCTCTGTCCGGGCGAATAAGCTCTCACTAAGGATCCGATGTACTACCTTAAAGGAAAGGTTGTACATACTAGTTTCTTTCGAATTCCCGGGTCTCCACTTGTCTCCACCATATTCTCCCACTGAAATGGTCTCCCAAAAGGCACTAGCACTAACACCTCTAGCAAATGTGCCTGCATCGGAATAAGAGAAACCGAACAAGTCTCCAAAAGTAGCAATAGACATAGTATGATCTTGGCTCATAAGGCGGAAGGTGACCATCCTTTCTCTAGGATCATGCTCGAATGTACTAAGCAACTCTAGGGTGATCTCGGTGTATGCATCCTCCCTAATCATAGCAAACTGTCGCAGCCCAACTCTATCGAGCATCATATCTACATCCTCTCGAACAAACAAGGAATCTAGATCATCTAACACAATGTAGCGAGGAGGGGTGAATGGGCGATCTAAGATATGTTCATATCTTTTCTTATGTTTGGATAGGGGAGGGGGAAGCTTAGGGATGTTTTGAGGTGGTGGTGGAGGTGGGGGAGGGGCTTTGGAAGAAGATCCCTTCTTCTTCCCCATATTATTAGTTATTCTCTTCACAATATCCATTTCTGCAGCAAAAAATCGCCCTGTTCTTCACAAAAATCGGACGATTTTTCTGGGCTAGGTTGATTTTTCTATCGATTTCTACGATTCTCACAATTTTGTAAAGTTCTGTCTCAACAATCACCACATACAGTTCACTGTAGTGATTCCTAAGCAGATTCCTTTATCAATTTCAACAAACAAACACTTCCTAAGCAAGATTCAAATTCGAATTAGAAACTTAGGTTTTGGAATGAAAAACCTGAATTCCGTATGGAGGAGTCGATTTCCGTGCTTGTTGTTGCTAGATCCTTGTTCCTTGTTGAAAATGCTTCAGTTTGGAGCCAAGAATCATTCAAAATGATTAAGGAATGAGGATTGTAGGGTATGGGCGATTTTCGGGGTTCTTGAGAGAGAGAAATCGAGAGTGGAAGGGTTTGGAATGAGGGAATCGAGTGTTTAAGTCTTTATATAGGGTCGAGAAATTGTGAAGAAAATCGGACGATTTTCAAGGTCGATTTAATCGTCGGGGCGATTTTTCTCTCTTTTTCTCTGAACACTGGAAAATCGGACGATTTTTTTTGGAAGGTCGATCTCCAGGTCAATTTTTCTTTCTGTTGTCAAAAATCGACTTGCTTTGTTCTTTAATCGAACGATTAACTCAATGCAGCTCGATTTCCTTCCTTGTGCTTCGTGGAAATTGAAGATTTAACTGATTTATGCTCCCTTCCTCCATGGATCTCTCAATTTGGACCTAATTTCCTGCGATTAATGACACGACAAACCAAGAGTGCATCGAGGAACAAATAAAAAGCGAAAACAAAGAAACAAAGCAACTAATCTACTCTAACTAAGTGATGAAAGGAGGGAAAAAACTATACTATCATGGGTTGCCTCCCAAGAAGCGCTTGATTTATCGTCTTTAGCTGGACGGTGTATGGTTTGTGTTCAATGGAGGAGGATAGGAGCTATCTCCTCGACCGGAGCTTCCGGTGTGTATTTCTTCAACCGTTGGCCATTAACCTTGAAACTTCCGCTTTGTTCACCCCATACTTCAACTGCACCATGGGGGAAAATTCGTTTAATTACATAAGGTCCTGTCCAACGGGATTTAAGCTTACCTGGAAACAGACGAAGCCTCGAGTTGAATAGAAGGACTTGATCTCCCTCTTTCAGATCTTTTGGGATGATATGCTTATCATGCCAACGCTTTGTCCGTTCCTTGTAGATCTTTGTGTTCTCATACGCATTTAGCCGGATCTCATCCAGCTCATTGATGTCTAAGAGCCGCTTCTCTCCGGCTTCTTTCATGTCAAAGTTGAGCCACTTGATAGCCCAATATGCTTTATGCTCTAGCTCTACAGGAAGATGACAAGATTTACCATAGACAAGATTATATGGAGTCGTACCTATTGGTGTCTTGAAGGTTGTCCTGTACGCCCATAGTGCATCGTCAAGCTTCATTGACCAATCTTTCCTCGTTTTAGAGACGGTTTTCTCTAAAACTCCCTTGATTTCTCTGTTTGATATTTCAACTTGTCCGCTAGTTTGCGGATGGTAAGGTGTAGCTATCTTATGGGTCACCCCATACTTAGCCAATAGAGTCTCAAATCGACGGGCTGTGAAATGCGTTCCTCCGTCACTAATGATGGTTCGGGGAGTCCCGAACCTTGGGAAGATCGTTCTATTGAAGAACTTCACCACTACCATTGCATCATTAGTAGGAGAAGCGATTGCCTCTACCCATCTTGAGACATAGTCTACGGCAAGAAGTATATATTGGTTTCCGCATGAAGATGGGAAGGGTCCCATAAAATCGACGCCTCATACATCGAAGATTTCTACTTCTTTTATGTTATTGAGCGGCATCTCATTTCTCCTTGATATATTACCTATCCTTTGACAAGCATCACAAGCAACAACAAACTTTTGCACATCTTTGAAAAGTGTAGGCCAAAAGAAGCCGGAACGAAGTACCTTAGCACAAGTCTTGTCGGAACTGGCATGTCCGCCACATGGTAGGGAATGGCAATGACGGATGACACTATCCACCTCATCTTCGGGGATACATCTCCTGTATATGCCATCGGGACCTCGTTTGAATAGAAGGGGTTCGTTCCAATAGAAGTGCCGGACGTCTCTAAAGAACTTCTTCTTTTGAGCATATGAAATTCCGGGTGGAATCTCCTGACAAACAAGGTAATTCACAATGTCAGCAAACCATGGATCATTACCTTTTGAGATGTGTTGAAGACACTCTTCGATCTCATGCAGTTGCTCGTCAGGGAATGAGTCGTCTATAGGAAGTTCATCCGTCTCGTCGGTGAGTTGCGGAAGACGACTAAGATGATCGGCGACGGAGTTTTCCGATCCCTTCTTATCACGAATCTCCAAATCGAACTCTTGTAAGAGTAAGATCCATCTTAGAAGCCTTGGCTTCGCATCCTTCTTCGTGAATAAGTAGCGAATTGCGGAATGGTCCGTATAGACTATCACCTTTGCACCTACAAGATAGGAACAAAATTTTTCAAAAGCGTATACTATGGCTAAAAGTTCCTTTTCTGTGGTTGCATAATTATATTGAGCTTCGTCTAGCGTTTTGCTAGCATAGTAGATGGCATGAGTGCGACCATCTTTCTTCTGTCCAAGTACGGCTCCTATAGCGACGTCGCTTGCGTCGCACGTGACCTCGAAAGGAAGAGTCCAATCGGGTGGTTGAATGATTGGTGCTGAAATCAAGGCTTCTTTGATCCTGCAAAAAGCATCTAAACAATCTTTCGAAAATTCGAAAGTTGCGTCTTTCATCAAAAGATTAGTTAAGGGTTTTGAAATCTTAGAAAAATCCTTTATGAATCTCCTATAGAAGCCTGCATGTCCTAAGAAACTTCTAATTCCTTTCACAGAAGAAGGGGGAGGTAGCTTCTCAATGGTTTCTATCTTTGCTCTATCAACCTCTATTCCCCTTTGTGATACTAGATGACCTAACACAATCCCTTCGGTGACCATGAAATGACATTTTTCCTAGTTTAAGACTAAGTTAGTGTCCTCACATCTCTTAAGAACTCGTGAAAGGTTATAGAGACAGTTATCAAAGGAAGAACCATATACCGAAAAGTTGTCCATGAAGACTTCCATGATATTCTCTACTTATTCGGAGAAGATTACCATCATACACCTTTGGAAGGTGGCTGGAGCGTTGCATAGACCGAATGGCATTCTTCTATAAGCAAACGTACCCCAAGGGCACGTAAAAGTCCTCTTCTCTTGATCATCCGGATGAATTGGAATCTGAAAGAAACCGCAATATCCATCTAGATAACAAAAGTAAGAATGTTGGGCTAACCTTTCCAACATTTGATCAATAAAAGGAAGGGGAAAGTGGTCCTTCCTAGTGGCCACGTTCAGTTTGCGGTAGTCGATGCACATTCGCCACCCCGTAATTGTCCGTGTGGGGATAAGTTTGTTGTTTTTGTTGGCAACAACGGTAATGCCTCCTTTCTTTGGTACTACCTGTACTGGACTCACCCATTTGCTATCGGAAATAGGAAAGATGATACCTGCATCAAGTAGCTTAAGGATTTCTTTCTTCATGACCTCTTTCATTGCCGGATTTAACCGTCTTTGACGTTGGCGTGAAGGCTTGTAATCCTCTTCCATTAGAATTTTGTGCATACATAGGGAGGGTTTTATTCCTACTAAGTCATCAATAGTATAACCTAATGCTCTCCTATGTTGCTTCAGAACATGCATAAGTTTCTCTAGTTCAGCATCATTCAGTTTCGCATTGACTATGACCGGATATGTGGAATTAATGCCAAGAAATGCGTACCTTAAATGTGTGGGGAGTGGCTTCAATTCTAGTGATGGAGGTGCCTTGATTGGTGATGATTCGTGGCCTTCGTATGTTGTGGGAGAGGTCTCTATAGGTGGGGGTGATGTATCATTAGAGTCGAGAACAGCTGCGGTGAAGTTTGGAGAATCCAGAAAATTTCCCATTGGATCGACCTCCCCTGAAGTAAATCGGTCGATCTAAGGCACGATTTTTCTTTCTATTGTCAAAAAACGGGTTGCCTTTTCAAAAATCGGACGATTTAGTTTATGCAGATCGATTTTCTTCACAGTTTCCGGAGTTAATTCTAGTTCTTCAAATCTTGTTCCTAGTTCTTCCTCCATATCATCTAATGCCGTCACATCCTCATTGCAATCATGTTCCACTCCTTCCTCCATGATGCTCATACTAAGAACCTTTTGAAGAGGGTCTTTCATTAAGATTAAACTTACTACCTCTCTAGACTCTTCTTCATCAAAAATATCAAAGACATCGTCTCTCAAGGCTGGCTCCTTGATTAAGGAAGAGAGAATGAATTCTACCTTCTCTTCACCTATATTGAAAGATAGTTGGCCATTCTTGCAATTGACCATGCATCCGGATGTTGCAAAGAATGGTCTCCCAAGGATGATGGAAACCGGATAATCTGCAAGGATGTCAAGAACGACAAAATCTATAGGAATGTAAAACTTACCGAGTTTTACCGGAATGTCTTCTAATATCCCAACTGGCTTAGTGGTAGAACGATCAGCCATGTAGAGTGTGATCTTCACCGTTCTAGGCTCTCCTAGACCAACTGCTTTGCATAGAGCAAGTGGTATGATACTCACACTCGCTCCAAGGTCGCAAAGGGCATCATAAGTAGCCTCTCCCAAAGTGATGGGTAAGCAAAAGGATCCTGGATCACGGAGTTTAGGTGGCATATTCTCCGTCATAGTCTTGATGAGTTCGGATGACTCCATACTCATCTTGACTTCTCCGATGTCTTCCAATTTCCTCTTGTTAGAGAGGATCTCCTTGAGGAATTTCCCATAAGCTGGCATACCTAAAATTGCATCCATAAAAGGTATATTAATATGCAGCTTACTCATAAGTTCAACGAACTTACCAAAGTGTTTATCTAGGCGTGCACGCGCTCTAGATTAAAGAAAAGGTAGAGGTGGTTTGTAGGCGGGAGGAGGAACATAGATATCTTCCTTCTCTTTTCCCTCTCCTTCTTTAGTAGTGGTTTCAACTACTTTAGGTTGAGGATCGGTAGTTGTTATGCCACTCCTAGTAGTGATCGCCATAACCCTTCCCTTTGGGTTATCTTCCGTCTTCCCGGGAAGTTTCCCTTGGTCTCTTGGAACTTCTCCGGCCTTGTTCAATACTTGGCTTTCCAAAGCTTTGTGAGCTTTATCAACCGAAGTTATATAGCTCTCCAACCCTTGTAGTTTGCCTAGATCGTCTCTAGCATGGGATCGGGTTTGTTTGATCCGCTTGATTGTTCCTGGCTTGCTAAAGGAGTAGAAGAAGATGGAGATGTTAGAGCTTTTTCAGCATGAGAATAAGGATTACCTGGATTTTGCTGATTTGACCTCCAATTGTTGCTATTGGAGTTCCTATTGTTGTTGTTCCAATTGGAGTTCCGGTTGTTATTGTTGTTGTTGTTCCAATTGGACTTCCGGTTATCACTCCTTTGATTGTTGTCCCTTCCCATGTAGTTGGCTTCTTGCTCCTTAGTCTTTTGAAGACTTGTTTTGAGCACTTCCCTCAACTCTTTGATCTCATTATTGAGGGAGTATATTTGTGTTTGAGCAGCTTGGTTCAACTTAGCTCCCGGATCGCCTTGATTCCGGCTATTTGAGTCCACCTTCCGGTGGGAATACTTCTTAATCACTTGGGCTTGCTTCTCAATGAAGTCCCAAGCGTCATCCTCTCTCATGTCCATGAATGTGTCACAAGAGAGAGATTGAAGGTTGAATTGTGTTTCCACATCCAATCCTCTATAGTAAATCTCCAATAATTCCAGCTTTGAAATGCCATGGTGTGGGCAATCTAACAAGAGATCTTGAAACCTTTCCCAAGATTGAAACAAGCTTTCGTTAGGTTTCATAGAAAAAGCATTTATCTTACCTCTCAATTCCGCCGTTTTGGATGGCGGAAAGAACTTGGTGAGGAATTCCGAAGACAATTCCTCCCATGTAGCCAACTTTGCAGTTGGAAGTGTTTGGTACCAAGCTAGAGCCTTGTCCTTCAAAGAGAAGAAGAACGATTTGATCTTGTAATTGCTTGTAGTAGCCTTCTTCGGCTTCATAGTCTCCGTGAGAATCTCGAAATTCTGCAAGTGTTGATGTGGAGATTCAGTACTTGCTCCGCCATATTGACTTTGGCGAACCATGGTGATGACTTGTGGTGAGAAGCTAAACTCCTGGATGTCTTCAGCTCCGAAATCCACACCTAGACGGCGTGGTTGCTGAATTGGGTCCATCCGTTGCCCCAAAGTTCGGGGTCTATCACCTTCATTAGCAACTCTCACATTTCTGGTTGGGATATGAGGAACAACCCGCGGTTTTGGGGTGTTTCGAATAGGATGAAGTAGTGGATTGATCTCCTCAAGCTCCGGCATGTCCGGGTCAATTTCTTCATCATCGGATGAGTCATTCCTAATGGATTTAGTTGGAGTTTTGACTTTCTTCTTCTTCCGAGATTCATTCAATTCCAACTTCATGTCCAACATCATAGCTCTTAGTTCATCAATCTGAAATTGATGACTCGTTTCAGCATCTAGTCGTGCTTTCTCACTCAACTGAAGTTGGCATTGAGCTTCGTTCAGTTCAGCCTGGAGATTTTTCTCATTGTTCTCAGCCTTTTTCTTTTCCTTCAACTTTCTTCTCAAAGTTTTCTCCAATTCGGGATCGAAAGGTACTAGATCTTTAGTGGATCTAGTCTTTCGCATATACCTAAAGAACCAGCAAAGATCACTCAAGTAGACAAATCAAATCACAAGAGCAAGAGCTCTCAAGCTAGACAACCGAAAACCGAATTTGGTCTAGACCAAATCCCCGGCAACGGCGCCAAAAACTTGTTCGCCCGAAAGGTGTGTGCATGAAAGTCTTAATATTTATATCTAGAACTCAAAGAAAAGCGAACCCGCAGTGTACGGATCAGCTGTAGTGAGGTAAGAATTCCATAGTCGAACTCAGGGATTTGGTGAGAGTAAATTCAATTTCAATTATCTAGCGAAAGTGCAAAAAGCGTTTGTGATCAAATAAGGGTAAAATGATTCCAAGGATTCAAGTATCCGATTTCGGATTTCGATTCAAGACACTTCTATAGATATAAGGACAGAGTTTATATTGCCAAGATTGTGTTCAAAGGTAGGTATCGTACGGTGAAGTTCCGAAACCTATGTATCTAATCTAAAGGTTCTCTCTATAAGGGTTGTTGAGGCTGCAATATAGAAGGATTTAAAGATAAGAATTATGTTCAAACTAACTATCTAAAACCCCAGGATATGACTCTCCAGGATAAAGAATAGAAAGCACACTTAGAATCTTAATAAAGGATGTTGAGTCTCTCTATTACCCAAATCTTGTAATCTTAATCCATTAAATGTAGAATCAAGTTTGAAGTCTCTTCATACACTCAAATAGAGGTTAAAAAGGTTAAACAAGGTTGGGGTTTAGGCAAGGATTAGTTTTGGTTAAAGATTAATTCAATTAAAGTTCGTCAGAAGAATAAATCGTGATGTTCATCATTAAATCGGCCGATTTACTCAAGAACAGCCCGATTTTCCTGTTATCGCAAAACTAAAATCTAAAATCTCAGGGTCCTAATGTTTGAATGAGTTCAGTCTATCATTATCTAAGCCTTAATCATCAACTATTCTCCCCAGAATCACAATGGTTTTAGCCAACCATTTTCAAAATCGAATCAAATTAAAGATTGAGTGAAATATCGCAAATAAAACCGAATCTTGAATAAAAACACAATAACTTTCAAATATGTAAATAATCTTCGAAACTGATCAATGTATCTCTTAAGTAACTCAAATTCGTGTTCAAAAACCACAATTACTTCAATGGACAAAGAAATCTCACAATCAATGACCCAGATTGACTTTCCGGCTCAAGTCCTTCAATCCTTCTCCAAGAATCTTCAATCTCTCTCAAACGCATAAAGATTTCCCGCTGCGGACGTCCCGTTTTCGTTCCTAGGGTTCCAACCTATAGTTTCTTGCTAATGGGCCGTTTGGCAAAACTCTCCTCTAGCCCAAAAGAATTGGGCTTTGTGTCGTCTTATCATTTGGCCGAAAAACAAAGAAACTCGACCCAGTCGATTTATACAGAAAACCGTTCGATTTCTACAGAAGAAAATCGTCCGATTTATATGTATAATGGCACGATTTTCTTCAACAGAAGGTGCTCTTTTTTTTGCTCGTTTTCTATGCTTCTCCTTTGCAGCTCCTTAGCTCTTTGTGATCCCTCCAAGACTTCTTTAGCTTCTCTAATGTCCTTGGATGCTCCTTGCTCCACTTTTGCTTCCAATTCCACTCCATTTACCTATAATTCATCAAAAACTCGTGTAGACCTCTATTTCCGACAAATGGTTGAATAGAACATAAAAGGTACACAAAATCTCTCTAAATGCAAGGCAAACTGAGACAATCTTCTACAATATGCATGAATAATATGGTATATAATTCATGTCATCATTATGCATAGAATATTAGCTAACGGTTTTATACCGCTTGTAGATGCCTTGGAGGTTAGGGAGGCGATCGAGTGATCCGGCGGTAGTGGGCAACCGGGGTTCCGTGCATTATAGGACGGGACTGTTATATTTCAATTTTATGACTGTTGAGACTGATGTTGGTATTTTTGGTTTTGAGACTTGGTTGTTGTTCGCCCCTAGAGGTGTGTGCAAATAAGCTTTATATTTATAAAACTAGAATCAAGCAAGCGAACCCGCAGTGTACGGATCGATATAGTTAAGCAAGAATTCCAGAGTATCGAACACAGGGATTTGGGTGGAACGAACTCGATTGTAGGTTATCAAGCGGTTAATATGAGAGTTTTGCAGATATTGGGAAAACAACAATCCTAAAGATCCAGGTATCCAGCTGTGGCAATCGATTCAAGATATACTAATGATGTAAAGACAGAGTTAAGATATGCAAAGGTATACTAATGTAAGGTAATCGTACGGTTGAGGTTCCAAAAACCTTATATAACTCACCCAAAAGACTCTTCCTATACAGGTTGATGAGGCTCAATATAGAAAGGTTCTAAGGACAAGGATTAACATCAAATACCCAAACCTATGATCTAAAGATCAAGACTAACTTATCCGATTGAGGTTGCTGAGGCTCACAATCGAGGTAGAGGTTGTTGAGGCTTCACTACCACCTAGAAAAGACAAGTCTAAACTAAGCTAAAGCAAATCTTTAACTTTGGATCAAGATAAAAGCAGGCTCGTAAACTTTAAGAGAATTACGGTTGGATCTTGAGATTCCACGGTCGTGGAACTCAAGAACAGCCCGTAATTTAGGGTTTTCGGCGACAATTCTCTAACTCTCAGGGTCTAATCAATTTACAATCGATCTATCATTATCTAAGCCACAACTATCAACCCTTCACCTTAGAATTGTTAAGGGTTTTTAGCCAATAACAGTCATATTGATATTAATTCAAGATTAAAAAGGTAAAAGATGGGAACTTTCAAGAACTATCAATAAACTTCAATTGAATCTTAGAATCACAATCAAGAATAAGTGTTTGTCAAAAGATTCAAAACGGGATAAACAATCACAGTCTTAGGAAAGAAAAGAAACGGGATGTCAATCCGATCCTAAAGCAAACCTAAGCAAGAAGAGGAATCTTCTTGCAAAAATCCTCCAAGAACTTCGATCTTCCACACGAAGATCACAAACAGCAACTCTCCAATACGAACTTTGGAACTTCAATGAGATCTTCAAAATCACCTCCAAGAATGAGGGTTTGTGTTGCTAAGCGTGCGTTTTTGCCGCTAAACTTTAGGGTTGAAAGGTCGTAAGCGAGGTAGCGAGGTAGCGAGGTAGCGAGGTAGCGAGGTGACGGAATCTTGCTTCATCCGTCCTTTTTATAATGCAGGGCAAAACGTCGGCCCGGCCCGATCTTCAAGAGATCATGGCTTCGAAACGTGGCGAAAGGATTCGCCAAGATCACGGTCGTGGAAGTTTCCACGACCGTAATTTTGAAGCGTGGAAATAAACACGGATATCTTCCACGGCCGTAATATCCCCTGGAATGAACATCGAATTCTGCTTCACAATCCACGGCCGTAATTTAGGGTAAAACCGTGATTCTTGCCTTCATTCGTGCATTCCTCAATCTAATACTCCAAATTGCTTCCAAAAGGTGTCCTTGATCTAGAGACACATCGACTCAACTCTCCTTTGCTCGATTCCGTTCGGAAATAGCTCCAAATCACCTATAATCAACATAGAACTCGTGTAGACATCTATATCGACAATATAGGCAATACTAGCTCATATATGCATAAAGCTCAATCAAAGACTATCAATATGAATCAATTACGACTAGAAAACGTGCCTAAAATATCACAATGTTTCATGCTAACAAATAACCCCATACTTAACACTTGCTTGTCCCTAAGCAAGGTCTTTCAAAAAGCTTTAAAACAAGAGTTAGGATGAAATATGTGTACCTTCTTTTGGATGAATGTGACTTCTAAAGAATAGATCATTCTCAACCCTTGCTTCAATCGTTTTCAAACTTTCACACACTTAATTAGAGAGTAAGAGGCAAAGAAAAATCATGAATCAATTTAGCTTCCAAACAAGCATTATAACCTTCAAACATTATCAAAATCAATCATAAGAATTTCAATTTAGATCACCAAGCCATATAACATTCTTTTGATCATAAGGACTTTCAAAGAAAAGGTCTAGAGCATGGAAGGGTAGGGAAAACTTTAAGGGAAAGTGGTGCATAAATCCGGGAAAGTGGACAACTACCTTCTTCTTCTTTTGCGGTTTCCGCAACACTTCACTTAGAGCTTCGCTCTTTCCTTTTTATTTTCCGACTTTACTTTTGGAGTTATGGATAGAGGTGCACAAAAACCGAAGCCTAGGAGATTGGCGTTTCTCATTTTTGCGAGATGCCTCAAACCCTTAGCGCACATACCATAATCCGTTAGGAATATCGCTCAATTCGACTTTGGCAAGACACAAACACCCGGCTATGTGAATGGTGCCGAGTTACTCATCGTCATGATTGACTTCCCCAAACCTACAATTTCTTTCTATTCAATTGATTGCAAATATTTGCTCTCATGGCCCTCCCACATCAAACATGCCTTTTTCTCATTCACTTTCCAAATTCCCGGATAGGTAAGGGAGGCTAGTATTTCAATGAGGAGTTAGATGATCAAAGAAAGAAGAAAGAGAATATCGAATTGCCTTAATCATTTCAACAAGAAGTATAGGAGCTTATAATGTGATTTCAACTTCAATTTCTTATATGATTTAGGTAACATTCTCACATTATACAACTTGCAAAAGAGGTAAAATTCATTCATTCAAATCCTTTTCGAATTACCATCCTTTCAAGCATGCAATTGTTATCAACTCAATTCGCAAGTAATGATTATCATGGAAATCATATCGATTCGTTAGAAGCATCAAATTTTTCAAAATTTTTCAATTTTTATGGGTTTTTAAAGTTCTTTTTCATGCAATGCAAGAATGAAACGTGTAACATACAATGAACATGCAATGATAGTCTCGAATGAAAGCAAACATAGAGAGTAGAGTTATTACAAACTTTTAGTACATCCCACCCCATACTTAGGACGAACATTGTCCCTAATGTTCACAAGAAAGAACAAAAGAAAGAAAAGAAAAAGAAAACTCACAAATGGTGGTTGGGATGTCTAGAAACGAGCTGTCCGGTCATCTATCACTGCGGTGCCGGTGGAGGTGGGAATGGAGAGAAACTCGGATCATAGTACCGCCCAAACTGCTGGCGGTAGACGTCCCTCATCATGTGGTCAAGGTCGTCGAAACGTCTGTCTCTATCATCCGCCCGGATCTCTAGTGCTCCGACTCTCTCTGAAAGTCCGGTAGCCCAATCCGGCATCCTCTCATACCACCCAGGGGGGTGATCATACCATCCGGGAGCATCGGCTGGTGCTGATGGTGGTGGTGGTGGTGTTGCTGGTGCTGCTGACTGCGTAGTGGACCAAGGAGGGGGTGTCTCGTACCAGGTGGGAGGTGTAGTCATCCACGTGGGCCTCTCGCTCACGCTAGCGCGGCGAGATGACGAGCCTGAGGCTCTAGCCGGACGCGGAGAGCGTCTAGGTACATCCTGGGCCGCATCCGGCTGATCCGGAAACGTGCCGAACTCCTGCTCTGCTCCTCTACCACTCTCATACTGCTCTCCCATATCCTCCTCATCTACTACCGGCGGTGGAACGTAAGGGGGAGCTACAAGCCTGTTCGCATGCATCGCAGCGAACGTCTCCTTCCAGTTGTGGCGTCCTGCCACAATGGAATACTCCGGCAGCCACTCAATACCCCTGCCGGTCCTACTCTCCCAGGGCATGCCCGCATAAGGCGGACCTCTATGTGTGGGGAAGATGAGTCCCCTAACCATGAAAGCGTGTAGCCCTAATGGAACTGCCGGTATACGTGTGCAAGCCGAGAAGTCCACTCCAAAAGTCCTAGCTATGTGGGTCACTATCCCACCATATCCAATGTTCCCTCTCGATTTGTTCTTTAGCTTACTCATCGTCGCCGCCAAAAGGGTAGCACAATCGGCGCGGCATCCATGAAGCATAGCGTAGAGGAGGAATAGCTCGTCCGTCTTGATCTTTTGGGGTGTCTCCGTCCTAGGAAAGAGACACTCCGAGAGAACACGGTGAGCTATCTTCAAGGCCAAATGGTACATCAATTTGGCCTTGGTATCAGCTGGATGCCAACGGTCCTCGTCGGCATAGATCATCGCCACATCCTCCCAAAAATCCTTAGCGGAAACGTTCCTAGGGAGGCGACCGTTGTAGGTCTCATGGAACCCAAAGATGGTCCCGAACTCAACAATGCTAAGGTGGTAGTCTCTATTCATGAGACGGAAGGAGACAGTCCTATCAACATGGCTGTGCTCAAAAGACGTCACAACCTCTCGGGTGATCTCCTCATAAGCGTCCTCACGAATGTTCGTGAAGACAAGCAAACCGGCTCTATCCAAGAGCCATGTAAGGTCATCTACTATGTTGAGAGGATGTAGATCCTCCAACAACAAGTACCTAGGGCCAATCACTGCCCTCTTCTCTATCCTCTCAAATGCAGCTTGGTGGTTTTCGTGTATGATCGGGATGCTAGGGTGAGGTGGTGAGGATGGAGGTGAAGATGGAGGTGAAGGTGAGGGGGATGAGGGTGGTGGTGCCCTAGATGTGGAAGGGTTGCCCTTTCTCTTCTTGTTCTGTTCCCCTCTCTTTTCCTTAATCCTTCCCGAAACTCTCCTCACAAAATCCATTCTGTTGAAAATTACGGTCTGTTCTTCCCAAAACCACGGCCGTGGAACGTCTGTAGACCGTGATTCGACACAGTAATTCTCAATTCTCAGCAAATCAGCAATCAAACTCCACAACAAGCAGTCCTAATCTAATTTCTTCCAATCTCAATCAGTTCTTCCTAAAAATTTCTAACAAAAACGAACAAAAACGACTAGAATCAAGAAGAGAGCAAAAACCTCTTTTTCGGATTGAGAAATCCAAAATGCGGGTTTGTTGATCGTTTTCCACGCGATTTGTTGCTTGGATCTTGTTCTTGGTTGGATTTGCTTCAGTTTAGGAAGAAGAATCGTTAAAAACGATTAGAGAACGAAGATTTGGGAGGAGCTGCGGGTTTTCGGTATTTAGGGCGTGGAAATTGGGGGTTTTGTGGTGTTTTTGTGGTGAAGTGTGGCTTTTATACTTGCAGGCAAAATTTCAAAAATCACGGTCTATCGGGGCATTCCACGGCCGTGGAAATGTACGGACCCGTAATTTTTGTGATTTTTCACAGGCCTTTGAGAATTACGGCCACTGTAGCTATGGCGACCGTAATTTAGACCGTGGAACTCTCTGTAAAGCTTCAAAGTCCAAATTTCGTCACTTCTCTTCGACATTATCCCCTTTTTCTTCTTTTCCATCGATCCTACAACCAAAAACACGAACATACCGGGAGAAATCGAGGCAAAAATAAAGCAAAAACTTCTATTCTAAGCTAAACTATGAATTGAAAGAAAAAACGAAAATGCAATACCTTGGGTTGCCTCCCAAGAAGCGCTTTGTTTAAGGTCCGTAGCTAGACCATTCTCGCACTTATTCGAGTGCGGTAGGTGCAAACTCCTCAGCTTGGAGTTCCGGTGAGTACTTTTTGAGTCGTTGACCGTTCACCTTAAAACTTCCGCTAGCTTCACCCCATACTTCAACTGCACCATGGGGGAAAATACGCTTAATTAGAAAAGGTCCAGTCCAACGAGATTTTAACTTACCTGGAAAGAGGCGAAGTCTCGAATTGAAGAGGAGAACTTGATCTCCTTCTTGGAAATCCTTTGGGATGATATGCTTATCATGCCAACGCTTTGCTCTTTCCTTGTAGATCTTAGCGTTTTCATAGGCGTTCAAACGGAGTTCATCCAGCTCGTTGATGTCTAGGAGACGCTTCTCTCCCGCTTCCTTCATGCCGAAATTCAGCCATTTGATAGCCCAAAACGCTTTGTGCTCTAGCTCTACCGGCAAATGACAAGACTTCCCATACACGAGGTTGTATGGTGTGGTTCCTATGGGAGTCTTGTATGCAGTCCGGTATGCCCACAATGCATCATCTAGTTTCAAGGACCAATCCTTCCTAGTCCTTGAAACCGTCTTCTCTAGAATTCCCTTGATCTCCCTATTTGAGATCTCGACTTGTCCACTCGTTTGTGGATGGTAAGGGGTAGCGATCTTGTGAGTAACCCCATACTTTGCTAGAAGAGCTTCAAAGCGACGGGCTATGAAGTGAGAACCTCCATCACTAATGATCGTCCTTGGTGTCCCGAATCGCGGAAAAATGGTCTTGTTGAAGAGCTTGACCACCACCATGGCATCATTTGTGGGAGAGGCAATCGCTTCGACCCATCTAGAGACATAATCTACCGCCAATAGTATGTATTGGTTTCCACAAGAAGAAGGGAATGGTCCCATGAAGTCGACTCCCCAAACGTCGAAAATCTCCACCTCTTGGATGTTGTTGAGGGGCATCTCGTTCCTCCTAGAGATATTGCCTGTTCTTTGACAAGCATCGCAACAAGAAACAAAGGATTGCACATCTTTAAATAAAGTAGGCCAATAAAATCCAGATTGCAATACCTTTGCGCTAGTTTTGTTCGAACTAGCGTGTCCTCCACAAGGTAGTGAATGACAATGACGGATGACACTTTGCATCTCATCTTCCGGCACGCATCGCCGGATGATGCCATCCGGACCTCTCTTAAAGAGGAGAGGCTCGTTCCAATGGTATTCCCGGACGTCCTTGAAGAACTTCTTCCTTTGTGCGTATGATAGTCCGGGTGGTATCTCCTGGCAAACCAAATAGTTAACAAAATCAGCAAACCATGGTTCGTTACCTTTGGAGATTACCTTGATGCACTCCTCTATGATGTGTAGGTGTTCGTCCGGAAAGGAGTCATCAATAGGTAAATGATCGTCCTCTAGATGTGTTAGACGACTCAAATGATCCGCAACAGAATTTTCCGAGCCTTTCTTGTCGCGGATCTCAAGATCGAATTCTTGTAGGAGAAGAATCCATCTAATCAGCCTTGGCTTCGCATCCTTCTTTGCAAGGAGGTATCGGATCGCAGCATGATCCGTGTAGACAATCACCTTTGCACCTACAAGATAAGAGCGAAACTTGTCAATAGCATAGACAATGGCTAGAAACTCCTTTTCCGTAGTGGCGTAGTTGAGCTGGGCTTCGTCTAGCGTCTTGCTAGCGTAGTATATGGCGTGGGTTCGTCCTTCCTTTCGTTGCCCAAGAACAGCTCCAATGGCTACGTCACTAGCATCACACATAATCTCGAAGGGGAGAGTCCAATCCGGAGGTTGGATAATGGGTGCTGAAATTAGAGCTTGCCGAATAGTGTTGAATGCATCTAGACATTCCTGTGAAAACTCAAAAACCGCATCCTTCATCAATAGATTAGTGAGAGGTTTTGATATCTTAGAAAAGTCTTGAATGAAACGTCTATAAAATCCAGCATGTCCTAGGAAACTTCTTATTCCCTTCACCGAAATTGGGGGAGGAAGTTTCTCTATGGTCTCTATCTTAGCTTTGTCTACCTCTATCCCTCTACTAGAGACTAAGTGACCTAAGACGATTCCTTCCTTAACCATGAATTGACATTTCTCCCAATTAAGAACTAGGTTAGTGTCTTCACATCTTTGCAAAACAAGAGAAAGGTTAGAAAGACAATCGTTAAAAGAGGAACCGTAAACGGAGAAGTCGTCCATGAAGACTTCCATGATTTCCTCTACATATTCGGAGAAGATGGCCATCATGCACCGTTGAAAGGTGGCTGGGGCGTTGCAAAGCCCGAATGGCATTCTCCTATAGGCGAACGTACCCCAAGGGCACGTGAATGTGGTCTTCTCTTGATCATCCGGATGTATCGGGATCTGAAAGAAGCCACTATAACCGTCAAGGTAGCAAAAGTATGAATGTTGTGCTAACCTTTCAAGCATTTGATCGATGAATGGCAATGGAAAGTGATCCTTCCGCGTTGCATTGTTGAGCTTGCGGTAGTCTATGCACATTCGCCATCTAGTCACGGTTCGGGTAGGAATGAGTTCGTTGTTCTTATTGGTGATGACCGTCATTCCTCCCTTCTTTGGAACTACTTGAACCGGGCTCACCCACTTGCTATCGGAGATAGGATAGATGATACCTGCATCAAGAAGTTTAAGAATTTCCTTCTTGACAACCTCCTTCATGGTCGGATTCAACCGCCGTTGAGGTTGTCTTGAAGTTCTAAAGTCCTCCTCCATTAGTATTTTGTGCATGCATAGGGAGGGTTTAATTCCTACTAAGTCCTCAATAGTATAGCCTATGGCTTTTCTATGTTTCCTAAGGACAATCATGAGCTGTTCATGTTCATCTATGCTTAATTCGGAACTAACGATAACCGGGAAGGTAGAATTAGATCCAAGAAAAGCGTACCTTAGATGAGTAGGAAGTGGTTTGAGTTCCATTGCTTTCGGAGCTTCCGATGTTTCCTTAGAAGCTTCTAAGGATGTTGAATGGTTTGGAGAAGGATTTGAGGAAGTTGAAGAAGTGTGTCGATCGTCCTTTTCCACGGTCAAAATCACGGTTTCCTCTGGTTTTCCACGGCCGTAATATCCTCTGGAATGGAGGTCGAATTTGGTCATGGAATCCGCGGCCGTGGAATACAGAGTATGACCGTGGATTCGAGTATTTTCTGCCTCATCGTGGAGTTTCTCAAACTCCACTTCATGCATCTCTTCTTGTGCCTCTAAGGCTTCAATTTCCTCTTTGCACTCTTCTTCTCCTCCTACATCGGTTAGACTCATAGTAATAACCTTTTGCAAAGGATCGTTAAAGAGAATCGCACTTACCTCCTCCCTAGTTAAACCTTCTTCGTCTTGGACATTGTAAATATCCTCATCAAAGATTGGCTCCTTCACTAGAGTGGAAAGAACGAACTCTACTTTCTCTTCCCCAACGTCAAAGGCGAGTCTCCCATTCTTGCAATCGACCATGCAGCCGGAAGTTGCAAGAAACGGTCTTCCGAGTATGATCGGGACCGGACTATCCGCAGGAATGTCAAGCACGACAAAATCAATGGGGACAAAGAACTTGCCTAGCTTGACCGGGACGTCTTCTACAATGCCGACGGGACGAGTAATGGATCGATCCGCCATGTATAACGTCATCTTCACTGGTTTAGGGTCGCCTAAACCGATCTTCCTGCACAATGCAAGTGGTATGATGCTCACACTTGCTCCCAAGTCACATAAAGCGTCATATGTGACCTCTCCCACTCCAATGGGAATGCAAAATGACCCCGGATCTTTCAGCTTTGGGGGCATTTTCTCCTTCATAGTCTTGATGAGGTCCGAAGAATCCGAACTCATCTTGACTTCTCCAAAATCTTCTAGCTTCCTCTTGTTAGAGAGGAGCTCCTTCAAGAACTTGCCATAAGCCGGCATACCTACAATGGCATCAATGAAAGGTATATTAATATGCAGCTTGCTCATGAGTTCTATAAACTTACCAAATTGTTTATCTAGGCGCGCTCGCGCTCTAGATTGAGGGAACGGTAGGGGAGGTTTGAAAGCTGGAGGAGGAACATAGACGTCTTCCTTCTCCTTCCCCTTTTCTTTGCCCTTCTCTACGGGGACTTCAACGAACGTAGGCTGCGGATCGGTGGTAGTCACTCCGCTCCTAGTTGTAATCGCCATTACCCTTCCTTTAGGGTTGTCCTCCGTTTTTCCTGGAAGTTTCCCTTGATTTCTAGGAACTTCCTCCGCATGGTTGAACATTTGGTTTTCCAAAACCTTTTGAGCTTTGTCAACCTTAGAAATTTGATCATCAACCTTGATGATGCGGTTCTCCAACCCTTGAAGCTTTCCTAAGATTGTTTCCAACATAGGATCCGGCTTCTCCTTTCCCGTATTGTTTCCTCCATTTGATGATTGCCCCTGGCTTTTCAAAGGAGTAGAGGAAGAAGAGGGTGGAGTTAGTGAATTGGAATTGGAAGGATAGGAGTTACCGGAAATTTGTTGATTGGAGCGCCAATTGTTGTTGTTCGAACCCCGATTGTTGTTCCAATTGTTGTTGTTCCGGTTGTTGTTGTTTCCATTCCAATTGTTGTTCCGGTTATTGTTCCGGTTATTGTTGTTGCGGTTGGTGTTATCACCACCGTTGTTGTTGCCCAAATAGCCAACATCCTTCTCTTGTTGCTTTGGGAAGTTGGTCTTGATAGTCTCCTTCAACTCTTTGATCTCATTGTTGAGGGAGAAAATCTGATTTTGAGCTTCATGTGTGAGCTTTGCTCCTTGCTCCACACGATTTCCCTCCACTTTCCGGTGGGAATACTTCTCTATGACTCTTGCTTGCTTCTCAATGAAGTCCCAAGCGTCATCTTCTCTCATGTCCATGAACGTTCCACATGAGAGGGATTGAAGGTTGAATTGCGTTCCCGCATCCAGCCCCTTGTAGTAAATTTCCAGCAAGGCAAGTTTGGATATGCCATGATGAGGGCAATCCAAGAGCAAATCCTGAAACCTTTCCCAAGATTGAAACAAACTTTCGTTAGGTCTCATAGAAAAAGCATTAATCTTACCTCTAAGTTCCGCCGTTTTGGAGGGCGGAAAGAACTTGGTGAGAAACTCTGCGGAGAGGTCTTCCCACGTCTCTAGCTTTCCACTAGGAAGAGCTTGGTACCAAGATAGCGCTTTCCCTTTCAAAGAGAAAAAGAAAGGTTTGAGCTTATAGCTGTTGGTAGTGGCGCTCTTTGGCCTCATCGTCTCCATCATACACTCAAAGTTTTGCAAGTGTTGGTGTGGAGATTCGGTGCTTGTACCGCCAAACTGGCTTTGGCGAACAAGAGTGATAACTTGAGGGTTGAAGCTAAACCCTTGTACATCTTCAGCATCAAAGTTCACACCTAAACGGCGTGGTTGTTGTGTTGGATCCATCCGCTGGCCAAGAGTTCTTGGCTCATTATCCACACGTTCGACCCTCGCATTTCTAGGTGGAATGCGACGGTTAGTAGCTCCTTGTTGATTGAAAGGATTTATATTGATCGTGGGATCAATCTCTTCTAAAGGAGGCATGGAAGAATCACTATCATCGGTGGGTGAGTGGTTTCTTCTTCTAGACCTTGTCCTCCTTCTCGAGGACTTCTTGCCCACCTTGTCCTCAAGATCGCTCATCTTTATCTTCATTTGAACGATCATGTCTTGTAGACCATTAACTTGAGTTTGATGGCGATCCATCTCATCCTGGAGGAGAGTCTCATTCCATCGGAGCTGAGCTTCTTTCTCCGCCAACTTATTTTGAAGATCGTGCTCGTTTTCTTCAGCCATCTTCCTTTCCTTGCGCTTTTGCCTCAAGGTTTTCTCTAGCTCTTGATCAAGAGGTAAGAGATCTTCTGTGTTCCTAGACCTGCGCATACACTCAAAGAAAAATCAAATAACGAGAGCAAGCTCCCAAGCTTGACAACCGGCACCCGGGTTCGATCGAAGCCAAATCCCCGTCAACGGCGCCAAAAACTTGTTCGCCCCTAGAGGTGTGTGCAAATAAGCTTTATATTTATAAAACTAGAATCAAGCAAGCGAACCCGCAGTGTACGGATCGATATAGTTAAGCAAGAATTCCAGAGTATCGAACACAGGGATTTGGGTGGAACGAACTCGATTGCAGGTTATCAAGCGGTTAATATGAGAGTTTTGCAGATATTGGGAAAACAACAATCCTAAAGATCCAGGTATCCAGCTGTGGCAATCGATTCAAGATATACTAATGATGTAAAGACAGAGTTAAGATATGCAAAGGTATACTAATGTAAGGTAATCGTACGGTTGAGGTTCCAAAAACCTTATATAACTCACCCAAAAGACTCTTCCTATACAGGTTGATGAGGCTCAATATAGAAAGGTTCTAAGGACAAGGATTAACATCAAATACCTAAACCTATGATCTAAAGATCAAGACTAACTTATCCGATTGAGGTTGCTGAGGCTCACAATCGAGGTAGAGGTTGTTGAGGCTTCACTACCACCTAGAAAAGACAAGTCTAAACTAAGCTAAAGCAAATCTTTAACTTTGGATCAAGATAAAAGCAGGCTCGTAAACTTTAAGAGAATTACGGTTGGATCTTGAGATTCCACGGTCGTGGAACTCAAGAACAGCCCGTAATTTAGGGTTTTCGGCGACAATTCTCTAACTCTCAGGGTCTAATCAATTTACAATCGATCTATCATTATCTAAGCCACAACTATCAACCCTTCACCTTAGAATTGTTAAGGGTTTTTAGCCAATAACAGTCATATTGATATTAATTCAAGATTAAAAAGGTAAAAGATGGGAACTTTCAAGAACTATCAATAATCTTCAATTGAATCTTAGAATCACAATCAAGAATAAGTGTTTGTCAAAAGATTCAAAACGGGATAAACAATCACAGTCTTAGGAAAGAAAAGAAACGGGATGTCAATCCGATCCTAAAGCAAACCTAAGCAAGAAGAGGAATCTTCTTGCAAAAATCCTCCAAGAACTTCGATCTTCCACACGAAGATCACAAACAGCAACTCTCCAATACGAACTTTGGAACTTCAATGAGATCTTCAAAATCACCTCCAAGAATGAGGGTTTGTGTTGCTAAGCGTGCGTTTTTGCCGCTAAACTTTAGGGTTGAAAGGTCGTAAGCGAGGTAGCGAGGTAGCGAGGTAGCGAGGTGACGGAATCTTGCTTCATCCGTCCTTTTTATAATGCAGGGCAAAACGTCGGCCCGGCCCGATCTTCAAGAGATCATGGCTTCGAAACGTGGCGAAAGGATTCGCCAAGATCACGGTCGTGGAAGTTTCCACGACCGTAATTTTGAAGCGTGGAAATAAACACGGATATCTTCCACGGCCGTAATATCCCCTGGAATGAACATCGAATTCTGCTTCACAATCCACGGCCGTAATTTAGGGTAAAACCGTGATTCTTGCCTTCATTCGTGCATTCCTCAATCTAATACTCCAAATTGCTTCCAAAAGGTGTCCTTGATCTAGAGACACATCGACTCAACTCTCCTTTGCTCGATTCCGTTCGGAAATAGCTCCAAATCACCTATAATCAACATAGAACTCGTGTAGACATCTATATCGACAATATAGGCAATACTAGCTCATATATGCATAAAGCTCAATCAAAGACTATCAATATGAATCAATTACGACTAGAAAACGTGCCTAAAATATCACAATGTTTCATGCTAACAGTTGTATTGTTTTCAGATTTGGATTTTTATTTCACTCATGTTATAAAACTCTATGTTTTTCCTTTTTATTTGTGCCGTGTTGTAAGGTCCGATGAAGTTGTTGCCAGGCTAAGGACCGGGACCCATTGTGAGGTCCCAACTCGTAGCATTTCGAGTCCTCTAGGATTCGGGGTATTACAATATGGTATTAGAGCCCTAGGTTGGCAACAACGGCACTCGCCATCTTCAAAAAGGCCGAATAAACAAATAAACGGAAACCGCAAGGGTTCCGAACTTTTAAAATGAATTTTTGTTTTCCAAACCATGAGCATAAACGGGTTGGGATAGAATGCACGGACCGCCACTACCTCCGCTAAACTCGATAGCATAGTTTATTGGACTTTTGTTATAACTTGTAATTTTAGTAACCTTGTGACCTTTAGAAGTGACCTAAAGTAATAAGATAGTTATGTCCTTACTAGGAACTAAAGTAGTCTTATATTGATCACGTCTCTACCAGATGGCACGTACGAGAGAGACATCTTACGTTGGACGAGGAGAGGGCCGACCTCCCTTCCTCCTAGAGCTCCAAGACAGGGATGTGTGGGCAGGCCTCAGAGGGGCCGAGGTCGAGGACGTGTTCCTGTTGTAGATCCGCCAGTTGTGGATGTACCTGCTGAGGAGGTGGCCGAGAGTATTGTTCTAGAGATTAGGGATGGGACCGCTACTAGGTCCGGAGTACGGAGTGCAAGGCCTGCTGATTCTGGCCGCATATCGATTGGAGCGTCGGAATATCGAGCTTTTGTCCAGCAGGTGCAAGAGGCATACAGGGCCGGAGCACCACCTCTAGCACCATCAATGCTAGCTAGGTCAGCAAAGGTCTCTCAGAGGGTGACTCATGTTGTAGTCCCACCGGTGGTAGCTGCACCCGTGAGGGTTGTCGAGGATGACCGAGTGAGAGACGAGCTGAGGGTACCGAGACCAGATGAATGGTTGAAGACATTCAACCATTATCAAGTTCCCACCTTCAAGGGGAATGTTGGACTTGAGGTGGAACATTGGATCAGTCATGTGGAGTCCGCGCTAGAGGCGATTCGCTGCCTTGAGAGTCGTAAGGTGGAGCTGGTTCAGACATTATTTAGGGACCAGGCACAGTACTGGTGGAGGACAGTGAGGGGCGGAGTGTCCCAATTTGAGTAGTTACTGAGTCTCGTGAGAGAGACCTTTTGTCCTACCTCACTTAGAAGGGACCGAGTGCAGGACTTCTTGGAGGCAGGTTTTGAGGATGTTCCGATAACTGAGGCTATTAGGAGGTTCCGGGAGGAGTTGTCACTGTTGGGTCCTGTTGCACCACCTGTGGACCAACAGTGTATATGTTCTCCCGGAGACTGAGGGAGACTACCCGCTCCAATCTAGTAGGGTTCCGCTGTGATTCCTTAGCTGATTATTAGGATCGGGCTTCAGCGTATGAGAGGGACCGACTGGGTTACAAGAGAGCTATGCAGTCTGGAGGGTTAAACAAGAGACAGAGGACCGGACCAGTCAGCACTAGAGTAGGAGGGTCAAATCATAGGCGTGGTCAGTCCCAAGGCCGTTCTAGTTACTAGGTGGTACCGCCGATGGGATCTAGAGTACATCAGTGCTAGAACTGTGGGGAGCAGGGACACATTAAGCCGGAGTGTAGGAGGCCACCAGTTACATATTTTACTTGCGGCCAACTGGGCCACAGAGCTACCTTCTGCCGACAGGGCAAGGTAACATCACATCAGGGTCCTCACTTGCTAGTACCTCAGGAGGAGGACAGAGGCAGTCTCAGTATCAGGCTCGGGGTCAGCAGCAGCGGGTTCCTGGTTAGGCATATTCACAGCGTTCTGCTCAGATTCCAGCTAGAGTTAGAGGGCGTGGTGGAGGCACTTCAGAGACTAGGGGTACTCAGGCTCGAGTCTTCGAGTTGAGGAGTGCCGTTGAGCCAGCAGTGCCCGCAGCCACAGGTATTATCATGATTCATGGCTTTCCAGTCCGAGTACTTTTTGATACGGGTGCGACACACTTTTTCATATCTGATATTTGCATAGATAGGTTGACCTTAGATACAGTAGAGGGGGAACCTTTCCTTATAAGGTTACCCGATGGGAGTAGGGTTCGTGGTACTCGGGAGATTCACGATTGTCCCATCCACTTGGGAGGTCGTGACTGGCTAGCCGACTTTCACGTCATGCACTTGGTGCATGAAGAAGTCATACTCGGGATGGACTGGATGGACCGCCATAGAGCTGTTCTGGACGTCAGGAGGAGGACAGTGACGGTCACTACGGAGTCTGGGCAGGAGGAAGTCTTTCGAGGGTGGGACCTCGGAAAGATCGGGACAGTCATTAGTGCGGTCCGAGCCGCAAAGCTCGTAGGTCAGGGATGTGAGGCCTTCTGGTGTTACGCCATGAAGGAGGAGACTAGTTCATCATTAGTAGAGACCCCGGTAGCTTGTGAGTTCGAGGATGTCTTTGGCGAGCCGCCTAGCTTACCACCATAGAGGAGCGTAGATTTTGGGATTGAGTTGGAGCCCGGCACGAGGCCGATCTCCAAGGCTCCATACCGCATGGCACCAGTCGAGATGCTTGAGCTTAAGAAGCAACTCGAGGATTTGGCATAGAAGGGATTCATCCGACCCAGTGTGTCTCCCTGGGGTGCACCAGTCCTCTTCGTCAGGAATAAGGACGGATCCATGAGGCTTTGTATCGACTATTGAGAGTTGAATAAAGTCACCGTCAATAACAAGTACATGTTGCCGCGTATTGATGATTTGCTGGATCAGTTACAGGGAGCTACGGTGTTTTCACATATTGACTTGAGGTCAGGATATCATCAGCTGAGAGTACGGGAAGAGGACATACCGAAGACAGCATTTCGGACCAGATACGGTCATTATGAGTTCGTGGTGATGCCTTTTGGGCTCACCAATGCTCCTGCTATCTTCATGGAGTTAATGAATCGCATCTTCATTGACTTCTTAGATCAGTTTGTGGTAGTTTTCATCGACAACATCTTAGTATACTCCCGGAGTAGGGAGGAGCACGCCGGACACCTGAGGACGGTGTTGCGGGTTTTACAGGATATAGAGCTTTATGCTAAGCTCTCTAAGTGTGAGTTCTGGATGCTTGAGGTTGCCTTCCTTGGCCACATTGTCTCCGCCGAAGGAGTCAAGGTGGACCCGGCAAAGATAGAGTCAGTTGAATCTTGGCCACCCCCTAAGACGGTCAAGGAGGTACGCAATTTTCTAGGTCTGGCCGGATACTACCGTAGGTTTGTGAAGGGTTTTTCTGTGATTGCCAGGCCACTCACTTCTTTGTTAAAGAAGTCCATCAGATTTGCATGGACCGAGCCCTGTTAGCGGAGCTTTGAGGAGCTGAAGGAGAGATTGACTTCCGCTCCGGTGTTAGCACAACCAGAGGGCGTTGAGGACTTCGTCGTTTATAGTGATGCATCCAAGCTAGGCTTGGGATGCGTCCTGATGCAGAAGGGTAGGGTCATTGCGTATGCGTCTCGACAACTGAAGACGTATGAGGGGAATTACCCTACTCACGACCTTGAGCTAGCTGTAGTCATTCATGCCTTGAAGATTTGGCGTCATTACCTCTACGGGGCCACCGGTCAAATCTTCACAGACCATAAGAGTCTGAAGTACATATTCACTCAGAGGGAGTTGAATAACCGCCAGAGGAGATGGTTAGAGCTGATTAAGGATTTTGACTTAGAGATCCTTTATCATCCGGGGAAGGCGAATGTGGTCGCCGATGCCCTTAGTAGGAGGACACCTCGTGAGGCTGCGATTGCTAGATTGACTATTCAGACCCAATTGCAGAGAGATTTGATTTGGTTGGAGGTAGACATCCGGTTTCCAGATACTGACGGGCATTTGTCAGCGTTAGAGGTTTCACCGCATCTGACGGAAGAGATCCGGCAGAAACAAGAGGGTTGTCCAGCACTAACGAGGATCGGAGATAGGATGTCAAGAGGGGAGGCACCACAGTTTATAGTGGGTGCGGATGGGATTTTGAGGCGCCAGGAGCGCATATGTGTACCCTTTGGCAGAGAGTTGAGGCAACGTATACTGCAGGATGCCCATTCTACACCTTAATCCGTCCTCCCCGGCGCGAGTAAGATGTATCAAGATATACGACGATCTTATTGGTGGGGCGGGCTCAAGCCCGACGTGGCTAGATATGTAGCCCAGTGTGCGACCTGTCAACAGGTCAAGATTGAGCACCACAGGCCCAAAGGAGAGCTCCAACCACTTCCCGTTCCACAGTGGAAGTGGGAGGACATTTCCATGGACTTCGTTACTGGTCTGAGGTTGAGTAGAGGCTTTGATGCGATATGGGTTGTAGTGGATCGGTTGACGAAGACGGCAAAATTCATTCCTATTAAGGAAACGTGACCGGTGTCTCGTTTAGCCAAGAAGTTTACCCGACACATTGTGAGGTTCCATGGAGTGCCGAGGACGATAATTTCAGATAGAGATGGGCATTTTACCTCGAGGTTTTGGCAGCAGGTACACGGCGCCTTAGGGACGAGCTTACAATTTACCACGGCATACCATCCTCAGACGGACGGGCAGTTTGAGAGGACTATTCAGACCCTTGAGGACATGTTGAGGGCATGTGTGCTTGATTGGGGGCAGGTATGGCCCGACCACCTCCCTTTGGTGGAGTTTTCTTATAACAATAGTTGGCACGCGACTATTGGGATGGCTCCTTACGAGGCACTATATGGGCGGAGGTGTCGTACACCTTTGTCTTGGGATGAGCCTGGGAGGATGAGGGGTGTAGCGCCCGAGCAGGTGTAGGATAAGATGGCTCGGGTAGCATTGATCCGAGAGCGGATGTTGACCACACAGAGCCGTCAGAGTTCTTATGCTGATAAGAGGCGCAGGCCTCTGGAGTTTAGGGTCGGCGCCCAGGTATGGTTGAAGGTGTCACCGACAAGGGGTGTTCGACGTTTTGGCATTAAAGGGAAGTTAAGTCCCCGATATGTCGGGCCCTTTGTGATCCTAGAGCGGATAGGAGAAGTGGCCTATAGATTGGCATTGCCACCCCGATTGGAGGGAGTCCATCCAGTTTTCCATGTGTCTCAGTTGAGAGGGTATGTGCACGACCCGAGACACATAGTGAGCCATGACGACCTAGTGGTCGAGCCGGATCATACATTTCCTGCGCACCCGATAGCAGTTTTGGAGAGAGGTAGGAGACGCCTTCGATCGAAAGTAATACCCATGTTGAGAGTACAGTGGTCGAGACGAGGGATTGATGAGGCCACTTGGGAGACGGAAGATATTATCCGGCGGAATTATCCCGAGTTTTATGCGGATCTAGAGACGTCTATAGGACCGTCAAGTAGTTCTACATCCTTGTTTAGTTACTTTTAGTGATTGTATGTGTGATATGTTTGATGTGCTTGTGTGTGAACCATAGGTGTCTTGATGTAGTAACTTGTTAGTCATAGGGGTTGCTTACGTTTTATGATCTTGGGGAACTACCCTAAGTTTCGGGACGAAACTTATTTTTGAGGGGGATCTGATGTAACGACTAGTTTTTTTTTGTTACGCTCTGATAAGGTTAGAGAAGTTTAGAAAAGGAAATTAAATTTTAGTGAGACTAGGACATACCAGTTTATTTATGGAAGTCGTTTAATTAAGTACCTTGTCCTAAGTTTCGGGACGAAACTTATTTTAAGGGGGTACTGATGTAATATCCGGAATTTTTATTCCGTTTAATTTTGAATCAAATCGGACTTCGAGCCGTTGACGGTTTCCCATTCAATCTAGTATTTCTTCTTCACAAATTTTATTATTTTATGTAGAATTTAATTCACATAAAATGATAAAAGTATATCAAGCTCTAATTCTTATAATTAGTTATTATTTTATGTAGAATTTAAT
The DNA here is from genome assembly GCA_033239125.1 of Fagopyrum homotropicum. Classification (NCBI taxonomy): domain Eukaryota; kingdom Viridiplantae; phylum Streptophyta; class Magnoliopsida; order Caryophyllales; family Polygonaceae; genus Fagopyrum; species Fagopyrum homotropicum. The sequence goes on along the minus strand of BSWB01000005.1, from coordinate 82,487,049 downwards.
TCACATAAAATGATAGATTTATATCAAACCCTAGTTATTATAATTCATTCTTATTGATGACTTTAGACGAGATCATGACAAGCTGTGACGAGATCATGACTAAGCTGAGACGAGGCCATGACAAAGCCCGACAAATCTATGACAAACTCATTCATGGGCCTGATAAGGTCATGACGAGTTTTGACAAGTTTTTGACAAACTATTCAGCCCACTATTCCTACTTAATTTCAGCATCCTTTGCAGCCCACAACAGCCTCAGCTAGCCTTCGCAGCCCACAACAGCCCAGCTGGCCTTCGTAGCCCACAACAGCCCACTCTCCTATGCCCAGCCAAAAGTAGCCTAGTGAGACGCTCAGCCCAACATAAAATGATTAGCTGAACATCTCGTCCTCTCCACATGTACAATCGTTTCTTTCCTGCTTCTACTCCATGTAACGGCTGAGAGGAGGCTTTAATGATCGATTAAAGGCTGAAGATCATCCGTCCTTTTTTACAAGACTCTCCTCCTCGTCTACACACTTTCAGCAACGTTCCAACCATAGAAAATTGCAAGGAAAAGAGCCAACAGAGGAGAGAACTACAGCAGCTGCTCGTCTATCTATTTTTGGGGCTGCTCGTTGCACAAGCCTCTCCAGGGTTGTGTTCACTCGCTGGAGACGCAAAGAGCACTCTAGCAGTTGAGCCATCAAGCAGTGCAGCCACATCTGGGAGCCTTTCTCTGTACAGGTGAGTTCCGAAATGTTCTTCTTACCCTATGTACGATAAGTCCTCGCTGCTGATCGTGTTTTCTTTGTGCTGAAGACTCGAGTCTTCCTGGATCAGACGTACAATAACCAGCCTCATCTTATTCCTGCCGTCAAAGGATTCAAAAGCCAAGGTCAGGTGGAGATCGTTAGTGTACTGTCTTCTTCAGCAGCTTGCAAGGTCGTGAGTAAGCACTTCCATCTTCCCCTTGTTAGCAGTGATGTCTTCTGTTATAGAAATACGTAGGTTAAGACTGGAGTGAGATTTTCTGGATAGGTAGAGAACCAATGGACTACTGTAAAGGAATTGTTTTAATTGTTTCTTTCAGTTTTGAAGTTGAAAACTACCCATTGTTGCATACCAATGTTAAAGAGTTATGTAGAAGATCCACCGTTGAAATTTTAATATATAATAGGTAGATATATGTAGTTTACTGTGTTAAAATTTGAGAAGAAATGAACGGTCGGATTGAAAGTTATAGGGTCTCAAAGTGGAGTAGTTGAGCTGTTTTTCCAAGCATGGATTTTTGACTAAGTATAGTGATATTGTAGTGTTGTAGCCAACTTTAAAGATTTTTGTGGGAATAACGATTGAACAGTTTTAAAAAATTCTTTCTCCTATGAGTAGATTAGGTATCATAGATGAGTTAGAAATTTATTTTAGAATTTTTATAAGTTTATTTTAATTTCATATTTGAAGTTGTAGTTGGAATTTAGTGACTTTTCAGGAAATAGAAAATGGGTAGTTTTTCTAGTTGTTACCTTATATCATCCTAAGGAGTAGAATATGATTAGTTAGCCCCAAGTAAGAATTTAAGTACATATTACAAGTTTTTGGAAGTCTCGGGGCCAAGTGTAAAATAGTCAATTTACCTTAAATAAACACTGTAATAACTTCTGCACATATAATCGTACATCTTAGGAGTTTTAGACTTCTAAGTATCCAGGGAAATGTGTTGACCCACGTGCCTCCTTTGACAGGCAACTGAGTTCCTGAAGTTATTGATTGAGTGTTGTTAAGAGACACAAGATTGGATTCTGGTAAGTCCACGGACTTACTTAGCTGGCTTCTTGCATGTGTGTGATGTGTATGAGTGGTGTGTGATAGTTAAGATGAATAACGAAACCGGAATAGGCCGACTGTAGTATATTGTATAATTGACCCAAGTGTATGATAACGGGCCGTGACATCATCTGCCTAGCTCTTGCGAGAGTCTAGAAGGTTCCCTGCGACCAACCCAGTCCGGTAGACGGTCACATGCATTAATACCATTCCGCGTTGGTAAACGGGGACAGGGGCGATGTTTGGGAATCCCTCGTGTCACAAAATAAGTATCATTAGTAATGACGTATCACTTAATTAAAGATAATAAAAAGGAATGAGTGTTGCATGCTGATTGCATATGTTGTGTGTTTGTGCTTTTACCTTTGTACTTATGCATAGAATGTTAGCTAACGGTTTTATACCGCTTGTAGATGCCTTGCAGGTTAGGGAGGTGATCGAGTGATCCGGCGGTAGTGGGCAGCCGGGGTTCGTGCATTATAGGACGGGACTGTTATATTTTATTTTATGACTGTTGAGACTGATGTTGGTATTTTGGTTTTGAGACTTGGCTGTATTGTTTTCAGATTTGGATTTTTATTTCGCTCATGTTATAAAACTCTATGTTTTGCCTTTTTATTTGTGCCGTGTTGTAAGATCCGATGAAGTTGTTGCCAGGCTAAGGGCCGGGACCCATTGTGAGGTCCCAACTCGTAGCATTTCGAGTCCTCTAGGATTCGGGGTGTTACAAGATGCATCGGATCCATTCCGGTTGGTACAAGGGGATAGAGGCGAGAGTCGGGAGACTCTCGTCCCACAAACCTAAGTTGAATTAGTAATGGAATTAACGTAACAAAAGATAATAATTGGACTTGTGTGCAAGCATGCTATGTGATTTCTATTATCTTACTTGTGTTTGTGCCTTTACAGTTTCCTAATGCTTGGAATGTTAGCTAACGGTTTTAAACCGATGTTGTAGATGCCTTACAGGTTAGAGATGTTACCGAGTGATCCGGAGAAGTGGGCAGTAGGGGTTCCCGTAAATTTGAGGACGGGTTTGGGTTGTGTCCTGTGTTATGTTTATATTATGCTTGTGACGTTTTGGTCTTTGTAGTTCGAGAACTCGGCTGGAGTCTTTCGTTAGTTTGTGTGTGGGAATCATGACATTTGCATTAAATGTATATTGGTTTTGGCCTTTTATTTGTGCCTTGTTGTAAGATCCGGTGAAATTGTTGTCAAGCTAAGGGTCGGGACCAAATGTGAGGTCCTAGCCCCGTAGCGCCCCGAGTCCCGCGGATTCGGGGTGTTACAATAATCATCGTAGATGTACGGAAACCCTAGGCTGATCACTCCACCTTATCACTCTACAGTCCTCCTATCATGCAAATCATCTACAACACGGTATAAACCGTTAGCTAACAATTCATATATAAGATAATGCATAAGCACATACACATATCAAAAATACGATAAAAAACAAGCATGCTATCACACATTTTCCGTTTTATTATCTTTATAACGTCATACACTCATAAACCTTTTTACAGATGTGATAGGAGAAGTATATCATTCTCGCCTCTTCTTCTCTTACCATCTGGAGTGACTAAGCGTACTACCACCGTAGACCAATCAGGAGTGGCTCGGTACCATCACGGTATACCAGGTCTGACCTAGTCTCAAAGAACCCTCCAGCCTCCCTCAAGAGTGTCGGACAAGTTATCACCGCCCAATAATAGTGAGTCAATACAACTTCGGTAATAATCAATATATCGCATGCTATAGAGCACATAACAATCACCACTCATGCATACATCCAATATAGGAATGCAAATAAGTAAGTCCTACGGACTTACCTATATCCAGATAACCTCAACAACGATCAACCTCTCAAATTCCCGCAAGAATGAACACCGCCTAATAAACAAGGCATATAAACATCAATTTTCACATCATCAAACTAGACGACTCACTCCTAGTCCCAAAGGATCCATAAGGATTATAAACATCCTAAACAACCTAGAATAACCTTTTAAACCTCAAAGCCTCTTCAAGGCATACACTATCATAATACCATCATAATTTTCAACATCATCTAGCGTAACATGCTTCTAAACAAAGATCAAGAAGGAAGGATAAACTTACCAAGGAACTTGGTAAGTTCTGAAGAAGGAGCGAGCAAGGAATGCGCGGACGCAGTGACAACCTCCAACGTTGCAACTGCGGCTGAATGCCTGCGCGAGGGCGGCAACACACTAGGAGGCGTTGGGGCGGCACAAGGAAGGCACTGGTGTGGATTCCTCAATAGAGCACAACTGTAATGTGCTCTTCAACCGATCTATCACCACAAAAACTCCCCTCCACCACTAGATTCAAACAAGGAAAACTTGCCTTCATCCAACATATACACAACACAATTAAACGTTCATAAATACAAAACTACCAACTTGTTGGATTTATGAACAACTAAAGGAAGGACGGAGAAGGAGAGAAAGAAGAAGGGAAGAGGAGGGTCACCACTCCTCTGTAGATGTCCAGATGAAGAAGAACAGCTGAAATCTTGTCAGCTTCTCACAACAACAACTCAACAACATCAACACTTCAACAACTGTCACTTGAAGGGAGAAGATCCAAAGAAAACCAAGGAAGAAGAATCAATAGGAAGAGAAGAATGTAGGAAGGAAGAAGGTCCGGAGAGAGATTAGGAAAACCCTCAAAATGGGAGGAAAAAGGAAGACTTAAGGGGAAGAAAGCGGAAAGGAAGTCGGCTAAAAGACGGATGACTTTCCTACTATGTCGCGACCGCGGCCCGGCAGAGCCGCATCCGCGGTGGCGCGCCTGCGGGCGAAGGATCACGGGGTCGCAGGATCACCTAAAGGACATGGGTCTTACATGCATCATATCTCACAAATAATTACATAACTCAATCATAAAATGCGGTCAAGATTGAATATCAAATAGGGAAGAGAGAAAAGACAAAAGAACAACAAATAGTTAAGCCGATAGGTAGCAGGGATCAATTCGAGCAAGGCAGAAGCACAAGAGTCAAGACAACAAAGAACAACAAATAAGAAGACACATAGTAGAGTCAATCAATGGTAGGAATCGAATCAATCAAGAAAGAAACAAAAGTAATCATAACACAACAATTAGGGAGAAAGAGGGGTAGGGTGTGTATGTTGCATGCAATCAATATAAAGAACAAATGAGTATTGAACGAATATCAATCAAAGAGAAATTATTCCATATTCCAAAATCACCACATCATGCATGATAATCAATCTAAAATAATAAGTTAAACACATAAAACATCATGTTATATAAATACATTTCTATGTAACTCTTGCATCTTGCTAACAACAACATTTAAGCACTTTCAACATAATAATAATCCAAACACAATTTTCACTTCTTGTTATAGACAATAATAAGACCTATTGATGCGGGGTGGAAGCCGCAGTTCCCGATCTAGATTGAAAGTCCTTGAATCGAATGACATAAAGGAAATCTCGGATGAATCAAAGGAAATCTCGGCCGAGATTTACTCAAGAACAACCCGAGATTTGTTAGAACTCAAAATGCGGAAGTACGAATGATATGGATAGATAAGAAGATGATTAATGGAATGAATTATGATAGATATAGGAAGATAGGACTATGTTAAGACTTGCAAAGAACCTTGACCTAAATTGGATCAAAACCCTTAACAAAGAATTACCTTTCACCCTTCCTTATTTAACCTTACACGAGCCTTCTAGATAAGAAAAGCACAAGGAGGGACCAATTTCACTTGTAGCACCAAACTTCAAAAAGACTAACACACACAAGAACAACCTAGCAAAGACTCACAACTTTTCAATAAAAAAACTCTCCTTTTGATTGAATAGAAATGATAAAATGCAAATCCCCGAGCGAAGTCACAAGTATCTCACAATAATGTGGAATTCAATAATCACAACAAAGCTACCTAGTAATCTCCCCCTATAAGGCTATTTATAAGGTCCTCTATGTAAACTAGGGAAAAATATTTTCAAAAAGATATTCTAGGGAAAAATAATAACCCTAAAGATAGGATCAAAAACTAACAACTTCCTTAAGATTGTTTGAGAGCGTTAAGAAAATAAAAATATAAAAGATAGTTGCAAAATTTAAAAGATCTTTGGCCGGATCTTTAACGTGTGTCAGAGATGAAATCTCGGGTGGGAATCTCTGTCGAGATTCCTGAGTGTTGGCCGAGATTCTTCATCTCCAACTCTCCTTGATCTTCCTTGATGATGTCTCCTCTCGGATCCTTTTATCCCTTGATTTAGTGATTGATCCTTGTATAATTGGTGTCGAGGATGGCCCACATCATACTCCCCTTCTTGAAAAAGGATTCGTCCTCGAATCTCCATCTTGATCATCACTAGTCACTTCGGAACTCAAATGTTGTGGTAGTAAGAACTGCAGTATCCCCTCTCTTGGAGGATCCCTAGAGGTCTCTTAAACTCATTCCTTGAAGAAGAGTCGTGCAACACTCAACAATATTGAATCTCGGTCATCACACAAAAATATCGGGCGAGATTTTGCTTAAGGAATGACCAAAATATCTACTAAGTATTCGTACGCCGCTGTTAGTGATGCTAGCTGATAGTAGGTTGTAATTCCATCCTCTCCTAGTGGTGATTCCTTAAGATCTCCGGGATCAAGCAACAATGTCATGTCCATTTGATCTTCCTTGTCTGCTATTGACTTTCCTACATACTCGCTTCCCGAAAGACAACTGTATAAGATCAAAAGAAGTCAAGGAGAATAACTTAACTGCATAATCATTGCAACGGAAAGATAGATAAGAATGATAAACCCTAGCTTTCTTAAGCACACTATTCAATGAATTCACTCAGAGAGATGAATGATATAACCTGAAAATCCATGGGATTGTACTCCGTATGTGGTGGTTCTTGGCCAACCAAAAGGACTCTTAAAGGTGATGCATTGGTAGCTGTAGTGGGTCATTTTCGGAAAAACTCGGGTGAATTACAGGAATCTCGGCTGAGTTTTCTTCAGGAACAGGCCGAGATTCTTCACTGGGATGTCCTTCGATCACTTCTTTGTCCAATGCTCGATCTTTGCCTTCTTTCTTCTTCTTCTCATAGGTCTCAATGATTTATAAAGGAGTCACGGGCTTTAATTTTATCGTTTTACCATTGAATGTGAACATGTACTTGTTGGTATGACCATCATGCTCCACTTTTCGATCATATTGCCATGGCAGACCTAGCAAAATATGACAAGCCTGCATAGGTACTACATCACACAAAATTTCATCAATATAATGGCCTAATGTGATAATTACCTTAACTTGCTTGTTGACCTTTAAAGTACCACAATCATTGATCCATGTTAGTTTATAGGGCCTAGGGTGATAAAAAGTAGGAAGTTGCAATTTGGTAACCATTTCAATACTAGCAATGTTACAACAACTACCTCCAATAATCATATTGCACACCTTTACCTTAACAAGACATCTAGTATGAAATAAATTTTCTCGTTGGTTATTTTCACTAAGAGGCATATTGACATGCAAGGTCCTTCTAGCAATAAAAGATTCTCAAAGCTCAAATTCACAACTCTCATCACTTTCACGAGCACTTTTATGGTCTTCTTCACTTTCATAACCCCCTTGTTGATTAATCAATAAAACCTTCTTAGTAGGACAATCCTTTTTATAATAACCTCTACCTTGACATTTAAAACACCCAATGTCTCTAGAATGCAAAGTAGATTTAGAAGTGCTCCCTTTAGGATCCTTTGAAGGCTCATTCAAAGGTTTAAAATTGGGGAATTGGATGATGAAGCTCTCATTACTCCTTGGTTGTCGCTCTTACTTCGAGACTCTCAATGGGAGAAATATTGGTCAAAATATCGGCCGATATTTTCTTGATTGACCCGAGATTTGTTCTGGTGCCATGAGTTCGTCTCTTAGTTCCGTACTTTGAGCTTCTTTTCAACGTTAATTGCCAAATGTAGTAAGTTGGTCATATTATCATAAGGATATAGATCAATTTCGTGAGCTAATGATGGATGCAAAATTCTTAAAATTCAAGCCATAATAGACTCCTCATCATCTTGGACATTGGCCTTATTCATCTCCATTTTCATGGTGGTGTAGGCTTCTTCTACGATGCAGGTGCCTTGCTTGAAGTTCTCCAACCTTTTCCTTGCTTCCATAGCGTAGTATGGCGGTATGAATCTTCCTCACATAAACGCCTTCATGTGTTCCCAAGTATGGATCTCCGGCTCTAATGTTCATCTCCTATCTTTAGGGAGGTGATCCCACCAAACTAGGGCATATCCTTGGAATTCCAACGCATCAAGTTGGACCTTCCTTTACTCACTGAAAGTATGGTAAGACCAAATTTGTTAAATTTTGGTCTCCCGTTCCATGTAAATGTCCGGATCTACTTTGCCCTCACTCAGAATCTTGACCTTCACTTTATCCATTCCATCGTTGTCTTGGTAAGGTCTTTAAGGTTCCAAGTCTTGACCTCTCCTAGGACTAGGATTGCGCCTAAGGTGACCTCTTCACCTATCGTCGTCATTCTCCTCCATTTTCCGAAATTCATAAACGACATTTGTAGTATTAAGTGCATGGAAATTCGGATTCGGATAATGCGTACCTGACCCTTGAGGGTGTCTTAGATCTGGGGATGGACATATGGGAGGGTTTCGTGAGCTTTTTTCCATTCCATAGGCAAATCTCAGGTGAAATCTCGGGTTGGGGTCAAGATTTTGGGCCGAGATTTGTTCTCTCAAACGAGTTTCCAACTGTTCCATCTGTTCAAACATTGCCGAAAACATCTTCATGAATTGTGGCATTTGGTCATTATTTTTTGGACTCGTTATGCCACCCCGTTGTGAAACTGGTGGACTTTTAGATATCCTACACAATCATACAAAGTAACAACAAATGCGTGAAGTTAGTGAAAACGAAGGTTCCTTGCTTGTTTTCTCTCGCACTCACACTCTGTTATGATATCGCAAGCTGGTTTGACGTAGTTGTCTTAGATAGATTAATGCTTCTTTACTAATCAATGCACTAGCTCCCACTAAAACTTCCTTGGATGCCTTCGGAAGAAAGGTTCTTTTGTTGGAAGATAGTGAAAGGATTCCTGCTGCAGGTCTCTTCACACAATGGTTCAAGATAGAAAGAATATTGCAAGTATGACACAACTAGTAAGATAGAAAGTATAGACACTAACTAACACACTCAAAGAATTGACTCAATGTGTTTAGAGTAGAAAGAGGTTAAAGAAAGGCACATAAGAGATTAAGAAGAGAGAAATAACGTACCTTGAGTTTATGCAGTTACAAAGAGAGATAGTCGGGTTTGGTTTTGGGGATGGCTGGGACTCTTAACTGATTCAAGGTTGGAACAAAAACTCTTCCTTTGAAGTACTCTCGCACAGGGTACACTTTGAATCTTCAGATTATGCCTAAGAAATTTCTAAGAAATTGGACAACTGTAGCAAAACTCGGGTGAAATCTCGGCCGAGATTGTTGAAAAATCGACTCTTTATGTTGACGTTAAGCAATTACCTTTGGGGCTGCTACTCCTTTGTTGTCTTGTGATCTTTAACTAGTTGGAGAAGTGTTTATAATGTTGCTTTGATAAGAATGAATAAGATTTTACCTTCTAGGTAAGATCTCAACTTTAGGCACAACTTTGTTCGTACGGAAAGTGTGAGGTTTTTAAGGTTAATGGTTGGCTTGTGTTTGGATATGGAGTTTCTCTCTTCCAAAACTTGCACAAGTGTATGCACGTTAAACTCAAATAATCTCACAAGATGGCGAATAAGAAAAGACTCAACTCTTATATGAATCAAAGAAGACTCAAAATAAAAATTAAACCTTTGGTGGATGTTCGGACTTCAATCAGTTAGCTCTGATACCATTTTGATGTAGGGTGGAAACCGCAGTTCCCAATCTAGATTGAAAGTCCTTGAATCAAAAAACATAAAGGAAATCTCGGATGAATCAAAGGATATCTTGGGCGAGATTTACTCAAGAACAACCCGAGATTTGTTAGAACTCAGAATGCGGAAGTACGAATGATATGGATAGATAAGGAGAAGATTAATGGAATGAAATATGATAAATATAGGAATATAGGACTATGTTAAGACTTGTAAAGAAACTTGACCTAAATTGGATCAAAACCCTTAACAAAGAATTACCTTTCACCCTTCCTTCTTTTTATCTTACACAAGCCTTCTAGACAAGACAAGCACAAGGAGGGACCAGTTTGACTTGTAGCACCAACCTTGAAAAAGATTAACACACACAAGAACAACCTAGCAAAGATTCAAAACTTTTCAATCAAAAACTCTCCTTTTGATTGAATAGAAATGATAAAATGCAAACCTCGTGAGCGAATTCACCAGTATCTAACAATAATGTGGAATTCAATAATCACAAATAAGCTACCTAACAATCTCCCCCTCTAAGGCTATTTATAAGGGAGATCCTCTATGTAAACTAGGAATAGTTATCTTCTAAATGATATTCTAGGAAAACGAAATAATCCTAAAGATAAGATCAAAAACTAACAACTTCCTTAAGATTGTTTGAGAGCTTTAATTAAGAAAATAAAAATATAAAAGATAGTTGCCAAATTTAAAAGATCTTTGGTCGGATCTTCAAAGCGTGTCAATAATGAAATCTTGGGTGGCAATCTCGGCCGAGATTCTTCATCTCCAACTCTCCTTGATCTTCCTTGATGATGTCTCCTCTCGGATCCTTTTAGACCTTGATCTAGCGATTGATCCTTGTATAATTGGTGTCGAGGATGGTCTCACATCACCTATGGTAACATGTACATAATTGACAATCAAATAGGCATATTTAACTCATAAATATCACATATTCATTTTTCAAGCCGGGTACTCCAAACCTACAATAAATGATTTTAACAAGTCATAACTTATATAATAAAATCTTTAATTTAATTGGAAGAAAGCGCTTGTATTCGAGTCGATTGAGGGTACTCCTCAATTTCTTTCATAATTCAGTTATTGAAAAATTGAATTCTTAAACTAAAGACGCAATAGCCTTATCTGTAGGAAAATGCTAATCCTAATAGGATAAGAGAGAAAAACATTCAAAGGACAAGCTAGGACAAGCTAAAAGGAAACAAATCATAAGATAAATCTTCATATATTGATGCATATCTTCAAGCAATCAACTCAATTAAGATAGTGGACCGGTTCGATCATATGCAAACCGCATCGTCAAGGTTGAATTGATCAAAGGCACCTCAAATGGTCTCGGTTGACTTGGTCGTTGTAGGTGATTGACTTGAACAATGTGGGAAATTGGTCCAACTGAGTTCATTTCTTCATCTTCCACCACCTGATATGAAGTTTTTTAAAATGTCCTTGGTTGATATGATTCTTGTGCCAACCAACTTGATTGATCCTAATAACGAGGTCACTTCTTCATCAGTTCTCTTACTCTCAGTTCTCAATAATGCAATATTATCCTCAACTTCTTCAACCCCATGGATAGCTTCAATTACTTGTATTCTTCTAACTATGCTCAAAATGGCCTTGAATGTATACATCATTATAAAAACACAAGTAGATCTCCAAAATAGAAAAGTCAATGAATTCCTCAATTTTGCAATCTACACTATATACTATGAATATGGATATGAGTGATGATGAAAACAATGCGTAATTGGATGACATCGGCATCATGATCATCTCACTATCGCCTCTAAACCTTATGTTATGTCTAGTATAAACAATATGACTTATGTACAAGGTTACGTAATACTTGTTAAATAATGATTGATTAAACCCTAACCATGCATACACATAGTTATAAATCCACACATGTTAGTAGGTGGCTTAGGACTTGTTGGATAACATATAAGGACGCTTAAGTTGCTAAGTGTAATTCTAGTGTGACTTCAACATAACCTAAGATGCTCTGACTTGTTGATGTGATCATTGGTATTGTGTTACTTTGGTAAGCTCCTAAAACTTTGGGTCTATGTATGTAAATAACATGGAATACGTGATAACATGTATTATATGCTATCATATTCATGCATATTGCGAGTATATCACCTCAGTTTTGCATACATTTGATGAGATTTATGTGCCTTTAAGTCCATATTCATATACATTTCAGGAATAGAGGTCTACACAAGTTTTTGATTTAATTGTAGGTAAAACGATGGAGATTGGATGCGGAAATAGATCAATATCGGACCTAACATCATAATGGATCAAGAAAGAGTCCAAAAGATAGGAAAAGATATGAGAAGAAATCATAAAAGAAGATAGAAGACGGAGCTAAAAGATAAACGCCACAAAAGACAAAAATCGGATGAATTTATTATGTAAATTGGCCGATTTTTATAAAGATAGACCGATTTCTATCTTGGATCAACCGATCCCGTGTAGGAGTCTTCAAAAGATAAAGAATTCAACCCTCATTTTTCCCTATAAATAAAGGACGTCTCCCCACATCCAAGATCATCGAAGTACAAGCTGAGGCACTGAAGAAACCCTAGGAGAAGGAAGGAGAAACGCTTTGGAAGATTCGGCATTGAAGATCGAAGAAAGATTGAAGTTCTTGAGAGGTTTTTCTAGTTTTTGATTCTTTTGTCGTTTTGAACACAAGTTTGGAGTTTGTTTTTGGTTTTTGGTTAGTTTTTTTAGATTGAAGAACCTTTGTTAAGGATTTGTTTCGTTTTATTCAAGATTGAACATTTTCTTGATATTCTCGATTCAATTCCTTTATAGATTCTAACAATGTGTGTTATTGGCTAAAATCCTTGCGATTCTAGGGTGATTGGTTGAAAATTGTGGTTAAGATGATGATAGAATGAACCTTACATCAAGTTTGGATCTTGAGAGTTGAGTTTTACCTTTGTAGAGAAGAAAATTCGGGATGTTCTTGAGGAAATCGACCGATTTTGTATGAAGAACAAATTGATTTTCTCTTCTGTCGTACCTTTGATGCTTTATCCTTAAACCAAAGTTAAAGATTGCTTAAACCCTAGCCTTGTTGAACCTTTCTAACCTATATCCAAGCGTGGGAAGAGACTTACCCGGTGATTCTCTTGCTTGGTTGCCAACGATGATGAGTTCTAGGTAATAGAGGACTCAACACCCTCTATTAAGGTTCGAGTGTGCCAATCCTTTACCTTTGTGAGTTAACCTGATTCCCTTAGTTTTGATCTTGGATTTTATGAGTTTTTTTGTAACATGTACACACTTGATCTATCTACTTAGTGAATTGAGACAAATTTTCCCTATTGAAATCCCGCATAGTAGGATTCTTCTGAACCGCGTCACCAAATCCTTTATGTTGAATTTGTTAAATCGTTGTTTGAGCAAGATCACTCTAAATCTGTCAAAGTGTTTTCCAAAACATTTAGATTTAGTTTATCACCTTCATCATCCCAAATGAAAATCATCCTTGTCTAACAAAGAAAGGAAAAACTCCCCGATGTCTCTTTTGAACCACCACCCAACTCCGAGCAAAATATTCCTCCAACATTCACTCCAAACTTATTTATCCAGAGATCACCCTAAAGGGTCTAAAACTACCTGTTCCAAGAAGCTCAAGACTTAAAAAGCAACCTCGTATCAAATCACCATTCATCGACAAGTCAAGTCCGTAACTTAGAAGGTATCCCAAAGGTGATCAAGAGTCCAACTACGAACGACTTCTCCTATCAAGAAGGATATCACTTGATGAGTCTTCTCTGACCGCTATTCCTTAAAAAATAAAGATGATGACCGTCACTACAAAAATACAACCCTCTCTTAGAAAACTCAAAGTCAAATTTGAAAACTCTTATATAATATAGGAAGGATCGGATGTAACATATACATATGCCGTGTGGCATATGCTCTCGCTTCTCGGCACTCAAGTACGTACAACCAAATTTGTATTTTTTAAAAAAAAATGATTTGACAATTCTTTGCAGGAATTTCCTTGAAAGTAAAAGGTAAAAAAAGAAAGTTGTTTGAAAGTTTTCTAATAATGACAATTTAAAAGGTTGAAAATTTTCCTAAAAATTCAGTAAATCAGTTTTTTTATTTTTTGGAATAAGTTTTTGTGACTAAACCCGATTGTTCTTCTCTTGTCATTGCCAATTCTTATCAGAAAATTAAAAGAGAATCAAAGGCATCATGTCCCTCATCAACGATCTTCTCAATCTTAATCTCTCTGATTCCAAAGAGAAGATCATTGCCGAATACATATGGTAAGCATTTCAAATTACAATATCTTATGGCATTTTCATTCTTTTTAATTATGTAAATATGAGTCCCTTTGGAAAAATTGCATTTTCTTACTTTATCCATTCTTCTATAAGAAAAACCATACATATTCATATGAAAATTTATTAATGACTTTTTCACATCTTTGAATCTATTAACGAATCGTGTAAAAACTTGTATGTTAAAAAAAAAGATTGGTTAATTTATGGGAGCTTTTCTTTTTCTTTTTTTTTTTTGTTTTCTACGTTAATAATCATGTGTAAATGTATTTTTTTATCCTTTAATTTTCACTTGTGCTTCATGATATTAGTATATTTAAGTCTTTATTCCATTCATATTTATAATCACTCATCAATATCTTCCAATAAGAATTTTGTTCTATTGAGGAGGCTCTCTTTCTTTTGCTTTAGTTTTTCAATCCAAATCTTCTGTCCCGTTTCCTATCCCATTTACTCTCCCTTATTTGCTATTGGGCCACGTGGCATTGGTTTTGAAAAAAAAATCTTATTTAAACCGGTTCATTTTTAGATATTAAAATGAGGGGTTTGATTAAATGTGCAATGAAGAGCTGGTTCAATTTAAAAATTGATGCAAATTAAACACTATTAGCCTCTGCTTAAACAAGATGGTATAAGAAATCAAGTGGTTTTAGATTGATATCCTTGCTTCTGTCGGTCTAATCGCACGCTCCTCTGGTTGAACATATCTCTTGTGCGTTGTTATTCAATTTGAAACTAATGATCAAGGTACAAATGCTAACTACTCTCATTACTCTGTATTGCACATGATTGAAAGTCATTCATGAAACACTTGTTGCAATATAAGATAGGAAGTCTGTAAAAGTGCAAAACGTCAAAAAACGATAAGATGAAGAGAAAGAGGGGTTCACCTTTCAAGCACTAAACTACTAGAACAGAAGAATTGGTACCGACATCATGTCCACTTAAAACAATCAAAGAAAATGAATAGCAAAATGAGATAGTGTCACCTTTACTTGTAGAAGAATACAAGCTTTTTGTTTATTTGAAGAAACCATAAAATTCGTTAAGGATTCAAAGGAGAATGCCGTATAGAACTTAAACAAGAACTCACACCAAAGGAGTGGTGACTTCATGGAGAATCCAACGAAGATAATAGAGAACCCGAAAAGACAGCAATAAAACCACTTGTTTTGTTGTATTGTCTTGGTCAACCAGAGTTTTACAGTGTTTGTTGCATTAGTTTTTAGATTCAACCGATTCTTCGTTTCACATTATAATCAAGCCCATTAAGGTATTGTCTTGGTGACTTAATGCAGGATTGGCGGTGGACCGGACTTGGATTTAAGAAGCAAAGCAAGAGTATGTAAAGTAGTTTAGATTGTTGTTTTACATTATAACGTAGGCTTTTATTTAATTTAGTGAATTGTTTGTAGACATTAAGTGAACCGGTTAGTGAACCGAGCAAGCTGCCAAAGTGGAACTACGATGGTTCAAGCACCAACCAAGCCCCCGGCGGTGACAGTGAAATCATCATACAGTAATTTCTACAACGTAACTAACATCCTCTTTTTATTTTTTTCTTCTTACTATATATATGGGGATTTGTTTCAGTCCACAAGCCATATTCAAGGACCCTTTCAGAAGAGGAAATCATATCCTGGTAAATTCTAATTTTATTGACATGAAAAGATTTTTTGTTATTTATAAAATGAGTGGAAAATGTAATATATAGGTGATGTGCGATGCGTACAAAGCAGGAGGAGAGGCGGTTGAGAATAACAAAAGACATAACGCAGTCAAAATTTTTGACAGCCCAGAAGTGGCCGGCGAGGAGACATGGTAAATTTTTTATATGTAATTCAGAATTAGTTTAAAAAGTGAATAATAATGATTTGATTAGGTTTGGGATAGAGCAAGAGTATACTCTTCTTCAAAGGGATAGCAAGTGGCCTTTTGGTTGGCCTGTCGGTGGCTTTCCAGCTCCACAGGTACCCACACATTTATCTCTTCTAATTAATGAATATTCACAAACTTAATATAAATGGGAAGATATTTGAAATATACGTATGTATATAGGGGCCATATTATTGTGGTGTTGGGGCGGATAGGGCATTCGGGCGAGACATTGTGGATGCTCACTACAAGGCATGCCTCTACGCTGGGATTCAGATAAGTGGCATCAATGCTGAAGTTATGCCTGGCCAGGTTTGTATTTACAAACATTCCATATCGATTCAACCTAGCTAGCTACCTAGTAACATTGACATCACTTGACTCATGAATTGCATGGTAGTGGGAATTTCAAGTGGGACCTTGCTTAGGTGTCTCTGCTGCCGATCAACTTTGGGTCGCACGTTACATTTTGAGGGTAACTATCATTCCATTCCATATATTAACCATTTCATTTCCACTTTCTAACCTAACCGACACTAAACGTACGTTTTTCTACTCAGAGGATTGCTGAAACCGTAGGAGTCATTGTTTCCTTTGACCCAAAACCCATCGACGTGCGTACATACATACATATTTCATTTCTTCTTCTTGTTCATATTATACATTATTTTTACCAATTTCTACGATAGGGTAATTGGAATGGAGCTGGTGCTCATACCAACTACAGGTATGTATGGCTGCTCCCTACAGTTAATTAATCGAGTTTTGAGTTGTTTTCATGCTTGATTCTTTGTTGTTGGTGGCAGCACCAAGTCAATGAGGAAGGAAGGGGGACTAGAGGTGATAAAGAAGGCGGTTGAGAAGCTTGGGAAGCGTCACATTGAGCACATCGCGGCTTATGGGGAGGGTAATGAAAGAAGACTTACGGGCAACCATGAGACTGCCGACATCAATAATTTTACATGGGTTAGTTTTACATATTTATACATACTCTCTAGTGTTGACACATTACATGCATTAAACATTTTTATTAATTTAAATTTTATTTTGTGTGTTGGCATGGATATATTCTAGGGCATCGCAAATAGAGGTTCTTCCGTTAGAATCGGAAGAGAAGTCGAGAAGGACGGAAAAGGTGTGTTCTATATTTTATACTCATCGACTTTTCAACACATATCATTGGTGTTCACAACTGGTATGGAAGTAGGGATGGATTTCGGAATCACTCAAACTGATTTTGTTATGTTTCGTAGGGTATTTTGAGGACAGGAGACCAGCTTCAAACATGGATCCCTATGTTGTGACTTCCATGATTGCAGAAACCACTCTACTTTGGAAGCCGTAAAAGTCATACGTTAGCCATTATCAATTGCTTCCAATGTGAAGTTGTTGAATATCTCTCTATATACATACTTGAACTAGCTTTTTCCTACCAGTAGACACCTCGTGTTAAATACTTTGTATTATGTGTTATTTCTATTTTCAAATGTACATCTAGGATGATATGGTACACACTTATAATTAATCACCTATTTATGAGTTTTATATATCTTTGTTATGTACGTAGCCCATTAATTTCTCCTAACTATCACATATCAATGCTCTATAAACTTTATCAATTTGACGATATAGGTCTACCAAAACAAGGATCGCGACACTAGTGTTGTCCCGGACCAATTTGAATTATATTTTTTCGGATTCTTCGTTTGACATACTTGTACTTTAGATTTTTTCAAATAATCAATGGTTTTTTTTTAAAAAATTGCATATTGCCCTCAAGTTCTAGAGTGATTTTTTGTTTTTTTTTCCCTTCATGGTGTCTTCCAATTGATTTGTTGAATAATACATTAACTCGCGGGGGTGGTGATGTGGTTGACAAAAAATAAGATAAAACTATTGAATAACCATGTGTGATCGATTATCAACCATTGTGTTCCAACAACCTCGGAAATAACCCTAGATGCAACCCTACGACTTCAATAATACAAATTAATTCATAAAAATTAAATTGTTCATTTGGTAAGACGAACCAACTAT
Organism: Fagopyrum homotropicum; assembly: GCA_033239125.1. Classification (NCBI taxonomy): domain Eukaryota; kingdom Viridiplantae; phylum Streptophyta; class Magnoliopsida; order Caryophyllales; family Polygonaceae; genus Fagopyrum; species Fagopyrum homotropicum. The sequence continues at coordinate 82,469,075 of BSWB01000005.1, read as the reverse complement.
GGAGACTCCACAACATTGCGGGTAGTTAGACACTCTGGGAGACACATGCTGATCTTGGCCCCTACACGCGACGACGAGGGTTATCAATGGTTACGAAGGAGGCGTTTATCGGTGGCCGGTGAAAGTGGTGAGTTTGGCCTAGGGAAGGGTGAATAACAAATAATATTGGGATGATGAGAAAAAGAGGAGGGGAAGGAGTGTAATGAAATGTCATAGCCAACTTTCTATTTATAGAAAAATTGCTAATTATCCATTTTCCATCTCGAATAGTCAAACATTCTTACCAATTTCAATAGTTTAGAAACAAAACTGATTAAAAAAAATGAAATTAGAGTACAATATTAAAAAATATTCAAATATACATACACATACATACATACTAGTTTGACGCGCATGCATAGTAAATTGAGTATGAGAAAATGAGACGTTTAAGAGCCTGGTATATTATTACAAGAAAATTACATCAATGATAAAATAAATTACATGAGACTGGTTGATGTATATATAGTTATGGTTGTACATGAAAGAAGGAAAGTATATATAGTTATGGTTGAACATGTGTAAAAGGGAAATATATAAGATTGGTAGCCTATTTTGTCGGTCTTAAGTGTTGGGTAGGCTGGTCTTAAGTGTTGGTCTGAAGTATCAGCATCAATAACTAAATGCCGATTTGAAGTAACATTTTTATTTTGGAAAAAGTAGAAGGCGGTTTTGGTGATTTGGGCCTAATACACTATACCACTATGTATTCTAAACCTTACATTTTTCAAGTTTGTAAATTAGGCCCTAATACGTCAAATTTGGTGGAAATATAATGTGTGTAAGAAGCCTCATAATACACTGCTGGGAAAATGTAGAAAGTACAAGTGGTAGGAAAGTGCAGAATGTAGCAGCCGGTCGAAGTGACCCTCTGCAGACCAATGATGATTTTTTATTTCCCTCCAAAAACGCCCTTTTGCTACAACAAATGAAATTTCTTCCCTTTTCAAATCATCCTATCCAGATAACTTGAGCATTCTTCTTTCATACATAACAAAACCGACTCTTCTTCATTGATTGAAACTGTCGTATTTGAATATAAGACGAGGCATCAAGTACTATTGGGTAAGGTTATTGTTTCTCATGGTTTAACGGAGTAATATTTGTAGTATATATTCAGATAGATTCTTTTCATGTGCATGAAGCTTGAACACGTTTTACGCAAGGTTGACAACAACGATTGGGTTAGTTGGACATCTATGGCGACTTGCTATTGGGTATTGTATTACACCCAGTTGTTGGGTATTTACGCGTTTGGGTATCTACTTGCTTTTGGGTATTATATTACACAAAATTGGGTGGACATTATACATGTAGAGCGACTTGGTAACTGGGCATTGTACTACACCCAGTTATTGGGTAGGTACTTGTTTGTTCATAAATGTACTTACACATGTACATCTTTGTTTGAGGTATGGATACTGTACAACTTACATGCTACTCCGGGGGAGATTAGATTACTTTGGATGGGATTTGGAGTTATGTTGGAAAAACTCAAAGCAAGCACATAATTATAACACAAGGGACAACAATAGATGCGTTAAAAGGGTTAATTGCATCAAGATTTAAGTTGGCAATGGAAAAACATAATCTTGTATTAACGTATAAAAATAGTATCAACGAATGTTTACACCCTTTCACTATTGATAGTTGATGGGGTAATTTCAAGCATAGTGGTTTATGATGAGCGGGTTGCAAGGGCAAGAATTCATGAGGACGCATCAAGATATGAATGTTCACATCCTACTTTGCTTACTGAGTCATTGGTCGGGCCCAAACAAAGGTGGGCGCTTGAGGTTGGTCAGACTTATAAAAGTAAGAAGGATTTAAAGGTTGTTTTGTGTATGAATGCCATGTACCAGTGTTTTGAGTACAGGATAAAAAAAAATCAAAGAAACATGTTGTGGTTGCTAAATGTGACGAAAGTACTTGCAGATGGAAAGTCCGTTTCTCTATTTTAAGCAAGTGTCAACATTTCACCATCACACGGTACACCAATGAACACACTTGTTCTTTTGAAAGTAGAAGGCGGAATCATAGGACCCCATCTAAATGTAATTGCGCATCTACTGTGTAATCTGAGTAATTTTGTATTGAAAGTTTTTGCATGGTTTGTGTATGCAATATGTAATTTAGGGTTTGTGGGTATAATTTATAGTTTTGTGTATATAGTTAGAATTTAGGGTTTGTGGGGATAATTTGCATAAACAGTTTGTAATTTAGGGTTTATGTGTGTTACAACTTCTAATTTGGGTACCCTCTGCAAGTACGCTGATGTGAAGAAGCTACCGGAACCGTTAACCGTTCAATCAGTGTTGAAAAACGATTTCAAGATTGATGCGTCGTATTGGGTATGCTGGAATTCCTTAGACGCATTTAAGGAATTACTTAGAGGAACATGTGAGGAGAATTATAGTGGAGTTTCGGTCTATATGCACAACCTACGTGAAGCTAACCTCGATTGCGTCGTTGCTCTTGACATCGATGAAGATTCCAAATTCCACTATGTATTCTGCGCATTTGGGTAATCACTGAGGGGGTATATTGCTGTACGAAAGGTTAGTTCTTCAATACTTCAAAAATGTGTATATGGTACAATACTAAATGAGTTTTGATACTATTTATAGGTGATTTCAGTTGATGGCACGTTTCTTAAAGGCAAATATGGAGGTGTTCTGTTGATAACAACCACTCAAGACGCAAATCAACAGATTTATCCTCTAGTATTTGCAATAGTTGATAGAAAAAGCGATGAATCGTGTGATTTCTTCATGCAAAACTTGAGAAAGTGTGTTGTAGACGCAAGTGAACAGATATTTGTATCTGACAAACACATGCCCATTAAGAAAGCTATTGGTACGAACTTTCCACTATCACACCACGGAGTTTGCATGTACCACTTGAAACAAAATATAAAGAAAAGATCAAGACTGATAAGGATTCAAGATATGTTTCAAGACGCCGCACAATGTTACAAGAAAGAAGACTACTTAAAGCTTTTTGAAGTTATTGAGCGGGTGAGAATTCTCCATGTTGTTGGGATATTTGGGTATCGTTGTTTACAATTATATTTGGGTATTGGTATCTAAAACACTTACTGCTTTCTGTAGGAGAAACCAGCGGTTGGGCAACTGTTGAGAGATGTCGGCTTCGAGTGTTGGTCGCGTGCTTATTCCCCAGTAACAAGATATAACATTATGACAAGCAACAATGTAAAGACTCTTTACAGAGTGATACTTGATGCAAGAGAATATCTGGTCCTTGCCTTAGTTGATGAGATACGTCAAGTTATTAATCGGTGGCTCCCTATAAGGAGGGAAAAGGCAGAACGATGGGAGGATTTTGATAACACGATTTATGACGTAGGTTTAAGCACTCATTTAGATAGTTTTTCCGCTCATTCATGCATGGTTTAGCACTAGTTCATGACGTTTGCATTCAATTCTTGTATATTTATCGAGATAGACGTCTACACGGACTTTTGCATGTTTTGTAGGTATTTTGGGAGCTTTAGGAGCTTAATCGATACATTCGAGGATTGTTCCTCGAGATGACACACCTTCGGACTCATTGGGAAGCAAGCTAGAAGCTAAGGAGGACACATGGGACCTTGTTGGTGCATGCCTTGCACCAAATTGTGGCTTGATGATCCAAAGAAAGTTGCATCACCAAAACCACGGCCACTAGGACTTCCACGGGCATGGAAATAGGCCGTGGTTCTCCCTGCACAACTGCGACAGCTGTCCCACGATCTCCATAACGACCCTTGCCCTTAATGGTGTATAAAAGGTGGTCCTGTAGGCTGTTGAGGGCAGACCCCATCATTCCATTCTCTTCCACACTCTCACCATTGGATTGGAGCTACTCTTGGAGGAGAAGAAACACTCTCATTTTGGGGAAGAAGAAGAAGCACACTAGTTTCATAGTTTTCATAGTTTTGAGTGGTTTTGAGTGAGTTTTGTTTAAGACATTTGCAAGGGCTGTAAGAAACGATTCGAACCTTCTTTTGAAGGGTTGTAAGTCCTTCTTGACTTTTATTCAGCTTGGTTTTCTTATCCTACTTGTTTCGTTTCTCTTTCATTCTATTTTCTTGCTAATAGAAGCCATGAATGCATGCTTGTTGAGTTTGATTGTTATGATGCTTTTTGTTGGCTAAATAGATGCGATTCTAGGGTAAGGAAATGATGGTTATGGCTTGGACTATGATAGGATAGACTTAAACGTATCTTTGGATGATTTGTTTGCTCGAACCTAGCCTCTGTTGTAAATCACGGCCTGTTCTAGTAGGTTCCACGGCCGTGGAAGTGATGAACTGCCCGTGATCTCGTCTGACTTGCTTGTATTGATAAATCTAAGTGTTAGGTTATTAGATTGTTGAAATCGTAGTGTTTATTGAGCTATATTCTTTCCTAGGGTGACCTAGTGTTAGCAACTAAGTGTGAGAAGAGACCTACCCGGTGATTCTTGCTCTTAGATACCGAAGATGATGAACTCTAGGTAGTAGTGAGCCTCATAAGCCGCTATTGGGCTGAGTGTGCTAGGATTGATGTTTAGGACTTGCCTTCCCGAGACTTACCCGGTAAGGAGAGGTTAGATCCCCAGATGACAATCCGGTTTGTGTAGAATTCCTATCCTTATGCTCTTTGAGACTTACCCGGTGATGAGACCTTAGGAACGGACTAGTGGACCATGAGACCTACCCGGTGATTGATCCCAATCTAGAAACACTCACTCCCAACATACTATAGTTGATCCAAGGAATGATTAGATAGCTTGAGTCCTATGCCTTCACCGGAATTTCTAACCCTAGAATCCTCTTTTCTCTCATTGATTACCTATCTTGTATTTGTGTTTGTTCATTTGTGTTACTAGCTTAGTTGATTGTTAATATTGCATGATTCGTGATCCTTGATTGATCACCTCAAACCAAACCAAAAACAATTGAGATTTTTTATTTCTTTATTCCTTTCTCTTTTCTTAGCCTAGATCTTCACTATTCTTAGTCACTATTAACTCAATTTCACCTTAGTCTTTCTGTTCGACCTCGGAATACTATCCTTACAACAAAACGACCCATACATTGTGGGTTCGTTAGGAGCTAGGAATATTATATCGAGTTATAAATTTAAGACTTTTGCGTGCATCAATTCCTTACCGTAACAAGTTTTTGGCGCCGTTGCCGGGGACTAGGTCTAGATTGAGTCATTTTTGTGATTTTTTATAGTGTAGGTATTTCTTGTTGCTTTTGATCTTGTTTGGTTTGTGTCTTTGCATTTTCAGGACATCTCTCCTTCTTTAGGTGTATGCGAAGATCTCGTGACAAGGATTTAGCTCCATTTGACCCCGAACCGGAGAAAACCCTTAAAGCTAGGTCTAAGAGCATTAAGAAGAATAAAGAGATGGCCGCGAGAGATCTTCAAGCTGAGTTGGATGAGGCTTTAGAGAAAATGAGATTGAGAGATGAGCTCTTGGAGATTGAAAGGAGGCTTTCCAATGAGAGGCAAGAAGCAACTAGGTGGGAGATTGAAGAGATTAGGCAAGCTCTTGTGCAAAGGGAGCTTAATCGTCAACAACCTCCTCCACCACCACCACCACCACAACCGCAGCCGGCGGTTAATATTCGGTTTGAGCCGATAATGATTGAGGAACCACAAATGTTAGGGCAACGTATGAATCCAGCTCAAAGAGTGCACCGTACGGGTGTGAACTTAGGAGATCCCACAACCCATAACTACGAGCTCCGCCCTCAAGTGCTACAAATGATCCGGCATAATCAATTTGGAGGGATGGAAGGAGAGTCCCCTCATCAACATTTGATGAACTACGAGATATTGATGGAGACTCTAAGGCCGCCTAGGTTGGAGAACAACAACCATAAGCTTAGGGCTTTTTCCTTCTCACTTAAGGATAAAGCCTTGGCTTGGTACCAATCGATTCCACTAGGGCGTGTGAGTACTTAGGAGGAGATGACAACCGAGTTCTTGACTAAGTTCTTCCCACCTTCCAAGACTACCGAGCTAAGAGGGAAGATCAATGCCTTCGTGATGAAGGATAGAGAAAGCCTATTCAAGTCTTGGGAGAGGTTCAAAGACCTTCTCCTAGATTGTCCACACCATGGTATACCGAAAATAGAGCTTTTGGAGATCTACTTCAAGGGACTTGATGAAGATAGCCAATTCAAGCTTCAATCTCTTTCTGGTGGGACTTTCATGGAAAAGAATGTGGATAAAGCTTGGGAGTTTGTAGAGAAACAAGCTTTGGTGATTGAAAAGTACTCCCATAGGAAGAGTGATGGGAGGAAAGCGGGAGCATATGAGGTGAGTGAAGTCACCATGAGTAATTTTAAGCTTTGTGCAATCAACAATGAGCTTAAGTCTTTGAGGGAGTTGTGTGCTACAACTTTGAAGAGTCAAGCTAGCCCTCAAGCGCAAGTGCAAGCAAACTTGTCTTCCAAGGAGGAAGATATGAACTATATGGGAAGGGGAAACTACAACAACTATCAAGGCCCAAGGAACTTCAACAACGACCGGAAATTCAACAATTACCGGCCTAACCATAACCATCCCGGGTTTTCCTATTCTAACCCGGATGGAGCCTTGAACCCTCCTGCTTCCACAAGCGCAGCTCTACCACCAAAGGCTTCACAAGAACCTCCACCCGGATTTACTCAACCTCCAAAGGATAGAACCGAGATGATGTTTGAGCAATTGCTTGGTAGGTTGAGTGGTCTTGATCCGTTTCTAAGGCTCAAAAGGTGTTGGAAGCACAAGTGTTCCAAAAGGCGGGTGAAGCTCATAGAGATCCGGGAAAGCTTCCCGGAAGAACCGAAGATAACCCAAGAGGCCAAGTGTTGGCTATTACAACAAGGAGTGGGCTGAGCATGAAGGACCCTTACCTAAGGGAAATGACAAGGGGAAGCAAGTAGTGATAGAGGAAGAGACATTGCAAGAAGATGGAGGCAAGAGCAAGGATGATGAGCCAACAAATGTGGCACCACCTCCATACAAGCCACCACTACCATTCCCACAATCACGAGCAAGAGCTCGTTTGGACAAACACTTCGGTAAATTCCTTGAACTTATGTCTAAATTGCATATTAACATTCTGTTCATGGATGCTATTCCAGGAATGCTGGCATATGGCAAGTTTTTGAAGAAAATACTCACCAATAAGAGGAAGTTGGAGGAGTATGGAGAAGTGAGGATGACAAAGAGGTCCTCGGAATTGATCCAAACCATGAAGGAGGAGATGCCTCCTAAGCTAAGAGATCCGGGATCTTTTTGTGTGCCAATTGAAGTGGGAGAAGTGAAGTATGAAGCCCTATGTGATCTTGGGGCAAGTGTAAGCATTATCCCGCTTGCACTTTGTAACAAGGTTGGGCTAGGAGAGCCAAAGCCGGTCAAGATGACCCTTTACATGGCGGATCGTTCAATCACTCACCCGGTTGGAATCTTGGAGGACATACCGGTGCAACTCGGGAAGTTCTATGTGCCGATTGATTTTGTTGTCTTGGACATCCCGGCGGACTATCTGGTTCCTATCATCTTGGGGAGACCTTTCTTAGCCACTTCCGGATGCTTGGTGGATTGTAAAAATGGAATTCTCTTCTTCAACATTGGAGAAGAGAATATTAAGTTTAAACTATCCACAATGATGAAGGGGCCAGCCCTTGGTGAAGATGTGTTCAATATTGTCGAGCAAGAGGAGTCTAGAGAAGTTGTGAGCTCGATCTTGATCAAGGATCCCTTGGATAAGGTTCTTAGCTTAAGTTTGATAGAGGAAGGAGTTGAGGAGGCCTGCAATGAAGAAATCAAGGCTTTGGAAGCATTGGAAAAGGAGACAAGAGCTGAATTTGAAGTACACGAAGGTGTGCTGAATTCCTGTAGAAATCACGGCCAGGTAGGGGAAACCACACCCGTGGTTTGTCCCGTGGAACTCTCTAGAGTGCTCCAAAATGCTAGCTTAGCAAGTTCCACGGCCGTGGTTGTGCCAGAGGCCGTGATTTCACCCGTGGTTTCTCCAGAAACTACCTTAGTTGTTAATCAAGCTTCAAGGATCCTTGAGGAGCCTTCCAAAGCTTTGGATTCATCTCAACCAACATTGTATGGAGCATCTCCAATCGATAAAGGTCCTCCTAAACTTGAACTTAAACCCCTCCCCTCTCATCTTAAGTATGCTTTTCTTGGTGATAATTCTACATATCCGGTGATTGTTAATGCATGCTTGAATGATGATGAGTTGAATAGATTGTTGCATGAGTTGAGATTGCATAGGAAGGCTATTGGCTTTACCATCGATGATTTAGTTGGCATTAAACCTTCTTTGTGCATGCATAAGATCTTAATGGAAGATAATTATAAACCTTCAATTGAACCTCAAAGAAGACTAAACCCCATCATGAAAGAGGTAGTAAAGAAAGAGATCCTTATATTGCTAGATGCGGGAATCATTTTCCCAATTTCGGATAGTAAATGGGTTAGTCCCGTGCATGTGGTTCCTAAGAAGGGTGGGATGACCGTAGTGACTAATGAGAATAATGAATTAATCCCAACTAGAACGGTTACGGGATGGAGGATGTGTATAGACTATAGGAAACTAAATGTGGCCTCTAGGAAAGATCACTTCCCTCTTCCCTTTATTGACCAAATGCTAGAGAGATTAGCTCAACATTCTCACTTTTGCTACTTAGATGGTTATAGTGGATTCTTCTAAATCCCTATCCACCCCGATGACCAAGAGAAAACTACATTCACATGTCCTTGGGGTACATTTGCATATAGGAGAATGCCATTTGGGTTGTGTAATGCACTCGCCACCTTTCAAAGGTGTATGATGGCTATCTTTTATTGAAAACATCATGGAAGTGTTTATGGATGATTTCTCTGTTTATGGATCTTCATTTGATGGTTGTTTAGCTAACTTGTCTTTGGTGCTAAAGAGATGTGAGGAGACAAATCTTGTCTTAAATTGGAAAAAATGCCACTTCATGGTAAGTGAAGGCATTGTGTTGGGACATTTGGTGTCCAACCGAGGCATTGAGGTTGATAGGGCTAAGATAGAGACGATAGAGAAGTTGCCACCACCTACCTCGGTGAAGGGGGTAAGGAGTTTCTTAGGGCATGCCGGTTTTTACTGGAGATTCATTAAGGATTTCTCTAAAATTTCTAAGCCTCTTACTAACCTACTAATGAAAGATGTTGAGTTTGTTTTCTCCAAGGATTGCTGTTCGCCCCTAGAGGTGTGTGCAAATAAGCTTTATATTTATAAAACTAGAATCAAGCAAGCGAACCCGCAGTGTACGGATCGATATAGTTAAGCAAGAATTCCAGAGTATCGAACACAGGGATTTGGGTGGAACGAACTCGATTGCAGGTTATCAAGCGGTTATTATGAGAGTTTTGCAAATATATTGGGAAAACAACAATCCTAAAGATCCAGGTATCCAGCTGTGGCAATCGATTCAAGATATACTAATGATGTAAAGACAGAGTTAAGATATGCAAAGGTATACTAATGTAAGGTAATCGTACGGTTGAGGTTCCAAAAACCTTATATAACTCACCCAAAAGACTCTTCCTATACAGGTTGATGAGGCTCAATATAGAAAGGTTCTAAGGACAAGGATTAACATCAAATACCCAAACCTATGATCTAAAGATCAAGACTAACTTATCCGATTGAGGTTGTTGAGGCTCACAATCGAGGTAGAGGTTGTTGAGGCTTCACTACCACCTAGAAAAGACAAGTCTAAACTAAGTTAAAGCAAATCTTTAACTTTGGATCAAGATAAAAGCAGGCTCGTAAACTTTAAGGAAATTACGGTTGGATCTTGAGATTCCACGGTCGTGGAACTCAAGAACAGCCCGTAATTTAGGGTTTTCGGCGACAATTCTCTAACTCTCAGGGTCTAATCTGTTTACGATCGATCTATCATCATCTAAGCCACAACTATCAACCCTTCACCTTAGAATTGTTAAGGGTTTTTAGCCAATAACAGTCATATTGATATTAATTCAAGATTTAAAGGATAGAAAATGGGAATTTTCAAGAACTATCAATAATCTTCAATCGAATCTCAGAATCACAGCCAAGAACAAGTGTTTATCAAAAGATGTAAAACGAGATAAACAATCACAATCTTAGGAAAGAAAGGAAACGGGATGTCAATCCGATCCTAAATCAAACCTAAGCAAGAAGAGGAATCTTCTTGCGAAATCCTTCAAGAAACTTCGATCTTCCACACGAAGATCACAACAGCGACTCTCCAACACGAACTTTGGAACTTCAATGAATTCTTCCAAATCACCTCCAAGAATGAGGGTTTGTGTGTTGCTAAGCTTGCGTTTTTGCCGCTAAACTTAGGGTTGAAAGGTCGTAAGTGCGGGAGCGAGGTGACGGAATCTTGCTTCATCCGTCCTTTTTATAATGCAGGGCAAAACGTCGGCCCGGCCCAATCTTCAAAAGATTATGGCTTCGAAAGTGGCGAAAAGATTCGCCAAGATCACGGTCGTGGAAGTTTCCACGACCGTAATTTTGAGGCGTGGAAACAAACACGGATAGCTTCCACGGCCGTAATATCCCCTGGAATGAACATCGAATTCTGCATCAAGATCCACGGCCGTAATTTAGGGTAAAACCGTGATTCTTGCCTTCATTCGTGCATTCCTCAATCTAATACTCCAAATTGCTTCCAAAAGGTGCCCTTGGTCTATGGACACATCAACTCAACTCTCCTTTGCTCAATTCCGTTCGGAAATAGCTCCAAATCACCTATAATCAACATAGAACTCGTGTAGACATCCATATCGACGATATAGGCAATACTAGCTCATATATGCATAAAGCTCAATCAAAGACTATCAATATGAATCAATTGCGATTAGAAAACGTGCCTAAAATATCACAATATTTCATGCTAACAAATAACCCCATACTTAACACTTGCTTGTCCCTAAGCAAGGTCTTTCAAAAAGCTTTAAAACAAGAGTTAGGATGAAATATGTGTACCTTCTTTTGGATGAAAGTGACTTCTAAAGAACAGATCATTCTCAAACCTTGCTTTAATCGTTTCAAACTTTCACACACTTAATTAGAGAGTAAGAGGTAAAGAAGAATCATGAACCAATTTAACTTCCAAACAAGCATTATAACCTTCAAACATTATCAAAATCAATCATAAGAATTTCAATTTAGATCACCAAGCCATATAACATTCTTTTGATCATAAGGACTTTCAAAGAAAAGGTCTAGAGCATGGAAGGGTGGGGAAAACTTTAAGGGAAAGTGGTGCATAAATCCGGGAAAGTGGATATCTACCTTCTTCTTCTTTTGCGGTTTCCGCAACACTTCACTTAGAGCTTCGCTCTCTCCTTTTTCGACTTTACTTTTGGAGTTATGGATAGAGGTGCACAAAAACCGAAGCCTAGGAGATTGGCGTTTCTCATTTTTGTGAGATGCCTCAAACCCTTAGCGCACATACCATAATCCGCTAGGAATATCGCTCAATCCGACTTTGGCAAGACACAAACACCCGGCTATGTGAATGGTGCCGAGTTACTCATCGTCATGATTGACTTCCCCAAACCTATAATTTCTTTCTATTCAATTGATTGCAAATACTTGCTCTCATGGCCCTCCCACATCAAACATGCCTTTTTTTCTCATTTACTTTCCAAGTTCCCGGATGGGTAAGGGAGGCTAATATTTCAATGAGGAGTTAGATGATTCAAAGGAAGAAGAAAGAAAATATCGAATTGCCTTAATCATTTCAACAAGAAGTATAGGAGCTTATAATGTGATTTCAACTTCAATTTCTTACATGATTTAGGTAACAATTCTCACATTATACAACTTGCAAAAGAGGTAAAATTCATTCATTCAAATCCTTTTCGAATTACCATCCTTTCAAGCATGCAATTGTTATCAACTCAATTCGCAAGTAATGATTATCATGGAAATCATATCGATTCGTTAGAAGCATCAAATTTTTAAAAATTTTTCAATTTTTATGAGTTTTTAAAGTTCTTTTTCATGCAATGCAAGAATAAAACGTGTAACATACAATGAACATGCAAGGATAGTCTCGGAATAGAAGCAACATATAGAGTAGAGTTATTACAAACGTTTAGTACATCCCACCCCATACTTAGGACGAACATTGTCCCTAATGTTCACAAGAAAGAACAAAAGAAAGAGAAGAAAAAGAAAACTCACAAATGGTGGCGGGAATGTCTAAAACGAGCTGTCCGGTCATCTATCACTGCGGTGCCGGTGGAGGTGGTGATGGAGAGAAGCTCGGATCATAGTACCGCCCAAACTGCTGGCGGTAGACGTCCCTCATCATGTGGTCGAGGTCGTCGAAACGTCTGTCTCTATCATCCGCCCGGATCTCTAGTGCTCCGACTCTCTCTGAAAGTCCGGTAGCCCAATCCGGCATCCTCTCATACCACCCAGGGGGGTGATCATACCATCCGGGAGCATCTGCTGGTGCTGGCTGTGGTGGTGGTGGTGGTGGTGCTGCTGGCTGCGTGGTGGACCAAGGAGGGGGTGTCTCGTACCAGGTGGGAGGTGTAGTCATCCACGTGGGCCTCTCACTCACGCTAGCGCGGCGAGATGACGAGCCTGAAGCTCTAGCCGGACGCGGAGAGCGTCTAGGTACATCCTGGGCCGTATCCGGCTGATCCGGAAACGTGCCGAACTCCTGCTCTGCTCCTCCACCACTCTCATACTGATCTCCCATATCCTCCTCATCTACTACCGGCGGTGGAACGTAAGGGGGAGCTACAAGCCTGTTCGCATGCATCGCAGCGAACGTCTCTTTCCAGTTGTGGCGTCCCGCCACAATGGAATACTCCGGCAGCCACTCAATACCCCTACCGGTCCTACTCTCCCAGGGCATGCCCGCATAAGGCGGACCTCTATGTGTGGGGAAGATGAGTCCCCTAACCATGAAAGCGTGTAGCCCTAATGGAACTGCCGGTATACGTGTGCAAACCGAGAAGTCCACTCCAAAAGTCCTAGCTATGTGGGTCACTATCCCACCGTATCCAATGTTCCCTCTCGACTTGTTCTTGAGCTTGCTCATTGTTGCCGCCAAAAGAGTAGCACAATCGGCGCGGCATCCGTGGAGCATAGCATAGAGAAGGAATAGCTCATCCGTCTTGATCTTTTGGGGCGTCTCCGTCCTAGGAAAGAGACACTCCGAAAGAACACGGTGAGCTATCTTCAAGGCCAAATGGTACATCAATTTGGCCTTGGTATCAGCTGGATGCCAACGGTCCTCGTCGGCATAGATCATCGCCACATCCTCCCAAAAATCCTTAGCAGAAACGTTCCTAGGGAGGCGACCGTTGTAGGTCTCATGGAACCCAAAGATGGTCCCGAACTCAACAATGCTAAGCTGGTAGTCTCTATTCATGAGACGGAAGGAGACAGTCCTATCGACATGGCTGTGCTCAAAAGACGTCACAACCTCTCGGGTGATCTCCTCATAAGCGTCCTCACGAATGTTCGTGAAGACAAGCAAACCGGCTCTATCCAAGAGCCAAGTAAGGTCATCCACTATGTTGAGAGGATGAAGATCCTCCAACAACAAGTACCTAGGGCCAATCACTGCCCTCTTCTCTATCCTCTCAAATGCAGCTTGGTGGTTTTCGTGTATGATCGGGATGCTGGATGGAGGTGGTGAGGATGGAGGTGAAGATGGGGGTGAAGGTGAAGGGGATGAGGGTGGTGGTGGTGCCCTAGATGTGGAGGGGTTACCCTTTCTCTTCTTATTCTGTTCCCCTTTCTTTTCTTTAATCCTCCCCGAAACTCTCCTCACGAAATCCATTCTGTTGAGAATTACGGTCTGTTCTTCCTAAACCACGGCCGTGGAATCTGTGTAGACCGTAATTCGACACGGAATTTCTCAATCCTCAGCAAATCAGCAATCAAACTCCACAACAGGCAGTCCTAATCTAATTTCTTCCAATCTCAATCAGTTCTCCCTAAAAATCTCTAACAAAAACGAACAAAAACGACTAGAATCAAGAAGAGAGCAAAAACCTCTTTTTCGGATTGAGAAATCCAAAATGCGGAATTGTTGATCGTTTTCCGCGTGATTCGTTGCTTGGATCTTGTTCTTGGTTGGATTTGCTTCAGTTTAGGAAGAAGAATCGTTAAAAACGATTAGAGAATGAAGATTTGGGATGAGCTGCGTGTTTTTGGTATTTAGGGCGTGGAAATTGGGGATTTTGTGGTGTTTTTGTGGTAAAGTGTGGCTTTTATACTCGCAGGCAAAATTTCAAAAATCACGGTTTGTCGGGGCATTCCACGGCCGTGGAAATGTACGGACCCGTAATTTTTGTGATTTTTCACAGGCTTTTGAGAATTACGGCCACTGTAGCTATGACGACCGTAATTTAGACCGTGGAACTCTCTGTAAAGCTTCAAAGTCCAAATTTCGTCACTTCTCTTCGTCATTATCCCTCCCTTCTTCTTTTCCATCGATCCTACAACCAAAAACACGAACATACCGGAAGAAATCGAGGCAAAAATAAAGCAAAAACTTCTATTCTAAACTAAACTATGAATCGAAAGCAAAAACGAAAATACAATACCTTGGGTTGCCTCCCAAGAAGCGCTTTGTTTAAGGTCCGTAGCTAGACCAATCTCGCACTTATTCGAGTGCGGTAGGTGCAAATTCCTCAGCTTGGAGTTCCGGTGAGTACTTCTTGAGTCGTTGACCGTTCACCTTAAAACTTCCGCTAGCTTCACCCCATACTTCAACTGCACCATGGGGGAAAATACGCTTAATTAGAAAAGGTCCAGTCCAACGAGATTTTAACTTACCTGGAAAGAGGCGAAGTCTCGAATTGAAGAGGAGAACTTGATCTCCTTCTTGCAAGTCCTTTGGGATGATATGCTTATCATGCCAACGCTTTGCTCTTTCCTTGTAGATCTTAGCGTTTTCATAGGCGTTCAAACGGAGTTCATCCAGCTCGTTGATGTCTAGGAGACGCTTCTCTCCCGCTTCCTTCATGCCGAAATTCAGCCATTTGATAGCCCAAAACGCTTTGTGCTCTAGCTCTACCGGCAAATGACAAGACTTTCCATACACGAGGTTGTATGGTGTGGTTCCTATGGGAGTCTTGTATGCAGTCCGGTATGCCCACAATGCATCATCTAGCTTCAAGGACCAATCCTTCCTAGTCCTTGAAACCGTCTTCTCTAGAATTCCCTTGATCTCCCTATTTGAGATCTCGACTTGTCCACTCGTTTGTGGATGGTAAGGGGTAGCGATCTTGTGAGTAACCCCATACTTGGCTAGAAGAGCTTCAAAGCGACGGGCTATGAAGTGAGAACCTCCATCACTAATGATTGTCCTTGGCGTCCCGAATCGCGGAAAAATGGTCTTGTTGAAGAACTTGACCACCACCATGGCATCATTTGTGGGAGAGGCAATTGCTTCGACCCATCTAGAGACATAATCTACCGCCAATAGTATGTATTGGTTTCCACAAGAAGAAGGGAATGGTCCCATGAAGTCGACTCCCCAAACGTCGAAAATCTCCACCTCTTGGATGTTGTTGAGGGGCATCTCGTTCCTCCTAGAGATATTGCCTGTTCTTTGACAAGCATCGCAACAAGAAACAAAGGATTGCACATCTTTAAATAAAGTAGGCCAATAAAATCCAGATTGTAATACCTTTGCGCTAGTTTTGTTCGAACTAGCATGTCCTCCACAAGGTAGTGAATGACAATGACGGATGACACTTTGCATCTCATCTTCCGGCACACATCGCCGGATGATGCCATCCGGACCTCTCTTAAAGAGGAGAGGCTCGTTCCAATGGTATTCCCGGACATCCTTGAAGAACTTCTTCCTTTGTGCGTATGATAGTCCGGGTGGTATCTCCTGGCAAACCAAATAGTTAACAAAATCAGCAAACCATGGTTCGTTACCTTTGGAGACTACCTTGATGCACTCCTCTATGATGTGTAGGTGTTCGTCCGGAAAGGAGTCATCAATGGGTAGATGATCGTCCTCTAGATGTGTTAGACGACTCAAATGATCCGCAACAGAATTTTCCGAGCCTTTCTTGTCGCGGATCTCAAGATCGAATTCTTGTAGGAGGAGAATCCATCTAATCAGCCTTGGCTTCGCATCTTTCTTTGCAAGGAGGTATCGGATCGCAGCATGATCCGTGTAGACAATCACCTTTGCACCTACAAGATAAGAGCGAAACTTATCAATAGCATAGACAATGGCTAGAAACTCTTTTTCCGTAGTGGCGTAGTTGAGCTGGGCTTCGTCTAGCGTCTTGCTAGCATAGTATATGGCGTGGGTTCGTCCTTCCTTTCGTTGCCCAAGAACAGCTCCAATGGCTACGTCACTAGCATCACACATAATCTCGAAAGGGAGAGTCCAATCCGGGGGTTGGATAATGGGTGCTGAAATTAGAGCTTGCCGAATGGTGTTGAACGCATCTAGACATTCCTGTGAAAACTCAAAAACCGCATCCTTCATCAATAGATTAGTGAGAGGCTTTGATATCTTAGAAAAGTCTTGAATGAAACGTCTATAAAATCCAGCATGTCCTAGGAAACTTCTTATTCCCTTCACCGAAATTGGGGGAGGAAGTTTCTCTATGGTCTCTATTTTAGCTTTATCTACCTCTATCCCTCTACTAGAGACTAAGTGACCTAAAACGATTCCTTCCTTAACCATGAATTGACACTTCTCCCAATTAAGAACTAGGTTAGTGTCTTCACATCTTTGCAAAACAAGAGAAAGGTTGGAAAGACAATCGTTAAAGGAGGGACCGTAAACGGAGAAGTCGTCCATGAAGACTTCCATGATTTCCTCCACATATTCGGAGAAGATGGCCATCATGCACCGTTGGAAGGTGGCTGGGGCGTTGCAAAGTCCGAACGGCATTCTCCTATAAGCGAACGTACCCCAAGGGCACGTGAATGTGGTCTTCTCTTGATCATCCGGATGTATCGGGATCTGAAAGAAACCAC
Organism: Fagopyrum homotropicum; assembly: GCA_033239125.1. Taxonomy (NCBI): domain Eukaryota; kingdom Viridiplantae; phylum Streptophyta; class Magnoliopsida; order Caryophyllales; family Polygonaceae; genus Fagopyrum; species Fagopyrum homotropicum. The sequence continues at coordinate 82,452,029 of BSWB01000005.1, read as the reverse complement.
TATAACCGTCAAGGTAGCAAAAGTATGAATGTTGTGCTAACCTTTCAAGCATTTGATCGATGAATGGCAATGGAAAGTGGTCCTTCCGCGTTGCATTGTTGAGCTTGCGGTAGTCTATGCACATTCGCCATCCAGTCACGGTTCGGGTAGGAATGAGTTCGTTGTTCTTATTGGTGATGACCGTCATTCCTCCCTTCTTCGGAACCACTTGAACCGGGCTCACCCACTTGCTATCGGAGATAGGATAGATGATACCTGCATCAAGAAGTTTAAGAATTTCTTTCTTGACAACCTCCTTCATGGTCGGATTCAACCGCCTTTGAGGTTGTCTTGAAGTTCTAAAGTCCTCCTCCATTAGTATTTTGTGCATGCATAGGGAGGGTTTGATTCCTACTAAGTCCTCAATAGTGTAGCCTATGGCTTTTCTATGTTTCCTAAGGACAATCATGAGCTGTTCATGTTCATCTATGCTTAATTCGGAACTAACGATAACCGGAAAGGTAGAATTAGATCCAAGAAAAGCGTACCTTAGATGAGTAGGAAGTGGTTTAAGTTCCATTGCTTTCGGAACTTCTAATGATCCTTGAGGGGCTTCCGATGTTTCCTTGGAAGCTTCTAAGGATGTTGAGTGGATTGGAGAAGAATCAGAGGAAGTTGAAGGAGTGTGTCGATCGTCCTTTTCCACGGTCAAAATCACGGTTTCCTCTGGTTTTCCACGGCCGTAATATCCTCTGGAATGGAGGTCGAATTTGGTCATGGAATCCACGGCCGTGGAATACAGAGTATGACCGTGGATTCGAGTGTTTTCTGCCTCATCGTGGAGTTTCTCAAACTCCACTTCATGCATCTCTTCTTGTGCCTCTAAGGCTTCAATTTCCTCTTTGCACTCTTCTTCTCCTCCTACATCGGTTAGACTCATAGTAATAACCTTTTGCAAAGGATCGTTAAAGAGAATCGCACTTACCTCCTCCCTAGATAAACCTTCTTCGTCTTGGAAATTGTAAATCTCCTCATCAAAGATTGGCTCCTTCACTAGAGTGGAAAGAACGAATTCTACTTTCTCTTCCCCAATGTCAAAAGCGAGTCTCCCATTCTTGCAATCGACCATGCAGCCGGAAGTTGCAAGAAACGGTCTTCCGAGTATGATCGGGACCGGACTATCCGCAGGAATGTCAAGCACGACAAAGTCAATTGGGACAAAGAACTTGCCTAGCTTGACCGGGACGTCTTCTACAATACCGACGGGACGAGTAATGGATCGATCCGCCATGTATAACGTCATCTTCACCGGTTTAGGGTCGCCTAAACCGATCTTCCTGCACGATGCAAGTGGTAAGATGCTCACACTTGCTCCCAAGTCACATAAAGCGTCATATGTGACCTCCCCCACTCCAATGGGAATACAAAATGACCCCGGATCTTTCAGCTTTGGGGGCATTTTCTCCTTCATAGTCTTGATGAGGTCCGAAGAGTCCGAACTCATCTTGACTTCTCCAAAATCTTCTAGCTTCCTCTTGTTAGAGAGGAGCTCCTTCAAGAACTTGCCATAAGCCGGCATACCTACAATAGCATCAATGAAAGGTATGTTAATATGCAATTTGCTCATGAGTTCTATGAACTTACCGAATTGCTTGTCTAGGCGTGCTCGCGCTCTAGATTGAGGGAATGGTAGGGGAGGTTTGAAAGCCGGAGGAGGAACATAGATATCTTCCTTCTCCTTCCCCTTTTCTTTACTTTTCTCTACGGGGACTTCAACAAACGTAGGCTGCGGATCGGTGGTAGTCACTCCGCTCCTAGTTGTAATTGCCATCACCCTTCCCTTAGGGTTGTCCTCCGTCTTTCCTGGAAGCTTCCCTTGATTTCTAGGAACTTCCTCCGCATGGTTGAACATTTGATTTTCCAAAACCTTTTGAGCTTTGTCAACCTTAGAAATTTGATCATCAACCTTGATGATGCGGTTCTCCAACCCTTGAAGCTTTCCCAAGATCGTCTCCAACATGGGATCCGGCTTCTCTTTTCCCGTGTTGTTTCCTCCATTTGATGATTGCCCCTGGCTTTTCAAAGGAGTAGAGGAAGAAGAGGGTGGAGTTAGTGGATTGGAATTGGAAGGATGGGAGTTACCGGAATTTTGCTGATTGGAGCGCCAATTGTTGTTGTTCGAACCCCGATTGTTGTTCCAATTGTTGTTGTTCCGGTTGTTGTTGTTTCCATTCCAATTGTTGTTCCGGTTATTGTTCCGGTTGTTGTTGTTGCGGTTGGTGTTATCACCGCCGTTGTTGTTGCCCAAATAGCCAACATCCTTCTCTTGTTGCTTTGGGAAGTTGGTCTTGATAGTCTCCTTCAACTCTTTGATCTCATTGTTGAGGGAGAAAATTTGATTTTGAGCTTCATGTGTGAGCTTTGCTCCTTGCTCCACACGATTTCCCTCCACTTTCCGGTGGGAATACTTCTCTATGACTCTTGCTTGCTTCTCAATGAAGTCCCAAGCGTCATCTTCTCTCATGTCCATGAACGTTCCACATGAGAGGGATTGAAGGTTGAATTGCGTTCCCGCATCCAGCCCCTTGTAGTAAATTTCCAGCAAGGCAAGCTTGGATATGCCATGATGAGGGCAATCCAAGAGCAAATCCTGAAACCTTTCCCAAGATTGAAACAAACTTTCGTTAGGTCTCATAGAAAAAGCATTAATCTTACCTCTAAGTTCCGCCGTTTTGGAGGGCGGAAAGAACTTGGTGAGAAACTCTGCGGAGAGGTCTTCCCACGTCTCTAGCTTTCCACTAGGAAGAGCTTGGTACCAAGATAGCGCTTTCCCTTTCAAAGAGAAAAAGAAAGGTTTGAGCTTATAGCTGTTGGTAGTGGCGCTCTTTGGCCTCATCGTCTCCATCATACACTCAAAGTTTTGCAAGTGTTGGTGTGGAGATTCGGTGCTTGTACCGCCAAACTGGCTTTGGCGAACAAGAGTGATGACTTGAGGGTTGAAGCTAAACCCTTGTACATCTTCAGCATCAAAGTTCACACCTAAACGGCGTGGTTGTTGTGTTGGATCCATCCGCTGGCCAAGAGTTCTTGGCTCATTATCCACACGTTCGACCCTCGCATTTCTAGGTGGAATGCGACGGTTAGCAGCTCCTTGTTGATTGAAAGGATTTATATTGATCGTGGGATCAATTTCTTCTAAAGGAGGCATGGAAGAATCACTATCATCGGTGGATGAGTGGTTTCTTCTTCTAGACCTTGTCCTTCTTCTCGAGGACTTCTTCCCCACTTTATTTTCAAGATCGCTCATCTTTATCGTCATTTGGGCGATCACGTCTTGTAGACCGTTAACTTGAGTTTGATGACGATCCATTTCGTCTTGGAGGAAAGACTCATTCCATCGGAGTTGAGCTTCCTTCTCCGCCAACTTAGTTTGAAGATCGCTTTCGTTTTCTTGAGCCATCCTCTTTTCCTTGCGCTTTTGCCTCAAGGTTTTCTCTAACTCTTGATCAAGAGGTAAGAGATCTCCGGTGTTCCTAGACCTGCGCATACACTCAAAGAAAAATCAAATAACGAGAGCAAGCTCCCAAGCTTGACAACCGGCTACCGGATTCGGTCGAAGCCAAATCCCCGGCAACGGCGCCAAAAACTTGTTCGCCCCTAGAGGTGTGTGCAAATAAGCTTTATATTTATAAAACTAGAATCAAGCAAGCGAACCCGCAGTGTACGGATCGATATAGTTAAGCAAGAATTCCAGAGTATCGAACACAGGGATTTGGGTGGAACGAACTCGATTGCAGGTTATCAAGCGGTTATTATGAGAGTTTTGCAAATATATTGGGAAAACAACAATCCTAAAGATCCAGGTATCCAGCTGTGGCAATCGATTCAAGATATACTAATGATGTAAAGACAGAGTTAAGATATGCAAAGGTATACTAATGTAAGGTAATCGTACGGTTGAGGTTCCAAAAACCTTATATAACTCACCCAAAAGACTCTTCCTATACAGGTTGATGAGGCTCAATATAGAAAGGTTCTAAGGACAAGGATTAACATCAAATACCCAAACCTATGATCTAAAGATCAAGACTAACTTATCCGATTGAGGTTGTTGAGGCTCACAATCGAGGTAGAGGTTGTTGAGGCTTCACTACCACCTAGAAAAGACAAGTCTAAACTAAGTTAAAGCAAATCTTTAACTTTGGATCAAGATAAAAGCAGGCTCGTAAACTTTAAGGAAATTACGGTTGGATCTTGAGATTCCACGGTCGTGGAACTCAAGAACAGCCCGTAATTTAGGGTTTTCGGCGACAATTCTCTAACTCTCAGGGTCTAATCTGTTTACGATCGATCTATCATCATCTAAGCCACAACTATCAACCCTTCACCTTAGAATTGTTAAGGGTTTTTAGCCAATAACAGTCATATTGATATTAATTCAAGATTTAAAGGATAGAAAATGGGAATTTTCAAGAACTATCAATAATCTTCAATCGAATCTCAGAATCACAGCCAAGAACAAGTGTTTATCAAAAGATGTAAAACGAGATAAACAATCACAATCTTAGGAAAGAAAGGAAACGGGATGTCAATCCGATCCTAAATCAAACCTAAGCAAGAAGAGGAATCTTCTTGCGAAATCCTTCAAGAAACTTCGATCTTCCACACGAAGATCACAACAGCGACTCTCCAACACGAACTTTGGAACTTCAATGAATTCTTCCAAATCACCTCCAAGAATGAGGGTTTGTGTGTTGCTAAGCTTGCGTTTTTGCCGCTAAACTTAGGGTTGAAAGGTCGTAAGTGCGGGAGCGAGGTGACGGAATCTTGCTTCATCCGTCCTTTTTATAATGCAGGGCAAAACGTCGGCCCGGCCCAATCTTCAAAAGATTATGGCTTCGAAAGTGGCGAAAAGATTCGCCAAGATCACGGTCGTGGAAGTTTCCACGACCGTAATTTTGAGGCGTGGAAACAAACACGGATAGCTTCCACGGCCGTAATATCCCCTGGAATGAACATCGAATTCTGCATCAAGATCCACGGCCGTAATTTAGGGTAAAACCGTGATTCTTGCCTTCATTCGTGCATTCCTCAATCTAATACTCCAAATTGCTTCCAAAAGGTGCCCTTGGTCTATGGACACATCAACTCAACTCTCCTTTGCTCAATTCCGTTCGGAAATAGCTCCAAATCACCTATAATCAACATAGAACTCGTGTAGACATCCATATCGACGATATAGGCAATACTAGCTCATATATGCATAAAGCTCAATCAAAGACTATCAATATGAATCAATTGCGATTAGAAAACGTGCCTAAAATATCACAATATTTCATGCTAACAATTGCCTTGAGGCTTTTTGTAGGTTGAAGAACGCTTTGATCTCCGCACCTATCATGCAACCTCCGGATTGGAGCTTACCATTTGAGACCATGTGTGATGCAAGTGATGTAGCCGTCGGGGCTGTTTTGGGACAAAGGAAAGATGGGCTTACACATGCCATCTATTATGCTAGCAAGACACTAGATGATGCCCAACTCAATTATGCTACTACCGAGAAGGAGTTGCTAGCGGTTGTGTACGCATTTGAGAAGTTCCGCTCGTATCTTGTTGGACTGAAGGTCATTGTGTATACGGATCATGCTGCAATCCGTTATCTCCTTACAAAGAAGGATGCCAAGCCTCGTTTGATTCGGTGGATCCTTCTTCTTCAAGAGTTTGACTTGGAAATCCGGGATAAGAAAGGGTCCGAAAATTCTGTGGCGGACCACCTTAGTAGACTCCCACTGTTAGAGATTGAGAGAGATGACATCCCGATTGATGACTCATTCCGGGATGAGCAATTGTAAATAGTGGAGGAGTGCTTGCTTCAAGTGTCCAAGGGAAATGAGCCATGGTATGGCGACATTGTGAACTACCTTGTGTGTGAGGAGTGCCACCCGGTTTATCCTGTGCCCAAAGGAAGAAGTTCTTCAAGGATGTTAGACATTACTATTGGAATTAACCGATTTTGTTCAAGAGAGGGCCGGATAGAGTCTTTAGGAGATGCATACCGGAGGATGAGGTGGAGAGTATAATCCGCCATTGTCATTCCTTGCCATGTGGAGGGCATGCTAGCTCACAGAATACATGTGCAAAGGTGTTGCAATCCGGGTTCTATTGGCCGAGTTTGTTCAAGGACGTGCAGAATTTTGTGGTAGCTTGTGATGCTTGCCAAAAGACGGGCAACATCTCAAGGAGGAATGAGATGCCCTTGAACAACATACAAGAAGTGGAGAAATTTGATGTGTGGGGTGTGGACTTCATGGGACCATTCCCTTCTTCTTGTGGCAACCTCTACATCTTATTGGCGGTGGACTATATGTCGAGATGGGTGGAAGCAATCGCCTCTCCCACAAATGATGCCAAGGTTGTGGTGCGGTTCTTCAAGCAGGTGATCTTCCCTAGGTTTGGGACACCAAGGGTGATCATAAGTGATGGGGGAAAGCACTTCACAAATAGGAACTTCGGAACACTTTTGGCTAAGTATGGGGTGACTCATAAGGTGGCAACACCTTACCATCCCCAAACTAGTGGCCAAGTGGAGATCTCCAACCGGGAGATAAAAGGGATCCTTGAGAAAACGGTTTCTAGGACGAGAAAAGATTGGGCTATGAAGCTCGATGATGCCTTGTGGGCTTATAGAACCGCTTTCAAGACACCGATTGGCACCACTCCCTACAAACTAGTTTATGGCAAGTCTTGCCACCTTCCGGTAGAGATGGAGCATAGAGCGTATTGGGCCATTAGGTGGCTGAATTTTGACCTCAAGGAGGCCGGTGAGAAAAGATTGCTAGACAAACGCTCTTGAGGAGATCCGGTTGGACGCCTATGAAAACGCCCGGATCTACAAGGAAAGCACCCAATGTTGGCATGACAAGCGTCTCATCCCGAAGGAGTTGAGTGAAGGAGACTTGGTCCTTCTCTTCAACTCAAGGCTACGGCTCTTCCCCGGAAAGCTTAAGTCAAGATGGACGGGTCCTTATGTGTGAAGAAGATCTTTCCGCATGGAGCGGTTGACATAGGAGGGGAGCATTGTGGAGATTTTAAGGTGAATGGGCACCGTTTGAAGAAGTATATCCCGGGAGCTCCGGTGGATATGATTGCCCCACTTCACCTCGAATGAGATGCCCCCGAATTTGGTCAAGCTAATGACCTTAAAGAAGCGCTTGATGGGAGGTAACCCATTGGTAGATATCTTTCCCTATTCGTTTTGTTTTGGTTTTGATTTTTTCTGTTTTTGTGTGTTTTTGTGTGTTTGGAGTTTGTGTGCAAGAATCCAAGTAGCATGGAAGCCTTGCATGACATGTGGATGATGATGATGAGTCCCTCATCAATTATGGGTGGAGCGGACGTGGGACTTGGACGGCTAGCGGTGCCTAGCGCGGATCCCGACGCCATAACGAACATCATGAGCTCTCTACCATCGTTGATAGGATCATCCACCATCACTCCACTTGTTAGATCCCAAATACCAAAACAAACCATTTTACATTGTGAGAACCCTCTTTCACTCCTCTTTACATGAATTGCACATTGGGGACAATGTGTTTCTAAGTATGGGGTGGGGTTTTCCTGATCACTTGCATGATTAGCACATTGGGGACAATGTGCTTCTAAGCTTGGGAACGACCCTTATGATGAAATTGTCTTGTGAATTGGCTATGGATGGCCTTGTGTGTTGAATAGTTGAATGCATAAGTGGACTTGAAGTACTTATCTTGAATCCCATGAATGATTTATGATTATGATGCTTGCCTTGATTGGATTGAGGATTGAAAGTCGAAATTGCATGCTAGTTCTTGCACATCATTTAGGAATGACTAAGGCAATTCATTTCCTCTACTTCTCATCTTGATCATGTTGCTTGAGCACCTCAATTGATGAAAAATTTGACCTCTTTTGACCCATCCAGGAATAGGAGCATGCTAGTGTGTTGATGTGTGTGAAAAGCAAGTGTGAGGTGAAGTTGTTGATGAATGAATGTTGTGAATGAAGTGCTGAAATTGTTGTGAAAGTGTAGACAAAAATATAGGTTTGGGGACGTTGGTTTAAATGACGAGTAACTCGGCACCATTCACATAATCGGGTGTTTGTGCCTTGCCAAAGTCAAATAAACCGATAGTCCTAACGAGCTTTGGTATGTGTGCCCGGTGTTAAGCACCTCGAAAAATAAAAAAAGCCCGAGGCCCGCTAATCACCAAGGTTTCGACTTTTGTACACCAATGTCATTGTCTCAAAAATAAGTGAAAGAAAAAGAAAAGAAAAGAAAGAAAAAAAGGAGAAAATATACACTTGTGGGAAATTGATCAAAAACGAAATTGTGGAGTTAGTTCCATTCCCGGATTAACATCACATGACCAAGAAAAAAATCCCCACCCAATCACAACGTTTCTTAGCCTCTTCTTTCCTAAGTCCTTGTGACCTATTTGCATGTGTGTAAGACTTAGTGATCTAGATTGGATATACTCATGATCATCTTGGTTTCTTCATCTTTACCTATCATGTATGCTTTCTAGTTAAGTATAATTGTTTTTCCGTGCATTCATTCATTTGATGCATGATTGCTTGTCCATTTGCCATGAAACATGACTATGAAGGTGATCCATTATTAGAAGCACAATCCCAAAAATATTTTCAGTTTTTCTTGCATTCATAAATCATGTCATCTCTTAGCCTATGGTCGGACTTTGCTCGGGGACGAGCAAACCTTAAGTATGGGGTATTTTTGATAACACGATTTATGACGTAGGTTTAAGCACTCATTTAGATAGTTTTTCCGCTCATTCATGCATGGTTTAGCACTAGTTCATGACGTTTGCATTCAATTCTTGTATATTTGTCGAGATAGACGTCTACACGGACTTTTGCATGTTTTGTAGGGATTTTGGGAGCTTTAGGAGATTAATCGATACATTCGAGGATCGTTCCTCGAGATGACACACCTTCAAACTCATTGGGAAGCAAGCTAGAAGCTAAGGAGGACACATGGGACCTTGTTGGTGCATGCCTTGCACCAAATTGTGGCTTGATGATCCAAAGAAAGCTGCATCACCAAAACCACGGCCACTGGGATTTCTACCGGCATGGAAATAGGCCGTGGTTCTCCCTGCACAGCTGCGACAACTGTCCCATGATCTCCATAACCGACCGTTGCCCTTGATGGTGTATAAAAGGTGGTCCTGCAAGCTGTTGAGGGCAGACCCCATCATTCCATTCTCTTCCACACTCTCACCATTGGATTGAAGCTACTCTTGGAGGAGAAGAAACACTCTCATTTTGGGGAAGAAGAAGAAGAAGCACACTAGTTTCATAGTTTTCATAGTTTTTGAGTGGTTTTGAGTGAGTTTTGTTGAAGACATTTTGCAAGGGATGTAAGAAACGATTCGAACCTTCTTTTGAAGAGTTGTAAGTCCTTCATGACTTTTATTCAGCTTGGTTTTCTTATCCTACTTGTTTCGTTTCTCTTTCATTCTATTTTCTTGCTAATGGAAGCCATGAATGTATGCTTGTTGAGTTTGATTGTTATGATGCTTGTTGTTGGCTAAATAGATGCGATTCTAGGGTAAGGAAATGATGGTTATGGCTTGGACTATGATAGGATAGACTAAAATATATCTTTGGATGATTTGTTTGCTCGAACCTAGCCTCTGTTGTAAATCACGGCCTGTTCTAGTAGGTTCCACGGCCGTGGAAGTGATGAACTGCCCGTGATTTCGTCTGACTTGCTTGTATTGATAAATCTAAGTGTTAGGTTGTTAGATTGTTGAAATCCTAGTGTTTATTGAGCTATTTCTATCCTAAGGTGACCTAGTGTTAGCAACTAAGTGTGAGAAGAGACCTACCCGGTGATTCTTGCTCTTAGATACCGAAGATGATGAACTCTAGGTAGTAGTGAGCCTCATAAGCCGCTATTGGGATGAGTGTGCTAGGATTGATGTTTAGGACTTGCCTTCCCGAGACTTACCCGGTAAGGAGAGGTTAGATCCCCAGATGACAATCCGGTTTGTGTAGAATTCCTATCCTTATGCTCTTTGAGACTTACCCGGTGATGAGACCTTAGGAACGGACTAGTGGACCATGAGACCTACCCGGTGATTGATCCCAATCTAGAAACACTCACTCCCAACATACTATAGTTGATCCAAGGAATGATTAGATAGTTTGAGTCCTATGCCTTAACCGGAATTTCTAACCCCTAGAATCCTCTTTTCTCTCATTGATTACCTATCTTGTATTTGTGTTTGTTCATTTGTGTTACTAGCTTAGTTGATTGTTAATCTTGCATGATTCGTGATCCTTGATTGATCACCTCAAACCAAACCAAAAACAATTGAGATTTTTTATTTCTTTATTCCTTTCTCTTTTCTTAGCCTAGATCTTCACTATTCTTAGTCACTATTAACTCAAATTCACCTTAGTCTTTGTGTTCGACCTCGGAATATTATCCTTACTACAAAACGACCCATACACTGTGGGTTCGCTAGGAGTTAGGAATATTATATCGAGTTATAAATTTAAGACTTTTACGTCATCAATTCCTACCGTAACAGATTTGGCCACCCCAAACATCGAGCAAAGCATCCAACTGAAGTATGTTGATGCTAGTAAGTATGGCTGCTACATACTTGATACCGGACGGTTGTTGTATGGAGTTAAATGGGGGGAAGAGAGCGAGGTCGTGAGCCTAGTAGAACACACGTGTACATGCATGGCGTTTGATCTTGAATAGATACCTTGTGTGCATGCCATAGCTGCGGCAAAACAAGCTAAAATAAATCCCGCTACTTTGGTAAGTTCTTACTATAGTGTTGCTGCTTGGAGGAAGGCGTATGAAGACATTATATGCCCAGTCTTTGAATGTGGCGAAAGTAGTATACCCTGCATTGAAAGTTTTAAATGCAATCCTCCAATTAAGAAAAAAGGTGAGGTAGATTACCCAAATCTAGGATACGTGGGCATGGTGAAGGGAAGAAGAGAAAATGCACGTGTTGTGGAGTCATCGGACATAACAAGAAAACTTGTCGGAACCAACCAATTGTGAAATCTAGGGACAAATATGTATACTATTGTTGGGTATGATCGTAATGACACAAAATGAAGCCTGATGTTTTTTTTTGGGGAAAAAATTTGTAAGTGTGGATCTTTTGGGTATTGAATATTGAAATGAAGTATGGAAAATTGTATGGTCCGTTTAGGCTTGTGTATGAATTATTGAATTTTGTAAGTGTGGATATTTTTGTTTGGGTATGGAATATTGGATGAAGTCTGTATACTATTGTTGGGTATGATCATATTGACACAAAATGAAGCCTGATGTTTTATTTGGGGAAAAAATTTATAAGTGTTGATCTTTTGGGTATTGAATATTGAAATGAAGTATGGAAAATTTTATGGTCAGTTTCGGTTTGTGTATGAATTATTGAATATTGTAAGTGTGGATATTTTTGTTTGGGTATGGAATATTGGTTGAAGTCTGTATACTATTGTTGGGTATGATCGTAATGACACAAAATGAAGCCTGATGTTGTTTTTTGGAAAAAAATTTGTAAGTGTAGATCTTTTGGGTATTGAATATTGAAATGAAGTATGAGAAATTTTATGGTCCGTTTCGACTTGTGTATTAATTATTGAATTTTGTAAGTGTGGATATTTTTGTTTGGGTATGGAATATTGGATGAAGTTTGTAGTTGTGTGTAGAGCATGTGAGACGACCATTAGTACATAGATACACACAATAAAGATATTACATAACAGTCTTAATACCCAAGGGAACATACACACAAATGTCCAATTAAAACACAAATTCAAAACAAAATATGTAACACCAAAATTTGCAAAGTATTATCGAAAACAACACATTTTTCTAGAGGCTATCAAACGGTTTCTTCCAAATGCCTTGGAATAGAACATACGCCAACTGTTCCCTTATAGCAGCTACATTGCTCTCACATATTGTCGTAAAATTTGTTGTACCTCCTGCCATGTACTAAATGTGCTTAACGGTATAAGTACCACAGTTACCACTACAAAACCAATAAACCAATCAATTTTTTTGGTAATAACCTAACCGTAATTTAAATGTAAAAGTGTTTGTGTAGGGTGGAAATTTACCTCTCATCATTCTGAGGGACATTTTCCTCCGTCATCCTTGACACAAGAAATTTATTTGTCATCTTGGCCTCATGCCTTAAGTAGTGAGTGTGTTTGTACAGGCTCAGTAGAGAAGGTAGCATGTGCAGTAGCGGTTGAACTTGCTGAAAGAAAGTATCTTCGAATATGAAATTTATAATGGAGTAAACAACAGTTACTGTCCAAGAACTCAACTCATTCTTCAGCGCTACCCAATGCTTATTGTCCACGTTAAACGATACATATATAACGTCTACGGTAGACATGTCCTTACGCAACTGAGCATGTTCATCACCATTAGCAAATGACAACAAATCTTTGGGGAAAACATAGCTTGTAGGCGCTGCCATGAACTGTCATACTCGACCCTGTTGAACTTTGAAGAAAAGGACGCGGGCAAGATTGCAACATTAACCAAAGTAGAAGGTGCATTCGTAAGACCTTTCCTTAGATGCATGAAAAACTCATCGATCAACTACAATAGAAAAATAATCAAAAAATGCATCGTCAATCCGGAAGACGTTTATTGTGTATGTTTCGTCTGTACATATTGGGTATGTTTTTTTGTATGAATTTGAGTGTGATTGTTAACGAAAACTTACATCCCCAGACAACCAAGCAGTTCTGTTGAGTAGTTGCTTGAAATGATCTCCGCCCAACTGCAGCGTCAATCCAGTTACACAATCATTCATTCCACTCTACAGGTACCAACCGTATAAGTCATTTATCTCTTTCTTAGTGAGAGACCCGTTCTTTGGCGCATTGGGTAATGTAATCCTCTGTCTATATGGCAAAATAACTGTCTGAGATGGTTTTCGTTGCCATCTACCAACTATATGTGTTGTTTCAACCACTTGACCTGACTGTGGAGAATAAAATAAGAATTGCTTAGACTTTTTGAGGAGATAAATAAGAATCGTTTAGGCTACATTAAACCATTGTTGTTTACCATACCCAAAATTTAAAATAAACAACCATAAACAATATATTGACAATAATTACCTTATCATGATGTCCATCGAGTTGCACATTTAAAGGTCCTTCTACCGGGGCATCATCGTCGGAAATATGATCAACATCATGTTGATGTGTTTGGGTTTTTGTATGTTGCCCATCATCAGTCTTTCTTTCAAAAAGTAACTTCCTCAACCTTGTTTGGACTCTATGGATATCACCTTCAAAATGATCATGCATAATTTTGGCCTCTCTTGCACACACTAGAAGTTCTTCAATTACCTCATTCTGCTCTACAATCTTTTTTTCAAGGTTCGAAACCTTATCCAATGATGTGGTTACCCACAATGGTTGATCATCAGGCACATTACCAACAAATTTATCTCCTACTGTAAGATGATCAGTAGGAGATAAATTTTTGAACCTCCGGTAAGTCTGCATACCCAAGTGGACCTTCGTCATTGTTGTCAAGTCCTTCAGTATTTCCATCAACCACTTCTTCCACCACGACTTCCCCCTTCTTTCCATCAAGTACTTCATCCACCTTTTTTTCATCTAACACTTCTTCGGCATTACCTAACCCCCTGAGAGATCCCAAAACCACAACTTTAACCTAAAATTAAAAACCATACTCAACATTGTACATATACTTAACTTAAATAAGCGACATCATACCCAATACCGCCGTCCATTTTGTTTTCATCTACTTGCCCTTCAATGTTCTTAGTTACACTGAATACATTAACAAAACCCACTAAAAATATTTAGGCCGACTTTGGGTATGAAACCATGCCAATAAAAAGCATCTAACAAACATAATCCAGCATACTCAATAGTTCCATCCTGTTTGATTCCGCAATATGACCAGCTTCTCCTACTTTCTCTTCACTCTTTTCACTTGCACTGTTTACATAAAACGAAACCCAAAGTCAATACTGAAGCATTGGGTATGAACCCACTTGTGCCAGCACGCATACCTAAGGGATATTTCGACCTCTTTTGGATCCACTTGTGCCAGTTTTTCATCATACAATACTATAGGTCCTAAAATCCCAGAATTCCTTGATACATTACAATAATAAATATCAAACGCAACTACCGAATAAGAACGACGAACAAGACACGCGAAATGCATACACAATACTTACATCTCCACAGTTCGTTTCCCCTTTGAAGAAGTAAAAAACTGTCGTTTACTAGCATAATACTTGATGGTGCACTTTCTTTTCATTACGCTACTTTTTTCTAGGCTTCTTCTCGGAATGAGTACTAACTTTTTTTGCCTTCTCCGGAGCAAACAACCCAGAATGAGAACGCAAAGTTTGTACCCGAGAAGACGTCATGAAATCATCAGAAGAGTCTTGCTCAAGAACCACCTTATCTGCTGCTTTGTTGGTTGGGGTTTTGACACAACTGACCATCTTCTTCTTCTTACTTGTTTTTGATACCTTTGCTTCTTTCTTGGTCTCAAGTTCTTTAGCTTCTTCTGACTCAAGAGCCACAATTTTCACATTCTTGAACCCAATGCTAAATAACATTTATAGACAACCATCATCGTTTTCATACTCCCACCAACTCCTATCATCAAAAAACAAGCCCTCCTCCTCTGACACAAGCAAAGTCTCTATCTCAGAATCCTTGAGATCGGAAACTATTGCCTTTATCTTCTAGTAACTAAGAACCTGTCTACCTTGTACCAAAAGACACATATCTACGATATAATAGAGTAGCCTCTCCATCAACTTCTTTGAGTATAGCATGCTGTATTATGGGTATGGACATGCAAACATGAATTTGCAACCGCATATGAACACGTGTAACCATAGACAAATATTACACACTTATACCCAAATTTTACATTCTCAAAAAGGCGTACCTGCAACGCGAAAGGCCACCCACCAATGTTGTAACTTCCAGTTGATCTGTACTTGGCCGGCTTGCAAGAACGAAGTGATAGCAGTGTTTGATTAAATACTCGATGACCCCAACAAAGTGTTGAATTTCATCATGCCATGCACCAAACCCAAAGTATGGTGATCAACCTTCAGTCGTCTGTCATGTCCTATATTAACACACCCTCAACCATCAATACAAGGGCCATTTCAGCTTCCTTTTGGACCTTTTTGGCTCTTTCATGTATAAATCCTCAAGCTCTTTAATTGAACACCACTGCGTTCCAGGAAACACCTCTTCAAAGTCACATCAAGACTTTCTTTCGCCTCTTTGGAGCAATCCAAACCGGTAATATCACTGAATTCTTGCAACGAAAATCTCAACAAGCAGTTGTTAACGCCAAATCACATTGACCACTTGCCCTTAGTGACAACTTCTCGAAGCAACGTAAAGTGAATCAGTTGGTTGGAGAGTATCACATTCCGACCCATGGCAACAATGTGTTTAAAAGGACCTTGTTCAAACTTTTCTCTATCATCTGCATTCAAACCCTGTATTAATATTGGAATCAACTTCATCCTAGAGTTGTTTTTTATCCTTGCGTTCTAAAATGATGGATCTCGTCCATATCTGTACTTAAACTGTTACATGCAAGAAACAACATCATGAGTAAGAGAGAATTAAATTATGTGGGTTATGTGTAACACGAATTGGGTAAGAAATTACCGAAATTTTCTATGTAAGTGGTGGATTGTATGCCTGGGAAACTCTCCGAATACGTTATCCTAACAATTTGGTGGTGTATTGGAGAAATGATTGACAAGTACTTGACATTAGTTTACATGCAATTTCGGCAACAAAAGGGAACTTATTGCATTCTTCAAGAAAAGCGAATTCCATACTCAAATTATAAACATTGAAACACAGATTCATAGGCATACACAAAATAAACGATTTGAATACTCAATTACTGATTTCTTCATCTCTAACCAACAAATTCCATACTCATATTAGGTACATATTCATACTACAATTATTGCATAATCATTGGAACACAGAGTCGTATTGTCAATGCTTATTAATACTCAACAAACGATTTCAATACAGATTAATACTCAACAAACAAACTTATTGCATTCTTCATCAAAAATGAATTCCCTATTCAAATTATAGAACACATATTCATAAGCATACACAAAAGAACCGATTTGAATACGCAATTATCGATTTCTTCTTCTCTAACAAACGAATTCCTTTACTCAAATGAGACACACTGTCAATGCTTAGTCTAATATATAAGCACATACCGACATCAGTAAATGAAACAAATGAAATTCATACTAAATGAAGGAATTTATTGCCTTCTTCATCAAAAGCGAATTCCACACAAAAAATACAAACATTGGATCCAAGATTCATAAGCATACCGAACACAAGTGATTTCAACACTCACTTACCGATTTCTTTATCTCTAACAAATGAAATCCATACTCAAATTAGATACACTATGAAAGCTTATTCGAAATCCTAAGAACATACCCACATTAATAAATCAACAAGATCACCTTACATATTAATAATCAAACAAATACTCAACATTCATCAAATACCCAAATACTGCACGGAACATACATAACATCACACCCTAAAAAACGTACCAAATCGTCTTCGTCTTTTCCTGAGACATCCTCTTGCGTTTCGGGAATCAACCGGAATGACTGCGGTAGGATTTCTCTTGTTTGTGTCTTTCGTTTACCTAGTTTTTGATTGGTATCTTCACTCTTGTTTGCGGGGTTCTTGTTTGGGGTCGACATGCTAACAGTTAAGAAAGGGTAAGGGTTCAAATGTTGAGGGAGATGGGATTTGGCTGGAAAAGTATCAAGAGGGAACACTTGTGAGTTTTATTTTCGGGAATTTTCGCTTTAGAGACGGTGAGGAGTTGGGAAATGGTGAGAGTTGAAATGACATTGACTTGATTGACGGTTCTTTTTGCTTCTTTAATAAGGCATGGAAGAAAGTTGGACATGAGAACGGTTTCCAATAACTACATAGCCTCTACAAACCGTCCCATCCTACATTTCGCTATTCATCTATTATTTTTGAAAGAATATAGTGTTTTTGACCATTACACAACCGCTACCTTGACATATGTAAAGTCTCCATACCCAATACAAAATTTACACTCATGAAAGGCTACGCAATATTGAAGCCTTCACAACCGATGATATGGATAGCATAACCAAAGAAGCGATTAAACACATTCAAAACCAAATTTAGTCATAACACCAACTGTAAGTGATACCTAAAAGTTTACTTCTGCAACTTCCTACAAACAATAGCACCTAACAGTGATCCAATAAAAGCTACCACAAGTAGTCGAATCTCTAGCGACAACTCATTACAAAAGTGAGCATTCTCATTATCCAATTTCTCATTCTCCAGTTTCTCAACTTGTGTACTTGAGATAGAAATTTCTTCATCTTTGTCTCTAATTGTAGACTGCAATTGCGAAATCTCATCATCCAAACTTCTATTCTCGCCCTTCAACTCTTTCACAAAATCCTTTATCATCATCGTTGTTACGGGACTAGTATCTGAAACTATATGAGCAAGTCTTTCTTCATCAAATTCATCCCTAGTTGGCAAATTGTTGACTAAAATGCGAATCGTAATAGTTGGGATCATTGCTGTCCAGGTTGGAGTCATCACCACTATACTCATCCATCTGCAAAGTACCACACTCAATGGGAAAAAAGACTGACAAATCATTCCGACATAACAAATCACTCAAAAATCACATACCCAATCACTCAAAATAACATATTCACACCCAATGACTCCAACATAACAAAGGAGATACCAAAGAACATATTCATACCCAATGACTCTGAAATAACAATATATATACCCAATAAACATGAAATTAAATATATTCACACCCACTGACTCCAAAGTAACAAATGATATGCAACCGAATATATTCATACCCAGCAACTCTCAAGCAAGAATATATCTACCCAATCAACATGAAATATACTAACTCATCATATCCATGACTCCATAAGAAAAAAAGATGACAACTCAAACCGACATAACAAATCACTCAAAAATAACATACCCAATCACACCAAAATAACATATTCAGTCCCAATGACTCCAACATAACAAAGGAGATACCAAAGAACATAATCATACCCAATGACTCTGAAATAACAATAGATATACCCAATAAACATGAAATTAAAAATATCATACCCAATGACTCCGAAATAGCAAATGATATGCCACCGAATATATTCATACCCAGTAACTCTCAAATAACAATATATATACCCAATCAACATTAAAATTGCGAACTCATCATATCCATGACTCCATTTAATATAGTATAAGTTACCTAAAAACAAATATCATCATACCCAATCCTCGCTCAACCATATATATTTCACAAATGAGAGGTACCATGAGTAAAACTATATTCAAACGAACGACCTCAGTAATATACTAAAAAATTTGGAATACAGAAATGAAAAGTTACGAAAACTTTCTTCTTCATCATTTCCGGGGTATGATGCACCTTTGCGAGCTTTATCACCAACTTCAAATTTTTCCTTTGAATAATATGATGGTTCACCTTCAACTCGTGCGTTGGAGGATGAAAACAGAGGGAATCAGGAATGCAGAAATTTTAAGCCAAAAATGAGAGCAGAATAGATGGAGAAGAAAGTATACATATTGCCCTTTGAAATATTTTGAATCGCCCGCTCTTTCATCACCCATCTCATTGTTTTTCAGATTGGGTAAGGATGTGACGCCTCTGCAAGATTTTTATTTAGGCCTACTGTAAACCATCGGAACTGTCGATTACATCTTTATTTAACCTTGTTTTTACGGTAGTATAGTGTGGGGGAAAAAGAATGGGCCATTACACAAAATTGAAAAAGAAACAACTCTATATCGCCAATTCTTTCAAAATATCATAACACAAGACCTCCGAAATTCATTGAACGGCTCAGTCAACTACAAAGAAATTCCAACCAAAACACTTTGTATTATTAAGATTTTAAACATTGTAATGATAACACGCTTGTATCAATGCTAATAAAATAGATCATTACTCCACAAACCTAGTTTAAATGTACTTACTAGCTTTGATGAGTTACTATTCTCAACGTCAATTCATGTCTTCATTTCACATATTTCTTGTCCGTTTTTCGTTTTTAACTACCTTCTTAATGACAAATAAAATTGTACACAACCTTATAGTATTGATTGTAAATTCTTATTAGTCACACGATATATTATCATCAAAGTTCCATATTGAATTTTGACTAAGGGTCTCGATGACTATTTATAGATGCAAACAAAAACCTTTCTTGTATAAGATTGAACATCACATGAAATTTATTACAATATATATAACTTTATGTTATTATGAAATTTAATATTGTTCATTACACAAAAAATGACGATCAAGTTATTCGTTAATGACGGGAGCTTGAGCACAAACGTGAGAAGATGAGTAACAATAGACTGAACAATCGTTAGACTGATCGAGCATGAGCATAAACATGAATGTGAGAAGATGAGTAACAATATACTGAACAATGATTAAGTTGAATGAGAGCGAGCCTACGAGCACGAGCAAGAGTGTGAGCACGAGCATGCACAAGTATAAACACGAGATATGAGTTGTTGAATTCGATAACGGTCATTCATTTTTTGAAAAATATACATTAATTAAAAAATAATATTGAATTTGTTCATGACTTGTATCAAGAATAAACATAAATTTCAAAAAATAAATCCCTTTCTTACTATTATACAAATATGAACATAAAAATTGGATAACTAACCTTTGAATCCTCTTTAACAAGGTTTTTTTTAGTTTTGATCATTTTCTTGTTCATGCTAGTCAATTTTAATTGTTTAAAAATGGAGAATATGAAAACAAACAAGCATAAATAACCCGATAACGATTCTAAGGATAATATAATATTAAAAAAATCTAATTATGTTCATTACTAAATACATCATCCACAATTATAACATTTTGTTTCCTAAATCAAAATTTTATTTAGTGATATAGAATATTACTAATATGATCCAATGTGTTCTCACCTATGGACGAATACAATGGTCTTCAAACTACATTGTTAATTATTTAATCCGATGAATGTTATAGGTTTATACTCTCTAGGTCATGAATATTAGAGGTTCATACTCCCTTGGTCTTCAGATATAGTTTTTAGGAGGATCGAGTTTGCTATTCAAAAAGGATTGACGGCACAACTTGTTGTCCGTCTTCCATCTGTAAGATCCAGTTTTATGCCTTCACCGCCCCCGCGGTGATAAGACCCGCCCCTACGGCTGGCCGCTCTTGCGGCAAGGCAATCCGCCCCTGCGGATTCGCCACAGATCGTGCCTGATTTGTTTTCGTTCGTTTTATCTTCTTTCCATAGATAGAATATCCGATCTTCTATCTTATGGGACGGCTTCCTTACCTTCTTCCTAATCCTAAAACGTCTTTCCTTCTATCTTTCCAGCCTTTTTCTAAATATTCCCGTATTTTCTTCTTTTTCCCGTTTCTTGTTTACATTCTTTAACCCTGGGAGTTGCAGCCGTTTCTCTTGCTTCCTATGATCTTGCTGAACGTGTAAGTCTTCTTCTTTGAGTTCTTCATCAAGCTTGAGTCTTGATTCTTGTGGAGCGTTCCGTTGTTGATATGTTGTCGTTCACAAACTCCCTTGTTTGAGCTGTGAAGTGTGAGAGTGTTAAAAGAACAAACTTTTACCTTGACGTGGTTCTGATGTCATCGAGTAGCCGACAGTCTCTTCTGTCGAAAAGATCCGCCCCCGCGCCTCTGTTGTGCCGCCCCGCGGAAAATGCCTAGTCCGCCCCGCGCCTCTTTCTGCCGCCCCTGCGGTTTCTCTTGCATTCTCCCCGTCTTTGGTGAGCTGCTTTCTTCCCTGCTTTCCTCGTTCCTTCCTTAGTTTGTTGTTGATGTTGTTGACCCTTCTTGATCTATTAGACTAAGGTTGAATCCTTAGCTTGTGGAGATCTCTTAGATATCATTGAGAGTAGAAGGTATAGACTTCTAGCAACCATTTCGTTCCTAATTCGTGATGCCTTGTGTGAGCAGGCTTTCCGTTGCTCTTTTCCTGAGGTTTTTTGAGTTGTTCCTTGATCGTTTGAGTTACCTTCGAGTGAGGTAAGTTCCCTGGACTTACTTAGCTTCAGCCCGTATATTATTTTGATTGTTTTGGCTTGTTCTGTTGTTGATTATTGCTATACTGATAACCGGAATTAGGATTGAACTTTATGACAGTAATTGGCCCAAGTGTATTATAACTGGGCGGTTACCGCTTGTCTAGTTCAGAATAGGGAAACTGGAAGGTGCTCTTGTCACCAGTCCCACATGTGACAGAAGGATGCATACGTTTTATTCTTGTTGGTGAAAGGGTACAGAGGCGAGATCGTAGCGACTCTTGTGTAACAACCATAAATTGAATTAGTAATTGAATAGCCTACTGAAAGATAATAACCAGTTGAGGGTGAGCATGTTATGTGTTTATGTTACCTTATGTGTGTTTGTGCCCTTTACAGTCTTTTTGATATCTAGAATGTTAGCTAAAGGTTTATACCGAAGTTTTAGATGCGTTGCAGGATATAGGTACTACTGAGTGATCCGGACGGTGTGATCAGCCGGGGTTCCCGTACGTTATAAGACGGGATCGGGTTTATGTTTCAAGTTGTTTCCCTTTTATTTTGAACTCGACTACGAGTCTTTTACGTTTTCTTTTGTTTAAACCTTTGGTTTTATAATGAGTTTTGGTTTTCATTTATTTGTGTCTTGTTGTAAGATTCGATGTTGTCGTTGCTACTCTGAGGGTCGGGACCCATTGTGAGGTCCTAGCCCATAACGCTTCGAGTTCCCAAAACTTGGGGTGTTACAATATGGTATCAGGGCTCTAGGTTGACAACAATGACACTCGAAATCTTCTAAAGGCCGTATAGATAAATAAACAGAACCCGCAAGGGGTCTATGTTTTCAAAAGGGAGTTTTGTTTTAAATATGTCGATTTGGGATAGATGTACGGGCGACCTCCACTACCTCCGCAGATCTCAATAGTTAGTTTTCTGTTATGCTGACCTTTAAATGTTTTTCTTGGATTTTTTCTTTAGTTGTAGCGTGACCTTATATATATATATATATATATATATATATATATATATATATCCTTATAGCAGATGGCGCGTACTAGAGTTACATCTGCTATGGGGCGAGGAATGGGTCGACCACCTCTTCCCCTGCTGTCCGTGGATGAGGACGCGTAGGAACACCTCCACTAGCTAGAGGTTGAAGCCTAGCCCCAATCGTCGATCCGCCATTTTTGATCCACCTAGCGCTGAGGCGTTTGCTATGGAAGTTGTTGAGGGCGTCGTTCCAAAGGCTGGGAACGGGACCGCTGCTAGGTCTAGAGCACAGTCGACCGAGTCCGGTCGAGTACCCATCAGAGTCTCTACATATCGCGATTACGTTCAGAGACTTGAGGAGGCTATTAGGACTGAAGGACCAGCACTAGTACTGCTTGTTCCCGCGAGATCAGTTGAGGTCTCGCAAAGAGTTACTCAGGTTGTTGATGCATCAATTAGAGTTGTTGAGGCTTCTAGAGTTCAGATCAAGGCGAGAGAGCCTAGACCTGACTGTTTGCTAAAGGCTTTCAACTAGCTGAAGGTTCATGCTTTCATAGGAAAGACAAGATTGGAGGTGGAGTTGTGGCTAGGACAACTAGATTCTACTATGGAGGCAATCGGTTGCCTAGAGGGATGTCGAGTTGACATAACATAGACGCTGCTAAAGGATCAGGCTCATTCTTGGTGGAGGACCGCTTGCAGTAAGGTCACCAGCTACGAGCAAATGAAGACGTTGATCAAGGATCACTATTTCCCTGCAACTGTGAGGAGAGATCTTCTTCAGGATTTCCTCGAGGCTGGTTTGGAGGATCTCCCTATTGTTGAGATCATCAACAATTTCCAAGAGGAGTTATGTTTGTTGGGTCCGTCTGCCCCACTTGAGGATCAACATGTTTACCTTTTCTCACGGAGGTTAAGAGAGTCTACCTGCTCTTATCTTGCTAGTTTCTGTTGTGACTCCCTGATGGACTATCAGGATAGAGCATCTGTTAATGAGAGAGACTGACCGGGTCAGAGGAGAGCTTCTTAGACAAAAGGCCTTGAGAAGAGACAAAGGATTGGACCTTCCAGTGCTGGAGGTGGAGCTTTGGGTTTTGGGCATAGTCAGACACCGGGACGTCCTGGTTTCAAACAATCTGTACAAGGTTCCGACAGAGAACAGCATTGCTTTAACTGCGGAGATGTCGTACATATGTGAGCTGATTGTAAGAAGGCTGATGTGACTTGCTTCTCTTGTTGCAAGCCCGGACATAGAGCTACGTTCTGCCGTCATGGAAAGGCTCTATCACAACAAGGATCTTCATCTACTAGTGTTGCTGGAGGTGGATAGAGATCTCAGTATCAGCAACGACAACATCAGAGAGTTCCTGGTACTACTACTCCTCAAGGTTCCACTCCAGGACAGTGTAGAGGACGAGGAGGTGGTACGTCCGACACTAGAGGTGCCCGTGCTAGAGTTTATGAGCTGAGGAGTGCAGTGGATTCGACCGCTCTATCGATTACAGGTACCATTAAAATTAATGGTTTTCCTGTTAGAGTTCTTTTCGATACTGGTGCTACGCATTCTTTTATATCTGATGCATGCATAGATAGATTCGTCTTAGTTACCGTAGAGGGGAATCCAACTTCAAAAAGCATGCAATAATATTGATCAAAAGCAAAAGACAAGATGTATAACAAGATGGGAAATGTAGATTCTAAAGATCCTAGTATCCAGTTGTGGTTTTGACTCAAGATCTCTTCGGATAACGTGGACAAAACTGAGGGTTGTTGAGGGAAGGTGTTGCTACTATAGGATAGATCATCTGGTAAGTCTCACGACCCACTTTCCCAAACCAAAGCTCCTATCACCGGGGTAAGTCTCAAGGAACTAGGGAAAGGTAAAGGCACTCAAACCAACATCACTCACCTAAGGGTATAGAACTAACCATCACAGGGTAAGTCTCAAGTTAACTCTCAAAGGTAGGATGAAAGCACACTCAAACCCTAACAAAGGATAATACTTTATTACCTAACACTCATCATCATTGGTATACAAGCAAAGGAATCACCGGGTAAGACGCATCCTAGGCTTGCGTATAAACTAGGAAAGGTGCAACAAGGATAGGATTTGGAAAACTAAAACCTAAACTCAAGATAGGCAATGTAGTGGTCGATCTCGTTCTATTCTATATCGATCTCGGTCGAGATGCTCAACGAACAGCCCAAGACGTGTTTCGGATTAGGGTTAACTCAAGCTTTTAGGATCCACTAGGATAAAGTTCTATTCTTTCATCGTCTATACCACAACCTTCAACTAATCACCCTAGAATCGCAGGGGTGTTTAGCCAACAATCATTATAATCAAAGCAATATTAATTATGTAAAGAATATCAAGAATATCAAGAAAAGGGAATAAAGCAAACAACAAAGATGTCTCAATTATCAAAGCAAACAAATCAACAAGAGTATCAATGATGTGTTCCAAAAGGGATGATAACAACTCATTAGCAATCCCTAAAGAAATCCTCACAATCTAGGGTTCCTCGAACCCTAAGCAATCCTTCCTTCAATTCTTCAAATCAGCCGCCGAAAGAAAACCTATATGACGTCTCTATGTTTGAGCGTCCAGCCTCTTTAACTTCATGTTCACCTTTTCCTTCTTATAGAATCCATTGAGCCATCTCGGTCGAAATGCATGTTTGTGTCCACTCAAGATCAGTAGTGATCTACGTGCATGAAATCATATCTTTGTTTGGATCTTTCTTCCTTGCATCTAGCATGGTTCTTGTCCTTCCCCTTGTCCTTCCTAATGCTCTTAAATGTAGCTCCATAGCTTCCTTAGCTCTTTATGCTCCATTTCCACCCAAAACGTGCCATATTTCCTACAAATACAACAAAACGTGGTGTAGACCTCGATTCTTACAAAGTAACCGAATAATGGCATAAACACTACAAATACGTATACATGCATGCAAAATTATGATGAGAAAACAACAAAACCATGCCCGAAATATAGACAATAGTTCATGCTATCAAAATACCCCATACTTGCCTCTTTCTTGTTCCCAAGCAAGGTTCAAATCTTGGATACAAGATAGAATGAATTATAATCAGTTAAAATTCAATGAAAAACCTCAAAACTTTTGGTTGTGCACTTCTTCCCATTGATCACCCTTAGAGAATGCTTCATTGCAAATAAGAACCATATACGATCAAAACAAATCATGGATATATAAAAGCCAATCATACTTCACTTGAGATTATGGAATGCATAGTAAATCATACTCATCAAAATCAGTCATGAATAATCCAGTTTAAAACACTAAGTCAATCAACAAGCTCATGGTCTCAAGTATTTTCAATCAAAGGTCAAGAAATGAGTTAGGGATGGAGTGTATAGGGGATATTGTGGTGCTAGATCCGGGAAAAAGGATAAGAACTTCACAACTTCGAACTTCGCTTCACTTTATCAACAAGATTTTCTTGTTTCTTTTCAGCATTTTTGTTTACTTTTCACTTTTTTTTGAGAACATGAACAGAGGTGCACAATAACCGAAGCCTTGGAGATCAACAAGTCTCAATTTCTCGAGATGCCTCAAACCCTTGATACACATCCCATGACCCGTTACGACTATCGATCAAGCGGACTTTGTTAAGACACAAACACCCAGCTATGTGAATAATGCCAAGTTAGTCATCCTCAAGATCAATGTCCCCAAACCTATTTTTCTATAACTTCTTCTCCTTTCAACATCGCCTTTCACTTGCTTTTCACTTTCTTTTGCTTCCAAATTCCCGGATAGGTAAAGGGATGCAACATATTTCATTGAGGGGCTAAAAGCATGATCAAGAAGAGGAAGAAAGAATAACAAATCACCTTAATTATTCCAAAAAGGATGTGAGAGAACTCATAAAGAAATGTCAACTTTCAAATTCAGCATGATTTGGACAAAAACAACTTACTAAACATGCTTCAAATTTCAAACACAGCAATCATACGTTAGATATATCATAAATCATTTCAAGCATATAGAGATCATATAAACTAATCAGCAAACAATATTCATCATTGGGATCATATCAAGGTCAAAAGCACAAAATTTTTCAGAAATTTAAGTTTTCGAAACCCATTTCGGTCGAGATGACTCTAAGGCGAACGAGGTGTCAGACCGAGTTAAACTCCTGTTATGGTCACCTCGTTTGGCCAAAGTTCATTTCGGTCGAGACAATAATTTTTGCAAACCAGTTTTTGTACGCTTTTTCGAACAAAAATCCTGTTGTGATGCATGTAATGTACGTAATAGTTTCTAGGCACTTAATGGAAGCAGTGGAAATAGCCATAAGTACATAAGTCAGTTATTGCAAACCAAGGTATCTCAAAGCACACCATTCTTAGGACACATCGTCCCGATGGGTAGAAAGAAGTCTAGAAACACTTACAAGCTTGACTGCAGAACCACAAAATAAGAAAGAAAATAAAGCAACAGCAACTCCGGGGGAAGTCCAATCAAGCATCTGGAGGAGGAGGTGGCGGGGAAGATTCCCTAGCCCCAACACGGTCACGAAGAACAATTTACCGACTAGAGCGATGTAACCCTTCCATATCAACAGGCTATCTCAGGCAGTTCAAAAGGGGATTTCAGCCGAGATGACTACCGAGGCAAACAGTGCTTCGATCAAACTCACAACTCGGTAACTTTTTGCCCCCAAAATCACTACCAATTGCTTCCTAGAAGGTTCTCTTGTTATTCTCAGTACAACAAGCCGTAGACATCTCCCAAAATTAGACAAAATCAACCAAAATCAAGAAAAAGGGTATTTCGAACGAGATTACCTAAATTTCTTTGATTGTGGTTGTTTGAAGTTTCCATTGGTGTTGAGGAAGTCTCTGTCTTGCTTTCCTTGTCGAGTTTGAGCCCATAGTCGTTGAAAATAAGCAAGAAACGGGGATTTAAGAATTTTAGGGTTTGTTTCGGTCGAGATTGCATTGGGAGAGAAGGGTGGAGAGGAGAAAGAAATTTGATCCCCTTTGATACCCTTCAGAAATCTTAACTGCATTTCGGTGGAAATGGGTGTCAGTTTTCGAGGTGATCAACCGAGGGGACTCCCTGGTGCCTTCATCTCGGATGCTTGGAAAGGCATTTCGATCAAGATGTCTTCCGAAATAGCCTCCCGTTTCCGTTTTTCTCCCAGTTTCTTGAATTGTAAAGTTGCTCATTTGGCTCCTTGGTTTAAATTCCTTGGATGGTACCTAGGTCCTTTTATCATGGACACAAAACGCAAGATATACTAATCTAAACTAGAAAGCAAGAAAGAAAGCAATACCTTGGGTTGTCTCCCAAGAAGCGCTTGTTTTAAGGTTGCTAATCATGTCATTCTTTGATTTATATGAGATGCAGCGGTGCAATCTCCTCAACCGGAGCTTCCGGTGTTGACTTCTTTAGACGGTGACCGTTCACCTTAAAGCTTCCACTACGCTCACCCGATACTTCAACTGCACCATGAGGGAAAACGTGTTTCACAGTAAAATGTCCAGTCCATCTAGATTTCAGCTTACTGGAAAAAAGGCGGAGGCAGGAATTGAAAATGAGGACGAGATCACCTTCTTTGAAATCTTTTGGGATGATATACTTGTCATGCCACTTCTTTGTTCCCTCCTTGTAGATCTTAGCGTTCTCGTAAGCATTCAAGCAGAATTCTTCCAGCTCGTTGATGTCCAAGAGCCTCTTCTCCCCAGCTTCCTTGATATTGAAAATAAGCCATTTGATCGCCCAATATGCCTTGTGTTCTAGTTCCACCAGAAGGTGACAAGACATCCCATATACCAAGTTGTAGGGTGTGGTTCCAATGAGAGTCTTGAAAACCATCTTATATGCCCATCGCGTGTTGTGTAGTTTCATGGACCAATCCATCCTCGTCCTAGAGACGGTCTTCTCCAATATTCCCTTGATTTCTCTATTTGAAATTTTAACATGTCCACTAGTCTGAGGGTGATAGGAAGTAGCTACCTTATGGGTTACCCCATACTTCGATAGAAGTGCTTCAAATATCTGGGTTGTGAAGTGCGTTCCACCGTCACTTATGATTATTTTAGGTGTCCTAAAGAGTGGGAATATTGTTCGGTTGAAGAACTTCACGACCATGGTGGTGTCATTGGGGGGGGGGGGAGGCGTTGGCCTCTACCCATCTGGACACGCCCTCTACTTCTAGCGGAATATATAGATTCCCTCTTGAAGATGGGAATGGTCCCATAAAGTCCACTCCCCAAACATCAAAGATCTCGACTTCCTGAATATTGTCGAGCGACATTTCATTCCGTCTAGACAGGTTACCTGTTTTTTGACATGCATCACAAGAAGCAACAAATGTTTTCATATTCTTGATTAATGTAGGCCAAAAGAAACCGGAACGTAATACCTTAGTGCACGTTTTGTGAGCGCTAGCATGTCCTCCACATGGTAATGAATGACATTGCCTCATGACACTCTCCGTCTCATCTTCCGGAATGCATCTTTGCAACATCCCATTTGGACCTCTCTTGAAGAGTAGAAGTTCATTCCAAATATAATGACACAATGCTTTACATAATTTTTTCCTTTGTGTGTATGATAGCCCGGGAGGTATTTCCTGACAAACAAGATAATTAACAATATCCGCATACCAAGGTTCGTTGCCTTCCGAAAGGAGCCATCGATGGGCATGTCATCTCCCTCTAAGGCACTGGGAGGTAGCCGGCTAAGGTGATCCGCTACCGAATTTTTGGATCCTTTCTTATCGCGGATTTCCAAGTCAAATTCCTGAATTAGGAGAATCCAACGAATGAGGTGCGGCTTTGCGTCTTTCTTGGTGAGCAAGTACCTAATGGCTTCGTGGTCGGTGTAGACAATTACTTTCTCACCTACAAGATAAGAACGAATTTTTTCAAAAGCGTAGACTACCGTAAAGAGCTCTTTTTTGGTAGTTGTGTAATTCAGGTGAACTTCATATAGCGTCTTGCTGGTGTAGTAGATAGCATAGGTTCACCCATCTTTCTTTTATCCAAGAAGTGATCCTACTACCACATCACTTGCATCACACATGACTTCAAAGGGCAAGTCCCAATCAGAAGGTTGACTAATTGGAGCTGATATCAATGCTTCCTTTAGCTTGTGAACAACATCAAGACATTTCTGCAAAAACTCAAAAACCGCATCTTTGTTCAACAAATTTGTTAGTGGTTTAGAGATCTTAGAAAAGTCTTTGATGAACCTCATGTAAAAACCTGCATGTCCTAGAAAATTCCGCACACCTTTAACAGAACAAGGTGGCGGGAGTTTATCTATAGTCTCGATCTTGGCTCGATCGACCTCTATATCTCGGTTTGTAACGAGGTGTCCTAGCACGATTCCCTCACTAACCATAAAGTGACATTTTTCCTAGTTTAGAACGAGATTAGAATCCTCACAACGTTTTAACACAAGTGAGAGGTTAGCTAAACAATTATCGAAAGATGAGCCATAAACAGAAAAATCATCCATGAATATTTCCATGATCTCTTCGATATACTCAAAGAAAATAGCCATCATACAACGTTGGAAAGTGGATGGAGCTTTACATAATCTGAATGACATCCTTCAATAGGCGGATGTACCCCATGGTCATGTGAAGGTGGTTTTCTCTTGATCGTCCGGGTGAGTGGGGATTTGAAAGAAACCACTATAACCATCCAAATAACAAAATTGGGAGTTTTATGCTAACCTTTCAAGCATTTGATCAATGAATGGAAGGGGAAGTGATATTTTCTTGTTGCTATATTCAGCTTCCGATAATCAATGCACATCCTCCAACCATTCACGGTTCTTATTGGAATCAACTCATTCTTCTTGTTGGTGACAACGGTCATCCCACCCTTCTTTGGTTCGACATGTACCGGGCTCACCCATTTGCTATCCGAGATAGGGAAAATAATTCTTGCATCAAGAAACTTAAGAACTTCCTTCTTCACTACCTCTTTCATGATCGGATTCAACCGTCTTTGAGGTTCCCATGAAGGTTTATTGTAAGAGCCTTAGTCCTTGGAGTCTTGGAGCCTTGCTGAGCCCTTGGCTGACCCTGACAGCCGCCCCAACGGACCCAGATGGCCGCACCTGCGGCTGGAAGCCCCTGCACCTCACATGGTCCGCCCCTGCGGCTCTATGTGGCTGCAACCGCTTTCGTTGACCTTTGACCCGTGTTTTGCGGTTGGTTTCCATTATAAGCCTCCCATTGCTTCTGTATGAGGGTTTCCTCATCTTCTTCAGCTCCCTTTCCTTCTGTACGCTCTTCTCTTCCTCTCCTTTTCCTTGATCTTCCTTTGATCTCTCCTTGATCATGTGTGTGAGTTTGAGAGAAATTTGTTGTTGCTTTGATCATGATATTACTGCTGAGTGTTGTTGCTGATGTGCGGAGGTTGTGAGGTGGTGTTGGTTGCTCTTACTTGCTGCTTAGGGTTCTGCTGTGGTAAGATCTTCATCTCCATCTTCATTCCTTCTTCTTTCCTTGCTTTTTTCTTCTTCTTTAGCTTAGGATCACAAGCTAGGCTTGTGTGAGATCTTTCCTGGACATTTTGATGTTCATACATGTGTGTATATGTATGTGGTATGTTGCTGTGTGATGAAGTAGTGAAGAGAGTCGAGAAAAGGATCGAAGAGAAGTCGAGGCCAACCTTCTGCACAGACAGTCGCCCCTGTGCATGTCTTGAGCCGCCCCTGTGCCTCACTGTGAGCCGCCCCTTCGCCCTGAGCCATCCGCCCCTGCGTCTCACTGGTTCAGCCCCTGCGTCCCTTGTTTCCGCTGGTGCGTCCGGGGCATACCTAGTTGGTATGATTCCTTCTTCCATTTCCTTTGGCCTTGGCTTTAGTTGATGGTTAGGCTAGTATGGTTAGGATGTGTATGATGAGTTGTATGATGGAAATGTGCCTTAGGCACTTATGTTAATGTTGAGGATATGCCTTAGGCATTTGTGAGCATGTTATGATCTTGAGGTCTAGATTGGGGTCATAGGTTGTTTGTGGTTATGGAGACAAGTCTCCTAACCTCTATAGTATTGTTGAGGATATGCCTTACGAGTATTACAGGTAAGTCCATAGGCCTTACTTAGCGTTCAGTTGTGGATTTGTGTGATTGTAATGGTTGTGTGTGTTCATATGGTTGTGCATTTATCACCTAAACCGGAATAGGATGACCTTTTATTACCTTAAATGGCCCAAGTGTATTATAACGGGTCGTGACCACTTGCCTCCACTCGAGGGTAGGAGGAGGTGCCCGAAAGCTGATCTCACAGGGGGGACGAGTGACGATCACCCCCATGCAAAACCCTTGTGTTACGGTGGAAGGGACGAGGTTCTTTTGGCTCATTGTGTTACAAAATAAGTTGAATTAGTAATGGAATAACGTAATTGAAGATAATAAATGAATGTGCGTGTGGCATTGTGTTCGCTCCAAACGGTGTGTGCAAGTTTTAAATTTATAACCCTAGACTTAAGCTTAAAACAAGGATGCGAACCCGCAGTGTACGGGTCAATCGTAGTAAAAAGCAAGAAATTCCAGGGGTCGATCACAGGGACTCGGTGAAACAAAGTCAATAACGGTAAGCTTCGTGAATACTAACCACAAGAGCAATTAACTCAATCAAAGATGAATAAGAAGTCAATAAAGCAAACATGCAATTCTAGGGATTAAAGCGTCTAGTTGTGGTTCCAACTCAAGATCTAAAGATAAGCGGACAAAGCTGAGATTTTTGCAAGGGGAAGGTGTTACTAAAGTGGAGTAGATCACCGGGTAAGTCTCACTACTCACTAATCCAAAACCGTAACTCCTATTACCGGGTAAGTCTCAAGGAATCAAGATAAAGAACTATAACCTCAAACTAACACTCCATCTAAGGGGATAGAATCAACCTTTACCGGGTAAGTCTAAGGCTAACTCACAAAGATGGGATGGAAGCACACTCAAACCCCAATAAAGGATAAACCTTTATTACCTACACTTATGATCGTTGGTACACAAACTAAGGAATTACCGGGTAAGTCTCATCCTAAGCTTTCTTTGAACCAGGAAAGGTGTAATAAGAATAGGATTTGGCAAACTCTAACACTTAACTCTCAGTTTAGGATCGGATAAGCCACCTTAGTCAGCCAAATTCCACCCCGGCCGAGATGTTCATCGACTGAGCGAGATGCTTAGGGTTAAGGTTAAAGACTCGAACTTTCAGGGTCCTACTGGAATCTAAGATTATTCTATCATTGTTTTTCCCACAACCTTCAGCCAATCACCCTAGAATCACACAAGGAAATTAGCCACTCATCATCATTATGAAAATATTAATCAAATATATAGGAAGAAGGTGAATATTTGAACAAGAAGAATTTAATGAAAAGACTTCAATAACTGAATCAAATATCACACAAAAAGCGTTCCTTGGATAGCAATCCAACAAGACAAGACAACAAGGAAGGGAATCTAAGATAATCTTACAAAACCCTTCAAAAGCTATAAAAGCTATGATCTTCAATCTTCCTTCAACCTTCAAAAAGGTTCTTCAAAACTCCCAACTGGAGTATGGTTGCAGCGATGTATGCTGGATCTCGCAGCCTTCAATGGTGTATAACGTGCTAAGCGGGATGTAAGCGAGATCTTGGATTTGTGGAAATCCAACCCTTTATATAGGAAAATAACCCTCCAAAGATAAAATATCTTAGAAAGATCTTCTCCCATAAAAATAGGTAAAATATAAGATCTTCTTCCTTCCAGGAGCTAAGCCCAAAAATATAAGATCACCTTTCAAAGATAAAAGATCTCAGCCAAGAATAAAATATTCTCGCCGCGTCCTAGGTGTTCGCCTCGGTCGAGTCGGCGTCTTTGGATCACCTCGGTCGAGATGAATCTCTGGTCAACCGAGGTGAGTCATAACTGAATGTGAAATCTCTCAAAACTGGTCCAAAGTGAATCTTTAATCCATGGCTATGCTTCCTGGATGGTTCCTTATGCTCCTCAATGTAGCTCCAATGACTCCATAGCTCCTTTTGTTCCTTTTTGATGCAAAACGTGCCATTTTACCTACAATTATAGCAAAACTAGGTGTAGACCTCGATTCCCGCAAAGGTAGATGAAATGGTAATATAATCACATATTATACATGCTAACATGCAGATTATGAAAGATAAAACGTCCAAACAAACCCCAAAATATAGACTATAATTCATGCTATCAAAATACCCCATACTTAGCCCTTGCTTATCCCCAAGCAAGTTCCGCATATAGAAGACAAGATAGAATGGATTAATAGTCATGAAAATCAATGAAAAGTCTTTCAAAAACATTTTTATGGTGTGTTACAATCATAGATCACTCTAAGAGAATACTTCATGGAATTTAAAATCTAAACATGATCAAAACATTTTATAAATATAGGAAAGTTGTTCATCTTTGCATAAAATCATAGAATGCATAATAAGTCATAATTATCAAAATTAATCATGTATAATCCAGTTTAAACCACTAAGTCAATCAACTAGCTCAAGGTCTCAAGGGCTTCCCAAAAGAAAAGGTCAAGAAACGTGTAGGGTAGGGATGTATGTAAGGTAATGTGGTGCTAGAATCCGGGAAAAGGATGAACTTCACTTTCACTTTGACTTGCAACATCTTCCACCAATAAGCTTTGCTTATTTCACACTTTTTCTTTTTACTTTACTTTTTGGGATGCATGGACAGAGGTGCACAATAACCGAAGCCTAGGAAATCAGCAATCATCAATTTCTTGAGATGCATCAAACCCTTGATGCACATACCATGACCCGTTAGGAATATCGCTCAATCCGACTTTGGCAAGACACAAACACCCGGCTATGTGAATGGTGCCGAGTTACTCATCTTCATGATTGACTTCCCCAAACCTAAAATTACTTTCTAGCACTTTCACTTCCAGCAAACTTCTCAACTTTATTTCACTTGCTTTCACCACTTTGCTTGCTTCCAAATTCCCGGATAGGTAAAGGGAGGCAAAATGTATATGAGGGGCTAAGCATGATCAAGAAGAAGAAGAGAGAAGAATGAATTGCCTTGGTCTTTCCAGGAAGAAAGTGAGAGAACTCATGATGTGGTGTCAACCTTCAAATTCAACATAATTTAGATAAAACAAAGTATTAAACATGCCAATAATTTCAAACAAAGCATTTAGCAACTTAAACATATTATAAAACCTTTCAAACACATAAGGAATTTAAAACCAGTCAGTAAACAAGATCTTCACTGAGATCATATCCAGATAAGTAACACAAAAATCGTTTCCGAAAACTCTCAGTTAACCCACCTCGGTCGAGGTGTTCTTGGTTCAACCGAGGTGAAACGCCTCGTTTGGCCAAGACTGACTCGGTCGAGGTCAAAAAAATTTTTTTTTAAAACCATTTTTTCTTTAGTTTCGACGTTTTTCTCAATCAAATAACCTGTAAATATGCATGCAATCTCAGATAAACATATAAATGCAGAAGTGAAGCATAAATATCTGATAAAGTATGAGTCATACATCAAGTCATCGAATAAATACATCAAATAGTCATCAAATAAGTACATCGAATACCCCATACTTGGGACACACTGTCCCAGTCGGTCAATATAAGTCTAAAAATAAGAGTACTCACCGGATAAATAGCTGAACTGCATAAAATATAATAAAGAAAATCCTGCAGCTCATCAATAGTCGCGATCCGGTGGTGGTGGTGGTGGCACGTATGGATACTGAGTCGGGTCGAATGGATGACCCATGATACGCTCGAACTGAAGTTGGGCCATGATGTGCTGATAATGCTGCGTCTCCTGCATCTCGCGGATATCCAGCGACAATGCGGCATATGAATCAATAACCTGATCCGTCAGGTCATCGATCCGTCTGTGGGCATCTGGATCTCTCACTCCGCGCCTCCTGCGTCTAGCAGGTCTAACCGGAGAGGTAGCAGCTGGTGCAGGCTCAGTCTCATCATCATCATCTAGATCGATGATCGGCGGCGCGCTCGTCCCTGCAGTATCTGTCCCTGTATCCATCGGGACTCCACCATCTCTCTCATCCACTATATCCTCGTCATCAGCCTCCTCCTCCTCATCCTCAGCTGGGGCAGCTGCTGCCTCCCTGTAATCCTCCATCAGTGGAGCCCAGGCGGTCTGCCAATAGTGTGGATCGTAAACGGTGAACTGGGCAGACCATCGGATCCCCTGTGGTGTAGTCAGCTCCCACGGCATAGCCACATATGGAGTGGTCAGACCTCGGGGAACTAGAATCCTCCGAGTGATCATCTCCTGCAATCCAAGCGGCTTTGGAGCCGCCACCATCGTATAAGCACTGAGGTCCATGTCATGAAAAGCAGCTATGTGGGTGACAAGCCCTCCGCAGCAGATGTCTCCCTTCGCTTTGGCCTTGATCTTGTGCAGGTCCTCTGCCAAGATCAAGCCAAAGTCCGGGAAACCCCCCGTAACCATACAGTACAGACTGAAAAGCTCACCCTGTCGGATCTTCTGGGGCGTCTCTGTACGCGCCAGAAGTGTCTCGCTGAATATCCTATGGGCTAACCTAAAGGCTAGGTGGAAGATGACCTTCTCCCTGGAATCTCTAGGGCGCCATCTATCTGCGTGCTCAGTAATATGGACAATCTGCCCCCAGAACTCCCTAGCTACAGATCGGGAAGGGAAGTCAGTGGCGGTGGGCTCAGAAAAGCCGAAAATCTCTCTCCAAATCTCGAGCGGCACTAAGAAGTTCCGGTTCATCAACCGGTACTTCACAGACTGCTCTGTGGGAAGGTAGGTGAAGGAGCTAACGAACTCTAGGGTCGGCTCCAAGTAGGCTGGGGCTCGGATCTCAGTAAACTGATCCAGCCCAACTGTGGTAATCATCCTCCTAAGGTCTCCATCTACCCCTAGGCAATCAAAAGCGGACACATCCAGGAAACGTGGTGCAATCACTGGACGTCCCGAAATACGCTCATAGTCCACCTGGTGTCGCTCGTGGATCACCGGGCGGTAAGGTCGGGAAGAAGAGGAAGAAGGGGAAGGTGAGGATCTATCTCTGAGGGCAAGGCGACGTTCAGAACTCATTTTCACTTAGCTACTGTCAGATCACCTCGGTCACTGACAACTCTCAGGAATCACCTCGGCCGAGGCGCAGTTCGACTAGACCGAGGCGGAAACAGTTTGCGATTCAACTCTCAGAAATCCAGTTCTTTTCCCCCAAAAATCACTACAATTGCTTCCTATGGGGTACTTAAGCCTTTTCTCAGCAGATGCAAGGGCAACCAAAGCCCAAATCGAAGCGAATGAACAAATTAGGGTTTCGACTATTTTTACCTCGTTTCGGTCGATTCGTTCGATTTCTTCGCAGATCTGTACTTGAAATGGGATCCTCTACCCTTCAATCGTAGTTTGGAAGCGGAAATCTTCGAAAACGAGCAATATTCGAGGAAGCGAGGTGAGGAGGCGCCGCGGTCGAGTCGAAGTGGGTAAAAAAGTGAAAAAGAAATTTTTCCCCCTTTTATAATGTTCCTGGAACTGCTGTCACCTCGGTCGAGATGGTCTCGACTGGACCGAGGTGGTATGGACCGAGGTGGTTCTGCAGAAACCCTAGTCGCCTCGGTTGCTCAAGAATCAACTCGGTCGAGGTGGCCTCGACTGGACCGAGGTGTCTCAGTCAAACTTCGTCTTCTCGAATTCTCGAACTTCTGTACTTCCAGTTATGCTCCTTCTTTAGATGTCTCTTGTTATCTATCTAGGACGCCAAAAACAAACAAAACAAAGCAAAAGCAAACTATCTAAGCTAGACTAGAAAACGGGAAAAGAAAGCAATACCTTGGGTTGCCTCCCAAGAAGCGCTTGGTTTAAGGTCGCTAGCTGGACCATAATGCGTCTCAAATGAGGTATATTGGTGCAACCTCCTCAACCGGAGTCTCCGGTTGGTACTTCTTAAGTCTATGACCGTTGACCTTGAAGCTTCCGCTAGTTTCGCCCCATATCTCAACTGCACCATGAGGAAAAACATGTTTCACAACATAAGGTCCGGTCTATCTTGATTTTAACTTACCTGGAAAAAGGCGGAGGCGGGAGTTGAAGAGTAGAACTAAGTCTCCTTCGTTAAGCTCCTTTGGAATGATACGCTTGTCATGCCATCTCTTCGTCCTTTCCTTATAGATTTTGGCATTCTCATAGGCGTTCAAACGCAGCTCTTCCAGCTCGTTGAGTTCCAATAGTCGCTTCTCGCCGGCCTCCTTAATGTCGAAGTTCAACCATTTGATCGCCCAATACGCCTTGTGTTCCAATTCAACGGGCAAATGGAAAGACTTCCCATATACCAAATTATAAGGGGTGGTACCTATGGGAGTCTTAAATGCGGTTCTGTACGCCCAAAGAGCATCGTCCAATTTCATGGACCAATCCTTCCTCGTTCTAGAGACGGTCTTCTCCAAAATTGCTTTGATTTCTCTATTCGAGATCTTGACCTGTCCACTAGTTTGAGGGTGATAAGCAGTTGATACCTTGTGGGTTACCCCATACTTCGATAGAAGTGCCTTGAACTTCCGGTTGATGAAATGCGTTCCTCCATCGCTGATGATGATGCGCGGAGTTCCAAATCGTGGAAAGATGGTTCTGTTCAAGAACTTCACAACCACCTTGGCGTCGTTAGTGGGAGAAGCAATGGCTTCAACCCATCTAGAGACGTAATCAACCGCAAGAAGGATATAGAGGTTTCCTCCGGAGGATGGGAAAGGTCCCATGAAGTCAATCCCCCATACATCAAAGATTTCCACCTCTTGGATGTTATTAAGTGACATTTCGTTCCTCCTTGATAAATTTCCTGTTCTTTGACATGCATCACAAGAGACAACAAAAGCTTGTACATCCTTAAATAATGTAGGCCAAAAGAAACCGGAACGCAATACCTTAGTGCATGTTTTATCGGTGCTAGCATGTCCTCCACAAGGAAGTGAATGGCAATGCCTTATAACACTATTAACTTCATCTTCCGGAATGCATCTTCGAAGCATCCCATCCGGTCCGCGCTTGAATAGCAGCGGCTCGTCCCATTAATAATGTCGTACTTCCTTGAAGAATCTCTTCTTTTGAGAGTACGTCAATCCGGGCGGTGTTTCCTGGCAAACAAGATAATTCACAATATCAGCATACCAAGGTCCGTTTTTATCAGAAAGTTGGTGAATGGAATGTTCCACCAACTGAGGATGAATGTCAGAGAAGTGAGTAAGAAGATTATTCTCAGTAGTCTCAGTTGACATCATCTCGCCATCGACCTCGGTCGAGGCGCAGAGGCGTTGACCGAGATGTTCTTCAGTCGCCTCGCTCAGTCCAGAAAGTGCCTCGGTCGAGGTACTACAACTGGAACCGAAACTGGAGATCTTCGTCTCCTGGATTAGCTTCTCAGTTTTTGCTCCTGGATCCTCTTCCAGTGCCTTTAAGCTCCGTATATCTGCATCACAAGAAGCATTTATACCTTCCTTCATTAAACTGAAGCTAATAACTCTTTCGAGTGGATCGTTAATAAGGATAGAGCTCACCAATTCTCTTGATTCTTCTTCATCGTAGATGTTGAAGATATCATCAGTTAGCTGCTCCCCTTTCATGGCTGAAAGTAGTGCGAACTCCACCTCATCGCCACCAATGTTGAATTTCAACTTGGCGTTCTTGCAATCCACATTGCAACCCGAAGTTGCTAGAAATGGCCTCCCGAGAATAATAGGAACAGGATAATCTGCGGGAATGTCAAGTACAACAAAATCTATAGGTAGATAGAAGTTACCTAACTTGACAGGAACGTCCTCCAAGATGCCCACGGGATGGGTGATGGAGCGATCCGCCATATAAAGTCGAATCTTGACCGGCTTGGGCTCTCCAAGTCCGATCTTCATACATAGCTCCAGCGGGATAATGCTCATGTTGGCTCCTAGATCGCATAGGGCTTCACAAGTGACATTCCCAACTTGAATGGGAATGCTAAATGAGCCGGGATCTCTTAATTTAGGCGGCATCTTCTCCTTCATGATCTTGATAAGCTCCGAGGATTTAGATGTCATCCTAACTTCACCAAAGTCTTCCAATTTCCTTTTTCTTGATAGGATCTCCTTTAAGAACTTCCCATAGGCGGGCATTCCTAGAATAGCATCAAGGAAAGTAATGTTAATATGCAGCTTATTCATCAAGTCAAGGAACTTACCAAAGTGCTTGTCTAGATGTGCTCTGGCCCTTGGCTGGGGGAATGGAAGTGGTGGTTTGTATGCAGGAGGTGGAATATAAGCTTCAGTTGTCCCTCCTTCTTTCTGTTGCTCCGCCTCGGGTGGTATCTCGGTCGATGTGTTCTTCGACTAGATCTGGACCGAGGTGGTCTGCGTCGAGCGAGGTACTGGATCTGCAGTTTTGAGTCCACTCCTCGTCGTTATGGCCATGCACTGGCCCTTAGGGTTGCTTTCCGTCTTTGCTGGAAGCTTCCCTGGATCTCTTGGCGCTTCATTCGCCCTACTTGCAAGTTGTTATTCGAAGGACTTTTGGGCCCTCGAAAATGAAGTCATAGAAGTCTCCATAGCGCTAAGCTTGATCAAGATAGCCTCCAGAACTGCGTCTTTCTTTTCCGGCTGAGACGAACTTGATCCTTGCCTCTGGCTCTTTAATGGAGTAGAAGAAGAAGAAGGGGAAGAGAGGAAAGGGTTAGAGGAATTATTAGAGTTGGAGTTAGAATAATTGTTACCAGGATTCTGGTTGCTTTGATTGTTCGTCCTCCAATTGTTGCTATTGGACCCTCTATTGTTGTTGTTGTAATTGTTGTTCCGGGAACCGTTGTTGTTGTTATGGTATCCATTGTTGTTGTTCCTTTGTCCTTGCTCTTCCTTCTTGGTCTGAGCAACCAAGAGTTCCTTCAATTGCTTCACGTCATTCTTCAAA
Organism: Fagopyrum homotropicum; assembly: GCA_033239125.1. NCBI lineage: Eukaryota > Viridiplantae > Streptophyta > Magnoliopsida > Caryophyllales > Polygonaceae > Fagopyrum > Fagopyrum homotropicum. Next base: position 82,411,907 of record BSWB01000005.1, on the reverse strand, counting down.
GACGTGAGTTGATTGTTGTTGGATTGAGTCTCTTGAAAGTTGACTCTTTTAACTCCACCTTCAGCCCCTTGGTGGGTATACTTCTCCATGTGCAAGGCTTGCTTCTCAATGAAGTCCCAAGCCTCGTCAATCGCCATGTCCATGAAGGTACCGGCGGAGAGTAGTTGGAGATTGAACTGGGTGCTTCCGTCCAGTCCTTTGAAGTAGATCTCCAACAACTCGATTTTTGGAATCCCATGATGTGGGAAATCCAAAAGGATATCCTTGAACCGCTCCCATGACTTGGACAAGCTCTCCTTGTCCTTCATAATGAAAGCATTAATCTTCCCTCTCATTTCAGCAGTCTTTGAGGGGGGAAAGAATTTGGTTAAGAACTCCGTCGTCATCTCCTCCCATGTGCTAATTTTACCTGGAGGAAGAGATTGATACCAAGTAAGAGCTCTATCTTTTAAAGAAAAGTAAAAAGGTCTTAGCTTGTAGTTGTTATTTTCAATTCTGGAAGGTCGCAAGGTTTCCATCAAGATCTCGTAGTTTTGAAGATGTTGATATGGTGACTCCTTCTCCATCCCTCCGAATTGGCATTGGCGAATCATGGATAGAACTTGTGGTCGAAGTTCATAGTCATGGTCCGCTGGATCTCCTAGGTTGACTCCTGGACGCCTCAGTTGTTGATTAGGGTCCATCCTTTGACCTAGGGTTTGTGGGATTCCTGCAAGAAGAACATCTCGGACTGGCATCCGAGGTGGATGTATCTCGGCCGGGGCGTCTGGTACTGGGACCTTCCTCGGTCGAGGGTCAGCAACTGGGACCTGCCTCGGTCCAGCATCGGGAACTGGGTCTTCCCTCGGTCGAAGTAGAATCTGGTCTCGTATGACGGCCATTTCTGCTTCGATTGCTTCAGTTTTGGTGCGAGTTTCTTCCTTCTCTCGCCTTAGTTCTTCCTTGATGAGGCGTAGCAGCTCTAACGCCTCTTTCAATTCGGCCTCAAGATCGCGGTTGTCTTGTTGGGCCATCTTCGCTTCTCTTAAGCGTCGCTTGTATGTCTTTTCTGGTTCGGGATCGTAAGGAACGATTTCCTTCCCAGTGCGGGTTCTTCGCATATACCTAAGAAAGAACCTGCAAAAGTCACTCAAGTAGAGTGGTTAGATGACACGGGGGCAAGTCCCCCAAGAGCAAACCGTACCGGCTCGGTCTAGACCAAGTCCCCGGCAACGGCGCCAAAAACTTGTTCGCTCCAAACGGTGTGTGCAAGCTTTAAATTTATAACCCTAGACTTAAGCTTAAAACAAGGATGCGAACCCGTAGTGTACGGGTCAATCGTAGTAAAAAGCAAGAAATTCCAGGGGTCGATCACATGGACTCGGTGACACAAAGTCAATAAACGGTAAGCTTCGTGAATACTAACCACAAGAGCAATTAACTCAATCAAAGATGAATAAGAAGTCAATAAAGCAAACATGCAATTGTAGGGATTAAAGCGTCTAGTTGTGGTTCCAACTCAAGATCTAAAGATAAGCGGACAAAGCTGAGATTTTTGCAAGGGGAAGGTGTTACTAAAGTGGAGTAGATCACCGGGTAAGTCTCACTACTCACTAATCCAAAACCGTAACTCCTATTACCGGGTAAGTCTCAAGGAATCAAGATAAAGAACTATAACCTTAAACTAACACTCCATCTAAGGGGATAGAATCAACCTTTACCGGGTAAGTCTCAAGCTAACTCACAAAGATGGGATGGAAGCACACTCAAACCCCAATAAAGGATAAACCTTTATTACCTACACTTATGATCGTTGGTACACAAACTAAGGAATTACCGGGTAAGTCTCATCCTAAGCTTGCTTTGAACCAGGAAAGGTGTAATAAGAATAGGATTTGGCAAACTCTAACACTTAACTCTCAGGTTAGGATCGGATAAGCCACCTCGGTCAGCCAAATTCCACCCCGGCCGAGATGTTCATCGACTGAGCGAGATGCTTAGGGTTAAGGTTAAAGACTCGAACTTTCAGGGTCCTACTGGAATCTAAGATTATTCTATCATTGTTTTTCCCACAACCTTCAGCCAATCACCCTAGAATCACACAAGGAAATTAGCCACTCATCATCATTATGAAAATATTAATCAAATATATGGGAAGAAGGTGAATATTTGAACAAGAAGAATTTAATGAAAAGACTTCAATAACTGAATCAAATATCACACAAAAAGCGTTCCTTGGATAGCAATCCAACAAGACAAGACAACAAGGAAGGGAATCTAAGATAATCTTACAAAACCCTTCAAAAGCTATAAAAGCTATGATCTTCAATCTTCCTTCAACCTTCAAAAAGGTTCTTCAAAACTCCCAACTGGAGTATGGTTGCAGCGATGTATGCTGGATCTCGCAGCCTTCAATGGTGTATAACGTGCTAAGCGGGATGTAAGCGAGATCTTGGATTTGTGGAAATCCGACCCTTTTTATAGGAAAATAACCCTCCAAAGATAAAATATCTTAGAAAGATCTTCTCCCATAAAAATAGGTAAAATATAAGATTTTCTTCCTTCCAGGAGCTAAGCCCAAAAATATAAGATCACCTTCCAAAGATAAAAGATCTCAGCCAAGAATAAAATATTCTCGCCGCATCCTAGGTGTTCGCCTCGGTCGAGTCGGCGTCTCTGGATCACCTCGGTCGAGATGAATCTCTGGTCAACCGAGGTGAGTCATAACTGAATGTGAAATCTCTCAAAACTGGTCCAAAGTGAATCTTTAATCCATGGCTATGCTTCCTGGATGGTTCCTTATGCTCCTCAATGTAGCTCCAATGACTCCATAGCTCCTTTTGTTCCTTTTTGATGCAAAACGTGCCATTTTACCTACAATTACAGCAAAACTAGGTGTAGACCTCGATTCCCGCAAAGGTAGATGAAATGGTAATATAATCACATATTATACATGCTAACATGTAGATTATGAAAGATAAAACGTCCAAACAAACCCCAAAATATAGACTATAATTCATGCTATCACATTGCATGTGTGATGTGTGGATATGTGTTTGTGCTATTACCTTCATTCTTATTCATTACTATAGCTAACGGTGTATACCGTGTTGTAGATGATCTACAGGTTGGGGAAGACTGCAAAGTGAGCTAGATGGGGTGACCAGCCTAGGATTTCTGTATATTAGGGTTGCGTGAGATATGGGATATTTAGTATCTGGTGTTGTGGATGTTGTTTTTGTACTCGGCTTGATGTTGTAAAACCTTTTGATGTATCTTATACAATTTTATGTATTTTGGTTTTAATCTGTCTGTGCCTTGTTGTAAGATCCAATGAACTTGTTGTCAGGCTAGGGTCAGGATCCATTGTGAGATCCTAGCCCAATGTGGCACTTCGAGTCCCGCGGATTCGGGGTGTTACATTTATGATTGTCTTCCATCAAGATTTTATGCATACAAAAGGATTATTTAATACCAACCAAATCATCAACGGTATAGCCAATAGCTTTCCTATGTTTTCTCAGCACATCTATCAGTTTGGATAACTCAATTTCAGTAAGGTTAGCACTGACAATGACAGGATAGGATGAATTCGGACCAAGATATGCATACCTTAAGTGTTATGGAAGAGGATTAAGCTCCAAGGTTGGGGGTTCCTTAGGTGGTGGTTCCGTGTCGTTACCAACATCCTTTGAAGTCTTGGAGGAGTCCAGGCTAGTGTTTTCATCAGTTGGGGCTGACTTATCGACGACTGGGTTTGCTTCAGATGCACCTCGACCGAGATCCGGTCCGAGGTGACTCCTTGTTGTGATCTCCTCGGTCGCCATAGATGTATCCCGACCGAGGTCTGGTCCGAGGTGAGTCCTTGTTGCCTTCATCTCGACCATTGCAATAGTTGCTTCGGTCGAGATGACTTGCTCTCTGTCGAGGCAGTTTGTTGGTCCTTCTTCGAACTTCTCGAATATAGCTGACATATCTTCCTCCAAAGTTTCCAAGTTATGTATATCTGCATTACATGAAACATCTACACCTTTCTCTATCATTCTAAATCTTAGAATTCTTTCAAGAGGATCTTTAGTAAGGATAGAGCCAACTAATTCACGAGATTCCTCTTCATCATTGATGTTGTAGATGTATTCTTCCAATCCCTGGCCTCCCATCAAGGCTGACACTATGAATTCAACCTGCTCGTCTCCATTGTTGAAAGACAACTTGGCATTCTTGCAATCCACATAGCAACCGGATGTTGCAAGAAATGGTCTCCCAAGGATAATTGAGACCGGATAATCTGCAGGAATATCCAATACCACAACGTCTATGGGGATATAGAATTTATCTAGCCTTACAGGAATGTCTTCCAACACGCTTACGGGTCGAGTGATTGATAGATCCTCCATGTAAAGTGTCATCTTAACTAGTTTAGGTTCCCCTAAACCAGCCTTCTCACATAATGCAAGTGGAATGATGCTCACACTTGCTCTTAAGTCACACAATGCATCATATGTGACGTTTCAAACTCCGATTAAGTTACATAACGATCCCGGATCTCTTAGTTTGGGTGGTATCTTCTCCCTCATGATCTTTATGAGTTTTGATGACCTTGAGGACATCTTCACTTCACCAAAGTCTTCCAGCTTCCTCTTGTTAGAGAGAATTTCTTTTAAGAACTTCCCGTATGCGGGCATACCTAGAATAGCATCAATGAAAGGTATGTGTTAGCATGAAATATTGTGATATTTTAGGCACGTTTTCTAATCGCAATTGATTCATATTGATAGTCTTTGATTGAGCTTTATGCATATATGAGCTAGTATTGCCTATATTGTCGATATGGATGTCTACACGAGTTCTATGTTGATTATAGGTGATTTGGAGCTATTTCCGAACGGAATTGAGCAAAGGAGAGTTGAGTTGATGTGTCCATAGACCAAGGGCACCTTTTGGAAGCAATTTGGAGTATTAGATTGAGGAATGCACGAATGAAGGCAAGAATCACGGTTTTACCCTAAATTACGGCCGTGGATCTTGATGCAGAATTCGATGTTCATTCCAGGGGATATTACGGCCGTGGAAGCTATCCGTGTTTGTTTCCACGCCTCAAAATTACGGTCGTGGAAACTTCCACGACCGTGATCTTGGCGAATCTTTTCGCCACTTTCGAAGCCATAATCTTTTGAAGATTGGGCCGGGCCGACGTTTTGCCCTGCATTATAAAAAGGACGGATGAAGCAAGATTCCGTCACCTCGCTCCCGCACTTACGACCTTTCAACCCTAAGTTTAGCGGCAAAAACGCAAGCTTAGCAACACACAAACCCTCATTCTTGGAGGTGATTTGGAAGAATTCATTGAAGTTCCAAAGTTCGTGTCGGAGAGTCGCTGTTGTGATCTTCGTGTGGAAGATCGAAGTTTCTTGAAGGATTTCGCAAGAAGATTCCTCTTCTTGCTTAGGTTTGATTTAGGATCGGATTGACATCCCGTTTCCTTTCTTTCCTAAGATTGTGATTGTTTATCTCGTTTTACATCTTTTGATAAACACTTGTTCTTGGCTGTGATTCTGAGATTCGATTGAAGATTATTGATAGTTCTTGAAAATTCCCATTTTCTATCCTTTAAATCTTGAATTAATATCAATATGACTGTTATTGGCTAAAAACCCTTAACAATTCTAAGGTGAAGGGTTGATAGTTGTGGCTTAGATGATGATAGATCGATCGTAAACAGATTAGACCCTGAGAGTTAGAGAATCGTCGCCGAAAACCCTAAATCACGGGCTGTTCTTGAGTTCCACGACCGTGGAATCTCAAGAACTAACCGTGATTTTCCTTAAGTCTACGAGCCTGCTTTTACTTTAATCCAAAGTTAAAGATTTGCTTTAACTTAGTTTAGACTTGTCTTTTCTAGGTGGTAGTGAAGCCTCAACAACCTCTACCTCGATTGTGAGCCTCAACAACCTCAATCGGATAAGTTAGTCTTGACCTTTAGATTATAGGTTTGGGTATTTGATGCTAATTCTCGTCTTTAGAATCTTTCTATATTGAGCCTCATCAACCTGTATAGGAAGAGTCTTTTGGGTGAGTTATATAAGGTTTTTGGAACCTCAACCGTACGATTACCTTACATTAGTATACCTTTGCATATCTTAACTCTGTCTTTACATCATTAGTATATCTTGAATCGATTGCCATAGCTGGATACCTGGATCTTTAGGATTGTTGTTTTCCCAATATCTGCAAAACTCTCATATTAACCGCTTGATAACCTGCAATCGAGTTCGTTCCACCCAAATCCCTGTGTTCGATACTCTGGAATTCTTGCTTAACTATATCGATCCGTACACTGCGGGTTCGCTTGCTTGATTCTAGTTTTATAAATATAAAGCTTATTTGCACACACCTCTAGGGGCGAACAAGTTTTTGGCGCCGTTGCCGGGGATTTGGCTTCGACCGAATCCGGTAGCCGGTTGTCAAGCTTGGGAGCTTGCTCTCGTTATTTGATTTTTCTTTGAGTGTATGCGCAGGTCTAGGAACACCGGAGATCTCTTACCTCTTGATCAAGAGTTAGAGAAAACCTTGAGGCAAAAGCGCAAGGAAAAGAGGATGGCTCAAGAAAACGAAAGCGATCTTCAAACTAAGTTGGCGGAGAAGGAAGCTCAACTCCGATGGAATGAGTCTTTCCTCCAAGACGAAATGGATCGTCATCAAACTCAAGTTAACGGTCTACAAGACGTGATCGCCCAAATGACGATAAAGATGAGCGATCTTGAAAATAAAGTGGGGAAGAAGTCCTCGAGAAGAAGGACAAGGTCTAGAAGAAGAAACCACTCATCCACCGATGATAGTGATTCTTCCATGCCTCCTTTAGAAGAAATTGATCCCACGATCAATATAAATCCTTTCAATCAACAAGGAGCTGCTAACCGTCGCATTCCACCTAGAAATGCGAGGGTCGAACGTGTGGATAATGAGCCAAGAACTCTTGGCCAGCGGATGGATCCAACACAACAACCACGCCGTTTAGGTGTGAACTTTGATGCTGAAGATGTACAAGGGTTTAGCTTCAACCCTCAAGTCATCACTCTTGTTCGCCAAAGCCAGTTTGGCGGTACAAGCACCGAATCTCCACACCAACACTTGCAAAACTTTGAGTGTATGATGGAGACGATGAGGCCAAAGAGCGCCACTACCAACAGCTATAAGCTCAAACCTTTCTTTTTCTCTTTGAAAGGGAAAGCGCTATCTTGGTACCAAGCTCTTCCTAGTGGAAAGCTAGAGACGTGGGAAGACCTCTCCGCAGAGTTTCTCACCAAGTTCTTTCCGCCCTCCAAAACGGCGGAACTTAGAGGTAAGATTAATGCTTTTTCTATGAGACCTAACGAAAGTTTGTTTCAATCTTGGGAAAGGTTTCAGGATTTGCTCTTGGATTGCCCTCATCATGGCATATCCAAGCTTGCCTTGCTGGAAATTTACTACAAGGGGCTGGATGCGGGAACGCAATTCAACCTCCAATCCCTCTCATGTGGAACGTTCATGGACATGAGAGAAGATGACGCTTGGGACTTCATTGAGAAGCAAGCAAGAGTCATAGAGAAGTATTCCCACCGGAAAGTGGAGGGAAATCGTGTGGAGCAAGGAGCAAAGCTCACACATGAAGCTCAAAATCAAATTTTCTCCCTCAACAATGAGATCAAAGAGTTGAAGGAGACTATCAAGACCAACTTCCCAAAGCAACAAGAGAAGGATGTTGGCTATTTGGGCAACAACAACGGCGGTGATAACACCAACCGCAACAACAACAACCGGAACAATAACCGGAACAACAATTGGAATGGAAACAACAACAACCGGAACAACAACAATTGGAACAACAATCGGGGTTCGAACAACAACAATTGGCGCTCCAATCAGCAAAATTCCGGTAACTCCCATCCTTCCAATTCCAATCCACTAACTCCACCCTCTTCTTCCTCTACTCCTTTGAAAAGCCAGGGGCAATCATCAAATGGAGGAAACAACACGGGAAAAGAGAAGCCGGATCCCATGTTGGAGACGATCTTGGGAAAGCTTCAAGGGTTGGAGAACCGCATCATCAAGGTTGATGATCAAATTTCTAAGGTTGACAAAGCTCAAAAGGTTTTGGAAAATCAAATGTTCAACCATGCGGAGGAAGTTCCTAGAAATCAAGGGAAGCTTCCAGGAAAGACGGAGGACAACCCTAAGGGAAGGGTGATGGCAATTACAACTAGGAGCGGAGTGACTACCACCGATCCGCAGCCTACGTTTGTTGAAGTCCCCGTAGAGAAAAGTAAAGAAAAGGGGAAGGAGAAGGAAGATATCTATGTTCCTCCTCCGGCTTTCAAACCTCCCCTACCATTCCCTCAATCTAGAGCGCGAGCACGCCTAGACAAGCAATTCGGTAAGTTCATAGAACTCATGAGCAAATTGCATATTAACATACCTTTCATTGATGCTATTGTAGGTATGCCGGCTTATGGCAAGTTCTTGAAGGAGCTCCTCTCTAACAAGAGGAAGCTAGAAGATTTTGGAGAAGTCAAGATGAGTTCGGACTCTTCGGACCTCATCAAGACTATGAAGGAGAAAATGCCCCCAAAGCTGAAAGATCCGGGGTCATTTTGTATTCCCATTGGAGTGGGGGAGGTCACATATGACGCTTTATGTGACTTGGGAGCAAGTGTGAGCATCTTACCACTTGCATTGTGCAGGAAGATCGGTTTAGGCGACCCTAAACCGGTGAAGATGACGTTATACATGGCGGATCGATCCATTACTCGTCCCGTCGGTATTGTAGAAGACGTCCCGGTCAAGCTAGGCAAGTTCTTTGTCCCAATTGACTTTGTCGTGCTTGACATTCCTGCGGATAGTCCGGTCCCGATCATACTCGGAAGACCGTTTCTTGCAACTTCCGGCTGCATGGTCGATTGCAAGAATGGGAGACTCGCTTTTGACATTGGGGAAGAGAAAGTAGAATTCGTTCTTTCCACTCTAGTGAAGGAGCCAATCTTTGATGAGGAGATTTACAATTTCCAAGACGAAGAAGGTTTATCTAGGGAGGAGGTAAGTGCGATTCTCTTTAACGATCCTTTGCAAAAGGTTATTACTATGAGTCTAACCGATGTAGGAGGAGAAGAAGAGTGCAAAGAGGAAATTGAAGCCTTAGAGGCACAAGAAGAGATGCATGAAGTGGAGTTTGAGAAACTCCACGATGAGGCAGAAAACACTCGAATCCACGGTCATACTCTGTATTCCACGGCCGTGGATTCCATGACCAAATTCGACCTCCATTCCAGAGGATATTACGGCCGTGGAAAACCAGAGGAAACCGTGATTTTGACCGTGGAAAAGGACGATCGACACACTCCTTCAACTTCCTCTGATTCTTCTCCAATCCACTCAACATCCTTAGAAGCTTCCAAGGAAACATCGGAAGCTCCTCAAGGATCATTAGAAGTTCCGAAAGCAATGGAACTTAAACCACTTCCTACTCATCTAAGGTACGCTTTTCTTGGATCTAATTCTACCTTTCCGGTTATCGTTAGTTCCGAATTAAGCATAGATGAACATGAACAGCTCATGATTGTCCTTAGGAAACATAGAAAAGCCATAGGCTACACTATTGAGGACTTAGTAGGAATCAAACCCTCCCTATGCATGCACAAAATACTAATGGAGGAGGACTTTAGAACTTCAAGACAACCTCAAAGGCGGTTGAATCCGACCATGAAGGAGGTTGTCAAGAAAGAAATTCTTAAACTTCTTGATGCAGGTATCATCTATCCTATCTCCGATAGCAAGTGGGTGAGCCCGGTTCAAGTGGTTCCGAAGAAGGGAGGAATGACGGTCATCACCAATAAGAACAACGAACTCATTCCTACCCGAACCGTGACTGGATGGCGAATGTGCATAGACTACCGCAAGCTCAACAATGCAACGCGGAAGGACCACTTTCCATTGCCATTCATCGATCAAATGCTTGAAAGGTTAGCACAACATTCATACTTTTGCTACCTTGACGGTTATAGTGGTTTCTTTCAGATCCCGATACATCCGGATGATCAAGAGAAGACCACATTCACGTGCCCTTGGGGTACGTTCGCTTATAGGAGAATGCCGTTCGGACTTTGCAACGCCCCAGCCACCTTCCAACGGTGCATGATGGCCATCTTCTCCGAATATGTGGAGGAAATCATGGAAGTCTTCATGGACGACTTCTCCGTTTACGGTTCCTCCTTTAACGATTGTCTTTCCAACCTTTCTCTTGTTTTGCAAAGATGTGAAGACACTAACCTAGTTCTTAATTGGGAGAAGTGTCAATTCATGGTTAAGGAAGGAATCGTTTTAGGTCACTTAGTCTCTAGTAGAGGGATAGAGGTAGACAAAGCTAAAATAGAGACCATAGAGAAACTTCCTCCCCCAATTTCGGTGAAGGGAATAAGAAGTTTCCTAGGACATGCTGGATTTTATAGACGTTTCATTCAAGACTTTTCTAAGATATCAAAGCCTCTCACTAATCTATTGATGAAGGATGCGGTTTTTGAGTTTTCACAGGAATGTCTAGATGCGTTCAACACCATTCGGCAAGCTCTAATTTCAGCACCCATTATCCAACCCCCGGATTGGACTCTCCCTTTCGAGATTATGTGTGATGCTAGTGACGTAGCCATTGGAGCTGTTCTTGGGCAACGAAAGGAAGGACGAACCCACGCCATATACTATGCTAGCAAGACGCTAGACGAAGCCCAGCTCAACTACGCCACTACGGAAAAAGAGTTTCTAGCCATTGTCTATGCTATTGATAAGTTTCGCTCTTATCTTGTAGGTGCAAAGGTGATTGTCTACACGGATCATGCTGCGATCCGATACCTCCTTGCAAAGAAAGATGCGAAGCCAAGGCTGATTAGATGGATTCTCCTCCTACAAGAATTCGATCTTGAGATCCGCGACAAGAAAGGCTCGGAAAATTCTGTTGCGGATCATTTGAGTCGTCTAACACATCTAGAGGACGATCATCTACCCATTGATGACTCCTTTCCGGACGAACACCTACACATCATAGAGGAGTGCATCAAGGTAGTCTCCAAAGGTAACGAACCATGGTTTGCTGATTTTGTTAACTATTTGGTTTGCCAGGAGATACCACCCGGACTATCATACGCACAAAGGAAGAAGTTCTTCAAGGATGTCCGGGAATACCATTGGAACGAGCCTCTCCTCTTTAAGAGAGGTCCGGATGGCATCATCCGGCGATGTGTGCCGGAAGATGAGATGCAAAGTGTCATCCGTCATTGTCATTCACTACCTTGTGGAGGACATGCTAGTTCGAACAAAACTAGCGCAAAGGTATTGCAATCTGGATTTTATTGGCCTACTTTATTTAAAGATGTGCAATCCTTTGTTTCTTGTTGCGATGCTTGTCAAAGAACAGGCAATATCTCTAGGAGGAACGAGATGCCCCTCAACAACATCCAAGAGGTGGAGATTTTCGACGTTTGGGGAGTCGACTTCATGGGACCATTCCCTTCTTCTTGTGGAAACCAATACATACTATTGGCGGTAGATTATGTCTCTAGATGGGTCGAAGCAATTGCCTCTCCCACAAATGATGCCATGGTGGTGGTCAAGTTCTTCAACAAGACCATTTTTCCGCGATTCGGGACGCCAAGGACAATCATTAGTGATGGAGGTTCTCACTTCATAGCCCGTCGCTTTGAAGCTCTTCTAGCCAAGTATGGGGTTACTCACAAGATCGCTACCCCTTACCATCCACAAACGAGTGGACAAGTCGAGATCTCAAATAGGGAGATCAAGGGAATTCTAGAGAAGACGGTTTCAAGGACTAGGAAGGATTGGTCCTTGAAGCTAGATGATGCATTGTGGGCATACCGGACTGCATACAAGACTCCCATAGGAACCACACCATACAACCTCGTGTATGGAAAGTCTTGTCATTTGCCGGTAGAGCTAGAGCACAAAGCGTTTTGGGCTATCAAATGGCTGAATTTCGGCATGAAGGAAGCGGGAGAGAAGCGTCTCCTAGACATCAACGAGCTGGATGAACTCCGTTTGAACGCCTATGAAAACGCTAAGATCTACAAGGAAAGAGCAAAGCGTTGGCATGATAAGCATATCATCCCAAAGGACTTGCAAGAAGGAGATCAAGTTCTCCTCTTCAATTCGAGACTTCGCCTCTTTCCAGGTAAGTTAAAATCTCGTTGGACTGGACCTTTTCTAATTAAGCGTATTTTCCCCCATGGTGCAGTTGAAGTATGGGGTGAAGCTAGCGGAAGTTTTAAGGTGAACGGTCAACGACTCAAGAAGTACTCACCGGAACTCCAAGCTGAGGAGTTTGCACCTACCGCACTCGAATAAGTGCGAGATTGGTCTAGCTACGGACCTTAAACAAAGCGCTTCTTGGGAGGCAACCCAAGGTATTGTATTTTCGTTTTTGCTTTCGATTCATAGTTTAGTTTAGAATAGAAGTTTTTGCTTTATTTTTGCCTCGATTTCTTCCGGTATGTTCGTGTTTTTGGTTGTAGGATCGATGGAAAAGAAGAAGGGAGGGATAATGACGAAGAGAAGTGACGAAATTTGGACTTTGAAGCTTTACAGAGAGTTCCACGGTCTAAATTACGGTCGTCATAGCTACAGTGGCCGTAATTCTCAAAAGCCTGTGAAAAATCACAAAAATTACGGGTCCGTACATTTCCACGGCCGTGGAATGCCCCGACAAACCGTGATTTTTGAAATTTTGCCTGCGAGTATAAAAGCCACACTTCACCACAAAAACACCACAAAATCCCCAATTTCCACGCCCTAAATACCGAAAACACGCAGCTCATCCCAAATCTTCATTCTCTAATCGTTTTTAACGATTCTTCTTCCTAAACTGAAGCAAATCCAACCAAGAACAAGATCCAAGCAACGAATCACGCGGAAAACGATCAACAATTCCGCATTTTGGATTTCTCAATCCGAAAAAGAGGTTTTTGCTCTCTTCTTGATTCTAGTCGTTTTTGTTCGTTTTTGTTAGAGATTTTTAGGGAGAACTGATTGAGATTGGAAGAAATTAGATTAGGACTGCCTGTTGTGGAGTTTGATTGCTGATTTGCTGAGGATTGAGAAATTCCGTGTCGAATTACGGTCTACACAGATTCCACGGCCGTGGTTTAGGAAGAACAGACCGTAATTCTCAACAGAATGGATTTCGTGAGGAGAGTTTCGGGGAGGATTAAAGAAAAGAAAGGGGAACAGAATAAGAAGAGAAAGGGTAACCCCTCCACATCTAGGGCACCACCACCACCCTCATCCCCTTCACCTTCACCCCCATCTTCACCTCCATCCTCACCACCTCCATCCAGCATCCCGATCATACACGAAAACCACCAAGCTGCATTTGAGAGGATAGAGAAGAGGGCAGTGATTGGCCCTAGGTACTTGTTGTTGGAGGATCTTCATCCTCTCAACATAGTGGATGACCTTACTTGGCTCTTGGATAGAGCCGGTTTGCTTGTCTTCACGAACATTCGTGAGGACGCTTATGAGGAGATCACCCGAGAGGTTGTGACGTCTTTTGAGCACAACCATGTCGATAGGACTGTCTCCTTCCGTCTCATGAATAGAGACTACCAGCTTAGCATTGTTGAGTTCGGGACCATCTTTGGGTTCCATGAGACCTACAACGGTCGCCTCCCTAGGAACGTTTCTGCTAAGGATTTTTGGGAGGATGTGGCGATGATCTATGCCGACGAGGACCGTTGGCATCCAGCTGATACCAAGGCTAAATTGATGTACCATTTGGCCTTGAAGATAGCTCACCGTGTTCTTTCGGAGTGTCTCTTTCCTAGGACGGAGACGCCCCAAAAGATCAAGACGGATGAGCTATTCCTTCTCTATGCTATGCTCCACGGATGCCGCGCCGATTGTGCTACTCTTTTGGCGGCGACAATGAGCAAGCTCAAGAACAAGTCGAGAGGGAACATTGGATACGGTGGGATAGTGACCCACATAGCTAGGACTTTTGGAGTGGACTTCTCGGCTTGCACACGTATACCGGCAGTTCCATTAGGGCTACACGCTTTCATGGTTAGGGGACTCATCTTCCCCACACATAGAGGTCCGCCTTATGCGGGCATGCCCTGGGAGAGTAGGACCGGTAGGGGTATTGAGTGGCTGCCGGAGTATTCCATTGTGGCGGGACGCCACAACTGGAAGGAGACGTTCGCTGCGATGCATGCGAACAGGCTTGTAGCTCCCCCTTACGTTCCACCGCCGGTAGTAGATGAGGAGGATATGGGAGATCAGTATGAGAGTGGTGGAGGCGCAGAGCAGGAGTTCGGCACGTTTCCGGATCAGCCGGATACGGCCCAGGATGTACCTAGACGCTCTCCGCGTCCGGCTAGAGCTTCAGGCTCGTCATCTCGCCGCGCTAGCGTGAGTGAGAGGCCCACGTGGATGACTACACCTCCCACCTGGTACGAGACACCCCCTCCTTGGTCCACCACGCAGCCAGCAGCAGCACCACCACCACCACCGCAGCCAGCACCAGCAGATGCCCCTGGGTGGTATGAGAGGATGCCGGATTGGGCTACCGGACTTTCAGAGAGAGTCGGAGCACTAGAGATCCGGGCGGATGATAGAGACAGACGTTTCGACGACCTCGACCACATGATGAGGGACGTCTACCGCCAGCAGTTTGGGCGGTACTATGATCCGAGCTTCTCTCCATTTCCACCTCCACCGGCACCGCAGTGATAGATGACCGGACAGCTCGTTTTAGACATTCCCGCCACCATTTGTGAGTTTTCTTTTTCTTTTCTTTCTTTTGTTCTTTCTTGTGAACATTAGGGACAATGTTCGTCCTAAGTATGGGGTGGGATGTACTAAACGTTTGTAATAACTCTACTCTATATGTTGCTTCTATTCCGAGACTATCCTTGCATGTTCATTGTATGTTACACGTTTTATTCTTGCATTGCATGAAAAAGAACTTTAAAAACTCATAAAAATTGAAAAATTTTTAAAAATTTGATGCTTCTAACGAATCGATATGATTTCCATGATAATCATTACTTGCGAATTGAGTTGATAACAATTGCATGCTTGAAAGGATGGTAATTCGAAAAGGATTTGAATGAATGAATTTTACCTCTTTTGCAAGTTGTATAATGTGAGAATTGTTACCTAAATCATGTAAGAAATTGAAGTTGAAATCACATTATAAGCTCCTATACTTCTTGTTGAAATGATTAAGGCAATTCGATATTTTCTTTCTTCTTCCTTTGAATCATCTAACTCCTCATTGAAATATTAGCCTCCCTTACCCATCCGGGAACTTGGAAAGTAAATGAGAAAAAAAGGCATGTTTGATGTGGGAGGGCCATGAGAGCAAGTATTTGCAATCAATTGAATAGAAAGAAATTATAGGTTTGGGGAAGTCAATCATGACGATGAGTAACTCGGCACCATTCACATAGCCGGGTGTTTGTGTCTTGCCAAAGTCGGATTGAGCGATATTCCTAGCGGATTATGGTATGTGCGCTAAGGGTTTGAGGCATCTCGCAAAAATGAGAAACGCCAATCTCCTAGGCTTCGGTTTTTGTGCACCTCTATCCATAACTCCAAAAGTAAAGTCGAAAAAGGAGAGAGCGAAGCTCTAAGTGAAGTGTTGCGGAAACCGCAAAAGAAGAAGAAGGTAGATATCCACTTTCCCGGATTTATGCACCACTTTCCCTTAAAGTTTTCCCCACCCTTCCATGCTCTAGACCTTTTCTTTGAAAGTCCTTATGATCAAAAGAATGTTATATGGCTTGGTGATCTAAATTGAAATTCTTATGATTGATTTTGATAATGTTTGAAGGTTATAATGCTTGTTTGGAAGTTAAATTGGTTCATGATTCTTCTTTACCTCTTACTCTCTAATTAAGTGTGTGAAAGTTTGAAACGATTGAAGCAAGGTTTGAGAATGATCTATTCTTTAGAAGTCACTTTCATCCAAAAGAAGGTACACATATTTCATCCTAACTCTTGTTTTAAAGCTTTTTGAAAGACCTTGCTTAGGGACAAGCAAGTGTTAAGTATGGGGTTATTTGTTAGCATGAAATATTGTGATATTTTAGGCACGTTTTCTAATCGCAATTGATTCATATTGATAGTCTTTGATTGAGCTTTATGCATATATGAGCTAGTATTGCCTATATTGTCGATATGGATGTCTACACGAGTTCTATGTTGATTATAGGTGATTTGGAGCTATTTCCGAACGGAATTGAGCAAAGGAGAGTTGAGTTGATGTGTCCATAGACCAAGGGCACCTTTTGGAAGCAATTTGGAGTATTAGATTGAGGAATGCACGAATGAAGGCAAGAATCACGGTTTTACCCTAAATTACGGCCGTGGATCTTGATGCAGAATTCGATGTTCATTCCAGGGGATATTACGGCCGTGGAAGCTATCCGTGTTTGTTTCCACGCCTCAAAATTACGGTCGTGGAAACTTCCACGACCGTGATCTTGGCGAATCTTTTCGCCACTTTCGAAGCCATAATCTTTTGAAGATTGGGCCGGGCCGACGTTTTGCCCTGCATTATAAAAAGGACGGATGAAGCAAGATTCCGTCACCTCGCTCCCGCACTTACGACCTTTCAACCCTAAGTTTAGCGGCAAAAACGCAAGCTTAGCAACACACAAACCCTCATTCTTGGAGGTGATTTGGAAGAATTCATTGAAGTTCCAAAGTTCGTGTCGGAGAGTCGCTGTTGTGATCTTCGTGTGGAAGATCGAAGTTTCTTGAAGGATTTCGCAAGAAGATTCCTCTTCTTGCTTAGGTTTGATTTAGGATCGGATTGACATCCCGTTTCCTTTCTTTCCTAAGATTGTGATTGTTTATCTCGTTTTACATCTTTTGATAAACACTTGTTCTTGGCTGTGATTCTGAGATTCGATTGAAGATTATTGATAGTTCTTGAAAATTCCCATTTTCTATCCTTTAAATCTTGAATTAATATCAATATGACTGTTATTGGCTAAAAACCCTTAACAATTCTAAGGTGAAGGGTTGATAGTTGTGGCTTAGATGATGATAGATCGATCGTAAACAGATTAGACCCTGAGAGTTAGAGAATCGTCGCCGAAAACCCTAAATCACGGGCTGTTCTTGAGTTCCACGACCGTGGAATCTCAAGAACTAACCGTGATTTTCCTTAAGTCTACGAGCCTGCTTTTACTTTAATCCAAAGTTAAAGATTTGCTTTAACTTAGTTTAGACTTGTCTTTTCTAGGTGGTAGTGAAGCCTCAACAACCTCTACCTCGATTG
The DNA here is from genome assembly GCA_033239125.1 of Fagopyrum homotropicum. NCBI lineage: Eukaryota > Viridiplantae > Streptophyta > Magnoliopsida > Caryophyllales > Polygonaceae > Fagopyrum > Fagopyrum homotropicum. Next base: position 82,394,602 of record BSWB01000005.1, on the reverse strand, counting down.
TGAGCCTCAACAACCTCAATCGGATAAGTTAGTCTTGACCTTTAGATTATAGGTTTGGGTATTTGATGCTAATTCTCGTCTTTAGAATCTTTCTATATTGAGCCTCATCAACCTGTATAGGAAGAGTCTTTTGGGTGAGTTATATAAGGTTTTTGGAACCTCAACCGTACGATTACCTTACATTAGTATACCTTTGCATATCTTAACTCTGTCTTTACATCATTAGTATATCTTGAATCGATTGCCATAGCTGGATACCTGGATCTTTAGGATTGTTGTTTTCCCAATATCTGCAAAACTCTCATATTAACCGCTTGATAACCTGCAATCGAGTTCGTTCCACCCAAATCCCTGTGTTCGATACTCTGGAATTCTTGCTTAACTATATCGATCCGTACACTGCGGGTTCGCTTGCTTGATTCTAGTTTTATAAATATAAAGCTTATTTGCACACACCTCTAGGGGCGAACAGTATGTTAATTTGGGGATTAATCATGAGGTCTAGAAACTTACCGAAGTTCTTGTCTAGACGTGCTCTCGCTCTAGACCGCGGGAATGGTAGTGGCGGCTTGTAGCCAGGAGGCGGTACGTATATTTCTTCTCTCTCTTTCGTTTCGGTTGACCTAGAAGCATTTCGGTCGAGGTCTCTTCCGAGGTGACTCCCAGTTGGGGTCTCCTCGGTTGGCCCAGATTTCACCTCTGCCGAGGTGTTCTGCTTCACAGCTTCATTCGATCGAGGTTGTGCGTCAGCGGTCTTCACGCCACTCCTTGTCATAATTAACATGATTTGGCCTTTGGGGTTGTTCTATGTAAATCCTGGAAGTTTGCCTTGATCTCTAGGAACTTCTATGGCCTTGCTAAACCCTTGATTTTACAAGGCTTTTTTGTCTTAGAAATCGAAGTAATGGTGCTCTCTAGTCCACTCATCTTTCCGGCCAGCGCTTCAATCATTGCTTCCAACTTAGAACTTGGTCGTTGACTCGAGCTTGGTGATGATTCGTGGCTCTTCAATTGAGTAGAATAAAAAGAAGGTGGGGTTAGATCATTTTCAACATGGGAATAAGGATTACCGGAACTGTTTTGATTGGATCTCCAATTATTGTAGTTCCAGTTGTTGTTGCTATAGTTGTTGTTCCTGTTCCCTCGGTAGTTTGCTCTTCCAACATACCCAACGTCTTGCTCTTATTTTTGTTGGATTTTTTCCTCTATGAGTTCCTTCAAAGCCTTCATCTCATTATTGAGGGAGTTCACTTGTTCCCCACTAGAAGAGGTTAGATTCAGCTCATGAGGTCTAGAAGTTTGACCCCAGAATGAGAACGCAAAGTTTGTGCCCGAGAAGACGTCATGAAATCATTAGAAGAATCTTGCTCAAGAACCACCTTATCTGCTGCTTTGTTGGTTGGGGTTTTGACACAACCGACCACCTTCTTCTTCTTACTTGTTTTTGATACCTTTGCTTCTTTCTTGGTCTCGGGTTCTTCAGCTTCCTCTAACTCAGGAGCCACAATTTTCACATTCTTGAACCCAATGATAATAACATATGTAGGTAACCATCATCGTCTTCAAACTCCCACCAACTCCTATCATCAAAAAACAAGCCCTCCTCCTCTGACGCATGCAAAGTCTGTATCTCAGAATCCTTGAGATCAGAAACTATTGCCTTTATCTTCTGGTAACCGAGCACCTCTCTACCTTGTACCAAAGACACATATCTACGACAAAATGGAGTAGCCTCTTCATCAACTTCTTTGAGCATAGCTTGTTGTTTTTTGGGTATGGACATGCACACATGACTCTACAATAGCATATGAACAACACATGTAACCATACAAAAATATTACACACTTATACCCAAATTTTACATACTCAAAAAGGCGTACCTGTAACTCGAAAGGCCACTCACCAATGTTGTAACTTCCAATTGATCTGTACTTGGCCGGGTTGCAAGAATGAAGTGATAGCACTGTTTGATTAAATACTCAACGACCCCAACAAAAAGTGTTGAATTTCGTCATGCCATGCACCAAACCCAAAGTACGTTGATCAACCTTCAGTCGTTTGTCATGTCCCATTAATACACCCTCAACCATCAATACAAGGGCCATTTTCAGCTTCCTTTTGGATTTTGGCTCTTTCATGTATAAATCCTCAAGCTCTTTAATTGAAAACCACTGCGTCCTAGGAAACACCTCTTCAAAGTCCAATGCAGGACTTTCTTTCGCCTCTTTGGAGCAATCCAAACCGGCAATATCACTGAATTCTTGCAACGAAAATCTCAACAAGCAGTTGTTGACGCCACACCACATTGACCACTTGCGTTAAGTGACAACTTCTCGAAGCAACATAAAGTGAATCAATTGGTAGGAGAATATCATATTCTGACCCATGGAAACAATGTGTTTAAAAGGACCTTGCTCAAACTTTTCTCTATCATCTGCATTCAAACCCTGTATTAATATTGGAATCAACTTCATCCTAGAGTTGTTGTTTATCCTTGCGTTCTCAAATGATGGATCTTGTCCGTATCTGTACTTAAACTGTTACATGGAAGAAACAAGATCATGAGTAAGAGAGAATTAAATTATGTGGGTTATGTGTAACCTGAATTGGGTAAGAAATCACCGAAATTTTCTGTGTAAGTGGTGGATTGTATGCTTGGGAAACTCTCCGAACTATGTTATCCGGACAATTTGGTGGTGTATTAGGAAAATGATTGACAAGTACTTGACATTAGTTTACATGCAACTTTGGCAGCAAAAGGGAACTTATTGCATTCTTCAAGAAAAACGAATTCCATACTCAAATTATAAAAATTAAAACACAGATTCATAGGCATACACAAAATAAACGATTTGAATACTCAATTAGTGATTTCTTCATCTCTAACCAACAAATTCCATACTCATATTAGAAACATATTCATACTAAAACTATTGCATAATCATTGGAACACAAAATGATATTGTCAATGCTTATTAATACTCAACAAACGATTTCAATACAGATTAATACTCAACAAAAGAACTTATTGCATTTTTCATCAAAAACGAATTCCCTACTCAAATTATAGAACACATATTCATAAGCATACACAAAAGAACCGATTTGAATACGCCATTATCGATTTCTTCTTTTCTAACAAATGAATTCCTTTACTCAAATGAGACACATTGTCAATGCTTAGTCTAATACATAAGCACATACCGACATCAATAAATGAAACAAATGAAATTCATACTCAATGAAGGAATTTATTGCCTTCTTCATCAAAAACAAATTCCACACAAAAAATACAAACATTGGATCCAAGATTCATAAGCATACCCAACACAAGCGATTTCAACACTCACTTACCGATTTCTTCATCTCAAACAAACGAAATCCATACTCAAATTAGACACATTGTGAAAGCTTATTCAAAACCCTAAGAACATACCCATATTAATAAATCAACAAGATCACCTTACATATTAATAATCAAACACAAACTCAACTTTCATCAAAGACCCAAATACAGCCCGGAACATACATAACATCACACCCTAAAAAATGTACCAAATCGTCTTCGTCTTTTCCTGAGACACCCTCTTGTGTTTCGGGAATCAACCGGAACGACGGCCGTGGGATTTCACTTGTATGTGTCTTTCGTTTACCTAGTTTTTGATTGGTATCTTCACTCTTGTTTGCCTGGTTCTTGTTTTGGGTCGCCATGCAAACAATTAAGAAAGAGTAAGGGTTCAAATGTTGAGGGAGATGAGATTTGGCTAGAAAAGTATCAAGAGGGAGCACTTGTGAGTTTTGATTCTAGGAATTTTTTGCTTGAGAGACAGTGAGGAGTTGGGAAATGGTGAGAGTTGAAATGACATTAACTTGATTGACGGTTCTTTTTGCTTCTTTAATAAGGCATGGAAGAAAGTTGGACAAGAGAACGGTTTCCAATAAATACATAGCCTCTACAAACCGTCCTATCCTACATTTCGCTATTCATCTATTATTTTTGAAAGAATATAGCGTTTATGACCATTACACAACCGCTACCTTGACATATGTAAAGTGTCCATACCCAATATAAAATTTACACTCATGAAAGGCTATACGCAATATTGACGCCTTCACAACCGATGATATGGATAGCATAACCAAACTAGCAATTAAACATACTCAAAACATTATAGAGCATACAAAACCATATTTAGTCATAACACCAACTGTAAGTGATATCTAAAAGTGTACTTCCGCAACTTCCTACAAACAATAGCACCTAACAGTGATCCAACAAAAGCTAACACAAGTAGTCGAATCTCTAGCGACAACTCATTACAAAAGTGAGCATTCTCATTATCCAATTTCTCATTCTCCAGTTTCTCAACTTGCCTACTTAAGATAGAAATTTCTTCATCTTTGTCTCTAATTGTAGACTGCAATTGCGAAATCTCATCATCCAAACTTCTATTCTCGTCCTTCAACTCTTTCACAAAATCCTTTATCATCATTGTTGTGACGGGACTAGTATCTGAAACTATATAAGCAAGGCTTTCTTCATCAAGTTCATCCCTAGTTATGGCAAATTGTTAACTAAAATGTTAATCGTAATAGTTGGGATCATTGTTGTCCAGGCTGGAGCCATCACCACTATACTCATCCATCTGCAAAGTATCACACTCAATGAGAAAAAAGACTGACAAATCATTCCGACATAACAAATCACTCAAAAATCACATACCCAATCACTCCAAAATAACATATTCACACCCAATGACTCCAACATAACAAAGGAGATACCAAAGAACATATTCATACCCAATGACTCTGAAATAACAATGTATATATATATATATATATATATATATATATATACCCAATAAACATGAAATTAAATATATTCATACCCACTGACTCCAAAATAACAAATGGTATGCGACCGAATATATTCATACCCTGTAACTCTCAAACAAGAATATATATACCCAATCAACATGGAAAATACTAACTCATCATATCCATGTCTCCATAAGAAAAAAATGATGACAACTCAAACTGACATAACAAATCACTCAAAAATAACATACCCAATCACACCAAAATAACATATTCAGTCTCAATGACTCCAACATAACAAAGGAGATACAAAAGAACATAATCATACCCAATGACTTTGAAATAACAATAGATATACCCGATAAACATGAAATTAAAAATATCATACCCAATGACTCCGAAATAGCAAATGATATGCCACCGAATATATTCATACCCAGTAACTCTCAAATAACAATATATATACCCAATCAACATTAAAATTGCAAACTCATCATATCCATGACTCCATTTAATGTAGTCTAAGTTACCTACAAACAAATATCATCGTACCCAATCCTCGCTCAACCATATATATTTCACAAATGAGAGGCACCATGAGTAAAACTATATTCAAACGAACGACCTCAATAATATACTAAAAAATTTGGAGTACAGAAATGAAAAGTTACGAAAATTTTCTTCTTCATCATTTCCGGGGTATGATGCACCTTTCCCAGCTTTATCACCAACTTCAAATTTTTTCTTTGAATAATATGATGGTTCACCTTCAACTCGTGCGTTAGAGGATGAAAACAGAGGGAATCAGGAATGCAGAAATTTTAAGCCAAAAATGAGAACAGAATATATGGAGAAGATAGTATACATATTGGCCTTTGAAATATTTTGAATCACCCGCTCATTCATCACCCATCTCATTGTTTTTTAGATTGGGTAAGGATGTGACGCCTCTGCAAGATTTTTATTGAGGCCTACTGTAAACCATCGGAATTGGCGATTACATCTTTATTTAACCTTTTTTTTACGGTAGTATAGTGTGGGGGAAAAAGCATGGGCCATTACACAAAATAGAAAAAGAAACAACTCTATATCGCCAATTCTTTCAAAATATCATAACACAGGACCTCCGAAATTCATTGAACGGCTCAGTCAACTACAAAGGAATTCCAACCAAAACACTTTGTATTATTAAGATTTTAAACATTGTAATGATAACACGCTTGTATCAATGCTAATAAAATAGATCATTACTCCACAAACCCAGTTTAAATGTACTTACTAGCTTTGATGAGTTACTATTCTCAACGTCAATTCATGTCTTCATTTCACATATTTCTTGTCCGTTTTTCGTTGTAATTAACTACCTTCTTAATGACAAATAAAATTGTACACAACCTTATAGTATGGATTGTAAATTCTTATTAGTCACACGATATGATATCATCAATGTTCCATATTGAATCCTGAATAAGGGTCTCAATGACTATTTATAGATGCAAACAAAAACCTTTGTTGTATAAGATGGAACATCACATGAAATTTATTACAATATATATATAACTTTATGTTATTATGAAATTTAATATTGTTCATTACACAAAAAATCACGATCAAGTTATTCGTTAATGACGGGAGCTTGAGGACGAACATGAGAAGATTAGTAACAATGGACTGAACAATCGTTAGACTGATCGAGCATGAGCATAAACATGAACGCCAGAAGATGAGTAACAATATACTGAACAATGATTAAGCTGAATGAGAGCGAGCCTACGAGCACGAGCAGGAGTGTGAGCACGAGCATGCACAAGTATAAACACGAGATATGAGTTGTTGAATTCAATAACGGTCATTCATTTTTTGAAAAATATACATTAATTAAAAAATAATATTGAATTTGTTCATGACTTGTATCAAGAATAAACATAAATTTGAAAAATAAATCCCTTTCTTACTGTTATACAAATATGAACATAAAAATTGGATAACTAACCTTTGAATCCTCTTAAACAAGGTTTTTTTAGTTTTGATAGTTTTCTTGTTCATGCTAGTCAATTTTAATTGTTTAAAAATGGAGAATATGACAACAAGCAAACCTAAATAACTCGATAACGATTCTACGGATCATATAGTATTAAAAAAATCTAATTATGTTCATTACTGAATACACCGTCCACAATAATAACATTTTGTTTCCTAAATCAAAATTTTACTTAATGATATAGAATATTACTAATATGATCCAATGTGTTCGCACCTATGCACGAATACGATGGTCTTCAAACTACATTGTTCATTATTTAATCCGATGAATGTTATAGATTTATACTCCCTAGGTCATTAATATTAGAGGTTCATACTCCTTTGGTCTTCAGATGTAGTTTTTAGGAGGATCGAGTTTGCTATTCAAAAAGGATTGACGACACAACTTGTTGTCCGCCTTCCATCTATAAGATCCAGTTTTCAGCCTTCACCGCCCCCGGGGTGACATGACTGATAGCATGAATTATTGTCTATATTTTGGGGCCTATTTAGACGTTTTATCTTCAATAATCTGCATGTTTGTATGTATATTATGTGATTATATTGTCGTTTCATCTACCTTTGCGGGAATCAAGGTCTACACCTAGTTTTGTTGTAATCGTAGGTAAAATGGCACGTTTTGCATCAAAAAGGAGCAAAAGGAGCTATGGAGTCATTGGAGCTACATTCAGGAGCTTAAGAAACATCCAGGAAGCATGGCCATGGATTAAAGATTTACTTTGGACCAGATTTGAGAGATTTCACATTTAGTTGTGATTCACCTCGGTTGACTACAGAGTCACCTCGACCTAGGTGATCCAGAGGAGCCGACTCGACCGAGGCGAACACCTGGGACGCGGCGAAGATATTTTATTCTTGGCTGAGATCTTTTATCTTTGGAAAGAGGATCTTATATTTTTTGGGCTGGGTTCTTGGAAGGAAGAAGATAAGTTAGATCAGGTCTACACCTAGTTTTGTTGTAATCGTAGGTAAAATGGCACGTTTTGCATCAAAAAGGAGCAAAAGGAGCTATGGAGTCATTGGAGCTACATTCAGGAGCTTAAGAAACATCCAGGAAGCATGGCCATGGATTAAAGATTCACTTTGGACCAGATTTGAGAGATTTCACATTCAGTTGTGATTCACCTCGGTTGACTACAAAGACACCTCGACCGAGGTGATCCAGAGGAGCCAACTCGACCGAGGCGAATACCTGGGATGCGGCGAAGATATTTTATTCTTGGCTGAGATCTTTTATCTTTGGAAAGAGGATCTTATATTTTTTGGGCTGGGTTCCCGGAAGGAAGAAGATAAGTTAGATCATATATTTTACCTATTTTTATGGGAAGAGATCTTTCTAAGATATCTTATCTTTGGAGAGTAATTTTCCTATAAAAAGGGTTGGATTTTCCACAAATCCAGATCATGCTATACAGCTTGCATACATCCGAATACACTGCTGCAGCCATACTCCAGTTGGGAGATTTGAAGAACCTTTTTGAAGGTTGAAGGAAGAAAGTCTATAACTTTTATAGCTTTTTGAAGGGTTTTTGTAAGATCATCTTAGATTCCCTTCTTTGTTGATTGTCTTGTTGGATTTCTATCCAAGGAACGCTTGTTTGATAATTGATTCAGTTATTGAAGCCTTTCTCTTAAAGGTTTTCTTGTTCAATTATTCTCTTTCTTCCCATATATTTGATTAATACTTTCATGATGATGAGTGGCTAATCTCTTTGTGTGATTCTAGGGTGATTGGCTGAAGGTTGTGGGAAAAACAATGATAGAATAATCTTAATCACAGTAGGACCCTGAAAGTTCGAGTCTTTACCTTAACCCTAAGCATCTCGCTCAGTCGATGAACATCTCGGCCGGGGTGGAATTCGTTTGACCGAGGTGACTTATCTGATCCGAAACTGAGAGTTAAGTGTTAGAGTTTGCCAAATCCTATTCTTATTACACCTTTCCTGGTCAATGCAAGCCTAGGATGAGACTTACCCGGTAATTCTTTGTTTGTTTACCTAAGATCATAAGTATAGGTAATAAAGGTTTATCCTTTATTGGGGTTTGAGTGTGCTTTCATCCCATCTTTGTGAGTTAGCCTGAGACTTACCCGGTAAAGGTTGATTCTATTCCCTTAGGTGGTATGTTAGTTTGAGGATATAGTTCTTTATCTTAATTCCTTGAGACTTACCCGGTAATAGGAGTTACGGTTTAGGATTAGTGAGTAGTGAGTAGTGAGACTTACCCGGTGATCTATTCCGCTTTAGAAATACCTTCCCTATGCAAAAGTCTCAGCTTTGTCCGCTTATCTTTAGATCTTGAGTTGGAACCACAACTAGACGCTTTAATCCCCAGAATTGCATATTTTCTTTATTGACTTTTTATCATCTTTGATTGTTTTAATTGCTTTTGTGGTTAGTAATTACAAAGCTTACCTATTCCGACTTTGTTTCACTAAGTCCCTGTGATTGACCCCTGGAATTCCTTGCTTTTTACTACGATTGACCCGTACACTGCGGGTTCGCATCCTTGTTTTAAGCTTACATCTAGGGTTATAAATTTAAAGCTTGCACACACACCGTTTGGAGCGAACAAGTTTTTGGCGCCGTTGCCGGGGACTTGGTCTAGACCGAGCCGGTTGCGGTTTGCTTTTGGGGCACTTGCCCCCGTGTCTACTAACCACTCTACTTGAGTGACTTCCGCAGGTTCTTTCTTAGGTTTATGCGAAGAACCCGCTTTGGGAAGGAAATCGTTCCTTACGATCCCGAACCAGAAAAGACATATAAACGACGCTTAAGAGAAGCGAAGATGGCCAATCGAGACGATCGCGATCTTGAGGCCGAATTGAAAGAGGCGTTAGAACAGCTACGCCTCAGCAGGGAAGAACTGAGGCAAGAGAAAGAAGAAACTCTTACCAGGACTGAAGCGATCGAAGCAGATATGGCAGCCTTACGAGACCAGTATCTACTTTGACCGAGGGAAGACCCAGTTCCCGATCCTCGACCGAGGCAGGTCCCAGTACCTGATGCCCCGGCTGAGGTACTTCCACCTCGGATACCAGTCCGAGGCGCTCTTTTTGCAGGAATCCCGCAAACCCTAGGTCAAAGGATGGACCCCACAACTGAGGCGTCCTGGAGTTAACCTAGGAGATCCGGCGGACCATGACTATGAACTTCGACCGCAAGTTCTTTCTATGATTCGCCAATGCCAGTTTGGAGGGCTAGAGAAGGAATCTCCGCATCAACATTTGCAAAACTATGAGATCTTGATGGAGACCTTGAGACCCTCAAGAATAGAAAACAACAACTACAAGCTAAGACCTTGTTACTTTTCTTTAAAAGATAGAGCTCTTACTTGGTATCAATCTCTTCCTCCAGGAAAAATCAGTACTTGGGAGGAGATGACTATGGAATTCTTGACTAAATTCTTTCCCCCCTCTAAAACCGTTGAAATGAGAGGGAAGATTAATGCATTCATTATGAAGGACAAGGAGAGCTTGTCCAAGTCATGGGAGAGGTTTAAAGACATTCTTTTGGATTACCTACATCATGGGATTCCAAAGATAGAGTTGTTGGAGATATACTTCAAGGGACTGGACGGAAGCACCCAGTTCAACCTCCAACTATTATCCATCGGTACCTTCATGGACATGGCGATTGACGAAGCTTGGGACTTTATAGAGAAGCAAGCTTTGCATATGGAGAAATATTCCCACCAAGGAGCTGAAGGTGGAGTTAAAAGAGTTAACTTTCAAGATGCTCCGCCTAACAACAATCAACTCACGTCTTTGAAGAATGACGTGAAGCAATTGAAGGAAATCTTGGTTGCTCAAACCAAGAAGGAAGATCAAGGATCAAGGAATAACAACAATGGATACCGTAACAACAACAACGGTTCCCAGAACAACTACAACAACAATAGAGGATCCAACAGCAATAATTGGAGGGTGAACAACCAAAATTCGGGTAACAATCATTCTAACTCCAAATCTAACGATTCCTCTAATCCTTTCCTCTCTTCCCCTTCTTCTTCTTCTACTCCATTAAAGAGCCAGGGGCAAGGATCAAGTTCGTCCCAGCCGGAAAAGAAAGACCCAGTGCTGGAGGCCATCTTGATCAAGCTTAGCGCTATGGAGACATCTATGACTTCATTTTCGAAGGCTCAAAAAGCCTTTGAACAACAACTTGCTAGTAGGGCGAACGAAACGCCAAGAGATCCAGGGAAGCTTCCAGCAAGGACGGAAAGCAACCCTAAGGGCCAGATTATGGCCATAACAACGAGGAGTGGACTGAAGACTGCATATCCAGTGCCTCGGTCGGTGCCAGTACCGACGAAGACCACCTCGGTCCAGGTACAGTCGAAGAACACTTCGGCCGAGATGCCAACCGAGGTGGAGCCACAGAAAGCGGAGGAGAAAACTGAAGTTTATGTTCCACCTCCTGCATATAAACCACCACTTCCATTCCCCCAGTCAAGGGCCAGAGCACATCTAGACAAGCACTTTGGTAAGTTCCTTGACTTGATGAATAAACTACACATTAACATTCCTTTCCTTGATGCTATTCTAGGGATGCCCGCCTATCGGAAGTTCTTAAAAGCAATCCTATCAAGGAAGAGGAAGCTGGAGGACTTTGGTGAAGTAAGGATGACATCTAAATCCTCGGAGCTCATACAAATCATGAAGGAGAAGATGCCACCCAAGTTGAGAGATCCCGACTCATTTTGCATTCTTATTCAAGTTGGGGATGTCACTTGTGAAGCCTTATGTGATCTAGGAGCCAGCGTGAGCATCATTCCGCTGGAGCTATGTGTGAAGATCGGACTTGGAGAGCCCAAGCCGGTCAAGATAAGGTTATACATGGCGGACCGCTCCATTACCCATCCCGTGGGCATTTTGGAAGACGTTCCGGTTAAGTTAGGTAACTTTTATTTACCTATAGACTTTGTTGTACTTGATATTCCCACAGATTATCTTGTTCCTATCATTCTCGGGAGGCCATTTCTAGCAACTTCGGGTTGCAATGTGGATTGTAAGAACGCCAAGTTGAAATTCAATATTGGCGGAGATGAAGTGGAATTCGCATTACTTGCGGCCATGAAGGGAGAGCAGTTAGGAGATGATATCTTCAACATCTATGATGAAGAAGAATCAAGAGAATTGGTGAACTTTATCCTTACTAAAGATCCACTTGAGAAAATTATTATTTTTAGTTTAATGGAGGAAGGTATAATGCTTCTTGTGATGCAGATATACGGAGCCTAAAGGCGCTGGATGAAGATCCAGGAGCTAAAACTGAGAAACTAACCCAGGAGACGAAGATCTCCAGTTTCGGTTCCAGTTACAGTACCTCGACCGAGGCACTTTCTGGACCAAGCGAGGCGACTGAAGAACATCTCGGTCAACGCCTCTGCGCCTCGACCGAGGTCGAAGGCGAGATGATGTCAACTGAGACCACTGAAAATAACAAACTTCTTATTCCCTTCTCTGACATTCATCCTTAGTTGGTGGAACATTCTCTCCACCAACTTTCTGATAATAAAGGACCTTGGTATGCTGATATTGTTAATTATCTTGTTTGCCAGGAAATACCGCCCGGATTGACGTACGCTCAAAGGAAGAAATTTTTCAAGGACGTACGCTATTATTACTGGGATGTACCGCTGCTATTCAAGCGCGGGCCGGATGGGATGCTCCGAAGATGCATCTCAGAAGATGAAGTTAATAGCATCATACGGCATTGTCACTCACTTCCTTGTGGAGGACATGCTAGCGCCAACAAGACATGCGCTAAGGTATTACGTTCTGGTTTCTTTTGGCCTACATTATTTAAAGATGTGCAATCGTTTGTTGTCTCTTGTGATGCATGCCAAAGAATAGGAAACTTATCTAGGAGGAACGAAATGCCACTTAATAACATTCAAGAGGTGGAAATCTTTGATGTATGGGGGATAGACTTCATGGGACCTTTCCCATCCTCCAGAGGAAACCTCTATATTCTTCTAGCAGTTGATTACGTCTCTAGATGGGTTGAAGCCATTGCTTCTCCCACTAATGACACAAAGGTGGTTGTGAAGTTCTTTAACATGACTATCTTTCCACGTTTTGGGACTCCACGCATCATCATCAGCGATGGAGGGACGCATTTCATCAACCGGAAGTTTAAGGCACTTCTATCGAAGTATGGGGTGACCCACAAGGTAGCAACCCCTTATCACCCTCAAACTAGTGGACAGGTCGAGATCTCGAATAGAGAAATCAAAGCAATCTTGGAGAAGACCGTCTCTAGGACAAGGAAGGATTGGTCCATGAAGTTGGACAACGCTCTTTGGGCCTACAGGACCACATTTAAGACTCCCATTGGTACCACCCCTTATAATTTGGTATATGGGAAGTCTTGTCATTTGCCCGTTGAGTTAGAACACAAGGCATATTGGGCGATCAAATGGTTGAACTTCGACACCAAGGAAGCCGGCGAGAAGCGGCTATTGGACATCAACGAGCTGGAGGAGCTGCGTTTGAACGCTTATGAGAATGCCAAAATCTATAAGGAAAGGATGAAGAAATGGCATGACAAGCGCATCATCCCTAAGGAGCTTAAAGAAGGAGACTTAGTTCTACTCTTCAACTCCCGCCTCCGCCTCTTTTCAGGTAAGTTGAAATCTTGATGGACCGGACCTTATGTTGTGAAACATGTTTTCCCTCATGGTGCAGTTGAGATTTGGGGCGAAACGAGTGGAAGCTTCAAGGTCAACGGTCATAGACTTAAGAAATACAAATCGGAAATTCCAGCTGAGGAGGTTGCACCACTATACCTCGTTTGAGAGACGCCGTACGGTCCAACTAGCGACCTTAAATCAAGCGCTTCTTGGGAGGCAACCCAAGGTATTGCTTTCTTTTCCCTTTTTCTAGTCTAGCTTAGATAGTTTGCTTTTGCTTTGCTTTGTTTTGTTTTTGGCGTCCTAAACAGATAACAGGTGACATCTAAGGAAGGAATACAACCCAGGAGCACAACTGGAAGGACAGAAGTTCGAGAATTTGAGAAGACGGAGTTTGACTGAAGCACATCTCGGTTGCTCTCACAGCACCTCGACCGAGATGATTCTTGAGCAACCGAGGCGACTAGGGTTTCTGAAGATCCACCTCAGTCCGTACCACCTCGGTCCAGTCGAGACCACCTCGACCGAGGTGACAGCAGTTCTAGAAAAGGGTATAAAAGGGGGCTGAGATTTCTCTCTCCTCCTTTACCTTCTCCTTGACCGCGGCACTCCCTTCGCCTCGCTTCGCCAATCTTCGCTCGTTTTAGACGATTATCGCTTCCACACCGCTAAGAAAGGGTAGAGGATCACAGTGCAAGTGCGAATCTGCAAGAAAAACGAGCCAATCGACCGAATCGAGGTAAAAATCAGAAAAACCCTAACCTCGCTCTTCTCCGGTATTTTCCTTCGATTTGGGCTTTGGTTGCCCCTGCATTTGCTGAGAAACAGATTAAGTACCCCATAGGAACTAGTTGTAGTGATTTTAGGGGAAAAGAACTGGATTTTTGAGGAAATCAGTCGCGCAGTTCTTCGCCTCGGTCCAGTCGGCCTGTGCCTCGGCCGAGGTGTTCTTGAGAGTTGTCAGGCCGACCGTGGTGGTCTGACAAGTTACAGAAAAGATGAGTTCAGATAAACAGCTGGTCCTGAGGGACGGATCCTCTCCTTCCCCTTCTTCTTCTTTCTCCAAACCTACTAGACCGGTGATCCACGAGAGACACCAGGTCGACTATGACCGCATCGCAGCCCGTCCAGTGATTGCACCTCGCTTCCTGGACATATCAGCTTTTGATTGTCTCCACGTGGATGGAGATTTGAGACGTATGATTTCTATGGTGGGGCTAGATTAGTTCACAGAGATCCGCGCACCTGCCTACTTAGAGCCTACTTTGGAGTTTGTCAGCTCCTTCACCTACCTTCCCACAGAGCGTGCTGTGAAGTACCGGTTGATGAACCGTAACTTCTTAGTTCCTTTAGAGTGCTGGAGAGACATTTTTGGTTTCCCGGCCCCGATTGCTGTTGATTTTCCCTCCCGAGCTGTAGCTAGGGAGTTCTGGGGTCAGATTGCTCACGTAGTTGAGCATGCAGATAGATGGTGCCCTGGAGACTCCAGGGAGCGTATTATATTTCACCTAGCTTTTAGGTTAGCTCACAGGATATTCAGTGAGACTCTTCTGGCGCATACTGAGACGCCCTAAGAGGTTAGAGAGGGGGAGTTGTTCAGGCTTTACTGCATGGTGACTGGAGGGATTCCAGACTTTGGCTTGATGCTGGCAGAGGATCTGCACAGGATCAAGGCCAAGGCGAAGGGCGATATCTGCTGCGGAGGCATTGTGACTCACATAGTGAGTTACCAGGATATGGATCTCAGCGCATGTACCATGGTGGCGGCTGCCAAGCCGCTTGGACTTCAGGAGATGATTACTCGGAGGATACTAGTTCCCCGAGGACTCACTACGCCGTACGTAGCTATGCCATGGGAGCCGACCGCACCACAGGGGATCAGATGGTCACCCCAGTTCTCAGTATATGATCCTCACTACTGGCAGACTGCTTGGATCCCACTGATGGAGGATGCGAGAGAGGCAGCTGCTGCACCACCTGAGGAGGATGAGGTTGAGGAGGTTGTTGTTGATGATGATGATGATGATGATAGGGATGGTGGAGTTCCTATGGATACAGGGACTGATACTGTTGGGACTAGTGCGCCGGTCATCGATTTGGACGATGATGAGACTGAGACTGCACCGGCTGCATCACCAGTACGCCATGCTAGGCGTAGGGTACGCCGACAGAGAGATCTAGATGCTCACCGTCGGATTGATGATCTGACGGATCAGATGATACACTCCTATGCTGCCCTTACAGTGGACATCCATGAGAGATTTGCTGACCAGCGCCGAGAGATCGACCGTTGGACTCATCAAATGCTAGAGGGCCAGCACTATCAGCGCCGGATGATGGAGATCCAGTTTCAGCAGACTATGGGTTATCCATTTGACCCATCCCAGTATCCGTACGTGCCACCACCACCACCACTGGATCGTGATTATTGAGAGCTTGCAGGATTTTCTTTCTTATTTATTATGCAGCTCAGCTTTGTCCGGTGAGTACTTTATTTTCTTTAGACTTATTTTGACCCACTGGGACAATGTGTCCCAAGTATGGGGTGTTTATGTATTATTTGACTTATGTGATGTATGACTCGACATGTTCGGATAAATAAGCCTTTTTTTGCTTCTATGATTTTATCTGAGATTACATGCATGCATACAGGTTATTTGATTGAGAAAAAACTCAAAAACTGAACAGAAAAAAAAATTAAAAAAAAAAAATTTTGACCTCGACCGGGGCAGTTCTGGCCAAACGAGGTACTTCACCTCGGTTGACTTAGAACACCTCGACCGAGGTGGTGTAACTGAGAGTTTTCGAAACGTTTTGTGCTTCTTATCTAGATATGATCTCAGTGAAGATCTTGTTTGCTGACTGGTTTTGAAATTTTTATATGCTTGAAAGGTTTTATGATATGTTTAAGTTGCTAAATGCTTTGTTTGAAATTTTTGGCATGTTTAATACTTTGTTTTTATCCAAATTATGTTGAATTTGAAGGTTGACACCACAAGATAAGTTCTCTCACTTTCTTCCTGGAAAGACCAAGGCAATTCATTCTTCTCTCTTCTTCTTCTTGATCATGCTTAGCCCCTCATATACATTTTTGCCTCCCTTTACCTATCCGGGAATTTGGAAGCAAGCAAAGTGGTGAAAACAAGTGAAGCAAAAGTTGAGAAGTTGGTTGGAAGTGAAAGTGTTAGAAAGCAATAAATAGGTTTGGGGAAGCCAATCATGATGATGAGTAACTCGGCACCATTCACATAGCCATGTGTTTGTGTCTTGCCAAAGTCGGATTGAGCTATATTCCTAACGGGTCATGATATGTGCATCAAGGGTTTGATGCATCTCAAGAAATTGATGATTGCTGATTTACTAGGCTTCGGTTATTGTGCACCTCTGTCCATGCATCCCAAAAAGTAAAGTAAAAAAGAAAAAACTGTGAAATAAGCAAAGCTTATTGGTGGATGATGTTGAAAGTGAAGTGAAAGTGAAAGTGAAGTGATATCCTTTTCCCGGATTCTAGCACCACATTACCTTATATACATCCCTACCCTACACGTTTCTTGACCTTTCTTTTGGGAAGCCCTTGAGACCTCGAGCTTGTTGATTGACTTAGTGGTTTAAACTGGATTATGCATGATTAATTTCGATAATTTTGATTTATTATGCATTCTATAATTTTATGCAAAGATGAACAACTTTCTTATATTTATAAAATGTTTTGATCATATTTTGATTTTAAATTCCATGAAGTATTCTCTTAGAGTGATCTATGATCGTAGCACACCATTAAAATGTTTTTGAAAGACTTTTTCATTGATCTTTATGACTAATAATCCATTCTAACTTGTATTTTATATGCGGAACTTGCTTGGGGACAAGCAAGGGCTAAGTATGGGGTATTTTGATAGCATGAATTATTGTCTATATTTTGGGGTCTGTTTAGAAATTTTATCTTCTATAATCTGCATGTTTGTATGTATATTATGTGATTATATTGTCGTTTCATCTACCTTTGCGGGAATCGAGGTCTACACCTAGTTTTGTTGTAATCGTAGGTAAAATGGCACGTTTTGCATCAAAAAGGAGCAAAAGGAGCTATGGAGTCATTAGAGCTACATTCAGGAGCTTAAGAAACATCCAGGAAGCATGGCCATGGATTAAAGATTCACTTTGGACCAGATTTGAGAGATTTCACATTCAGTTGTGATTCACCTCGGTTGACTACAGAGTCACCTCGACCGAGGTGATCCAGAGGAGCCGACTCAACCGAGGCGAACACCCGGGACGCGGCGAAGATATTTTATTCTTGGCTGAGATCTTTTATCTTTGGAAAGAGCATCTTATATTTTTTGGGCTGGGTTCCTGGAAGGAAGAAGATAAGTTAGATCATATATTTTACCTATTTTTATGGGAAGAGATCTTTCTAAGATATCTTATCTTTGGAGAGTAATTTTCCTATAAAAAGGGTTGGATTTTCCACAAATCCAAATCATGCTATATAGCCTGCATACATCCGAATACACCGCTGCAGCCATACTCCAGTTGGGAGATTTGAAGAACCTTTTTGAAGGTTGAAGGAACAAAGTCTATAGCTTTTATAGCTTTTTGAAGGGTTTTTTTAAGATCATCTTAGATTCCCTTCTTTGTTGATTGTCTTGTTGGATTTCTATCCAAGGAACGCTTGTTTGATAATTGATTCAGTTATTGAAGCCTTTCTCTTAAGGTTTTCTTGTTCAATTATTCTCTTTCTTCCCATATATTTGATTAATACTTTCATGATGATGAGTGGCTAATCTCTTTGTGTGATTCTAGGGTGATTGGCTGAAGGTTGTGGGAAAAACAATGATAGAATAGTCTTAATCACAATAGGACCCTGAAAGTTCGAGTCTTTACCTTAACCCTAAGCCTCTCGCTCAGTCGATGAACATCTCGGCCGGGGTGGAATTTGTTTGACCGAGGTGACTTATCTGATCCGAAACTGAGAGTTAAGTGTTAGAGTTTGCCAAATCCTATTCTTATTACACCTTTCCTGGTTCAATGCAAGCCTAGGATGAGACTTACCCGGTAATTTCTTTGTTTGTTTACCTAAGATCATAAGTATAGGTAATAAAGGTTTATCCTTTATTGGGGTTTGAGTGTGCTTTCATCCCATCTTTGTGAGTTAGCCTGAAACTTACCCGGTAAAGGTTGATTCTATTCCCTTAGGTGGTATGTTAGTTTGAGGATATAGTTCTTTATCTTAATTCCTTGAGACTTACCCGGTAATAGGAGTTACGGTTTAGGATTAGTGAGTAGTGAGACTTACCCGGTGATCTATTCCGCTTTAAAAATACCTTCCCTATGCAAAAATCTCAGCTTTGTCCGCTTATCTTTAGATCTTGAGTTGGAACCACAACTAGACGCTTTAATCCCTAGAATTGCATATTTCTTTTATTGACTTTTTATCATCTTTGATTGTTTTAATTGCTTTTGTGGTTAGTAATTACAAAGCTTACCTATTCCGACTTTGTTTCACTAAGTCCCTGTGATCGACCCCTGGAATTCCTTGCTTTTTACTACGATTGACCCGTACACTGCTGGTTCGCATCCTTGTTTTAAGCTTACATCTAGGGTTATAAATTTAAAGCTTGCACACACACCGTTTGGAGTGAACAATGACCCGCCCCTACGGTTGGCCGCTCCTGCGGCCGGACAATCCGCCCCTGCAGATTCGCCACAGATCATGCCTGATTTGTTTTCGTTCGCTTTATCTTCTTTCCATAGATAGAATATCCGTTCTTCTATCTTATGGGACGACTTCCTTACCTTCTTCCTAACCCTAAAACATCTTTCCTTTTATCTTTCCATCTCTTTTCTAAATATTCCCGTCTTTTCTTCTTTTTCCCGTTTCTTGTTTACATTCTTTAACCCTGAGAGCTGCAACCGTTTCCCTTGCTTCTTGTGATCTTGCTGAACGTGTAAGTCTTTTTCTCTGAGTTCTTCATCATGTTCATGTACTACTGCATGCCGTTTCCCTCTATTTCGTTTTCTTCTTTGTTCTCCCCTTTTCTTCTTCTCCAAGGATCAAGCTTGAGTCTTGATTCTTGTGGTGCATTCCGTTGTTGATATGTTATCGTTCATTGGATCCCTTAGTTGAGTTGTTAATTGTGAGAGTGTTGAAAGAGCAAACTTTGGCCTTGACGTGGTTCTGATGTCATCGAGTAGCCGGCAGTCTCTTTTGTCGAAAAGATCCGCCCCCACGCCTCTGTTGTGCCGCCCCGTGGGAAGTGCGCAGTCCGCCCCCACACCTCTGTCTGCCACCCCTACGGTTTATCTTGCAGTCTCCCCGTCTTTGGTGAGCTGCTTCCTTCTTGTCTTTCCTCGTTCCTTAGTTTGTTGTTGATGTTGTTGTTGATGTTGTTGACCCTTCCTGATCTATAAGACTAAGGTTGAATCCTTAGCTTGTGGAGATCTCTTAGAGATCATTGAGACTAGAAGTTAGAGACTTCTAGCAACCATTTCGTTCCTGATTCGTGATGCCTTGTGTGAGCAAGCTTTCCGTTGCTCTTTTCCTGAGGTTTTCTGAGTTGTTCCCTGATCGTTTGAGTTACCTTCGAGTGAGGTAATTCCTCTGGACTTACTTAGCTTCATTATGTATATTAATTTGATTGTTTTGGCTTGTTCTGTTGTTGTTTATTGCTATAACTGATAACCAGAACTAGGATTGACCTTTATGACCGTAATTGGCCCAAGTGTATTATAACCGGGCGGTTACCGCTTGTCTAGTTCAGAATAGGGAAAATCGGAGGTGCTCTTGTGAACAGTCCAGCAGGTGACAGAAAGATGCATACGTTCTATTCCTGTTGGTGAAAGGGGACAGAGTCGAGATCGTAGTGACTCTTGTGTAACAACCACAAGTTGAATTAGTAATTGAATAATCTAATGAAAGATAATAACCAATTGAGTGTGAGCATGCTATGTGTTTATGTTACCTTATGTGTTTTTGTGCCCTTTAGTCTTTTTGATATCTAGAATGTTAGCTAACGGTTTATATCTAAGTTGTAGATGTCTTGCAATATATAGGTACTACTGAGTGATCCGGACGGTGTGGTCAGCCGGGGTTCCCGTACATTATAAGACGGGATCGGGTTTATGTTTCAAGTTGTTGTTTCCCTTTTGTTTTGAACTCGCCTACGAGTCTTTTACCTTTTCTTTTATTTAAGCTTTTGGTTTTATGATGAGTTTTGGTTTTCATTTATTTGTGTCTTGTTGTAAGATCTGATGTTGTCGTTGCTACTCTGAGGGTCAGGACCCATTGTGAGGTCCTAGCCTGTAACGCTTCGAGTTCCCAAAACTTGGGGTGTTACAATATGGTATCAGAGCTCTAGGTTGGCAATAATGACACTCGAAATCTTCTAAAGGCCGTATAGATAAATAAACAGAACCCGCAAGGGGTCTACGTTTTCAAAAGGGGGTTTGTTTTAAACATTTCGGTTTAGTATAGTTGTACGGACGACCACCACTACCTCGGCGGATCTCAGTAGTTAGTTTTCTGTTACATTGGCCTTTATATATTTTTCCTGGATTTTTTCTTTAGTTATAGTGTGACCTTATATATATATATATATATATATATATATATATATAGTCTTATATATCTATCGTTATAGCAGATGGCGCGTACTAGAGCTACATCTGCTATGGGGCAAGGAAGGGATCGACCACCTCTTCCACCTGTTGTCCGTGGACGTGGACGTGCAGGAAGACCTCCACTAGCTAGAGGTCGAAGCCAAGCCCCAATCGTCGATCCGCCATTTTTGATCCACCTATCGCTGAGGCGTTTGCTGAGGAAGTTGTTGAGAGCGTCGTTTCCAGAGGCTAGGAACGGGACCGCTGCTAGGTCCGTAGCATAGAGAGCACAGTCGATCGTGTCCGGTCAAGTATCCATTGGAGTCTCTACATATCGCGATTTGGAGGATCTCCCTATTGTTGAGATCATCAATAAGCTCCAAGAGGAGTTATCTTTGCTGGGTCCGTTTGTCCCACCTGAGGATCAGCATGTTTACCTTTTCTCACGGAGGTTGAGAGAGTCTACCCGCTCATATCTTGCTAGTTTCCGTTGTGACTCCCTGATGGACTATCAGGATAGAGCATCTGCTTATGAGAGAGACCGACCGGGTCAAAGGAGAGCTTCTTAGACAGAAGGCCCTGAGAAGAGACAAAGGATTGGACCTTCTAGTGCTGGAGGTGAAGCTTTGGGTTTTAGGCATAGTTAGAAACCGGGACGTCCTGGTTTCCAACAATTTGTACAGGGTTCCAAAAAAGAACGACATTGCTTTAACTACGGAGGCGTCGTACATATGAGAGCTGATTGTAAGAAGGCTGATGTGACTTGCTTCTCTTGTTGCAAGCCCGGACATAGAGTTGCTTTCTACCGTCAAGGCAAGGCTCTATCACAACAGGGATCTTCATCTACTAGTGTTGTAGGAGGTGGACAAAGATCTCAGTATCAGCAGCAGCAGCATCATAGAGTTCCTAATACTACCGCTCCTCAAGGTTCGACTCCGTGATAAGGTAGAAGATGAGGAGGTGGTACGTCCGACACCAGAGGTGTTTGAGCTAGAATTTATGAGTTGAGGAGTGTAGTGGAGCTGACCGCTCCATCGATTACAGGTACCATTCATATTAATGGTTTTCCTGGCAGAGTTCTTTTCGATACTGGTGCTACGCATTCTTTTATATCTGATGCATGCGTAGATAGATTGGTCTTAGTTACCGTAGAGGGGAAACCCTTTTTATAGGATTACCCGATGGGGGTAAGATTAGAGGGACACTAGAGGTTCTGCATGGGGGTAAGATTAGAGGTACATGTCATTGTTCTCCCCAAGCAAGGTTCAAAAACTTGTTCGCTCCAAAAGGTGTGTGCAGACAAAGCTTTAAAATTATAATCCGAGTAATAAACCTAATGATAAGCGAACCCGCAGTGTACGGATCAATCGTAGTAAGGGCTTATATTCCGGAGTTGATCTTAGGGAATCGGTGAGAACAATCACAGTAAAGTAATCCAACTTCAAAAGCATGCAATAATATTGATCCAAAGCAAAAGACAACACGTATAACAAGATGGGGAAATGCAGATTCTAAAGATCCTAGTATCCAGTTGTGGTTTCGACTCAAGATCTCTTCGGATAACGTGGACAAAGCAGAGGGAAGGTGTTGTTACCATAGGATAGATCACCGGGTAAGTCTCACTACCTACTTTCCCAAACCAAAGCACCTATCATTGGGTAAGTCGCAAGAAACTAGGGAAAGGTAAAGACACTAAAACCAACATCACTCACCTAAGGGTATAGAACTAACCATCACGGGGTGAGTCTCAGGTTAACTATCAAAGGTAGGATGAAAGAACACTCAAACCCTAACAAAGGATAAACCTTTATTACCTAACACTCATCATCATTGGTATACAAGCAAATGAATCACCGGGTAAGTCTAATCCTAGGCTTGCGTATAAACTAGGAAAGGTGCAACAAGGATAGGATTTAGCAAACTAAAACCTAAACTCAAGATAGACAATGCAGTGGTCGATCTCGTTCTGTTCTATATCGATCTCGGTCGAGATGCTCAACGAACAACCCAAGACGGGTTTCGGATTGGGGTTAACTCAAGCTTTTAGGGTCCACTAGGATAAAGTTCTATTCTTTCATCGTCTATACCACAACCTTCAACTAATCACCCTAGAATCGTAGGAGTGTTTAGCCAACAATCATTATAATCAAAGCAATATTAATTATGTAAAGAATATCAAGAAAAGGGAATAAAGCAAACAACAAAGATGTCTCAATTATCAAAGCAAACAAATCAACAAGAGTATCAATGATGTGTTCCAAAAGGGATGATAACAACTCATTAGCAATCCCCAAAAATCATGCCCGAAATATAGACAATAGTTCATGCTATCAAAATACCCCATACTTGCCTCTTTCTTGTTCCAAGCAAGGTTCAAATCTTGGATACAAGATAAAATGAATTATAATCAGTTAAAATTCAATGAAAAACCTCAAAACTTTTGGTTGTGCACTTCTTCCCATTGATCACCCTTAGAGAATACTTCATAGCAAATAAGAACCATATATGATTAAAACAAATCATGGATATATAAAAGCCAATCATACTTCACTTGAGATTATGGAATGCATAGTAAATCATACTCATCAAAATCAGTCATGAATAGTCCAGTTTAAAAAGCGAAGTCAATCAACAAGCTCATGGTCTCAAGGATTTTCAAACAAAGGTCAATAAATTAGTTAGGGATGGAGTATATAAGGGATATTGTGGTGCTAGATCTGGGAAAAAGGATAAGAACTTCACAACTTCGAACTTCGCTTCACTTCATCAACAAGATTTTCTTGTTTCTTTTCAGCATTTTTACTTACTTTTCACTTTTTTTGAGAACATGGACAGAGGTGCACAATAATCGAAGCCTTGGAGATCAGCAAATCTCAATTTCTCGAGATACCTCAAACCCTTGATGCACATACCATCACCCGTTAGGACTATCGATCAATTAGACTTTGGTAAGACACAAACACCCAGCTATGTGAATAATGCCGAGTTACTCATCCTCAAGATCAATGTCCCCAAACCTATTTTTCTATAACTTCTTCTCCTTTCAACATCGCCTTTCACTTGCTTTTCACTTTCTTTTGCTTCCAAATTCCCGGATAGGTAAAGGGAGGCAACATATTTCATTGAGGGGCTAAAAGCATGATCAAGAAGAGGAAGAAAGAATAACGAATCACCTTAATTATTCTAAAAAGGATGTGAGAGAACTCATAAAGCAATGTCAACTTTCAAATTCAGCATGATTGGACAAAAACAACTTCCTAAACATGCTTCAAATTTCAAACATAGCAATCATACCTTAGATATATCATAAATCGTTTCAAGCATATAGAGATCATATAAACTAATCAGCAAACAATATTCATCATTGGGATCATATAAAGGTCAAAAGCACAAAATTTTTCAGAAATTCAAGTTTTCGAAACCCATTTCGGTCGAGATGACTCTAAGGCGAATGAGGTGTCAGACCAAGATAAACTCCTGTTGTGGTCACCTCATTTGGCCAAAGTTCATTTCGGTCGAGACAAAAATTTTGGCAAACCAGTTTTTGTACGTTTTTTCGATCAAAAATCCTGTTGTGATGCATGTAATGTACGTAATAGTTTCTAGGCACATAATGGAAGTAGTGGAAATAGTCATAAGCACATAAGTAAGTTATTGCAAACCAAGGTATCTCAAAGCACCCCATTCTTAGGACACATCGCCCCGATGGGTAAAAAGAAGTCTAGAAACACTTACAAGTTTGACTGCAAAACCGCAAAATAAGAAAGAAAATAAAGCATCAGCAACTCCGGAGGAAGTCCAATCAAGCATCTGGAGGAGGAGGTGGCGGGGAAGATTCCCTAGCCCCAGCACGGTCACGGAGGACAATTTGCCAACTAGAGCGACGTAACCCTTCCATATCAGCAGGCTATCTCAAGCAGTTCAAAAGGGGATATCAGCCGAGATGACTAGGTTTCAACCGAGGGGAACAGTGCTTCGATCAAACTCACAACTCCGTAACTTTCTACCCCCAATATCACTACCAATTACTTCCTAGGAGGTGCTCCAGTTATTCCCAGTTTCTTGAATTTCAAAGTTGCTCATTTGGCTCCTTGGGTTAAATTCCTTGGATGGTACCTAGGTCCTGTTATCATGGACACAAACCGCAAGATACACTAATCTAAACTAGAAAACAATACCTTGGGTTTTCTCCCAAGAAGCGCTTGTTTTAAGATCGCTAGCCGGACCATGTCATTCTTTGATTTATATGAGACGCAACGGTGCAATCTCCTCAACTAGAGATTCCGGTGTATACTTCTTTAGATGGTGACCGTTCACCTTAAAGCTTCCACTATGCTCACACCATACTTCAACTGCACCATGAGGAAAAACGTGTTTCACAGTAAAAGGTCCACTCTATCTAGATTTCAGCTTACCGGAAAAAAGGCGGAGGCGGGAATTGAAAAGGAGGACGAGATCTCCTTCTTTGAAATCTTTTGGGATGATATGCTTGCCATGCCACTTCTTCGTTCTCTCCTTGTATATCTTAGCATTCTCATAAGCATTCAAGTGGAATTCTTCCAGCTCGTTGATGTCCAAGAGCCTCTTCTCCCCAACTTCCTTGATATCGAAAATAAGCCATTTGATCGCCCAATATGCGGGCCCAAATATCACTCTAGTTACGCTTGTCCGAAACTGTAAACTGGGATGCCCACATGATGTCTTGAGGAGCTTTGGTTTCCCAAGGCATGGCCACGAATGGTGGACCACTCCCTCGAGGAACTAAGATGCGGCGACTAATGAACTCCTTTAAACTCAATGGCTTTGCTTCGACGGCCAAGGTACAAGCTGAAAGATCGAGACCAATGGCGTTGGAAATATGTTTCACCAATCCTTATACACAAATATCTCCCTTTTCTTGCTTCGTATCATGGGTAAATCTTCAGCCAACATTACAGTGAAATCCGGTACCTGATCCGCGGTCATACACCAAAGTGTGAATAGCTCACTCTGCCGGTTTTTTTGTGGCGTCTCGGTGCGAGCTAACAACATCTCACTAAGAATCCGCTGGGAAATCTTGAAAGCTATATGAAAAATGCATTTCTGTTTTGAATCTCTGGGTTGCCAACTTTCAACACTAGTTGGAATATGAGCAATGCGGGCCCAGAATGCCCTAGCATGGTTACGGGTGGGAAAGTCAGTGGCCGTGGCATAAAAGAAACCAAAGATAGCTCCAAATGTCTACATTGAATACTTGTAGGTTTTCTTCATCACACAGAACTTCACATAATCCTCCTCCGACACATAGATGATGGAACTTAAGAACTCATATGTCGGCTCGACATAAGCCGGTGTTCATAGTGTTACAATAGTCTCAAGTCCCACATTTGCAATCATCTTCCTTAAATCAAAAACAAGGTGCAAGCAAGCAAAATCGTCGATGTTTATGTAACGAGGTGCAATAACCAGGTGGGAGCATATTCGGCCATATTTTTCTTTGGGGTTCGGGAGGATGATAGGGATTTGTGGAGTTGGAGGAGGTGGTGGTGAAGGTTCCCTAGCCCCGGCACGGTCACGGAGAATAATTTGATGACTAGAGCGACGTAACCCTTACATATCAGCAGGCTATCTCGGGCAGTTCAAAAGGGGAATTTGGCCGAGATGACTGGGTTTCAACCGAGGCGAACAGTGCTTCGATCGAACTCACAACCCCGTAACTTTCTACCCCCAAAATCACTACCAATTGGTTCCTAGGGGGTTCTCCACTTATTCTCAATACAACAAGCAGTAGAAATCTCCCAAAATTCGACAAAATCAACCGAAATCAAGAAAAAGGGTGTTTCGAACGAGATTATCCAATTTCTTTTGATTGTGGTTGTTTGAAGTTTTGATTGGTGTTGAGGAAGTCTCTATCTTGCTTTCCTTGTTGAGTTTTAGCCCAGAATTGTTTAAAGCTAGCAAGTAACGGGGATTTAAGAATTTTAGGGTTTGTTTCGGTCGAGATTGCGTCAGGAGAGAAGGGTGGAGAGGAGAAAGAAATTTGATCCCCTTTGATACCCTTCAGAAATCTGTATTTCGGTCGAAATTGGTGTCAGTGGTCGAGGTGATCAACCGAGGGGACTCCCTAGAGCCTTCATCTCGGATGCTTGGAAAGGCATTTTGGTTCAGATGTCTTCCGAAATAGCCTCCCGTTTCCATTTTCCTCCCAGTTTCTTGAATTGCAAAGTTTCTCATTTGGCTCCTTGCATTTAAATTCCTTGGATGGTACCTAGGTCTTGTTATCATGGACATAAAATGCAAGATATAGTACTCTAAACTAGAAAGCAACAACTTGGGTTGCCTCCCAAGAAACATACACTTGTTTTAAGGTCGATAGTTGGACCATTTCATTCTTTGATTTATATGAGACATAGCTGTGCAATCTCCTCAACTGGAGCTTCCGGTGTATACTTCTTCAGATGGTGACCGTTTACTTTAAAGCTTCCACTACGCTCACCCCATTCAACTGCACCATGAGGGAAAACGTGTTTCATTGTAAAAGGTCCAATCCATCTGGATTTCATCTTACCGGGAAAAAGGCGGAGGAGGGAATTGAAGAGGAGGACGAGATCACCTTCTTTGAAATCTTTTGGGATGATATGCTTGTGATGCCACTTCTTCGTTCTCTACTTGTAGATCTTAGCATTCTCGTAAGCATTCAAACACAATTCTTCCAGCTCCTTGATGTCCAAGAGCCTCTCTTCCCCAGCTTCGTTGATATCGAAATAAAGCCATTTGATTGCCCAGTATGCCTTGTGTTCTAGTTCCACCAAAAGGTGACAAAACTTCCTATAAACCAAGTTGAAGGGGGAGGTTCCAATGGGAGTCTTGAAAGCCGTCCTATATGCCCATAGAACGTCATCTAGTTTCATGGACCAATCCTTCCTCGTCCTAGAGACGGTCTTCTCCAGTATCCCCTTGATTTCTCTATTTGAAATTTCAACCTGTCCACTAGTTTGAGGGTGAGAGGGAGTAGCTACCTTATGGGTTACCCCATACTTTGATAGAAGTGCTTCAAACTTCCGGGTTGTGAACTGCGTTCCACCATCACTTATGATTATTCTAGGTGTCCCAAAGCGTGGGAATATGTTCCGGTTAAAGAACTTCATGACCATGGTGGCGTCATTGGTGGGGGAGGCGATGGCCTCTACCCATCTGGACATGTAGTCTATTGCTAGCTGAATGTATAGATTCTCTCCTGAAGATGGGAATGGTCCCATAAAGTCCACTCCCCAAACATCGAAGATCTTGACTTCCTGAATATTGTTGAGCGACATTTCATTCCGTCTAGACAAGTACCTGTTTTTTGACAGCATCACAAGAAGCAACAAATATTTGCACATCCTTGAATAATGTAGACCAAAAGAAACCGGAACGTAATACCTTAGCGCACGTTTTGTGAGCGCTAGCATTTCCCCCACATGGTAATGAATGACAATGCCTCATGACACTCTCCGTCTCATCTTCCGGAATGCATCTTCGCAGCATCCCATCTGGACCTCTCTTGAAGAGTAGAAGTTCATTCAAAATATAATGACGCAATGCTTTAAAGAATTTCTTCCTTTGTGCGTTTTATAGCCCAGGAGGTATTTCTTGACAATAGTAATGGAACTTTGTGCAAAGTTTCCACCCGTGATATGAGTTACCACCCCTTGATCACTTATACTACCCCAAACATCGGACTTCTGCCAATCTGTTTCAAGTCTGTTGTTCCTTAAGCTCCTCTCCCTAACGGTCGAGATATTACATAACCTGTTGTTTGTTAGGACTCGGCTGCTACTGGTGCTAGCGTAGAAGGTCTTTCTCTTGTCTTTCCACGGTCTACCATGGTTCGTTGCCTTCCAAAATTTGGTGAAGGCAATGCTCCATCCATAGAAGTTTCTCATTGGAAAAGGATTCATCGATGGGCATGTCATCTCCCTATAAGGCAATGGGAGGTAGCCGGTTGAGTTGATCCGCTACAGAATTTCCGGATCCTTTCTTATTGTGGATTTCCAAGTCAAATTCCTGAAGTAGGAGAATCCAGGGAATGAGGCGCGTCTTTGCGTCTTTCTTGGTGATCAAGTACAGAATTGCAACTTGGTCGGTGTAGACAATGAATTTCGCACCTACAAGATAAGAACTAAATTTTTCAAAAGCGTAGACTACCGCAAATAGATCTTTTTCGGTAGTGGCGTAATTCAGTTGAGCTTCATATAATGTCTTGCTGGTGTTGTAGATAGCATAGGTTCTCCCATCTTTCTTCTATCCAAGAACTGCTCCTACTGCCACATCACTTACGTCACACATGACTTCAAAGGGCAAGTCCCAATCAGGAGGTTGAATAATGGGAGCTGATATCAATGCTTCCTTTAGCTTGTGAAAAGCATCAAGACATTCCTGAGAAAATTCAAAAAGCGCACCTTTGTTCAACAAATTTGTTAGTGGTTTAGAAATCTTAGAAAATAGCTATCATACACAATTCCCTCGCTAACCATGAAGTGACATTTTTCCTAGTTTAGAACGAGATTAGAATCCTCACAACGTTTTAACACATGTGAGAGGTTAGCTAAACAATTATTGAGAGATGAGCCATAAACACAAAAAATCATCCATGAATACCTTCATGATCTCTTCGATATACTCAAAGGAAATAGCCATCATACAATGTTGGAAAGTGGCTGGAGCGTTACATAATCTAAATAGCATCCTTCAATAGACGGATGTACCCCATGGACATGTGAAGGTGGTTTTCTCTTGATCGTCCGGGTGAGTGGGGATCTGAAAGAAACCACTATAACCATCCAAATAATAGAAATGGGAGTGATGTGCTAACCTTTTAAGCATTTGATCAATGAATGGAAGGGGAAGTGATCTTTTCTTGTTGATTTATTCCTTCCGATAAGCAATGCACATCCTCCAACCAGTCACGGTTCTTGTTGGAATCAACTCATTGTTCTTGTTGGTGACAACGGTCATCCCACCCTTCTTTGGTATGACATGTACCGGGCTCACCCATTTGCTATCCGAGATAGGGAAAATAATTCCTGCATCAAGCAACTTAAGCACTTCCTTCTTCACTACCTCTTTCATGATCGGATTCAACCGTCTTTGAGGTTCCCATGAAGGTTTATGATTATCTTCCATCAAGATTTTATGCATATAAAAGGATGGTTTAATACCAATCAAATCATCAACACCATAGCCAATAGCTTTCCTATGTTTTCTCAGCACATCCATCAGTTTGGATACCTCAATTTCAGTAAGGCCGGATAGCACTGACAATGACAAGATAGGATGAATTTGGACCAAGATATGCATACCTTAAGTGTTGTGGAAGAGGTTTGAGCTCCGATTTGGGGGGGTTCCTTAGGTGGTGGTTCCGTGTCGTTACCAACATCCTGCAAAATCTTGGAGGAGTCCAGGCTTGTGATTTTAATAGTTGGGGTTGACATATCGACGACTTCGTTTGCTTTAGATGCACCTCGACCGAGATCCGGTCTGAGGTGACTCCCTATTGTGATCTCCTCAGTCGCCCCAAATGTATCTCGACCGAGGTCTGGTCCGAGGTGAATCCATGTTGCCTTTACCTCGACCAGTCCAATAGTTTCTTCGGTCGAGATGACTTGCTTTCTGTCGAGGCGGTTTGTTGGTTCTTCTTCGAACTTCTCGAACACGGTTGACGGATCTTCCTCCAAAGTTTCAAAATTATGTATATCTGCATCACATGAAACATCTACACCTTTCTTTATCATACTAAAGCTTAGAATTCTTTCAAGAGGATCTTTAATAAGGATAAAGCTAACCAATTCACGAGATTCCTCTTCATCATAGATGTTGTAGATGTCTTCTTCCAACCCTTGGCCTCCCATCAAGGCTGACACTATGAATTCAACCTGCTCTTCTCCCATGCTGAAAGACAACTTGGCATTCTTGCAATCAACAAAGCAACCGGATGTTGCAAGAAATAGTCTCCCAAGGTTAATTGGGATCGGATAATTTGCAGGAATATCCAATACCACAAAGTATGTGGGGGTATAGAATTTACCTAGACTTATAGGAATGTCTTCCAACACACCTACGGATTGAGTGATTGATCGATCCGTCATGTATAGAGTCATGTTAACTGGTTTAGGTTCCCCTAAACCAGCCTTCTCACATAATGCAAGTGGAATGATGCTCACACTTGCTCTTAATTCACACAATGCATCATATGTGACGTTTCAAACTCCGATTAAGTTACATAACGATCCCGGATCTCTTAGTTTGGGTGGTATCTTCTCCCTCATGATCTTTATGAGTTTTGATGACCTTGAGGACATCTTCACTTCACCAAAGTCTTCCAGCTTCCTCTTGTTAGAGAGAATTTCTTTTAAGAACTTCCCGTATGCGGGCATACCTAGAATAGCATCAATGAAAGGTATGTTAATTTGGGGCTTACTCATGAGGTCTAGAAACTTACCGAAGTTCTTGTCTAGACGTGCTCTTGCTCTAGACTGCGGGAATGGTAGTGGCGGCTTGTAGCCAGGAGGCGGTACGTATATTTCTTCTTTCTCTTTCGTTTCGGTTGACCCAGAAGCATTTCGGTCGAGGTCTCTTCGAAGGTGACTCCCTGTTGGGGTCTCCTCGGGTGACCCAGATTTCACTTTGGTCGAGGTGTTTTGCTTTACAACTTCATTCGATCGAGGTTGTGGGTCAGCGGTCTTCACGCCACTCCTTTTCGTAATTGACATGATTTGGCCTTTTGGGTTGTTCTCTGTACGTCTTGGAAGTTTCCCTTGATCTCTAGGAACTTCTCCAGCCTTGCTAAACACTTGATTTTCCAAGGCTTTTTGTTCCTTAGAAATCAAAGTAATGGTGCTCTCTAGTCCACTCATCTTTCCGGCCCGCGCTTCAATCATTGCTTCCAACTTAGAACTAGGCGGTTGGCTTGAGCTTGATGATGGTTCCTCGCTCTTCAATTGAGTAGAAGATAAATAAGGTGGTGTTAGAGCATTTTCAGCATGGGAATAAGGATTACCGGAATTCTTTTGATTGGATCTCCAATTGTTGTAGTTCCGGTTGTTGTTGCTATAGTTGTTTTTCCTGTTCCCTTGGTAGTTTCCTCTTCCAACATACCCAACGTCTTGTTCTTTGGTTTGTTGGGTTTTTTTCCTTTATGAATTCCTTCAAAGCCATTATCTCATTGTTGAGGGCGTTGATTTGTTCCACACTAGAAGAGGTGAGATTCAGCTCATGAGGTCTAAGAGTTTGACCTCCCGTCTCTGTATTCTGGTGGGAGTATTTCTCCATATTGAGAGTTTGCTTCTCAACAAAATCTCATGCTTCATCAACTGACTTGTCCATGAACGTTCCAGCTGAGAGTGATTGTAGCTTGAATTGCGCTTCAGAATCCACACCCTTGAAATATATATCACCAGCAGATCAATCTTTGGAATCCCATGATGTGGACAATCCAACAAAAGGTCTTTGAACCTTTCCCATGACTTGAAGAGGCTTTCACCATTCTTCATCTTAAAAGCATTTATTTTGGCCCTCAATTCCTCCGTCTTCGATGGCAGGAAGAATTTGGTGAGAAACTCTGTGGTCATCTCCTGCCATGTGTTCACACTTCCAGTTGGAATCGAATGATACCATACAAGTGATTTATCCTCTAAAGAGAAAAACAAAACACACAGTTTATAGTCATTATTATCACACGTAGAAGGTCTCAAAGTTTCCATCAAAATGTCATAGTTTTGCAAATGTTGGTGTGGTGATTCTCTCTCCATTCCTCCAAAACGATTTTGCTGAATCATTGTGATGACCGGAGGTCTAAACTCATAATCCCTATTAGCTGGATCACCTAGATTGACGCCGGGATGGCGTGTTTGCTGAACGGGATCCATACGTTGACCTAGTGTTTGTGGAATTCCCATAAATGGATCAACTTGTTCCACCCTTGGTGGAGGTGGTGGTGGTACATAAACGGGCACTGGTGGAGGTGGGTCGATCACAACCCTAGCACCTCTCCGCTTCCAGATCACTAGTCGCATCTTCTTTCTCATAGGGGCCAAGTCGGCCTGAACTTGCTCCTGTTGAGTAAGTTGCTCAGTTTCTCTCTTTCCTTAGAGCTTCTTCTTGGAGCCATATTTGATCTCGAGTTGCAACTAATTCAGCTCTAAAATCCTCTAATTCCTTATCATTGGAAGCGGCCATTTTCTTAGCTTCTTTCAACCTTTTGTTGTAAGTCTTTTCCGGTTCAGCATCATAAGGAACGATTTCTTTATCAATCTAGTTCTTCGCATAAACCTAAGGAAAGGTCCAACAAGAACACACAAGCAGAAAGATCAATAGTAAAGCAAGAAGCTTTCAAGTATGGATACCGTGCACTGGATTGGTCTTGACCAATTCCCCGGCAATGGCGTCAAAAACTTGTTCGCTCGAAAAGGTGTGTGTAGACAAAGCTTTAAATTTATAATCCGTATAATAAACCTAACGATAAGTGAACCCGCAGTGTACGGATCAATCGTAGTAAAGGCTTATATTCCGGAGTCGATCTCAGGGAATTAGTGAGAACAATCACACTAAAGCAATCCAACTTCATAAGCATGCAATAATATTGATCAAAAGCAAAAGACAAGATGTGTAACAAGATGGGGAGATGCATATTCTAAAGATCCTAGTATCCAGTTGTCGTTTCAACTCAAGATCTCTTCTAGATAACATGGACAAAGGTGAGGGTTGCTAGGGAAGTTGTTGCTACTATGGGATAGATCACATATTGCCAACGTTTTGTTGTATTTGTAGGGAATATGGCACATTTTGGGTGTAAATGGAGCATAAAAAGCTAAGGAAGATATGGAGCTACATTTAAGAGCATTAGGATGGACAAGGGGAAGGACAAGAACCATGCTGGAAGCAAGGAAGAAAGATACAGATGAAGATATGATTTCATGCACGTAGATCCGGGAAAAAGGATAAGAACTTCACAACTTCGAACTTCGCTTCACTTCATCAACAAGATTTTCTTGTTTCTTTTCAACATTTTTGCTTACTTTTCACTTTTTTTTGACAACATGAACAGAGGTGGCACAATAATCGAAGCCTTGGAGATCTGAAAATCTAAATTTTTCGAGATGCCTCAAACCCTTAATGCACATACCATGACTCGTTAGGACTATCGATCAATCGGACTTTGGCAAGATACAAAAACTGGAGAACCCCCTAGGAAGCTTTTGGTAGTGATTTCAGGGGCAGAAAGTTATAGGTTTTTGAGTTCGATCGAAGTACTATTCGCCTCGGTTGAAACCAAGGCATCTCGGCCAAGATCACCTCAAGAATAGGTAAATCAAAAACTTGTTCGCTCCAAAAAGGTGTGTGCAGACAAAGCTTTAATTTATAATCCGAATAATAAACCTAATGATAAGCGAACCCGCAGTGTAAGGATCAATCGTAGTAATGACTTATATTCCGGAGTCGATCTCAAGGGATCGGTGAGAACAATCACAGTAAAGTAATCCAACTTCAGAAGCATGTAATAATATTGATCAAAAGCAAAAGACAAGATGTATAACAAGATGGGGAAATGCAGATTCTAAAGATCCTAGTATCCAGTTGTGGTTTCGACTCAAGATCTCTTCGGATAACGTGGACAAGGATGAGGGTTGCTACGGAAGGTGTTGCTACTATGGGATAGATCATTGGGTAAATCTCACTACCCACTTTCCCAAACCAAAGCTCCTACCACCGGGTAAGTCTCAAGGAACTAGGGAAAGGTAAAGGCACTCAAACCAACATCAGTCACCTAAGGGTATATAACTAACCATCACAAGGTAAGTCTCAAGTTAACTCTGAAAGGTAGGATGAAGGCACACTCAAACCCTAATAAAGGATAATTCTTTATTACCTAACACTCATCATCATTGGTATACAAGCAAAGGAATCACCGGGTAAGTCTCATCCTAGGCTTGCGTATACACCAGGAAAGGTGCAACAAGGATATGACTTGGCAAACTAAAACCTAAACTCAAGATAGGCGATGTAGTGGTCAATCTCGTTCTATTCTATATCGATCTCAGTCGAGATGCTCAACGAACAGCCCGAGACGGGTTTCGGATTAGGGTTAACTCAATATTTCAGGGTCCACTCGGATAAAGGTCTATTCTTTCATCGTCTATACCACAACATTCAACTAATCATCCTAGAATTGCAAGGGTGTTTAGCCAACAATCATCATAATCAAAGCAATATCAATTATGTAAAGAATATCAAGAATATCAAGAAAAGGGAATAAAACATGCAACAAAGATATCTCAATTATCAAAGCAAACAAATCAACAAGAGTATCAATAATGTGTTCCAAAAGGGATGATAACAACTCACTAGGAATCCCTAAGGAAATCCTCACAATCTACGGTTCCTCAAACCCTAAGCAATCCTTCCTTCAATTCTTCAAATCAACCGCCCAAAGAAAACCATTACGACGTCTCTATGTTCGAACGTCCAACCTCTTTAATTTCATGTTCACCTCCCATTCTTATAGAAGAATTTTAGGTCAAAAATATATTTTATCTTCTTGGGTTGTTGGACGTCGACCTCGATCCAGGCCCAGTGGGCCATCTCGGTCGAAATGCATGGTTGTGTCCATCCGAGATCAATAGTGATCTACGTGCATGAAATCATATCTTCGTCTAGATCTTTCTTCATTGCTTCCAGGATGGTTCTTGTCCTTCCCCTTGTCCTTCCTAATGCTCTTAAATGTAGCTTCATAGCTTCGTGATCCCTTTATGCTCCATTTCCACCCAAAACGTGTCATATTCCCTACACAAGATGTTGGTAAATTCATAAATGTGTGAAAAAATGCCTATCCCTAAAACGAGGTGTTTGGCAATAACAAATGTTTAAGCCAAGCTAAACAAACACACATAAAACATGCACGGTCATGGGACGTTGCATGAACAAAACCAGCATAAAAAAATATGATGTAGACCTCGATTCTTGCAAAGTAACCGAATAATGACATAAACTCTACAAATATGTATACATGCATGAAGAATTATGATGAGAAAACAACAAAACTATTCCCCATATATAGACAATAATCCATGCTATCAAAATACCCCATACATGCATCTTGCTTGTCCCCAAGCAAGGTTCAAATCTTGGATACAAGATAGAATAAAATATAATCAGTTAAAACTCAATAAAAAATATCAAACTTTCGGTTGTGCACTTCTTCCCATAGATCACCCTTAGAGAATGCTTCATAGAAAATAAGAACCATATAAGATCAAAACAAATCATGGATATATAAAAGTCAATCATACTTCACTTGAAATCATGGAATGCATAGTAAATAGTACTTGTCAAAATCAGTAATGAATAATCCAGTTTAAACCGCTAAGTCAATCAACAAGCTTATGGTCTCTAGGATTTTCAATTAAAGGTCAAGAAATGAGTTAGGGATGGAGTGTATAAGGGATATTGTGGTGCTAGATCCAGGAAAAAGGATAAGAATTTCACAACTTCGAACTTTGCTTCACTTCATGAACAAGATTTTCTTGTTTCTTTTCAACATTTTTGCTTACTTTTCACTTTTTTTTGAGAACATGTTCAGAGGTGCACAATAACCGAAGCCTTGGAGATCAGCAAATCTCAATTTCTCGAGATTCCTCAAACCCTTGATGTACATACCATGACCCATTAGGACTATCGATTAATCGGACTTTGGCAAGAAACAAACACCCGGCTATGTGAATGGTGCCGAGTTACTCATCGTCAAGATCAATGTCCCCAAACTTATTTTTCTATAACTTCTTCTCCTTTCAACATCGCCTTTCACTTGCTTTTTACTTTCTTTTGCTTCCAAATTCCGGGATAGGTAAAGGGAGGCAACATATTTCATTGAGGGGCTAAAAGCATGATCAAGAAGAGGAATAAAGAATAATGAATCACTTTAATCATTCCAAAAAGGATGTGAGAGAACTCATAAAGCAATGTTAACTTTCAAATTCAGCATGATTTGGACAAAAACAACTTACTAAACATGCTTCAAATTTCAAACAAAGCAATCATACCTTAGATATATCGTAAATCATTTCAAGCATATAGAGATCATATAATCTAATCAGCAAAAAATATTCATCATTGGGATCATATCAAGGTCAAAAGCACAAAATTTTTCAGAAATTCAAGTTTTTGAAACCCATTTCGGTCGAGATGACTCTAAGACGAACGAGGTGTCAGGCCGAGATAAGCTCCTATTATGGTCACCTCATTTGGCCAAAGGTCATTTTGGTCGAGACAAAAATTTTTGCAAACTAGGTTTTGTAGTTTTTTTTATCAAAAATCTTGTTGTGATGGATGTAATGCACGTAATTGTTTCTAGGCACATAATAGAAGTAGTGGAAATAGCCATAAGCACATAAGTTAGTTATTACAAACCAAGGTATCTCAAAGGACCCCATACTTAGGACACATCGTATCGATGGCAATCGCTAGGCTGGCAACTCAACCACAATTTTAGCGAGACCTTGCATGGCTAGAGATGGATATCCACTTTCCGGATTCCAACAGCCACCTATCCACCTTGGAGATTCTAGTTGATTTGTTGGTGGAGATCCGAAGGAAGCAGGAGAGCTGCCCAGCTTTGATACAGATCTGAGACAAGATGTCTCGAGGAGAGGCACTACAGTTTGCAGTCGGTGCTGATGAGATCTTGAGACATCAGGAGCGGGTATGTGAACCTAGAAATCGAGATTTGAGACAGCGGATCCTACAAGAGGCTCACTCTTCACCTTACTTAGTGCACCCCGGTGCAAGTAAGATGTATCAGGAGATCAGACGCACTTTCTGGTGGGAGGTTTGAAGCCAAACGTGACGAGATATGTAGCTCAGTGTGCGACTTGTCAACAGGTCAAGATCGAGCACCATCGACCAGGAGGAGAGCTGCACCAACTTCCCGTCCCTTGTTCGCTCGAAAGTGTGCGTCACTAAGTCTTAAATTTATAAAAACTGAAATCAAGCAAAGCGAACCCGTAGTTTACGGATCGGTTTAGTAAAGCAAGAAATCCATAGTATCAAACTCAAGGATTTGGGGGATCAAATTCAGTTTATAAAATCGCCAGGCAAGTAAAAAGGTTTTGTAAAGATAATTGGGAAAACAATGATTCTAAAGATTCAGGTATCCAATTGTGGCGAGCAATTCAAGATGTTCTAATGACATAAGGATAGAGTTCGGATTGCAAAGGTATAGATCTAAGGTAGGGTGTTGTACGATGAAGTTCCAAACCCATAAGTCTCACCCAAAGGCTTTCTCGATAAAGGATGTTGAGTCTCGTTATAAAGGGAATCGAAGGACAAGATTAAACTCTCAAATACCCATGCCCAAACCCAAGGGAATCAAAGATAAGCCAAAGAGGTTAAGGTTGTGACACTCGAAACCAAAGTAGAGGATGTAGAGTCTCAGCTTACTGATAAAGAGTCGAAGTCTAGAATTGAAGAGAAGAACAAGGTCTCCTTCTTTGAAGTATTTCGGAATGATGGCCTTATCATGCCAATGCTTCGCTCTCTCCTTGTAGATCTTGGCATTCTATTAGGCGTTCAAGTGGAGTTCCTCTAGCTCATTAAGATCCAAGAGACGTTTCTCTCCCGCTTGCTTCATGCCAAAGTTCAACCACTTAACAAGCCAATACGCCTTGTGTTCCAGCTCCACCGGAAGATAACAAGACTTCCCATACACAAGATTGTATGGTGTTGTGCAAATGGGTGTCTTGTATGCCGTTCTATATGCCCATAACGCGCCATCAAGCTTTAACGCCCAATCTTTCCTTGTCCTAGACACTGTTTTCTCTAGAATTCCTTTGATCTCCCTATTAGAAACCTCCACTTGTCCACTTTTTTGCGGATGGTAGGGTGTGGTGATCTTGTGAGTCACCCCATACTTAGCTAGTAGAGCTTCAAATCGATGGGTGTTGCTCCAAACGGTGTGTGCAAGCTTTAAATTTATAACCCTAGATGTAAGCTTAAAACAAGGATGTGAACCCGCAGTGTACGGGTCAATCGTAGTAAAAAGCAAGAAATTTCAGGGGTCGATCACAGGGACTTAGAGAAACAAAGCAGGTATAGGTTGTCAATGTAATTACTAACCACAAAAGAAATTAAAGCAATCAAAGATGATAAAAAGTCAATTAAGGAAATATGCAATTCTAGGGATTAAAGCATCTAGTTGTGGTTCCAACTCAAGATCTAAAGATAAGCGGACAAAGCTGAGATTTTGCAAAGGGAAGGTGTTGCTAAAGTGGAATAGATCACCGGGTAAGTCTCACTACTCACTAATCCCAAACCGTAACTCCTATTACCGGGTAAGTCTCAAGGAATTAAAGAAAAAAACTATAACCTCAAACCAACACACCACCTAAGGGAATAGAATCAACCTTTACCGGGTAAGTCTCAGGTTAACTCACAAAGATGGAATGAAAGCACACTCAAACCCCAATAAAGGATAAACCTTTGTTACCTATACTTATGATCTTTGGTAAACAAACAAAGGAATTACCGGGTAAGTCTCATCCTAAGCTTGCATTGAACCAGGAAGGTGTAATAAGAATAGGATTTGGCAAACTCTAACACTTAACTCTCAGTTTCGGATCAAATAAGGTCACCTCGGTCAGACAAATTCCACCCCGGCCGAGATGTTCATCGACTGAGCGAGATGTTCTAGGGTTAAGGATAAAGACTCCAGCTTTCAGGGTCCTACTGGAATTTAAGATTATTCTATCATTGTTTTTCCCACAACCTTCAGCCAATCACCCTAGAATCACACAAAGAAATTAGCCACTCATCATCATGAAAGCAATAATTAAATATAAGGGAAGAAGGTGAATAATTGAACACAAAAACCTAAAGAACAAGGCTTCAATAACTGAATCAATTATCACAAATAAGCGTTCCTTGGATCACAATCCAACAAGACAATCAACAAGAAGGGAATCTAAGAGAATCTTACAAAACCCTTCACAAAAGCTATAAAAGCTATCAACTTCCTTCCTTCAATCTTCCTTCAACCTTCAAAAAAAGTTCTTCAAATCTCCCAGCTGTAGTGGGGCAAAATGGCTGTCTAAACATTGTCGGTGTTATAGCACGATAGCGGGTCTTCAAGCATAAGCGGGTGTTGGATTTGTGGAAAATCCAACCCTTTTTATAGGAAAATTCCCTCCCAAAGATAAGATATCTTAGAAAGATCTTTTCCTATAAAAATAGGTAAAATATATGGGCTAAATTATCTTCTTCCTTCCAGGAATCCAGCCTAAAAATATAAGATCCTCTTTCTAAAAATAAAAGATCTCAGCCAAGAATAAAATATCTCTCACCGCGTCCAAGGTGTTCGCCTCGGTCGAGCAGCTCCTCTGGATCACCTCGGTCGAGATGGTACTGTAGCTGACCGAGGTGAATCACAACTGAATGTGAAATCTCTCAAATTTGGTCCAAAGTGAATCTTCAATCCATTTTCATGCTTCCTGGATTCTTCCTTAAGCTCCTGAATGTAGCTCCAATGACTCCTTAGCTCCTTTTGCTCCATTTTGATGCAAAATGTGCCATTTTACCTACTATTACAACGAAACTTGGTGTAGACCTCGATTCCCGCAAAGGTAGATGAAACGACAATATAATCACATAATATACATCCAAACATGCAGATTATTGAAGATAAAACGTCTAAACAGGTCCCAAAATATAGACAATAATTCATGCTATCAACGGGCAATGAAGTGTGATCCTCCATCACTAATGATGGTTCGGGGTATCCCAAACCTTGGGAAAATAGTTAGATTAAAGAACTTAACAACCACCATTGCATCATTAGTTGGAGAAGCAATAGCTTCAGCCCATCTTGAATCATAATCTACAGCTAGAAGTATGTATTGATTACCACAAGATGATGGGAATGATCCCATGAAGTCAACTCCCCAAACGTCAAAGATTTCCACTTCTTCGATGTTGTTGAGAGGCATTTCATTTCTCCTAGTTATGTTCCCTATTATTTGACAAGCATCGCAACAAGAAGCAAAGGTTTTCACATCCTTAAATAATGTGGGCCAAAAGAATCCGGATTGTAATACCTTAGCGCTCGTCTTATGAGATCTAGCGTGTCCTCCGCAAGGAAGCGAATGACAATGACGATTGACACTTTGTATTTCGTCTTCAGGCACACATCTTATAATGATGTCATCTGGACCTCTCTTGAAGAGTAGAGGTTCATTTCAATAGTATTGGCGGACATCCTTAAAGAACTTCTTTCTTCGAGCGTAGGATAGTCCGGGAGGTGTTTCCTGACAAACCAAATAATTCAAAAAAATCAGCAAACCAAGGTTCATTACCTCTAGAAATATTATCGATGCATTCTTCCATTAGATGTAATTGTTCGTCCGGAAAGAGTCATCAATAGGTAAGTCATCATTTGTGACATGTGGTAGACAACTAAAGTGATCTGCAACAGAATTTTCGGATCCTTTCTTGTCACGAATCTCAATATCGAACTCTTGAAGGAGGAGAATCCATCTAATCAGCCTTGGTTTCACTACTAGAAACACAGGTCATTAACTACGCTTTTTTAAGGCTTTCTCAGCGTTAAATAGCGTCGAGAAAAAACTTCTCGACGCTTTCACTAAGCGTAGTTATTCGCGACGCGGAGAATGATCGACGCTTTTTAGCGCCTCACTTTCTCGGCGCTATGTACAGTCAATAGTCATCTTTAGACGCTTTTATGGTTTGAATTTATAAAAAAAATTAAAATAACAAGGACGTTTGAAAGCGTCGCTATTTTCGCGCGCCAACTTCTCCCCAAACTTCCCGCTAATAAATTTGTGTATTTATCGACAATAACAAGCGTCGAAAAGTATACCCGCCAAGTTTCAATGAACTTCCCGCCATTCCAGAGTTGGAATATTGTACATTGAAAAGCGTCGAGAATTTTTCGCGCCCATTTATTTCAAAAACTCTGTGACATAAATAGCGTCGAGATTATTTCGCGCCCATTTATTTTAAAAATTCATAGACATTAAAAAACGTCGACATTATTTCGCGTCCATTTATCATTTATATAGTCCACTCTGTATAGCGTCAACATTTATTTATATTTGGGGCGTAATAAGTTGAATATTTACCAATTAATAGTTCTAAAATATTGTGTGCCAAATTATATGCTACACCAATAAATAACATGCAATTATTCAAAGCTGTAAACATAACGTGCTTCCATTGTTAAGTAGGTAGTGTACATCATAAATATGTTGTTCATGGAAACAAAATATCCAATCTTCACTAGTCTTGAAAAATCTTAAAACTGCAATCGTTAAGTAACCGGATACTATCAAGTTACCAATGCATTTCACAAAATAAAGCCACCAAAATATGCATCGGCTTCGTATATCCGGAGTTACAAACAAGCAGAAATCTTCTACCTTCAATACCTTCAACCCATTGATGTTTCCATGTCATCCACTCCATCCCGAGTACTAGTATCCCTTGATGTGTCCTTGTTACTCGCTCCATTGTGAGTACTAGTACCCCTTGATGTACCGCTAGTTGTTGAACCAACCTTGACAAAATAGTTTTTGATAACAAACAATCAACATCAAAAAACGACAGTGGTACCTCAGCATTTAAAAAACAACAGTGGTACCTCAACATACAAGAAGCTCAACATTTAGACATACAATCAACATTCAAAACAGTTTTCACTAACATTCAGCTACTAACAATAAACAACAGTGATATGCAATCCAATTATAAAAACTATCAGCATTCAATAACATCAATATTCAGCAATTAACCTCAACATTCATGAACCACAACATTCAACATTTAACATCAACATTCAGCTGGTACCTCAACATACAACAAGCTCAACATTTACATAAACAAAATATCAACAGTAGTATGCAATGCAGCAACATTTGCACTCAATATTCAGCAATTTCATAATAGCTTGTAGCCACAAATAAGTTGAGAAGTTACCTGACAGTTAGAGCCTCATAAAGCCACTTGAAGAGCATCAAAGAATTCATCATTAATCTTTCCGCTACGGAATGCATCAACAATTTGTAGCAATATTCGACTTTTTGATCAATCTTTGCGCGCAGTTCCTGATTTTCCTTTTCCATGCTAGACATCTTCACTTTCATGGTTTACAATTCAACAGCCTTGTTAGTTGCAACAGCAGTACTTGACTCACATCCATCTTTTCTTAGTACACTTTGCACCCCAAAAACTTGACTTGTTTTCACTCCAAATCCAAAGCCAATAGGGCGTTTCGGGACATCAGCATCATACATTAGATCACCGAAAACCTCATTCTCAATTTATGTACGAGACTTTGAAGGCAAAGATGTACGGACAAGAGTATCAACTCTGGCATTTGCTTCTTTCTGTTTCACAAATAAACCGAAAAAACATAATATTACATTCAACAAAGCATCCGGCAGCTTCGGTATGAAAACAAACATAATAGATATATATATCTAAGTGGAGATACTTATCAAAATTATACCAATAACACCGAAGACATAGTATTTTCAACAAAGCCTCCTGCAGCTTTGGTATGTGTTATTTCAAAGAGTTCTAAACTGCTGGGTTGTTTCCCCTTTGATTGAACCTATAAACATTTCAAAAATGATGTTTTATTTTTTAGACAAAAACTACAACAGTGGCAAACATAGTAAAACTGCAGAACAAAACGGAAAAAGTCATACAAAACTCCATAAATGAGTATAAAGAAAAGGTAAAAGTCATACAAAATCAGCTTGTTTGTTGGCATAGCTTTTTGAACCAGTAGTATGCACGTGAGCTTGATTTGGACGTGCTTTCTTCCCACTTTCAGACAGTTTCTGCAATGTGTAAAATAATGCATATGAAAATTTATTCAACTAATATCCAATTATTTTAGAAGAACTAATCATAAAAAGAGGTAAATGTTTTGTATAACCTTGCTTTCTTTTGAATAAAACTACACAACCAAACGCACCCAATTTGTACGTGTATGTCGATGGGGTACATCATCAAAAATCTGATCTTGTGTCCTCTCTTCTGGATTAAATTTCATCTGCTTCAAGGCATATTTGTACTGTCTCAATGCTCTTCCAACCCGCATGAGAATTGCCTTATCATATATCTCTCCATTTGGGATGACAAATTTTTGCTGCAAATTAAATTAATTAGTACATTTTCGAACTTCATATAAATTCAGATTAATGCTTAAGCTGAAACAAAATATTATTTGAATTTGTTGATCGAAAATACTTACTCTAACCCTTTTTACAATCTCAGCTTTATAGTATTTGTTCACTTGATGCCAGCTTGTCTCTCCAATTGGAAAAAAATTTTCGATTTTTGCCAATGAACCAAGATACTTCACTAGAATACAAACTCCTTTACGAATTGGTTGATTGAATTCATTGAAATTAACAACGCACCTCACTCCATCTTCAAGATTATCAATATCTCGAGGTTGTATTAATCCACTTAGTATTTTATAATTACTGTTAGCATCTGCACACATATAACTATTAGAAAATGCTAAATTATGAACTTCAAATTAAGATCATTTATTGTCAAAGTTACGTACCAATGGTCAAAACCTCTTCCTTGTCATCATACTTTATTTTGGAAGTCTAGTCAAGCACTCTTGATTTTATGGCTCGAGGTCTAGAAGTCGTTTTGTTTTTTAAGTTTTCATTGTCATCTTCTTGTGCTACTGGCCCCATGTCAGAGGTATCGCAATCCAGATCTGTCACATGTTCTTCTGTCATAGGATTTGTGTCTTCCTCAG
The DNA here is from genome assembly GCA_033239125.1 of Fagopyrum homotropicum. Taxonomy (NCBI): domain Eukaryota; kingdom Viridiplantae; phylum Streptophyta; class Magnoliopsida; order Caryophyllales; family Polygonaceae; genus Fagopyrum; species Fagopyrum homotropicum. The sequence continues at coordinate 82,349,700 of BSWB01000005.1, read as the reverse complement.
AAATATCATTCAATGATTGAGAAGATTGTGGAGATGGTAAAGTACTAGGCTGCGTTGTCTCCACCTCTGTCTCAACATTGGCTGAAGCACGGGTTCTCAACCTATGAGGTGATGCAACTGGTGGTAATGTAGAAGGTTGTGTTGTCTCCACCTCTGTCTCCGCATTGGCTGAAGAACGGGTTCTCAACCTATGAGGTGATGCAGCTGGTTGTAATACAGAAGGCTGCGTTGTCTCCACCTCTGTCTCCGCACTGGCTGAAGAACGGGTCCTCAACCTATGAGGTGATACAACTGGTGGTAATGCAGAAGGCTGTGTTGTCTCCACCTCTTTCTCTGCATTGGCTGAAGCACGGGTCCTCAACCTATGAGGTGATGCAGCCGGTGGTAATGCAAAAGGTTGTGTTCTCTCCACCACTGTCTCTCCATTGGCTGAAGCACGGGTCCTCAACCTATGAGGTGATGTAGTTGGTGGTAATGCAGAAGGCTGTGTTCTCTCCACATTCTCTACAATGCCTGAAACACGGGACCTAAGGTTATTAGTTGATCTAACTAGTGGTAATGTAACAGCCTACTCTTTCTCCACTTGAGCTACATTCAGTGGGGTTGGGGGCCTTTGTTTCTTAGGTGAAGAGGATAATAAAGTTGGTTGCGTACTCACATCCGGCTCGGTATTGCCTGCAGCACGGGACCTAAGGTTGTGGGATGATCGAACTGGTGGTAACGCAGCAGACTGCTCTTTGTCCACCATTTCTGCATTGTGTGGGGTTGGAGGCATTTGACTCAGAGGTGGTTTACTTCCGGGGCCTAAGGTTCTTGGTTTTCTTGGAATGGGAATAGTAATTTTGTAAGCCCTTGTCTTCGGAGGTGGTATTTCTGGTTGTAGAGCTGGTGTAGGACATAGGGGTCTTGCTTGAGATTCTGAACTAGGTGAATCAGTGTCCGAATGTAGAAGTTGGTCATCACTTCTACTCCTTTTGCTTCTAAAACTCATTTTTGGGGAAAACTGAAACAATAACAAACAATAAAAACCATCAGCTAAATGATAAAACACAAAGTATAACATATATACTGTAATAACAAAACTACAACATATATATGTGAAAATATAAACTACAACAGAAAAATATAAACTACAACAGAAACTACAACATATATACTGTAATAACTAGAATATATGACTAAAATGCACAACATAAATGAACAACACATATACTTGAACAACCAGAAATATATCAATATTCAAAAGGTTCAAAATGTAAAAGCATAGGCTTAAAAAATATGACATCATTATAGATCCCCTAAATCAAACAAATCTCTAGGCTTTGTTCTTATAACATGAAACCATCCTTTTTGCAACTCATCTTCAACATATAAAACTTGCTTCGCTTGAGATGAGAATATGAATGGGTCGTCTTGCAAAAATCTTCCGGTATGCATCAATTTAGAGAAGTTCACACAAGCTCCTGCGTTGCCATATGTCTTCAATCCTCTATGTATATCGATCCATAAACAACGAAAGACGACAACTTTATATACTCCATAATAATCTAGCTCATATATATCCTTGATCTTCCCATAATATGATTGTCCATCTGCCTCCACCACAACTCCAGAATTTTGTGTCCTTCGAAATTCTTCTCGGTCGATAGTGTGAAATTTATATCCGTTTATCATAAATCCCTTTAGCCTTTTAGCTAATTTATTCAAACCCCCAGCTAAAGCCTTTCTTAGGCTTCCATCTTCAGTGTTTGAATCTATATTGTGTACCTATGAAGTGTTCATAAGTAACAAGTCAAATACTAGTACGAAAGAAACCAAGTGTAAATGTTATTATGAGTTATGATCCCTAATAACCTAATTTTGTAGCCAACCAGGTAACTCATTTATGATCCACCCATTCTGAATGGAATCATCAAGTTCAAATCTGGGATCTTCCTCTTGTTTTTCACGTATGAATGCACTACAAATCAAGTTGTAGAAACATTTTATTTGAATGTATGAAATATTTGTAGTACGAATAAGTGGTTATTTGATTAAAATAATTTGTATTACTTACGCCCGTAAAGCATTCATCTCATCTGAATGTAGTAAAACATAGCGATGAGCCTGTTTTAAACTTCTTTCGTCTAGTGTCACAGACTTTGTCATCCCAACAATTCGACCACCGGAGTTAAAATGAGCCAAATACCTTTTTCAAAAGAATACAGTCAGACATTAATATTGTGGTAGTTCCTCGGCTGAATAAACTAGAATAGGGTGTAAGTATTGACCTTTCAATGGGATACATCCATCTATAGTGAACCGGTCCACCAAGCTTAGCCTCATCTACTAAGTGGATTAGTAAGTGAACCATGATTGTAAAAAAAGATGGGAGAAATTCCTTTTCAAAATCACATAAAGTGAGGATGAGTTTTTCCTGGACAACATCCAGCTCCTCTAGATCAAGAGTTGTAGAGCACAAATACTTGAAAAAAGAAGACAAATCTGAAAGCTACTCAACAACTTTAGTAGCCTTGGATGCACGTAAGGCTACAAGAAGAATATCTTGCATTAAGACATGATTATCATGACTTTTGATTTCATGTTGACACATCGAGATAGGTTTGATCCATATCCATCTGGAACTCTAAGCTTTTGTAAAACCCTAAGGAATCTCTCTTTTTCCACTGAAGATGTAGTGTATGCAGCAGGAGGCATTATTGGATCTCGGTTAGGGCGAGGCTGAAGCCATAGTTTTGGCTTTACTCCTCTTTCTTCAATTGCTTTTCTAGCATTGACATCATCCCTACACTTTTTATCCATATCAAGAATAGTGCCCAACAGATTATCACACACATTTTTCTCTATGTGCATAACATCTAAATTGTGCCTTAACATATTATGCTCCCAATATACCAAGTCAAAAAAGATGCTCTTTTTCTTCCACAGATTATTGTCTTCATCAACATATTCATCTCCTCCTGTCTCCACCTCAGTCTCTCTTGAACATTTTTTTCTTGAGCTCTTCTTACACTTTTCATATACATGAACTATTTATTCTTGTTTCCTCAAAATACTTGACCCTGTTATAGGACTCGGTGGCTGACCATACTCATCAGTCCCATCAAATAAATCACTTTGAGATCGGTATTCATGTTCAGCTGGTAACCACTTTCTGTGACCGACATAACAGATTTTTCCTCCAAACATGTATGAATGAGTTGAGCCTGCACATGAAGGAGATGCCTTGTAACCCTTCGTACTCCAACCAGATAACATTGCCAAAGCAGGGAAGTCATTAATAGTCCACATTAAAGAAGCACGAAGCCTGAACCATTCCCCCTTATAAGCATCAAATACATCAATACCTTCCCACAACTTTAGCAACTCACGAATTAATGGTTGTAGATATACGTCAATATTATTACATGGTCCTGATTTTTCAGGTATAATCATTGACAAGATGAATGATGATGCCTTCATCACCATCCATGGTGGCAAGTTGTAAGGGATTAAAACAACAGGCCATGTACTATAAGTAGTATTCATTAGTCGATAAGGATTAAAACCGTCACTAGCAAGACCCAACCTTACATTACGAATCTCTGATGAAAAATCAAGATACTTGGCATCAAAACTTTCCCATGCTACACCATCAGGTGGATGGCGTAGCTTTCCATCCTTCACACGTTCTTTGTCATGCCAAGTCATGTCTTTAGTAGTGGTAGGTTCCATGTACATTCGCTTCAGTCGTGGAATGAGAGGAAAATAACGCATCACCTTAGCTGGCTCACCCTTCTTAACAACATCATCTTCGTCCGTCCTATGATTGTCATTGTGTTTGACTGTCTTCCACCTTGGAGTATTACAAACTAAACAACGTTCTAACTGAGCTGAATCACCCCAGTACAACATACAATCGTTCGGACAAGCATCAATCTTCTCATATCCAAGGCCAAATCCATTTATCATTTTTTTTTGCAATGATAGTTTGTTGTTGGGAACTCCATCACTTGTGGAAATGCGTCAAGGAGAAGTTTGAGCAACATATTGAAGGACTCCGCACTCCAGTGAAAAGAGCATTTGAGATGAAACAAATTTAGAAGAAATGAGAGTTTTGAAAATGAGCTACACCCTGGATAAAGCTCATCGTTCGCATCATTAAGTAGCTTCTCATACTCAGAAGTGTCCCCGTCATTATCTTGGCTTGTTGGTTGATGGGGATCTTCAAATAACTCCTCATTATCAACTTGTGTAGGCACTTGGTTCAGATTATTGGTGGGATGCATAACATTGGGTCCAAATGCAACACTAAATAGTCCACTCATATCATCTTGGCCTAGATCCATTGGTTCACTATGAAGAAATGTTTTGGCTGAAGTATTTAATTCATTAGCTAAACTTTCAGAAGGTATATCCTCTTGTCCATGATGAATCCACTTCTTATATGGCTTGTAAAATCCTTTAAAGAGGAGATGTTGTTCGACTTCATCTATTAGCACCCACTTATACACTTTACATTTTTTGCATAGACATCGAGTTCTACCTTCAACAAGGTTTTGTTTAGCCAATTCTAAGAAATTCATAACCCCTTTAATATAATCAGGATGACTATTTGGTAGTCCATTCCAACTTGTATCCATGCCTAGAATGACTTTGCCGAATTAGGAAGCCTAACTACATAAGAAAACAAATATAAAAAACAGAAAACAAAATCTAATTGCATTAACACTACATAAAAATATAAAACATACATCAATCAACAAGTAAGCAAAATGAAGAAGCCTTAGTAGCAGTTATATTATGTAACTAGTACAATAACCCTAATATAAACATAGGAATATTATATATTTATATTTGTTGTCCAAAGAACCACAATCCTAATCAGATAAGAAAATATTAAAATAAGGAATTAATGGAAAAAATATGAAATCCACATGTAGCCAAAAGCTGCATAACAGTTGTCCTAATTAGAATAGTCAAGCAAAATACAACATTACATACAAACTAAACACCACTAGTAAATAATATACACTGTATTATGACAAATAACCGTTGTCCAAAGGACCACAATCCAAAACATAGAAACAAATAACTAAACAAGCAAATAAAGGAAAAATATGAGCCATCAAACATCAAGATTAGAGGCAATACCTATTTGAGACTTGACAGATGTGGAGTATCCTAAACCAGAGATGCAGGCCAAAGCGTGGACAACAAACTACACCACAATTTGAATATCAGATTAAAAAAAGTCCATAATTAGAATATGTTTATAGAACAATCTAAACTAGAGACTACATAAATTTTCATTGAATAAATTTCTTCATAACAATTAGTGGAAGTAAGTGAGCAAAACATGAGGCCTTTCAACTAAGTTTAGAGTTGTATAACTGAAATTTCAGAGATACTCATGGAGAACACAGTGGGCTAATTAATAACTTATGCAGCTACATATGGAAATATAAAAATAGATGTAAAGTTAATCAAAGAAACTAAACAATTGTTGCATAGAATAGATGGGGTGACAACTAAGCTAGCATGAATTGATTGAGAACACAGTGGGCTAATTTATAACTTATGCAACTACACATGAAAATATAAAAACAACTTACTCATCGAGGTACACAAATGCAGATAAATCACTAAATCTTTCAACTAAAGTATATGAAACATTCACTCCAAGTAATTAGCAAGATAAACACAAATGATAAACGATAAGTTGATGGTCCACAGAAGGAATTGAAAACAAAAACAGAGAAGGTTGTCTTTTATTTGGGATAAGTTGGAGAACCCTAATATGTAATGGCATACCCTAATCGGAAACATAATAGAGAGGCTATTGATTGGGGAAAATGTTAGGGAATTAGGGTTTCATACTTGAAGAGAAGGCGAGGTTTGAAAGAAGTTGAAGAACCTTACCTACGATACAGGCCGGAGGAACAAAAAAACCTTACCTGCATAAATGAAGTTTAGGAATTAGGATTTCATAGTTAAAGAGAAGATCAGAGATAAGCTGAAGAACCTTACCTGCGCGTTACTGGCCGGAGGAACAAAAGAACCTTACCTCCGTTAATGAAGTTTAGGAATTAGGGTTTCATACTTGAAGAGAAGATCTCAGAGAAGTTGAAGAACCTTACCTACGATAATGGAGGAACAAATCTAAGAACATTACCTGCGTCAATGAAGTTTAGGGATAAGGGTTTCATACATAGTACAATACTTAAAGAGAAGGTAGAATAAGGATTAAAAGACCGAATAACCTAACCGGAAACATAACAGAGAAGCTAAAGAACATTACCGGCCGGTAGAACCTTTGATTTCCGGCAAAACGCTATCGTGGAACTGTGGAAGTGTTTGCAAGGGTTAGGGTTGAAGTTTTTGGTTTTGGAAGAATGAGCAAAAGCGTTTGCCAAACGTTTTGTTACGGGGAAAAAAAAAACAGGCGGGATTACAAAAACTTAAGCGCTTTAATGAAATTTGTGGATTTTTTGTAAATATAAATGGTGGGCCTTATCATCAACCGACGTTTATGTAACATTTTTCGATACACATAATTGTCATAATATATTCGACGTTATATAGCGTCGATAATGTTATGCGCTTGTTGGAAGCGCTGAAATTTCAGCTAACGCAAAAAGTAGCGTCGAAGCCAAAGCATAGTAGATGACCCGTGTTTCTAGTAGTGTTTTGCATCTTTCTTGGCAAGCAAATACCGAATTGCTGAATGATCCGTGTATACAATCACCTTCGTTCCTACAAGATAAGAACGAAACTTTTCAAATGCATATACAACAGCAAGAAACTCCTTTTCCGTTGTGGCATAGTTGATCTGGGCTTCATCTAGCGTCTTGCTAGCTTAATAGATGGCATGAGTGCGTCCATCTTTCTTTTGTCCAAGCACCTCTCTTACAGCTACATCACTTGCATCGCACATGACCTCATAGGGAGATTCCAATCCGGAGGCTGAATTATTGGGGCAGAGATTAGAGCTTCTCGAATCCTGTAAAAAGCATCCAAACATTCTTTCGAAAATTCAAAAACAACATCCTTCATCAATATATTAGTTAGCGGTTTAGAGATTGTCGAAAAGTCCTTAATGAATCTCCTATAGAATCCAGCATGTCCTAGAAAACTTCAAATCCCCTTCACCGAAGATGGAGGAGGACGCTTCTCTATTGTCTCAATCTTAGCCTTGTCAACCTCAATCCCTCTATTAGAGATTAAGTGTCCTAAAACAATGCCTTCCCTAACCATAATGTGACACTTCTCCCAATTTAGAACTAGGTTCGTGTCTTCCCACCTTTGTAGAACAAGAGATAGGTTAGCAAGACAATTATCAAATGAGGAACCATAAACAGAATAGTCATCCATAAAAACCTCCATGATTTCCTCAATGTATTCCGAGAAGATGGCCATCATACACCTTTGGAAGTTGGCTGGAGCGTTGTACATTCCGAATGGAATCCTCCTATAAGCAAACATACCCCATGGGCACGTGAATGTGGTCTTTTCTTGATCTTTCGGATGAATCGGAATCTGGAAGAAACCACTATAACCGTCAAGATACCAAAAGTAAGAATGTTGTGCTAACCTCTCAAGCATTTGATCAATGAAGGGCAGTGGGAAGTGATCCTTCTTCGTCACATTGTTCAGCTTGCGATAGTCTATACACATCCTCCATCATGTCACCATTCTTGTTGGAATGAGTTCGTTGTTCTTGTTGGTCACAACGGTCATTCCTCCCTTCTTTGGGACAACTTGAACAGGGCTCACCCACTTACTATCGGAAATCTGGAATATGATACCTGCATCAAGCAAATTAAGGATCTCCTTCTTCACGACCTCTTTCATGATCGGGTTTAACCGTCGTTGAGGTTGACGTGAAGGCTTATAATCCTCTTCCATTAGTATCTTGTGCATATATAAAGATGGTTTAATTCCTACAGGATCCTCCATGGTGTAGCCCAGAGCTTTCCTATTTTTCTTCAAAACAATCATAAGTCTATCATGTTCATCTTCACTTAAAATAGAACTAACTATGACGGGAAACGTAGAGTTAGATTCAAGAAATGCATACCTTAGATGTGCGGGAAGTGGCTTCAATTCCAAAGTTGTAGATGCCTTTGGAGTGTTGTGAGGGTTGTCCGAGGTCTCTACTTCCAAGGGTGTGGAAGTGGTGGAAGAAGAAGCAAGAACGTTTGTAGAAAGAACGGAATTTTCCTCAGCATTTTCAGATTCCACGGTGTCAATGTAACTTCCACGGACGTGGAAGGTGTACTTTTGGCCATGGTTTTGTGTGTCAATTGAATGGTTGCTCTCGACATAATTTTCCACGGGTGGAGTTGGTGAAACCACGCCCGTGGAAAACACCGACTAGCCGTGGTTTCTAGTGTTTTCCGAACCATCGTACAATTTTCGAATTCTTCAACTTGCACTTCTTCTAACTCTTCCAAAGCATCAATCTCAGTGTTACAATCCTCTTCCGCTCCCTTTTCCATGATGCTCACAGTTATAACCTTTTGTAACGGATCTTTGAACAAGATCAAACTCACTTCCTCTCTAGATACCTCTTCATCATAAATGTTGAACATATCCTCTCTAAGTGCTGGTTCTTTTGTCAAAGTTAAGAGAACAAATTCAACTTTCTCTTCTCCAACATCGAAGTCCAATCTAGCGTTCTTGCAATCAACCATACAGCCGGAAGTTGCAAGAAAAGGTCTCCCAAGTATGATCGGGACCGGACAATCTGCAGGAATGTCAAGCACAACAAAGTCTATACGGATATAGAATTTACCGAGCTTAACCGGAACGTCTTCAATGATTCCAACGGGTCGAGTGATGGATCGATCCGCCATATATAACGTCATCTTCACCGGTTTAGGTTCACCTAAACCGACTTTCTCACACAAAGCAAGTGGGATGATGCTCACACTTGCTCCCAAGTCACAAAGTGCATCATAAATGACTTCTCCCACTCCTATTGGTATGCAAAATGACCCCGGATCTCGCAGCTTTGGGGGCATCTTTTCCGTCATCGTTTTAATGAGTTCCGAAGATTCCGAACTCATCTTAACTTCACCAAAGTCTTCAAGCTTCCTCTTGTTAGAGAGGATCTCTTTCAAGAACTTCCCATAAGCGGGCATACCTAAAATCGCATCAAGAAAAGGTATGTTAATATACAGTTTGCTCATGAGATCAACAAACTTACCGAAATGCTTGTCTAGACGCGCTCTCGCTCTAGATTGCGGGAATGGCAAAGGAGGTTTATAAGCTGGAGGAGGAACATAGACATCTTCCTTCTCCTTTTCCTTCTCTTTCTCCTTTTCAACGGGAACTTCAACAAATTTGGCCTGCGGGTCGGTGGTTGTTACAACACTTGTTGTTGTAATTGCCATCACCCTCCCTTTCGGTTTTTTTTTATTATGGGAAGTTTCCCTTGACCTTTAGAAACTTCTCCGGCCTTGCTGAATACTTGATTTTCTAGAGCTTTTTGTGCTTTAGAAACCGAAGTAATGTGATTCTCCATTCCTTGTATCTTACCCAAGATTGTTTCCATCATCGCATCAAATTTGTCCTTCTCCAGCTGGTTTGAACTATTTGAAGTTTGTCCCTGACTTTTCAAAGGAGTAGAGGAAGAAGGAGGTGTTAGTGAATTTCTAGCATGGGAATAAGGATTACCGGGATTTTGTTGGTTGGATCTCCAATGGTTGTTGGAGTTCCTGTTGTTGTTGTTGTTGTTCCAATTATTGTTCTGGTTGTTATTTCTATTCACTTGATGGTTCTCCCTTCCTAAATAGCCAACATCCTGCTCCTTTTTCGATTGAAGGTTGGATTTTAGAACTTCCTTCAGCTCCTTCATCTCATTGTTGAGGGAGAAAATTTTAAGCTTGGGCTGCTGGATTTAATCTTGCTTCTGGCTCTCTTGAATCTCGATTCCCACTATCAGCTTTTCTATGGGAATACTTCTCAATCACTAGAGCTTGCTTCTCAATAAAATCTCAAGCATCATCTTCTCTCATATCGATAAAAGTTCCACAAGAAAGGGATTGAAGCTTGAATTGCGTTTCCACATCCAATCCCTTGTAGTAAATCTCCAATAATTCCAGCTCTGAAATGCGATGGTGCGGGCAATCCAATAGAAGATCTTGAAACTTTTCCCAAGATTTAAACAAACTTTCATTACGTTTCATAGAAAAAGCATTTATTTTACCTCTCAACTCCGTTGTTTTGGATGGCAGAAAGAACTTGGTGATGAATTCCGAAGCTAACTCCTCCCATGTATTAAATCTTCCAGTTGGAAGAGCTTGATACCAAGCTAAGGCTTTGTCCTTCAAAGAGAAGAAGAACGGTCTCAACTTGATACCAAGCATTTATTTTACCTCTCAACTCCATTGTTGTTGACAACTCTTGGAGGCTTCAAAGTCTCCATAAGGATCTCATAATTCTGCAAATGTTGATGCGGAGATTCAACTTCCATTCTACCAAACTGACTTTGGCAGATCATAGTAATGACTTGAGGGTAAAACCCATAGTCATGCTCATCTGGATCGCCAAGATTCACACCTAAACGGCACGGTTGCTGAATCGGATCCATACGTTGCCCAAGAGTTCGTGGTTCAGCCATGAACTCCAAGATAGACACGAGGATTAAATGGTGGTATTTCCTCAAGCTCCGGCATAGAATCATCATCGGATGATTCATCTCTCTTACTCTTGGCGCCTTTATCCAATTTTTGTTGTAAAACCATCGCCCTAATTTCATCCATTTGAATTTGCATTTGTTCCCTATCAGCACGAGCTACAGCTTGTTCCTCAATACGTCTTCTTTCACTTGTATTAAGAAGAGCTCGAGTTTCATCCAACTCCTCTTGAAGACTCTTTTTATTGAGTTCCGACATCTTTTTCTCTCTTAACCTTTTCTTTAGAGTTTTCTCCGGTTCAAGATCAAAAGGAACGAGGTCTTTCATAGTTCGAGACTTTGCATATACCTAAAGAGAAATCTACAATATCAATAAGGTAGATAGATCAAATAATAAGAGCAAAAGCTCCCAAGCCCGACAACCAAAAACCGATTTTGGCCTAGACCAAATCCCCGGCAACGACGCCAAAAACTTGTTCACTCGAAAGTGTGCGTCAATAAGTCTTAAATTTATAAAAACAGAAATCAAGCAAAGCGAACCCGTAGTGTACGGATCGGTATAGTAAAGCAAGAATTCTAGAGTATCGAACTCAGGGATTTAGGGGATCAAATTCATATTATAAAATCGTTATGCAAGTAAAACCCTTTTGTAAAGATAATTAGGAAAACAACGATTCTAAAGATTCAGGTATCCAATTGTGGCAATCAATTCAAGATGTTCTAAAGATACAAGGACAGAGTTCGGATTGTAAAGGTATAGATCTAAGGTAGGGTGTTGTACGATGAAGTTTCAAACTCATAAGTCTCACCCAAAGGCTCTCTCGATAAAGGATGTTGAGTGTCGTTATAAAGGGAATCGAAGGACAAGATTAAACTCTCAAATACCCATGCCCAAACCCAAAGGAATCAAAGATAAGCCAAAGAGGTTAAGGTTGTGACACTCGAAACCAAAGTAGAGGATGTTGAGTCTCATTACTACCTAGAAAAGGTAAGCCAAGGCTAGGTTAAAGCAAATCTTTAACTTTGGATCAAAGAAAAAGCAAAGTACGTACGACAGAGGAAAACCATGGTCAGATCTTGAAGAACCACGGCCGTGGAACTCAAGAACAGGCCGTGGAAAGCCTCGACGACGAGGTTTCTCGCAACTCTCAAGGTCTAATCTGTTTTGGTTCAATCTATCATTATCTATGCCACAACTATCAACCCTTCACCTTAGAATCGCTAAAGGGTTTTAGCCAACAAACATTGTCATCAAATCAATAATTAAAATTGAAAGAAGGAAAAGATAAAACCATGAAAACTCAATAGCAAACACAAAACCAATCTGAATCAAACTCAAAATCCGTAACTTGCGTTCAATGAATGTAGATTAGAGTAAGAAATCTCTCACAAATCTTAAAGAACAAAGAAGAACGGGATGTCAATCCACCTTCAAAGTGAAACCCTAAGATCTTCCAACTACACAATCTTCAAATGCGTACTTCTCCAAATCTTCCTTCTAAATCTTCTCGGTATAAGATATTCCGTAATGATATCTCTAGTGTGGTGTGTAAAATGCAGCGAAGGATTCCTTTTCTCTCTTTCTTCAGCCTTCTTATAGGAGAAAATAGGGTTACAAAAAGCTCATAACCGTTGCTGACGTGGCAAATATGTCCCGTGGCAGCCGTTAGAAGAATCACGGCCAAGTACATAATTCCATGCCTATAGAATACACCGTGGAGTGGTTTTCTTGCTCTCGACATACTTTTCCACGGCCAAAATTAATTTAATTCCGCAAACCACGGCCGTGGTTTCTTGTGTTTGGCCGTGGAATGTCCAAAATCTTCGTGAAAGCCTTTGTTTCGCAAAGCTTTCTACTCATGCTCCTTTCTTAGCTACTCCAATGCATCCTCTTGATGCCTAGCATGATCAATCACTCCTATATACTCCATTTATGCTCTAATCCAAGCCTTTATTCACCTCAAAACACAACAAAGCTTGTGTAGATCTCTATACCAACATAATAGGTGAATGTGCTCATAAATGCTTCAAACTCATATCCATATACACAAAAGAAGGGGAAAAACAACAAAAAGATGTGCCTAAAATATCGTCATATTTCATGCTATCATCCCTCAGTAGAAGTTGGAAGATATCGCGATGGACTTTGTTACCAGTTTGAGACCAAGTCGAGGTTTTGATATTATCTGGATCATCGTAGATCGACTAATAAAGGCCGCACGTTTCATTCCGATCAAGAAAACGTGGCTGGTAAGTAGATTAGCAAAGGAGTTTACTAGACAAATAGTGAGACTTCATGAAGTACCTAGAACTATAGTCTCTAACAGAGACGTACGGTTCACCTCGAGGTTCTAGCAGCAAGTGCATGCCACCTTAGGTATGAGTCTGCAATTCATGACTACTTATCATCCATAGACCGATGGTCAGCCCGAGCGGACCATCCAGACTCTAGAGAATATATTACAAGCATGCGTGTTAGACTGGGGACAAGTGTGGCCAGATCACCTTCCCTTATGAGGCTTTATACGGACAGAGATGACGTACCCCGTTGTGTTGGGACTAGCCTAGTAGCGCTAGTTGTGTAGCACTTGAGCAGATACAAGATGGCATGGCTAGAGTAGCAGTGATTTGTGAGCGGATGTTGGCAGCGCAAAGTCGTCACAATTCTTATGCAAATAAGAGGCGCAGACCTTTGGAGTTCAGAGTTGGAGCTCAGGTTTGGTTTTGAGTATCCCCGACACGAGGTGTTAGACGTTTCGGCATCAAGGGGAAGTTGAATCCTTGATATCTTAGACCTTTCGAGATTTTTGAGCGAGTTGGAGAGGCAGAATACAAACTTGCTTTGCCACCAAGACTTGAGGGTGTTCACCTAGTCTTTCATGTGTCTCCGTTATGGGAGTACGTACCAGACCCGAGACACATCATCAGTCATGAGGATCTAGTGGTCGACCCACACCATACGTTCATTGAGCATCCGGTAGATGTCTTAGAGCATAGTATGAGACGCTTACGTTCGAAAAACATACCGATGATGAAGATTCAGTTGTCTAGACGAGGAGCAGATGAGGCAACGTGGGAGACAAAGGATAGCATCTAGAGGAACTATCCAGAGTTTTACGTTGAGCTTGATGCACCTTTAGCATAGTTGTTATGTTCCTTTTGTTGAGTTTTGCGTACGCTTTTGCGATGTTTTGAGTTATGTGCCCCGATTGGAAATATATGAGTTGAGTTCAGCTATTCTATGTTGTTGTTGTGTGATGTGTCTGGTTGTTGCACGTTTCGGGACGAAACTTCTTTTTAGGGAGATCTGATGTAAGATCCAGTTTTCAGCCTTCACCGCCTCAGCGGTGAAGGGAGCCGCCCCTGCGGATTTGCCACAGATCGTGCCCGATCTGTTTTCGTTCATTTTATCTTCTTTCCATAGATAGAATAACCGATCTTCTATCTTATTGCCCGGCTTCCTTACCTTCTTCTTGACCCTAAAACATCTTTCCTTCTATCTTTCCAGCCCTTTTCTATATATTCCCGTCTTTTCTTCTTTTTCCCGTTTCTTGCTTCCATTCTTCAACCCTGAGAGTTGCAGCCTTTTCCCTTGCTTCATGTGATCTTGCTGAACGTGTAAATCTTCTTCTCTGAGTTCTTCATCACGTTCATGTATTGTGGCATGCCTTTCCCTCTGTTTTGTTTTCTTCTTCGTTCTTCCCTTTTCTTCTTCTCCATGGATCAAGCTTGAGCATTGATTTTTGTGGAGCATTCCGTTGTTGATATGTTGTCGTTCACAGGCTCCCTGGGTTGAGTTGTGAAGTGTGAGAGTGTTGAAAGAGCAAACTTTGGCCTTGACGTGGTTCTACTGTCATCGAGAAGCCTATAGTCACTTTTGTCAAAGATCCGCCCCCACGCCTCTGCTTGCCACCCCTGTAGTTTACCCTGCAGTCTCCCCGTCTTTGGTGAGCTACTTCCTTACTTGCTTTCCTCATTCCTTCCTTAGTTGTTGTTGATGTTGTTGACCCTTCCTGATCTGTAAGACTAAGGTTGCGACCTTAGCTTGTGGAGATCTCTTAGATATCATTGAGACTAGAAGTTATAGACTTCTAGCAACCGTTTCGTTCCTGATTCATGATGCCTTGTGTGAGCAGGCTTTCTGTTGCTCCTTTCCTAAAGATTTCTGAGTTGTTCCCTGATGGTTAGAGTTACCTTCAAGTGAGGTAAGTCCCCTAGACTTACTTAGCTTCATTCCGTATATTAGTTTGATTTTTTTTGCTTGTTGTGTTGTTTATTGCTATAACTAATAACCGGAACTAGGATTGACCTTTATAACCGTAATTGGCCCAAGTGAATTATAATCAGGCGGTTACCGCTCGTCTAGTTCAGAATGGGGAAATTGGGATGTTCGCTCCAAACGGTGTGTGCAAGCTTTAAATTTATAACCCTAGACTTAAGCTTAAAACAAGGATGCGAACCCGCAGTGTACGGGTCAATCGTAGTAAAAAGCAAGGAATTCCAGGGGTCGATCACAGGGACTTAGTGAAACAAAGTCCAGTCACGGTATGCTTATGTAAATACTAACCACAAGAGCAATTAAAACAATCAAAGATGAATAAGAAGTCAATAAAGCAAACATGCAATTCCAGGGATTAAAGCATCTAGTTGTGGTTCCAACTCAAGATCTAAAGATAAGCGGACAAAGCTGAGGTTTTTGCAGAAGGTGTTTCTAAAGTGGAATAGATCACCGGGTAAGTCTCACTACTCACTAATCCTAAACCGTAACTCCTATTACCGGGTAAGTCTCAAGGAATTAAGATAAAGAACTACAACCTCAAACTAACACACCATCTAAGGGAATAGAATCAACCTTTACCGGGTAAGTCTCAGGCTAACTCACAAAGATGGGATGAAAGCACACTCAAACCCCAATAAAGGATAAACCTTTATTACCTACACTTATGATCGTTGGTACACAAACTACGGAATTACCGGGTAAGTCTCATCCTAGGCTTACATTGAACCAGGAAAGGTGTAATAAGAATAGGATTTGGCAAACTCTAACACTTAACTCTCAGTTTCGGATCGGATAAGTCACCTCGGTCAGAAGAATTCCACCCCGGCCGAGATGTTCATCGACTGAGCGAGATGCTTGGGGTTAAGGTTAAAGACTTGAACTTTCAGGGTCCTACTGGAATCCAAGATTATTCTATCATTGTTTTTCCCACAACCTTCAGCCAATCACCCTAGAATCACACAAGGAAATTAGCCACTCATCATCATGAAAGCAATAATCAAATATATGGGAAGAAGGTGAATATTTAAACAAGAAGAATTTAATGAAAAGACTTCAATAACTGAATCAAATATCACAACAAAAGCGTTCCTTGGATATAAATCCAACAAAGGAAGACAACAAGGAAGGGAATCTAAGATAATCTTACTAAACCCTTCAAAAGCTATAAAAGCTATAATCTTCCTTCTTCAACCTTCAAAAAGGTTCTTCAAATCTCCCAACTGGAGTATGGCTGCTGCGTGCTTTTTCGGTGTAAGCGGGATTTCCAACTGTATGCGGATGTCGGATTTGTGGGAAATCCGACCCTTTTTATAGGAAAATAACCCTCCAAAGATAAGATATCTTAAAAAGATCTCTTCCCATAAAAATAGGTAAAATATAAGATCTAATATATCTTTTTCCTTCCAGGAGCCAAGCCCAAAAATATAAGATCACTTTCCAAAGATAAAAGATCTCAGCTAAGAATAAAATATTCTCGCCGCGTCCTAGGTATTCGCCTCGGTCGAGTCGGCTTCTCTGGATCACCTCGGTCGAGGTGAATCTTTGGT
Organism: Fagopyrum homotropicum; assembly: GCA_033239125.1. Classification (NCBI taxonomy): domain Eukaryota; kingdom Viridiplantae; phylum Streptophyta; class Magnoliopsida; order Caryophyllales; family Polygonaceae; genus Fagopyrum; species Fagopyrum homotropicum. Next base: position 82,333,253 of record BSWB01000005.1, on the reverse strand, counting down.
CAACCGAGGTGAGTCACAACTGAATGTGAAATCTCTCAAATCTGGTCCAAAGTGGATCTCTAATCCATGGCTATGCTTCCTGAATGGTTCCTTATGTTCCTGAATGTAGCTCCAATGACTCCATAGCTTCCTTTTGCTCCTTTTTGATGCAAAACGTGCCATTTTACCTATGATTACAACAAAACTAGGTGTAGACCTCGATTCCCGCAAAGGTAGATGAAATGGTAATATAATCACATAATATACATACAAACATGCAGATTATGAAAGATAAAACGTCCAAACAAACCCCAAAATATAGACTATAATTCATGCTATCAAAATACCCCATACTTAGCCTTTGCTTGTCCCCAAGCAAGTTCCTCATATAAAAGACAAGATAGAATGGATTATAAGTCATTAAAATCAATGAAAAGTCTTTCAAAAAATATTTTTATGGTGTGCTAAAATCATAGATCACTCTAAGAGAATACTTCATGGAATTTAAAATCAAAATATGATCAAAACATTTTATAAATATAGAAAAGTTGTTCATCTTTGCATAAAATCATAGAATGCATAATAAGTCATAATTATCAAAATTAATCATGTATAATCCAATTTAAACCACTAAGTCAATCAACAAGCTCAAGGTCTCAAGGGCTTCCCAAAAGAAAGGTCAAGAAACATGTAGGGTAGGGATGTATGTAAGGTAATGTGGTGCTAGAATCCGGGAAAAGGATGTACTTCACTTTCACTTTGACTTGCAACATCTTCCACCAATAAGCTTTGCTTATTTCACACTTTTTTTTCTTTTTACTTTACTTTTTTGGGATGCATGGACAGAGGTGCACAATAACCGAAGCCTAGGAAATCAGCAATCATCAATTTCTTGAGATGCATCAAACCCTTGATGCACATACCATGACCCGTTAGGAATATCGCTCAATCCGACTTTGGCAAGACACAAACACCCGGCTATGTGAATGGTGCCGAGTTACTCATCATCATGATTGACTTCCCCAAACCTAAGATTACTTTCTAACACTTTCACTTCCAGCCAACTTCTCAACTTTAGTTTCACTTGCTTTCACCACTTCGCTTGCTTCCAAATTTCCGGATAGGTAAAGGGAGGCAAAATGTATATGAGGGGCTAAGCATGATCAAGAAGAAGAAGAGAGAAGAATGAATTGCCTTGGTCTTTCCAGGAAGAAAGTGAGAGAACTCATAATGTGGTGTCAACCTTCAAATTCAACATAATTTGGATAAAAACAAAGTATTAAACATGCCAATAATTTCAAACAAAGCATTTACCAACTTAAACATATTATAAAACCTTTCAAACACATAAAGAATTTAAAATCAGTCAGTAAGCAAGATCTTCACTGAGGTCATATCTAGATAAGTAACACAAAAATCGTTTTCGAAAACTCTCAGTTAACCCACCTCGGTCGAGGTGTTCTTAGGTCAATCGAGGTGAGATACCTCGTTTGGCCAGAACTGCCCCAGTCGAGGTCCAAACAAATTTTTTTTTTAAAAAACATTTTTCTTTCAGTTTCGACGTTTTTCTCAATCAAATAACCTGTAAGTATGCATGCAATCTCAGATAAACATATAGATGCAAAAGTGAAGCATAAAATATCAATATCCGGTCAATAGAGTCATACATCAAAGTCAAATAATACATCACATAAATACCCCATACTTGGGACACACTGTCCCAGTGGGTCAAAATAAGTCTAAAGGATAAAAATACTCACCGGATAATAAGCTGAACTGCATAAAAATAAGAAATAAAAATCATGCAGCTCTCAGTAGTCGCGATCCGGTGGTGGTGGTGGTGGCACGTACGGATACTGGGTCGGGTCGAATGGATATCCCATGACATGCTCGAACTGGATCTGGGCCATCATGTGCTGGTAATGCTGCCGCTCCTGCATCTCGCGGATATCCAATGACAAAGCAGCATATGAATCAATAACCTGATCCGTCAGGTCATCGATCCGTCTGTGAGCCTTTGGATCTCTGCGTCGGCGTGTCCTACGCCTAGCAGGTCTAGCAGGTGATGCAGCAGGTGCAGGCTCTGCCTCAGTGTCATCGTCCAGATCTATGACAGGCGCACTCGGTCCAGCAGTATCCGTCCCTGTATCCATCGGGACTCCACCCTCTCTCTCATCAACTGTCTCCTCATCATCAGCCTCCTCCTCAGCTGGGGCAGCTGCTGCCTCTCTGTAATCCTCCATCAGTGGAGCCCAAGCGGTCTGCCAATAGTGAGGGTCATAAACAGAAAACTAGGCAGACCACCTGATCCCCTGTGGCGCAGTCAGCTCCCACGGCATAGCTACGTACGGTGTAGTCAGACCTCGGGGAACTAGAATCCTCCGATTGATCATCTCCTGCAGCCCAAGTGGCTTGGGAGCCGCCACCATCGTGCAAGCACTGAGATCCATGTCTTGATAACTAGCTATGTGGGTGACAAGCCCTCCGCAGCAGATGTCTCCCTTCGCTTTGGCCTTGATCTTGTGCAGATCCTCTGCCAACATCAAGCCAAAGTCCGGGATACCCCCAGTAACCATGCAGTATAAACTGAAAAGCTCTCCCTGTCGGATCTTCTGGGGCGTCTCAGTACGCGCCAGAAGTGTCTCGCTAAAGATCCGGTGGGCTAACCTAAAGGCTAGGTGGAAGATGACCTTCTCCCTGGAATCTCCAGGGCGCCATCTGTCTGCGTGCTCAGTAATGTGGGTAATCTATCCCCAAAACTCCCTAGCTACAGATCGGGAAGGGAAGTCAACAGCAGTGGGCTCAGGAAAGCCAAAAATCTCTCGCCAGTACTCTAGTGGAACTATGAAGTTCCGGTTCATCAACCGGTACTTCACAGATCTCTCTGTGGGGAGGTAGGTGAAGGAGCTAACGAACTCTAAGGTCGGCTCCAAATAGGCTGGGGCTCGGATCTCAGTAAACTGATCCAGCCCAACTGTAGAAATCATCCTCCTAAGGTCTCCATCTACCTGGAGGCAATCAAAAGCAGACACATCCAGGAAGCGTGGTGCAATCACTGGATGGCCAGAAATACGCTCATAATCCACCCGGTGTCGCTCATGGATCACCGGGCGGTAAGGTCGGGAAGAAGAGGAAGAAGGGGAAGGTGAGGATCAATCCCTAAGGGCGAGGCGTCGCTCAGAACTCATTTTCAATTCAGCTACTGTCAGGTCACCTCGGTCAATTGACAACACTCAAGAACACCTCGGCCGAGGCACAGCTCGACTGGACCGAGGCGAAAAACTGGATCTCAATTTCCTTAGAAAATTCAGTTCTTTTCCCCCAAAATCACTACAACTGCTTCCTATGGGGTACTTAAACCTTTCCTTAGCAAATGCAAGGGCAACCAAAGCCCAAATCGAAGCGAAATCGGAGAGGTAGGGTTTCGGTTTTGTTTTACCTCGTTCGGCCGAATCGGTTCGATTTTCTTGTAGATCGATGATGCACTGGGATCCTCTAAGTCTCAATCGCAGTTTGGAAGCGAAAATCTTCGAAAATGAGCAAGAATCGAAGGAGGCGAGGTGAACTGTCGCCGCGGTCGAAGAAGGGTAAGATGGAAGAGAGAGAAATCTTCGCCCCCTTTTATACCCTTTTCTGGAACTGCTGTCACCTCGGTCGAGATGGTCTCGACTGGACCGAGGTGGTATGGACCGAGGTGGTTCTTCAGAAAACCCTAGTCGCCTCGGTTGCTCAAGAATCATCTCGGTCGAGGTGCTCTGATAGCAACCGAGATGCCTCAGTCAAACTTCGTCTTCTCAAATTCTCGATCTTTTGTCCTTCCAGTTATGCTCCTTCCTTAGATGTCTCCTGTTATCTGTCTAGAACGCCAAAAACAAAACAAAGCAAAGCAAAAGCAAAAACTATCTAAACTAGACTAGAAAAAGGGAAAGAAAGCAATATTCGAAACCGAGGTGGTTCTTCAGAAAACCCTAGTCGCCTCGGTTGCTCAAGAATCATCTCGGTCGAGGTGCTCTGATAGCAACCGAGATGCCTCAGTCAAACTTCGTCTTCTCAAATTCTCGATCTTCTGTCCTTCCAGTTATGCTCCTTCCTTAGATGTTTATCTGTCTAGAACGCCAAAAACAAAACAAAGCAAAGCAAAAGCAAAAACTATCTAAACTAGACTAGAAAAAGGGAAAGAAAGCAATACCTTGGGTTGCCTCCCAAGAAGCGCTTGGTTTAAGATCGCTAGTTGGACCATGATGCGTCTCTCAAATGTGATGGGAGGTGCCCTCACCCCATACTTCACCTCCATCGTGGGGTGAAGTAAGTAAGTCTATCAAATGCTCCAACAAGTGTAAGTGCTCATCGAGGAATGAATCGTCTATGGGCGGGTCGTCCTTCTCACGTGAATATGCAGGTAGCCGGCTGAGGTGATCCGCAACAGAATTTTCGGATCCCTTCTTATCGCGGATCTCTAGATCAAACTCTTGGAGCAAGAGAATCCATCGAATAAGGTGTGGTTTGGCATCTTTCTTAGCCAACAAGTAACGAATGGCTGCATGGTCGGTGTAGACAATGATTTTCGCCCCAACTAAATAGGAACGAAACTTCTCGAAAGCATATACAACCGCCAATAATTCCTTCTCGGTGGTAGCGTAGTTGCGTTGTGCTACATCTAGTGCCTTGCTAGCATAGTAAATGGCGGTGGTCCGTCCATCTTTCTTCTGTCCAAGCACTGCTCCTACGGCTACATCACTAGCATCGCACATGATCTCAAAGGGCAAGGTCCAATCCGGAGGTTGGATCATGGGAGCGGAGATCAATGCTTCCTTAATCCTGTAAAAAGCATCAAGACACTCCTGCGAAAACTCAAAAACAACATCTTTATTCAAGAGGTTAGTTAGAGGTTTAGAAATCTTAGAGAAGTCCTTGATGAATCTCCTGTAGAAACCTGCATGCCCGAGAAAACTCCTCACACCTTTAACAGAACAAGGGGGAGGGAGTTTCTCAATAGTCTCGATCTTAGCGCGATCGACCTCAATGCCTCGATTAGAAACGAGGTGTCCTAGCACAATGCCTTCATTAACCATAAAATGACACTTCTCCCAATTCAAAACAAGATTAGTGTCTTCACATCTTTTAAGCACTAGAGATAGGTTAGATAGGCAATCATCAAAAGAGGAACCATATACAGAAAAATCATCCATAAATACCTCCATGATCTCCTCTATGTACTCGGAAAAGATAGCCATCATGCATCGCTGGAAGGTAGCGGGTGCATTGCACAATCCAAATGGCATCCTCCTATAAGCAAATGTCCCCCATGGACAAGTGAAAGTGGTCTTCTCCTGATCATCCGGATGGATAGGAATCTGGAAGAATCCACTATAACCGTCTAAGTAGCAAAAGTGCGAATGCTGGGCCAACCGCTCGAGCATTTGATCAATGAAGGGAAGTGGAAAATGGTCCTTCCGTGTGGCCGTGTTCAGCTTCCTATAATCGATGCAAACCCTCCAGCCCGTAACGGTCCTAGTTGGGATCAACTCGTTGTTCTTATTCGTCACAACGGTCATCCCTCCTTTCTTCGGAACTACATGCACCGGGCTAACCCACTTGCTGTCCGAGATAGGGTATATAATACCTGCATCCAACAACTTAAGAATTTCCTTCTTCACAACCTCTTTCATGATCGGATTTAACCGTCTTTGAGGTTCCCGTGAAGTCTTATGATCATCCTCCAATAAAATTCTATGCATGCAGAAAGAGGGCTTAATGCCAATAAGATCATCTATAGTATAACCCAAAGCCTTTTGATGCTTTCTCAGGACATGCATTAATTTAGACAATTCAGTTTCGGAAAGGGAAGCACTAACAATAACGGGATAAGTGGAATCCGGTCCAAGAAAGACATACCTCAAGTGATTTGGGAGTTGTTTAAGCTCCACAACTGGGGGTGCTTTCTGAGGGGGATCATTGCTTCCTTCTTCCAGTGGAGTAGATCCAGAAGCTGGACTTTCGGAAGTCTCAGTTGAAGTCGTTTCGCCATTGACCTCGGTCGAGGCGCAGAGGCGTTGACCGAGATGTTCTTCAGTCGCCTCGCTCAGTCCAGAAAGTGCCTCGGTCGAGGTACTACAACTGGAACCGAAACTGGAGATCTTCGTCTCCTGGATTAGCTTCTCAATTTTAGCTCCTGGATCCTCTTCCAGTGCTCTTAAGCTCCGTATATCTGCATCACAAGAAGCATCTATACCTTCCTCCATTAAACTGAAGCTAATAACTCTTTCGAGTGGATCGTTAATAAGGATAGAGCTCACCAATTCTCTTGATTCTTCTTCATCATAGATGTTGAAGATATCATCGCTTAGTTGCTCCCCTTTTATGGCTGCAAGTAGTGCGAACTCCACCTCATCGCCGCCAACGTTGAATTTCAACTTGGCGTTCTTGCAATCCACGTTGCAACACGAAGTTGCTAGAAATGGCCTCCCGAGAATAATAGGAACCGGATAATCTGCGGGAATGTCAAGTACAATAAAATCTATAGGTAGATAGAAGTTACCTAGCTTGACCGGAACGTCCTCCAAGATGCCCACGGGATGGGTCATGGAGCGATCCGCCATATAAAGTCGAATCTTGACCGGCTTGGGCTCTCCAAGTCCGATCTTCACACATAGCTCTAGCGGGATGATGCTCACACTGGCTCTTAGATCACAAAGGGCTTCACAAGTGACATCCCCAACTTGAATGGGAATGCAAAATGAGCCGAGATCTCTCAATTTAGGTGGCATCTTCTCCTTCATGATTTGAATGAGCTCCGAGGATTTAGATGTCATCCTAACTTCACCAAAGTCTTCCAGTTTCCTCTTCCTTGATAGGATCTCCTTCAAGAACTTCCCATAGGCGGGCATTCCTAGAATAGCATCAAGGAAAGGAATGTTAATGTGCAGTTTATTCATCAAGTCAAGGAACTTACCAAAGTGCTTGTCTAGATGTGCTCTGGCCCTTGACTGGGGGAAAGGAAGTGGTAGTTTGTATGCAGGAGGTGGAACATAAACTTCAGTTTTCCCCTCCGCTTTCTGTGGCTCCACCTCGGTTGGCATCTCGGTCGAAGTGTTCTTCGACTGCATCTGGACCGAGGTGGTTTTCGTCAGTACTGGCACCGATCGAGGCACTGGATCTGCAGTTTTCAGTCCACTCCTCGTAGTTATGGCCATGATCTGGCCCTTAGGGTTGCTTTCCGTCCTTGCTGGAAGCTTCCCTGGATCTCTTGGCGCTTCATTCTCCCTACTTGTGAGTTGTTGTTCAAAGGCTTTTTGGGCCTTCGAAAACAAAGTCATAGAATTCTCCATAGCGTTGAGCTTGATCAAGATAGCCTCCAGAACTGCGTCTTTCTTTTCTGGCTGAGACAAACTTGATCCTTGCCCCTGGCTCTTTAATGGAGTAGAAGAAGAAGAAGGGGAAGACAGGAAAGGGTTAGAGGAATCGTTAGAGTTGGAGTTTGAATGGTTACCCGAATTTTGGTTGTTTGCCCTCCAATTGTTGCTATTGGATCCTCTATTGTTGTTGTTGTAATTGTTGTTCCGGGAAACGTTGTTGTTGTTACGGTATCCGTTGTTGTTGTTCCTTTGTCCTTGCTCTTCCTTCTTGGTTTGAGCAACTAAGAGTTCCTTCAATTGTTTCACGTCATTCTTCAAAGACGTGAGTTGATTGTTGTTGGGCTGAGTTTCTTGGAAGTTAACTCTTTTAACTCCACCTTCAGCTCCTTGGTGGGTGTACTTTTCCATGTGCAAAGCTTGCTTTTCGATGAAGTCCCAAGCTTCGTCAATCGCCATGTCCATAAAGGTACCGGCGGAGAGTAGTTGGAGATTGAACTGGGTGCTTCCGTCCAGTCCCTTGAAGTATATCTCCAATAACTCTATCTTTGGAATCCCATGATATGGGCAATCCAAAAGAATGTCCTTGAACCGCTCCCATGACTTGGACAAGCTCTCCTTGTCCTTCATAATGAAAGCGTTGATCTTTCCTTTCATTTCAGCGGTCTTTGAGGGGGGAAAAGAATTTGGTCAAGAACTCCGTTGTCATCTCCTCTCATGTGCTGATTTTTCTTGGAGGAAGAGATTGATACCAAGTAAAAGCTCTATCTTTTAAAGAAAAGTAAAAAGTTCTTAGCTTGTAGTTGTCGTTCTCAATTCTTGAGGGTCTCAAGGTTTCCATCAAGATCTCATAGTTTTGAAGATGTTGATGTGGTGATTCCTTCTCTAGCCCTCCGAACTGGCATTGGCGAATCATGGACAGAACTTGCGGTCGAAGTTCGTAGTCATGGTCCGCTGGATCTCCTAGGTTAACTCCTGGACGCCTCAGTTGTTGATTAGGGTCCATCCTTTGACTAGGGTTTGTGGGATTCCTGCAAGAAGAACGTTTCGGACTGGCATCCGAGGTAGAAGTATCACGGCCGGGGCGTTAGGTGTTGGGACATGCCTCGGTCGAGGGTCAGCAACTGGGACCTGCCTCGGTCCAGCATCGGGAACTGGGTCTTCCCTCGGTCGAAGTAGAATCTGGTCTCGTATGGCCGTCATTTCTGCTTCGATTGCTTCAGTCTTGGTGCGATTTTCTTCCTTCTCTTGCCTTAGTTCTTCCCTGCTGAGGCGTAGCAGCTCCAACGCCTCTTTCAACTCGGCCTCAAGATCGCGGTTGTCTTGTTGGGCCATCTTCGCTTCTCTCAAGCGTCGCTTGTATGTCTTTTCTGGTTCGGAATCGTAAGGAACGATTTCCTTTCCAGTGCGGGTTCTTCGCATATACCTAAGAAAGATCCTGCAAAAGTCACTCAAGGAGAGTGGTTAGTAGACACGGGGGCAAGTGCCCCAAGAGCAAACCGTACCGGCTCGGTCTAGACCAAGTCCCCGGCAACGGCGCCAAAAACTTGTTCGCTCCAAACGGTGTGTGCAAGCTTTAAATTTATAACCCTAGACTTAAGCTTAAAACAAGGATGCGAACCCGCAGTGTACGGGTCAATCGTAGTAAAAAGCAAGGAATTCCAGGGGTCGATCACAGGGACTTAGTGAAACAAAGTCCAGTCACGGTATGCTTATGTAAATACTAACCACAAGAGCAATTAAAACAATCAAAGATGAATAAGAAGTCAATAAAGCAAACATGCAATTCCAGGGATTAAAGCATCTAGTTGTGGTTCCAACTCAAGATCTAAAGATAAGCGGACAAAGCTGAGGTTTTTGCATGGGGAAGGTGTTTCTAAAGTGGAATAGATCACCGGGTAAGTCTCACTACTCACTAATCCTAAACCGTAACTCCTATTACCGGGTAAGTCTCAAGGAATTAAGATAAAGAACTACAACCTCAAACTAACACACCATCTAAGGGAATAGAATCAACCTTTACCGGGTAAGTCTCAGGCTAACTCACAAAGATGGGATGAAAGCACACTCAAACCCCAATAAAGGATAAACCTTTATTACCTACACTTATGATCGTTGGTACACAAACTACGGAATTACCGGGTAAGTCTCATCCTAGGCTTACATTGAACCAGGAAAGGTGTAATAAGAATAGGATTTGGCAAACTCTAACACTTAACTCTCAGTTTCGGATCGGATAAGTCACCTCGGTCAGAAGAATTCCACCCCGGCCGAGATGTTCATCGACTGAGCGAGATGCTTGGGGTTAAGGTTAAAGACTCGAACTTTCAGGGTCTTACTGGAATCTAAGATTATTCTATCATTGTTTTTCCCACAACCTTCAGCCAATCACCCTAGAATCACACAAGGAAATTAGCCACTCATCATCATGAAAGCAATAATCAAATATATGGGAAGAAGGTGAATATTTGAACAAGAAGAATTTAATGAAAAGACTTCAATAACTGAATCAAATATCACAACAAAAGCGTTCCTTGGATATAAATCCAACAAAGGAAGACAACAAGGAAGGGAATCTAAGATAATCTTACTAAACCCTTCAAAAGCTATAAAAGCTATAATCTTCCTTCTTCAACCTTCAAAAAGGTTTTTCAAATCTCCCAACTAGAGTATGGCTGCTGCGTGCTTTTTCGGTGTAAGCGGGATTTCCAACTATATGCGGATGTCGGATTTGTAGGAAATCCGACCCTTTTTATAGGAAAATAACCCTCCAAAGATAAGATATCTTAGAAAGATCTCTTCCCATAAAAATAGGTAAAATATAAGATCTAATATATCTTTTTCCTTGCAGGAGCCAAGCCCAAAAATATAAGATCACTTTCCAAAGATAAAAGATCTCAGCTAAGAATAAAATATTCTCGCCGCGTCCTAGGTATTCGTCTCGGTCGAGTCGGCTTCTCTGGATCACCTCGATCGAGGTGAATCTTTGGTCAACCGAGGTGAGTCACAACTGAATGTGAAATCTCTCAAATCTGGTCCAAAGTGGATCTCTAATCCATGGCTATGCTTCCTGAATGGTTCTTTATGTTCCTGAATGTAGCTCCAATGACTCCATAGCTTCCTTTTGCTCCTTTTTGATGCAAAACGTGTCATTTTACCTATGATTACAACAAAACTAGGTGTAGACCTCGATTCCCGTAAAGGTAGATGAAATGGTAATATAATCACATAATATACATACAAACATGCAGATTATGAAAGATAAAACATCCAAACAAACCCCAAAATATAGACTATAATTCATGCTATCATGGGAGGTGCTCTTGTGACAAGTCTAGCAGGTGACAGAAGGATGCATACGTTCTATTCCTGTCGGTGAAAGGGGACAGAGGCGAGATCGTAGCGACTCTCGTGTAACAACCATAGGTTGAATTAGTAATTGGATAACCTAATGAAAGATAATAACCAGATGAGTGTGAGCATGCTATGTGTTTATGTTACCTTAAGTGTGTTTGTGCCCTTTTATAGTCCTTTTGATATTTAGAATGTTAGCTAACGGTTTATACCGATGTTGTAGATGCCTTGTAGGATATAGGTACTACTGAGTGATACAGACGGTGTAGTCATCCGGGGTTCTCGTACATTATAGGACGGGATCGGGTTTATGTTCCAAGTTGTTGTTTCCCTTTTGTTTTGAACTCGGCTGCGAGTCTTTTACGTTTTCTTTTGTTTAAACCTTTGGTTTTATGATGAGTTTTGGTTTTCATTTATTTGTATCTTGTTGTAAGATTCGATATTGTTGTTGCTACTCTGAGGGTCGGGACCCATTGTGAGGTCCTACCCCGTAACGCTTCGAGTTCCCAGAACTTGGGGTGTTACACCATCTACCTCGATGTAAATATTATTATCTTTGGATGGATTTTCTCTTTGAAAAAATCGATATTATAAAATATAAGATACTCCCTACTATAAGAATGTTTTTCACTTGAACTTAACCCTACCTTCTTATACTTACATTCTCAATTATATACGAAATTCATATTTTTCATACCAGTGTTTTTTTATTGATCTTTGTACCTTACACTCTAAAAAATTAAATCCAAACATTATTTAGAATAAAATAAAGATATACATAACTAGCTTAAAATAATTTCAAATCAATATCTGATAGAAAAACAATACTCATATTTGAAAGAATTTGGCCTACTAGGCCTTTTTAACTTTTGTGTTTAATAAATGTACCCCATAAATTTTTACCACTTTCATTTAATGGTAGGTAAAACTCATTAACCCTTTTATTAAAGAGGAAAGAATATTTTATGTTTGTTATGTAAGTTTTGATTTTAATTATTGAATTTTATTTTTTATTTTATTTTATTTTGTTTGTCTTTTTATTTTCCTTTTTTCATACCGGATTTCATACCTGACATTTACATACCAGACATTTACATACCGGACATGTTACATACCAGACATTTTACATACTGGACATTTACATACCGGACATTTACATACCGGACATTTTACATACCGGACATGTTACATACCGGACATTTTACATACTGGACATTTACATACCGGACATTTACATACCGGACATTTTACATACCGGACATTTACATACCGGACATTTTACATATACATACCGGACATTTACATACCGGACATTTTCATACCACATTTTCACACCGGACATTTACATACCGGAGATTTACATACCAGACATATACATACCGAACGTTTTACATACCGGACGTTTTATATACCGGACATTTACATACCGAACATTTTACATACCGGACATTTTCATACTGGACATTTTACATACAGTACATTTTACACAATTACATGCACTCCACAATATACAGGTTTAATCGTCATGAAGCACACCCATAAAACAAAGTGAACAAGTTGTCTTGATAAAACTCAAAAAATAAAGTTGTCATCCTATCACAACTTATAAAGTACATCGAATTAGAAGTGGAGGATTCTGCAACTATTGCATTATTCTTAGATGAAACGACATGTAAAGGAGAATTATAATAATTAATATTCAATCACTGTAAGCTGAAGCCATGATGATTGTAAAGGGATTCATGCATAATTGATTGCATCTTCAAGCTGCTGCTTCTTGAATCCGGACATTGACTCAAACTTGTTAGCACTCCTGAAGGTATTTTACCAATTAGTTTTTTTCTGTGTACATCTGCTTGTGGATTTTTATATATATTTGCACATGGAGATTCAAACTCACCCTTTAGATGCATATTTTGTTAGGATCCGTGATGCATACTTTGGTCAACAACTATTCTTTTAGTATCTGAATGTTGTTTGGTTTTCTATAACATCTAAGTGGTGCTTTAATTGCTCGTGTTGTCTAGTATTGCCCTTCATTATTCTTACTCCTTAGATGTTCTTTGCTTTTGGACTCAGTGCTTCAGTTGCTCGTGTTGTCTAGTATTGCTCTGCCATAAATTAATAAGGGGTCCCGTATTTGCAAGCATGTTGCTTTCAGTTTTCCAATAGAAGACAAAGAACTGTTGCGGGAAGAAAGAAAACAAGAGAAGGGAGTAAGGGTGGTAAAAAAAAGAATTTTGGGTATATTTATCTAATGAAAAATTAAAAAAACCTAGTTACTAAACATAATTCTCAAAAAAGCCTAGTTACTTAATTGACCCCTTATATTTTAAATGAAATTGTTCTTTAAGAGATATCAACAATAATAAATTAAAAGATGATATTAAATATGATAACACACATGTGATGACCGACACAAAGTGATCCAAGTAACAAGATACTTTTATACTCATCCCATAAATGGTGAATTTAATATTGAAATGGATCAACGACCACGTCAAATATTAAACTAAGAAGAACATTTATTATATTTGATGTTATTCCAAAGACCAAATACATGTTTTTTTTTTTAAAATGTTAGTTAATAGAAGATTTCGTGTCATATATAAATAACCGTTAAAATAGACAAAATTTTATTTTATTTTTAATCAGATGATTGATAACATAGATAACTTAAATTAATGATAATTTCTTACATAATTTTAAAAAAAAGTTGAGGTAGTGTTATTGGTCATTTGATGTAACACCCCAAATTCTAGGAACTCGGGATGCTACGGGTTAGGACCTCACAATGGGTTCTGACTCTTAGCTTGACAACAATTTCACCGGATCTTGCAATAAGGCACAAACAAATGTAAAACTCCAAAATATATTAAAACGTCAATAATTAACATAAAATGAAAAACAGACTCTTGTCGAGTACTACAACCATAATGTCATGCACAAAATAAGAAAACTCAACACCCGTCATACAATGTATGGGAACCCTTGCTGACCACTTCCACCGGATCACTCGACAACATCTCTAACTTGCAAGGCATCTACACAACGGATAAACCGTTAGCTCACATTTTATGAATCTAACAACTATAACAACACAAACACGCGTCAAGAAATAAAACACATATACATACTTTCACATAATTCCGTTTATTATCTTTCATTAGGTTATACACTTTAATAATTCAACTTCTTTTGTGACACGAGAATCTCCCGAAACTCGCCTTTGTCCCCTTATACCAACAGGAATGGATACGATACATCTCACCGTATATGTACCTGGAGTAGTTGCAAAGAACCTCCCAATCTCCTGTAGATCTGGACAACTTGTAACTGCCCGATTATCATACACGTGGGTCAATCAACATATAAGGTCGTCCTAGCATGTTATTTAACATTTAACATCTAGCACACACCACCATCATAGTTACGCTAACACACAGAAGTCAACTAAGTAGGCCCAAAGAACTTACTTGTATCAAAGATAATTCCACCTCGCCTATCATGCTCAGCTTCCCGCAAGAAAGTACTCTATGCCTGCTCGGACAAGGCATCCAAATCAAAAACTATCTGACATGCTAGAAGTCCTCAACTTCTAGTCTCGTTGACCTCTACAAGGTCATACCACAAGATGCTAGAATTTTCCTACTTCTAGTCTCAACGATGTCTACAAGATCATAGAACACATGCTAAGGATATACCAATCCTAGTCTCAAGATCCTCATAAGATCAACATCAGCACAACCAGTTTCAAGGCTCTTAATCCACTTCCAAACACCTAAGAATCCACAAGCCACTAAGTGGCATTCTCACTAGTTATTCTAGGGTCTAACCTAGCAAGAGATAACTCTAGGATCAACAAAGAAGCAAGAAAGGAAGTGACAAACCACGAAACGGTACTCACTACAGACAAGGCACGACCACGGGTAAAGGAAGGGGCGGGTGCGGTGACAGGCTCCGAGCTAGACACCGCAATCGCGGTGTCACTAAACCCCGGGGGCGGTGGCGGTGGCTTAGTGAAGGCGCGGGTGCGGGGATGCAAAAGCGTGGGTGCAGAATATTCCAAGGATGATCGTCCAAGGTTCTTTGACAAACATCAATCTCCTCTTATGCTGGCTCTACTCTCCTCTGTGTTTCCCACACAACAACAATCACAACCAAGACCTGGATTCTCACAACGACGCAGGGCACAAAGGCAACACAAAAATCAAGTCTTGATCTTGATTCTTTGCCAAGAATAAGAATAAACGAAGAGGAAGAAGCGAAGAAGAAAGAAGAGGGAGAACATAAGACTTACTGTCTGATCCAGAGACTCGCCACCAGGTCCGTAGTCTTTAACCCATGTGCAGAAGGTTGCAACTCACACACACTTCGAGAAAGGAAGAACAAGGAGAAGGAGAGGGATGAAGAAGAGAAGAAGAAAATAGGTTTACGTAAGAGGGAAAAGAAGAACTGTTGGGGATGAAAAGGCCAATAAATAACCCTAGGAAGACCAAAGATAGGATAGAACGAAAAAGGATAGAACGGACGACGGTTACAAACAGATCTTCCAAGATTTGTTGCAAAACCGCACCCGCGGCTAGACTTTGCCGCAACCGCGGCAACGCCAGTTTGTTTTGACCGCGGGCTCTTTGTGCCGCGGGGGCGGGTACTTTCTTTCTGCATCACAATAATACTATGGACGGTCAATTCATAGAGCGCATCTCATGTTTTATTTTGAAGATAGTTTAAAATGTGCAATGTATAACAAACAATTGAGTTTTACTTACCAACCGAAGAAAGAAGCATGATGAACATAACTAAAAAACCTAGATTCTTCATCAAAGTTAATAGAGACTTGGAAGCCATGGTACCCGACTTGAATTTGCACGTACGAGATAGAGAGAAATGATTTCAAATATATATACAGCACGATTTACTCAATAAAATCTAAAGATCAATGTACATTAATGAGTATAATTTTGTTTCTTAATATTCATCATTTTACTACATTTATAATTGTGATGCTACCATCTTTTTTTTTTTTTTTTAAAAAAAGAAAAAAGGAAATGTGATGCTGCCTTAGAACCACACATTATGTATCAAAGATAATTTTAAATTTTTTATAAAAGAAGAAGATATTTTCCTTTTAAAGAAAAACAATTGAGATGTTCTTTGTACAATGTGTAACAACTTATATGTATGTCTGCACATTAAAAAATTATTTAAATGCATTTATTTACTAAATAATCCCTCCGATAAAAAATAAGTGTCATTTTAGCATTACAAATTTGATCAAAATTATCTGTCGTTTTAAGTTTTTTAGGCCAATAAATGAATAATAATTATAAGAAATGTTCTTGAAAATTGGTGTAAATGTTTAATTTTAGCTCTAAAATCTTTCTTATTGGTTTAAAAGAAGGTTGAATATTAAATATGTGATAAGATTTAGAAAAAACTTTACAAAATCTATGTTATTTAATATTTTTCTTAAAAATTGTGTCAAATGCTAAAACGACAGTTATTTTTTATCGGAGGTAGTAAAAAATAAGTAATCAAGTTTAGCCAATTTTTAAGTGGTATTTTTATAAGTTACAACTTGACGGACTTATTTTGTACTTTAAGCTAGTTTTTATTGTATTATTACAAAACCAAAATTAGGATTCAAACACAACATTACACGCCTTTGTTGCCTCTTCATCTTCCCACCTGAACCTGCAACGTGAAGTTCCTCATCTTTGTCGCCTTCATTCCCGAACAACCCTCATCATACTCATCTCCTTTGGAAAACGGAATCAAGTCTCGCCATCGCCTTTCCGCCCATTATGTTCTCTTGCAATTAGAAGTTGGAGAAACACCTTTGTCAGCCACTTGTAGCGCCTCCAAGGAGAGTCGAATTCACCACCGCCGGAGAGGCCCCTGCCCTAGCTCTCACTTTTGCCTTGCCGGAGGCAGTAGTCTCCGTTTATGCGTTCTCCTTCCCCAACCAACAAACCCTTGAACCGGGTACTAGACCTAAAGATGTTTCTAGTATGAGTTCATACAAGATCTAAAGATGTTTGAAAGAATCGGGAGCATTTCCAGTTCCCAAAGCTAATTTTGTAGGTTCTCGACCGGCACTCAGATTCAGATCCAAGAAGCCAAGGTCTTCAATCAAGTTCGAGAGAGTAAATGATTTTCAGAGTACAAGTGTTGATGTCGCGGGAGCATCGGAAATGAAGTAACTGTAGAAAGCTTAAAATGATTTAGCCATGTAAGAAACTAGATAGGATGTTACAGAAGTTCTAATGGTTGAACTAGATCTGATTTGCACCATTATCATATATGTATTTTTCAAAAGGCTTCGCCGTATGCATTTGGCATTGTACTGAATTTTTCAGAAGGCTTTACCGTATGCATTTGGATTTGTACTGATCATCTATGAATGCTCAACATCTCATACCACCAAAACAAACACGGAATCCGACGGCCTATCTACGGCCATGTCAACAGGGTACTCGGCGACTCGGTGCCGCTTGAAGTCGCAGACACCAGTGCATAGACCTTGGTCATGGCAATGAAAGAGGTGGTAGTGTTAGGGTCACACTAAGATTATTAAATATTGTAGTGAAGGGGCTGAGATTCGGTTCATTTGCAGCGTTATATGGAGCTCCTCCTCTTCACCCCAACTTAGGGTTTAGGGTTCATTGATTATAGGTATGAAGTTGAATTTGAATTTGGATTGTTCCACCTGTGTGCTGAGGTTAAAAAATGCATTGGGATGAGTCGGTGTTTTTGCAGATGGATGGAAGTGTTTTGAAAGAATTTGGCCAACATCTTTTCGATTTTCATTAAGTTTGTGTACCCTATTATTTTTTACCACTTTTATAATGGTTGGTAAGAGTAATTAACCCCTCTATTTTAATAATAAAAAAAAATAACAATTACAAAGAAATATGAAACTATTACTGCTACGTACAAATGAAAGAATTCTCGACTTTGGTTTTATTTTATATTATTTTGTTATGATTTTTTTTAAAATTTATTTTCTGGATGAATTCATACCAGAATTTCATACAAAAGTTTTGATACCAGAATTTTCATACAAAAAAATTCATACTAGAATGATCATATTCCTAACAACTTTCTTCTTCGAACAAATTAAAGTAAGAAAATCAAATCAAAACATAAGGCGTTAGAGTTAAGAATCAAAATATCCAAATTGATGATGAAGAAGGTCTTTGTGATGTGGTTGAGTTGTTCTCTGTCAAACCACTTCCCATTGAAACTCACACACAACCCACCCCACACATCTCACTTTTATTCAGCATTTATCTCTTCTTCTGACATCTCCTCCAGACTTTTGGTATGAGACCACTGGATGTTATAAGACGAGACAAGAGGAAACCAAACCTTTTTTTGGTTGAATCTACAACTGCAAGAAGTGCAACCCAACTGCAAGATTCACGATTCACACCACCCCCACCGCAAGGAGCACCCTTTCGTTTTGCTTTTTCCTGAAATGGTTGTTGCCTCCGCGCCGCTTCCTCCACGCTCGTCTTCACCAACGCCAACAACCGCTCCTCCTAGTTTCACTGTTCTAGAAGGCATAGTAAATCTTCTCTTCAGCCGTACTATCCTTCTAAGTCTTTACCGTTCATTGCAATGCTCTCACGCTTCTCGCCTCTTTTTCGGTGGCGCGAGAGCTTCAGAATCGGAACCATCCCCGGTGGTCTCGTTTCTTCCCTTCTTTCCAAGATTTCCAATTCTCCGTTTGTATACAAGTCTTTGGAACGGATCATATGGTAAATTACCGACAAAGAGTTTGGCATCCTCAGGCGGCTCAGAGAACTCTCCTTCATCGTCCTCCTCCTCACCTTTGTTGTTCCCCGCCTCCTCGGTCTGCTCCTCTTGTAAAACCACCGTATCACCGCCACTGACTTCCCAATTGGACAAATTCTGTTGAGAATGTAAGAATAAATTATCTCGTTAATGTGGACCTATAGATAATCTACGTTTTTGCATTAATTAGCTAAATATAATAGTCGGGATTTTCATAGGGAGTAACCCGATTAATTTATCGTTGACGGACCGATAAATTAATCCCGTAATAAAGTCCGGTC
Organism: Fagopyrum homotropicum; assembly: GCA_033239125.1. NCBI lineage: Eukaryota > Viridiplantae > Streptophyta > Magnoliopsida > Caryophyllales > Polygonaceae > Fagopyrum > Fagopyrum homotropicum. The sequence goes on along the minus strand of BSWB01000005.1, from coordinate 82,314,484 downwards.
CTCCGCTCGCCCTTAAATATGCGCTGTTCCGTTAATAGCGAAATAATCGTGTGTGACATATAACTTATGTAGTGGTATTATGTGCCAAAACTATTGGGTATTATGTACCCTTATTTTAGTTGGGCATATAACACATAAAAGAAGAATATATGTCATTAGTTGAAAAAACAAGACACGTAACACACATAAGAGAGAAAAGGGAGGAGAGTGGAGAAACTAGGGCTCCTTGCTCCAGCCACCACCGGACCACCAGCAGCCACCCGGGACGTCGCCGCACCTGCTGCCAGCCCGGAGCCACACCGCCGGTCACCGGAGCCGCCTGCTGCGCCGCCCACTGCACAGCCGAGCTTCCCTGCGGCCTCCTCCACGTCCTGTTGCAGCAGCCCCTTTGCCACCCGCCGGAGCCGCCTGCTGCGCCGCCATTCACCACCTGCCGGAGCCACCTACTGCACCCCTATGGCTGACCAAGGTAAACATCTAAACATTGTTGATTAGTTTTCCAAATCTAAGATCCTAGTGGAATAGAACAAATAAAGGGATGAATTGTTCTTTGATTATGTTGATGAATTATTGACTTACATGTGGTATCAGAGCATGGTTGAGATTAGAAAACTAATTGCATGTTGGATGTATTAAGTTTTGAACACTCAATTGCTTGGTTGAATTGCTGAATTTTAGTGCACACCAAGTGTTTGATGAATTGCCTAAATGAAATATGTGTGCTGAATTTTCTATGCACACTCAATTGCTTGGTTGAATTGCTGATTTTTTGTGCACACCAAGTGTTTGATGAATTGTATAAATGAAATATGTGTGCTGAATTTTCTATGCACTTAAAAATGCTTGATGAAATGTGTGTGCTGAATTTTCTATGCACTTAAAATGTTGATGAAATGACCAAGCCAATTTCAAGGATTAATTGGTGAAAATAAAGTGTTTGATTGAAGTGATAAAAAGACCCATTACAAAGGGGTGTTTCGAGTCAAACGACTTCACCCGTAGTCGTTCGACATTAGAGTTAAGTCGATTGACCTAAAGGGGTGATGATCGATTATGTCAAGCATCTTTGTTGAGCATTTGGGGTTTTTGTGTGGCTTTCCCTTATACTTCCGTTGCTGTCTGTATAGTTTGGATAATCGCTTGAGAAATCTCAGTAGGGTTGTTCGGTTGCACACTACACATGCTTCCGTTCATATGAGATTGAATTCTCACTAATGATTATTCCATTTTGAATGGTAGAAATTATCGTTAAGTTGAATTGAGTTACACCACAGTGGGCCGATTCATGTTTGATTAATTTCATAAAAGCTTAAATAAGTCTCAGATTTTCACATTAAAAATTGAGTTACACCACAGTGGACTCACTTAAGGTAGTGAAGGTCAGAATAAGCGAGTATTATGGATAAATTGCTAGCCCTTAGGTCTTACCCACAAGTGGACCGGCATTTATTAGTAACTTAATCATATAAGTAGGGAATATTTAATCAATTGAGATTAGACTGTATAGGTTATCCACATATGCCATACTTAGTTTAGTCGAGATTGCTTGAGTTTTCTCAATTATTGAACAAGTCTTATTCATTAGTGATTTTATATGTATGTGTGTGTTTTTACTCAAAGATTGATTGTTTTGAACATGTTTTTCCAACTGTGCAGTTTCCCAAAATAAGTTACTGCTTTCTTGCCTCTCGACTGTTCCTCCCCTTACTGGACCAAACTACGCTGATTGGATAGAGATTGTAAATTTCTCTATGTCCATGTTAAGTTACGGCGAATGTTTAAGGGAGGACGGTCCTGAAAATCCTAAGCCTGATGAGGAGGACGAAGCAGTGCTTAAGGCATATAAGAACTGGAAAGACAAGGATGCTAACTGTCTTTCCTTTCTGCGCCTTACCACTAGTTCGGACATTAAGAACTCAATTACAGAGGCTGATTGTGACACCACGAAGAAATATCTTGCAAAACTTAAGGAAAAGTTCCAGCCTTCTGATAAGGCATTAATTGGAAAGCTTCTGTCTGAACTGTCTCACTATAAGTTTGATGAAAAACAAACTGATATGACTAAGTATACAATGCATATGCAAAGCTTAGCCTCTCAGTTGTTCAAGTTGGGGCTGAAAATTGACGGCCCCATATTAACGCATTTCATCTTTGAGGGTCTTCCCAAAGAATATGAGGCATTCCATGTGAGCTATAATGCCATTAAAGAAACATGGACAGTGGATGAACTTGCGAATAAGCTTGTTCAGGAAGCCGCACGACTAGCTAATGCAAAAGCGCATAATATACCTCAGGCACATTATGTGTATAACAGTGAGGGCGCTAAAGGGAAGGGCCAGTTCAAAAGGAAGGACGGGTCGAGCATTAAGTCTAGCTCGACCAATGTACCAGGTCCGTCGGGCATTAAGAAGGTGAAAAAGAAGGATGTCTGTCATTTCTGGAAAAAGGCAGGACATTTCCAGAAAGTCTGCGCAAAGCGCAAGGAATGGTTCGAGAAGAAGGGTATGTACCTTTCCTTCGTATGTCCCGAATCTAATTTCATTAATGTACCTTCTAATACTTGGTGGTTAGACTCTGGTACTAATGTGCACGTTTCTAACTCATTACAGGGCTTCAGTTCAATCCAGAACATAAGAAGCAATGAGAAGAACCTACTCATGGGAAACAAGTCTGAAGCATCCATTAAAGCCATAGGATGTTTTTGTTTAGAATTAAGTAGTGGCTTTAAATTACTTTTGGAGGATACAATCTATGTTCCATCAATGACTCGTAATTTAATTTCAATTTCTAAACTTGACTGTATGGGTTTTTCTGTGACTTTTGGAAATGGTTGTTTCAGTTTATTCAGGGATAAGAATATAATTGGTTGTGGTGTTTTGGAGAATGGAATGTATCGTATTGATTTGGATAAATCATTTTCTGATTCACTGTTTATTTCTATGAATTCTGAGATTGGAATGAAACGTGTTAGGTCGAATGAGAACTCAGCGTTTTTGTGGCATAAACGCTTGGCCCATATTTCAAGGGAAAGAATGATGTTGTTAGTAAAAGACAACATTCTTCCTTCTCTTGATTTTACTGACTTTGGGACGTGTGTGGATTGCATTAAAGGAAAGCAAACCAAACACACCAAAAAGGGCGCCACAAGAAGCACTGCTCTTTTAGAGATCATACATACAGACATTGTGGTCCTTTTGATATTCCCTCCTTTAGTGGAGAGAAATATTTCATCACCTTTATAGATGATTATTCACGGTACTGTTATCTTTACATGTTGCATGAAAAATCTCAGTCGGTAAATGCTGTAGAGCTTTACATTAAGGAAGTTGAGAGGCAACTGGAAAAGAAAGTGAAAATCATCAGGTCGGATAGAGGTGGGGAATTTTATAGTAGATATGATGAATCAGGGCAAAACCCTGGCCCATTTGCTAAACTTCTAGAAAGTTTGGGTATTGTCGCTCAGTACACGATGCCTGGTTCACCCTGGATGAACGGTGTTGCTGAGAGACGTAACAGAACCCTTCTAGAGGCTGTAAGGGCTATGATGAGTAAAGCTGATTTACCCAAATCATTGTGGACGCATGCGCTTATGACTGCAGTGTACGTCGCAAACCGAGTTCCTAGTAAGGCAGTTTCAAAGACTCCATTTGAACTGTGGAATGGTTGGAAACCATGTTTGCGACACTTACACATTTGGGGTTGCCCCGCAGAAGCGCGCATCTACAATCCTCAGGAGAAGAAACTCGATTCTAAAACCATTAGCGGGTTTTTTATTGGGTATGCTTCGAAATCAAAGGGGTTTAAATTTTACTGTCCTAGCCACAGCACCAGAATTGTAGAAACTGGTAATGCCAAATTCCTAGAGGATGGCGAAGTCAGTGGGAGATTTGATGAGGTCATCATCAATGAGATTAGAGAGGGAACTAGTGTTCCTATTACTGTACCGGGAACTAGTGTTCCTATTACTGTACCTCTAATCTCTGTTCAGGACGTTCCAGAAAATGATGATGAACCTCAACCCATTAATGTGACTCCTGCCATTCCTGAAGTCATTGAAGCAGCAGATACACCTATAGCTGAGATTTCTGTAAGAAGGTCCACAAGACCTCGTAGGTCTGCAATCTCAGATGACTATATGGTGTATATGCTACAACATGAGTTTGACATAGGATTGGATAACGATCCAGTAACGTTTTCACAAGCCGTAAAAGGCAATGATTCTGATAAATGGATTGATGCTATGTTTGAGGAATTGAAATCAATGGCTGCAAATAAAGTGTGGGAGTTAGTTGCTCTACCTATAGGGCATAAGGCAGTCGGCAGTAAATGGGTCTTTAAGACCAAGCTCGACTCCTTTGGCCATATAGAGCGACATAAAGCGCGCCTTGTAGCCAAAGGTTTCAACCAGAAAGAAGGCATTGATTATAATGAAACCTTCTCTCCAGTTTCGAAGAAGGATTCATTAAGGATCATTTTGGTATTAGTAGCTCATTTTGACTTAGAGCTACATCAAATGGATGTGAAAACGGCATTTCTGAATGGAAGTTTGGAGGAAGAAGTCTACATGTCTCAACCTGAAGGTTTCGTTGAAGACGGTAAGGAGGACCTAGTCTGTTTATTAAAGAAGTCAATATATGGACTTAAGCAATCTTCTCGACAATGGTATATTAAGTTTCACGATACCATAACTGCCTTCGGTTTTACAGAAAACCTTTTTGATCATTGTATATACCTGAAGGTCAGTGGGAGCAAGTTTGCATTTTTAGTCTTGTATGTTGACGATATCTTGATCGCCAGCAGTGATCTGGGTTTACTCAGAGAGACCAAAAATTTCTTGTCTAGTAACTTTGAGATGAAAGATATGGGTGAGGCATCCTTTGTGTTAGGGATAGAAATATCCCGTGATAGGTCACAAAGGACATTAGGTTTGTCTCAGAAAGCATATATTTCAAAGGTATTAGATAGATTCCATATGACTGGATGTAATTCCAGTATGGTTCCTATTCAGAAAGGGGATAAATTAAGTTTGAAGCAATGTCCCAAAACTGATGAGGAACGTAACAGAATGCAAGATATTCCTTATGCTTCAATAGTTGGAAGCCTTATGTATGCCCAAGTTTGTACCAGACCGGACATCAGTTTTGCAGTTGGTGTACTGGGTCGCTATCAAAGCAACCCTGGCATTGAACACTGGAAGGCTGCGAAAAAGGTGTTAAGGTACCTACAAGGGACTAAGAGTCACATGCTCACTTATAGGCATTCTGATCAGCTTGAAGTTATTGGCTATACTGATTCAGATTTTGGAGGATGCGAGGATAGCAGAAAAAGCACCTCGGGTTATGTGTTTGTCTTAGCGGGAGGAGCCATCTCTTGGAAAAGTGCTAAGCAAACCATTATTGCATCATCCACGATGGAGGCCGAGTTTGTAGCGTGCTTTGAGGCTACAAATCATGCATTATGGTTGCGGAACTTCATTTCGGGGTTAAGCGTTCTGAGCTCGATCGCAAGACCGCTGAGAATCTTCTGTGACAATACAGCGGCCGTTTTCTTTACGAAAAATGATAAGTATTCCAAAGGTATAAAACACAGGGAAATGAGATTCTTATCAGTTAAGGACGAAGTTCGGAAGAGAACAGTATCTGTGGAGCACATTTCAACTAGTGCTAATATAGCAGATCCACTTACTAAGGGACTACCACCCAAGACATTTCTGATGCATGCTAGCCTAATGGGTTTTGAGTATAGTACTTAGTTTTATGTTATGAGGATTGCAAGTGTTTTGTAAAGATACTGTGTTTTGATCATTTATGTTACAGATCTTCTGAACCATTCTGCTTTCACATTATTGTTCAGTATATATACATTTTGGTGGTTGAACAGAAATAGTCTTTTCCTAAAGACATTAAAGAGACCATTATGCTTATTCCCTTATACAGATCGGGTCCTTCTGCGATAGCAATCAGTAGTAGATGGAAGGAACCATGTTGAATAGATAATGTGGAACCGCCATTACTCTATTGTTGTTTTGGGATTCTCGAGGTAATTAAGATAAACCCGTAAAGTAAATTTAGCACCTTGTACAATTTAAGTTTAACTGCATATAACAGAATAGTAGATGTACCTATGGTCCAAGTGGGAGAAATGTAAGAATAAATTATCTCGTTAATGTGGACCTATAGATAATCTACGTTTTTGCATTAATTAGCTAAATATAATAGTCGGGATTTTCATAGGGAGTAACCCGATTAATTTATCGTTGACGGACCGATAAATTAATCCCGTAATAAAGTCCGGTCCTCCGCTCGCCCTTAAATATGCGCTGTTCCGTTAATAGCGAAATAATCGTGTGTGACATATAACTTATGTAGTGGTATTATGTGCCAAAACTATTGGGTATTATGTACCCTTATTTTAGTTGGGCATATAACACATAAAAGAAGAATATATGTCATTAGTTGAAAAAACAAGACACGTAACACACATAAGAGAGAAAAGGGAGGAGAGTGGAGAAACTAGGGCTCCTTGCTCCAGCCACCACCGGACCACCAGCAGCCACCCGGGACGTCGCCGCACCTGCTGCCAGCCCGGAGCCACACCGCCGGTCACCGGAGCCGCCTGCTGCGCCGCCCACTGCAGAGCCGAGCTTCCCTGCGGCCTCCTCCACGTCCTGTTGCAGCAGCCCCTTTGCCACCCGCCGGAGCCGCCTGCTGCGCCGCCATTCACCACCTGCCGGAGCCACCTACTGCACCCCTATGGCTGACCAAGGTAAACATCTAAACATTGTTGATTAGTTTTCCAAATCTAAGATCCTAGTGGAATAGAACAAATAAAGGGATGAATTGTTCTTTGATTATGTTGATGAATTATTGACTTACAGAGAATTGAGAATCGTCCCAAGTCAAATCGTCCTAAACGGATAATGGCGAGGGATGAGTTGGGACTGTATTATGGTTTGAATGGTAAAAGAAAAAATGGGTTATATTTACTAAATTGAATTATGGTAGGGGGCTAATTAGTGTAGGGAAACTGGAAAAGATCTATTTATCTAATTTGCCCAAGTATTTTTGGTATCAATTTTTTGGTATAAATTTATACTAGAAAATTCATACCTGAAAATTTTCTGGTATGAATTTTCTAGTAAAAGTTTATACCAGATAATTCATACTAGAAATTTTCTACTATGAATTCATACCACAAGTTTTCATACCTGAAAATTCAATCTCCATTAATAATTACTTACCATTAATAAAAGTGGTAAAAATGAAAGGGGTACTTATATCAAAAGGAAATATCAAAAAGCATACTTGGCCAAATTCTTTCAAAACTTTTCCAGTAGAATTGTATGTAAAATTCAAAATTTTATTAGTCCGTTTGAAATTCTCGTAGTCATAAGTTCTTAAAGAGCTTTAGACATTTTTTAGTTATAAAGACGAGAATATTTTTGTTGAAATCTAGTCTGTTTTATTTTGCGTTTGAGGAAATATTACACTAAAGTTTGAGAGATTAATTTTATTTTTTATGAAATCAAATTAATCAGTCAAAAATTGATTTCAAACTGCGGAACAACAATTTCCGATTTTACAACTCCGCTAACAAGGTTAGTATGAGTAGGCATCATATATGCTCCCAAAATAGTTGTATTATTTCTTTCATTGATACGTCTTGCAACCTCAACATCTAGTAGCCTTAACGTTATATGCATCTTTCAAGGAACTTTTTTTTCTAGCCAAGACATCTAGTAGCCTTAACGTTATATGCATCTTTCAAGGAACTTTTTTTTCTAGCCTTTGTATAATTGATTGTGAGATGCATCTCATTCAATCTCCATTGCATCTCATTAAGGATGTTTGTTGTTGGGTTCACCGCTTCACCATTAACTCCAAACATCTATGTTGAAAGTAGTCAAGTAAAAAAGAACAGTTGGTCAACATACGGTTGAGATGATTAAGTGATGCCAAACGTCGGTTACTAAAACTTCTTTTTGATTCAATGCCTGATGGAGCAATTGGCTTCTTAGAACTTATTATTTTACGCATTTAGCATGCACAACCAACGAGAAAAGAAAACTAAAAACTAGCGATTTATAATTAATCAAACAAACAAAACACAAGTTCCCCAACAACGACATCAGTTTGACGAGGGTTGAAACACAAGCCTCATATCTCACAAATAATACACAAGGCCCATTATTGTAGAACGTGGCTAGAATCGAGCACAAGGAAACTGAGCAGTTATTTGAATGAATAAATGTAAAGCCCAAAAATAAAAGCACAAACCATTAATTTAAGACAAGGATTGAGATGATTGAGAAGGGAAGTCATGAGCTAGAAGAAGAATAGACACATAAAACTTAGAATCGAGCTTAGTTGCCTTGCACTTGGGTAATAGAAGATAACACCGCTTGATTTTGATGATGAAGGTGCGGATGTAAGAGCCTTAGTTGCTGAGTTGCTGAGAGTGAGTGTTGAGGGCACAAATTGTTGATGATGAAGGTACGGATGTAAACTGTCCCTGTGTGACCCAGAGGCCGCCCCTGCGGTTTGCCTGGGCCGCACCTGCGCCTCCCTGAGTCGACCCTGCGGTTTAGGGTGTGCTACAACCGTCTTTGTTGACTCTTTACCCGTGCTTTACCCCTTTCCTTCCTTTATAAGCTTTCTTCTCTCTCTCCTGATGAGGGTTACCTCATTTATAGCTTCATCTTCTTCCTCACGTTTCTTTTCCTCTCCTCTTCCTCCTTTGGATCTCTTCTTGATCTTTGTTTGAATTTGTGTGAGTTTGAGAGCTTATGAGCTTGTGGTTGATGCTTGTTGATGTTGTTGTGCTTGTGATTGGGCCAACCTTGAGGTGTTGGTGAGGTTCTTTCCTCTACATAGGTCATCTTGGTGAGTTCATCTCCTATCTCTTCCTATCTTTCTTCTTTCTTTCTTCTTCCCTTTTGTCTTTCCTTTCTAGCTTAATTTCCACAAGTTGGATATTGTGGCAGCCTTAATTGGCTTCATTTAATGTATATATATATGTATATGTATGTGTATGGCAGATAGTTGAAGAAGGAGAGAAGAAGAGTGAGTAAAGTCGCCCCTACGCCACCTCCTAGTCGCCCCTACGGCCACATGCACCAGCCTTGCCTTGCTCTTAGTTTTACAGGCGTGTCTTGCTTCTAGGCTTACCTATGGATGGCATTGCCACTTCCTTTTCTAGTATAAGAGTGTAGTACCATGCTAGGTATAGATGAGAGTGTTTGGATGATGTATTATCATGTTATGCCTTGTATGGATTTTGAGGATTATAGGTTGTGAGGTTTAGTTTGAGGATGATCCTATGGATCCCTTGGGTCTAGGTGTGACCCCTTTGATTGATAGGAGATTTATATATCTCTATGCCTTGTTATTGGGCAATGTACCTTTCAAGATTGGAGGTTGATCGTAGTTGAGTGTTATACGAGGTTGAGGTAAGTCCGTAGGACTTACTTAGCTACCATCCTTATATTGGGTGTTTGCATGAGTGGTGTGTGTGATATATGTTTGCTATGATGGCATGAGATGTCGTTATATATGTATGGTTAGCTAATGGTTTTATACATGTTGTAGATGCCCTGCAAGATAGGCGTGTTGCTGAGTGATCTGGTAGGTCGAGGACCTCTCGTACATAGGATGGTTATGGCTTTTTGGGTTGTTTATGTTTCCCTCCTGCATGAGGATGATGTTTTGTTTACCTCCTGTATGAGGATATTGTTTTATACTCGGCTATGATCTTGTTTACCCCTTTTGGTTGTACAGTTTTATAAAGCTTTATGTATTTGTTTTATATCTGTCAGTGACATGTTGTAAGGTCCAGTGAACTTGTTGTCAAGCTAGAGTCAGGATCCACTGTGAGATCCTAGCCCAATGTGACATCACGAGTCCCGCGGATTTGGGGTGTTACAGAGTTTGTATCAGAGCCTTATGTTGACAACAATGGCACTTGCTACCTGCAATGAGGTTTGATAAGTAAAATAAACAAAACCCGAAAGGGGTTTGACGTTTTCAAAAGATTTTTTAGTTTTAAAGTGTGGTTTTGGGATAAAATGTACGAGAAGTCGTCACCTTTACTATGGATCTCTGCAGTATATATATGTATATATATGTATTGTGGATTATGTTTATAAATGTGTTATATATATACATATGACCTATATAGAGCCTTATAAGTTAGGTGTGTATACCCCGCAGATGGCTCAGACTAGAGCTGCTTCTGTTGTACGCTGGGGTAGAGGTAGACCACCTCTTCCTCTAGGCGTGATAGGACAGGGACCAGTTCCCGCTGCTGATCCACTAGTGGTGGAGGAGGTGCATGAGGAGATTGCTAAGAGTGTTGTCCCAGAGACGAGGAATGGTGGATCTAGGAGACAACATTCAGATCGAGTCTAGTCAGATGACTCGGATCGTATCTTCATGAGAGGGTTAGAGTTTCGTGAGTACATCCAACGTGTAGGGGAGGATGCTAGAGCAGGCAGACGGGCCCCAGATCTACCAGTGCATGAGGGATCTTCTGAGATGTCTTAGGGAGCCACACAGGTGCTAGATATGCTGACACATGCTATTGAGACTGTTTGAGCTCCAGAGGAGACTAGAGGGCCTCGACCAGATACCTAGTTAAAGGCATTCCATCAGCTGGGTGTACCACCTTTCTCAAGGAAGGTAGGTTTGGAGACAGAGGTTTGGAAAGGACATGTAGACTCAACTTTAGAGTCTATCAGATGCCTTGAGGACAGACGGATAGAGCTAGTTCAGTCTCTATTCCGTGACCTCGCTCATCAGTGGTGGACGACCGTACGAGCCCGAGCCACCAGCTATGATCGCATGAGAAGTATGATCAGAGAGCAGTTTTGCCCTGCGTCATTGAGGAGGGAGAAGCTGTATGATTTTGTGGAAGCCTGCTTTGAGAATGTGCCGATTGTAGACGTCATCAGCCGCTTCCAGACTTAGTTAGCTTTGTTGGGTCTAGCTGCACCATATAAGGACCCGCATATGTACATATTCTCCCGTCGACTGAGGGAGAATACATGCTCATACATGGCGGGATTCCATTGCGATTCCTTGGTTGATTATCAGGACCGGGATTCTGCTTATGAGAGAGATAAAGCGAGTCACAAGAGGGCTTCTCAAACGGGACGGTTTGAGAAGAGGCAGCGCACTGGGCAAACTAGTGGTGTTGGAGGAGCATCTTGTAACGGACGGAGTCAAAGACGTCAGAGTTACCTCTCATATGCATTGACTGCAGATAAGGGACGACAGTGTTACACATGTGGTGTTCTTGGACATTTGAGGCTAGAGTGTACCAAGCCAGTTGTGACTTATTTCATCTGTGGTAGACCAGGCCATAGAGTTGCCTTCTATAGGCAGAGTGGAGTTGCATCTCAACAGGGTTCTTCCCCTTCCAATGTGATGGGAGGTGGTCAGAGGACACCTCAGCAACAGACACAGGGACAACAAAGAGTCCCATATCGTCCTTCTACTCAAGAATCTGCTCCCGGGCCGAGTAGAGGTAGAGGTCGTGGTGGGAGTACCACGGACACTAGAGGAGCTCAGGGTAGTGTATTTGAGATGAGGAGTGCAGAGGAGCTACCTGCACCGGCTGCTACAGGTACAATTCTTCTTCATGGCTTACCTTTTAGAGTTTTGTTTGATACGGGTGCTACACATTCCTTTTTTCTGATGTATGTGTTGAGCGTCTGAGTTTAGCTACTATAGAGGGGATACCCTTTATTATAGGGTTACGTGATGGTAGTAGGGTCAGAGGTACCCGTGAGATACATAGTTGTCCCCTTCGCTTAGGGACTCGTGTTTTGCTTGTTGACTTCTTAGTCATGCCATTGATGTATGAAGATGTCATATTAGGTATGGATTGGATGCGTAGACACCGTGAAGTATTAGATGTTGGTAGGAGGACCGTTACAGTCTATACTGAGGTAGGTCAGATAGAGTTCTTCTGAGGCTGGGACCTTGGGAAGATGGGTTATGCCATCAGTGTCGTACGAGCAGCTAGACTGATAGCACATGGATATGATGCCTTTTGGTGCTATGCCATGAAGGATGGAAAGAGTCCAGCATTGGAGGATGAAGAACCGGTAGGTGAAATAAATAAGGTAAAAGATACTCTAGAAGGGTGGGTTGAATAGAGTATGGGAACTTTTCAGCAATCAAATCTCAAGGCCTTGAAACTCCTTTCAAGGGCCTTGATGTCGATCTGTGCTTTTTGTGAAACTTTGATTTCAAGGGCTTTGAAACTACTTTCAAGGGCCTTGACTTCTTGCTCCTCCTAAACAAAGTTAGTCACAGTAAAGTATATATGGTGCGGAATTGAAAAGATCGACACGAGGATATGTTTACGAAGTTTGGCTCTAAATAGCCTACTCTCCGTCCCAAGGTATAGCCTTAGGATCTAACTATCTATTATCAGCTTCAAAGAGTCCTAGATACAAACTAGAAGAAATCCCCTTCTTCTCTCACTGTAGCCAATGCTACGATCTAGCTCCAACTCTCAACCTAGCTATAATAGCCTAGTTACATCGCAGAGTAACCCACACTCTAGTATAACACTATTTAGATCTTCCAATGAAGCTCTTGTTTTTTCTCTCTCTAAGGGGATATAGCCTTTGCGTAAAAGAGAGAAAGAAAAACAATGAATGAAGATGTTTAGGTTGCTTGAAGACGTAAAGATGTTTTCATGTGTAAGCTTGTGTATTTGTCTTCTTCGACCATCATCTTTATTTATACTCTTCTATGGAGAGGTCTTTTATCCGTTGTAGAGATGACCGTTTGAAGATGAATCTTCTTCTTCATGAAGATCGTTTCTTGTTTCGAGATAAGGTAGACGTTGCAAATCTTCAGCTCCTTAGAACACGTCGAGTCCTTAGCTCCTTGATCTTCTCGTCTTTTGTTGAATCGAGAGAGAAGATATTTTTCCGCTCTTTGTTTTTAGAAAATCTTCTGAAAAGATTCTCTAATCTTCAATTGATATCTTTCTTCGGTTGATGAGATTTTTCTGTTAAGAAAAAATCTTCCTGGAAAATCTTCAGCTCATTTGAATCCTTGTTTCGTGCATCTGTAACTCCAAGGCCTTTGAGATCGTCCCTTTGTAAATGCTATCTTCCTTTTCCTTGAGTTATACTTCAAGACCCTTGAAATCCATATCAAGGCCCTTGACATTTTGATAAAACCTGCACTGAATTCCAACCAACCAAACATCTAGAGAATATAATCAATACATTGTTGGTGTATCCAACTACCACATTTGTGTTAAGTCTTCCATCATCAACACCTGTAAAACATTTATAAACAAGGTGGAGTTTTCAGAGGACATACTAGTGATCTGCGAGTTTGCAAACGTGTTTGCCAAGCCGTCTAGCTTGCCGCCTCAAAGAAGTGTGGACTTCAGTATTGAGTTAGATCATGGTACGAGACCGATCTCGAAGGCCCCATATCGTATGGCACCTGTCGAGATGTTAGAGCTAAAGAAGAAACTCGAGGAGTTGGCTGAGAAGGGCTTCATCCGCTCTAGTGTATCCCCATGGGGAGCACCTGTCCTCTTCGTGCGGAAGAAGGACGGATCGTTGAGACTGTGTATCGATTACATAGAGCTGACAAGGTGATCATCAAGAACAAGTATCCACTGCCTCGTATTGATGATCTACTTGATCAGCTTCAGGGAGCGACAATATTCTCCCGGATTGATTTACGCTCAGGATATCACCAATTGAGGGTGAGAGAGCAGGATGTATAAAGGACGGCATTTCATACCCGTTATGGACACTACAAGTTTGTAGTGATGCCATTTGGGCTCACGAATGCCTCAATAGTCTTCATGGAGTTGATGAACAGTATTTTCATCGACTTCCTTGATCAGTTTGTAGTGGTCTTCATTGATGACATTTTGGTGTACTCTCGCATCAGAGAGGAGCATGCCGGTCAAGTGAGGACCGTTTTGCATATTCTGAGGGATAGAGAGTTGTATGACAAGCTCTCTAAGTGTGAGTTCTAGATGCTAGAGGTAGCCTTCCTAGGCCATATTGTCTCCGCCAGTGGGATCATGGTTGATCCGACGAAGATCGAGTCTATTGCTACATGGACGACACCGATGTACGTCAAGGAAGTTCGTAGCTTTCTTGGCCTAGCCGGATATGTACCGACGCTTTGTTGAGGGATTTTCTGTGATTGCCCATCCATTGACGAGTATACTAAGGAAGACTACCAAATTTGTGTAATCTAATCAGTGTGCCCAGAGTTTTGAGGAGTTGAAGAGGCGTTTGACTTCTGCTCCTATCTTGGCATAGCCAAATGGTTTTGAGGATTTTGGGGTTTATAGTGATGCATCCAAGCTAGGCTTGGGATGTGTATTGATGTAGAGGGGCAGAGTGATTGCATATGAATCTCGACAATTGAAGACGTATGAGGAGAACTACTCGACTATTGATCTGGAGTTAGTAGTAGTAGTTCATGCTTTGAAGATCTGAAGACATTACATGTATGGTGCCACAAGTCAAATATTCACAGACCATAAGAGTCTGAAGTATATTTTTACGCAGCGGGAGTTGAATAACCGCAAGCGTCGATGACTTGATTTAATCAAGGACTTTGACCTTGAGATTTTGTATCATCCAGGGAAGGCGAATGTTGTAGCTGACGCCTTGAGCAGGCAGACGTCTCGAGAGAAGGCGATTGCGAGTTTGACAATTTAGCCTCAGCTTCAGAGAGATCTAGCTTGGCTAGAGTTGGACATCCAGTTTCCTGATGAGGATGCCCATTTGTATGCTTTAGAGGTTCTACCTGGTCTGTTGGATGAGATCCAGTAGAAACAGGGGACCTGCCCAACCTTGATGAAGATTAGAGAGAGGATGTCTCATGGAGAGGCACCATAGTTCTCCATTGGAACAGATGGAGTGATGAGGTGCCATGACCGCATTTGTGTACTTGTTGATATAGATTTGAGATAGAGGATCTTACTGGAGGCTCACTGTATACCTTACTCAGTACATCCAGGTACGAGTAAGATGTACCATGATGTGAGACGTTCACATTGGTAGGGAGGGCAGAAGCCCGATGTAGCTAGATTTGTGGCACAGTGTGCGACCTGTCAGCTGGTCAAGATAGAGCATCGCAGACCTGGAGGCGAGCTCCATTCACTACCAGTACCGCAGTAGAAGTGGGAGGACGTCTTCATGGACTTTGTAACCGGATTGAGGACTAGTAGGAGTTTTGATGCTATATGGGTTGTTGTTGACAGATTGACGAAGATGGCACATTTCATTCCTATTAGAGAAACATGGCAGTGAGCAAATTGGATGAGGAGTACACTAGACAAATAGTGAGATTCCATTGTGTACCGAGGACGATCGTCTCTGATCGAGATGGACGGTTTACCTCGAGGTTTTGGCAGCATATTCAGACTGATTTGGGGACGAATCTACACTTCACAACTGCGTTTCACCCCTAGACAGATGGTCAGCCCAAGAGGACCATCCAGACCCTAGAGGATATGCTGCAAGCTTGTGTGTTGGATTGGGGACAGGGATGGTCTGATTACCTCCCACTAGTTGAGGTCTCATACAACAACAAATAGCATGCATCTATTGGGATGGCTCTTTATGAGGCACTGTATGGACGTTGGTGCCGTACACCATTATGTTGGAAAGATCCTAGCAGTATCAGTGGGATAACGCTAGAGCAGATTCAGGATGATATGGCTCGAGTAGCGCTGATTAGAGAGAGGATGCTGGCTGCACAGAGTCGCTAGAAGTCATACGCAGACAGGAGGCATCGACCTCTAGAGTTCATAGTGGGAGCTCATGTCTGGTTTAGAGTATCTCTGACGCGAGGCGTCAGACGTTTTGGCATAAAGGGGAAGCTGAGTCCCCGATATGTCGGTCCTTTCGAGATATTGGATAGATTTAGGAGGGCAGCCTACAGATTAGCATTGCCTCCGAGATTAGAGGGTGTTCACCCTGTGTTCCATATGTCTCAATTGAGAGAGTATATACCAGATCCGAGGCACATTGTGAGTTATGATGATTTGGTGGTGGAGCCAGACCATACCTTTGTTGAGCATCCTATTGCAGTCCTATAGCGAGGTGTGAGACGCATGCGTTCGAAGGACATCCCCATGTTGAGGATATAGTGGTCGAGACGAGGACCTGAGGAGGCTACATGGGAGACTGATGATAGTATCCAGAGGAACTATCCAGAGTTTTATGCTGAGATAGATGCACCTAGGGTCGATGAGTAGATCTTAGTGCTATCTTGGTGAATATGTGAATATGTAATTATGTGCTTATGTGCTTATGTGCTTACATATCTTGATATGCATATTCCATGCTAGTTATGATGTGATTTATGATCTTATTAGATCTTAAGGTGCTAGCGTGATACATGATTATAGCTTGAGATGGTTCTTTCCTCACTATTTGAGTGCGATTAGGATTCAACTGGAGATGGTTCTTTCCTCCATGCTACCTTGATGGACATAGTTTCATTGGAGATGTTATTCCTCCATGCGCTGTATATAAGTATGATTTGGCTAGAGATGTATTTCCTCTACGCCCTGTGATTGAAGAATGGCAAGAGATGTGATTCCTCTACGCCTTTGGGTAGCTTTATGGCCTTGCTTTTTGGAATTGATGATTCCTCTATGTTGGTGTTTGAGGTTATAGATGGATATATATTGTGACCTTCTGAGCGGAGATGTGATACCTCCGATAGAGAGAGCTATACCTCAGCTTTTGGGTCCGAGAGGATTTGCGATTTTGCAAGTTTCGGGACGAAACTTGTTTTTAGGGGGGTCAGATGTAAGAGCTTTAGTTGCTGAGGGTGAGTGTTGAGGGCACAAATTGTGCCTAAACCACCCCTGCGTGACCTAGAGGCCGCCCCTGCAGTTTGCCTGGGCCGCATTTGCGCCTCCCTGAGCAGCCCTTGCGGTTTTGGGTGTGTTGTAGCCGTGTTTGTTGACTCTTGAACCGTTCTTTACCCCTTTCCTTCCTTTATAAGCTTTCTTCTCTTTGTCCTGATGATGGTTACCTCATTTACAGCTTCATCTTCTTCCTCACGTTCCTCTTCCTCTCCTCTTCCTCCCTTGGATCTCTTCTTGATCTTTGTTTGAGTTTGTGTGAGTTTGAGAGCTTATCAGCTTGGGTTGTTGTGGTTGATGCTTGTTGATGTTGTTGTGCTTGTGATTGGGCTAGCCTTGAGGTGTTAGTGAGGTTATTTCCTCTGCATAGGTCATCTTGGTGAGTTCATCTCCCATCTCTTCCTATATTTCTTCTTTCTTTCTTCTTCCCTTCTAGCTTAGGTTCCACAAGTTCGATCTTGTGGCAGCCTTGATTGGCTTCATTTAATGTATACATATATATATATATATATATATATATATATATATATATATATGTATGTGTATGGATGGTGGTTGAAGAAGGAGTGTCGAAGAGTGAGTGAAGAAGCAAAGAATAGCCGGAAGTGCACCTTCTGCACACCAGCCGCCCCTGCGGCCACCTGCACCAGCCTTACCTTGCTCTTTGTTCTATAGGTGTCTTGCTTTTAGTCTTGCCTATGGATGGCATTGCCTCTTCCTTTCCTAGTATAAGAGTGTAGTCCCATGCTAGGTATAAATGAGAGTGTTTGGAGATGTATGATGATATTATGCCTTGTATGGCTTTTGAGGATTATATGTTGTGAGGTTTTGGTTGAGGATGATCCTATGGATCCCTTGGGTCTAGGTGTAACTCCTTTGATTAATAGGAGATTTACATATCTCTATGACTTGTTATTGGGCAGTGTACCTTTCAAGATTAGAGGTTGATCGTGGTTGAGTGTTATACGAGGTTGAGGTAAGTCCGTAAGAATTACTTAGCTACCGTCCTTATATTGGGTGTTTGTATGAGTGATGTGTGTGATATATGCTTGCTATGATAGCATGAGATGTCGTTTATTACCGACCTATGTTTTATTTACTGCCCCGTATCCGTGGTTGTGATAACCTTTCCCTTTCATCCCGCCGAGGAGTCTAGGAGGTTCTTTGACGTCAGGCCACCTAGTATACAGGAAGGGCGCAAACCACTCTCATAGGGTACACGGGTTGTGTGACCGATACTACTTCGAGATGGCTAGCAGGCCTAGAGGCAAGGATGATACGTTCCTCGTGTCACATAGTTTCATCTATATATATATATATATATATATATATATATATATATATATATATATATATATATATATATAATATTTGAGTAAATGACTATTATATAAAGATAATAAATGGGTAAATGTGTGATAGCATGTTGATGTGTTTATCTTTCATGATTGTGCTTGTGCTTATGTATTACCTTATATATGTATGGTTGGCTAATGGTTTTATGCCATGTTGTTGATGCCTTGCAGGATAGGCGTGTTGCTAAGTGATCTGGCAAGCCGAGGACCTCTCGTACATAGGATGGTTGTGGCTTTTGGGGTTGTTTATGTTTCCTCTAACGTGAGGATGATGTTTTGTTTACCTCTTGTATGAGGATGTTGTTTTATACTCGGCTATGATCTTGTTTACCCCTTTTGGTTGTACAATTTTATACAACTTTATGTATTTGTTTTATATCTGTCAGTGCCATGTTGTAAAGTCTAGTGAACTTGTTGTCAAGCTAGGTTCAGGATCCACTATGAGATCCTAGCCCAATATGGCATCCCGAGTCCCGCGGATTTGGGGTGTTACACCGGATAAGGATGTGGATCGGGGTAGTGAAGGTTTAGGATGCTCTTCCTTTCTTGCTCCTGCTCTTCTCAGCCAACTAAAACACAAGTTAGTTTACTCAACCAATAAGGGTCGAAAGACTCAAACATGAAACTAGATCAAAAGAAAATTTGATTCAACAATGGAAGACATAGAAATTAGAGACACTTACAATCTTGAAAATAGGCATGAAGTGATTTAAAAGATCAACTTGAACTCTAACACCACTTTGATATGGGGATATCCCGTTGTTTGCCCGATCTAGATGTAATGATTCCTTCAAGACTCAAAACAAATAAGAAACTATGGTAATGAAACTTAAAATGATGAAAAATACGAATAGGTTGCGGAATGGAACACCAGTGAGTGAAGAAGAAAGAACCAAGGGGATCAAGAGTTAGAACCTTGATCTAAGATGATCCAAACCCTTACCTTTGTTTTACCTTAACCCAATCAACAATACAACCTTACACAAGCTCCATTGGAAAAGCAAGCACACGGATGAGGCGAGTCAAGAACTTGAAGCACCAATCTTTAAGAACATGTTACGCTAGATTTGGTATGTGCGAAACAAATCCAAGACAAGATTGCCAAGAACTTGTTCGCCCAAAACGTGCACACCGAAGTCTTAAATTTATAACTCGTATTAATCTCCTAATCTACCTAGCGAACCCACAGTGTATGGGTCATGTCGTAGCGAGGCTAGTATTCCAATGTCGAACACAAAGACTAAGGTGAAACTAAGGGCCTGTTTGGTATTGTATTATAAGGGATTCATTTAGATTCTTTTTGACAGGATTCTTAGGGGTGGAAAAAATAGAGTCGTTTAGTATGAGTTGGAGCTTCGGGATTATATTCTTATACGAGATTCTTTTGCCTAAAGAATCCTGTAAAAACAATCTTGTCCACCGAAGCTTCTTTGGGATTCTTGGGGATAGATTGTTTTTATTCCTCAACTTGTCTTCCGGCAGCCTGCCGATCTTTTCTTCTTCTCCTCAGCATATATTTCATAACTGTCTAAATAAAAAATAGACTCGGATTTCTCATTAGTCGATTCCGTTCTTCCTCACCGCCCCGCTACCATGCTCGTGGTGCTGATTTTGGTTTCCAGTAGATTGTCCATGAACAAAGTTTCCTTGTTCAGTTTAGTTGTTTGGTACTTCCTGAGTAAAATTGAAGAGCGTTCGTCCTTCTGTCTAATATTGAGCACTACTTATTGTCATGTTTTGATGGATAAGAACCGGATCTCAACATGATTTGTCCTAATACTATTGTCCTTCTCAATTGAAATAAACATAATTTATTTTGGTTGTTCTTTATCAGTATGTGCTTGAGTCTATTTCTTCAATTCAGAAATAAAGAAATATGGTGGCTTACAGATGATTGGAATGTTGGATTTCATACTTGTCACAACACTTAAATACCTTCTTTTGAGTATCGTCGTTTGAGCTTATTTCTCTTCGAATTGATGATATGGGTTGAGAATTGAAGGGAATTCGAGGAGAAGTTTCAAATCGGTTTGATTTGGGGAATTCTAGGGTTCGGGTATTGAATTTGAAGGTTGCATTGAGGTAAGTTTTTGTTTGAGATTGCGATAACGGAAGAACAATGGCCGGAGAGAGAAATCGACGACAAATATTAAGCAATTGCAATATCCAAGAATAAGGTTAGTGTATTTAGAATGAAGAAGAAGATAAGGGGTATTGTCGTAATCTTTCGTAAACAATATGTCTAAATAATCTAATACTAAAGACGTAAAATTTACGCAAAAAAGAATCTCTAAGAATCCCCTTCTCCAACAATCTCAACAATCCTCATCCCTAACAATCTAAAAAAAGAATACCCATACGATGCCAAGCAGGCCCTAAATCAAGCTAATAATCATGAATAGTGCAAACCTAGACTAAGCAAAGAGAAAAAAATAAAGAAATGAAAATCATGATTTTTTTTTGTTGGGTTTTGTGGTGATGAATGGAAGATCAAGATCATGCAAGGTTAGCAATCAAAAAAGTAACGCAAATACAATATAAGTGATCAATATAAGAAAATCAGATTCTAGATATCAAGATTTTTGGCTATGGCATTGGAATCAAGCTTCTAAACATAAAGGATAAAGTTGCGGTTGTTTGGGAAAGGGCGTTTCTCCTATGGGAACAATTACGGGGGAGCTCTTATGTTCCACTAGTCTTGCACCAAGGTTCCTATTACCGGGTAACTCTCAAGGAACTAAGGTAGATAATTCTATACAAACCGGAATACTACCTAAGGGTCAAACCCATCCTTAATGGGTAAGTCTCGAAAAAGGCAAGTCTTATGAAGAAATCCTAGCACACTCAATCCAATAGAGGTTTTTACACCTCTACTGCCTAGTGTTCATCATCATTTATACCTAAGAGCGGAAATTATCAGGTAAGTCTCATTCATCACTTAGTTTGCTGACATTAGGTCACCATAAGCTAGATTCAACTCAACAAACACTAGGATTTAAACAATCTAACATCCTATCATACAAATTCATCAATTACGTGCAACAAAAGCAAAATCTCGGGTGCATCATGAGAATCTCGGACGAGATAATATGAAGAACGGGACAAGATTTCATTCTGAGCTAGGTTTCGGGCACACAAACAATCCTAAGCTAACATACAAGTTCATTCTATCATCATCCAAGCCATAACCATCTATCCATCACCCTAGAATCACAACTACTCAACCTACAACATGCATTTCAAGATCAAAAGTCATCATACAAGCACCCATGCAATCCATGGAAAGAAAATGAGATAAGAGCAATGAACTTAGCTAATTAAGAGTTCAAAAACAAGTCTTACAACACTCCTATGGTAGCTCCAAGTCAGATTTTTACAATACTTCAACAATCTTCTCTTTAAACCCCTCAAATCTCACTTCAATCTGTCAAATCTTAGTTTAATTGAATCTAATCTAATGTGTCCCAAGAACACCCACCAAGGGACTGGAAAGAGAGCTTGGGGTAACCTCTAAAGGTCAACCTACAATGCCAATCTTATACTCCACCAAAGGTAAGTGAAGGGTCAAGTAAAGGAATAATGTGACAAGTGTTGAAGCTTCCAAAACAGGAATCTCGGGCCAAAATCTTGGCCGAGATTCTTGAGCTAGACTAAGATTTCATCGAGCTACAACTTTCCTTAAATCATTAAGTCAATAGTTAGTGCAAAACTTTCACCAACTAGGGCTCTTGTGTTCTTCTTTGCTCCAAGCTTGAATCTTCCGAAACTTCGGATTCGAATCACCACGAGGCTTGATCCTCGAATGTGTCAATAACATCATTTCCAGCAATATGACTCGATTAAGTGCAAATGTCACGAACTAATGTCAATTCATGCATAGACAAGGGGAAATCTAACTAAAAGAGTGCCTAAAATAGTGTATTCCTTGAAGAGGCTTTGAGGTTTTGAAAGGTTATTCGAGGTTGATTACGATATTGTAATCCTTGTGGATCCTTTGGGACTAGGAGTGAATCTTCTAGTATATTGACGTGATGATTGATATATATGCCTTGTTTATCAGGCGGTGTTCATTCCTATGGGAATTTGAGAGTTTGAACGTTCGTTGAGGTTACCTAGATTCAGGTAAGTCCGTATGACTTACTTAGCTGCATTCCTATATTCGACGTGTGCATGAGTGGTGTTTGTTATATGCTGTATAGCATGCGATATATTGATTATTACCGACATTGTATTGCCCACATGATGGGATCTGAAGATTGATCTACTAGTGGTCTATTTCAAGGGTTTGGATGCGGAAACGCAATTCAAACTCCAATCAGTTTGAGCTATGACGTTCATGGACAAACCGGTTGATGAATCGTGGGATTTTGTTGAAAAACAAGCTCTCACCACTGAGAAGTACTCCCACTGGAATGCTGAAACAGGAACTCAAAGTTTGAGAACTCCGGTGCTAAATCTTACCACCTCTAGTGTCAAGGAGCTGAACACTTTAAATAGGGAGATGAAGGCTTTGAAAGACCTTTTGACAGCACATGTACAAAAGCCCAAGGAGAAGGATATGGGCTATGTAGGAAGGGAAAATCAATAAGGAAATAGGAACAACAAAAATTGGAATAACAACAACAATCGGAATACAACAATTGGAGATCCAATCAACAAAATTCCGGTAATCCTTATTCTCATGCTAAAAATTCACTAACCCTCCTTCTTCTTCCTCTATTCCTTTGAGAAGTCAGGGCCAATATTCATCAAGTTCAAGCCAGCCAGCAAGGGACAAGCTTGAAGCAATGATGGAAGCCGTGATGGGGAAGATGAATAGATTAGAGAGCTCCATTACTTCGATATCTAAGGCACAAAATGCCTTGGAAAATCAAGTATTTAGTAAAGCCAGAGAAGTTCCAAGAGACCAAGGGAAGCTTCCCGGAAAGACCAAAAACAATCCTAAAGGCCAAGTGATGGCAATCACCGCAAGGAGTTGTTTGATGATGGCATGAAATATGACGTACTTTAGATGTGCATATAGGTGGTTTTTCCCTTTCCTTTGAGTTCGTGGACATACATTTATGGCATTTATCAAGTATATTCACCTATTATCTTGGAATCAAGATCTACACAAGCTTTGTTGTGATTTTAGGTGAATTGGAGCTAAAATGGAGTCGAAATGGATCATTCACTGAGCATTGGTCGATGAGGATTCCACTGGAAAGCATTGGAACATCATTGGAAGAAGTATGAAGTGAAGCAAAGGTGAAAAGCATCGAAAAGGAAGAACCACGACCAAGAAAGAAGTTCCATTGCCGGGGTTCTGATAATTAATTGAATTTTATACGTGGAAACAAAGGTCTAGAGTCGCCAAGGGAGG
The DNA here is from genome assembly GCA_033239125.1 of Fagopyrum homotropicum. Lineage (NCBI taxonomy): Eukaryota > Viridiplantae > Streptophyta > Magnoliopsida > Caryophyllales > Polygonaceae > Fagopyrum > Fagopyrum homotropicum. The sequence goes on along the minus strand of BSWB01000005.1, from coordinate 82,290,889 downwards.
AACCACGGCCGTGGTTTTGTGATGTCACCCGTGGTTTTCTTCGGAAAAGGCCGTTACGTTAATTGCCACGTCAGCAAGAAGGGAAGGAGCCTTTTAACCTAATTTTATTTTATAAAAGGAGGTTGACGGCTGCTTTTCACACATCATGCTACACACGGAGATCTCGCTTTAGGCCGGAGAAACCGCGCTTTAGGATCACGTTGGACATACTTGGATTCCATTTTCCATACTCTTGAAAGGATTTCTTTACCATTGGAGGAGATTCAAGAAGTTCTTGATTTCGCTTTAGAGATTTGTGAGATTGTTCTAGTCTTTGATTATTGTCTTTGAAAACACATTCTTGGATTATATATCGTTTGATTGAGTTATTGATTCTTTGAAGATTATTTTTATTCATCTTCGTGTTCTTCTTGATTACATGCCCTTCTTGATTTCTTTTCTTAATCTTGTATTGATTACGATGACGATTGTTGGCTAAACCCCCCCCCCCTGCGATTCTAGGGTGAAGGGTTGATGGTTGTGGTACATATGATGATAGATTGAGCCTTAACAGATGGGACCCTGAGAGTTGTGAGACGAAACCCTCGAACGAGGATTTGTACGGCCTATTCTTTAGGAACCACGATTGTGGTTTCCCAAGATCCGCCCGTGGTTTCCAATGTTTTGCACGTTTCGCTTTTGCCTTTATCCAAAGTTCAAGATTGCTTAAATCCTACCTTTGTTAACCCTTTCTGACCTATAGCCTTGCTTGGTTGTGAGCGTTTGCGAGTTCTAGGTAATAAGGGATTCAAAACCCTTCATTAAGGTGCGGAGTGCCATAGCCTTTGCCTTTGTCTTTCTTTTCCTCGGGTTTTGGTTTCTTATGAGAGTTGAATCATATCCTTGTGACCTCTTCTTGACGAGACTCAACATCCGTTAAGAAGAATCCTTTGGTTGGGAAAAAAGTAAGTTGTATCTTCACCGGAGGACATGATACCGACGAATATATACCTTTGCCATCCAGCTCTGTCCGTACACATCTTTAGATATTTTGAATCGAATACCGCAACTGGATACTTGGTTCTTTAGAATCTGCAATCCCATTATTCCTGCTTTTATATTCTTTATTGTGATTATTGCATTGCTTGCTACCCAAGTTGGATTACCTTTACCGCTTTGTTCTCACCGATTCCCTGAGTTCGACTCCAGAATATCAGCCCATACTACAATTGATCCGTACACTACGGGTTCGCTATCCTTAGGCTTAATTCTTGGATATAAATATAAAGCTTATTTGCGCACACGCCATTTGGAGCGAACAAGTTTTTGGCGCCGTTGTCGGGGAATTGGTCAAGACCAATCCAGTGCACGGTTGTCTAACCTAGTAGCTTCTAACTTTGCTACTGACTACTCTTGCTGAGTGTTCTTACAAATCTTTCTTAGGTTTATGCGAAGAACACAAACCGGTAAAGAAATCGTTCCTTACGATCCTGAACCGGAGAAGACTTACAAGAAGAAGTTGAGAGAGGCAAAGAAGATAGCCGCTAACAATAATCAAAAGTTAGAGGATCTTAGAGCTGAATTAGCTGCATCTCGAGATTAGATAAGGTAACAAGAAGAACCCTTGAGGAAAGAGAGAGCTGATCAAGCTACTCTACAAGAACGATTTCGAGCCGATATGGCCGATATGATAGCACAAGCATAACTAGCAAATTAGGAGAGAGACGCGGATGCTAGATTTGAGGTTAATCCACCCCCACCAGTGCCCATTTACGTCTTACCACCACCAGTTTATGTGCCACCACCACCTCCACCAGGAGTGGAGCCAATTGATCTGTTTGCGGGTGTTCCTCAAACATTGGGCAACAGATGGATCGGGTCCAGCAAGCTCGCCGTCCGGGCATACACTTGGGAGATCCAGTTGATCGTGACTACGAGTTCAGACCTCGAGTGATTACTATGATCAAGCAGAATCGCTTTGGAGCAATGAAGAGAGAGTCACCGCACCAACATCTTCAAAATTATGAGATCTTGATGGAAACATTGAGACCTTCAAGGTACGAAAATAACAATTATAAGCTGCGTGTGAGCACTAGCACAGTACCAATCACTTCCCACCGGAAGAGTGAACACATGGGAAGAGATGACCGCGGAGTTTCTTACCAAATTCTTTCGGCCATCGAAGACGGTGGAATTTAGAGCTAAGATCAACACATTTGTGATGAATAATGGTGAAAGTCTCTTCACCTCATGGGAAAGGTTCAAGGACCTCTTATTGGATTGCCCACATCATTGTATTCCAAAGATTGATTTGCTTGTGATCAACTTCAAGGGCTTGGATGTGGAAGCGCAATTCAAGCTACTATCACTTTCATGTGGAACTTTTATGGATAAGCCAGTAGATAAAGCATGGGAATTTGTTGAGAAGCAAACTCTCACTATAAAGAAGTACTCACATAGAGGTGAAGAAGCGGGGAGCCAAAGCTCAAGAGCTCCGGTGCTGAATCTTACCGCCTCTAGTGTCAAGGAGCTGAACACTTTAAATAGTGAAATGAAGGCTTTGAAAGACCTTTTGACAGCTCATGTGAAGTAGCCCAAGGAGCAAGATATGAGCTATTTTGGAAGAGGAAACCAACAAGGGAATAGAAACAACAATTGGAGATCCAATCAACAAAATTCTTGTAATCCTTATTCTCATGCTAAAAATTCACTAACCCCTCCTTCTTCTTCTTCTTCTTCCTCTATTCCTTTGAAAAGTCAGGGACAAGCTTCATTAAGTTCAAGACATCCAGCAAAGGACAAGCTTGAAGCAATGATGGAAGCCTTGTTGGGGAAGATGCAAGGATTAAAGAGTTTCGTCACTTCAATTTCTAAGGCAGAAAAAGCCTTGGAAAATCAAGTGTTTAGTAAGGCCGTAGAAGCTCCTAGAGATCAAGGAAGACATCTCGGAAAAACTGAAGATAACCCGAAGGGGCAAGTGATGTCGATCACAATAAGGAGTGGCGCGAAGACAACCAATCCTACACCAAAGACGAGTGATAAAGGCGAGCAGCCCGAGGAAGTCGAGGTTCCAGCTAAGAAAGAAAAGGAGAAGGTCGCCTTCTACGTTCCTCCTCCAGCCCACAAACCTCCGCTTCCGTTTCCATAAAAAAGAGCGAGAGCGCATCTTGATAAACACTTTGGTAAGTTCATTGAACTCATGAGCAAACTGCATATTAACATACCTTTTATTGATGCAATTTTAGGTATGCCATCCTATGGGAAGTTCATGAAGGAAATCATCTCTAACAAGAGAAAGTTAGAGGATTTTGGTGAAGTGAAAATGACTTCCGAGTCATCGGAACTCATCAAAACGATAACGGAGAGGATGCCACCCAAGTTGAGGGATCCGGGTTCATTTTGTCTTCCCATTAGCATTAGAAAGGTCACATATGATGCTCTTTGTGATCTAGGAGCAAGCGTGAGCATTATTCCACTTGCATTGTCCAAAAATGTTGGTTTATGAGAACTTAAACCGGTAAAGATGACGTTGTACATGGCGGATCGATCCATCACTCGACCCGTTGGCATTCTTGAAGATATCCTAGTAAATCTTGGTGAGTTCTACATTCCAATTAATTTTGTAATTTTAGACATTCCTGCAGATTACCCAATCCCAATCATACTTGGGAGGCCGTTTCTAGCAACAACCGGATGTATGGTTGATTGCAAGAACGCCAAGTTAGAAATCAATATTGGAGAGGAGAAAGTTGAGTTCATACTCTCAACTTTGATCAAGGAGCCAGCTCTAGGAGAAGATGTTTTCAACATCCATGATGAAGAAGACTCAAGAGAGATGGTTAGTTCTATTTTGCTTAATGATTGTTTGCACAAAGTCATCAGTGTGAGCATTATGGAAGGAGAAGTCGAAGAAAGTTGCGACTCCGAAGTTAAGGCTTTGGAAGTGCTAGAAGAGGAGAAAATTGAAGCCTTCGAAAAATTGCACGTTGGCTCGCAAAACGGCCAAAACCACGGCCAACCTAAAGATTCCACGGGGGTGGAAACAATTAATTAAATTAATTCCCCCGTGGAACCACATGTCGAAAGCAGACACGAGGAGAACCACAGCCGTGGAAGTATCCGATGGGCTGTGGAAACTAAAATTCCCGAGGTTTCTTGTCCTATTTGTTTGCTCGAAATTGTGTGCGTCAAAGTCTTAAAATTTATATCTAGAACTTATGTAAAACTGAACCCGCAATGTATGGATCAGTTGTAGTAAGGCAAGAAATTCCAGAGTCGAACTCAGGGATTTGGTGAGAATAAAATCGGTTTCAAATTATCTGGCAAAGTGCAAAAACTTTTGTAATTAATAAGGAGACAAATGATGTCAAGGATTCAAGTATCCGACTGCGGCTTTTGATTCAAGACACTTCTAAACATCAAAGGACAGAGTTGATGTTGCCAAAATTTCGTGTTTCAAAAGAAGGTATTGTACGGCGAAGTTCCAAAACCTATATGTCTAACTCAAAGGCTCTCTCTATAAAGGTTTTTGAGAATGCAATATAGAAAGGATCTAAGGATGAGATTAACACTCAAACTAACCACCCAAACCCAAGGATAGGACTCTCAAAGGTAAAGATGGAAAGCACACTCAAACCTTAATAGAGGATGTTGAGTCTCTCTATTATCCAAATCTTACAAACTTTAGTTATCAATGATGAAGTTTCTTCTCACACTTGAATAAGGATTAAAAAGGTTAAGCAAGGTTAGGATTTAGGCAAGGGTTAACTTTTGTTAAAGGATAAATCAACTAAAGAACGTCAAAAAGAAAAATCGCCTTGTTCTTGATAAAATCGGTCGATTTACTCAAGAACATGTCGATTTATCTGGTGTCGCAAAGTTAAATCTCAACTCTCAGGGTCCAAATGGCTAAATGAGTTCAGTCTATCATCATCTAAGCCTCAATCATCAACTATTCTCCCCACAATCACAAGGTCTTTAGCCAACCATTTTCATATTCAAATCAAAATCAAGATTGAACGAAGAAAACCAAATAAAACTCAAACTTTGCATAAAAACCAAAGAATTTCCAAATCTGTAATAAACCTTAAAATCTTTCAAAGATCTCTCAAAACACTCAACAATGTGTTCACAAGTCACAAGAATCAAAAGGGAAACAAAAGATCTCACAATTCCTTGAATCTTGACTTCTTGTTTCTTTCCTTCAATCATCTCTCCAAGAACCTTCAATTCTGCAAAATCCTGTAAATCTTTCACGCTGCGATCCCCCGATTTTCATTCTTAGGGTTCCAATGTATACTTTCTCACAATTGGGCTACTTGGCATATCACTTCTCAGGCCCACAAGTGATGGGCTTTTGATCGTAATATTTGTAGACAATTTAACAAGGAAAATCGCTCGATTCAAAGGCAAATGAACCACCCGATTTTCGCACAGGATAGTCGTCCGATTTTCTATGTAAATGAGGCGATTTTCTTCAACAAAAAGTGCTCGTCTCTAGACTTGTTTCATTCCTTCTTTTAGTGACCCTTTCACACACTTTCTTTGCTCTTCATGACTCCTCCAAGGTTCCTTAAGCCTACTTATTGACCTTAGATACTCTTTGCTCCACTTTTGCTTCCAATTCCACCGAATTCACCTATAATTCAACCAAAACTCATGTAGACCTCTATTTCCGGAATATAAATGAAATAAACCTTAAGGGTACACAAATCTCTCCAAATACAAGTGAAATTGAGGTAAAACCTCCACAATATGCATGATTATAATGGTATATAATTCATGTCATCAAAATACCGCATACTTGCCTCTTGCTTGTCCCCAAGCAAGATTCAATTCTAGAATATAAGATGTCATGGATTATATGATGCTAAAAACTCAAAAACCTTTTGAAAAGTGCTTCTTCTTAATGGATCACCCTCAAAGTAATGCTTCAAGACATTGGAAGACAAAGTATGCATCAATAATAACCATATCATGAACAAACCATCCTTTCTTTCTCAAACACACAAATAAAAGACCTGATAAAGATGTAAAGATAATCAAAGTCAAACAAATCTAGGCCACGAAGCCTTAAACATGTACACAAATGTGAGCTTGATCATGGGACTCATGATAGGCATTAAAATCCTCCCAATACCCAAACTCATCATGGAGAGGTCATTGATCTTGGATTTCCATCCATCCCTCGTACTCCATGTTGTCAAGGTCGTCTTGGAAGTACAATCCGTCCATGGCAAACATGAAAAAGGCAAAGACAAAAACAACACAAGATCAAAAGTAACAAGAAAGATATACACTATAAGCAATCAAAAGCAAATGACTCAATCTTAACCTAGTCCCCGGCAAAAGCGCCAAAAACTTGTTACGCTAGAAAGGTAGCACAAAAAGCTTTACATTTATAAACTCGAACAAAAATCCTAAACTACCTAGCGAAACCCAAAGTGTATGGATCATTATGTAGGAAGGAAAGTATTCTAAGGTCAAACACAAGGACTAAGGTGAAATTAAGCCACTCAATGATCAAAGATAGTGTAAATCTAAGCTAAGATATGAGATAAAAAATAAAGAAATGCAAAAAACAATATTTTTGTTGGTTTTGGGTGATCAACAAGGATCACAAATATATGCACACAAACAAGCAAACAAACACACAAACACAAGGATAAAATATAAGATGTAAGAAATGTGGATTCTAGAGATTCGGAATTCCAATTATGCCAATGGACTCATGCATCTAATGATCAAAGGAAAGTTGCAGTTGTTCAGAGTTGGGTGTTTCTCTAATGGGAGCAATTACCGGGTAAGTCTCATGCTCCACTAGTCTCGAACCTAAGGCCCTATTACCGGGTAAGTCTCAAGTAACCTAAGGACGAGAATTCTACACAAATTGGCCACTACCTAAGGGTCAAACCCCTCCTTACCGGGTAAGCCTCGGAAAAGGTAAGTCTTAGGCAACGATCCTAGTACACTCAATCCAATCGCGGTTGTTGAGGCTCACTACTGCCTAGAGTTCATCATCTTATGTATCTAAGAGAGGAAATTACCGGGTAAGTCTCATCCCTCAAAAAGATTGCTAGTAAAGGTCACCCTAGGCTAGATTAGGCTCAACAAACAATAGGATTTCAACACATCTACATCCTAACATCAAGATTCATCAAGAATAGAGCAACAACACATGCATATCGGGTAGATCATAGTCATCTCGGCCTAGATGGCATCAAGAATAGGCCGAGATCATGGACTGAGCTAGGGTTTCAAACACAAATCCATCCTAAGCCAACATATAAGTCCACACAATCATAGTACAAGCATAATATTCATTCCTTCACCCTAGAATCACATCTACTCGGCCAATAACATACAAATCTAGATCAAACTTCAAAAATAAAGCATGCTTGCAAGTCATAGCTAGATAATGAAGAATAGACCAAAGAAAAGACATAACAAAGCTAGAATAGAAGTTACCAAATCTTACAAAGGTTCCAATGGCAGCTCCACGATCCAAACTTACAAGCTTCCAAGGAAACACACTCAAATCTACTCTAAAACTAAAATCTACACTAATCTCTTCCAAGAACACCCACAAGGGTGCTTGGAAGAGAGAAAACAATCCAAAAAAGAGTGTGTTGGAGAAGATAGGTCAAATATGTGGAAGAAGGTTCCAAAAACAGCTTGCAACATTGCTTAAATACTCCACCAAAAAGCAAGGGTCGGACATAGAAAGTGAGTGCCAAGTGGCGTGGGTGGTCCAGAGGAGATCTCGGTTGGCCCAGGGAAGCATCTCGGCCAAGATGGGTGAGGGCTGGACCGAAATGGCTCTAAAACAGCCCCAAACACCACTTCAACATGAGTTAGACTATTCCTTGCATCAACTGAGGTCCTTGCCTTCTTCTTTCCTCCAAGCATGGGTCATTTGGAACCATAAATCCGGACCATCGTGAGGTTCGAACATCGGATATGATCAATAAAATCTCAAAGGTCCCCAAAACACCTACAAAACCGCCAAAAGCTCGTGTAGACGTCTATTTCGACAATATGCATGAATTAAGCGTAAACGTCACGAACTAGTGCAGAAATATGCATGTATGGAATGAAAAACTATCTAAAAGAGTGCCTAAACTAGTGTCATAAATCATGTCATCAAAGATCAATTATCATGCTCTTCCAACTATGAGTGGAACTAGCAAGCGTTCATACTATTGCACCAGACAAAGAACCCTAAAACATACATTTGAACTAAGAATGACTTCAGTTTTCTAAACGGTCTTGAACCATCCCAACATTTTTGAAAACAATACATGGAGGTGATACTAAGTGATAATTTAATTGATAAAACTAAGCAAAATAAGATTTTTCAGTCAAAACAAACCTGGTCTTTTGAACCCTCTTTCTTTCTACGAATATCAAGTTGGTTAGGGGCTTCTGTCTGCTCCACTACAAGTACTCGGTAACCCTGTTTCACTAGGAAAGAGAAAGTAAAATATTATAGAATAAGTTCACTGAAAAAGCTATTATATCAAATGCAAAGAAGGTCAGTGGATACCTTTCTAGCTAGTTTCTCCACATTAATCGTGAAGTTCTTCTCTAGCAGCACTTTCAGAAACTATATGTGGAACAAATGATAGTTTTTTCCTCCAAAGTAATAGCTTTTGATAGCCAGAAGGAGTATCATCTAATCCGAGATATGTGCTCAAGAAGCAAATTGCCATCAATGTTGTGTAGCACACCATAGTTGCATTCATCCAATCAAAATAAATCAAACAAGTAATCATATAATTGCATTCAAACTTACACTAATAGAAACAACAAAATTTGAACTGGAGGGTTTTTGAAGAAAATTGCCACCACACTAGTCCAAAATCTGCTCCTCGTTTCTTTTATAATAGCCGGGGTATTTTTCACTAAAAAACATAAGTTAAAAAAATATGCTCCTTTTTCCATTCTTTTATTTGTCATTCCAAAATCTGAATTGAAGGGTTTTGGAATCAATTAGTAAGGTTGTGAGGGAGTCTTGTTAAAGTCACATATAGGTGGCCATAGGATGTCATATCCTATGTTGTTGTGTTCTTTGTGTATACATTCCTCCTACTCTCTCCCTTTTGAAAAATATTTTATTTAAGTTTAAATCAAAAGAATAATTTCACTTGAAATAATGAAAACAACAAAATTCAGATTTTCACTAAACAACATTAGTTAAAAAAATCTTCTCCTTTTTTCATTCTTTTGTTTGTCAGTCCAAAATCTGAACTGAAAGGTTTTGGAATCAGTTAGTAAGTTTTCTAGAATATTGATTCTTGGATTTATCAAGCTTTCTACATAAGAAGAAGATTGAGGTGCAAAGTTTTCTGGAGTATCATCATAATTCAATTCAAAATCACCCATTAGTAAAAGCTATATCACACTAGTTAGTGATCCTGCAGAAAAATGTTCAGCATAAGACATTAATCTAATGTGAGCTATTTACACAAAATCTAGAGAGCAACAATGTAAAGCATTCTGAAACCAATTCATCCTTCTCCCTTAGTTTCAAACAAATATTTATAATATGCCCAATTATCTCATTGTAGGTACTAAATTCTTGTGTAAAATAGCAAATACACCTGCTAAAACCACAAGACGAAAATGAAGACCCGAGCTTAGGAAACTTAAGTACCAGCAATCTGAGGGTTATTCCCTAATTCGAGTCATGCCAAGTTGTTATTTCTAAGAAAAAACTGCTTTAGTCTTGGTGAAATTTTGATCATTCAATAAGAACTCAAGAATCAATACTGATGATCAGCGAAAATACAAAAAAAAATTTGATGAATACAAAGAGAGAGCGAGAGACGGTAGGTACCTTGAGATTTGAGAGGTAAATCACTAAAGCCTTTAAGCTAATTTCTAGTCCTACAAGGCAACAAGATCAGTTGCTGCAATTTTTTGGGTGGGCTTCCTTCCTCTTTCTAGGTTTCAATTGCGTGCACATGAACGTGATTTAGTTTCCTTCCTCTTTTTGGGTTGTATATTCGACAACAAAGAGGTTCAACACTAATTTCTCAAGTAGAAGATAAGATATTCAAGTAGGGAATTCATACCGTACGTGTTGGAGAGTCGGGGTCGAGGTGGAGAATCGCCCGCCGCTCGAAGTCGTCAATCACCACCACCAGTCGCCGGATGATTGGGATAGATGTCACCCTTGAACACGAAGGAGAGAGTCAGATCGATGTTTAGGTCTAATGTAACTGCAGAGAGGGCTAATTAGAACGACGCCATTAAATTACTTATTTTACCACGGTTATTAATAATCGAGGTCCGGAGTCGTTTGTCACCTCGGATAATAATATAACCGGGGTCCGAAATTTTAATACCCCGGTTAAATCATATAACCGGGGTCTAAAGTTTTTTAAGAAAAATAAAAATTAATTAACCTTGGTTATACATATAATCTTGGTCCAAAAATACCTTTGATCACGGTTCTTTCAAACCGCTCCAACATAAGCGAGGTTTAGGGGGGGTTTGTACTAGTGTAACGAACCTTGGTATGCTGATATTGCAAATTATTTGTTTTGTCAGGAAATACCTCCCGGATTATCCAACGCTCAAAGAAAGAAATTCTTCAAGGATGTCCGGCACTACTATTGGAACAAACCTCTACTCTCCAAGAGAGGTCCAGATGGCATATTCAAAAGATGCATTCCGGAAGACGAAGTAGAAAGTGTCATCCGTGATTGCCATTCATTACCTTGTGGAGGAGTGACTGAAGGTATTTCTAAGGTCGTCTATACCCAATCAAAAGTAAGGGTCGAACCCAAGAAAGTTAAGGTGTTTTAGATGCAATTATCGATTATAGTAACAAGTAACAAAGGGGGGGGTGAATTGATGCACACAAAAACTTATGAAAACAATTAATGCGACAAGTAAGACAATGATGGGTGAATCTACACTAGGTTGATTCTAAGCATGCAATTTCTACTTTGGTGAGTTCCTTTTACAAGTTTTCAAGTAATCTCCCGTCACGATCATATATATGTGTTGAGCCAACCGGCATCAACACAACTTAACAGGTTAGTGTTCCGTAAACCTACAAGAACAGATAACAAGTTAGATTTCAAACAAAGACTAAGGGATATAAAGAGAAGATTAAAACCGTTAAACTTTTCTTTATATGTGTTCCTTTTCTTTAAGTAATTACAACCCGTTATTACTTAAAGTTGCTACTAGATTAAAGACCCGAACCCGGAACCTATTAATCCTAGTTATTTTCATGCACTTTAGAATCTAAGGTGATCAATCTCAAGCAATAGTAAATATGCAATTAGACAATGGAGATTAAGGAAACACAAAGCATTACTGAATAAAAACTTATATTAAAAAGAACTTACAACCAAAGTAACAACACAGCTTCAAACCAACCCAATGTAGCAAGGGAGTTAGCAACTCATTACAAAGGTAGCAAGATAATCTAAGTGGATAATTTGTTGGCTAACAAGATGGATCGTTCTAACAATCAACCAATGACTATTTATACTACAAAAGACACTAAATAAGAGTAAATGACCGGCCTAAAACAGCCACCTTTAATGTCATAAAGGTGGTGTAAACAGCCGGAGTAAAGCTTCTGACGTTAAACTGCAGGGGCGGCCTTCAATTCCGCAGGAGCGGTGAAGGCAAAAACGCTTGATCTTCTTCATGGCTGTAGGGGCGGCTAGGCAATTCCGCTGGGGCGGATCTTCAATGCTATTCAAACACCTTACCCTTCGACTTCCTGACGTTTTTTATGCCAAGCCACCGGGGCGTCCCTATGTCAACGCAGGGGCGGTGACACAGCCTCTTCGTCTTTCAGCTCCCAGGTTGAGGCACAGGCAGGGGCGCAGTGGAAGGCGCAGGGGAGCTGGTCTTCGTCTCTTCAGGGCAAGTCACTGCAGGGGCGCCAAGGAGTGGCGCAGGGGCAGTGACACACTTCATGGCCGGCGCTGGCGAAGGCGCAGGGAGCGCTCCGGTGTAAGGCGTCACCCGCAGGGGCGGTGACAAGGCTCCGCTGGGGCGGTGAGGCAACATAAGCTTTGCTTCGTGAACGATCTTCACTCCTAAGTGCTTATAACTCCTTCCTTAGCTTCTTTTAGTCTTCTTCTTCTGGACCAAGGAGTTAGTAGCATAAACCGACACAATTGCAATAAAAAGACTCTAAAAACTATACTAAATGATAGTGATTCCATCACCTATCAAGGAGATGCTAGTTCCCACAAGAAATGCGCTAAGGTACTCCAATCCGTTCTTTTGGCCTACTCTATTTAAAGATGTGCAAATCTTTGTTGTTTCTTGTGATGCTTACCAAAGAACAGGAAACATATCTAGGAGGAAAGAAATGCCTCTAACAACATTCAAGAGGTAGAAATTTTCGACGTATGGGGAGTGGACTTCATGGGGCCATTCCCATCTTCTTGCGGAAACCAATACATACTTCTAGCCGTAGACTACGTTTCGAGATGGGTTGATGCAACGGTGGTAGTGAAAATCTTTAATAGAACGATCTTCCCAAGGTTTGGGACGCCCCGAACCATCATTAGTGACAGAGAAACGCACTTCACGGCCCGTAAATTTGAAACTCTATTGGCTAAGTATGGGGTGGCTCACAAGGTTGCTACTCCCTACCATCCTCAAACAAGCGGGAAAGTGGAGATCTTGAATAGAGAAATCAAGAGCATTCTAGAGAAAATTGTCTCTAGAACAAGAAAGGATTGGTCACTCAAGCTAAATGATGCGCTTTGGACGTATAGAACCGCTTTCAAGACTCGCATAGGCACAACACCTTACAACCTTATATGGGAAGTCTTGTCATCTTCCGGTGGAGTTGGAGCACACAGCTTATTGGGCAATCAAATCCTCAACTTCAACATAAAGGAAGATGAAGAAAAAGGCCTTCTAGACATCAACAAATTAGAAGAAATCTGTTGGAACGCATATGAGAATGCATAGATTTACAAGGAGAGGACGAAAAGATGGCATGACAAGCATATAATTCCCAAGGAGCTGAAAGAAGGAAACCTTGTCCTTCTCTTCAACTCTCAACTCCAGCTATTTCCGGGTAAGTTAAAATCTTGTTGGATAGGACCTTATGTTATAAAACATGTTTTTTCCCATGGTGCAGTTGAAGTATGGGGTGAACATTGCGGAAACTTCAAGGTCAATGGTCATCGCTTGAAGAAGTATACACCGGAAGAAGTTCCGGTTGAGAGCATCACACCTCTCCACCTCACATGATCATTAACGAAGATAGGTCTACCTAAGGACCTTAAACAAAGCGGTACTTGGGAGGCAACCCAGGGTATTATTCTTTTCCCTTTCTTAAAATAGAGTAGAATAGTCTTTTTTTCTTTTTCTTTAGTTCGTTCCCGGTTTTCTTGTGTCTTTTGAGGACAGGAACTAGATCAACTCAAAAAGAACTCAAAAGTGCAGAAACAAGTCAAATTGCCAATTTGGGACGAAAACGCAAAAATCTCGGGCAAGTACAGGTTTCCACGGGCGAGATTTCGAATTTTCACCCGCGAAAAACTATGTCGTAAGCAACTTAAGAAAAAATCTCGGGAAGGAGGATTCCACGGGTAAAATCTCGGCCGAGATTTTTAAAAATTCAGCGAGAGTATATAAGGAACACTTCACCAAATTTCTGCAAAAACCTACCCCCAATTCCACGTTCAAACTCCACGGATAGCCGATTTCTCCATACTCCTCTCAAATCCTCGTTTCTTAATCGATTTGCTTCGTTCTTCCTCCAAAACTCAATTATTCTCAGCCACATTGAATATTTTGTGCATCAACAACGCAGGAAGATAGAAAATCGGGCTTCATCTAGATCTTTCAATCCAAAACCTAGGTTTTCTCTATCACCTTCGATTTGGCTTTATTTGTGTTGATTTGTGTGAAGAACTTGTGTAGATTGGAACGAAATAGGCATAGGAAGGAAGCATGGACATTAGTTTGGCAAAATCTTTATAGATTTTCCAAATTCGTGCAAAAATGACAAAAATCTCGGGCCAACCCGGTTTCCTCGGCCGAGATTTTCAAGATCCACCCGAGATTTCTCCTATGTAATGGAAGGAAGACGTAGATCATCAAGACAACTGGTTCCATGGGGGAATTCTTCCTCCTCTCAGCAAGCTCCACCACCTCCACCACCTCCTACACTCCCACGCATCCTTGAACGAAACAAAGAGAGGTGCGAATGCATTCAACCTCGGAATATTGTTGCTCCTAAGTATTTAGTACTTGATGAATTTGAATGCATGAATGTGGTTGGTGATCTGAGATGGATGATTAAGAGAGCTAGCTTGGTAGGATTTATTGGCATCCGTGAGGATACATATGAGGAAATTACTATGGAGTTTCTTAGCACGTTTAAGCATGATCCGAGGGAGAGAACCGTGAGGTTTAGGTTTATGAACCAGGATTTTGGGATGTCTATAGTGCAGTTTGGGAACATGTTTTTGTTTGGAGAGACTATGAATGGAACGTTCCCTAGACATGTGACCCCGAGCTCCTTTTGGGAAAGTATTGTTGTGGTGGTGAGTGAGAATGACCGTTGGCAACCGAGAGACTCGAAAGACAAGTTGATTTACAACTTGTCTTTCAAGATAGCCCATAGGATCCTATCCGAGAGTTTGTTTCCTAGGACTGAGACACCTCAAAAGGTGAAGGTGGATGAGCTCTATATCTTGTGGAGCATGGTATCCGGAGTGACTCCGTATTGTGCTACCGTGCTTGTTGATTGTTTGTGAAAAATTGGAAACAAGTCTAAGGGCGACATATGTGTAGGAGGCTTGGTGACTCACATCGCCAAGTTTGTAGGTGTAGACTTTTCTGCTTGTACTTTGGTTGCAGAGGCTAGACCTTTGGGATTGCAGCGCTTTATCACGAGGGTTATCCTTGTTGCTCGAGGTCGTGGTGCACCTTACGTGGTCATGCCTTGGGAGGGCAAGGGAGCTAGAGGGATTCCTTGGAGTTTGGTTTATACTCTTAGGGACCCTTAGTATTGGAAGTATGCATTTGTTCCTATGCATGCTAATGTTGTCACGTCGGAGGAGTTTGAGGGATTTTCTACTGTTGTTGAGGATGAGGGGGTTGTTGGCATGGACACTGGGACAGATACATGTCCTAGTGGTGTAGAGGCGGATGAGGAGGTGAGTGGTTTTGAGGATCCAATTTCTAGCTATGCTTACTTGGGACGGAATGAGATGCCGCCGAGGAGATCTACTTCCCATCGTTCCCAGCGTAGCTCCCAACGCTGAGCTAGCACTTCTGAGCGACCCGTCTAGCTTGGAGGACTTGAGTCTAGGATGGGGAACTTGGAGGTTTCCTTAACAGCTATTCAGGGAGATATCCGCCGCATCAATGGTCGTCTTGATACTCAAGAGAGAGCCCGGCTCCGTGATGCACGGATGATGGAAGCAGTTTGGACGAGCCTATGATCCTTCCTACTTCTCATTCCCAACACCGTCACCTATGTGATCCGGTTCCACCTCTAGCTCCTCCGGTTTTATTTTCTTTTGAGACATTGTGAGTTTTCTTTTCTTTCTCTTTTATTGCACATTAGGGACAATGTGTAATTTAAGTATAGGGAAGATTGAACTTGGTCTGTAATAACTCTTTCATACATTGCTTTGTTTGTTATGTCTATCGCATTTGCAAATTTATTTTTTGTTACACGTTTCCTTACAGTTTTGCATTCATATACCTTTTGAAAAATCCTAAAAAATTGAAAAAAATAATTAAAAACATGTTTGTGCTTCTAGAAATGGAAACGACCTTAATGATGATATTGTTTGTGGAATGGATTTGATGATTTTTATGTGATTAAATTGAATTATGGCATGAGAAGAATTTGAATGTCTTGTTGGAATTTCATTGCAAGTTTGATAATTTGTTTTTGTCTAAATCATGTTGAGATTTGAAGGTTGAAACCGCGTTATAAGTTCTTGCACATCTTTTTGATGTGATTAAGGCATTTCATTTTTATTCCTTTGTTCTTCTTGATCACACTTTTAGCTCCTCATATATATTTTGCCTCCTCTTATCTATCCGGGAATTAGGATGCATGTTAGTGGAAGTTTGTGAAAATTTAATTTGAAAGTGATGAGTATGTGTTAGAAAAATAGGTTTGGGGACGTCAATCATGATAATGAGTAACTCAGCACCATTCACATAGCCGGGTGTTTTTGTCTTGCCAAAGTCAGATTGAGCGATAGTCCTAACGAGTCATGGTATGTGCATTATGGTTTGAGACACCTCGAGAAATTGAGGTTAGCTGATCTTCTAGGCTTCGGTTATTGTGCACCTCTGTCTATGTTCTCAAGTGAAAGTAAATAAAAGAAAAAAAATTGAAAAAGAAATGAAAAAGAGTTTATTAGTGAATGTTGAATTTTTATTGCAGTTGTGAAGTTTGCTCCTTTCCCAGGATTTGCACCACATATCCTACATACATCCTACCCTAACACGTTTCTTGACCATCATTTGAAAGACCTTAAGATATTTGAGCATGTTGTTTGACTTTGTGGTTTAAATCGGATTTTCCATAATTGATTTTGGCATATTTTCAGTTATGATGCATGTTTTGTATTTCTTGCAAGATGTGATTATTCTTCTCGTAATATGATTCCTTTTGTTCACATAACGGTTTTTCAAAAGTTATGAAAAGTGATCTATGAATAGAAGCACGAAACCAAAAATATTGGTGTTTTCCTTGTCTTTGCATGTTCATATTTCATCCATCTTGATTTTCTAGATTTGAACCTTGCTTGGGGACAAGCAAGAGGCAAGTATGAGGTATTTTGATTACTTGAAATATGACGTTAGTATAGATGTGCATATAGCTATTTTCCCTTTCTTTTGCATGCATAGACATACATTCATGGAAATTATGGTTCATATTCATCTATTATGTTAGAATCGAGATCTATACAAGCTTTGTTACAGTTGTAGGTGAATTGGCGCAAATTGGAGCGGAAATGGAGCATTCATGGGCGATTGATCAAGGTGGACCACATAGGGAGCATTCAAGGACTTAAAAAGAAGTATGAACTCATGTTTTGGAAGATACAAAGAAGAAAAAAGAGATCACATGCCTCAGAGAAGAAATCTCCGACAGGGACAAATTTTTACGGCCGAGATTTTCTTCGGGCCGGGCCGTGGTTTCTACGTTTCAGCCCAAAACGCTATCTTTCAAACCCTTTATCATATTCTATAAGATAGAGGACTTCATGGACGACCATAGACACTACACAACACAACATCAATTGGAGAGAAAGCGGCATTGCAGCAGAAGAGCATTGGATTCGCACTTAGAAAACGGATTGACAACCTGTACTTCATCAAGATTCGAGATTGAGAGATACTTTGTGATATTTTTCTAGTTTTTATTTTCCTTTCTTTAAGAACACAAGAACGGAGTTTGTTATTGGGTTGATTCAGTTTATGATATTGGAGAACGCCTTGTTCAGAAATTCTTGCGTTTCTTTTGGGTTGATTGATTCCATTCAAGGACTTCAAAATAAGTATGAAGTCAGGTTTTGGAAGATACAAAGAAGAACAAAGAGATAACACGCCTCAGAGAAAAAATTTCCGACAGGGACATATTTCCACGCCTGAGATTTTCTTCGGGCCGGGCCGTGGTTTCTACGTTTCAGCCCAAAACACAATCTTTCAAACCCTAATCATATTTTATAAGATAGAGAACTTCATGGACGACCATAGACACTACACAACACAACATCAATTGGAGAGAAAGCAGCATTGCAGCAGAAGAGCATTGGATTCGCACTTAGGAAACAAATTGACAACCCGTACTTCATCAAGATTCGAGATTGAGAGATTCTTTGTGAGATTTTCTAGTTTTTGATTTTCCTTTCTTTATGAACACGAGAACGGAGTTTGTTATTGGATTGATTCAATTTACGATATTGTAGAACGCCTTGTTTAGAAATTCTTGCATTTATTTTGGTTCTATTGATTGCATTCCGTTATAGATTACATATATGATTCTTGATTTGAATATGATGATTGTTGGCTAAAACCCTTGCGATTCTAGGGGGATTGGTTGAAGGTTATGGTCTAGGTGATAATAGATTGACCTTTACAAACATATTCCTTAGAGTTGAGATTTACCTTCGCAGAGACAAAATATCGGGCTATTCTTGAGAATCTAGCCCGAGATTTCCCAAGATCCACCGTCGTTTCTTTTGTCGTACCTATAATGCTTTATCCTTAAGTTTTGATAAAATATTGCCTAAACCCTAGCCTTCCTCTTGGTTGCCAACGATGATGAGTTTTAGGTAATAAAGGTTTATCCGTTATCAGGTTTGAGTGTGCCTTCCTCTTGCCTTTGTGAATTAACTTGAGACTTACCCGGTGATGGTTAATTTTATTCCCTTAGGTTGAGTGGTTGGTTTGAGATTATCATTCATTTCCTTTAAAGCTTTGAGACTTACCTGGTGATAAGTTTCTTTGGTTTGGAATAGCGGGTAGTGAGACCTCCCTCATGATCTATCCCACCTTAGAAACACATTTTCTTTGCAATCTTAGCTCTGTCCTTTACATCTTTAGAAGTCTTGAATCAAAAACCACAATTGGATACCTTGATCCCTAGAATTTGCGCTTTCCAAATTATTACACATATTCATATATTTTCTTTCATTGATTTTGATCATTGTTAATTGAATATTGCCTTACCTAGATTGCTTTTATCAATTTGATTTCACCAAATCCTTGAGATCGACCATGCAGTATTTTCCGTTACTATGATTGATCCGTACACTGTGGGTTTGCATATCGTTCAAGCTTATATTTTAGGTTATAAATTTAAGGCTTATTTGCACACACACTTCCGAGCGAACAACTTACTCATGAGTTCTAGAAACTTACCGAAGTGTTTATCCAAGTGTGCTCTAGCTCTTGATTGAGGAAATGGAAGTAGAGGCTTATAAGCTGCAGGAGTAATATAAACCAGTTCCTTCTCCTTCCCCTTCTCCTTCTCTTTCTCTATTGGTTGTTGATCCTCCTCAACCATTACTTGCTTCCCTTTATCAACAATTTTAGGCAATGGCTCATTGATCTTCAAACCACTTCTAGTGGTGATAGCCATCACTCGCCCCTTTGGATTATTCTCAGTTCTTTCCGGAGGACTTCCTTGATCTCTAGAAACTTCTCCGGTCTTGCTGAAAACTTGATTTTCCAAAACTTTTTTAGCCTTAGAAAGAGAAGTCGTGTCATTTTTCATCTCGTTCACATCTCCATCATATCCTTTGGAGGTTGATTAAATCCTGATGGAGGATTTTTGAATTTTTGGTGATGGAGCTTGACTAGAGGAAGTTAGAGGGTTCAATGCTCCATCCAGATTTGAATAAGAGAATCCCAGATGATTATGATTGGCCCTATAATTATTCCCTCCATTGTAGTAGTTGTTGTTGTAATTGCTATTTCGAGGTCCTTGATAGTTCCCTCGACCCGTGTAGTTCACGTCCTGCTCCTTAGGTGACAAGTTCGCTTGTGCCGGCGCTCGAGGTTTCTGCATTTCTTTAACCACATGTTTAAGATTATCAACTTTAGCGGATAGAGTGGTAGTAATACTTACCTCATGGACTCCGGGTCGCTGGAGTCTATCGTCACTTCTTCTTTGGGAGTACTTCTCTTGCACCAAAGCATGTTTTTCAATAAACTCCCGTGCTTCATCTACATGCTTCTCCATGAAAGTACCTCCGGAAAGGGATTGAAGTCCGAATTGTGTATCTTCATCCAAGCCTTTTTAGTAGATCTCAAGAAGCTTTGTCCTTGAGATTACAAGATGAGGGCAATCAAGTAGAAGATCCTTGAATCTCTCCGAAGACTTGAACAAGCTTTCCCTGTCTTTCATAGTAAAAACATTAATTTTACCTCTAAATTCCGCTGTTTTTGAAGGTGGAAAGAATTTTGTAAGGAATTCGGAGGTCATCTCCTCCCATGTGTTTACTCTTCCTTCTAGTAAAGATTGAAGTCATTCAAGCACCCTGTCTTTCAAAGAAAAAGAAAAACCTTGCAGTTTATGATTGTTAGATTCTAATCTAGGGGGTCTCAATGTTTCCATAAGAATTTCATAATTTTATAAATGTAAATAAGGAGACTCCCCTTCAGATCCTCCAAACTGACTTTGGTAGATCATAGTAATGACCTGAGTGCGAAACTCATAATCATGGTCGGATGGGTTTCCAAAATCTATTCAGATTGTGCGCGTGCATTGCGTTGGGTCCATTCTTTGTCCAAGAGTTTGTGGTTCTCCCACAATTGGATCAACTCTAACGTTCTTCACCGAAGCGTGAGGTGCCGCAACTTGTGGTTGAGGACGAGCTGTAATAGAAGGTGGATTTGGGGGAGGAATCTAAACGCGGACGTGTCCTCCTCTTTGAAGGAGTATGTCTCTCATATTGTTGTTCATCTCGTCCACTCGTGCTTGAAGTGCCTCCTCCCTCTCACGCGCTCTTTCTTCTCCTTCACGCGCCCTTTCTACTTCTTCACGCAGTAATAGCTAGGATTTTCGAATTTTAAGTAATGTTGATTAACTTAATCATTGATAGAAATTGACATATAACTCGTGAAGATTGTGCAAGTGATGAGTATGAGTCCCACCGTTATGTTCCTGGTGTAATTTTGGACGTATGGGGAAATTTTCACTTCTTCCCCCGGGTAATTATTTTTACCCTCCGGTGTTATTTGGAGCATTTGGGAGCTCCAAGTAATAAAAATGTAGTTGAGAGAAATGATCAGGACATCGGATATGTCCTAGATATGAAATAACATGGAGAGGCAAAACGGCCAAAAGAGTCGCTATTTCGTTTCTTAACGGCTAAGAAAGACGGCTTAGGAATACACGTTTTCCGAGGTAGTTGTGGAATAATTATCCCTACAATATTCCATATTTATTATTCCAATCTCGAGAAATTCGGAGAAGGGGGTTCGACCCGCCATTGGATTGGTTAAAGGATAATTATCGACTTCGGTAAAGGATAATTATCGTCTTCACTATAAATAGCGGAAAATCCTTTATTAATTCATTTCCTTTCACGTTTCCTCGTAAAAGCTCTAATTTCTCTCAACCTTCAAACTCATATCTACTCTCCGTTTCTAATCCGATAACAATTCCGTTTGAGTTTCTGGATTCCACTCTTCATTCTCTTCATATCGGTACCGAATTTTTGCATTTCCGAGTATAAGGAGGTCTGGTCGAGCATATATGTCACTAGGACGGTTCCATCGTGCAGATTCCGGTGAATTTGATGATGTCCATGCATAGCCTGCGTCGTTGTGATTCCGAGTCTTCTTTCAGATCGTCAATCGGGTTAGTAACAAATAAGTGATGAATTAATTCGTTTTCCGTACTGCGTTTTGGCCTAAATTGACTTTAGGCTTGTCAAAATGGATAATTAGAAATTCCATTAGGGTCGTTATATTATTCTGGTGATTATGGGTTGTTTGTTTGATGAAATCTGATGACAAGTGGGTTAGAAATTGTCTGCGGGCAAAATGCTATTTTGGCGATATTTAATTAATTAATTAAAGGTTAATTAATTAAATTAGGATTAGAATTGAAATTTAGGAATGTTGATGCGATACTACCTTGAGATTTTAGGAATTGTGAGTTATGTTGAGATATTGAGGTTTAGTTGGTTGTGAGGCTTATAGATTGAGTATGATCCTTTTGGATCCCTTGGGTCTAGGTGTGACCTTTTTGGTTGATAGGAGTATTGATATCTCTTTATGCCTTGTTATTAGGCAGTGTCTTTCTCAGGATTGGAGGTTGATCGTGGTTGTGATTGCACGAGGTTGAGGTAAGTCCGTAGGACTTACTTAGCTAACATCCTTATATTGGGTGTTTGCATGAGTGGTGTGTGTGTGTTATATGCTTGATATGATAGCATGTGATGTCGATTATTACCGACCTATTTTTAATTTATTGCCCCGTATGTGTGGGTGTGATAACCTTTCCCTTTCATCCCGCCGTGGAGTTTGGGAGGTTCTTTGACGTCAGGTTAGACTGGGTTTACAAGAAGGGCGCAATCCACTCCCATAGGATACACGGGTTATTTGACCGATACTACTATAGCTGGCTAGCAGACCCAGAGGCGAGGATGATACGTTCCTCCTGTCATATAGTTTCATATATATATATATATATATATATATATATATATATATATATATATATATATATATATATATATATATATATATATATATATATATATATATATATATATATACGATTTGATTAAATGACTATTATATAAAGATGATAAAATGGGTAAATGTGTGACAGCATGATTATGTGTTTATCATTTATGATTTGTGCTTGTACTTATGCATTACCTTATATACATATGGTTAGCTAATGGTTTCATACCATGTTGTGATGCCTTTAAGGATAGACGAACTGCTGAGTGATCTGGTAGGGTGATAGGCCGAGGACTCTCGTACATTAGGTGGTTATGGTTTTGAGTTTATTTTATATACCTCCTGCGTGAGGATGATGTTTTGTATACTTCTTGTATGAGGACGATGTTTTATAATCGGCTATGATCTTCTATACCTTTTGATGTACAGTTTTATGTATTTGTTTTATATTTGTCAGCGCCATATTGTAAGGTCCAATGAGCTTGTTGTCAGGCTAGGGTCAGGATCCACTGTGAGATCCTAGCCCAATGTGGCATCCGAGTCCCATGGATTCGGGGTGTTACATAGTTGGTATCAGAGCCTTAGGGTGACAACAATGACACTTGCTACCTGCAATGAGGTCGGATGGATAAAATAAACAAAACCCGAAAGGGGTCTGACGCTTTCAAAAGATTTTGGTTTTAAAAGTTGTTGATTTGGGATAGAATGTACGAGAAATCGTCACCTCTGCCGTGGATCTCAACTATATGAATACGTATATATGTGTATTATATATTATGTGCCGTGGATCTCAACTATATGAATACGTATATATATGTATGTATGTATGTATGTATGTATGTATGTATGTATGTATGTATGTATGTATGTATGTATGTATGTATGTATGTATGTATGTATGTATGTATGTATGTATGTATGTATGTATGTATGTATGTATGTATGTATGTATGTATGTATGTATGTATGTATGTATGTATGTATGTATGTATGTATATATATATATATATATATATATATACCTATGGCATATATATAGCTTTATAAGATTAGGTGTGCATACCCTGTAGATGGCTCAAACTAGAGTGACATTTGTAGTGGGACGAAGTAGAGGTACGCCCCCTCTTCCTCCAGTAGTGTTAGGACAGGGACAAGTTCCCACTGCCGAGCTGTTTGCACCAGAGATTGGACTCGAGGAGACAAACTATGTCATGATTAGTAGATCCTAGTTTCGAGAATATATATGTCTACGGGAGGAAGCTGCAAGAGCAGGTAGACCTATCTTGGGTTATCCAACATCAGTGGGACCTACTGAAGCTTCCGGATCAAAGAAGAAACCACGGACTTTTGGCAAGATGAGATCTTGTTTCAACCGTGGGGATCCTGGACACCTACGTCCGGAATGTAAGAGATCTTTAGTGGCGTGTTATACCTGTGGTAAGTTAGGACATCGAGTGATTTTTTGTCGACAAAATAAGATGCAACATCAACAAGTTTCTTCCCATGCTAAGGTTACTAAAGGCGAACGAAGAAGATCGAGTTGCCCTTCAACCACACTAGTTACGAAGAAGGGACGACCGTGTTTCAACTGTGGTGATTCAGGTCATTTGCGATCTGAGTGTTCTTTAGCACCGATAGCTTGCTTCACATGTGGTGAACTAGGTCATTTGGCTCCCTTTTGTCAACAAGGCAGTGTTCCTTCTCAGTTGGACTCTCCTCTTTCCGGTGTAGATGGAGTAGAGGCAGAGATCATGAAGATGACGTCAGTGATACCTGAAGAGCGTAGACTCGAGTTATGAGCGGTGAGGTGTAGTGGAGTTGTTAACGTTAGTTGTTTTCTGGTACCATTCTTAGTAATGGTTTACCTTTTTGAGTTCTTTTGGTGCTGGTGTTATGCCCTCTTTTTGATGTATGTGTTGAACGTGGGTTTAGATATGATATAGGGAGTACCCTTTACCTAAGGTTACTCAGTTGTTTGGGGGTCAGAGGTACCCGCGAGATGTGTGTTAGCCCAGTTATATCGGGACTTGCGATTTTCTCTTGTAGACTTCTTTGTTATGTCTTTGAACGTGAGGAAGTAGTGGATCGAGTAGATCGCTATAAGCGTAGTTTGAACTATGATAGATGGACCATATTGACCACCGTTATGATGGATTAGATTATGACCTTTCTTGTGATAGAAATCTTGAAAGATGTGTACCGTTATCAACAACGAGGCTGATTGCGTGAGCCTATGAGGCCTTCTGATGTATGTAATGAGGAATACAATAGTCTTGGTAATACGAGGATTTGTGAGTATGTTTGATATACTATCTAGTCTATGGTATGGAAGAGCGTGGATTCCGGCATCAAGTTAGAGCTGGAGCATCTGAATGATTTTGAATATATTCATGTTTTTGTATGGAAGAAGGAATGTTGTGGTTGTGCGTGAATTTTTGAGAGTAAGTAAGATGATTATTAAGAACGAGTGTTCATTACCCCATAGGGATGAATTGATAGATTTGTTGCAAGGACCTTCTGAGTTTTCCAAATAAGAGTGGAGACCTGATATCACCGGATGAGAATGAGCGAATAGGATGTGCCCAAAACGGCACTTCGGACGCGGTATGGCCCCTACGAGTTGTAGTGATATCATTCGGGCTCACGAAAACGCCGCCACATATATGGTGAGGAACGAAGTCTTATTGACTTAATGGATCCATTGTAATGAGTTTTTGTAGATGATATCCTAGTGTACTCTCAGAGTTGAGAGGGACATGCAGAACCTTGGAGAATATTTTATGAGTCTTGTAAGATTAAGAGTTGTATTTTAAGTACAAGTTTGAATATGTGACCTGACCTTTTGAGATCGTGTGACCTGTTGAAGGAATCTAGATTGATTCGAGAAGGATTATAATTGTTGTAGTTGGAACAATACCGACGAATGTCGATGAAGTTCGTAACTTTCTGAAGTAGCCTTTCCGGAGTAACTAGATATTATTGTTGTCTGTGGAGGAGTTTATATGATAACCCGATCATGTATCAGTTTGTTGAGAAGACTATTTGATTTGTATAGTCCGAGCCGTTTTCTTATCGATTGAGGAGCGGAAGGAAGATGGACTTCTACTCCTATGTTAGCACAGTCATAGGGCACTGGTGGTTTCGTGTAGTATGATAATGTTTCAATCTTGGCTAAGATGTGTGTTGATGCAGAGGGGCAGAGTTGTTGCATATGCATCTCGACAGTTGAAGACGTATGAGGAGAACTACCCGACTCATGATATAGAGTTAGCAGCGGTAGTTCATGCTTTGATGATCTGGAGACATTACCTGTATGGTGCTATATGCCAAATCTTCACAGACCATAAGAGTCTGAAGTATAGCTTTACGCACTGGAAATTGAATAACCGCCAGCGTAGATGGTTTGAGCTAACCTAGGATTTTGACCTTGAGATTTTGTATCATTCAGGGAAGGTGAACGTTGTTGGCGACGCCTTGAGTAGGAAGACGCATCGAGAGAAGGCGATTGCGAGACTGATAGTTCAGCCTCAGCTTTAGAGGGATCCAGCTTGGCTAGGGTTAGACGTCCAGTTTCCTGATGAGGATGCCCAACTATATGCTTTAGAGGTTCAACCTGATCTGTTGGTTGACATCCAACATAAGCAGGGGACCTTCCCAACGTTGACAAGGATACGAGATAGGATGTCTCGTGCTGAGGCACCACAGTTCTCCCTTGGAGTAGATGGAGTGATGAGACGTCGTGACCACGTCTGTGTACCCGCTGATGCGGAGTTGAGATAGAGGATATTACAGGAGGCTCACTTTACACCTTATTCAGTGCACCAAGGTGCGAGTAAGATGTACCATGATGTGAGACCATCATATTGGTGGGGAGGGCTGAAGCCCAACGTAGCCAGATTTGTGGCACAATGTGCGACCTGTCAACAGATCAAGATAGAGCATTGTAGACCTGGAGGTAAGCTTCATCCACTGCCAGTGCCGCAGTGTGTAACACCCCGAATCCGCGGGACTCGGGATGCTACGGGCAGAGACCTCACAATGGGTCCGACCCTAGCCTAACAACAATTTCACCGGATCTTGCAACAAGGCACAAATAAAGGCCAAAACCGAAATACATTTTTATGCAATGAAAGAAAACCCGAAAGAATACAAACTACGGACTTCAGCCGAAAACAACTCCAAAGATCAAACGCCATACAAACAACATACAAAACAATAAACAAAGAACAATACACAACCCGACTAAAACCAAAACCCCTCCTAAAATGTACGGAACCCCGGCTGCCCACTCTTCCGGATCTCTCGGCCGCATTCCTAACCTGCAAGGCAATCTACAACATTGGTATAAAACCGTTAGCTAATATTCAAGCATTAGGATCAAGGTGATGGCACACACACATGCACACAAATAAACATAAGACTCAACATGCTCGAAAACACACAAACCCGGTTCATTATCTTTTTATTTAACGTTATTCCCTTACTAATCTACTTATGGTATGACACGAGAATCCCTCACCCTTGTCCCCATTCACCATGCCGGGTTTGTACTTGACGCCTATCAGCATCACCCGCTGGACTGGTCGTAAGGCACCTCCCAGTCGCCCCATTTTGGACTGGACAAGCGGTCACCGCCCGTTATCATACACTTGGGCAAAATATCAACATATAACGTCGGTTGTCCTATTGTCGGTTTAGTTGTTATAACGTAAACAATAAACACGCACATAAACAATAACCACACACCACCAAACACGCATAGAAACTAATACGAAGAATACGAGCTAAGTAAGTCCAAAGACTTACCTGAATCGAGTCAAAGTCTCGTTAATGCTACTACTCGATTCCGCAATATTAAGATCTCAAACACTTGTTTATAACGAGGGAACTCGGATCAATATCATATCCACTCTCTTAGAAGTTTTCCAACTTCTAAGTTAACAAAAATCATCTAAGAGAGAAACTTAATAGCTCTAGAATTACTAGAGTATAAGATGCAACGTCTAACTCTCCACGGAAGGACAAAGGAGATTGAAGGGTTTCACTACCAATTTCCCTTCAAGCGAACATAAACTATACCATGCCTAAAACTAAAACATTACAACTAAATTCCCCCAAAAGCTTATAAATCTTCCTCGTATCTCTTTGATAAAAGGATAATAACATATTCTAGAATAGTTATCCTTTTAACCTAAAGAACACCTAAAAACAAAACGAACTCGTTTTCATAACTAGTCTATAAAAGCCCATAAGATCAAAAGACTTCAATAAAATTAGCCTAATTGCTCACAAACAAAAAGAAGATCTATCTCACAATTCCATCTAACTCTAGTCACTCTTGTATCATGAGTGGGCTACATCTGGACTTACTATTTCAAACCAAAACAATGGAGACAGTACCTTCTCCACCTCTATCCTCGAAACCTCACCTACTGTGTAACCCAACTCCCCGTCAAACCTTCGACCCCTCATACAGGAGCCCACACTCGATACGAACCTAACCCAAACTCTATCCCAAAGACCCCCTACTACGCTACCCGACCCGTCGGCCATCGTCAACCATGTCCATTCTAAACTACCTAATCCAAGATTTCAAGCTTCCAAACCCATGTAACGGCAATAGAAAGAAACCAGAAGGACTCACTGTGGTGATTGTGTGTCGATCGGAACACCAATAATGTCGAAAAGCAATCGAGAAGGTCCGGCCGAGTGTACTGCACAGGTAGGTGAAGAGGTTTGTTGTCCGTCGGCGATGAAGACTCTTGGCGATGGTGATGGTCAACAGTGAGGCTCGGTTCGCAGCAGTTACGGGGTAGCTCGGTGTGGCGTCATTGATATCGGTGTGTAGAGGGAGGAGGTCGATCATAGTGGCTTGTCTTCTCGAGGGCAAACTTGGTTGTTGGCGAGCATGACGGCGATGGCGGTGAGAGCTTCAAACGAGTGGTTCATGCTAGGGATGGAG
Source organism: Fagopyrum homotropicum (assembly GCA_033239125.1). NCBI lineage: Eukaryota > Viridiplantae > Streptophyta > Magnoliopsida > Caryophyllales > Polygonaceae > Fagopyrum > Fagopyrum homotropicum. Next base: position 82,262,775 of record BSWB01000005.1, on the reverse strand, counting down.
AGAAAAGTCGGCTTCAGACGGATCGATAAAGGTTGCACGATCTTGGGAAAGTTGATGTGGTTTTCGAGAGAGAAATCAAATGTTGATGGGTTTGGTTTTACGGGATAAGAGAGGTTAAAGGAAGTAACCTGACTATTCCAAAATAAATGATGGGCCGGCCATCATCTAAGGGAAGAGAGAGGCATTAGGCCTGTAAGGAAGGTTAAATGAAATGATATTATTGGATTGGTCTGGCTAAATAGAGAAATAAAATGAATTAAAAGAAAGACCCATGATCCGGTAACGTTCGAGTTATTCCAAATTGTAACTTGATTCGAGATTCCAAACCAAAAGTTTGCCTTTTAAAATATTCAGGCTAAAAGATATCGATAAATGTCGGAAAAAATAAATATCACAAACGTGCCTAAAATTTGGGGCGTTACAACAGATCCCCCTAAAAACAAGTTTCGTCCCGAAACTTGCTATGCGTCGAACTTCTTGGTCCCTAAGACCGAGGTAAAAACTCTCAAACTAAGGAGGTTTAAACCTTCAAATCTATACACAAAACCTGCTCAAACTATCACCGCAAGATATATCAAGTCATATAGTACATTCCCGCACAGGGCACAAACTACACATAATATCACGCATGCACGTAACTCAACCAAGGGAAGAACTAGGTCTAACTTGTCGATTCTATCGATACTACTAGCTCAGCGTAAAACTCAACCAAAGATACTATCTTCCGTCTTGCAGTTAGCCTCATCGGTTTTTCGTTTGCCACTAGATCGCATGACTGACAACACGTCTTGAGTCATGTATGTACTCTCTCGATTGATACGCATGAAACACCGGGCGGCAACACCAACTTGTAAGCCACTTCTCCAATCGCACTAAGATCTCAAAAAGGTCCAATATATCGGAAGCTCAACTTCCTTTTCGGGTCCTTCTCAATACAGCATTTACATTATGTGTCTTCTTTGCTTGTTTCTAACAAAGAAGATCGAACTCCAATTTACACCGTTGGCTTTGGTTCTTGTCAACCAAACATAGATGTTACATTTCCGCAATTATTGTTGCAAGTTCCAAGTAATGAAGGAAATACTTTACTTCACAGTGCTTCTACTAACGAGACATGTGTGCTGTTACTCTGACATCGTTCCTCGATACTCAATCGAGACCTTGTTTTGGAGAATCACTTGTACACTCCAAACCCATCATACCTCGAGGCAATTTAAAAGCAGTTGTACCAATGGATCTCCTCTTAACTATCAACAACTCCATTGTCAATTTTCGTCTCACTCAATACTTCATTGTCATCCGGAGTAGGTTAGTTATAGATGGTGTTACTTGGAGAATCCCTCCACAAATCCGGTAATGACCAGCACATCCAAGAAAACTTGTAACTTCTATCATACCCTTCGGGGGTTGCCGTCCTGAGACAACTTGTCATACAACTTTGAGAGTAGACCAAAATATCTTATTAGGGCATTAATAATCCCATATGGAATCACTACAACTCTTAGTGACTATGGTTTGTCCAGAATGCCGCATTTGCAATATCTCAGTCTCGAATTCTCAATTTGTGATAATAAGACCTTAAATAACTTTTAGAAGAGATTTCCGACCCTTGAAACCGGTTGAGTAGATCGTCTATCCGTGGTGAGGGATACTTGTTCTTCATTGTTATCTTGTTCAGCTCACGGTAATCGATGTACAAACGGAGATAGCCGTCTCTCTTTTTGCAAGATGGTGTTCTCCATAACAACTTCAAATCAAGAGTTTAAGATATATTCCAATATGAACTTCAAATGAAGAGCTCAAAATAACATTCGGAGTTCTCCATAGCATTTCCCTAATTCTAATGAACTCTTAACAATAAGTTCTTGCAATTACTCATTCAATTACTTCCACAACTCACGTATCTTCGTAAGGTCATTTATTGATATCATTTTGTACGGTGCCCTAAAATTGGGGTTGGGCCAAGATCAACCTTAGTAGAAACATCCACATTCCGATGTATAGGAATCCGTGATATCTCAGGTTCCATCTTTTCTCGTCTCGTCGCATATTGTAATAACCGACACAATCTTGTCTTATCACCTTACAAATGGTCATGGCACAATTGATCTACCTCGATCTATTGATGTGACGTCTTTAAGACTCATGTATTGTTCCATCTTCAGCTACAATGTCAACCGTCCTCTTTCAAAGATCTTTCATCTCCTGAACTCGAGGGACTTGCTCGAGTCTTCTGACTCTTGAAGCCTTGGTTAAGCAATATTTCAACTTAATCCCTCTTTTCACTTTAAAGGAAAGGAGATAAAACATCTCTTGATCTCTCACATTTGTTCAGTCACAAAATTCCTAACTACAAGACTCAAGCATGCCATATAACACATCGATACATTCTTCATCGCTTCTTTTGACATCCCAACATATGGGAGGAACTCCTCGTATTCTACATCAGCTCTCACCACAGACATCATTTCTTCAAGTAGGCGTAGAAATTTACACTTCATTTTCTTATGTCACGTCAAACGACTGTAGAGGCTCTAACCTCGATCTTTCATGTACTTTTTGTACATCTCATATCGACATCAAATTTCAAAACTTCAATCTTCTCCTACTCTTGTTGGCCACCTTACGTATCTCTTGGTATCTATGAGCAACTTCACAACCGTACTAGCATGCCTTTAGGTGAAATTTCTCAACAACAATCACTGAAAGATCCACTCATTACTTCACCAAGTACTAACATCATAACAAAAACCGGTCAACTCCATGTGAATTCTAACCATGCCCTTCTTCTCATAACTCTAGTAATGTTGACACTTCACTTATTGGTACCTCGTAAGCTTAATTTACGGTATCTTAAATCTTTAGCAAATGGTTTGATCACCCTTCCCATCTTGACTCAAATGCTTAGGAGCGTCGGAAGAAAACTTTACAACTTAAGGGAATACCACCTTTAACCTTGCTAAATGTACCCATCTCCTCCTCGATTCACATCTTTAGTTGTCCACGCGTCTTCTTGAAGATCTTAAGTTTGTTATTTCTATTGGTCTCGTTGCCTTTCTAATCGTGATTTCTTTGTAACCACTTCCACACCTTTGTGTTACTCCTTTTTCTTGTATGGTCTCCATCTCGATTTCTCTTAAGTTGCCTCGAGTTTTCTTTTATTTGGTTGTCCTTCGCTTACGTCATCTCTAATCCTCCTCTTCGACCTTCTCTTAAAGGGATACGAGAGCTCCAAGGTGTTCGCCCAAACGTAGCGCTCAACTCGATACTTGAGCATATTCATCCTCGTATGTACACTATCCTATGTCAAACAACGTCGTCCAAGGGCGATGATAACATACTAGCATCTCAACAAAAAAGGTCATATATTTCCCTATGCTACTATATATAAGATCCGTATATAAAACTATATAAGTCTTGTGTTCACATAACTACTAATATAACATATCCGGCATGCCATTACAACAATACAAGATTCAAACATGTACTATAGTCCACATATATAACTATACATATAAATCAAGTCCATCATGCAACTACAATCCACATATACATATCTACATATATACATATACATCAAAATCCAATAAACTATACTGCCGAGATCCGCGGAAGGAGTGGTGATCTGTACATTCTACCCGACTGACTATGCTCGTGATTTTGAAAACGAAAAATCATTTTAAATTTAGAAGTCTTGGGGGTTCTCTTTCCCTCTATCCGATCTTTAGAAGATTTCAAGTGTCATTGTTGTCAACCTAGGGCTTTGATACCACTTTGTAACACCCCGAATCCGCGGGACTCGGGATGCTACGGGCGGAGACCTCACAATGGGTCCCGACCCTTAGCCTGACAACAATTTCACCGGATCTTGCAACAAGGCACAAATAAAGGCCAAAAACGAAATACATTTTTATGCAATGAAAGAAAACCCGAAAGAATACAAACAACGGACTTCAGCCGAAAACAACTCCAAAGATCAAACGCAATAAAAATAGCATACAAAACAATAAACAAAGAACAATACACAACCCGACTCGAACCAAAACCCCTCCTAAAATGTACGGAACTCCGGCTGCCCACTCTTTCGGATCTCTCGGCCGCATTCCTAACCTGCAAGGGAATCTACAACATCGGTATAAAACCGTTAGCTAATATTCAAGCATTAGGATCAAGGTGATGGCACACACAGATACACACAAATAAACAAAACACTCAACATGCTCGAAAACACACAAGCTCGGTTCATTATCTTTTTATTTAATGTTATTCCCTTACTAATCCACTTATGGTGTGACACGAGAATCCCTCGCCCTTGTGTCCATTCACCATGTCGGGTTTGTACTTGACGCCTATCAACATCACCCGCTAGACTGGTCGTAAGGCGCCTCCCAATCGCCCCATTTTGGACTGGACAAGCGTTCATCGCCCGTTATCATACACTTGGGCCAAATATCAACATATAACGTCGGTTGTCCTATTATCGGTTTAGTAGTAATAACATAAACAATAAACACACACATAAACAATAAACACACACATAAACAATAAACACGCACATAAACAATAATCACACACCACCAAACACGCATAGAAACTAATACGCAGAATACGAGCTAAGTAAGTCCAGAGACTTACCTGAATCGAGTCAAAGTCTCGTTAATGCTACTACTCGATTCCGCAATATTAAGATCTCAAACACTTGTTTATAACGAGGGAACTCGGATCAATATCATACCACTCTCTTAGAAGTTTTCCAACTTCTAAGTTAACAAAAATCATCTAAGAGAGAAACTTAAAAGCTCTAGAACTACTAGAGTATAAGACGCAACGTCTAACTCTCCACGGAAGGACAAAGGAGATTGAAAGCTTTCACTACCAATTTCCCTTCAAGTGAACATAAACTATACCATGCCTAAAACTAAAACATGACAACAAAATTCCCCCAAAAGCTTACAAATCTTCCTCGTATCTCTTTGATAAAAGGATAATAACATATTCTAGAATAGTTATCCTTTTAACCTAAAGAACACCTAAAAACAAAACGAACTCGTTTTCATAACTAGTCTATAAAAGCCCATAAGATCAAAAGCCTTCAATAAAATTAGCCTAATTACTCACAATCAAAAAGAAGATCTATATCACAATTCCATCTAACTCTAGTCACTCACGTATCATGAGTGGGCTACATCTGGACTTAACATTTCAAACCAAAACAATGAAGACAATACCTTCTCCACCTCTATCCTTAAAACCTCACCTACTGTGTAATTCAACTCCCCGTCAAACCATCAACCCCTCATACAGGAGCCCACACTCGATACGAACCTAACCCAAACTCTATCCCAAAGACCCCCTACTACGCTTCCCGACTCGTCGGCCATCGTCAACCATGTCAATTCTAAACTACCTAATCCAAGATTTCAAGCTTCCAAACCCATGTAACGGAAATAGAAAGGAACCAGGAGGACTCACTGTGGCGATTGTGTGTCGGTCGGAACCCCAATAGTCGAAAAGCAATCAAGAAGGTCCGGCCGAGTGTACTACACAGGTACGTGAAGAGGTTTGTTGTCCGCCGGCGATGAAGACTCTTGGCGATGGCGATTGTCGACAGTGAGGCTCGGTTCGCAACAGTTACGTGGTAGCTCGGCGTGGCGTCGTTGATATCGGTGTGTAGAGGGAGGAGGTCGATCAGAGCGGCTTGTCTTCTCGAGGGCGAACTTGGGTGCTGGCGAGTGTGACGGCGCTAGCGGTTAGAGCTTCAAACGAGTGGTTCATGCTAGGGCTGGAGAGAAAAGGCGGCTACAGAGGGATCGATAAAGGTTGCACGATCTTGGGAAAGTTGATGCGGTTTTGGAGAGAGAGAAATCAAATGTTGATGGGTTTGGTTTTACGGGATAAGTGAGGTTAAAGGAAGTCACCTGACTGTTCCAAAATAAAGGATGGGCCGGCCATCATCTAAGGGAAGAGAGTGGCATTAGGCCCGTAAGGAAGGTTAAATGAAATGATATTATTGGATTGGCCCGGCTAAATAGAGAAATAAAATAAATAAAAAGAAAGATCCATGATCCTGTAATGTTCGATTTATTCCAAATTGTAACTTGATTCGAGATTCCAAACCAAAAGTTTTCCTTTTAAAATATTTAAGCTAAAAGATATCGATAAAAGTCGGGGAAAAAAAATATCGCAAACGCGCCTTAAATTTGGGGTGTTACACAGTGGAAGTGGGAGGATGTCTCCATGGATTTTGTGACTAGATTGAGGCCCAATAGGAGTATTGATGCTATTTGGGTTGTTGATAGACTGACGAAGACGGCACGTTTCATTCATATTAGAGAGACGTGGCCGGTGAGCAGATTGGTTGAGGAGTACACTAGACAAATAGTGAGACTCCATGGTGTACCGAGGACGATCATCTCTGATCGAGATGGGCGATTTACCTCGAGGTTTTGGTAGCAGATTCAGACTGCTTTGGGGACGAGTCTAGACTTCACGACTGCGTTTCACCCCAGACAGATGGTCAATTAGAGAGGACTATCCAAACCCTAGAGGATATGCTGCGAGCTTGTGCGTTGGATTGGGGACATGGATGGTCAGATTACCTTCCATTGGTTGAGTTCTCATACAACAACAACTAGCATGCATCTATTGGGATGGCTCCACATGAGGCACTATATGGGCATAGATGCCGTACACCATTATGTTGGGATGAGCCTAGCAGTATTAGTGGTATAGCGCCAGAGCACATTCAGGATGATATTGCTCGAGTAACGCTGATCAAAGAGAGGATTTTGGCTGGACAGAGTCGCTAGAAGTCATATGCAGTCAAGAGGCATCGACCTCTAGAGTTTAGAGTGGGAGCTCATGTTTGGCTGAGAGTATCTCCGACGCGAGGCGTCAGATGTTTTGGCATAAGGAGGAAGCTGAGTCCCCAATATGTCGGTCCTTTTGAGATACTTGACAAAGTTGGGAGGGCAGCCTACAGATTAGCATTGCCTCCGAGGTTAGAGGGTGTTCACTTTGTATTTCATGTGTCTCAGCTGAGGGAGTATATACTAGATCCGAGACACATTGTGAGTTATGATGATTTGGTGGTTGAGCTTGACAACACCTTTGTAGAGCATCGTATTGCAGTCTTAGAGCAAGGTGTGAGACGCTTGCGTTCGAAGGACATTCCCATTTTGAGAATACAGTGGTCAAGACGAGGACCTGAGGAGGCTACATGGGAGATAGAGGATAGTGTCCAAAGAAACTATCCAGAGTTTTATGCTGAGATAGATGCACCTGTAGGATCACTGAGTAGATCTTAGAGCTATCTTGGTGAGTGATGTGATTATGTGATTATGTGGTTATATGCCTTGATGTGTTTATTTTCGTGCTAGTTGTAATGTGATATATGATCTTATTAGATCTTGATGTGCTAGTGCGATTTACGATTATAGTTGGAGATGGTTCTTTTTTCCATGTTATCTGAGTGTGATTAGGATTTAGCTGGAGATGGTTATTTCCTCCATGCTATCTGAGTGTGATTAGGATTTAGCTAGAGATGGTTCTTTCCTCCATGCTATTTGATGGACATAGTTTTGCTGGAGATGTTTTTCCTCCATGCCTTGGGTTATGAGTATGATATGGCTAGAGATGTGTTTCCTCTATGCCCTATGATATTATTATGGCAAGAGATGTGTTTCCTCTATGCCTTGTGATGGGATTATAGGTTGGCTAGAGATGGTTTTCCTCTATACCTTTGGATAGCGTTATGATCTTGTTGCTGGAGTTGGTGATTCATCTATGCTATGTTCTGAGGTTATAGAGTGTTATAGGTTGATGCCTTTGAACGGAGATGTGAAACCTCCGATAGAGAGAGTGTTTATACCTCGGCGTATGGGTCCGAGAGGATTTGGGAATTGTTCGAGTTTTGGGACGAAACTTTTTTTAAGGGGTGTGTGATGTAATAGCTAGAATTTTCGAATTCTAAGTAATGTTGATTAACTTAATCAATGATAGTAATTGAAATATAACTCGCGAAGATTGCGCAAGTGATGAGTATGAGTCTCACCGTTAAGTTCCTGGCGTAATTTTGGACGTATAGGGAAATTTTCACTTTCCCCCCGGGTAATTATTTTTACCCTCCGGTATTATTTGGAACATTTGGGAGCTCCAATTAATAAAAATGCAGTTGAGAGAAATGATCAGGACATCGGATATGTCCTAGATATGAAATAACATGGAGAGACAAAACGGCCAAAAGAGTCGCTAAGTTTTTTTTTAACGGCTAAGAAAGATGGCTTAGGAATACACGTTTTCTGAGATAGTTGTGAATAATTATCCCTACAATATTCAACATTTATTATTCCAATCTCGAGAAATTTAGAGAAGGGGGTTCGACCCGCCTTTGGATCGGTTAAAGGATAATTATCGACTTCGCTAAAGGATAATTATCGTCTTCACTATAAATAGCGGAAAATCCTTTATTAATTCATTTCCTTTCACGTTTCCTCGTAAAAGCTCTTATTTCTCTCAACCTTCAAACTCATATCTACTCTCTATTTCTAATCCGATTTCAATTCCGTTTGAGTTTCTGGGTTCCTCACTTCATTCTCTTCATATAGGTACCGAGTTTTTGCATTTCCGAGTATATGGAGGTCTAATCGAGCATATGTGTCACTAGGACGGTTCCGTCGCTCAAATTCCAATGAATTTGATGATGTCCATGCGTATCTTGTGTCGTTGTGATTCCAAATCTTCTTTCAGATCGTCAATCGGGTTGGTAACGAATAAGTGATGAATTTATTCGTTTTCCGTACTGCAGTTTGGCCTAAATTGACTTTAGGCTTGTCAAAATGGATAATTAGAATTCCATTATGTTCGTTATATTATTCTGGTGATTATGGGTTGTTTTTTGATGAAATATGATGACATGTGGGTTACAAATTGCTTGTAGACAAAACGTTATTCTGGCGAAATTTAATTAATTAAAGGTTAATTAATTAAATTAGGATTAGAATTGAGAATGAGGAATATTGATTAGATACTACCTTGAGATTTGAGGAATTGTGAGTTATGTTGAGATATTGAGGTTTAGTTGGTTGTGAGGCTTATAGATTGATTATGATCCTTATAATTCCCTTGGATCTAGGTGTGGCCTTTTTGATTAATAGGAGTATTGATATCTCTTTATGCCTTGTTATTAGGCAGTGTCCCCCTCAGAATTGGAGGTTGATCGTGGTTGTGATTTCACGAGGTTGAGGTAAGTCCGTAGGACTTACTTAGCTACCATCCTTATATTGGGTGTTTGCATGAGTGGTGTGTGTGTGTTATATGCTTGATATGATAGTATGTGATGTCGATTATTACCGACCTATGTTTTATTTATTGCCCCGTATGTGTGGTTGTGATAACCTTTCCTTTTCATCCCATCGTGGAGTCTGGGAGGTTCTCTAACGTCATGCCAGACTAGGTTTACAGGTTGGGCGCAATCCACTCCCATAGGGTACAAGGATTGTGTGACCGACACTATTATATAAAGATGATAAATGGGTAAATGTGTGACAACATGATTATGTGTTTATCTTTCATGATTTGTGCTTGTGCTTATGCATTACCTTATATACGTATGGTTAGTTAATGGTTTCATATCATGTTGTAGATGCCTTGCAAGATAGACGAGCTATTGAGTGATCTGGCAGGGTGACAGGCGGATGACTCTCGTACATTAGGTGGTTATGGTTTTTGGGATATCTTATATACCTCCTGCGTGAGGATGATGTTTTGTATACCTCCTGTGTGAGGACGATGTTTTATACTCAGCTATGATCTTCTATATCTTTTGATGTACAGTTTTATCTATTTGTTTTATATCTGTCAGTGTCATGTTGTAAGGTCAAGTGAACTTTTTGGCAGGCTAGGGTCAGGATCCACTGTGAGATCCTAACCCAATGTGGCATCCCGAGTCTCGTGGATTCGGGGTGTTACACACGCGCCCTTTCTTCTACATCATATGCTCGTTGATTTTCAAGCCTTATTTGTTCCAATGCTTCTTCCAACGTAACTTGGATGTCTTAATCTCCTTCGGATGGTTCTTTTCGGTTTAGGATCGTAAGGAACGAGTTCTCACCAACGCGAGTTCTTCTCATAAAACTAAAAAGAGAAAGAGAATTCTTGCAAGCAAAACTACTCAAAGCAAAAGAATTAATAGAAAAATCAAGAAACCTTAACTAGATAACCGAAATACCGCTTGGTCTAGACCAAGTCCACGGCAACGGTGCCAAAAACTTGTTCGCTACAAAACGTGTATGTATATGAAGGAAAATAGGTTTAAATTTATACCAAGAATAAAAGCAAATAGTGAACCCGCAGTGTACGGATCAATCGCAATAAAAGAAAGTATTCAAGGGTCGATCATAGGGACTGTGTTGAAACCAAATTGTAAAAGCAATCTAGTTACACAATTTGCAAATATCAATCAACGAAAAAATACAAAAAGTGATGATCAGAATATATGTAATAATTGGGAAAATGCAGATTCTAGAGATCAAGGTATCCAATTGTGGTTTTCGATTAAAGACTTCTAAAGTTCTATGGACAGAGTTGGGATTGCAAAGGAAAGGTGTTTCTAAGGTGGGATAGATCACGGGAGAGGTCTCACTATCCGCTATTCCAAACCAAAGAAACTTATCACCGGGTAGGTCTCAAAGATTCAAGGGAAAGGAATGGTAGTTTCAAATCAACCACTCAACCTAAGGGAATAAAACTAAGCATCACTGGGTAAGTCTCACGTTAACTCACAAAGGCAGGAGGAAGTCACACTCAAACCTAATAAAGGATGAACATTTATCACCTGGAACTCATCATCTTTGGCAACCAAGCAAGGAAATCACCGGGTAAGTCTCTTCCCAAGCTTGGATATAGGTTAGGAAGGTTCAACATGGCTAGTGTTTAGGCAATCTTTAACCAAAGCTTAAGGATAAATCATGAAAGGTACGACAAAGAAAATCTCGGTCTGTTCTTGGTGAAATCTCAGCCGAGATTCTTAAGAACAATCCGAGATTTGTCTCTGTGAAGGTAAAAACATAACATTCAAGGTCCAATCTAACTTAAAGGCTCATTTTATCACTATCTAAACGAAAACCATCAACTAATCACCCTAGAATTGCAAGCGTTCTAGCCATCAACAATCATATTTGAATCAAAGAAGGTATATGATATCAAATAAGACATAAACCAAGAAAACGCAATAAAACTTAACAAATAATCTTCAAATATCAAAACCAAATCCAAAGCAATAACAAAGGTTCGACCTTTTGTTTAAATAAAGAAAACTGCAACTAAAGTCTATCCTTCCAAGAATAACTCACAAAACTCCAAGGATATCTATGCGAATCTTCAATCCTTCAATGTCCTTCCTTCCTTATCTATCAAGTTTCCTCTATCTTCCGAACTGTTGTAGAAATCTCAACGGAAAAATATATCTGATGTCGAAGCAGAGCCTAAACCCTTGCCACCATCTCTATTTAATATTGAAATTAGGGTTTTGACTTTGGGCCACAGGCTATATTTCAGCAAAATGTCGGACGGGCCCAAGGAAAATCTTTGCCGAGATAATATCTCTCCATCCGAGATTTCTCTTCTGTTACGTACTTTCTTTTGCTTCTTGCTTCCATTCCAACTGAATCTTCTTCTTTGTGATCCTTGATCTCCTTCTACACCTCAATGTACTCTATCGTGCTCTCTCTTGGACTCCTTATATCCTCGTGCTCCGTTTTTTCTCCAAAATGTGCCTTATTTCCTACAATTGCAACAAAACTGTGTGTAGACCTACCTCTATTTCCACAAAGTGGGTGAATGACAACATAATCAATATGAAGATATGTCTATGCATGCAAAACAAAGGGAAAACTATCTAAATGCATCCCTAAACTAAGGTTATAATTCATGTCATCACCGAGCTCAAAGAAATCGTGAAAGATCTTGTTGAAAGTAACTTCACATTGGAATGAGAACTCGGAGAACTTCATGATAACCATGAATTCCTAGAATTTCAAGTTGTTGAGTTAGAAGATACCCGTCAAGAGCTTATTGGTCACTTAAAATACATGGATATTATGTTGGAAGATGCTATTGAGAAATTGAATGCTTTGGAGTCCGTCCCTACAAAATTTGAAAAAGGGATGAATTTAAATAATTCAATAGAATTAATTCGAAAAAGCAGCAAGCAAAAACGACCAACCTACCACTATAACACAAGTCGTAGGGAGGTTGTTTCATATTTTCCGGAGAGTTTTTTTCAAATTAATTCTAAAAGTTATAGCCAAAGTTTTAATCCAAACGGCTACCCTACCACACCCTACCACTACCTGCAGACAGCCCTACGACCATAGAGCTTGCTCCATTGGCTGTATTTCTTCGATCTAGACAAGGTAACCTCTTGGATTCTTGTAGTTGGATGTTGTACTCAATACTCTTGGGATGCAACCATTACATGGATGAAATATGGCTGGAAATGAGATGGAATAATACGAACAAAATGGTGATGATGATCAAAGTATGAACCAATGTGAAGACAATTCCAAGACCCTTTGATCTAGGGATCAGAGACCTGAACAAGCAACCAAGACCCCTCCTTATACAACTTCACACAAACTCAACAATTAAGGTTAAGAAGCAAAAAGAGGATGTCGAATGGAACTTGTGAGCACCAGCCTAAGAGAAGATTGACACAATGCAAGCCAACTTATTGCTTCAAAACAACAATGGTGTTTCCTCTCCAAATAACCTTTCTTTGGATTGCTTTTCACGTAAAACTCAAAATATGACAATGACTAATCTGCCTAGAATTAATCTAAAAAAGGCTTCTATATGTCCTAGAAGCCTTCTTAAATAAAATAAAAAGAAACTAATTTAGTCAATTAAAAGGCAAATAAAGTCTTTAAAACTAAATTGAACTATGTAAGGCTTCTATATCTAAGATGCTTTAAAACTTATTATAAATGTCTTTAAACTACTACTTCAATGAGAATGTTTTAAAGAGGTTCAAACATCCTTATTTAATAATCTTGTACATGCCTAAGGATGCCTTCTTCACGTGTGCATGGGGCTGCATGGCGGCCTTGGCGTCATTCCTTACGTATGTATGGGTTGTATTGCTTCCTTCCATGAGAGAGATAGTCAGAAGGGTCATATGACTGTATCTAGTGTCATGGTTGACTCCTTATATGCAAACACAAACATCATGTCATCTATCTCCTTAGCTCTTGCTTCTAGCTCCTTAACTCTAGCTCTTGTGATCCTTCCTTCAACTTTGACCTCTTGAGCACTAGAAGATGATGGTAGCAATGGTGGAAGGGATGATCCCTCGTTAGAACCAGTTCCTACGATAGCATGTATGAAATTACACTCATTAGTAACAACAACAATAGTGCAAACCGTGGGGTTCCAAAAAAAGCCAGACCCCTCACATTGAACCACAACTTCAACGATCCACAAAAGCAAAACCAAGTGTACTACAAATATTTGTAGCCTTATCACCCGAACAATGTGTTTTGAATAAAGCAACAAAATACGGTCCGAACTTACAAAGCAAATATCTCATAAATCTATGGAGACTAAGCTTCACCGTCCCAAAACATTTCCATAATAAACCTATGATTAAAAAGCTTATGACGGGTCGAACACAAAACCTTAACATCAAGGGTGACTCTCCAGAACTACAAAGACTTGTGAATCCATAGCTTCAATATTGTCATAAGTCTTCATCTCATCCACATCTACGGTGGTAGGATTTGCATTCAACTCACTCCCAAGCGTCAAATCTTGCATAAAAAAAAACAATATTCTCTAGAGTAGCTCGATGTAAAATCTTTACTTGTTGCACTAGTGAAGAACTCACAATCTTTGGTTGAGCAATCAACAGAGGAATTGGGTGTACCTTGCTCGTAGACGCCTCAGTAGCACCACCATCCACAACCATAGAGTTAGGTCCCTCCCGAGAGCCTTACCTCTATTCCTCTTCCCATTCTAATACTTCGATACATAAACTGCCCATGGGATCTCCTTCTTTTGTGCCGGTTGCTTCCCTTTCTCTAGTATTCTCACATGTGTCTGAACTTGCTTGGCTCCAGCCGTAGTCACTATCGTATCCTAATTCATACCCACATGAGCCTTTTGTGACATGTCCTTTACCTTTATTTATCTTTACCTCCTTGGGACAATCATCCATAGCCCATGTCCATGGTTTTTTCCATCATCAGTCTGGCTCATCTCTGTTTGAGCAAACACTTCTCCCCAACATCCCCATCTTGCATGAGGGCCTATTTATGTGATCCATGTTCGTCCACGGTCTTTCGATTGTTCTAGGTATTCTCTTGAGGGAAATGGTCAACCGTGTGTCATAACTGCCATACCGGAAGCAAATAGCATGCAAGTTCTCATATTCTATGTGAATCCTCATCTCATTTAGTATAATCTTGTAAGAGCTAGAACTTTTGAATTGTAATTAATGTTGATTAACTTAATCATTGATAGTAATTGACCCATAACTCGCGAAGATTGCGTAAGTGATGAGTATGAGTCCCAACGTTATGTTCGTGGCTTAAATTTGGGCTTATGGGAAATTTTTCACTTTTTCCCCGGGTAATTATTTTTACCCTCCGGTGTTATTTGAAGCATTTTGGAGTTCCAATTAATAAAAATGTAGTTGAGAGAAATGATCAGGACATCGTACATGTCCTAGATATGAAATAACATGTAAAGACAAAACGGCCAAAAGAGTCGTTATTTCGTTTCTTAACGGCTAAGAAAGACGGCTTAGAAATACACAATTTCCGAGGCAAATGTGGAATAATTATCCCTACAGTATTCCATATTTATTATTCCAATTTCGAGAAGTTTGGAGAAGGGGGTTCAACTTGCCTTTGAATCGGTTAAAGGATAATTATCGACTCCGCTAAAGGATAATTATCATCTTCGCTATAAATAGCGAAAAATTGTTTATTAATTCATTTCCTTTCACGTTTCCTCGTAAAAACTCTAATTTTTCTCAACCTTCAAACTCATATCCACTCTCCGTTTCTAATCCGATTTCAATTCCGTTTGAGTTTCTGGATTCCTCTCTTCATTCTCTTCATATCCGTACCGAGTTTTTGTATTTTCGAGCATATGGAGATCTGGTCGAGCATATATGTCCCCAGGCCGGCTATGTCACTCAAATTCTGGTGAATTTGATGGTGTCCATGCGTAGCCTGCGTCGTTGTGATTCCGAATCTTCTTTCAGATCATCAATCGGGTTAGTAACGAATAAGTTATGAATTTATTCGTTTTTCGTACTGCGATTTGGCCTAAATTGAGCTTAGGCTTGTCAAAATGGGTAATTAGAAATTTCATTATGGTCGTTATATTATTCTGGTGTTTATGGGTTGTTTGTTTGATGAAATCTGATGACAGGTGGGTTTAGAAATTGCATGTGGGCATAACGTTATTCTGGCGAATTTAATTAATTAATTAAAGGTTAAATAATTAAATTAGGATTAGAATTGAGATTGAGGAATGTTGATTAGATGCTACCTTGGGATTTGAGGAATTAAGAGTTATGTTAAGATATTGAGGTTTAGTTGGTTTTGAGGCTTATAGGTTGGATATGATCCTTTTGGATCTCTTGGTTCTAGGTGTGACCCCTTTGGTTGATTGGAGATCTGATATATCTTTATGCCTTATTATTAGGCAGTGCTGTTCTCATGATTGAGGTTGATCGTGGTTGATTAAAGTCCGTAGGACTTACTTAGCTATCATCCCTATATTGGATGTATGCATGAGTGGTGTTTGTTATATGTTTGATAGCATGCGATAGTTGATTATTACCGACCTATGTTTTATTGGATAACCCCCTTGTAGTGGCGGTGATAACCTTTCCCTTTCATCCTGTAAGGAGTCTAGGAGGTTCTCTGAAGTCAGGTCAGATTGATATACGGGATGGACACTTCACCACTCCCATAGGGTACACGGGTTATGCGCCGATACTACTCCAGTTGGCTATAGCACCCAGAGGCGAGGCTCATACGTTCCTCGTGTCACATATTTTCATATATATATATATATATATATATATATATATATATATATATATATATATATATATATATATATATATATATATATATTTCAAGTGAGGAGAGAGCTTGTAGACAGGAATTAGGAGGGTTGTAAGTCATTGGATGAATTTTAAATCAAGGGCTCTCACAAGCTCATTATTAATGGCAGTTTTGTAAATTGACTTAAAATCTGGAAAAATACCCTTACGTTCAAAATAGTCATCGGTGTTCACACTTTTATATGTCATTGTTCATGTTTTTATACATCGGTGTTCATAATATTTTTATTCATCAAAGTGTCTTGTCCATTTATTCTTTTGTGTTCATTTTATAATGCATAAATGTTCATTTACAGTATATAACCACAAAAAATAAAAAAACTTATCACAAAACGTTAAAAGATGATCATAATATGTTATGTAAGTGTCAAAGCTATTGATAAGTCATCGGTGTTCATATTTTTGTACGTCATTGTTCATATTTTTATTCGTCAGTGTTCATACTTTTTATGTCATTGTTCCTGTAAATATTATAAACTATTTTTCTATAAGGCATTTTGCCGAACAGTTTGCGTGCACACTAAAAGGAGCATATAGATTATTCAATTGGAGCTATTAGACCAACTCAACATATGTATATGAATGTATTTTCTCAATCAAATTTATCAAACACAAAATGATTCAAACAAATTTGATTTCGAACACAAACATCAATCATAATGAAACTTAAACCTTAAGAATGAAAATCTAAACAGTAAGAATAGAAATTCGAAGAAACAAAACTTGAATCGTCTTGTATTCTCTTTGATTTCACAATTTTTTTATGTAAATCGATCTCTGAATATTATAAACACGATTTGAAAGAAAAGTATAATTTTCAAAAAAATGAACATCATATTATAAGAACCATAACTGTAAAAAAAATGAATACATACTTGTAAGAAAATGAACATCATACACAATTTGAAAGAATAGTATAATTTTCAAAAAAAAATCCGAAAAAAATATTTTTAAAAAAATACAAAAATGAACAATTAATGTTAAAAAATGAACAGTTAGTGTTGGGGAAAAAATGAACATTTATTGATAAAATATGAACAATAACTCATTTAAAAATGAACACATACTTATAAAAATATGAACACCAATTTTTATTTACAATAAAAAAATTTGGAAAAAAAAAAAGAAAAAAAACTGTGATGTGGCATGCCACATGTCACCACCCCAACTCTCCTCATTCCTATCTACAAGGGTCCTCCTCACCAGAACCGGACCCTATATATATACGATCTGAGTGTATGACGTTATAAAGATAAATGAAACGGGTAAATGTGTGACAACATGATTATGTGTTTATGATTCCATGACTTGTGTTTGTGCTTATGCGTTATATTATATATGAATGGTTAGCTAACGGTTTCATACTGTATTGAAGATGTTTTGCAGGATAGGAGACCTGTAGAGTGATATGGATGAGTGGTTAGCCGAGGACTTCCGTACATTAGGTGTTATGGGTTTTGGGATGTTTACACATGTTGTATACGATGTTACGGTTTTGTACTCGACTATGGTTTTGTATACCCTTTTTGGTATACAGTTATACAATTTTATGTATTTGTTTTTATATTTGTTGGCGCCTTGTTGTAAGGTCCAGTGAACTTGTTGTCAGGCTAGGGTCAAGACTCACTGTGAGGCCCTAACCCAGTGACGCCTCGAGTCCCGTGGATTCGGGTTGTTACAAATCTCTCCATTCAATGGTCTAGTTAGATTCATCTTAACACATACTCGAGCAAACCGTCCTCTAGCAATAGTGAGAGTGTTCTCATCAATACGTAACGAGGTTCCAATAGCCAAGACAATCACCTTCAACATGCAACTATTATACATCGTGAAAGGTAATCCCGAAATATGTACCCATACACTAGTCGATGTTATCTTGGAAGAGAAAGGATTAGACGAAGGGCCCCATTGTTGCATTAACATATAATGACCATACATCTTCCAAGGTTTGCTTGTAAGGGCATTCATCATGTCTTCTTCCTTCTCAAACCAGATCAGAAAAAACTAATCGGGAGATTAATCACAAACCAACCATCGGCCAGTTTCCATATGTATCACATGGTCCTTTCGAACTTCACCATAATGGGGTTCCTCCACAGGGCATTCAAGACTTGAATAAATTTTGGGCCTACCGTTATTGAAGGCGAAACATCCTCACCGTTAGGGAAAGCAATATGGACTTTACCCGTTTCAACTAGATTCTCTAGGAGAATCGGAAGTCTCATCCATGCATTTGCTCCAAATAGCATCTTGCTCCATGAGGGTGACCCATCCGGCGGCTTATCTGGACGGACTATTTCCGCTAAAGGGATGCATCAGGACGAGGAGAGACGACTGTTGGCAGACATTAAAGACGACTATAGCTATAAAACTCTCGTGATTAGAGTTATTTGCCTTTTTGTTGCTTTTGAAATCAATCGTAATTGTTTCATATCACGCCACCCAAAAAAAAATGCCGGATATCAATATAATTTCTATATCTTAATCTTGATACCGAAATGTTTATACCAAACAAACGTCTTGATACCTTGATATGATACCGAACATGCTCTCAGTTGGTTGTGACCCAACCTTTCGCAAGCAACTTCCAGGTTTCAACGCGATCCCCCTTCTCCACTTTCTCTCACAGATTGACCCTTTCCTCTTCCTATTCTTCGCTCATTGATGACTGCGAATTTCCCATGAAATTCCGATAGTTTTTTCCTTCTGAGATCGGTTTCCCATGGAGTTTCTTTCGGCGTCCGAGTCTCTTCTCCTCGAAGATTTCGGCCAGAAGGTCGATCTGACGCGCAGGATTCGCGAGGTTTTGCTGAATTATCCCGAGGGAACCACCGTCCTCAAGGAGCTCATTCAAAACGCCGACGACGCCGGTGCCACCAGAGTTTCCCTCTGCTTGGATCGCCGCAGCCACCGAACCGACTCGCTCCTTTCACCGACTCTCGCTCAGTGGCAGGGCCCTTCTTTGCTCGCCTTCAACGACGCTGTTTTCACCGACGAGGATTTCGTTAGTATTTCCAGGATTGGTGGCAGCACCAAGCACGGACAAGCTTGGAAAACCGGTCGCTTTGGGTATGGCCTCTTAGATTGCTTGAACAGTATGCTGTTTTTAGATTACAATCTAGTCTTTTTAGTTGAATTGGCAGAGTAGTGTTTTACTTCTAGCTACATAGTAAGGGACTTGACCAATCGACATTCACTTAGAAAGGTCTGGAGAACACTTCCTCATCCTATTTACGGCCGCTCGTGGTCGTTTGGTATATTAAAGGTATCATAAGTATCAGATTGATATCTCATATCCGTTTGGTATCAAGATATGGGTATCAAGAAGAGAAACCACCAGCCGTTCCAACAACTGCAGCAGATCGGTGCAGCAGATCGGTGGCCGAAAGAGGGACAAATGGAGGCGGCTGAGCAGGGCAGCAGCAACACAAGACGCTGGCAGCCTCGCGCGAAGGGGACAACAATGGTGACGACTACTGCTCCGGGTCGGTGGCAGTAGCAGCAGGCAGTTGGCCGTGCCTATCCCGGTTGGCGGAGGCAGAAGGCGGAATAAGGGAAGGAAGAGCTCCTCTTGTGTGAGGAAGAAGAAAAGAAAGATAGATGGAAAATGTCGAGAGAGAAGGAAGGAAGCAGCTGGTCTCTCCCAATGCCTCCAAAGATATCCGTATATCAAACATCGGGTATGGGTGATATCCATACCTTTAACAAGGATATACCAAATGACCCCTACGTGGCGTTTGGATGATTAGTTCAAGGATTGATTTTAATTCATAACCCTGGTTTTGTTTGTCTGGTTGAGTTATTCTGTCCTTCTTGAAACCAGCTGGAAATGGGATTCCTTAACTTAAGTAGAATCTCGGTTGCATTATTCCCCCAAAAGGGAATATGATAGAAAATGCAGTAATATGGTAGTTAATTTCAAACCCATACCTGATTATGTCTAAACAATGGGTAACATCTGACACCATCTTTGAGATTGGGGTTCAGACCAAGGAAAGTATATATTCTATTTTCATTATACTTGTGGAATTTGTGAATTTTGTGTGCTTTTTCTTGATGCTAATCCGTCTTCTCTTCTTTCTTTTCCTTTTATGGTGTCAGGGTTGGCTTCAACTCAGTTTATCATTTAACTGATCTGCCATCATTTGTCAGTGGCAAATATGCTGTAATATTTGATCCCCAAGGCATGTACCTTCCTAATGTGTCTGCTGCTAATCCTGGGAAACGTATCGAGTATGTCAACTCCTCAGCCATATCACTGTATAAAGACCAGTTCCTTCCATATTGTGCTTTTGGTTGTGACATGAAAAGTCCCTTCAATGGAACTTTATTCCGTTTCCCTTTGAGAAATGCAGATCAGGCAGCAAATAGCAGGCTCTCGAGGCAGGCATATTGTGAAGATGATATTCAAACCATGTTTGATCACCTCTACGATGAAGGGGTTTCTTCTCTTCTGTTTCTTAAGAGTGTACTGGTTATTGAAATGTATGTATGGGATTCTGAAAACCCTATGCCGAGAAAACTTTATTCCTGCAGTATTGACTCGGCAGATGACAGTACTATTTCACACCGTCAGTTACTCCTGAGGTTGTCTAAGTCAGACAGACTGTACAGTGGTCAAACAGATTGCTTTAGATTAGACTTTGTAAGTGAAGATTTCAAAGGAGAATCCGTGCAGAAGCGGATTGATTCCTTCTACATAGTACAGAGCATGGCTTCTGGATCTAGCAGGATTGCTTCCTTCGCCAAAACTGCTTCCAAAGAATATGATATTCACCTCTTGCCCTGGGCATCAGTGGCAGCATGCATATCTGATTCATTTGCTGTAAGTGGTGATTATTTAATATAATTATTTTGAATCCTGAATGTGACATATCTTTGTACTTAGTTATGTTTGATGCCTAAAATTAATCAGTTTTGATCCTATTTTTAGTTTGTTTCATTGTAGTTTGTACTGCTGTCTAATGTAATGGATGTATGCTTTCTAAAATGGAATGAGAATAATACTTTCTGATGAAGGATGGTGAATGTGAATACGTGATGTTATATGAAAGACACTTTCTGTTGGGAAAAAATCACAATGCCAAATTCCATATACTGAAATTTCGATATATTCTGTGTGAAAATTGCCTGTCAACATTCTAAGAAGAAGAACAAGGTATACATAACAATTTAGGAAGCATATAACATAACTTTGTTAAAGGTTGGTTGCTGAATATTGGCCTTTCTATCTAAGTGTTGTAGATAAGCCGGGCACATTGCGTCTCATGCTATTGGACCAATATATTGCCATTAAGAATCCACTTTCCGTAAGATGATACTTAAAATACTTACATTGAATTAAATTTTGCTTCCCAGTCCTAATCTTGTTCCTGCTCAGTCTTTGTTCCATTGAATAAAGAGTTCATGCTGAAAGTTTCTCTTGATATCACCCACATGTACATCTAAGTAGTACAACAAAGGGGGAATCCCTCCTTTATATATATATATATATATATATATATATATTATCTTTTGTGATGAATATGCTAAGTTTTTCATTGTTATTGTTTCCTCTCCTTTATTTTCTCTCTTTTTGGCTATATTTTGATATAGTGAGAAACCTCTCATTTGTTAATATGTAGATTGGTATTTATAATCCTTGCATTGGTTTATCTAATGTAGGTTTAAACTGTTATTTGGTGTTTTTCTTGGCGTAACTCCTTTTGTCCAAAATACTCCCATGCTTTTTGAAAAACTGAAAGTTAAGTCATTCGATTTCATTGGGCATTGGATGCAGGGAGATGGTCTAAATCTTGGGCGGGCATTTTGTTTTCTTCCTTTGCCTGTGAGGACTGGATTGTCTGTTCAAGTTAATGGATATTTTGAAGTTTCATCAAATCGGCGTGGGATTTGGTATGGTGAGGACATGGATAGAAGTGGAAAAGTGAGGTCTTCGTGGAATAGGCTCCTTTTAGAGGATGTTATTGCCCCTTGTTTTACTCAATTACTGCTCGGTGTGCAAGAGGTTTTAGGTCCGACAAGCTTGTATTATTCGTTATGTCCTTCTGGTGATTTTGAAGAGCCATGGAGCTTATTGGTTGAGTGCATTTATAGAAATATTGTCCAGGCTCCCGTTTTGTATACAGATGCTGGAGGGGGGGAATGGGTGCCACCTGTTGGAGCTTTTCTACATGACAAGGAATTTATTAAAAGTGATGAACTTGGTGATGTTCTTGTTCAGCTTGGAATGCCAATTGCCAGAGTACCTCAACCTTTGCATGATATGCTTCTCAAACATGTAACTAATTTTGAGCAAAAGGTGGTTACTTCTGATGCTGTTCGACAGTTCCTTCGTAAATGTGGTTCTCTAAATATGACAGGCAGTTTAGAAAAATTACTGTTGCTAGAGTATTGCCTTGAAGACCTGTTAGATTCTGAAGTTGGCAAAAATGCATATAATTTGCCTTTGCTTCCATTGGCAAATGGTGATTTTGGGCTGATATCTGAACATTCAAAAGGACCTCATTATATTATATGCAACGAGACTGAGTGCAAACTGCTTGAACAAATATCTCATATGGTAATTGATCCTAATAGTCCTAAGAACATCTCGAGTAGACTCTTATCCATAGCCGAGTTCTCCGGAGCAAACGTAGTTGTTTTCAATGTTGAACTTCTCGTGAAGTTGCTTCATGAATTTGTACCTTCTGACTGGAGATTTAAAAGCAAAGTTCTTTGGGATCAGAATACTCTTCCATCTTCATCTTGGTTTCTTTTGTTTTGGGAATATCTTCGTTGTCATTGCAAGAACTTGTCTTTGTTTGATGACTGGCCAATCTTACCATCCACTTCCGGGCATTTGCACAGAGCTTCTAAAATATCAAAGTTGATTGATACTGAAAATCTTCCTGAAAAGATGAAAGTGATTTTGGAGAAAATTGGATGTAAGATATTAGATAAAAAATATAAAGTTGAGCATCATGATCTGTCTCATTATGTAAGCAACGCTACAGCTGCTGTAATATTGGAGGCCATTTTTGACGTTGTTTCTTCAAGTGGTGATATCATGCAAACTTGTATTCCTGATCTGGAAGGAGATGAAAGGAATGAGCTTCGTACCTTCCTTCTTGATTCAAGTTGGTATATAGGTGGATCTATGGTTGATTCTGATATAAAGAGGGGTAAAAAACTCCCTATCTTCAGAGTTTATGCAGAAGGATCTGCCAATACTTTTCAGTTTTCTGATATTGATGAAACTTTGAAGTATTTAGCACCGACAAATGTGCCAAGTTTATTCCTGGGAAGTGAATTCATTTGCAGTGCATCAGTCATGGAAGAGGAGATTTTGAGTAAATATTATGGGGTGGAGCGTATGAAGAAGGCACATTTCTATCGAAAGGAAGTTTTTTGCAGAATTGGAGAAATTCAGCCCGAGGAACGTGACAGTATCATGATTTCTGTCTTGCGGGAGTTGTCACAGCTGTGCATTGAGGATTCATCTTTTAAGGAAGCTCTGAGGAATATTGTGTTTGTTCCGACCTCTACTGGTGTTGTTAAGTGTCCGACTGCCCTATATGATCCTCGGAACGAAGAGTTATATGCATTGCTTGAAGATGCTGATGTCTTCCCATCTGGTCCTTTCAAAGAATCAGACATTTTAGATGTACTTCAGGGTTTAGGCATGAAAACCTCTGTCTCTCCAGAGACAATAATACAAAGTGCACGGACTATAGAACAGCTACTCCCAAAAGATCCACAGAAGGCATACCTAAGAGGAAAGGTGCTTCTTGCTTACCTGGAGGCTAGTGCACATAGGTGGGCATCTGATTCTTTTGTTGATGAACCAGGAGCACTGAATAGAATTCTTTCACGAGCAGCGATTGCTTTCCGACCCCGTAACTGTAAATCAGACCTAGAAAAGTTTTGGAGTGATCTCCGCATGATATGCTGGTGTCCAGTTCTTGTTTCTGCTCCACATCAAGCTTTGCCATGGCCTGTTGTATCCTCTACTGTAGCTCCCCCAAAGCTTGTAAGATTGAAAACTGATATGTGGCTTGTTTCAGCTAGCATGAGAATACTTGATGGGGAGTGCTACTCATCAGTTTTGTCCTATCATCTTGGGTGGTCTACTGCACTAAGTGGAAGTGTGATTGCTGCACAAATCCTTGAGCTTGGGAAAAATAATGAGATTGTTGTGGACCAAGCCTTCAGGCAAGAACTTGCCTTGACAATGCCAAGAATATATGCAAGGCTGACAGAATTGATTGGATCAGATGAGATGGAGATTGTTAAAGCTGTTCTGGAAGGGTGCCGGTGGGTTTGGGTAGGGGATGGTTTTGCCACTGCCGATGAAGTTGTTCTTAGTGGTACTTTGCATTTGGCCCCATATATACGTGTGGTACCAGTTGATTTAGCAGTCTTCAGAGAGTTGTTTTTAGAGCTTGAAGTTCGGGAGTTTTTAAGTTTCATTGATTATGCTAGTATTTTGTGTCGCATGTCATCACGGAAAGAGGGTCATCCTTTGACTCCACAGGAACTCACAGCAGCTTTTATGATTGTGCAACATTTGGCGGAGTCTCAGCTTAATGAAAAGCAGGTGACTATCTATTTGCCTGATGCATCTTGCCAACTTCTTCCTGCTTCTGAATTAGTTTTCAACGATGCCCCGTGGTTGCTTGGCTTGGATGATTCTAGCAGTTCTAACCATGCATCCCCTGTGTTGAGTACAAAGCGATCTGTCCAGAAGTTTGTCCACGGAAATATCTCAAATGATGTTGCGGAAAGGCTTGGTGTCTGCTCACTTCGTAGGCTAATGCTTGCTGAAAGTGCTGATTCTATGAATTTGGGTTTGTCTGGGGCTGTGGAAGCTTTTGGCCAGCATGAAGCCTTGACAACCCGTCTAAAACATATCCTTGAAATGTATGCTGATGGACCTGGTATTCTCTTTGAGTTGGTCCAGAATGCTGAGGATGCTGGAGCTTCAGAGGTCATCTTCCTGCTGGATACAACTCAGTATGGAACTTCATCTGTACTTTCTCCTGAAATGGCAGATTGGCAGGGACCTGCTTTATATTGTTATAATGACTCCGTTTTCAGCCCACATGATCTGTATGCAATATCACGAATTGGTCAAGAAAGTAAACTAGAAAAAGCTTTAGCGATTGGGAGGTTTGGGCTAGGATTCAATTGTGTATATCATTTCACTGATATACCCGGTTTTGTATCTGGGGAAAACATTGTAATGTTTGACCCCCATGCATGTAATTTGCCTGGAATCTCTGCATCTCACCCTGGTCTGAGGATTAGATTTGTTGGAAGAAGGATATTAGAACAGTTTCCTGATCAGTTTTCTCCTTTCCTACATTTTGGGTGTGACTTGCAACATCCATTTCCTGGAACGCTCTTTCGTTTTCCCCTTAGAAATTCTACTGTTGCTCAACGAAGTCAAATAAAGAAAGAAGGATATGCTCCTGAAGATGTGCTATCACTATTCTCATCATTTTCAAAGGTCGTTTCAGAAACTCTTCTTTTCTTGCACAAAGTGAAATCTATTTCCATATATGCCAAGGATGGATCTAGCTCTGATATGCAACTTCTACACCGTGTTGAAAGAAACCATATTATTGACCCTGAATCCGAGGCGCATACTAAACATCCTATGTTCCAGTTTATGCACAGTGGTCAGGTGAATATGGAAACGAGTCAGTTTCTTGATAAGTTGAGTAGATCTGTCAAAACTGAATTGAGATGGACATGCCAAAAGGTTGTCATGAAGGAACAACACATGTCAAGTCGTATGTCACACTTATGGCTTATGAGTGAATGCTTTGGTACTGGAGAAGTTGACAACCCTAAAACTCCCAAAACTAGGTCCAAAACCTGCATTCCTTGGGCCGCTGTTGCTGCACAATTACGTTCTGTTGAGTTTGAAGAGGAACAAGGTGATGATCCATCTGAAGGGTCATTATCCATTTCTTCCGACGTGTATCAAGTTCAAGAACTCTGTTCTCAACAACAAAACAATTTTGAAGGACGTGCTTTCTGCTTCTTGCCTTTGCCGATTAACACGGGTCTTCCAGCACATGTTAATGCGTATTTTGAATTGTCATCAAACCGCAGGGATATTTGGTTTGGTAATGACATGTCCGGAGGTGGTAAGAAGCGTTCGGATTGGAATGTTTATCTGCTCGAGAATGTTGCTGCTCCTGCTTATGGCCGTTTACTTGAAAAGATGGCTTTGGAACTTGGGCCTTGTGATATACTCTTCAGTTTCTGGCCTACAAAACTGGGAGTAGAACCTTGGTCATCAATGGTGCGGAAAGTCTACATGTATATTGCTGATGCATGTGTTCCCGTGTTGTACACTAAATCTAAAGGGGGTCGGTGGATCTCAACCAAGCAAGCTCTATTTCCTGATTTTTCTTTCGCGAAGATGGTTCAACTGATTGAAGCATTATCAGATGCCGGCTTGCCTGTAGTTACTGTTTCTCAGCCAGTGGTTGAGAGGTTCATGGATGTCCGTCCATCACTATATTACTTAACACCCCAATTGCTAAGGAGCTTGTTAATTCGGCGGAAATACGAATTTAATGAGAGGAGTGCACTAATATTAACACTTGAGTACTGCTTATTTGATGTGAGAAAACCTGTGAACCCTGAATATTTGCATGGTCTACCATTGATACCTTTGGCCAGTGGCTCATCAACAATTTTGAATCCTAGGGGTGTAGCTGAAAGAATTTATATCACTCATGGGGAGGAGTATGGTCTTCTGAAGAATTCCCTTCCTTCCCAATTGGTCGATAACACAATCCCCGAAGAAGTTTATGACAAGCTATGTGACATTGCGCAGAGTGAGAATTCAAATATATCATTCCTAACATGTGACCTGCTTGAGAAGCTCTTCCTAAGAATACTTCCGGTAGATTGGCAAAATGCAAAGCAGGTTACCTGGTCCCCTGGTCTTGATAATCATCCTACTTTAGAGTGGATAAAGTTGTTATGGAAGTACCTGAAGTTAAAGTGTGATGACCTTTCAGTTTTTGTCAAGTGGCCTATATTGCCTGTTGGAAATCGTTATCTGCTACAGCTTGTCAGGAATTCAAATATTATTGAAGATGGAGCATGGAGTGAGAATATTTCATCATTGTTGCAGAAAGTAGGATGCTTATTTATGAGGCATGACCTTTCAATTGAACATCCACAGTTGAGAAGTTATGTGCAGCCACCAACTGCTGCTGGTATTATGAATGCATTATTAGCAATAGCAGGTGATGGAGGAAACATAGAAGGGTTGTTCTCTGATGCATCAGAAGTGGAGTTACATGAGTTGCGCAGCTTTGTTCTTCAGTCTAAGTGGTTCTCTGAAGATGGGATGGATGATATTCATATTGATGTCATCAAACTAATACCTATGTTTGAGTCCTCTAGAAGTAGAAAGCTATCAAGTTTGAGTAGGGGTATGAGATGGCTCAGACCAAATGGTCTGCGTGATGATCTTCTAGATGATAACTTTGTTCGAACGGAATCTGAGAAAGAAAGGTTAATCTTGACGAGTTATCTGAATGTTATAGAACCATCAAAGGGCGAGTTCTATAAAGATTTTGTGCTCAATCGCATGTCAGAATTTCTTCCTTCACAAGAAACTGTCTTGGCTATTCTGCATGATGTGAAGCTGCTGATGGAAGAAGATATTTCCATGAAAGCTGCACTATCTGTGACTCCTTTTGTTTTGACATGCAGTGGATCGTGGCAACAACCATGCAGGTGTGCTAACAGTCTGCATCTCTTACCACTCACTTTTTTCTGGTAAAGGGTACCTTTGCTTTGGGGTTGGTGGCCCTGCTGAATCATTTTTGTTTTATGAGGAAAACTAGAATTACCAGTATACTAAATGATTTCTGAGTTGTAAATCCAATGAATATTACTATATAGTGGTATTGTGATTTGTGCTGTAAAAAACGAATTTATGGTAGTTTTTGTCTTTACTCTTTGGGAGTTTAATCTATAGAAAACTTCACCGTTTCAAGATTCCTGTAGCTATGTAAAGCAGGGTATCACGGTTTAGATCATATCATCCTGCAATTTTTTTTTGTGGGAAGCCATTCATCTCTCGAGTCTTGAGGTTCCTGAAAGGTGAACTGTGCTTTCTGACATATTTAATCTTATATGACAGGCTTTATGATCCTCGTATTCCAGAGTTAGGACTACTGCTGCACAAGGAAGTTTTCTTCCCTTCTGAAAAGTTCTCAGCACCAGAGATTCTAGATATGTTGGTTGGTCTTGGTCTGAAGCAAAACTTGACTTGCACTGATTTGCTGGACTGTGCAAAGTCCGTGTCTATTTTACATGATTCTGGAGACTCTGCAGTACTTGTGCAAGGAAGGAGATTGATTGAATGTCTAGATGCTCTGGGTCCAAAGTTTTCACCTGAGAAAGAAGAAGCTTCTGATATTATTAGGAAAGCCATGTCATGCGGTGATGATAATCTTACTGAGGGTGAAGAACATAATTCTTGCATGTCTGTGCAGAAGGATGATTGGGATCTTGATTCATTTCTCAACATCTTGGTTGATGACAAACCTGAAGATGATTTTTGGTCAGAGCTCAAATCCATTTCATGGTGTCCTGTCTGTGCTGATCCTCTTATCAAATATTTTCCTTGGATGAAATCAGATGATCAAGTTACACCCCCAAGCAATGTCAGACCTAAGTCACAAATGTGGATGGTGTCATCTTCTGTATATATATTAGATACTGAAAGCTACTCCAAATACATCCATCGTAAATTGGGTTGGTTAGATACTCCCAACCCTAACGTATTGTCCACTCAACTTATTGAACTGACCAACTGGTATACTCTCCATAGGTCATTTTCTGATGCTGAAACCATCGTTGATGCTGAGTTACAGAGTGGATTCACTTCCCTTTATTCAGCGATGCAGGAATATGTAAATACTGATGGCTTAATGGTTTTGAAGTCTGCACTTCAGGGGATTCCTTGGATTTGGATTGGGGATGGTTTTGTGTCATCCGATGCCCTTGCTTTTGATTCCCCAGTCAAATTCCACCCATACTTGTATGTGGTTCCATCTGAGTTATCAAGTTTTAAAGATTTACTGTTAGCCTTGGGTGTGAAACTCAGTTTTGGTGCTACTGACTACTTTCACGTTTTACAGAGGTTAAAGAATGATGTAAATGGATCTCCTCTATCAAGTGATCAGTTATCTTTTGCACACTGTGTTCTTGAAGCCATTGCAGAGTGTTACATAGACATTTCGCCAACTGACATTTCAAATTACCCATTATTAATTCCTGATTCTTCTTCCGTTCTGAGGTATTCTAGAAATCTTGTTTACAATGATGCACCATGGATGGAAGACAAGATATCTATTGGTAGAGATTTTGTTCATCCAAGTGTAAGCAATGAGTTAGCAACAAGATTGGGGGTACAGTCACTTCGCTGTATGTCTTTGGTTGATGAAGAAATGACCAAAGATTTACCTTGCATGGATTATGGAAGAATAAATGAACTCCTGATACATTACATGAGCAGCGACTTTCTCTTGTTTGACTTACTTGAATTGGCAGATTGCTGTGGAACAAAGAAACTACATATAATATTCGATAATAGGCATCATCCTCAACAGTCCTTGTTGCAGCATAATCTGGGTAATCAACTTCTCCCCTTTCTTTTGTTCTTATTGTAATCCAGGCAGGATATTCATATCATTGATAGGAAAGAGATCGCCTTGCAATGTTGACAAATTTTATAAATGCTGTCCAGACCAGAGAGATTGTTGCTTGCTTAATATCCTCAAGACAATCTAGATTGTTATAAAATTAAGCAACTTCTATGTTACTTTTCCTCATGGAAAGCAAGCAAATCATGTCGATAATCCCAATAATGAGTTCACTCTTCAGGAAAGGAATAGACATAATTCCCTCTAATACGACTGGGTGTTTTCTTATAAAGAATGTATTCGGAATCTCAGGGTTTATTTAATTCTTCATAGTCTTAATGTGAACATCCATGGAAAATCAGCTGGTTGAGTTAAACTATGGAGAATAGCATGTTGTATACTTGGGTATTATATTTTTATAGCTTCTGGAAATAAAATTCTTTCTTTAATATGACTGGGTGTTCTTTTATTTTTGCCTAAAATTTTTGAACTAATGATGATCACAGTTACTGCTATAGATGATCTTCCACAAGGTTTGTCAAATGAACCCTATGCCCAAATCTCCTCAACGTCATATGGTATATTCTCAAGTAAAAAAAATCCCACAAGCCATTATAATTCTTCCTGACTGACTACTAACGGTCCTACAAGTTGAGAATGTATACTTAATCTGTCAATTATGAAATATGACGGTCCAAAAACATAAACATGTTGTTTGGTTGTCTAGCTTATAGGGCCACAAGACCTGAGCAGCTGGTTTAGTAATGTACAAATTTTCCATGACAGCTAAATCGATGACAGACCTTTCAACCTTCGTATCTTCAACGTATTTTCTTTCTTGTGTACTGATTTTCTTTGTACCTGGTCCCCTCAGGTGAATTTCAAGGGCCAAGTCTCATAGCAATCTTTGAAGATGCTAACCTGAGCAGGGAAGAAATTAGCAGTCTGCAGCTTCTACCTCCTTGGAGACTGCGGGGTGAAACCATTAATTATGGTTTAGGATTGTTAAGCTGTTACATTTTGTGTGATCTTTTGTCAGTCTTGTCTGGGGGCTATTATTATATCTTTGATCCTCGTGGGCTAGTGCTTTCTTCTTCATCAAGTCGTTCTCCTGCAGCAAAGCTCTTTTCCTTGACAGGTACTTGGTCCTTAATATATAATGATACTCTAAAAGTTTTGTTCATGTTCTCCCTTAAGTCCCTCTTCTTTTTTCTATTTTCTTGATCTTAGTTTTTCAATGATGAGATTATTTGCTGACATCACTGTCCTATTTATCATCAGTTAATTGTCAAGATGTGATTCTAAAATGGGACTTTCTCCATCCGGTGCACTGTTGGTGTAGATTGAATGTCCATTTATGTGACATATTGTATAAGTCTTTAACCTATAAAGTTGACCTCGTATAACATGTACTAGTTGGACCAATTTTTGCGAGATTGTGTACAAATATTACAGTTGAAAAGTTACTAGCCTCTGTAGCTTGATTTCGTTGACTGTCTCCAGCAAGTTTCTACCTTATATGCATTATTCCCTGTTGTTTAGGCAACAACTTGATGGAGCGATTTCGTGATCAATTCAATCCTATGTTTGTGGGTCAAGATACAAGGTATGGCCTGTCTAATTCCACTGTTGTTCGCATGCCTTTGTCGTTGGAGAATATGAAAGAGGGGCCTGAAGCTGGACTGAATAGAATAAAACAACTATATGGAAGATTTATGGAACATGGCTCCAGAGTTCTTTTATTTCTAAAATCAGTATTACAGGTACTGTTATAAATTGTAGCAATTCGAGTTAACTGAGTGCTGTAATTTCTGGAGTTGCATCATTTCCAATCTTATGGCTTTTTCGCAAATATTAAATGATAAACTACTGAACTAGCAATATGCGCATGCAAATGGTTCTGAAGTGAAGTCCTCTATTTCAAGACACATTTTCTAATTTATGCATGTTTT
Organism: Fagopyrum homotropicum; assembly: GCA_033239125.1. Lineage (NCBI taxonomy): Eukaryota > Viridiplantae > Streptophyta > Magnoliopsida > Caryophyllales > Polygonaceae > Fagopyrum > Fagopyrum homotropicum. The sequence continues at coordinate 82,231,021 of BSWB01000005.1, read as the reverse complement.
GAAGAAAAATGTGGTTCGGTTTATTTACTATAATGCTAGTTGTATAATTTGTTCCTTGACAGAGCAGTATTTTGCCTGTAGACTGTGCATTGCACTTGTGTTTGCTGTTGTGCTGTGTTGTTTGGAATATTTATGGAGTAAACCTATAAAAGTGGTCGTTTGAACCAATGTTCAAGAAGACGCTAGACGGAGACGGAACGGAGAGGCACCGTGACGGCCAAGACGTTTTGGCTTGTTTTCATGTATTTTGCCCTAAAATGCATGAAATAAGCTAGGTTACCACAACTCACAAGAGTCCCAACATTTGAACATTCAGAATTTCAAAAATGAAAACTAATTTGTTTAGGGTTTGGGTTTAGAAATTAGGGTTTTGAACCGTCTGAACCGTATTGAAACCGTCTAAACCCCAATTTTTCCGTCTTGAACCCGTCTTGAACCATCCAGTGTCTGAACCGGTCTAGGAAGGACCGTCTAGGGAAAGTCGGGACGGTTGGTGGCCGTCTACCGTCTAGACGGCCGTCTTTTAGAACACTGGTTTGAACTTCTATTTGGGGAGTTTCTAAGTGGACATAAGAAAGGTAATAATTGATAAAAGTAAAAAGGAGGGAGACAGGAAGGTAAATTAAGATTTGGAACAACTTCCGAGTAGAAAAGAGTGAAATTGGTGAATTTTTTGTTTTCTTACGTTGGTCCTTCTATCCTGCATTGCTCAATCCAATACAATCTTCCGTACTTATATTTCTAACTTGCTTACTTTGTCTATGAAATCATCTGTACTCATTGATAGATCGCAATTTATGAATTTCAAAGCTAAAGGGTGCCTGTATTTTTGACAAAACATTAGGTCTCACTCTCAACATGGGAAGAGGGAAATGCACAGGCCACACTGGATTATTCAGTATGTGTAGATTCATCATCTGCATTTGTGAGGAATCCTTTTTCAGAGAAGAAGTGGAAGAAATCCCAGATATCAAGGTTATTTAGCAGTATTAGTGCTGCAACCAAAATACAGGCTCCAGATCAGCAAAAGGAAATGCATGTGATCAGTATCAGTTGGTGCCAAGGAGAGAAGCTAGTAGCTGATAAGTGGCTTACAGTTCTTAGCCTGGGTTCTGGACAAACAAGAAACATGGCACTCGACAGGTAGGTACTTGTAAGGAGGATATCATGTTTTATTCCTGGTGTTATTTTTCTGTAAATTGATACCATGTTAGTATGAATTATTAATATTTATTATCAAGTATTCTTGTGCATCCAATAGATTTTGATAATATTTAACTTCAGCAATTTCTCTAAATCATTTACAACATATATAAAATACTGTTCTGAGATTGATGTATATTTAGCACATGTAAGAGTTGCTTAAAACTTCCGGAAAAGATGAATTCATGTGAGGAAGGTAACCTTTTACTTTAGTTAAGCAAGCATTTAGCCATGAATAATGGCTTCGGAGTAAATTTTGTCATAGATTGTTAAACTTTGGAGTCTTTGGTCCTTCACCTTCCATGGTGAAATTTTAGTAGGTGTGCTACTGATAAACAAAACATTAATGAAATTTGCTCTGATATAATAAGTGTTTTATTTCTTTTTCAATATCTTCCTTGGAGCATTAATGTTTGTTAGCATCACCTACTCTGGGTAGCCTTTAGGGTTAACCGTGGTGTCAAATTGACAAATTGTAATTAATAGGATATGCTTTAAGGTGGAAAGAGAAACATTGACACTGAAATACCCTCATATGCTTTATTTGTTGAAATCCATCATACCAGAGGTCATTGTTTAGGTATCTATCTTATCTAAATTGTTTCAAAAGAAATTGAGTTTTGTTTCACTAGCTTAATGTCTTAGATTTGTTTCAACTCTCACTCTACAATGCTTAAAATAATGGGAATCATTTCTGCAGTCAATATCAAGTTTTCTGATTAAATAATAAATTGATGGCTCTGATTTTTTGTATCTTTCTAATTTCAACATGCATTCATTGTTCTTATAAATAGGCGCTACCTGGCATATAGTCTCACTCCTGTTGCGGGGGTTGCAGCTCTCATATCAGAAAATGTTCGTCCTACAGATACTTGTTTGCGAGGTTCCATTATGTCTCCTCTCCCATTGTCTGCTAACATAGATTTGCCTGTCGCTCTAATGGGATGTTTTCTTGTACGTCATAACAATGGCCGTTATCTCTTCAAAATACAAGATGGTATAGAGGCTCCACTTGATGCAGGAAACCAGTTAATAGAGGCATGGAACAAAGAACTTATGTCTTGTGTTCATGATTCGTATATTGAATTAGTACTTCAAATCATGAAAAAAAGGAAAGGACATGGAGGATATTTGGATGGTCATTTTGCTAGTCCTGCAGTTGATCTAGCTCTGAAGACATTCAATGATAAAATCTACTCCTTGTGGCCAAGGTCTATGTGGAAGCAAATATCTAATCAGTCAGTTGATTCTACCTTACCGTCACCGCAACTTCCAAAGGCCGATTGGGGATGTGTTATTGAACGTGTTATAAGGCCATTCTATGCTCGCCTTTCGGAGATTCCCGTGTGGCAGCTATATTCAGGGGATCTTGTGAGGGTTGAAGAAGGTATGTTTTTGTCTCAACCCGGTAGCACTGTGGGTGATAGCCTGCTTCCTGCTACTGTATGTAATTTTGTGAAGGAACACTATCCTGTATTTTCAGTGCCCTGGGATCTTATAACTGAAATCCAATCTGTGGGAGTCAGAGTGCGTGAAATTAAACCAAAAATGGTTCGAGAACTTCTCAAAGTTTCCTCTACGTCTATAGTTGTTCGATCAGTTGAAGATTATGTTGATGTTCTTGAGTATTGCCTATCAGATATCCAAATTCCAGATTTATCTGATTCTACTGTAACTGGCGATTTTGTTCAGACTGATAGTTCTGCATCTATCTCCAGTATCCAGGGACTTCATGGGATACCTACACACGGTCCAGTAAGTTCAGGAGGGGATGCCTTGGTAATGATGACAAGTTTCGGAAGGGCCTTGATAGATTTTGGTCGTGGAGTAGTTGAAGATATGGGCAGGGCTGGAGGCCCCTCAAGTGTTCAAAGGAGTGCCATTTCTAGTGGTTACATCAGAACTGGAAATCAACTTTTGTCCATAATAGCTGATCTCAGGGGACTACCATGCCCAACTGCAAGGGATGATTTAGCAACGCTGGGCATATCTGATATTTGGGTTGGAAATAAAGAACAGCAGATTCTTCTGACTCCATTATTGGGGAGGTTTATTCACCTGAAAGTATTGGATAGATCTGTCTTGGCTGAAATCTTGTTAAATTCCACCCTACAGCCGTTACTGAAAATACAAAGGTATTCTCTTCATTTTCTGGCAGACAATATCAGGTTGCTTTTCCATGAAAGTTGGGTTAACCATGTCATGAACTCAAGTATGTCTCCATGGTTTTCATGGGAGAATAATTCAAGCACTGGGGGTGAAGGTGGCCCAAGTCCAGAATGGATTAAGCTTTTCTGGAGAAACTTTGATGGCTCAGTTGATGATCTTTCTGTTTTTGCTGATTGGCCATTAATTCCTGCTTTTCTTGGTAGACCAGTTCTGTGTCGGGTGAGAGAGCGCCGACTTGTTTTCATTCCTCCAATTTTACCTAGCGCCTCTGAAAGCGGTGAGCCTGATGTTGGTGCATCTAAAGATGTGTTAATGGGTCGTTCTGTGGACCTTGTATCATTGCCAGAAACTATGAAGCCGTACTTGTTGGCTTTCAGATCTGCTCAAAGTAGGTACCCATGGTTGCTTTCCCTGTTAAACCAATGTAACATACCCATATACGACCCTTCTTTCCTGGAGTCTGCTGTAGCTTGTAATTGCCTTCCAGCATCTGGTCAGTCATTGGGACAAGTAATTGCTTCAAAATTGGTGGCAGCTAAGCAAGCTGGCTATTTCCCTGAACTTACATCCTTCTTAGCTTCAGATCGTGATGAGCTTTTTAATCTTTTTGTCTTTGATTTTTCATCTAATAGCTCCAGTTACGGGAGAGAGGAACTTGATGTCCTTGGTGCATTGCCAATATATAGAACAGTAGTCGGATCATATACAAGGATCGACGGCCAAGATTTGTGTATAGTCTCTCCCAGCTTAGTCCTGAAGCCAGATCATGAGCAGTGTCTTTCTTATGCTCCAGATTCCAGTGAAGGTAAATTACTTAAAGCCCTTGGGGTTCAAGAACTGAATGGCCATCAAATCTTGGTAAGATTTGCGCTCCCTGCTTATGAACATAAAAGCGATTTTGATAGGCGCGATATCTTACTCTATACGTATAGAAACTGGCATGAACTCCAGACTAATCCTGCTGCAGTCCAAGCACTAAAGGAGACTAATTTTGTGAGGAATGCTGATGAATTTTCCATGGAGTTATCGAAACCACCGGATTTGTTTGACCCAAGCGATAGTCTACTTATCTCAGTGTTCTCTGGTGAAAGAAAAAGATTCCCAGGGGAACAGTTTGCCGCAGAGGATTGGCTTCGAATTTTGAGGAAGTTAGGTCTTCGAACTTCAGCTGAACCAGACGTTATACTTGAATGTGCAAAGAGGGTGGAGTTTCTCGGATCTGAGTTCATGAAACAGTCTGGCAACGTGGATAACTTTGATGCAGGTTCAATCAGTTCTTCTGATGAACTTTCTCTAGAGGTATGGACATTGGGTGAGTCCGTCTTGCAAGCTATATTCTCTAACTTTGCTGTCCTTTACAGCAACAACTTCTGCAGTTCTCTTGGTCAGATTGCATGTGTACCCACTGAAAGAGGCTTCCCATATGCGGGAGGAAAGAGAGGTAAAAAAAGAGTGCTTTCATCGTACAGTGAAGCTATTTTGTTCAAGGACTGGCCATTGGCCTGGAGTTATGCTCCCATAATTTCAAAGACAAATTTGATTCCGCCTGAATACTCTTGGGGAGCACTGCACCTCAGAAGTCCTCCAACTTTTGCTACAGTTTTAAAGCATTTTCAGGCAAGCATTTCATCATTTTTTCTGCCATTAGTTTTTTTTTGTGCCAAAATAAATTAGGGAAGTAAACTGATGACATTAATACAGCTTGTTGGAAGAGACAGTGGTGGAGACACACTTGCGCATTGGCCAGCTGCAGAAAATGTGATGTCAGTTGAGGACGCCTCATGTGAGGTTTTGAAGTACCTTGAAAAAGTGTGGGATTCCCTTTCCTCTTCAGGTATTTTCATTCTCATCTTTTGTTAAGATTATTTGCTCTTTCTTAGGACGCTCACAACAATCTTTCTGATCAATCGAACCACTTCTAAAACCCTCCCGTACCAAAGTCCAATAATCTTTATTAAAATTACAAAAGAGAACTTCTGCAGGGACAAAATAACACTTCTAGGAGCTTACACATGATAATTTCTTCAAGGAAATAAACAGTAACAACTAATAGTTACATAAAAGTCCCTTTATTATATTGGCAGTAATATCAGCTAAAAGAACACTCCATTGGAAATAGTAGTAGTTTATTTCGAGTATCTTTAACAATTTAAAATATGAAAATAAAAATAAGCATCAGACATTTGAGAGAACCAAAAATAATTTCAGAAAGAAGTTCCCCAATGGAGGTTTTTTGAAAATCCAATTTACTGTTGTCTAGTAAAGCCTCCAATCCCTCCTCTGCTCCTACACAATAGAATATGTTTGGGAGTCCTTTAAATACTCGGCTTCTTGTCATATAGTACAGAATGATGGAAGTTTAGCTGCTATTTATTTATTTATTTATTTCTCGTGTTTAACTGTGTTCACCATTACTCTTTTGCAGACGTTGGTGAATTGAAGAATGTTGCTTTCCTGCCTGCTGCAAATGGTACACGGCTGGTTAGAGCAAATTGTCTTTTTGTGCGTCTGGGAGTCAATCTATCACCATTTGCTTTTGAGCTTCCAACTCTCTATCTCCCTTTTGTGAGAATTCTAAAAGACTTGGGATTACGGGAACATATATCAGTCTCAAGTGCAAAGGAAATGCTCTTACATCTGCAGAAGTTGTGTGGATACCAACGCCTGAATCCAAATGAATTCCGTGCTGTTACAGAAATTTTGCATTTCATTTGCGATGGAACTGACGACACAAATAAGTCAGATAGGTTAGTCTGGGAATCAGAAGCAGTGGTTCCAGATGATGCCTGCAGACTAGTGCATGCACGATCATGTGTGTATCTTGATTCTTACGGTTCCCGATTTGTCAAGTACATTGACTCTTCTAGACTCAGATTTGCCCACCCTGATATCTCAGAAAGGATTTGCTTAGCTTTGGGCTTAAGAAAGTTATGTGATGTTGTTGTGGAGGTAGTATTGCTCACTTGTACCGAGAGTATTGCATCCTGTATAGGACTTGTTACCTTTTTGATATATTTTTTTGGATCTAATTGTCTACTTATCTTGGCAGGAACTTGACGACAAGGAACCCCTTCAAAAAGTGGATAAAATTGGGCCTGTCTCACTTGCACTAATCAAAAGAAAGTTGTCAAATCGCTCATTTCAGGAGGCAATATGTAGAATTGTTAGCAGTTTAGGGAACTACGTATGTAGACTTGAAAGTGTCCCCTCGGAACTGATCAGGTCCTTGCTTGTGGATGTGGCAGAGAAGTTGCAGTTTGTTCAGTGCATTTATACTCGGTTTCTGCTTCTTCCACAATCAATGGACATTACCTATATAAGTAAGGAATCTGCTATTCCAGAGTGGGGTGATGGGTCACGGCATCGAACTCTTTATTACATTAATCACAGTGTAACCTGCATCTTAGTCGCTGAACCTCTTAGTTACATCCCGCTATCTGATTTGCTTGCATTTGTTGTTAGTGATGTGTTAGGTTCACCTACTCCATTGCCTATCGGACCATTGTTCCTCTGCCCAGAAGGTTCAGAGTGCCTAGTTATCGATACTTTGATGCTTGTTTCCGGTAAGGGAGTAAGTAGTACTACTGTTAGTAGTGGTGATTCTGTTGGCAAAGAAATAGCTGCTCAAGATGCACTACAAGTACAATTACACCCACTCAGGCCATTCTATATGGGTGAAATTGTTGCTTGGCGTTCTCAAGCTGGGGAGAAGTTGAAATATGGAAGAATTCCAGCGGATGTCAGGCCATCAGCTGGACAAGCACTGTACCGATTCAAAGTTGAAACTGCTCCCAGGGTAACTGAGTCTCTACTCTCGTCACAAGTTTTCTCATTTAAGAGTGTGTCAGTGGATAGTGAGGCTTCTACGGCTACCATTCCTGAAGATTCTCACGTGGGCTTCGAGAACGAGAAGAACACACTCCCAGAAAGCTCTAGCAGAGGCCAAGGGACAGCTCCGCAGGTAAAGTTATCCTGGCTTCTCATTTTTCATCTTGTTGATTGTTTTCCATTATTCTAGTCCGGTGCTTAACAAACATATCTAGGCCTCTCATTCTTGTTGGGCTTTAGTTTTATTACTGTGTTGTTTATGTTTTGAGCTGACAAAGTTGTTTATAGCAGTATCTAATAAAGAGTATGTTAATTGTTGTCTCCTATCATGGTAAAGGGCCATTTACAATTCATCAGATGGTGAATGATGATAAGATATCTAGAGTTTTAGACATGAGCATAGTTATATATACGAGGATTCAAAATGGCTGAAATTTTCTCTATCTAATTTTCAACATTTCACATATTTCTAGTGCATGGCTTCCAAAAGGTAAGTCATTTCTTCTAGTTGCAGCAATAACAGGTTTTTGTGTTTGAATTAGTCATCTCGTCTCTAGCACATCTTCTGTTTTCACTAGAAATACTTTTGGATATCATTACATGGCCTTTCCACTGATGGGGTGATTGTTTATTACAGTCACAGACAAGTAATGATCTCCAGCATGGCCGAGTGTCACCTGCAGAGCTTGTGCAGGCTGTTCAAGAGATGCTTTCTGCAGCAGGTATCAACGTGGATACCGAGAAGCAGACATTGTTGCAGAAGACTGTAAAACTTCAAGATGAAGTGGATGAGTATCGGGCATCACTTTTGCTTGAGCAGGTTTGCCTACCTTCCGACTCTTGATGTGTCATTTGTTATTACTGGATTCATTAATTGGTTGTGCCCGTCTTTCATCTTTTGCTGCATTTTTCTCGAGATATTTAACAGTACACTAATTCTCCACTGTGAAAATAGACATATTCACTTAACTACTAACGCAAGTAGCGCGGGAAGCCATTAAGTAGGCTGGTCAATCAGGATCCAACAAGTCAGTCCTGGTTGTTAAAAGTTTGTGTAGTTGTATATGTTTCAGGTCACTATGAGTGTAGTATATATGAGTTTTGGGTCAATGTCGCAACAAATTTAACCTCCACAGAAATAGGGCTGATAAATAGTCCAAAAGGGAGACTATTTATCAGCCCTATTTCTGTGGAGGTTTAATTAGGTGAGTATGACAGCCAGTGATTGGAAATAGACTTTTTTGCCTTGTAGTATTGCTTGTTGTGTGATTCCCTATTCTGTAAGCTCTATGAGCTAAGTAGCTACTAGCTAGCTTGGTGAATGAGGATGATTGTTAAGTCAGTTATATTAATGTTCAAGTGACATTGCCAAACCTTGTTGGGGGGAAATGCAGGGCAGAGCGGAGTCTGCAGTGAAAGAAGCAGAAACGGCGAAAACATCATGGCAGTGTCGGATATGCTTGGCGGCTGAAGTGGACATAACATTGGTTCCTTGCGGTCACGTGCTGTGTCGGAGGTGTTCTTCAGCTGTTTCGCGGTGTCCTTTTTGCCGTTACCAGGTTTCAAAAGCCATGAGGATATACCGCCCTTGATTCAACAGCTCCATATACATATATATATAGATATAAATATATATGCTTTTGATTCATTTTAAACTCCCCTTGTTATAGGAACGCTAAAATAGCAGGGCAAGCGTATGGTTGTTTCATTTTAGAGCTGTAACTTGTAAGTAACATTTTTGTATATATGTAAAAGGTGGTGCCCAATTTTTGTACTGGACCCGCTGTCTTTTTTATCTCCAAACAAAAGAATTGTCATCCACTTGTCTTTCAACTTTAAGAAGAGCATCAGCATCGTAACTCAAAATCCTGCCCACTTTGAATAGGACCAAAACCCTTGCCCCTTGGACATTCCTAGTAATTTCTCCTTACTTTTTTTTTTCTTTTATAAAAAAAGAAAACGGTTGGACAAACTAGATGACATTATTGTCTAAGAGGGCCGCGTGTTATATACATAATTTTGAATTTACTTGGTACCGAATACGAGTAAATCACTCGAGCTTGTTTTGTTTGTTTTTTTCTGAAAAAAATTTGGACGTAGGAAGCCCCGTTTTTGTTTCTTTCAATATTTTTTCCACACTATTTTTTCAAATATTAGGGTTGGAGAGTGCTGGCGCTAAGAACCGGTAGCGTATGGTGTCAGAACTCGTTTTACTTACATTGTATTTAGTTTTTTCAGTTTAATATCATAATATTGGCCCAACAAACGGAGCAAAAATTATCATAGAGTCAGATAATTGCTTCTTCCGATTCCACTTGTCTTGTTCGGTTTTATATTTATTCTCGCTACTCGTTACTTATCGGATACAATCTTGCCCAATCGATCATCTCTTCCTTATCCTCAAAATTCCATTGGAATCTTGGCAACCATCAGAGCGAAATCAAATTCAAACACGCATTCACTTCTCCTATCCAAATTCAATTATTTTCCAAGTTGAAAGGGACAATATCAAAATCAATCAGTCAAATAGTGTGCGTTGAATTCCTTCCACATCAAGCTTTCATTTCTTCCTCCTCCAACTGCATCCTCTTTTTACAGGCTTACAGCCATGTCTGCTCCTGAAAACCTCCAAGGTACACACTGCAATCAATTAGTTCCGCTTTTATTATTATTTTTTAATCGCTTTTATTATTACTTTTTAATTTCAATTAGTTCCGCTTTTATTATTATTTTTTAATCGCTTTTATTATTTCTTTTTAATTTCAATTAGTTCCGCTTTGTTTCGGTTCAATTTTTTTTATGATTATCAACTTAGACGATGAAGAAGCGACGGAGCTTTCGATACTCGTTCAGGGCGACGATCGAGACACCTCTGAGGTGAAGTTACGTGTGAGGGGATTGAGGAAGGAATCGGATGCGGGCACGACCATACTAAACGGGGTGGACGTCGACATACCGGCCGGTAAGATCGTCGGGATCGTGGGGCCCAGCGGGAGCGGCAAATCGACGTTCCTTAGAGCTCTGAATCGCCTGTGGGAGCCTCCTCCTGGGACCGTGTACTTGGACGGCCGTGATGTCTGCGATCTTGATGTCGTCAATCTCCGCCGTAGGGTGGGGATGCTCTTCCAGCTGCCTGCTCTCTTTCAAGGTTAGCTTTATTATTTATAAATAAGCCGATTTCTGTAGGTTGATTTTTATAAGGATCAAATATATATTTTGATATATATGATTCAAATTATAAATAAATAAAACTAAATTTGGTCGATGTTACAAAATATTAATGAAATTAGATACTATAATTTATAGTTTTAATGTAAGCATCACGAAACCATTGTCGGTTCTCTTTATCCATCCCATTCTTCTTGACCGGCTTCCAGGCCATCTTATCTCACTATCAATGCCATCAACAAAACCTCCCGTACGGTTCCCAATTCAAACAAAGTATTACGATAAATTTCACAATCGCATTGCCTGTTTGAAATTCACGGTACGGGTTTTGAAACAGTAATTTTTATTTTTTTATTATTTATTTTTTTCTGACACCTGCGACAAATACTTTTTAGTGTCAGTGTCATTTTATTTTTTTTTTAGAATTCACAAAGAAATCATCACATATCCGGAACTCGTAACCTTGTAGGTTTCGGATCCGTGAAAATATGTTACTTTTGTGGGTTAGAATTTATAAAGAAAATTATCAAGAATCCGGAGCCCCTAACCGTGATGATTACGTGTGCGAATCCGTTGTAAGTTTGTAAATTCCATCTCCTTTCATGACCATCTCACAATCAATATCGGCGACAAAATTGTATTCCGATAATCATGGGGTGCTTCTCATTTTGGGACATCCATCAGTCTTTTGAAGCCAAAATAGAGTAACGAAAAGGAGAATAGCTAATAGTTTAGGGTCTGTTTGGTGGAACAATGAAATTATTTTGAGGGATGAAAATTTTCAATAATCTACCAATAATCTCTTTGTATATGGGTACTTTTTTTGGGTCAAAATAATCCTCCAAAATAATTTGGGCAAAATAATCTACCAAATAATCTCTTTTTTTTTTCACGCCGACCATACCCTTAGTAGAAAATGGAAAAGTTTTCTTGAAATTATCAAACATTCTTATTTATATACACTCTTTTATTTATGTACTTTCTACGTTTACAAGATTCGATCACATCGGTTTCAAAAAAAAAAGGTAATGTATTCATTATTTCTACAAATGAATCTCAACAGTTTATTCCACGTATATCAACTATTAACTTTTTCAATATTTTACTAATTAAAAATAAGTACTAGTTAGATATACTTAAATTAAAAGTGATGATTTCTTAGAAAAAAATTGGATTGATGTTATGAGATGTTTTCGTTTCTTTTTGTAAAATTGGTTCTCACCTAAATTAATTTCAGGTTAGGTTTCGTCTTATCCGTAATTATATTAATTAAAAGGTTGTGCGAGGTTTTTAATTACTCTCCATAAAATTGGTTTTCTCCTGAACCAATTTGAGTTCAGGTTCCGAATAACCGTTCTTACAGAGATGAATGAGAACATCTAAGAGTCGTCAGATTAATAGATGATCGTCTTAAAGTGAACCAACAAAATAATACTTTTATGGTAAGAAATTAGTATGAATATCCGTTCATTAATGTAATCGGAAACTATCGATAAGTTTAGTAAATAAAATATACCTTCCTTGTCTTTATTTGCCCTAGTAATGTACAATGCTCATAGTTTCATAATTGACGTTCATCTATCTATAGGAATCGTAATGATAATGCTCGTGTAGCATATAATATGTTTTCAATGAACGTGCAGTTCATGAACATGAGTGCTTATGACATGAATATTCTGCCTGATTGTTTTCTATATGAAAACGAATGTTCTTTATCTTGATTATTTTTTAGATTTTATATGAACACGAGCGTTCATTAGCTTGGTTGTTCATGCACACGATTAGGTATTAGTTAAGTTGAGTGAATTAAGGTTCTTTTAAAACTGGTAACACGATCAAAATAACATATATTATATATTAGGTAGAGAATTAAAGTTTTTTTAAACATACCCTCATTAAAGTGTTTAATTTAAATAATGAACTAGTTGATTTTATTAGAAAAAACACTATAAAGGATATTTCAAACAATAAATTATTAATTTCACTTAATCAAAAGATTGATTAAACAAGTCATGTCCTAGTGCACAATATGTGAAGTCTAACCTAACATAGATTAAACAACTCATGCCTTGTAAATATTGTTTTGAATTTGTTGGGGGTTTTGTTTTTGATAAATGAATGAATAATATTGCAGGAAGTGTGGCAGAGAATGTTCGGTATGGGCCAAAGTTGAAGGGCAAGAGACTTAGTGATGATGAAGTGCACAAATTGCTAAGCATTGCAGATCTGGACTCATCTTTCTACTACAAGAATGACAATGAGCTCTCAGTTGGGCAAGCTCAAAGAGTTGCGCTTGCCAGAAGCCTAGCAAATGAACCCGAGGTACCAACTTTGCTAAATCTTTTCATGAACAATAATAGCGTACGTGGGTGTTGTAGTTAAGGTTTGTGTTGTTTTGATGGGCGTAAATGGGAAGGTTTTGCTACTAGATGAGCCAACGAGCGCATTGGACCCGATCTCAACGCAAAACATAGAAGACGCTTTGCTCAAGTTGAAGAAGAAAGGGATGACAATAGTCATAGTTTCTCATAGCATCAAACAAGTACAAAGGGTGGCCGACTTAGTCTACCTTTTCGACAATGGTACTGTCGTTGAGGTTCTTGAAGCCGACAAACTTCACCAAGCCAAGCACCCCATCGCACTTCGCTTTCTTCAGATTGCCGGCTAGCACCGATGCCGTTGTCAATTCTACTTTCTAATGGCTTGCTTAATTAAGTTTTGAGGGGAGAGTGCTCTCACAATCGCCCTTGCTTCGAGATTTTATGTCCCTCCACACCTTTGGGTGGATTTGAAATAACAAATCATCATCATCACTACTCGCTTCTCCTGCCCAAAACAGAGATTGCAATTAAAAAATAACCACATTTATATTACAACCAATACTTTCAAGACGCTAGAGTTGTGTCTCTTTGATGGCATGATTTAATATATTTGACTTATGAATTGAGATTATGTGCAATGTTGCGGTGAATCTATATTTTGAGTATCCATTATTTAATATATATTATTGATGTTATTTTGTTGCTTTAATTGATTGCATGAAACAACTCAAACTCATAATTTTGACAATGATGTTACTTGATCAAGTCATGATTTTTATCATCGACTCTTTGTTTTCTCTCTTTCTCTCTTTCCTTTTTTGTTGTTTCAATTCTAACATTTTTGTCTTAATCGAGTCAATTTCATTGCTTGATCAACTTCACTACTTGCTTCTCTTTTCTTTTCTTCTCATTCCCGATTAATTTCATGAATATTTACTTCTTACTTTCAATCTTGACCTTATACTATAATTGAGATCTTGTAATTTATCTTTTCAATATGAGGCACTCATTTGACCTGTTATCAATTAGCGTTGTTGACAAGGAGTTTGATTGTTTTGTTTGTTTACTTAATCGTTCAATCCTTCTATTTGTTTGGTTTTGTTTCCTTTTGCCTTGGATTCAAGATTCGGAAGCATCAAATTTCATGGAGTGACCAGTTTTTCATGGTCAACTCACCCGATCTCCATCTACACAGTAACTCAATTTTAGCCTCTTGTAATAGAAAAAAATAGCTAGAAAAATCCAACGATATAATGTGGAACCAATTAGAAGAGATGGTTGCAAGGATTGAGGTCTTCGAACAAAGAACAAAGGATAAGGCAAGATAGGTACGACAGAAGGAAAAATCGGGATGTTCATCAAAGGAGATCGTCCGATCTAGACCAAGAACAGTCCGATTTTTGCCTTCTGCGATGGTTAAACTCAACTCTCAGGATCCAATCTTTTTATGAAGATCATTCTATCATCATCTCAACCATAATCTTCAACCAATCACCCCAGAATCACAAGGGTTTTAGCCAAGAAAACACATTATCAAAATCAAAAGAGATTTTAAATCAAGAAAGCGAGGAATGATGAGAAAACTTGAATCCTTGAATTAAAACCAAACCAAAAGCGTATGAACAACGTTTCAATCGTTCAAAACTCAAATAAAACTTAATAACAAACTCCAATTCTCAAGCACAAGGACATAATATAGAATCAAAGTCACAAAAACTTCAAGAACTATATTCTTGAACTAGAACTTCCGAACTTCCTTCGATCTTCCTCCTTGAATGCTTCCTTCGATGCTCTCGATCCTATGACTCAATAGTCGTGGATGGAATTGGATGATTCTGAAGGCATGGGACGTCCTCCTTTTATAGGGTATGAGGCGTAATCTTTCGGTTACAATCCTATAATCAATCGGACTTTATAAGATAAAAATCGAGTCATCTACAAAGGAGATTGACCGATTTTTATAAATAATCATCCGATTTTTCTTCCAGATCGTGTGATATCTTTTAGTTGCAACTTCTATCTTCACATGAGATCTTTTTCATATCTTTTTGCTTCCCTCCAAATCTTCTATGATATTTTGCTTATATCTTCGTGCCACCTCGCCACTTTTCCTACATTTTCACAAATAAAATAGTGTAGACTTCTATTCTCGATAATCATATGAAAATGAACTAAAAGTCATACACTTTCCATTAATTAAATGTGAAACTGAGGTGATAAACCCATAATATGCATGAATATGATGGTATATAATTCATGTCATCATGTAGATAAGGACCATGCAATAGAGTCGATCATTACGACGATCGACTCGAATGTGACCAACAAATGTCAGCCGTCACCTACTCTATACAATAATAAGGTCTACAAGTATGACATTCCTGGTCATTCTCCTCTCTCTACTCCTGCTATGGTTGCAAGAATTATTGCAGAGTTAAACCTATAGTCTACCATGATCGACACTACTAGTTCAAAGATTACCCTCTCTCTACTCTATACAATAATTAGGTTAATAGGCCTTTTTAGATTATTATTTAGTAAGTAGGTTTTTTATTTTTCTTATTAAGTAACTATACCCCAATTGTTTTTTTTTACCGTGAATACCCCTCTCTCCCTAAAAAAAACCCTAGCTATCTTATGCACTCTCCTTTCCTTCCACTCCTCTGAGTTTAGATTCAACCAAAACACCATCAATCGAAAAGGGAGGAAGAATCAGCAACTTGAATCGAAATCAACAAGTGTTCTGAAAACGCCTCGCATGCGCTCAAATACAAATTCAATGCCGACTGAAACCTCAAACGGCATCGAATCAACACCATCTTCTAGTTTTCTCGAGTACCACCGGCCGTTCCTCCAGTGATCCATCGAGACGGCGACAGAGCCACACCATCTCGGCAAGGTTAGTCTTCCCGTTCTTTTATGTTTTCCCTCCCTCCCTTCCCTTACCTTGTTACTGGGAGGAGGCACCTGCTACTTTTCTCTCACCTTCTTCTCCGAATGTGTGGTTTGTGATTTGTAAAGTAACTTGACCATTTCAATAAAATGAATCAAATGAAAAATGGAAATCCCTGCAGCTGAGAAGTACCGGACAGAAACCGAGACCCCACAACAACTTGCAGCCGAGAAGCCCTGCAACCAGTTTCCACTCTTCTCGCCATAAGCCCTCTCTTTGTGTTTCTCTGAACCGCCAATTTCAAGAGGCTTAAAACTTGGCCAGAAGAGAAACTTGCTGATGATTCAAGCTCTCTAGTATTATCATCATCTGCTTGTAAATTCCGATTACAAGTTCGTAAAAACAACTTGTGGTTGGTTTTAAGTTAAAATTACCTATTTTGTTCATTTATAAGCTTACGTTGTTTCCAGGCTATCCAAGGGACTTGCATTTGTTAAATTTACCAGCAAGCAAGATGCAGATAGGGTAAGTTACCAAGTTTTTGCACAATCGTTTACATGTTTTACCTGTTAGCAATGGAAAACTCTTATGTACAACTACTTTGAAGTTAACAATTCAATTTTCCATGTCGTGTAACACGTAGCTAGTATCCGGCACATAGCCTCTTTTTCTCATCTCTTCCTCCAACTCCATTAGAAGGCTAAAAATCTTTCCATCATTGGATGAGAAGTCTCGCCAGCAAAGAAGAATTGTCTCTCCTTAGCCATTTCAATGCACCTGTAACCGGACTCTTTCTTGACTTCCATTTTTGACATTAACTTTCTAACCTGAGACACATTCTTCCACATACAAGCAACTACGTATGTGTTTGATAACAAAATGTATGTATAATTGTTTCCATCTTATTAATTGTCTGAAGTTTTCCTTAGATTTTATGTTGTTCATCAAATACCCTCAATAACTTCATTATTGATTCATGAAAAATAGGTTAATATTCAATAATTTTAATCTGTTTTAGGATGATGATGCTCTTACAATAAAATGAATGTATGTTTATGGACAGGTAGCTCAAAGGTACCCTGAAAGAGCGGTTTATGTGCTCCGAGCATGGATCCTCGAACACTTTCTTCACTCGTAAGTTTCAATTCAACAATAACCCCTCTCCTTTGATTACTAGTCTATCCTTGATTATTGTTGGCAAATTATCAATATTTCATTGCTTATAGGTATCCCAAAGATTGAGATAAGCACATCCTAGCCAAACAAATCGGACTTACGAGGAGCCAGGTGTCAAACAGGTTTACAAATGCTAGAGTTCGGCTATGGAAGCCAATGGTGGAGGAGATGTATCTGGAAGAAATGAAAGTTGCTCGATCACTTAATGACATATCTCGCTCAACCCTAAAAATGTGGTATGAACTTCTGGTATGTAAATTTGGTACAAATTTTTGATATGTAAATTTCTAGTATGTAAATTCTCTGGTATGTTGAATTTTCTTAAGTGTGTGTTTATAAATGTTGTAGGTTTGGAAGGCGATGGTTCCGGTGAAGTCATTGTCGGATATGTTTTGAGAAAATGTTAAGTTCTTCTCCGACTTTCTTAATAGAAGGGTTTATATTTTTTTTAACTTCTGGTATGTGAATCCGGTATGTGAATTTCTGGTATGTAAATTATAAAAAAAAGACAAAAAGAAAACAAAAAAAATCTGGTATGAGTTTCTGGTATGAATTTCATACCAGAAACTCATACCAAAAAATTATAAAAAATAATAAAAAGACAAAAAAAACTTATGGTATGATAAAATTTCTGGTATGATAAATTTCCGGTATGAATAAAATTTCTGGTATGATAAAAGTTTTGGTATGAAAAAATTTCTGATATGATAAAATTCTGGTATGATAAATTTCTGGTATGATAAAATTTCTGGTATGATAAAAATTCTGGTACGATTAAAATTCTGGTATGATAAAAATTCTGGTATGATAAAATTTCTGGTATGAGAAGTTTCTGGTATGATAAATTTATTCCAAAAAATACAAAAAATAATAAAGAAAATAAAAAGACAAAAAAATAAAATAAAATAAAAATAAATTCAGTAATTAAAAATTAAAATTTACACTTAAATAACAAATAACTAATAACAAACATTTTTTTTAAATAGAAGGGTTAATTAGTTATACCTACCATTAAATGAAAGTGGTAAAAAAAATATGGGGTATAATTTTTTTAACAAAAACCAAAAACAACCTAGTAGGCCAAATTCTTTCATATTTATTTTCCTACTTGTATCGATATTTATTAGCTTAAATATTTTTACAAGTATTTTTACGGCGTAAATTAAGATTTACGAGTATATAAATGCGAGTTTATTGATATATTAATTTCTGTATTTTTATATTTTTTTGGAAAAGTCCGGAAAAGGTATCCGACCCAAAAATCTCGTTTCGGGTATATCGATCGAGTTAGTTTATTTTTTTATTTTTTTATTTTTTTATTTTTTATTTTCCCGCCTCCGTGCACTGGGCAGCTTGTGCCGCCCACCTAGCTCCTACCTCTTCTCTCTTGCCTCTATCACGCAACACCCCTAGTGGCCTTCTCGACCCCTACTTTCCCCTCTGTGCAAGCCTCCCACTTCAAGCAACTCAACTTCGTGCATACCTTTTTGTTGTCCATCTCCCTCTCTCACACTACCCTCATCTCTCACCCACACATCTCCTCCCTCTACTTCTCTCTCACTCACTCAGCCTCCATCTCCCCACCAGCCGTGCACCCCATCTCTCTCTCTCTTGCCTTTTTGCAACCCACCTACACCATCAGGTAACCGCCAGGATGAGGAGCCGCCTCCACGTCGCCGCCTCAAGCCACCGGAGCCGTCTGCTCTGCCTTCCTTCCTTCTTTCAACTTTTGTCGCTCCAGAACACACCCGCGGAGGGTCCCTCCTTCGCCTTGCACCGGCCTTCGCCCTTGCCTTGCAAGAGCCGCAACTACTCTTGCCACCGGAGCCCGGCACATCCCTTCCTTTGCCTCCGTTGCTAGTCGCCACCCTCACCTTCTCACCTTCCGTCGTGCACTCTGTTGCAAGGAAGAAGAACCCTTTTGGGTTATTTCAAATCGGCCCCCTCTATTTTGGTATAATTACAAAATGTACCCATATATTTAATATTGTAGTTTTGACCCACATTTTGGAAGTTTGCATTCATGCCATCTGTAGGAAATTAATTACATATATTAACCCTATTTTACAAATTATCAATTATGGCCTTATTTTACATTTTCAAAATATGACTCAAGTTTATGAAATTGCTCATCTTTGCCATAAAAATGTATTTGTCGATTTTAAACTCGGAGTTCAATTACAGGGTTATTCTTATAGTTATATATCATGTAGTATGCCCAAATTTAGTGTATAAGCTAAATTTGATTAGTTTTGGTGTTAGGTTCGGAACGATCCCCATAAAGACCTAACGAGTCCAAGTTCGACATCCGTCGATCGACTTCCATCTTTTGACATCGTGTGAGTATCCTCTTCCTCGATCTAGGTATGTTTAGTAGTAGTATCATGCTAGGTTGGATCTAGCATAATTTAGAGTGAATGCCAAGTAGTGGCCTTGAACCGTATGTTGTTATTGGATTGTTTATGAGCATAGTTGTGATGTTTTCAGTACGATCTTAGGATGATCTTTGAGAATAGGTGTTGGAGCTACCATGCCTCGGGTTGTGATCTCATATAGGTTTTGAAGACTAGAAGTCCGAGGGATTCTAGCATATCGATTAGTTGTTGATAGTGCGCCTTGTTTGGCCAGGCATTGAGCGTCTTTCTCCGGGAAGTAGAGTGAGGACAAGTTATCTTTGAGTGAGGTAAGTCCTCTGGACTTACTTAGCTAGCTTCTGCGTATTAGTTGACGTGCAATGGTGGTGTGTTTATTTATGTATGTATCATTATAATATAAAACGGACTAGGACGGCCCATATGCATATTAATTGGCCCAAGTGCATTAAAACCGGGCGGTGGCCACTTGTCCAGTTCTATAGGAGATTGAGAGGTGCTCTGCGACTATTCCAACAGGTACACGGTGAGATGCATCAGATCCATTCCGGTTGGTACAAGGGGAGAGAGGCGAGAGTCGGGAGACTCTCGTGCCACAAATCTAAGTTGAATTAGTAAGAGAAGATTAAGCTAGTAGGGTAACTTAGTTTTCTATGATACAAACAAGGCCCCTAATATTTACCATTATCTAGAAAAAAAAATACATTGGGCTATTTATTAGGCTGTTATGATGTGGATGGAAGTTATTAATATGGTAAATATATTAATTAAGCCCAAAATTAAGCTAGAAAATCAAAGCCGGTTAAAGATGGTAACCAGCAAAGATTTCCCTAATTAATATCCCAAATTTATTGCCTTTTCAACTACTACCAAAAACCAAAAAATGCTCTCAGAAGAATCCTTCTCTCGCCATAACAGAGCATTTAGAGTGTTCGAGTTCAAATTGCCGGCGGCGAAAGCTTCTCAAAATAGTCTCATTCAATCGTCTTGTATTTGCTCGTCTTCGACAGGTAATAGTTACCAATTGATTTGAACGATATTTGAAACCCCGCATCGATTACTCCCGTCATCAAACACAGGTATGATTTCCTCACCGTTTTTGCTATGTTTTTTTTTTGAAAAAATCAGTTCTTTCGTTCACAGAATTATTCGGAACTACTATATAACCCAATTTGCCAAATTGAATGCATGTTCCTAACAAAGAAAAACTATCTTCCACTTTTTGTGATTATTTGGTAAAGTTGACATTTTTTTTAGATTTGTAAGCTATGAATCGTTATTGAGTTTGGGGTTTGAAGAATCCCGTACATTTTTAGTTTGTATGTACAGTTGTTTACATTTTTTGATAGCGATTGTGTACATATATTGATTCTTGATTTTGTTATGTATGAATCTGTCTACGTTTGAAAATCGGAAAATGTTGCAATATATAGTTTGTTCTGTTGATTTTGTGTTTGAAGAATATCGTACATTGTTAGTTTGCATGTACACCTGTTTACAGTTTTTGATAGTGATTGTGTACATATATTGTTTGAGATTTGTTACGTATGAATCTTTTTGAACAAAAATGTTGATTGTCTACATTTGAAAATTGGAAAAAGTTGAAATTTGGTGTTGTTTGTTCTGTTGATGTTGTGTGTACCAAAACATTAAAGTTATGTACACATAGACAGAGGTTTCATGATATACATAAATATATTATATGTATTGACAGATTAATGATGCTTTAGATGTGTGCATATATTGATGGAGATTTTTATGACTGACTCTATTTGACCAAAAAAGTAGATTATGTACAGATTGATGTTGGTTTAGATATGTACATTAGATCAAAACATGATATAATTTACCACATATTATTTATATCATTCAATTGACATTGACAAATTTTATCTGATACATTGCAATTGTCTGATTACAAGAAAAACAATGGCAAGAAAAAAATGATGGGTATTAATTCTCACATGAGGAAGCAACCAGATAAATCAGGTGCAGGGTCTTCCTTACAAGTATTTGTAATGATTGATTTAGGAAACCATATGTAGGAAAGCATAATGTGGTAGAACCTTCTTCATGCTTTATGTATACACAGGAAAGCATATTATGATAGAACATTATGCAAAAATAACACTTAATATGAGACATATTTTATGCAATGTTCAGTTTGTGTATGACATATTTTATGTTTAAATATGTATACTGAAAACATATATGTACATCATCTTTATGTATAACACTTAATATGAAATACTCATACTGTGCACATCATATGTATGTTAACACAATACACCTAACTCAATGTATTCACATTTTTTAGTATGTATATCATGTTTATTTTTACATAGTTAACACTCATCAATCATTACATAATTTTTATTATGTATAGCATACACATGCACATTTTATGTACTATATATTATGTATGAATAAACTCATTAATTGTTTGCGCTGTAATTGTAACAGAGGATAGCTGACACTTACACACAAGATTCTACAAGAATGTTTGACAACCACACTACCCAAATTAAGGTGTGCATTTTAATATAGACATAATATTTCACATCTCATATGTACATAAAATCAATCATGCAAAACTGACTTATATTATTACAGTTTACATATAGATGGGATGAAAATGATAAGAATGAGATGACTAGGATCAACTACTTCTATAGGCCAATAATGATACCCACTATAATGGACGGTCTGAGCGAGGAAGACAATGCCAAAATAAGGAACGACCCCTTTGCTCCATTACTCCATATGAGCCAAGGCTCAAGATGAGCAATCAAGCGATACACTTCATGCTAATGAGGGAGGTGAAGACAAGGAGAAAGCATTCCATGTGATTCGGCATCAACACTGTTCTCATTAGATTTGGACTAACAGAGTTTTCCGACATAACTAGACTAAATTGCTCTGTCGACTATGACAATTCTATTGAGGATTTACCAGATATTGATATGAGAAAAGTGGTTGGGATTGAAAGATGCACAACCAAAGAGTTGGAGGAGATCTATGCAAAAGCACCTAAAGAGTCACCTCACAAATTAAAAATGGCTCTAATGTTGCTTATCGAAACAGTGATTGTTGCAAAGGACAAGAAAAACACAGGTTTACCAACAGACCATAAACATTGTGAATGATATGGGTATGTTTAATTCTATACCCTGGGGTCATTTGGCGTTTAACCAAACAATGAGGTACCTTCAATTCTGTGAGGCCGGTAAAGAACGACCTAGTGGAGGGTACAACATTGGAGGGTTTCTCTTTGCACTACAGGTTTGCATTTTTTTTTGTTGTTTAGATTTCAAATTTCAAAATTACTTAACCAACGTGATACCAAAATGTACACAAACTGTAAATATCAAACATATAAGAGTTACACAAACTAAAACATGTATACATAATTTTACATAAATATAATGTGTGTACATATTTATATAAGTATATTGACTGTTTACTACTTCCCACAGATTTGGCTGTTTCATCGGTACCAAAGCTTGCACAATACTACGCAAACATTAATGATGAAGAGGCGAACCAATGTGTTTGTGGCACGTCTCAAGATCTGGGAAGTCCTGAAAGTCGTTTCCCGGCTATACTGGGATAAAGGGTATTGTGGATACCCTAAAGAAAGAGGACATCAAAATTGTTGAAGGATTCAATGAGAACGATGACTTCAACTGGTGGCCAATTGAGGACGAAGATGCGAGGCTTGAGTTCCTATTTGATAATAGATTTGAAAATGCAGAGGTGATCATAACAAGGCCTAGTGAAGTGAACGATAAAGAGGAAACATTCAGGTATGATTTTAACACATTTTATTTACAAGTTATTGAAAACTGTCCCAGATTGATACATTTTTTGGGTCAATTTTTAAAATATAGGTCTAAAAGCCCCAGTATTGTCATAAAAAATATTGGTGATGTTGATTTAGATGAAGATGCATTTGTTGATCTACCAAAGAAGAAGGGTAATATTCACCACAATGGAATGTATGTACATAAGTTTTAATCTGTATGAATTTCTATTTTTTTGTATCTTAAAATGTAACAGAGGAGGACAAGCAAAGCAGGAAAAGAAAACCAGATTCAAGCATTCCAACTGTTCAAACAAAAAGGTTTGCATTTAGTATATATTATGTGTACACAATTATGAAAAATAGACTATGTGTCTAACTATTATAATTTTTGTAGGCCTTTAAATAAGACAACAAAGGGAAAGGATCTCATTTCTCCCTCATATGTGGAACATACCCAAGAACTCTCCCCTAAAAAGCAAAAGGAAAAGGTGAACGTTGAAGTTAACATGTCTGGTGAAGCCAAGGACTATGAACAGACAAGATCAGTTACATGTGTACACAATTACAAAAAAAAACATTATGTTTATGAGTTATGTACTTTGTGTAGATCTTCAAAGAGGATAATTTTCGCCCTAAAACGTGCGTGCAATCAAGTCTTAAATTTATAAAACTAGAATAAAAGCAAGCAAACCCGCAGTGTACGGATCGGCGTAGATTAGTAAGTATTCCAGAGTATCGATCACAGGGAGTTGGTGAAACAAAATCAGTTTCAAGTAATCAAGCAAGTAAAGTGTAAAGCTTTGCAAATATTGGGGAAAACAGCAACCCTAAAGATCTAGGTATCCAATTGTGGCAATCGATTCAAGACATACTATAGATATAAGGAGAGAGTTGAGAATTGCAAAGGTATGCTAAGGTAAGGTAATGTACGTTGAAGTTCCAAAACTTTATATGTCTAACCAAAAGAACTCCCTATAAAGGTTGTTGAGGCTGTAGTATAGAAAGGATCTAAGGACTAGAATTGATCTCAAATACCCAAACTTGTAACCCAAGGATCAAGATAAACTCAAACGGTTAAGGTTGTGACACTCGAAACCAAAATAGAGGATGTTGAGTCTCACTACTACCTAGGAAAGGCAAGCCAAGACTAGGTTAAATCTAATCTTTAACTTTGGATTAAAGTAAAAGCAAAGTTCGTAAACTGAAGTAAATCACGGTTGGATCTTGAGAACCACGGCCGTGGAAACCTAAGAACAGGCCGTGATTTAGGGTGTCGACGATATTTCTCTAACTCTCAAGGTCCAATCAAATTACGATCGATCTATCATCATCTAAGCCACAACTATCCCTTCATCTTAGAATTGCTAAAGGGTTTTAGCCAATAACCATTGTCATGATATCAATATTCAATTTAAGAAGAATGAAAGATGAAAATCCTCGAATACTCAATAAAACTTCAAATAACCAATCTCAAATCCGAAACACAAGAAGCAATGTTTTATGGAATCAGAATATATAACACAAAACCTCACAATGATCTAAGGGAAGTACGAAGAACGGGATGTCAATCCGTCTTCAATATCAAAAATTAAGAAAAAGGCTAAACCTTCACTGTGAGCAATCTCCAATCTTCAATAATCCGGCGTTTCCGCAACTCTCGGCGACTTTCAATCAACCCTAAGCAAGAGTGCTGAAAACAAGGGTAAGCGGCCGTCCTCGAAACTCTCTTTTCCAGCCTTTTTATAAGACGAGAAAGAATTGCCGTCAAGGCCCAATATGTAAATGACGTGGAAAATAATGACACGTCAAAAGATCGCCTAAATCACGGTCTCATAGCTTTCCACGACCGTGGTTTAGAGCGTGGAAACAGATTACGGTGTCTTGTGAATTCCACGACCGTAATTTAGGCCGTGTAACTTACTGGAGTACTCGAGACTCTCTTCCACGTTCATGATGTCAAGTCCACGGCCGTGGTTTAGAGCGTGGACTTCAAATCATCTTCTCCACGGCCGTAATTCAGGGCGTGGAAGTGCATATTGCTTGTTGTTGCTTTTGTTTCGTGTCATTCTTCATCCTAGCTCCTTCCTTAGCTTCTTTGATGTATCTCCTAATCCTCGAACATGATGGATTACTCCCTTTCCTCTCTCAAATGCTCCGATTTCAGCTCCTATTCACCTATAATCAACACAAAGCTAGTGTAGACTTCCCTATCGACAATATAGATAAACAAGCTAACATTTGCTTCAAAACCTTATTCATGTATACAATAATAAAGGAAAAACAACCAAAATAAGTGCCTAGAATATCGCCATATTCATGTATACAAAGGGAAAGGATCCCATTAATCCATCTTTTGTGGAAGAATCCCAAGCACCATCACTTGAAAAGCATAAGGAAAAGATTAATCTTGAAGTTGGCAAGTCGGTTGAAGCCAAAGACCATGAACAAACAAGGTGTGTATCAATATTATGCGTACACAATTACAGAAATATATTAATAAATATGTACTTACTCGTAAGAATACACATTTTGTGTAGATCCTCAAGGAGGACAACAAAGGGAAAGGAGCATATTCAACAGTCAAGCATGAAAGATACCCTTGCACCTCCAACTAAGATTGCAACAGAAAATATTAGTGTTGAAATTGGCACGTCTGGCGAAGACAAAATCCATGCCCACACAAGGTTAGTTCATTTAACTGATTCACAATAAATGAAATAATGTTAAGGCTATGTACACACTCATAATGGTATACATATGTACATAGATCATCGAGGAGTAAAACAAAAAACAAGGAAAAAAATGTTCAATCAAATGTGGAAGCCTGTCCCACACTTTCACCAAAAAAGACACTAGAAGAGGTTAATCTTGAAGAAGTGAGGAATGGTGAAGCTAAAAACAATGAACCTACAAGGTATATGTACAATAGATATAGAATCACTGCGTGACATCATTAAATTTCTTTTATGTACATAATAGAATGGACACACCTAAACTAGCGTGGGTTTCTGAACTCATGGATAAGTTGGACATCATTCAGCGAGATCAGAAAGACCTAGCTGAGAAGGTCGGGCATCAGGGGATACTGATTGATGAACTCACCACATATTCCAAGGATTTGGGCACCCTGTACGACAAGATTAACACAACAATTTACTTATCTTGCAAGCGTACAAAGAACAAAATCAAGAATCTTATCAGAGAAACAGTGAAACAATCAAATGCTCCCGAACAGACTCCTACAGGTGCTGATGTTGTCAAGGAAGACATTATAGATGATGCAAAAATTGAAAAATTAGGGGGTGAATCCAGTGAGGTATGGCGACCATAAATGTATATTATGTAAAATGTACTGTTGATTTTAGGAGACATTTGATAATATGTAATGTAAGTGAACTAATTGTAATATAAAACAATATTATGTATCAATTATATGTGTGAAAATATGTATGAAAATATGACACATTAAAATTGTTAAACAAGGCATCGAATAAACGCAACCAGCACGCAGGATTGGTTTAAGGCTGAAGAAAGACAGTAAATATGTACGTACCCCGTACAAAAAAAACGCGAGCCTACCGAAGGAGCCTACCAATAGCATTCTAAATTTGAATGAGTGTCAAAGTCTATATAACTAGGTGAAGAACAAGGATTGTAAAGGTACGATCAAGGGATATATCAAGAACATTACAAGAGCAGCAATTCAGGATATACTGAAGTCTGGTGGTTGGATAAAAAACGAGGTAAGCGGTCAATAATATTGTGTACATTAATCGATTATGTACATACTAAAAATTAAGCATTGCACATTTCAGGCAATTGATTAGAGTTTGGTGCATATTCACAAAAGTATTGTTCAGGATTCAGAAAGATTTGGAAGGATAGTTGTGCTTTCAACTAAATGGACAAGGGCGTACAATATGACTACATTTGCTAAGTATGTAGGTGTGAAGAATGAGAAACCTAACTTCAACGAAAAAATGTTTCAAGTGATAACTAGAGATGCCCCAACTATATTCAGGAAGCCACTGTACGATGTTGACTTGATATATTTCCCCTTTAATCTTCTGGATTCACACTGGGTCATATTGGAGATCAACCTACTAGATTGGACCATTTATGTATACGACCCACAAGTTATGTACATAAAGGAAGAAAGAATTCAACAGTTACTCGAACCGTTGACAATTATGTTCCCTTAAGTAATTCGACTACATGGCAAGCACACGAAGCTAGGGGACAAACTGAAGATGTCATTCAAAGTTATCAGAAAAACGGGTATGAAGTCCAATGCTGACGGGTAACTTCGATAACAGTAATTTACAACATTACATAATACTACCATGGCTGCACAAATACTTATATGTACATATGGTTTTCATACTTTAGGGGTAGCTGCGAAATATTTGCTATCAAGTACATTCAATACCTAACATCGGGGCGAATTGATTTATCTGGCATCATTGATGATGGTTTGCAAGCGGTGAGAGAAACTTGCACAAGTTATATTCTCAAGGGGATAGCCAGATTGGATTCATGAGATTTGAACACAAGACACTTTATTATGTTGCTTGTGTAACATATTCAATATGGCAGACAGTTTTTCATGTTATGTCGTGACTAGAAACATACAGCTTTTTCATTTTATATCGTCACTAGAAACAAACTTAAAAGGTTATCAATGTCTAACTGCGTGTCATATTGCGTTATTCGTTACACTAGTACACAAGTATACAAACTAGTCAAAACACAAACTCAAGGTGCACCAAAATAAAGCAAACACAAATGTACAAAAAAGGACTTAATACACAAACACATATAAGGCATAACCAATTCGCCCCGACGAAGAACATGCTATACACAAACTTAATTATGTACATGTTGTACACAAACTTAATTGTGTACATGATGAAGAGCATAATGTACATAATTTTTACATATCTTTATACATTAGCGTATAGTAGGACTACATTTAAAAGGAAATATCGTACATAAAACTATTTACTGAACATTTTTTTACACGCATTACACAAACACAATATGGCTCGAACACTTAATAATTAAACATATTTTTACAACATAGAATGCGTGTATACAAGATATTGAAAGGAACTGCAGTACATATTTTGTACATAATAGGGCATGAAATAGAGTTGTTTAAGCATATTGATAATAGGCCATTTGTAGCACACATAATATATCAAAGTACAGTCAAGTAGAATATGATGTCCGTACATAATCATAAAATTCATTTTGTAGATTTAGACAAGTCTTCTTCGTACATAAATCATAAAATTCATTGAAAACCGTTTCACATTATCTACTTTGGTTGATTTAGACAAGTCTTCTTTGTGTTTCCACTAAATCCACAACACCCACATCTTCTTTTACTGTTTGGTTCACACGAGGCTCGTATTCTTACTTTTGGAAGCCTTCCCTACCATTTACGCCTTATTGAAGGATCACATGTAATTTCTGATATGCATGTCGGAATATTCCACTCCGACTTATTTTGGACAAGATAAATTATCTCTGAATATACAACCCTCCAATTTTCAGTGGAATAATACATACTAATGAGATACGAAGAACTCATACCAAGATGTTTTGACGCAGGTACAACATGTATGCACGGCATTTCTTCAACATCAAACTCCTTTCATTCACAAGGCTTGGTTTGGAAACAAACGATTACATGTTCATCACCCCTTTTCACTTCAAACTCCATCCTATCCGCATCAAGGATATACACAAAGTAACAACCAGATTCATTGAACGTTTTTGAATGATTGCTTCGATTTTCGGTGTGGAAACCTCTACACAAGATTGAGACCTTTGTCGACGCTCGGCAAACCATCGTGGCATGAATTGTCGTATCTCATCAAGCAATGCTAAAACTGGATATTTCCTCCCTTCTTTCATCAATGCATTAACACACTCGGCGTTGTTACTGGTCATGATATTGTACCTTTT
Organism: Fagopyrum homotropicum; assembly: GCA_033239125.1. NCBI lineage: Eukaryota > Viridiplantae > Streptophyta > Magnoliopsida > Caryophyllales > Polygonaceae > Fagopyrum > Fagopyrum homotropicum. The sequence continues at coordinate 82,202,113 of BSWB01000005.1, read as the reverse complement.
TGCCGGTGATAATGTACGTGCCCATGTTAGCAGGCCTATCTCATGTAGGAGAGCTCCAACCGTTGGCTTCTCCTGTAAAAGAAAATTATCAAAAATGTACACAAAATATCTAATACTTAATGTACATAATTTAAATACATAAGGGTATTATGACAGTCGTTATGTACATAACATACCGCAGAAATTTGTCCAAGTATTGTCACGCACTCAGATTCCTTACATCTCATGGTCCCATCAATGAACAATTGCAGTATTTTGTTGGATCTTGTCCTCTTTCTAAGATTCCCTTTAAGGTCTCAAATATAGTATCCATGAAATGCTTGCTTATAGTACGACGTTATACCCTTCTTGATTGAATTATCTATCTGATACAAACAAAAGGACACATCATTCTCACTGTCAACAATGGCAAATGCAACCAATACCCAGTTAGTCTAGTGGGATGTGGTGCTAGACTCCTTAAGTGGTTAGTTCGGAGATTCGAGTTCGAATTCTCCTGGCGGCATGTATGGAAAAAACTGATATTGAGAGGGTATCCTCTAGCAATGAGCCACGACTTATTCCCGTCCCGGATGTAGAGCGGCGAAGCCAATCGAACTGGGAGTTACTTACCAACCTTTCAAAAAAAAACAATGGCAAATGCAATGGGATATATCCGGTGATTTGCATATTGGGCAGTTGCAACAAGCAACACTCCCCCGTACTTCCCACTAAGATGTGTTCCGTCTACTGTGATAACCTACAATAAATAACACGTATACATAATCTACATACACGAAACAAGAATATAAGATGATATTACATTGCATAAGAATATATGTACCTTCCTCATCGATTTAAACACTCGGATGGACTGACCGAATGCAACAAATACATATTTGAAACGATTCTCATCGTCTAGTATAAGTGCAACAATTGATCCTTCATTGGCCTCCTCCAGCATATACAAATAGGAAAGGATTAAGCTGTAATTATCCTCAAACTTTCCTCTAATCATGTCCTTCACTTCTTCTTGGGCCTTCCAACACTTCGAATAACTAGCATCAATACGGTGTAAACTTTTCATTACCGTTACTATCTGATTTACCGAAGGTAACTTCTTCGAGTTGGCGTACCTACACAATGCACGAGCTACACATGTTATGTACATAACAAATTATTGTTAGAAAAGATAAATTAACATACATTTTTTACACTTTCTCCGCTATGACGTGGTAGGAAGCACCCCTGTTACTAGTTCGCCTCAATTGATACGAACAAGTGTGTGTAGAGACGAACTTTGTTGTTGTAAAGATATTTGATTCACCAAGCATACTGAAATGAACTCTCCATTTGCATACTTCATCAATACATATTGCAGTGACCGCCTTCCTCTTTGACTTAACAATCTTATACTGTGAACATTCCGATATAGAATGTAGACACAATGCGTTCTTCAACTCAGTTTTTGTACGATATGTTTTCCTAACAACAAGTTCACAATCGTTTCCAACAAGCAGATAAGATTGGCTTTGACGAACTATTGTCATGGATTCACTCCCCGTATCATCTGCATGATCGTTGTCTAACACACTTGACGTATTTGTACACAACTCAATTTGCGACAACCCGTTGTCAAGAGAGTCCGTAGTAGTTCTCAAGCAATCAAGCTCTTGTTCGTGACACCGGATACCTTCATCTACATTATGTAAAACCACTAACTCCCCTCTAGTAGTTCATTTATCCGGATAAATGTATCCAAATCATCTCGTGTTGTAAGATCAAATGGTTTCAGTCTTGGATTGAAAGGATTCTTGTACGACAAGTCCACAACGAATTTTGATAGAGAAATTCCAAATTGGCATGCAATCTTATTCTTCAAATCATCAAAAGTGAAAGATAATTCAACAACCTTATGTTTGCTTTTAACATCTCCATTATATGTCCATTCGTCGGTCAACAGTTCCCATTCCCCCCCCCCTGCAATATAAGGTTATGAAAACACTCGCCATCAATGGTCCACAAACGGACTGACACATAAGGAACATAAGTAAGTGATACATTAGTATATAAATGTACATAATATAAATAGAAACATAAATCTTACCCATATATGATAAGAACACAAGTATACATAACGATCAATACACAAATATCCACGTTTTTCACAAACTATGTCTTTCACAAAATAAAGCATATAACTATGTACATAAACTTCACTTTCATACAATTCTATACATAAACGTTCACATAATGATTCATCAGAATCCATTTATGTACATAAATATTCACATAATGATTTGCATACACAAACACAAACAATATACTTCTTCGAGCAGAGCGTTCGATTTTGTAAAATTTTTTACATTAAATAGCATGTATTCTAGATATTGAAATAATCACCGCTGTACATATGGTTAACAAGGTTAGACAGATTGAAGACAAATTTAGCGTATACATAAATGGTTCACATAATGATTCATTAGAATCCAATTTTGTTCCAAACATGAGAAACATAGACTTACCAAGATCGGAAAATGTTGTCGATGATGTTGAACCCAAGCAAATAAACAACCTTATTGTTTAAAAAAGTCCTCACTTGTGTAGATCGAAAACAGAACGAAACGAATTAGAAAATTGTGTTAGAAGGCTAATATATTGCATGGAGTCTGGTTGATGTGCGTATGATGTCGATTGATCCGTGAGGAAGAAGATGCAGATGAAGAAAATAACAGATACTTCCGTAGAATAACGGCGTCTGAAGATATTTACTTCCCACAATTATATAAATTTATTGCGTACTAATTGGAGACATAAAGATTCTTATTTCCTTAATATCCTCTCCTTATTTTAATAAATATTTTTTGTGTAATATAGAGGGGTCTATTTTATATATACATTATTAATTTGGGGCCTTTATGTGCTCATAGAAACAAAACATACCTACTCCCCCATTTTACCCAATTAGTAATGGAATTAACGTAACAAAAGATAATAATCGGACTTGGGTGCAAGCATGCTATGTGATTTCTTTTATCTTACTTGTGGTTGTGCCTTTATTGTTTCCTAATGCTTTGAATGTTAGCTAACGGTGTTATACTTTCTTGTAGATGCCCTACAGGTTAAGGATATTGCCGAGTGATCTGGAGGAGTGGGCAGCCGGGATCCCGTACATTTTAGGACGGGTTTGGGTTTGTGTCTTGTGTTTTGTTTATATTATGTTTATGACATTTTGGTCTTTGTAGTTTGAGAACTCGGCTAGAGTCTTTCGTTCGTTTGTATTTAGGAATCATGGCATTTGCATAAAATGTATTTCGGTTTTGGCCTTTTATTTGTGCCTTGTTGCAAGATCCGGTGAAATTGTTGTTAGGCTAAGGGTCATGACGCACTATGAGGTCCCAGCCCGTAGGGCCCCAAGTTTCACGGATTCGGGGTGTTACAACATGGTATCAGAACCCTAGGTTGACAACAATGGCACTCGCAATCTTCTAAAAGGTTGAATAGATAAATAAACAGAACCCACAAGGGGTCTGAGATTTAAAAATGAATTTTGTTTTTCAAAATCACGAGCAAAGTCAGTCTGAGATAGAATGTAAAGGACCACCACTCCTTCTGCAGATCTCGGCAGCTTAGTTATTGAATTATTGTATTATGTATGTGTGTGTATATATATATATATATATGTGGGCTTAGGATGTTTTGGACTTGATGTATCTTAGTTATGTTTGTGGACCTTGTATTATTGTAGTGGTTTTCCTAGATTGGATATGTTGGTAGTGATGTGAACTTAGGACTTATATAGTCATATATACATGTACATATGATATGATAATATCATATTAGTAATATGAGACCTTATAGTTAAGATGATAGAAGGATATCATTGCCTTTGGACGGCGTCATGTGGCTTAGGATAATGTACATACAAGAATGAGTATGCCCAAGCAGTGAGTCGAGCATCACGTTCTGACGAACACCTTGGTGTTTCATCGGACTCCTTTTGAGGATGTCAAAGACACTATGGAGATATAATAAACACAACATGCTTGCACCCAAACCTATTACTATCTTTTATTTATGTTATTCCGTTACTAATTCAACTTAGGTTGTCACACGACAATTCCCAAAACTCGCCTCTGTCCCCTTTCACCAACAAGAATAGAGGTAGTGCACCCTCTTTTACCTGTTGAACTGGTCGCAAAAGCACCTCCCAGTTTCCCCATTTTAAACTGGACAAGTGGTCATCGCCCGGTTATAATACACTTGGGCCAATTAATAAATATAAGGGTTGTCCTAGTCCGGTATTTTTGTTATAACGTAATTAAACACACACAACCATCATAGTCAAACTAATAAGCAGAAGCTAGCTAAGTAAGTCCGTTGACTTACCTTGTCTCAAAGCTAAACCAACAATAGCGCTCTTGCTTCCCGTAGGAAGATACTCAATGCCTAAACACAACAAGGCACGAATCAACATCACCCTTACAAGCTAGAAGTCCTAAGACTTCTAGTTCTAAAGATCAAATACAAGATCCTACAGCTCATAAGCTCTAGTTCTATTGATCTAATACAAGATCCTACAACTCATAAGCTAGGATAACGCTCCTAGACTCCAAGAAACAATAAGATCATCAAGCACATGCAAGGATACCACAACAACCCACTCTCCTACAAGTTCAACTCAGCAACCAAGCTATGATACAACTAGCCAATGAGACACTACAAGATCAACACACTCGAGCTCATCCTAAGGCAGCATCCAAGCCTCTAAGGTCTCCTAAGGTTCACAACCACTAGGTAACATTCACAAAACTATCCTAGGTCCAGTCTAGGCATGATACTACCATGAATCAACTCTAATATGACGGAAGGAAAGGTAAAGACAAGAGAAGGAGGGTTTACTGTTGAAGAAATGCAGCCGCGGACTCAGAAGGCGCAATTGCAAAAAGAGGCTAGCCGCCCCTGCGGATCACTAGCGCCGCCCTTGCGGCTCCCTGGGCCGCCCCGCGGCTACGTGCAGGCGCCCCCACGGTCGAACTTCAGAAACGGCAATTCCGGCTCTTCGATGTGCAACAGTCCTCCACTAACCTTCCTAGATGGCTTAGTCGTCCTTTGGCTTCTCCCACAAGATTAATACACAACACCACGTCCTAAGCAAGGGGAGCATACATGCAACACAAGGAGAGACTCTTCAAGAATGAATCCAAGCTCTCACAACCTTAGGGTTGAATGAAGAAAGAAGGAGAAGGAAAGAGGATGAGAGGAAGAAGAGAACTTACTACACTTCAACCTTGTTGCCCAGATCGCGTATCACAACCATGGGAATGTTCTTCACTTGAAGGGTGGCACAAGATCTTCAATGGAGGAAGAAGAGGAAGAGAGGAAGTGAGGAAGAGAAGGAAGCGAGAAGTAAGGTGTTTGGGAAGTGAAGAGGAGGAAGGTTGCCTTAGGGAATCCAAAATTGTCAGCCACAAAAGTCACAAGGCAACGAGGGGTCACCTCCCAAAAGATAGAACGAGGGGTCAAAGATAAAAAGAGGGGAAACGAAAGGTCGGCACAAAAACGGGATAAAATCTCGTCACTCAACACACCGCGCCCGCGGAGTGATTGAGCCGCACCTACGAGAAGCCGCGACCGCGCCTCTCCTAGCCCGTAGGGGCGGTGACTGCTACTAAGGGTTACTAAAGCACTCACCTACCGGAACTATAAATTTCGGACGTTACAAATTGATTGGTTTCTATCTTTTGTTCAATTGTTTTTTCTGGTTGAAATTTACTTTCATTGTCTTCCTCTTGGTTGTTGGATTGGTGCTTGTTGCACTTCTATGATTGGCACGCGTGGCCTCATTGTTGACTAAATTGACATAATTAAAATTAATTCAAATAATCATATCTTCTCAATATCATTTTTTCCCTCTCACATGTCCACATATATCAAATTGAAGCTTAGTGTTTATCTTCATCTATATTTCCCTTGTTAAACCAGAGTTTCTTTGTCGAAGACAAAACTAATCTATTTTCTTCGTTGGATAGGATGTCATTGCCTCGCTGGAAACTCATCAGAATCAACACATAATCATCATTATCAATGTAGAACTCAACAACTAATCGGTAAATATATTGAAAATGAAACTATACCCCAAAATAGGGTAAGTCCGAGCCACAAACGAAGAGCCGTTACAAACCATACATCACCATATCACAATCACTCACCAAACAAGGCAAGGTACTGAAGATAAACAAAACATGACATCAACAACCTTGTTAAGGCAAACCTTAATAATAAGGAACTAAACAAAACCATATTACAAACAGGGATAGACATATCTCATGCCTTCAATCCACCACTGGTCTTCTTCCTTTACCTTCAACTGCAGGGATATGCATTTCTCATGCCTTCAATCCACCATAGTATAGATTATCTTCTCATTGTTGCAGGGATAGCCATAAAAATGACTTCAACCCACCGTTCAGCTTGCTCTTTACCATAGGGATAGACATATTTTGTCTTAAATCCACCATTGATACACATGCTTCAATGCTTCCAATGTAGGGATAGACCCAAAGTCTACAATTCACCACTCAGCTACAGCTTGAATTCTTCAAACAGGATTTTATAGACATGGAGCTGCACAAACGAACAGTTCTTCCTGGAGGCACATACTCTTCTTCAAACATCATCAAATTCCTGGATTTGCATGAAAAGTATATAGTACTTTTAATTGCCAGCTTCTTCCTCTGATTTTTCCAACTTGTACCTTTCCCGTATCTCTTCAACCAGGACACACACTATTCCATTGTTCTAAACCTGACCTTCATACCCACCCATCTTTGAATTGCATCCCATACTCTCTTTGAATAGTAACACCAGAAAAATATATGATCATGGCCTTCCTCTTCAGTTTCACACCATCTGCACACTGTATCCAAGTTTAGAAAATGAAGCTTATCACAAGTTCTCAGCCTGTTTTTAAGTGCCATTTATGCAATGAAACAATGCTTTGGCGCCTGTATGGGATTCCAAATGATGGTACACCAATCAACCTTTCCTTCTTTACCCCTTATTTTTTCATAAACTTCAGCAATTGACAGCTTACCTCCATGTTCCCACTTTTCTATTTCATTAACTGCAACTTGAGGATCTTGAAACACTTGAAATACACAATCTCTAGCATTTATAAGTTGCTTAATCAGCCCCAGAATCTCTATACTTGGGTTGCCATTCTAGCACATTATGATCATTTATCATTTCAGCTTTGATCCATCGTACCCAAAGGCTATCATAACCTTTATAAATGCTCCAAGAACACCTAAACATGAAAGCAAGATTCCACTTTTGCAATTGAATTAGCCCTAGTCCACCTTCATCTTTTGGTAAACATAATGTAGCCCATGCTACCTCTGCCATTTCTAGAGAAAATTTCTACACAACACAATCAGTTGATCCATCACTGTCACTGGCACTGGCAAAATTCCAATCCAAAATGCCTCAATCCCTTGTAGCACAGATTTAATCAACTCAATTCTTCCTGCAAACGATAGCTCTGCCCTTTTCCAGTTATTAATTCTATTTGATACTTTTTTAATAAGTGGAAAGTATTGGATTACCCTTAACTACACAGGGGAAATTGGAATTCCCAAATATTTAAAAGGAAAAACCCCTACTGCAAACCCTGTCAATCTTTGCAACTGATCTCTCTCCTCTTGATTCAACGATGCCATGAAAATTCTGGACTTTACTTGACTACCACACAGCCTAGACAGACCTTGAAACTCGTGTAGACAATCCAGAAGAATCTCCACTGACCTCACTTCACCTTTACTGAACAGAATCAGATCATCTGTATACGCCAAATGAGTAATCTTTTACTTACCACATTTCTGATGGTAGTTGAACTCTGAATCAAAAGTGCCTTTCTTTATCATTTGTGAAAAAAACTCCATACATATAACAAAGAGCAAAGGTGACATTGGATCTCCATGCCTCAATCCTCTTTTGCCCTTAAAGAATCCATGAATCCTCCCATTGATTTTCAATGAATATGTGACACTCTGCACATACTCCATTACCCATATCACAAATCTATCAAGAAATCCTAGAGAGTGTAAAGCATACTTTAAAAACTTCCAAGAGACTATGTCATATGCTTTTGCTATATCTAAATTCAACATACATCTCTTTGGTCCTCTTTTAATGTCATATGTTCTAACAATCTCTTGTACCAACATAACTTGATATGCTAAGTGTCTGCCATGTACAAACCCTACTTGAGCCCCATCAATTACTGCTGGTAACATGGTCTTGATTCTACTCACCATAATCCGAGATATAACTTTATATATGACATTACAACAAGATATGGGCCTGAACTGCACAACTCTAACTGCATTCTCTCCTTTAGCAATTACAAATAAGATCGTATGATTCCACTTTTTAATAACCTCCCAGAGGAAAAAAAAACTCTTTCACTGCTATACAGAGATCTTCACTAGTGTATTCCTAAGTTTTCTTGAAAAACTTAGTTGTGTATCCATCAGGCCTAGGTGCTCGACTATTCCAATACTCCATAGAGCTTCTTTAATCTCACTATTGGATACTGGACTCACCAAAATCTCCCTATCTTCAGATGTCAAACAAGGGTCAGACTGCCCTAAATACTCTAGAGGCTCACTAACCTCACAATTAGTCCCTAACAACTGCATATAAAATTTGAGGAAATTATCCACTACTTGCTGCCCATCAGTAGTACGATTATTATTTCCATCCATCACAAAAGCTATATAATCCCTTTTCAGATTACTTTTCATCAAACCATGGAAGAAAGCAGTAGTTTTGTCACCCTGCAAGTTATACTTTGCTTTTGCTTGTTGTACTAAGAATTGATGTTCCCATCTCTGATATTGCCTCGTCTTATGCCTTGCCATGTTAAACTCCTCTCGAATAACTCTGTATTGTTAAACAACTCTACACTAAGTGCATTATACTTCTCTGCAGCTTCCTTAGCTCTAGAAGATATGTGAGAAAAATGCCTTTTATTCAACTACTTTAAAATGCATTTTTAAACCTCTCAACATTCTACTTGATTTGTACTACTTCGTGCCTTGCTCTGAAAAACTCCACCCATCTCTAACCACTTGATCAAACTGCTCATGCTCACTCCACATATTGTAAAACTTAAAGCTCCTCTTACCAATAAACTGCCTAGCCCCATAATTAACCACCATAGGCTTATGATTTGACATCTCTAGTTTATCCTAAAATCGAGCAGTACACAAAATATCTGAGGCCCTCCATTCCTCATTTATCAGCACTCTATCAATTCTACTCCAAGTGTTATCATCTGTTCTTGTAAAAATACTAGACCCAATAGACCGAACATCTTTCAAGCCTAGATTTTGACAACATTAAAAAAAAAACCTTGACATTCATACATTGACATAGGTTCACCAATTACTCTCTCATCAGCATTAAGCACATTATTGAAGTCTCCTAACACCATCCATGGTCTATCATAACTTGGCAAAAGAGTAGCTAACTCAACCCATAACTCCGTTTTGTGAGAGACCCTATGCAGTCCATACACTGAAGCAAAACCAAACTGAAACTTCATAGTCTTGCATACAACCAAACAACCAATGCATTAAGAAGTGGTCATAACTACTTCCACTTCAAACATTTGTGGATTCCAACAAATAAGTATTCTTCCAAATTCATACATTTGAAAATTAGAAGCTACCTCCCATCCAGGTAAAATACCTTTTATCACCTACTGCACATTTACAATGGCATTGCCCATTCTTGTTTTCAAAATATTCATAAATCCAGCTTTATATCTCTTTATTAACTGACATAAGCCTTTTTGTTTCAGAGGTGTAGCAAAACCTCTTATATTCCAAGCAATGATACTCATTTAGTCTGACCAGCAATAACAGACACTACATTGCTTCGAGTTTGAACTCTTCTTGCTGACATATCACTAGATCCTGATTTACCTCCCCCTCGATGTTTCCTTCCAGCCAAAAAGCTCTTTTGTATATCCTCCTTTCCATACACAATCTCTATACGACTATCCATTTCTGCCCTTTTAACATGGAGACCAGCTCTTGTTTTACCCTCCACAGGTCCCTCCTCTGTCAGCTTTATATTCTTATCTTTGTTAATAGGTTGCATAATAGGCATATCAATCTCACAAATTTCAAATTGCTGCAAACTCTGACATGCTTCAACATTAAACACATCTCCATCCACAAAACCATCTAATTCCTCAACATTATCAAAAACTTCATAAACTGATCTCTCTATAACACATGCACTATCCAACTCCTTATCAGGTGGAATCTTCTTATCAGTCTCCATTCCAGCAACAGTATTACCATTCTGTAACTCAATTCCAATACCAACAGTATCATACCCCTCTGTTCCCTTGGTATTCACCTTGCTAATCAGTCCTAAATTGGACATCTCTTTGTCAAGCCGTGCTAAATTAATATCCTGCTTACTTGCATCATCATCATAAGTAGCAATCTGAACATCCCCCCCCACTTGAGGTTGTTCCTTAATCAGATCATTGTCCTTCTCATTCACCTTCTCTGTATCACTCTGATTCTTTGTTTTATCCTCTGCCTCATTACCAGCCTCAATACCAGCCTTAGGTATTTCCTTCCCATCTTTATCTCCTTCAGTACCAGCCTACTTACCACCATTCTTACCCTTCAGTCTTGGACATACTTCAACATTATGCCTAAAACCATAGCAATGTTTACAAAAACGAGGCTCATTCTCATACAACACCTCATTCTCAAAACTTTTCCCATCATCATATGCAATAGCAACAGACCTTAATACTTCTTTTGCAAAATTTACTTCCACCAACACTCTGGCATAAGTGCCCCTCTTTCTCTGTTCAATAATAGGGTCCATGTACAATGGAGTACCAAGCTGTGAAGCAATGAGACTGACCACCTCCACTGTCCAATAATCTTTAGACACCTCATGCAACCTAACCCATATTGGCATAATAGCCATGCTTTCTTTTGTAAATGCAAATCTCTCAGGCATCAGCTTAACCAATAGAGGTCTATTAAAGATAAAATAAGGCCCCTATAGCAACATTTTATCTCTATCCTCTGGAGTATCAAAGGTAAAAAAAACATAAGGCCAGCTTCATACTTATAGTATGATTTCACTCCCCAAGTTCTTCTCACATCATTCATAACTTTGTGACTTGGAAATCTACCCACGTACCTTCCTATTAAACAATATCCCCATAATTTCTCCACTGAAATTGCATCTGATCTTTTAAGGATAACAAGTTTATCCTTGATTAATCTCAATTTAGCACCTACACCAGCATTCATGAAGATTCGTTTACTATCTCCTTTCCACCTTGATGGCTTTTGCTTCACAGACGAAGCTTTCTGATTGGAACTCGAAGCCCTTGCCTGCATCTTAGGAAACTCTTTCTCATACTCAGTTTCTTCCACAACTTTTTTCACTTTATCATTTGTGCATCAAATACCACCAGTTGCTTGTCATTGGATCCAGCCATTAACTCATCCATAACTTCATGTACAGCCTCATTCATACTCGAAGAATCCAAACCATCCAACACAACAATTTGATTTATCTCCTTACCATCAGTATCTTCTTCAGGTACATGAGCATCATAAGCAATATTGATATCTGTTTACTTCTCCTTCCACAACCCGAGCAATCCCAATCGAGGTTCCCAGTGCAATGATCTGACCACTTTCAGCCTACTCAAGCTCACCTTTCCTCCCCCAGTGGGACACCTAAATCCATACTCTCCTTACCAGCCATAAGGAAAGCACCCTGGTTCCACTTCCAGGTAAACGAAACCAGAAATCACAAGTCCTCCTTGAGATGAAACGAACAAAAAAACTCAAGTCCACCTTGAGCTAAACGAGTAATCGAAAGAGAACTTACCGGAAAACCTTGTCGACTCAGATCAACTTCCTCCTGGACTGAATCCAAAGCCTAACAAGAACTGAAGTGATTTACAATCCAAATCCAAAGCGGATCTAGATGACATTCAATACAACCGTTAGTAGACCAGTTCTATTTAGAAGAAGCGTATTAGAGCAACAGCTATAGTAATCAACCAATAAAACAAACCAACAAATAGAATCAAGAACAGCTACAACTACAGTAATTACACGTAATTCTCAGGTGGTTTGAAAAGAGAAGAATGTAGACAACCAACGTCATCCAAAAGAGAGTATCTCTCTCTACATTCTCTCTCTAGCCAAAAGAGAATAATGTAGAACTCAAGATGCTAAGGGACGATGGTGTCATTTTCACAAGCACCTTTAATTGGTGTATTAGAATATTGACCCATTTGGATTCAATTACAACTTCCATCCAAATCAAAAATTCAACAAATATCCATCTCGTGAAACTAAATTTCCTTCATCGTTATCTCTTGAAACCCCAAAGGAAGGCTCAATTACAACATGAGTTGGTGCTTCTTTGCTCTTGGTTGTCACGCAACAACAAGAAGACGTCAATTGTGTAACTACGAGGCTTAAACTTGAGTGTGTAGATGAGCAATTTTCGCACATGTCATGAGCTTCAACAAGCTTTATATGAAAACAATATCCATATTTGATAGTTCAATGGAGTGATATTGACAAATCAAGTTTTGATAAGAAGAGATTGTAAGGATCGAAGATGTGATCAAGCCTTAAGCAAATAAACTCTAGGGTTACGAGGCAACTATGTTATATCCGGAAAAGAAAAGGGACTCGTTTCGTCACCGACAAAGAAACTTCAAGGTAACAAGGGAAATAGAGAAGAAGATCAACGTTAAGCTTCAATTTGCTACAATTGGACTTTTGAGAGAAAAAAAAAAGTTGTTATTGAGATAATATGATTATTTGAACAAATCTTTTTTTTGGTAGGAATTATTTGAACAAATGTGAAGTATATTAAGTTAATCAATAATGAGGCCACATGAACCAATAAGAGAAGTACAATACGAAAGACAATATAGAATGGAATAGGTGATCTGGATTGACCGCTATGTAATTCGCAAAAATTGCTCGCTTATGATGCACATTTCAGTTTATTATCCGAAACCCAAAACAAATTTATTTAGCAATTTATGTTATATGTGGCTTCTTCTTTGTTGAAAAAACAATAAACTAGCTTTTTAAAATAAAAGTTGATAAAAAAAACAAGTTAATTTAAATAGTGTACTTAAAAACATATCAAAGGTAGATTAATTAGTTGTCTTCGTGGACTCCCTTTTAATTATTGACTAATTTAGTAAGTATGCTTTTTATTTTATTGTATACTAACTAGACATTTTCTAGTTTTCTACTTAGTAAATATACCCCATGATTTTTTTACCACTTTCATTTAATGGTAGGTAAAACTAGTTAACCCTTCTATTAAAAAAGAAAGAATATTTAATATTTGTTATGTAAATTTTAATTTTAATTACTGAATTTGTTTTTTTATTTTATTTCCCTTTTTATTTTATGTTTTCATACCGGACATTTTACATATCGGACATCTACATACCGGACATTCACATACCGAACATTTACATACCGGACATTTCCATACCGGACATTTTACATACCGGACATTTACCCGGATATTTTACATACCAGAAGTTCATACCGGAAGTTCATACCTAAAGTTCATACCGGAAGTTCATAACAAAATTTTTCATACCGAAAGTTCATACCAAAATTTTTTATACCAGAAGTTCATACCGGATGTTCATATCCGGAAGTGCATACCGGAAGTTCATACCGAAAGTTCATACCGGATGTTCATATCCGGAAGTTCATACCGGAAGTTCATATTGGAAGTTCATAACGAAGTTTTTCATACCGGAAGTTCATACCGAAATTTTTTATGCCGGAAGTTCATACCGCAAGTTCATACCGGAAGTTCATACCGAAAGTTCAATCCGGAAGTTCATAACAAAATTTTTCATATCGGAAGTTCATAGCAAAATTTTTTATACCGGAAGTTCATACCAAAAGTTCATACCGTTCATACCGGAAGTTCATACCGAAAGTTCATAGTGGAAGTTCATAACGAAGTTTTTCATACAGGAAGTTCATACCGAAAATTTTTATACCGGAAGTTCATACCGTTCATACCGGAAGTTCATACCAGAAGTTCATAACGAAGTTTTACATACCGGAAGTTCATATCGAAATTTGTTATACCGGAAGTTCATAACAAAGTTTTTCATACCGGAAGTTCATACCAAAATTTTTTATACCGGAAGTTCATACCGAAAATTCATACCGGAAGTTCATACCGGAAGTTCATACCGAAAGTTCATACCAGAAGTTCATAACGAAAATTTTCATATCGGAAGTTCATACCGAAATTTTTTTATACCGGAAGTTCATACTGGAAGTTCATACCGAAAGTTCATACCGGATGTCAATGATGTTTACACTGGTGAATTTACAACATTTGCTCGCTCAGGGTGATGCTGATAGTGGTCTTGATCGTCTTTGAGCAAAGAAGAAGGTTACACCATTTTTAGAGACATTTTTGTTGCTTCAAGGTTGATACCTGAATGTTGCGTTTTTGCTGATACCATTTTTATAACTTCCGGTATGTAATTCTTAATTCTAAACTATGATATAAAATCAATTTGTTTGGTATAACTTCCGGTATGATAACTTCCGGTATGATAACTTCCGGTATGATATGATAACTTCCGGTATGATAACTTCCGGTATGATATGATAACTTCCTGTATGATAACTTTCGGCATGTGAACTTCCAGTATGTGAAGCTCTGGTATGTGAACTTCCGGTATGTGAAGCTCTGGTATGTGAACTTCCGGTATGTGAAACTCCGGTATGCATTCCAAAAAAATAAAAAATTAAATAAAGAAAATAAAAAGACAAAAAAATAAAAGAAAATAAAAAAATAAATTCCAGTATGATAACTTCCGATATGATAACTTCCGGTATGATAACTTCCAGTATGATATGATAACGTCCGGTATGATATGATAACTTCCGGTATGTGAACTTCCGGTATGTGAAACTCCGGTATGTGAAACTCCGGTATGCATACCAAAAAAAAAAGAAAATAAAAAAGACAAAAAAAAATAAAAGAAAATAAAAAAATAAATTCAGTAATTAAAAATTAAAGCTTACATAACAAATAACATACAATTTTTTTTAATAGAAGGGTTAATTAGTTTTACCTACCATTAAAATGTATGGGGTATAGTTTCTTAAACAAAAACCAAAAAAAGCCTAGGCCAAATTCTTTCTTTAATTATTTTAATCTCTTAACAACCTTCAAATTTAACAAATAATGATAAATATATCCTATATATCCTATATAAGTTCGAGTTAGGAATTGCTACAGTGCAGGGCTTTTAAACACCACCGATAGTCCAATGGGCTTTGCACCTACTTTGGTAATGACGTCGACATTGTTGAACAAAGCCCAATTATCGCGTCCTTCTCCAGCACGCGTATGTGTCCACTTTTCGTCCACTTTTCATCTTTCCACCGCTTCTTCATTCTTCGTGAATGTCGTGGCGTCTTCTCTTCTTCCCACCTAATGCAGACGCGTCCTTCTTCCACCACTTCCATCGCTTCATCATTCTCGCGTTCTTCTTCCACTGCTTCATCATTCTCGCGTTCTTCTTCCACCGCTTCATCTTCCACATCTTTAAATGGAAAGGGTACACATCGACTCAAACCCTAAATTTTATTTGGGTTTACAGTTTCTGATATGTGTTAATTGTTTTTCGTTGCCAAGATTACGAACATGGATGTCCAAATTGAGAATTTTCCTAGCGGAATAGATGCGTTCGAGCTGGTCACGAGATTCATGTACAACGACGGGGAAATCTCATTCACTGTCTAATGTCTCTGTCCTCCATTGCTCTGCCTCCTTCCTTTTCATCCCTTGCCTTGTATAACAAACCGAGGAGTTTGTCGAAAGCATCTTCTACCAGTCATGGAGTGAAATTCTCCTATCTCTCAAAAGTTGTGAGTCATACTATTGTGACGCCGAATCCGACGGCCTAAACGACAAGCTTATATGCTTGTTACTCGCTAAAACCGCACCAAACGGCACCGATTTCACCAATCATCAATCTCAGCAACGGTGGTTCAAAATAATCGATTAAGATGGTAAAGTCATACTCTCATCCATGTTTTTTTTTGCGGCAATTTAGAATTATCAAGGTTTTTTGAATGACCTGCAAGATTGGGAACTATTTGTTGAGGATAAAGATAAGAAGGTCAAAACTGAATTGCTGATCAATTTTCTTCACTTTCTTCCACCTGTATATTTCTTCCTTTAATATTTTGCTTCTTCTTCTTCTGCAGGTTATGGATCTCCGACGAGCCCTGATATTATGAGCTTCAAATTAAAGGTCCAGTCTAAGTGGGTATTGGAGAACCTTGTCTTCTTCTGCCTAGGCGCCCACTTCCCACCACCTAAACTGCTTCATCATCTTGGATATTGGGCGTGTCGCCTGCTGTACCTTCCACCGCCTGCCACTTCTCACGACCTAAACTGGTACATCATCTTGATATTAGGCGTGTCTCCTTCTACACCTTCAACCACCTGATTCAATTGGATGTTTACCATTTCCCTTCGTTTTCTATTCTTTAAATGAGAGCGGCTACATTGAATACGTTTGGCCTGCTTTTGGTTTCCTGATTTCGAATACAGGTTCAATTCTTTGTGGTTTTTACGGTTGCTGTTTGTTGTGCTTGCACCCTTTTCTTCCCTTCTCGCCCGTTTGGGCAGTCTTAATGTCTTCCCAATTTACAATTGTTTCTTCTTTTTTCCAGTTTTTGTTTGTTGTGCAAGAGTGGATGTCAAATTTAAGGGAATCGCCTCCATCAGAGCATTCCGGAACTGGAGACCATCTCCACTCCGGCATCTCAGGTAAGTTTTGTAACCTCCTCTCTCCTTTTTTTGTTGGAGTCGGAGATGACAGGTCGCTGAGAGAGAAATAAAAAGAGGGAGGTGGGACAGACAACACAGACGACCTCTCCGGTGTCGATTTTTTTTTTCTTTCCGCCACGAAGGCAATATGGCCATTGGCTTACATGCTTCTCCTCTTTTGTTGGTTGTCGGCTATTTTGTTTCCAAGAAAGTTCTTACCCATCTTCAATTGGTTTTCATTTTCCTTCTTCAGAGGATGAATATCCCACTTTGAGGTGTTGTGTCAACTGTTTATTTTGACAGATGTTTGCTTCCAAAATTAGACTCAACTAACTCATTTCCACCCTTAACTTAATAGATGTGTGAATGTTTTTTAAAACGTTTTAAATTTCAGCTTGATTGTTTTTTTCACTTACAATTAATCATTATATTAGTATCCTTGAGCTTTGTTGGTTGAATGATTAACCGGAAGGCTGAAATGAGATGATACATATTTACGATTTGTATACCACTTTTATAAGTTGACGGAATTAGTAATGACTGTGAACCATTTTTGTATGTTTTGCAGATTCAGGCTCGCAGCTCGCGGATGGAGAAGCTCAAAGAAAAGATTATTTATGAGCTTGATCAAGCTACAGATGGTGGACAATGTCTGTAAGCATGGTCTGACCAATCTGTTCAATAAGGAAATTATGGTGTTTCAATATGGTATTGAATCAGTGATTACTGAATTGTGATCTGTTCGCCTCAAAGTGTGCGTGCAAATAAGTTTTAATTATAAAACTGAAATCAAAGCAAGCGAACCCGCAGTGTACGGATCGGCGTAGTAAAGTAAGAATTCCAGAGTATCGAACTCGGGGATTTGGTGAAACAAAATCAGTTTCGAATAATCGAGCAATCAAAAGTATAGAAGCTTTGCTAATAATTGGGAAAACAGCAATCCTAAAGATCCAAGTATCCAATTGTGGCAATCGATTCAAGATATTCTATATATATAAGGATAAAGTTGAGGTTGCATAGGTATAACTAAGGTAATGTTGAGTACGGTGAAGTTCCAAAACCTTATATGTCTAACCCAAGGACTCTCTTTATAAAGGTTGTTAAGGCTGCAGTATAGATGTAACACCCCAAATCCGCGGGACTCGGGATGTCACATTGGGCTAGGATCTCACAATGGATCCTGGCCCTAGCTTGACAACAAGTTCACTGGACCTTACAACATGGCACTGACAGATATAAAACAAATACATAAAACGACATAAACAGTATAACATAAAGGTAAAGACAACATAGCCGAGTATGAAACGACATCCTCACATTGGAGGGAAAACAAGACATCATCCTCACGTAGGAGGGAAAACATAAACAACCCCAAAACCAACCACCTAATGTACAAGAGTCCTCGGCCTGTCACCCTGCCAGATCACCCAGTAGCGCCTAACCTGTAAACATCTACAACACGGTATGAAACCGTTAGCTAACCATACATATATGAGGTAATGCATAAGCACAAGCGCAATCATGAAAGATAAACACATCAGCATGCTATCACACATTTACCCATTTATTATCTTTATATAATAACCATTCACTCAAAAACCGTATATATATATATAGATAGATGAAAGTATGTGACACGAGGACCGATACATCCCCGCCTCTGAGTACAATGTCCAGCTGTACGAGTATCGGTCACACAATCCGTGTACCCTATGGGAGTGGATTGCGCCCTTCCTGTAAACCAGTCTGGCCCGACATCAGAGAACCTCCCTGACTCCACGGCGGGATGAAAGGGAAAGGTTATCACAGCCACGCAGTGGGGCAGTCAATAGAACATAGGTCGATAAAAATGACAACTCATGCTATCATAGCAAACATATAAAGCATACACCACTCATGCAAACACCCAATATAGGGATGGTAGCTAAGTAAGTCCTACGGACTTACCTCAACCTCGTACAACCTCAACCACGATCACCTCTACAATGGAGGGACAACACGGCCTATAAACAAGACATAAAGAGATATATCAACCTCTATTCATCAAAGGGGTCACACCTAGACCCAAAGGGATCCATAAGGATCATACTCAATCTATGAGCCTCACAACCAACTAAACCTCAATATCTCAGCATAACTCACAATTCCTCAAATCTCAAGGTATTATCTAATCAACATCCCTCAATCTCAATTCTAATCCCAATTTAATTAATTAACCTTTAATTAATTAATTAGATTCCGCCAGAATAACGTTTTGCCCGCAGGCAATTTCTAAACCTCCTGTCATCAGATTTCATCAAACAAACTATCCATAATCACCAGAATAATATAACGACCATAATGGAATTTCTAATTATCCATTTTGACAAGCCTAAAGTCAATTTAGGCCAAATCGCAGTACAGAAAACGAATAAATTCATAACTTATTCGTTACTAACCCGATTGACGATCTGAAAGAAGATTCGGAATCACAGCGACGCAGGCTACGCATGGACAACATCAAATTCACCGGAATCTGAGCGACGGAACCTGCCTGGTGACATATATGCTCGACCAACCCTCCATATACTCGGAAATGCAGAAACTCGGTACCGATATGAAGAGAATGAAGAGAGGAATCCAGAAATTCAAACGGAATTGAAATCGGATTAGAAACGGAGAGTAGATCTGAGTTTGAAGGTTGAGAGAAATCAGAGCTTTTACGAGAAAACGTGAAATGAAATGAATTAATAAAGGATTTTCCGCTATTTATAGTGAAGACGATAATTATCCTTTAGTAAAGTCGATAATTATCCTTTAACCGATCCAAAGGCGGGTCGAACCTCTTTCTCCAAACTTCTCGAATTTGGAACATTAAATCTGGAATATTGTAGGGATAATTATTCCACAACTGCCTCGGAAAACGTGTATTCCTAAGCCGTCTTTCTTAGCCATTAAGAAACGAAATAGCGACTCTTTTGGCCGTTTTGCCTCTCCATGTTATTTCATATCTAGGACATATCCGATGTCCTGATCATTTCTCTCAACTGCATTTTTATTAATTGGAGCTCCCAAATGGTCCAAATAACACCGGAGGGTAAAAATAATTACCCGGGGAAAAAGTAAAAATTTTCCCAAACGCCCAAAATTACGCCAGGAACATAACGGTGGGACTCTTACTCATCACTTGCGAAATCTTCGCGAGTTATATGACAATTGCTATCAATGATTAAGTTAATCAACATTAATTAGAATTCGAAAATCCTAGCTATTACATCACACACCCCTAAAAAAAAGTTTCGTCCCGAAACTTGAACAATTCCCAAATCCTCTCGGACCCATACGCCGAGGTATAACTCTCACTCTTTCTATCGGAGGTATCACATCTCCGTTCAAAAGATCACAACCTATAACAATCTATAACCTCAAGTATAAACATGGAGGAATCATCACTCCAGGAAACAGGGCCATAACGCTACCCAAAGGCGTAGAGGAATCACGTCTCTCGCCATACCACATCACAAGGCATAGAGGAAGCACATCTCTAGCCAAAACATATCACATGCATAGAGGAAATACGTCTCTAGCCAACCCATAAACATATATATCGCATGGAGGAATCACATCTCCACTAAAACTATGTCCATCAAGGTAGCATGGAGGAAAGAACCATCTCCAGCTGAATCCTAATCACACTCAAATAGCATGAAGGAAAGAACCATCTCCAGCTATAAATATAATCATACTCGGGTAGCGTGGAGGAAGTAATCTTCTCCAGCTATAACATACATCACGCTAGCACATCAAGATCTACTAAGATCATAAATCACATCACAACTAGCATGGAATAACACATCAAGGCATATAAGCACATAAGCACAACATTCATCAAGATAACACTAAGATCTACTCGTGCTCCCACAAATGGATCTGTCCCAACATATACTCTAGATAGTTCCTCAGGACACTATCCTCAGTCTCTTACATAGCCTCTTCAGGTCTTCATCTCGACCATAATATCCTCAATATGAGAATGTCTTTCATATGCAAGCGTTTCATATCTTATTCCAAGAATGTAATCAAATGCTCAACAAAAGTGTGGTTGGACTCAACCACCAAATCATCGTAACTCACAAGGTGTCTCGAGTCTGGTATATACTTCCTCAGTTGAGACATATGAAACACTTGGTGGATATCCTCTAATCTCATAGGCAAAGCTAAACATCATGCTACCTTCTCAGTAGTAGTCGATCTCAAATAAACCATCATATTGGAAACTCAGTTCCCTTTCTATATTAACATGTCTAACGTCTCGCAGCTGAGATACTTACAGCCGGACATGAACTCTCGCTTGAACTTTAGAGGTTAACGCCTCTTGTCTACATATAATATCTGGTGACTCTGTACAACCAGCATTCTTCCTTCAATCAACGTTACTTGAACTATAAAATCCTGAATCTGGTCAGGTGTTATTCCACTACTACTGCTAGATCACTTCTAGCATAAAGGTGTATGGCATCTACGCCCATACAATGCTTCTCAAGGACATTCCCGAAGATAAACGTCAATCATTGTTATATAATAACTCAATAATGAAAGGTAATATAATCATCCACGTTTCCCATTCAACTTACAACTTATATTAGATTCTTAAAATCTAGATGATCCTCTTCAACTGACCCTCTGCCAAGGGGTGAAGCGTAGTCATGAAGTATAGACTCATTTTTCCAAAGCAGTCTGTATCTACTATTCACAATCTCAAAGTAAAAATATCCATCTCGATCAGAAATGATCGTTCTCGGTATACCATGGAGTCTCACTATCTGTCTAGTGTACTCCTCAGCCAATTCATTCACTAGCCACGTCCTTCTGATAGAAATGAAACGTGCCGGTTTCATTAATCTGTTACCAACAACCCAAATAATATCAATCTTCTACTGGGTCACAATCTCATAACAAAATCCATAGAGATGTCCTCCCAAATTCTACTACTACACTGGTAGTGGGTGGGGCCTATCTCTAGATCGGAAATACTCTATCTGAACCTGCTGACATGTCACACACTATATCACAAATATGGTTATATCGGCTTCATATAATATAATCTTCTCATCTTGTGGTACATCTTACTCGTACCTGAATGTACTGAATAAGGCGTACAATGGGTATACCGTAATATTCTCTGTCTCCATCTGCATCAGCAGATACACAAAAGCGGTCATGACTCTTCATCAATCCATCTACTCCCATGGAGAACTATGGTGCCTCAGTACGAGACATCCTTACTCTAAACCTTGTCAAGACCGGACAAGTCTCCTGCTTCTGTTGGACCTCATCCAACGGACCAGTTAGAACCTCTGAGGTATAACTGGGTATCTTCATCAAGGAACTGATTGTCCAACTCTAGCCAAGCTAGATCTCTATGAAGCTGAGGCTGAACTATCAGTCTCACAATCATCTTCTCTTGGAGCGTCTTTCCATTCAAGTTATCTGCGAAAACGTTCAACTTCTCTTAATGATATGGAATCTTCAAGTCAAAGCTTGATCAACTTAAGCTCTTAACATTGGCGGTTATTCAACCCTTGTTGCATAAAATATACTTCAGATTTCTATGATCTATAGAAATCTGACATGAAGATCACACCGGTAAGGTCTTCAAAACTTAAAGGCTTGAACTACCACTACTAACTCTAAATCACGAGTTGGGTAGTTCTCATCATACGTTCTCAGTTGTAAACACACATATCAATAACCCTACTCCTCTGTAGTAAAACACATCTCAGACTTAGTTGGGATGTATCACCGTAAATCACGGGATCCCAAAAATCTTCTAACTACAACAGAATGGAAGCAGAGGTCAAATGCCTCCTCAACTCTTCAAAACATAGACACACTGCTTTCCTCACGTAGTTATGGTGGTCTTCTCAAAAGACTCGCAAATAAATACGTAATCATATAAAATCCTTCCTCAAAACATTGGTAGCAATCGGCTTTGCCGAGAAAACTACGTATTCCTTAATGTTCTTCAGTATCTCCCATGCTACAACATACTTAATTCTCGCCAGGCCAACCATGATCCCACTGGCGGAGACAACATGGCCTAAAAAGGCTACCACTGGCATCTCAACTTACACTTAGAGAGCGTAGCATACAGCCCTCTATCTCTCGAAATCTGTAGAACGGTCCTCAAACGATCAGTCTACTATTCTCTGCTATGATAGTATACCGACATGTCATCAATGAAGTCCACCACCAACTAATCAAGGAAGTCGATGAAGATACTGTTCATCAACTCCATAAAAACTACTAAAACATTCGTCAACCCAAATGACATCACTACAAACTCGTAGTGTCTATAAAGGGTATGGGATGCTATCTCATACACATGTTGCTCTCTCATCCATGACTAGGGATATCTTGAGCACAAAGGAATCCTGAAAACACAATTGCTTCTTGAAGCTAACTCATCAGGTCGTCAATACGGAACATGGAACCCACTAGGTTAAACCCGTTTCGATCAACTTTTCAAGTTATCAGTACACTATCCTAACAAGCACCATATAGTGTGGCTTTCCCATTCAATCTTGTATCATACTTCAACTCGATAACAATGTCCACACTTCGTTGAGGTGGAAACTAGACGGTTCAGTAACACGTCTATAAACTCATAAACAACTGGAATACCTTCCATTGTTGGACTATCTCGCTCCTTCATGGTAGAACACTAGAAGGCGTCACATCCCTGTGCTATCAGCTCGATGCTCGTACAATCCTGGTGACAAACCCGTCTCTTTAAAGGTCTTAACCTCAGAAGACCTCTATTTAACTCAACTCAGTAAAGACTATAATAGTCTTACTATTAAAAGCTAACACCACATGATATCTATTCATCCAAACCATACACATAATGACTTCCTCATGCACCTACGACATGACAAAGAAGTCTGCAACCATACACGGGTCCCTGAAATAAGGGAACAAACACGCATCTCACGGGTATCTCAGACCCAAAAAGGTAATCTTGTAAAGAAAAATCCACCTTCTACTATATACCAAAAGTCAACCATTGACGTATGCATCGAAAGACATGAAGTGCATAGCACTCACAACAAGCAAAACTCCACCAGGTACACCATTAACGAGAATGGTACCTATAACAGCTAACACCCGTAGCTCCACTACATATCATTACTCGATCTCGGATCTATGCTCCTCAAGTATCACTGAGGTCCTCACTATAGCCTCCACTTCCACTCTTTCAACACTAGAAAGAGGAAGGTCTTGCTGGGAAGAAACACTACCTTGCTGACAGAAAGGGGCCAGATGGCCTAGTTCACCACAGATGAACAAGCTATCGGTGCCAAAGGGCACTCAGAACGCAAATGATCTGGATAGCCACAATTGTAACATAATTGTCTCATTCTTGCAACCTGTGCAATTGAAGGGTAACTCGACCTTCATCGTCCACCTGGAATGATCTCACTCTTGAAGGGAACTTGTAAAGGCAATGCCTTGCCCTGTCGACAAAACTTCGCTCTATGCCCTGCTTTACCACACGTAAAGCATATGATGGGCGCCTTTGGGCACACAGCTCGCCAGTGTCCCAACTTTCACGCAATTAAAACACTGTAGTTCCTTGCTAGTCATCTTCATGGCCAAAGGATCACTAGATTGTCCTGATATTGGACTTGGTTCCCTATTCATCATCTTTGCTTCTCCAGTAACTGATTCAGTCCATTGCTTCTTTCCGGATCCAGAAGCTTCAGTTGATCTCACAATTGTTGGTAAATCCGGTGTGGATCTACCCGCTATCACCGCTTCATATACTTGTTACATATATTCTTGAAACTTGGATCTACTCATGGAGACACGATCAGCCTCTTCAAACTCGTTCTCTGCCATAGGCGAAACAACAGCGGAAACTGGTCCCTAACTTATCACCACTGAGGAAGAGGGGGGTGTACCCCTACCTCATCCCACTACAGATACTACTCTAGTCTGAGTCATCTGTAGGATATACGCACCTAATCTTATAAGGCTATATATATGCCATAGGTATCGATATGTATATAATAAATCCACATAATCCATAGTACACACAGATATATATACATATCTACGCTGTAGAGATCCATGGCAGAGGTGACGACTTCTCGTACATTCTATCCCAAAACCACACTTAAAACCAAAACCTTTGAAAACGTCAGATCCCATGTGGGCTCTGTTTATTTTACCTATCAAACCTCATTGCAGGTAGCAAGTGCCATTGTTGTCAACCTGGGCTCTGATACCAACTCTGTAACACCCCAAATCCGCGGGACTCGGGATGTCACATTGGGCTAGGATCTCACAATGGATCCTGGCCCTAGCTTGACAACAAGTTCACTGGACCTTACAACATGGCACTGACAGATATAAAACAAATACATAAAACGACATAAACAGTATAACATAAAGGTAAAGACAACATAGCCGAGTATGAAACGACATCCTCACATTGGAGGGAAAACAAGACATCATCCTCACGTAGGAGGGAAAACATAAACAACCCCAAAACCAACCACCTAATGTACAAGAGTCCTCGGCCTGTCACCCTGCCAGATCACCCAGTAGCGCCTAACCTGTAAACATCTACAACACGGTATGAAACCGTTAGCTAACCATACATATATGAGGTAATGCATAAGCACAAGCGCAATCATGAAAGATAAACACATCAGCATGCTATCACACATTTACCCATTTATTATCTTTATATAATAACCATTCACTCAAAAACCGTATATATATATATAGATAGATGAAAGTATGTGACACGAGGACCGATACATCCCCGCCTCTGAGTACAATGTCCAGCTGTACGAGTATCGGTCACACAATCCGTGTACCCTATGGGAGTGGATTGCGCCCTTCCTGTAAACCAGTCTGGCCCGACATCAGAGAACCTCCCTGACTCCACGGCGGGATGAAAGGGAAAGGTTATCACAGCCACGCAGTGGGGCAGTCAATAGAACATAGGTCGATAAAAATGACAACTCATGCTATCATAGCAAACATATAAAGCATACACCACTCATGCAAACACCCAATATAGGGATGGTAGCTAAGTAAGTCCTACGGACTTACCTCAACCTCGTACAACCTCAACCACGATCACCTCTACAATGGAGGGACAACACGGCCTATAAACAAGACATAAAGAGATATATCAACCTCTATTCATCAAAGGGGTCACACCTAGACCCAAAGGGATCCATAAGGATCATACTCAATCTATGAGCCTCACAACCAACTAAACCTCAATATCTCAGCATAACTCACAATTCCTCAAATCTCAAGGTATTATCTAATCAACATCCCTCAATCTCAATTCTAATCCCAATTTAATTAATTAACCTTTAATTAATTAATTAGATTCCGCCAGAATAACGTTTTGCCCGCAGGCAATTTCTAAACCTCCTGTCATCAGATTTCATCAAACAAACTATCCATAATCACCAGAATAATATAACGACCATAATGGAATTTCTAATTATCCATTTTGACAAGCCTAAAGTCAATTTAGGCCAAATCGCAGTACAGAAAACGAATAAATTCATAACTTATTCGTTACTAACCCGATTGACGATCTGAAAGAAGATTCGGAATCACAGCGACGCAGGCTACGCATGGACAACATCAAATTCACCGGAATCTGAGCGACGGAACCTGCCTGGTGACATATATGCTCGACCAACCCTCCATATACTCGGAAATGCAGAAACTCGGTACCGATATGAAGAGAATGAAGAGAGGAATCCAGAAATTCAAACGGAATTGAAATCGGATTAGAAACGGAGAGTAGATCTGAGTTTGAAGGTTGAGAGAAATCAGAGCTTTTACGAGAAAACGTGAAATGAAATGAATTAATAAAGGATTTTCCGCTATTTATAGTGAAGACGATAATTATCCTTTAGTAAAGTCGATAATTATCCTTTAACCGATCCAAAGGCGGGTCGGACCTCTTTCTCCAAACTTCTCGAATTTGGAACATTAAATCTGGAATATTGTAGGGATAATTATTCCACAACTGCCTCGGAAAACGTGTATTCCTAAGCCGTCTTTCTTAGCCATTAAGAAACGAAATAGCGACTCTTTTGGCCGTTTTGCCTCTCCATGTTATTTCATATCTAGGACATATCCGATGTCCTGATCATTTCTCTCAACTGCATTTTTATTAATTGGAGCTCCCAAATGGTCCAAATAACACCGGAGGGTAAAAATAATTACCCGGGGGAAAAAGTAAAAATTTTCCCAAACGCCCAAAATTACGCCAGGAACATAACGGTGGGACTCTTACTCATCACTTGCGAAATCTTCGCGAGTTATATGACAATTGCTATCAATGATTAAGTTAATCAACATTAATTAGAATTCGAAAATCCTAGCTATTACAATAGAAAGGATCTAAGGACAAGAATTAATCTCAAATACTCATGCCAAAACCCAAGGAAATAAAGCTAAACTAAAACGGTTAAGGTTGTGATACTCGAAACCGAAATAGAGGATGTTGAGTCTCACTACTACCTAGGAAAGGCAAGTCAAGGCTAGGTTAAAGCAAATCTTTAACTTTGGATTAAAGCAAAAGCAAAAGTCGTAAAACAGAGAAAATCACGGCTAGATCTTGAGATTCCACGACCGTGGAACTCAAGAACAGATCGTGGTTTAGGGTGTCGACGAGGTTTCTCACACTCTCAGGGTCCAATCTGTTTATGATCGATCTATCATCATCTAAGCCACAACTATCAACCCTTCACCTTAGAATTGCTAAAGGGTTTTAGCCAACAATCATCATCATGATATCAAAAATCAAGTTTAAAAGAGAAAAGGTATAAAACTCCGAAAACTCAATAACTATCCAATAACAAAACTCGAATCCACAACAATGTATGTTTGATGAATGCAGAAAAGTAGGAATAGAAATCCTCACAACGATCTAGAGAAACAACAAAGAATGGGATGTCAATCCGTTCTCCAATGTAAACCCTAAGATATCTCGAAAGTACACAATCTTCAAAATCACGTCTTTTTCCAAGCCACGATCCGAAATCTCCAATCCTTCGTCTCAATCCCGAACGTCCAATTGCAGGCGAAGATAAAATGAACCCTAAAGCCGCTGTTGTCGAAACTCCCTTCTCAAGCCTTCTTATAGGGCGAAATAGGGTTACGAGAAAAGCTCATTAACCGTCGCTGACGTGGCAAATATGACACGTCACTTCGTCATGGAAATCACAGTCTAGTACAAGTTTCCACGGCCGTGGTTTAGGCCGTGTAACTTTTTGTTGTGCTCCAAATTCACTTTCCACGATCCAATGCTAAGTCCACGGCCGTAATTTAGGGCGTGGAAATCCAAATCCTTTGTGAAAGCCTTTATTTCGTGATGTTCTTCACTCATGCTCCTTCCTTAGCTCCTCCAAAGCATCTCCTTGACATCTAGCATGATCAAATACTCCTTTCTTTCCACATTTTGCTCCAATTCAAGCCTTTATTCACCTATAAACAATACAAAGCTAGTGTAGATCTCTATATCGACAAAGTGGGTGAATGAGCTCACAAATGCTTCAAACTCATATCCATGTACATATAAAAGAGGGGAAAACAACTAAAACAAGTGCCTAAAATATATTCATATTTCATGCTAACAAAATACCCCATACTTGTCGCTTGCTTGTCCCTAAGCAAGGTTTTTAAAAGCTTAGAAAATAAGGTAGAATGAAATATGAATGCATAACAAAACAAAACAATCTTTTTGGTAGTGTGCTTCTAATCAATAGATCATCCTTAAATCTTGCTTCATTCATCCTTGAAAACGTTCATACACATAAACTAAAATATTCAAAGCAAAGGAACATCATAAATTGCCTAAACTTCAAGACAAACATCATAACCTTCAAGCATTGTCAAAATCAAGCATGTGAAACTTCAATTTAGATCACCAAGTCAAATAACACTCTTATGATCTCAAGGACTTTCAAGTAAGCCAAGAATACGGAAAAGGTGGGAAACTTGTAAAGGAATGTGGTGTATGAATCTGAGAAGAAGGAACAACACAAACTCTTTTCTTTTCACCATTTGAACTAACCACCAACTTAGAGCTTTGCTCTAGACTTTTTGCACATAATTTTTCGACTTTACTTTTGGAGTTATGAACAGCAGTGCACAAAAATCGAAGCCTAGGAGCTCAATTTCGAGATGCCTCAAACCCTTGATGCACATACCATAATCCGTTAGGAATATCGCTCAATCCGACTTTGGCAAGACACAAACACCCGGCTATGTGAATGGTGCCGAGTTACTCATCATCATGATTGACTTCCTCAAACCTATACTTTCCTACACTTTGAATTCAAACAATTACTTTCATGGCCCTCCCACATCAAACATGCCAAAATCAACCCTTCCTAAATCACGGATAGGTAAAGGAGGCAAATATTTTCATTGAGGGGCTAAATGATCAAAGAAAGAAGTAAGAAAATCGAGGTGCCTTAATCATCTCATAAAGAAGTATAAGAACTTATATTGTGATTTCAACCTTCATTTCTCAATATGATTTAGATAAAAACTTTCACATTATGAAACTTGCAAGAAAGGATAAACAACATACTCAATCTCTTCACAATTCATAATTCAATTTAAGTATACAATTGTCATCAAAAACTCATTCCACAAGTAGATTCATCATAGAAATCATCTCTAATTTTAGAAGCACAAAAATTTTCAAAATTTTCAAAGTTTTATGGGTTTTTCAAAGCCTTTTTCATGCAATGCAATAATGAAACGTGTGACAAATAAAAGGAAACATGCAAGTGTTCATAGACATAAGCAAACAAAGTGAGTCGATTTATTACAAACAAGAGTCACACCTCACCCCATACTTGGCATACACATTGTCCTCAATGTTCAAAAGAAATAAAGAAAAGAAGAGAAATGAAAGAAACTCACTAATGGCGGTGGAGCGGCTCTAACCGGCGGATCATCTCATCATCATCACTAGGAAGGAGGCGGTAGAAATGGATAAAATTCGGAGCTGAAAGGCCGCCCAAATTGCTGACGGTAGACGTCCCACAAGATCCGGGCGTTCTCCTGGCACTCCACGTCATGAGCCTGCAGATGGACCACTAAGTCTCCTACTCTCCTCGAAAGGTCATCCGCTCAATCTGGAAGTTGCGAATACCAAGGTGGCGGCTGGCCATACCATGAAGGCGCGTCCTGAGGAAGAGTATGTGCTACCGGTAGATGATCATACCATGGAGGATGAGCTCCCATCCATGTCGGATGCGCTCCATACCAAGCAGGTGGGGTCTCCATCCACATCGGTCTCTCACTCACACTAGCCCTGTGTGAAGAAGAGGAACCGGAAGGTCTAGAAGGGCGGGAAGATCGCCTAGTGATAGCATGAGTTATAGTCTATATTTTGGGACTTGTTTAGACGTTTTATCTTCAATAATCTGCATATTTGGATGCATATTATGTGATTATATCGTCATTTCATCTACCTTTAGGGGAATCGAGGTCTACACCAAGTTTCGTTATAATCGTAGGAAAAATGGTATGTTTTACATCAAAATGGAGCTAAAGGAGCTAAGGAGTCATTGGAGCTACATTCAGGAGCTTAAGAAAGAATCCAAGAAGCATGGAAATGGATTAAAGATTTACTTTGGACCAGATTTAAGAGATTTCACATTCAGTTTAGAGTCACCTCGGTCAGCTACAGTACCATCTCGACCGAGGTGATCTTGAGGAGCGTCTCGACCGAGGCGAATACTCTGACGCGGCGAGATCATTTATTCTTGGCTGAGATCATTTATTTTTGGAAGGAGAGGTCTTATATTTTTTGCCTGGATTTCTAGAAGGAAGATTATATATTTTGGAGATCTATTTTAGAGATTAAGATATATTTTATTAGGATAATATCTTTTCAAGATATTTTATCTTTGGAAGATAGTTTTCCTATATAAAGGGTTGGATTTTCCACAAGTTCAACCATGCTTATACATGCTTAGACAAGCCTAGAGGGCTGATAGCATCCAGCAATTAAGGGATTTTCTCTAGGGTTTTGAAGGAAGGAAGATTGAAGGAAGGATCCATAGCTTATTATAGCTTTTGTGAAGGGTTTTGTAAGATTCTCTTAGATTCCCTTCTTGTTGATTTGTCTTGTTGGATTTGTGGTCCAAGGAACGCTTATTTGTGATATTTGATTCAGTTATTAAAGCCTTGTTCTTAAGGTTTTTGTGTTCAAATATTCACTTTCTTCCCTTATATTTGATTATTGCTTTCATGATGATGAGTGGTTAATTTCTTTGTGTGATTCTAGGGTGATTGGCTGAAGGTTGTGGGAAAAACAATGATAGAATAATCTTAAATTCCAGTAGGACCCTGAAAGCTCGAGTCTTTTCCCTTAACTTTAGAGTACCTCGTTCAGTCGATGAACATCTCGGCCGGGGTGGAATTTGTCTGACCGAGGTGACCTTTCTGATCCGTAACTGAGAGTTAAGTGTTAGAGTTTGCCAAATCCTATTCTTATTACACCTTTCCTGGTTCAATGCAAGCTTAGGATGAGACTTACCCGGTAATTCCTTAGTTTGTTTACCCAAGATCATAAGTGTAGGTAGTAAAGGTTTATCCTTTATTGGGGTTTGAGTGTGTCTTCATCCCATCTTTGTGAGTTAGCCTGAGACTTACCCGGTAAAGGTTGATTCTATTCCCTTAGTTGGAGTGTTGCTTTGAGATTATAGTTCCTTTCCTTAGTACCTTGAGACTTACCCGGTAATAGGTTCTTTGGCTTGGGATTAGTGAGTAGTGAGACTTACCCGGTGATCTATTCCACTTTAGTAATACCTTCCTTTTGCAAAACCTCAGCTTTGTCCGCTTATCTTTAGATCTTGAGTTGGAACCATAACTAGATGCTTTAATCCCTAGAATTGCATATTCCTGTAATTGACTTTTTATCATCTTTGATAGCTTTAATTACTTTTGTGGTTAGTTGCAATATTGACAACCTATACTTGCTTTGTTTCACCTAAGTCCTTGAGATCGACACCCCGGAATTCTTGCTTTTACTACGATTGACCCGTACACTACGGGTTCGCATCCTTGTTTTAAGCATACATCTTGGGTTATAAATTTAAAGCTTGCACACACCGTTTGGAGCGAACAAGTTTTTGGCGCCGTTGCCGGGGACTTGGTCTAGACCGAGCCGGTTGCGGTTGTCTTTCGGGGCACTTTCCCCTGTTTCTACTAACCACTCTACTTGAGTGACTTTCGCAAGTTCTTTCTTGTAGGTTTATGCGAGGAACCCGCGCTGGGAAGGAAATCGTTCCTTACGATCCCGAACCAGAAAAGACCTACAAAAGACGCTTGAAAGAAGCTAAGATGGCCAATCAAGAGAATCGCGATCTTGAGGCCGAATTGAAGGAGGCATTGGAACAACTACGCCTCAGTAAAGAAGAACTACGACTCGAAAAGGAAGAAACTCGCGCAAGGACGAAAGCGATCGAAGCAGATATGGCGACTTTACGGGACCAATATCTACCTCGACCAGTTCCACCTCCTCGACCGAGGCAGGACCCAGTTCCAGCTGCCCCGGCCGAGATACTTCCACCTCGGATGCCAGTCCAAGATGTTCTTTTTGTAGGTATTCCACAGACCCTAGGGCAGAGGATGGACCCCAACCAGCAATTGAGGCGTCCAAGAGTCAACCTAGGTGATCCAACGGACCATGACTATGAACTTCGACCGCAAGTTCTTTCCATGATTCGCCAATGCCAGTTTGGAGGGCTAGAGAGGGAGTCTCCGCATCAACATCTGCAAAACTATGAGATCTTGATGGAGACCTTGAGACCTTCAAGGCTGGAAAACAACAATTACAAGCTAAGGCCTTTCTACTTCTCTTTGAAAGATAGGGCGCTTACTTGGTATCAATCTCTCCCTTCAGGAAAAATCAACACTTGGGAGGAGATGACGACGGAGTTCTTAACTAAATTTTTTCCCCCCTCAAAGACCGCTGAAATGAGAGGGAAGATCAATGCATTCATTATGAAGGACAAGGAGAGTTTGTCCAAGTCATGGGAGAGACTTAAAGACATCCTTTTGGATTGCCCACATCATGGGATTCCAAAGATAGAGTTGTTGGAGATATACTTCAAGGGACTGGACGGAAACACCCAGTTCAACCTTCAACTACTATCCGCCGGCACATTCATGGATATGCCGATTGACGAAGCTTGGGAGTTCATAGAGAAGCAAGCTTTGCACATGGAGAAATACTCCCACCAAGGATCTGAAGGTGGAGTTAAAAGAGTCAACTTCTAAGAAGGTCCCTCAAATAATGATCAACTAACCTCTTTGAAGAATGATGTGAAGCAATTGAAAGACCTTTTGGTTGCTCAAACCCAAAAGGAAGAGGGAGGATATCAAGGGTCAAGGAACAACAATCAAGGTTCCCGAAACAGCAACTACAACAACAATAGAGGATCCAACAGCAACAATTGGAGATCCAACAATTAAAAATCGGGTAACTCTTAATCTAACTCAAATTCAAACAATTCTTCTAATCCTTTCCTCTCTTCTTCCTCTTCTTCTACTCCATTGAAGAGCCAGGAGCAAGGATCAAGTTCGTCCCAGCCGAAAAAGAAAGATGCGGTGCTAGAGGCCATCTTGATCAAACTAAACTCTATGGAGACATCCATGACTTCATTTTCGAAGGCACAAAAAGCCTTAGAACAACAATTCTTTAATAAGGCGAATGAAGCGCCAAGAGATCCAGGGAAGCTTCCAGCAAGGACGGAAAGCAACCCTAAAGGACAGATCATGGCAATAATGACGAGAAGTGGACTGAAAACTGCAGTTCTAGTGCCTCGGTCGATGCTAGTACAGACGAAGAACACCTCGGTCCAGGCACAGTCAAAGAACACTTCGGCCGAGGTGCCAACCGAGGTCGAGCTTCAGAGAGCGTCGGACAAAACTGAAGTTTATGTCCCACCTCCTGCATATAAACCACCACTTCCATTCCCCCGGTCAAGGGCTAGAGCACATCTAGACAAGCATTTTGGTAAGTTCCTTGACTTGATGAATAAACTACATATTAACATCCCTTTCCTTGATGTCATTCTAGGGATGCCCGCCTATGGGAAGTTCTTAAAAGAAATTCTATCAAGGAAGAGGAAGTTGGAAGACTTTGGTGAAGTAAGGATGACATCTAAATCCTTGGATCTTATTCAAATCATGAAGGAGAAGATGCCACCCAAGTTAAGAGATCCCGGCTCATTTTGCATTCCCATTCAAGTTGGGGATGTCACTTGTGAGGCATTGTGTGATCTAGGAGCCAGCATGAGCATCATCCCGTTGGAGCTATGTGTGAGGATCGGACTTGGAGAGCCCAAGCCGGTGAAGATACGGTTGTACATGGCGGACCCCTCCATTACCCATCCCGTGGGCATTTTGAAAGACGTTCCGGTTAAGTTAGGTAACTTCTATTTACCTATAGACTTTGTTGTGCTTGACATTCCCGCAGATTACCCCGTTCCTATCATTCTCGGAAGACCATTCCTAGCAACTTCGGGTTGCAATGTGGATTTTAAGAACGCCAAGTTGCAATTCAACATTGGCGGTGATCAAGTTGAGTTTGCATTGCTTGCGGCAATGAAGGGAGAGCAGCTAGGAGATGATATTTTCAACATCTATGATGAAGAAGAATCAAGAGAATTGGTGAGCTCTATCCTTATTAACGATCCACTAGAAAAAGTTATTAGCTTTAGCTTAATGGAGGAAGGTATAGATGCTTCTTGTGATGCAGATATACGGAGCTTAAAGGCGCTGGAAGAAGATCCAGGAGCTAAATTTGAAAAATTAATCCAGGAGAAGAAGATCTCCAGTTTCGGTCCCAGTTGCAGTACCTCGACCGAGGCACTTTCTGGACCAAGCGAGGTGTTCTTGACTGAAGAACATCTCGGTCACCCTATCTGGACCTCGACCGAGGTTGAAAGCGAGTTGCAGTACCTCGACCGAGGCACTTTCTGGACCAAGCGAGGTGTTCTTGACTGAAGAACATCTCGGTCACCCTATCTGGACCTCAACCGAGGTTGAAATCGAGATGATGTCAACTGAGAATAAAAAACTTCTTACTCCCTTTTCTGACATTCATCCTCAGTTGGTGGAACACTTTTTCCACCACACTTATGATAATAAAGGGCCTTGGTATGTCAACATTGTTAATTATCTTGTTTGCCAGGAAATACCTCCCGGATTGACGTACACTCAAAGGAAGAAATTCTTTAAGGATGTATGCCATTACTACTGGGATGAACCTCTACTATTTAAGAGAGGTCCGGATGGGATGCTTCAAAGATGTATTCCGGAAGATGAAGTTACTAGTGTCATACGGCATTGTCGCTCACTTCCATATGGAGGGCATGCTAGCGCTCACAAAACGTGCGCCAAGGTATTACGTTCCGGTTTCTTTTGGCCTACATTATTTAAGGATGTGCAAACGTTTGTTGTCTCTTGTGATGCATGCCAAAGAACAGGAAATTTATCTAGGAGGAATGAGATGCCACTCAATAACATACAAGAGGCTGAGATCTTTTATGTATGGGGAGTAGATTTCATGGGACCATTTCCATCATCCGGAGGAAACCTCTACATTCTCCTAGCTGTCGATTATGTCTCTAGATGGGTTGAAGCTATTGTCTCTCCCACTAATGACGCCATGGTGGTTGTGAAGTTCTTTCATAGGACTATCTTTCCACATTTTGGGACTCCACGCATCATCATCAGCGATGGAGGGACACATTTCATCAACCGGAAGTTTAAGGCACTTCTATCGAAGTATGGGGTAACCCACAAGGTAGCAACCCCTTATCACCCTCAAACTAGTGGACAGGTCGAGATCTCAAATAGAGAAATTAAAGCAATCTTGGAGAAGACCGTATCTAGGACGAGGAAGGATTGGTCGATGAAGTTGGACGACGCTCTTTGGGCCTACAGGACCGCATTCAAGACTCCCATTGGTACCACCCCTTATAATTTTGGTATATGGGAAGTCTTGTCATTTACCCGTTGAGCTGGAACATAAAGCATATTGGGCGATCAAATGGTTGAACTTCGATATCAAAGACGCCGGTGAAAAGCGGCTATTGGACATCAAAGAGCTGGAGGAGCTGCGTTTGAACGCTTATGAGAATGCCAAGATCTACAAAAAAAGGACGAAGAAATGGCATGACAAGCGTATCATTCCTAAGGAGTTTAAAGAAGGAGACTTAGTTCTACTCTTCAACTCCCGCCTCCGCCTCTTTCCAGGTAAGTTAAAATCTAGATGGACCGGACCTTATGTTGTGAAACATGTTTTCTCTTATGGTGCAGTTGAGATTTGGGGAGAAACAAGTGGAAGCTTCAAGGTCAATGGTCATAGACTTAAGAAATACAAACCGGAAGTCCCGGTTGAGGAGGTTGCACCACTATACCTTGTTTGAAGACACAGTACGGTCCAGCTAGCGACCTTAAATCAAGCGCTTCTTGGGAGGCAACCCAAGGTATTGCTTTCTTTCCCTTTCCTAGTCTAGCTTTAGATAGTTTGCTTTTGCTTTGCTTTGCTTTGTTTTTGGCGTCCTAGACAAACAACAGGTAATCTCTAAGGAAGGAATACAACCCATGAGCAACACTGGAAGGACAGAAGTTCGAGAATTTGAGAAGACAGAGTTTGACTGAGACACATCTCGGTTGCTGTCACAACACCTCGACCGAGATGATTCTTGAGCAACCGAGGCGACTAGGGTTACTGAAGATCCACCTCGGTCAGTACCACCTCGGTCCAGTCGAGACCATCTCGACCGAGGTGACAGAAGTTCCAGAAAAGGGTATAAAAGGGAGATCGATTTCTCTCTCTTCCCTCTCTCACCTTCTCGACCGCGGCGCACCAATCCATCTCCTTCTCTGATTTTCGACCGTTTTCGACGATTCTTGCTTCCAAACTGCAAGGAAAGAGTAGAGGATCAGTTTGCAAGTGGCAATCTGCAATAAAACCGCTCCGAATCGACCGAATCTGGGGTAAATCGAATAAAAACCCTAACTCGCTTTTCTTTACTGTTTCGGTCAAATTGGGCTTTGGCTGCCCCTGCATTGTGTTGGAAAAGGCTTAAGTAACCCATAGGAACAATTGGTAGTGATATTGGGGGAAAATAACTAGATTTCTGAGAGTTTCGATCGAACAGCCTTCTACCTCGGTCCAGTCGACCTGCGTCTCGACCGAGGTGTTCTTGGGATCTAACAGCCGACCGAGGTGGTCTGACAGAGAGTAGAAAATGAGTTCTGATAGGCAGATTGTTTTGAGGGATAGGTCCTCCCCTTCTCCTTCTTCCTCTTCTCGCCGCTCAATACCGGTGATCCATGAGCGTCACTAGGTAGATTATGACCGCATTGTTGCGCGTCCAGTGGTTGCACCACGATTTCAAGATATTTCTGCATTTGACTGCCTCTACGTGGACGATGATTTGAGGCGGATGATAGCTATGGTAGGGTTGGAGCAGTTTACTGAGATCAGAGCTCCAGCCTACCTTGAGCCGACTTTGGAGTTTGTTAGCTCCGTGGCTTACTTGCCTACAGAGCGTGCTATCAAGTACCGGTTGCTGAACTGGAACTACTTAGTTCCGATGGACCATTGGAGGGATATCTTCGGCTTCCCGACCCCCACAGTTGCTGATTTTCCTTCTCGAGCCGTGGCTCGAGAGTTCTGGGGCCAGATAGCTCACGTAGTTAAGCATGCTGATAGGTGGAGACCTGAAAACTCCAGGGAGCGTATTATCTTCCACCTCACCTTCAGATGAGCCCACCGGATCTTTAGCGAGACACTTTTGGCTCGTACTGAGACACCCCAGAAGATTAGATAGGGGGAGTTGTTGAGTCTGTACTGTATAGTGACCGGAGGAGTTCCGGATTTTGGAGTGATGCTGGCAGAGGATTTACACAAGATAAAGGCGAAGGTGAAGGGAGATATCTGTTGCGGAGGTCTAGTGACTCACATCGCGAGTTACATGGACCTTGATTTGAGTGCTTGTACTATGGTGGCGGATGCCAAGCCGCTTGGGCTGTAGGAGATGATTACGAGGAGGATCTTGGTTCCTCGCGGACTTACTACGCCGTATGTGGCGATGCCCTGGGAGCAGACTCCACCTCAGGGTATTAGATGGTCATCTCAGTTCTCAGTATTTGACCCACAGTACTGGTACACGGCATAGATTCCTCTTATTGAGGATGCTCGAGACGCAGCAGCAGCCCAAAAGCAGGATGAGGAGGAGGATGATGAGGAGGCTGATGAGGATGAGGATGGCGGTGCTGCCATGGATACAAGGACCGATACAACTGGGACCAGTATACCAGTCGTCGATCTGGATGACGAGGAGACTAAGGACGAGCCAGCTGCAGCACCAGCACGACCTGCCAGACGTAGAGTTCGGAGGCAGAGGGATCCCATAGCTCACCGCCGGATCGACGATCTGACAGATCAGATGATTGACTCCTACGCAGCCATGACCGTCGATCTAGGAGGACGTTTGGATGACCTTCATAGAGAGTTGGACAGCGGACTCATCAGATACTGGAGAGCCAACACTATCAGCGCTGGATGATGGAGATCTAGTTCCAGTATATGATGGGACATCCATTCGACCCGTCTCAGCATCCGTACATACCATATCCTCCACCACCGCCGGCAGATCAGGATTAGAGCTTGCAGGATTTCTTTTCTTTATTTATTATGCAGCTCAGCTTTGTCCGGTGAGTATTCTATTCTTATGACTTATTTGACCCATTGGGACAATGTGTCCCAAGTATGGGATATGCGGATGTGTATTATTTGACTTATGTGGATGATTGTATGACTCTTCATGGATATTTATAATTTTATCCTGCTCTATATGCTTATCTGAGACTACATGCATGCATACAGGTTATTTGATTGAGAAAAACGTCAAAAACTAGTTTAAGAAAAAAAAACTTTTACCTTGACCGATGTGACTCTGACCAATCGAGGTGTAGTACCTCGGTTGACTTAGAACATCTCGACCGAGGTGGTTTAACTGAGACGGATTTTGAAACGATTTTTGTGCTTCTTATCTGGATATGACCTCAGTGATGATTTTGTTTGCTGACTGGTTTTGAAATCTTTATATGTTAGAAAGGTTTTATGATATGTTAAAGTTGCTAAATGCTTTGTTTGAAATTTGTGGCATGTTTAATACTTTGTTTTTATCAAAATTATGTTGAATTTGAAGGTTGACACCACATGATGAGTTCTCTCACTTTCTTCCTGGGATGATTAAGGCAATTCATTCTCTTCTCTTCTTCTTCTTGATCATGCTTAGCCCCTCATATACATATTTGCCTTCCTTTACCTATCCGGGAATTTGGAAGCAAGCAAGAGAAAAGCAAGTGAAAGAAAAGTTGAGATGTTGGCTGAAAGTTAGAAACAAACAAATAGGTTTGGGGAAGTCAATCATGATGATGAGTAACTCGGCACCATTCACATAGCCGGGTGTTTGTGTCTTGCCAAAGTCGGATTGAGCAATATTCCTAACGGGTCATGGTATGTGCATCAAGGGTTTGAGGCATCTCGAAAAATTGATGATTGCTGATCTCCTAGGCTTCGGTTATTGTGCAACTCTGTCCATGCATCCAAAAAGTAAAAAAGTAAAAATAAGCAAAGCTTATTGGTGGAAGATGTTGAAGTTCAAAGGAAGTGAAGTAAAGATCCTTTTCCCGGATTCTAGCACCACATTCCCTATATACATCCCACCCTCACACATTTCTTGACCCTCTTTTGAAAGCCCTTGAGACCTCGAGCTTGTTGATTGACTTGGTGGTTTAAACTGGATTATACATGATTAATTTCAATAATAATGATTTATTATGCATTCTATGATTTTATGCAAAGATGAACAACTTTCTTATATTTATAAAATGTTTTGAGCATGTTTTGATTTTAAATTCCATGAAGCATTCTCTTAGAGTGATCTATGATTCGAGCACACCATTAAAATGTTTTGAAATACTTTTCATTGATCTTTATGACTTATAATCCATTCTATCTTGTATTTTAGATTTGAAACTTGCTTGGGGACAAGCAAGGAAAAAGTATGGGGTATTTTGATTGCATGAATTATAGTCTATATTTTGGGACTTGTTTAGACGTTTTATCTTCAATAATCTGCATATTTGGATGTATATTATGTGATTATATCGTCATTTCATCTACCTTTGCGGGAATCGAGGTCTACACCAAGTTTCGTTGTAATCGTAGGTAAAATGGCACGTTTTACATCAAAATGGAGCTAAATGAGCTAAGGAGTCATTGGAGCTACATTCAGGAGCTTAAGGAAGAATCCAGGAAGCATGGAAATGGATTAAAGATTTACTTTGGACCAGATTTAAGAGATTTCACATTCAGTTTAGAGTCACCTCGGTCAGCTACAGTACCATCTCGACCGAGGTGATCTTGAGGAGCGTCTCGACCGAGGCGAATACTCTGACGCGGCGAGATCGTTTATTCTTGGCTGAGATCATTTATTTTTGGAAGGAGAGATCTTATATTTTTGGGTTGGATTTCTGGAAGGAAGATTATATATTTTGGAGATCTATTTTAGAGATTAAGATATATTTTATTAGGATAATATCTTTTCAAAATATTTTATCTTTGGAAGATAGTTTTCCTATATAAAGGGTTGGATTTTCCACAAGTTCAACCATGCTTATACATGCTTATACATGCTTAGACAAGCCTAGAGGGTTGATAGCATCCAACAATTAAGGGATTTTCTCCAGGGTTTTGAAGGAAGGAAGATTGAAAGAAGGATCCATAGCTTATTATAGCTTTTGTGAAGGGTTTTGTAAGATTCTCTTAGATTCCCTTATTGTTGATTTGTCTTGTTGGATTTGTGGTCCAAGGAACGCTTATTTGTGATATTTGATTCAGTTATTGAAGTCTTGTTCTTAAGGTTTTTGTGTTCAAATATTCACTTTCTTCCCTTATATTTGATTATTGCTTTCATGATGATGAGTGGTTAATTTCTTTGTGTGATTCTAGGGTGATTGGCTGAAGGTTGTGGGAAAAACAATGATAGAATAATCTTAAATTCCAGTAGGACCCTGAAAGCTCGAGTCTTTTCCCTTAACTTTAGAGTACCTCGTTCAGTCGATGAACATCTCAGCCGGGGTGGAATTTGTCTGACCGAGGTGACCTTTTTGATCCGTAACTGAGAGTTAAGTGTTAGAGTTTGCCAAATCCTATTCTTATTACACCTTTCCTAGTTCAATGCAAGCTTAGGGTGAGACTTACCCGGTAGTTCCTTAGTTTGTTTACCCAAGATCATAAGTGTAGGTAATAAAGGTTTATCC
Organism: Fagopyrum homotropicum; assembly: GCA_033239125.1. Taxonomy (NCBI): domain Eukaryota; kingdom Viridiplantae; phylum Streptophyta; class Magnoliopsida; order Caryophyllales; family Polygonaceae; genus Fagopyrum; species Fagopyrum homotropicum. Next base: position 82,160,812 of record BSWB01000005.1, on the reverse strand, counting down.
TTTATTGGGGTTTGAGTGTGCCTTCATCCTATCTTCCGGTAAAGGTTGATTATATTCCCTTAGTTGGAGTGTTGGTTTCAGATTATAGCTCCTTTCCTTAGTACCTTGAGACTTACCCGGTAATAGGTTCTTTGGCTTGGGATTAGTGAGTAGTGAGACTTACCCGGTGATCTATTCCACTTTAGTAACACCTTCCCTTTGCAAAACCTCAGCTTTGTCCGCTTATCTTTAGATCTTGAGTTGGAACCACAACTAGATGCTTTAATCCCTAGAATTGCATATTCCTTTAATTGACTTTTTATCATCTTTGATTGCTTTAATTGCTTTTGTGGTTAGTTGCAATATTGACAACCTATACTTGCTTTGTTTCACCTAAGTCCTTGAGATCGACACCCCGGAATTCTTGCTTTTACTACGATTGACCCGTACACTGCGGATTCGCATCCTTGTTTTAAACATACATCTTGGGTTATAAATTTAAAGCTTGCACACACCGTTTGGAGCGAACACCTAGGCGGCTCCAAGAAGTCGGCCGGCTGGTCCGGGAATGTACCAAAATCATGCTCAGCGCCTCCTGCATCATGGTCATCTCCTCCTCCTATCTCCTCGTCATCATCCTCAGCTGGAACCTCATCCGGTACATATGGAGGAGCTACAAGTCTATTGGCATGCATGGGTACAAATCTCTCCTTCCAATTGTGGCGGCCTAGCATGATGGAGTACTCGGGAAGCCATGGAATTCCCCTACCACCTCTCTCCTCCCAAGGCATGGCTGCGGTAGGTGAAGCACGGTGGTGGGAAAAGATGATCCCTCTAGTCATAAGCCCATTAAGACCCAAAGGTCTCGCCGTTATCCTAGTGCAAGCGGAATAGTCAATCCCCAGCTGGTTGGCGATGTGAGTCACCATACCCCATAATCTATGTTCCCAGCCTTTTTGTTCTTCAACTTACTAATGGTGGAGACAAGTAGGGTGGCACAATCGGCGGGAGTACCGGTGAGCATGCAATAGAGGAGGAAAAGCTCATCGGTCTTGATCTTTTGTGGTGTTTCGGTCCTAGGGAAAAGACACTCCGAAAGGACTCTATGAGCTCTCTTCAAGGCTAAGTGGTATATGAGCTTAGCCTTGGTGTCGGCCGGTTGCCAACGATCCTCACTAGCATAGATCATAGCAATATCTTCCCAAAAGTCTTTAGCATACACTCCCCCGGAAAACCTTCCATTAAAACTCTCATGAAACCCAAAGAAGGTTCCAAACTGAACTATGGAGAACTCATAATTTCCCTCCATCAACCTAAAAGACACCGTTCGGTTAACGGCGCTATGCTCAAAGGAAGTTACAAACTCCCTTGTTATCTCCTCATAAGCATCTTTCCTAATGGCGGAGAAGATGATCAATCCAGCTCTATCCAAAAGCCAAGTTAGATCATTCACTACATTGAGCTCTTCAAGCTCCTCTAGGACAAGGTACCTAGGTCCTATGATCGGTCTCTTTGAAATTCTTTCTAAGGCTCCTTCATAATCCTCATGGATTCTAGGGATTCTAGGAGGTGGTGGTGATGATGGTTCACTAGGAGGGGGTTGGAAGGAAGAGGAACTATCACCTTTCTGCTTCTTGTTCCTACTAGACTTCCTTCTAAACATTTTTTCTCAACAACAGAACAAACCACGGTCTATTCTTGGAATTCTACGGCTGTGAAATGTACGGACATGTGGATTTGCTCTGTCTCTCTCAAAATTCAGCAGATTCACACCAAATTCAAGAATCACAACCCTAGACTAGTTCTAAATCCAATTTCGTCCAGTTCTCCTAAAATCTTGCAAGGAAATTGAACCAAATTGACCAAGAAGAGAATAGAGAATAAAAACCTAGATTTGGATTTGAAAAATCCAAAATCCTTCTTCAATGTGGATTGTTCACTCAGTTTGATGCTTGGATCTTGTAGATGATTGAAAATGCTCCACTTTTGGTTGAAGAGTCGATTGAATCGGACTCCGGATGAAGAATTACGGGATGAGGGAAGTGGGCGACGATTTGGGCGTGCATCTGGGCGTGGAAGGTGAGTTTGGATGTATTTTTGTGAAGGAAAAAGGTTTATATAGTGGCCGTAAATTTTTGGAAAACCACGGTCACTCGAGGTGTTCCACGGCCGTGGTTTTGTACGGACCCGTGGATTTTCTCTGATTTGTGTTAAATTTTGGAAAATTACGGCCATCTGTTATTTCCACGGCCGTGGTTTTGGGCGTGGAAGTCTCTGTTGTGTGCCAAAAATCCAAGTTTCGTCAATTCTTTCCAACTTTTTCTTCCTTCCTTTGCCCATTCCTTATTCCTACATCCAAAAACATAACATACCGGGAGGAATCGAGGGGAAAACAAAACAAAAACAACTAAACTAAACTAATCTAAGAAAGAAAAACAAAAACGCAAATGCAATACCTTGGGTTGCCACCCAAGAAGCGCTTTATTTTGGGTCCGTAGCTAGACCGTTCTTGAGTTTATTCGAGGACAATCGGAGCGATTTCCTCAACTGGGAGCTCCGGTGAATACTTCGTAAGTCGTTGGCCATTCACCTTGAAACTTCCGCTCTTTTCACCCCATACTTCAACTGCACCATGGGGAAAACACGTTTAATCAAATATGGTCCAGTCCAACGAGATTTAAGCCTACATGGGAAGAGCCGAAGTCTCGAATTGAAGAGGAGAACTTGGTCTCCTTCTTTGAGGTCCTTTGGAATGATATGCTTATCATGTCAACGCTTCGCCCTTTCTTTGTAAATCTTTGCGTTCTCATAGGCAGTCAAGCGGAGTTCTTCAAGCTCGTTAAGGTCCAAGAGGCGCTTCTCACCCGCTTCCTTCATGCCGAAGTTCAACCACTTCACAGCCCAGTACGCCTTGTGTTCTAGATCCACCAGGAGATGACAAGACTTCCCATACACAAGGTTGTATGGTGTTGTACCTATGGAAGTCTTGTATGCAGCCCTATACGCCCATAACGCATCATCTAGTTTCAAAGACCAATCCTTCTTTGTCTTTGACACCGTCTTCTCAAGGATGCCCTTGATCTCTCTATTCGAAATTTCCACTTGCCCACTTGTTTGTGGATGGTAGGGAGTACTGGCGATCTTGTGGGTCACCCCATACTTAGCTAGTAGAGCTTCGAATCGTCGGGCAATGAAGTGTGAACCTTTATCACTAATGATGGTCCGTGGTGTCCCAAACCTTGGGAAGATAGTTCTATTAAAGAACTTGACAACAACCATGGCATCATTAGTTGGAGATGCAATAGCTTCAACCCATCTCGAAATATAATCTATAGCTAGAAGTATGTATTGGTTTCTGCAAGATGATGGGAAAGGTCCCATAAAGTCGACTCCCCAAACATCGAAGATTTCCACCTCCTGAATGTTGTTGAGAGGCATCTCGTTTCTCCTAAAGATATTTCTTGTTCTTTGACAAGCATCGCAACAAAAAACAAAGGTTTGCACATCCTTAAATAAAGTAGGCCAAAAGAATCCGGATTGTAATACCTTAGCGCTAGTTTTATTGGAACTAGCGTGTCCTCCACAAGGTAGTGAATGACAATGACGAATGATGCTTTGTTATTCGTCTTCCGGCACACATCTCCTAATGATGTCTTCGGAACCTCTCTTGAAGAGTAGAGGTTCATTCCAAGTATTGCCGGACATCCCTAAAGAACTTCTTTCTTTGTGCATAGGATAGTCCGGGAGGTATTTCCTGACAAACCAAGTAATTTACAAAATCAGCAAACCAAGGTTCGTTACCTCTAAAAATTTTGTCGATGCACTCTTCCATGATGTGTAAGTGCTCATCCAGGAAGGAGTCATCAATGGGTAGATCGTCGTCTTCAATGTGTGGTAGACGACTCAAATTATCCGCAACAGAATTTTCCGAGCCTTTCTTGTCGCGGATCTGTAGATCAAATTCTTGTAGGAGAAGAATCCATCTAATCAGCCTCGGTTTCGCATCCTTCTTGGCGAGTAAATACCGGATTGCTGAATGGTCCGTGTATACAATCACCTTCGCTCCTACAAGATAAGAACAAAACTTTTCAAATGCATATACAATGGCTAAAAATTCTTTCTCCGTCGTGGCGTAGTTGAGCTGTGCTTCATCTAGCGTCTTGCTAGCATAATAGATGGCATGGTCCGGCATTCCTTCTTTTGCCCCATTACCGCTCCAACAGCTACGTCACTTGCGTCACACATAACTTCGAACGGGAGATTTCAGTCCGGAGGTTGGATAATCGGGGCTGAGATGAGAGCTTCTCGGATCTTATAGAAGGCGTCTATACAATCCTGCGAAAAATCAAAAATTGCATCCTTCATCAATAGATTAGTTAGCGGTTTCGAAATCTTAGAAAAGTTCTTGATGAATCTTCTATAAAATCCAACATGTCCTAGGAAACTTCTTATCCCCTTCACCGAAGATGGAGGAGGAAGTTTCTCTATAGTCTCTATCTTAGCCTTGTCAACTTCGATCCCTATATTAGAGATCAAGTGTCCTAGCACAATACCTTCCTTAACCATGAATTGACACTTCTCCCAATTAAGAATTAGGTTAGTGTCTTCACATATTTGCAACACAAGAGAAAGGTTAGAAAGACAATTGTCAAATGAGGAACCATAAACTGAAAAGTCATCCATAAAAACCTCCATGATTTCCTCAATATACTCCAAGAAGATGGCCATCATACACCTTTGAAAGGTGGTTGGGGCATTACAAAGGCCGAATGGCATCCTCCTATAAGCAAACGTACCCCATGGGCACGTAAATGTGGTATTCTCTTGATCGTCCGGATGGATCGGAATTTGGAAGAAACCACTATAACCGTCAAGATAACAAAAATAGGAGTGTTGTGCTAACCTCTCAAGCATTTGATCTATGAATGGTAGCGGGAAGTGATCCTTCCTAGTTGCATTGTTCAACTTCCGGTAGACAATGCACATCCTCCATCCCGTCACGGTTCTTGTAGGAATGAGCTCATTGTTCTTGTTGGTGATAACCGTCATTTCTCCTTTCTTTGGGACAACTTGAACGGGGCTCACCTACTTGCTATCGGAGATAGGATAGATGATACATGCGTCAAGTAACTTAAGAATTTCCTTCTTAACAACCTCCTTCATGATCGGATTTAACCGTCTTTGAGGTTGTCGCGAAGGCTTGAAATCTTCCTCCATTAGAATCTTGTGCATGCATAAAGATGGTTTAATTCCTACAAGATCCTCTATGGTATAACCTAAGGCTTTCTTATTTTTCCTTAGAACAGCCATTAGTTTCTCATGTTCATCTTCATTTAAATCGGAACTAACAATAACGGGAATAGTAGAATTAGTTCCAAGAAATGCATACCGAAGATGTGTGGGAAGTGGATCCAATTCCTTAGCTATTGATGTCTTTGATGAGTCTTGAGGTGTGTCCGACGCTTCCTTAGAAGTCTCTAAGGGTGTAGGAGTGATTGAAGAAGACTCAAGAGTAGTTGTTGAAAGAACGAAGTTGTTCTCAGAATTTCCCAAAATTACGGCACCACTATTACTTCCACGGCCGTGGTTTTGGGCGTGGAACTCTCTGTTGCTCTCAAAATAGCAGTTTACGGCCATTTTTGGTGAAACCACGGCCGTGGAATAGCACAACTGACCGTGGTTTCTCACGTTTTCTGAGTCATCGTATAGTTTCTCAAACTCTTCCTCTTGTACTTCCTTTAGCTCTTCCAAGGCTTCAATCTCAACATTGCAATCCTCTTCCTCTCCTTTTTCCATGATGCTCATGGTTATGACCTTTTGCAATGGATCTTTGAATAAAATTGAGCTCACTTCCTCTCTAGACACTTCTTCATCATAGATATTGAACATATCCTCTCCAAGAGATGGCTCTTTCACCAAAGTTGAGTAAATAAACTCAACCTTCTCTTCTCCTATGTTGAAGGCTAGTCTAGAATTCTTGCAATCCACCATACAGCCGGATGTTGCAAAAAACGGTCTTCCGAGTATGATCGAAACCGGACAATCTGCAGGAATGTCAAGCACAACAAAGTCTATTGGAATATAAAACTTACCGAGCTTGACTGGGACGTCTTCAATAATACCGATGGGACGAGTTATGGATCGATCCGCCATGTATAACGTCATCTTCACCAGTTTAGGTTCACCCAAACCGACATTCCTACACAAAGCAAGCGGAATGATACTTACGCTTGCTCCTAAGTCACAAAGAGTGTCATATGTGACTTCTCCTACTCCAATTGGAATGCAAAATGACCCCGGATCTCTCAGCTTTGGGGGCATCGTTTTTGTCATCGTTTTGATGAGCTCCGAAGATTCTAAACTCATCTTGACTTCTCCAAAGTCTTCTAGCTTCCTCTTGTTAGAGAGGAGCTCTTTCAAGAACTTCCCGTAAACGGGCATACCTACAATTGCATCAATGAAAGGTATGTTAATATGCAGTTTGCTCATTAGTTCAATGAACTTACCGAATTGTTTGTCTAGACGCACTCTTGCTCTAGATTGCGGGAATGGTAGAGGAGGTTTGTAAGTTGGAGGAGGAACATAGACATCTTCCTTCTCCTTCTCCTTCTCCTTATCTTTTCCCTTCTCATCTGGGACTTCCACAAACTTAGGCTGCGGATCGGTGGCTGTCACGCCACTTCTAGTAGTGATAGTCATCACCCTTCCCTTTGGGTTGTCCTCCGTCTTTCTGGGAAGCTTCCCTTGATCTCTAGGAACTTCTTCGGTCTTGCTGAACATATGGTTTTCCAAAGCTTTGTGTGCTTTATCAACCGAAGTTATGTAGCTTTCCAAACCTTGTAACTTTCCTAAGATCGTCTCCAGCATGGGATCGGGCTTCTTCTTCTCCGTTTTGTTTGAGCCATTTGATGCTTGCCCCTGGCTTTTCAAAGGAGTAGAAGAAGATGGAGATGTTAAAGCATTTTCAGCATGTGAATAGGGATTACCTAGATTTTTTTGGTTGGATCTCCAATTGTTGTTGTTGGAGTTCCTATTGTTGTTATTCCAGTTGTTGTTCCGGTTATTGTTCCAGTAGTCATTCCTATTCCCTTGGTGGTTGTCTCTCCCTAGATAGTTGGTCTCTTGCTCCTTTGCCTTTTGAAGGCTAGTTTTTATGACTTCCTTCAACTCTTTGATCTCATTGTTGAGGGAGAATATTTGAGTTTGCGCAGCTTGATTCAACTTAGCTCTCGGATCCCCCTGATTCCGGCTGTTCGGATCCACCTTCCGGTGGGAATACTTCTCAATCACTTGGGCTTGCTTCTCAATGAAGTCCCAAGCGTCATCTTCTCTCATGTCCATAAATATACCACAAGAGAGAGATTGGAGATTGAATTGTGTTTTCACATCCAACCCCTTGTAGTAGATCTCCAATAATTCTAGCTTTGAAATGCCATGGTGTGGACAATCTAATAAGAGATCCTGAAACCTTTCTCAAGATTGAAACAAACTTTCATTAGGTTTCATAGAAAATGCATTAATCTTACCTCTCAACTCCGCCGTCTTGGATGGCGGAAAGAACTTGGTGAGGAACTCCGAAGATAGATCCTCCCATATGTTAAGTCTTCCAGCTGGAAGAGCTTGATACCAAGACAAAGTCTTGTCCTTCAAAGAGAAGAAGAACGGTTTGATCTTGTAGTTGTTGTTGGTAGTCCTTTTCGGCTTCAATGTCTCCATGAGAATCTCGAAATTCTACAAATATTGGTGTGGAGATTCAACACTCGTTCCACCAAATTAACTTTGGCGAACCATGGTGATAACTTGCAGGCTAAAACTGAATTCTTGGATATCTTCAACTCCGAAATTCACACCTAGACGGTGCGGTTGCTGAATTGGATTCATTCTTTTCCCAAGAGTCCGTGGTTCATCCCCTTCATGAGCAACTCTCACATCTCCAGCGGGAATGCGAGGAATAACCGGTGGTCTAGGGTTGTTACGAACGGGATGAATCACCGGATCAACGTCCTCTAGTGGTGGCATATCCTCATCCTCATCGTCGGATGATTCAACTCTAATGGACTTAGGTTTCTTGACCTTCTTCTTCTTAGCATCATTCTTCTCCAACTTCATGTCCATCATCATAGCCTTGAGCTCATCTATTTGGAATTGATAACGCTGCAATTCTTCTATACGAGCCTTCTCACTCAACTTAAGTTGAAGTTGAGCTTCATCCAACTCCGCTTGGATGTTTCTCACATTGTTTTCAACCATCTTTTTCTCTTTCAACTTTCTTCTCAAAGTTTTCTCAAGTTCTGGATCGAAAGGAACTAGATCCTTGGTAGATCTAGTCTTTTGCATATACCTAAAGAATCTGCAAAAATCACTCAAAAAGAGATATCAAATAACAAGAGCAAAGCTCCCAAACTCTACAACCGAGAACCGAAATTTGGTTTAGACCAAATCCCCAGAAACGGCGCCAAAAACTTATTCGCCTCAAAGTGTGCGTGCAAATAAGTTTTAATTATAAAACTGAAATCAAAGCAAGTGAACCCGCAGTGTACGGATCGGCGTAGTAAAGCAAGAATTCCAGAGTATGGAACTCAGGGATTTGGTGAAACAAAATCAGTTTCGAATAATCGTGCAATCAAAAGTATAGAAGCTTTGCAAATAATTGGGAAAACAGCAATCCTAAAGATCCAAGTATCCGATTGTGGCAATCGATTCAAGATGTTCTATAGATATAAGGACAGAGTTGAGGTTGCATAGGTATAACTAAGGTAAGGCTGAGTACGGGGAAGTTTCAAAACCTTATATGTCTAACCCAAGGACTCTCTCTATAAAGGTTGTTGAGGCTGCAGTATAGAAAGGATCTAAGGACAAGAATTAATCTCAAATACTCATGCCAAAACCCAAGGAATCAAAGATAAACTAAAACGGTTAAGGTTGTGACACTCGAAACCGAAATAGAGGATGTTGAGTCTCACTACTACCTAGGAAAGGCAAGCCAGGGCTAGGTTAAAGCAAATCTTTAACTTTGAATTAAAGCAAAAGCAAAAGTCGTAAAACAGAGAAAATCACGGCTAGATCTTGAGATTTCATGGCCGTGGAACTCAAGAACAGACTGTGGTTTATGGCGTCGACGAGGTTTCTCACACTCTCAGGGTCCAATCTGTTTATGATCGATCTATCATCATCTAAGTCACAACTATCAACCCTTCACCTTAGAATTGCTAAAGGGTTTTAGCCAACAATCATCATCATGATATCAAAAATCAAGTTTAAAAGAGAAAAGGTATAAAACTCCGAAAACTCAATAACTATCCAATAACAAAACTCGAATCCACAACAATGTATCTTTGATGAATGCAGAAAAGTAGGAATAGAAATCCTCACAACGATCTAGAGAAACAACAAAGAACGGGATGTCAATCCGTCCTCCAATGTAAACCTTAAGATATCTCGAAAGTACACAATCTTCAAAATCACGTCTTTTTCCAAGCCACGATCCGAAATCTCCAATCCTTCGTCTCAATCCCGAACGTCCAATTGCAGGCGAAGATATAATGAACCCTAAAGCCGCCGTTGTCGAAACTCCCTTTTCAAGTCTTCTTATAGGGCGAAATAGGGTTACGAGAAAAGCCCATTAACCGTCGATGACGTGGCAAATATGACACGTCACTTCGTCATGGAAATCACGGTCTAGTACAAGTTTCCACGGCCGTGGTTTAGGCCGTGTAACTTTCTGTTGTGCTCCAAATTCACTTTCCATGATCCAATGCCAAGTCCACGGCCGTAATTTAGGGCGTGGAAATCCAAATTCTTTGTGAGAGCCTTTATTTCGTGATGTTCTTCACTCATGCTCCTTCCTTAACTCCTCCAAAGCATCTCTTTGACATCTAGCATGATCAAATACTCCTTTCTTTTCACATTTTGCTCCAATTCAAGCCTTTATTCGCCTATAAACAAAATAAAGCTAGTGTAGATCTCTATATTGACAAAGTGGGTGAATGAACTCACAAATGCTTCAAACTCATATCCATGTACACATAAAAGAGGGGAAAACAACTAAAACAAGTGCCTAAAATATAGTCATATTTCATGCTAACATGTTCTCCTATTCAAGTTAACTGAGTATGACTACTTGTCAAAGAAGGCTGATAACAGCTAATTACCTAAATCATCTTCACCCTTTTTTGATGTATAAGAGATTTACTGTTAGATTAGATCAGCCTAAAACCAATTTAAATGCAATACTGAAATTTTTGATCTTCTTGATACCTTTTAGTTTGTAGGATACTTGAGGTGTGGTAGCATGTGCACTATGTTAGTTACCCATTGATTATGTAAGAATACAAGAAATTTGCAATACAGACCCCTGTTCCTAATAGTTTCGTTTCATGAATCGAATTGCTATGCATTGGTCAGAGGATATTCAACAACAACAAACTTCTATCTCAGAAAGTGAGCAATAAATTAGTAGACTATGCGTTTCTTGTTAACAAATGTTTGTGCTTATGCAAATAATCACATAACACAGATCAAAGAAACCCGTCTTCCTCTATTGAAAATATAAAAATATATAAAAACTATCAGCTTGAATATATAAAAACTATTTATGTTTTGTGATTTTGTTGCTTACTATTATTAGGACAATAAGGATATTGTTCTTGTTCACTATAAAGACAATTTTTAGGTTAGCTATTAGTTGTTAATTTGTGCTGTTAATTTAACCCATTATTGTTGTCGGGATCAAATCACAGTAGGTCTCGCTCGAAAACCATGTAATCGGAGAACTTGGCACAATGTTAAACAACAAATCATAATTAGATTGCGGTATTTTCCGATTAGTATAACCATGTATTTTCCGATTAGTGTAACCATTTGCAATTATTAACGTATTGCCATACAAATTGTCTTACGGAAAAAAAAAGGCACGTCCGCGCTGCAATTATTCACGTATTACCGTACAAATCATCTTACGGAAAAAAATGGCACGCACGCGCGTAGCGCGCTTGCAGTCCTAGTCAAAATTTTATATTAGAGTTACACACTTGTTAAAGCTCTCGTGTTTTCAAAGTCGTCTTACGTGTTTGATGTATGCTTTGATGGTGTTTCGAGTCATTTGTCTAGAAATTGGCATGAATTTTTGATCGCCTCCTAATATCTCTATTTCAAGTCAGTTACGAGGAGCTCTTCTTCAAGTCCAAATATGAGGTGTTCACATTTGTTCCCTACACATCCTACTTGTGTACTTCCTTTGACGACGAACATTGTACTCTGACCGGATAGTCCACAATTTTTCTTAAAAACTTCTCTACTTTTTCAGATTTACTTGATATACTTTTATGTATTTCTTTTTTTCGATGGATCTTCGTGATAGTTAGTCCGTCTTGCTATTTTGTTTTCCGATATTCTAATCCTAACTAGTTTAGCGCCCGTGCCGTGCACGGGTATTTGAAAATATATTTCTTACAGTTTTTTTTTGTATGAGTAATTTTTTATAGATTTATTTTTCTTATTATATTTTGTTGATTTGATTACGAATGTTTATGTGAAATAGTATACGCTTATAAGAAAAATAATAACAACATAGTTGTTGACCCAGTTCGGGGCATACCAAGCCAGGAGTGTCCACTATCTCTGTATTATAAAAATCACAATATTAATAATGTCAAAAAACAGTTAAAATTGTGTACATTTAATATAATAGAAATCACGATGATAACCTTTGACGTGAAACCTCAAGCACATGCGCGACAGTCCGATCCTGAAAAAGAGAAGAAGATAAACTTTATATAAGTGTAAGCTCAAGGACGGGTTATGATCGCTTGATATTATTGATTGAAAACGAAATAAAATGAAGAAGAAATTCTAACGTACCTTAAATTATGTTGTGAAAAACTTCGTCGAATACAACATTAGTTGTAGTATCTTGAACCTTGCCCCCCTTAGGGTCACATATCATAATCCTTAATTCATCCCTGCTCGTCACTCTTGAGATAGGGACATATAATTGACCGTGACTGAAGACCGGTCTAGGCAAATATATTCCAACCTGTGCAAGGGACTGACCTTGACTTTTATTTATAGTCATAGCAAAACATACCATAACTGGGAACTGTCTCCTTCGAAATTTTATAGGAATTTTCAAGTCTGTGGGTGTAAGAACTGTTCGCGGAATGAAGACCTTATGACCTATATTGTTCCTAGATATTATTTATGCCTTGATGATTTGTTTTCCAAGTCTCCTAACTATCAGTCTGGTTCCGTTACACGACCCTGCAAACTGATCAATGTTTCTCATCAACATAATTGGAATTCCAACTTTCAGTCTCAAGACATGGTTCGGAAACCCAGAATACTTGATGCAGTTCAAGAACTCGCTCGAGTAGAAACCATCATCAAGAGAACCTTCGCTTGGACATATACTATCCGAACTCAAGTACTCTGTCACGTTTCAAGGTATCAGTGATAGAATATAGTCATTAACCTTCTCAACAATCTCATTGGTAGGGGCGAGAATAACTCTTTCTTGAAAGTAGGTCGGTGGATCCTGAATATTGTAACTCAAAGGATATACATGGTCAACAATAGTTGCAATCGGGTCACCTGTAGATGCAAGTAGGAGATCTTCGGGGATGGTAATCTGAGCTTCTCCATTAACACTTTCACCTTCCGTGCCATCTCCAATGCCCAATATCCAATCTGAAAACTCCTTAGCCTTTCGAGCTTCTAATTCAGTAATTCCACGTATAACCCTCATGTTTTGAGTTAATCTAAGCACCGTGCAGTGATCCCACAAATATGACGCATTGATTGCAGCAAAGACAATATCATGTCTACTTCCATGACTTACAACAGGCAATATTTGTCTAAAATCACCACAAAAAACGACAACCTTACCACCAAACGGGAGAAGTGAGCAGTCTGGATTATAAGATCGCATGACTTCCCTTAAACTTCTATCGAGCGCTTCAAAACAACATTTGTTAACCATGGGAGCTTCATCCCATATTATCAGCTTTGTCTTTGACACTAACTCAGCCAGATCCATACCTAAACATATAAGATTAAAACATTAATATATTGTTCAGTGTAATATGAACAATATATTAAAAAAGAAGTTTTAATAATTGAATAATAAGGTTTATACCTGCACGAATGTTGCATGTTGAACTTTCATCAACATTTATTGGGATGCCAAACCTCGAATGAGCGGTTCTACCGCCTGGAAGCAAGAGAGCTGCATTACCACTCGAAGCAACTGTTAGAACGATCTCACCTTTACTCCTCAAACCAGCCGAAAGGGATCTCCATATAAAAGTCTTTCTTGTTCCACCGTATCCATAAAGAAAAAACACCCCCCTTATCAGCGGACACAGCACACATAATCTGATCATACACTCCCCTCTGCTCGTCGGTGAAATTGGAAACCAATCTATCATGGTCCAAAGATAACTGGGATCGATCATAGTTTAGTTCATCTTGAATTAGTCTATTATGCTGCTCCATAATCAAGGCTTCGTCACGATAAGGCATAGACTTATTCGTCTTCAAATTGCCGTTGTTCCTCTGTAAAAGTTTCTCTATCTCAACCAAGGCGTAATTTTGCAGCACGGCATCATCTAATTGCAAATCTACGCACAAATAAACCAAGTTAAACATGTTTACTTACCTAGTACAAAATATACTAAACAAATTGAAAAAATAATGCAAAACTCGAATTAAATTCATGTACATGAAAGAAAACATACCATTATTACGCAACACCCTTCTCTGTCGTGCAAGAATATCATCAGATAAGAACTTCCATACTTCGGCCCAAACCAGATGAGGCGACGACATGCTACCTGAGAGATACAACATGACGAATAAATTTCGAAGATAACCAGCAGTTCCCCAAAAACTTGCTTCTTTTATACCGTCAATGTATTCCCAGTCGTCATCAAACAACCCCATAGCATAACATGCTTCCCTAAATGTGCCATATAGTGTACCGTTGATTGTCCGAATTTTCTCGTAGCATGTAGAACCCTTAATATGATTCAGCAAAACCCTCAAGTAGTACCTCTCTCCAGACTCAGGTGCAACGTGGTATATCCTCCCTAGTGTATATCCCGCACCTTGTGCGGGTTTGTTAATAAAATAGCTTATCATATTACATTTTTTTACTATATTATATGTTGTTAACTTTATTAGTTATATGTTATGAGCTCGTATAAATAACGCGTCAAGTGTTACATAGTAAATGAGACCACGTAACTCATGTGTTGATCATTAATAAGTTTTATACTAATAAATTTTTTTAAAATCTAATTTATTATTTAATAAATAATAATTTAAAGAAAAAGAATAATCATATAATTTAAAAATACCATAATCTGATACGAATTCAATTAGTAAAAAAAGATTAATTGGCTTAATTTGTGATTTAGTAAAAAAATTTAATCCGAGAAAAAACATAGGAGCGCCACGTCAGCATTAGTTTCGTATGTTTTAGTAAAATATGCAGAATATAAATGTATATTTAGTATATTGATAAAATAAGAATTACGAATTTAATAGTTCAACGGTCCAAGAATCAGTAGGTTACAAGGACCCACAAATTAGTAGATCACAAGGACTCACAAGAGCACAACGACCCACAAATCATTAGGTCACAACGACCCAAAAATCATTAGGTCAAAACGACCAAAAAATTAGTAGGTCACAATGATTACATACAAATACTAATCCGATATGATTAAGTATTATATTTGATTCTGACCAAAAGGTTCAGAAATGTATGAATTTTATAAGCCTCAAACACTCTACATCTATTTATACATGTTTTCGAAGTGTCATCCTTTCCTCATAATCGATGTGGAAGAACAAAAATCATATTTTACAAAATAACTATGGTTTAATTAAAAAAAGAGTTATTAGCTTAATTCGTGATTTAGTAAAAAGTTTAATCCGAGAAAAAACGTGGGGGCGACACGTCAGAACTAATGTCTTTTGTTTTAATAAAGTATATAGAATATATATGTATAATTAGTATATTGATAAAATAAAAAAATTACGAATTTAATAGTTCAATGGTCCACAAGTTAGTAGGTCACAAACGACCCACAAATCAGTAGGTCACAAACGAACCACAAATCAGTAGGTCACAATGACCCCCACAAATTAGTAGATCACAAGTCATAACGACTCACAAATCAGTAGATCACAACGACCCACAAATAAGTAGGTCACAACGATTCAAAAATCAGTAGCTCAGTAGGTCACAAACGACCCATATATTAATAGGTTACAAAGGACACACAAATTAATAGGTTACAACAACCCACAAATTAATAGGTCACAAGGACCCACAATTCATTAGATCACAAGGACCGACAAATCATTAGGTCACAAGGACACAAGCATCAATAGGTCACAACGACCCACAGGGTATTAGATTAAAACGACCCACAAATCATTAGGTTAAAATGACCTACGAATTAGTAGGTAACAACAATCCACATTCAAATACTAATCCGGTATGAATAAGTATTATACTTGATTCTGACCAAAAGGTCCATAAATGTATGCTTTGTATAATCTTCAAACCTTATAGGTCTATTTATAAATGTTGTCAAACTATCATATTTCTCTAATAACCGATGTGGGATAAAAAAATGTATATTTTACAAAATAATTATGGTTTAGTAAAAAAAGTATTTATTAGCTTAATTCGTGATTTAGTAAAAATTTTAATCCGAGAAAAAACGTGGGGCGCCACGTCAGAATTATTGTGTTTTGTTTTAATAAATTATATTGATGTATATTTAGTATATTGATAAAATAAGAATTACGAATTTAATAGTTCAACGATCCACAAATCAGTAGGTCACAAACGACCACAAATCAGTAGGTTACACTAACCCACGAATCAGTAGGTCACAACGACCCACGAATCAGTAGGTCACAACTACCCACAAATCAATAGGTCACAACAACCCACGGATCAATAGGTCACAACTACCCTCAAATTCATAGGTCATAACTACCCTCAAATTCATAGGTCACAACGACCCACAAATCAGTGCGTCACAACGACCCACAAATTATTAGATCAAATCGACCCACAAATCATTAGGTCAAGACGAACTATAAATCAGTAGGTTACAACGATCCAAAAATCAGTAGGTTACAACGACTCAAAAGGTCTAGAAATGTATGATTTGTATAATCTTCAAACCTTGTAGGTCTATTTATACATGTTGTAAAAGTGTCATTCTTCTTTGATAACCGATGTGGGATAACAAAATTCATATTATACAAAATAATTAAGGTTTAGTAAAAAAAAATTATTGGCTTAATTTGTGATTTAGTAAAAGATTTAATCCGATAAAAATGTGGAGCGCCACATCAGCATTAGTAAAAAAAGGATTTATTAGCTTAATTCGTGATTTAATAAAAAGTTTAATTAGAAAAAAAACGTGGAGTGACACGTCAAGTATTAGTGTTTTTTGTTTTAGTAAAGTATATAGATGTATATTTATTATATTGATAAAATAAGAATTACGAATTTAATAGTTCAACGGTCCACAAATTAGTAGGTCACAAACAACCCACAAGATTTTTAGGACCCACAAATTAGTAGGTCACAAGGACCCATAAACTATTAGGTCACAACGACCCATGAATCAGTAGGTCACAACGACCCATAAATCAGTAGGTCACAACGACCCATGAATCAGTAGGTCACAACGATCCACAAATTAGTAGGTCACAACGACCCACAAATTAGTAGGTCACAACACACAAATCAGTGGGTCACAATGACACACAAATCAGTGGATCATAACGACCCACAACATATTGGATCACAACGACCCACAAATTAGTAGGTCACAACGACCCACGAATCAATAGGTCACAATGACCCACAAATCAGTGGGTCACAATGACACACAAATCAGTGGGTCATAACGACCCACAACATATTGGGTCACAACGACCCACAAATCAGTGGGTCACAACGACCCACAAATCAGTGGGTCACAACGACCCACAAATCAATGGGTCACAACGACCCAAAAATCTATAGATCAAAACGACCCAAAAATCATTAGATCAAAACGACCTACGAATTAGTAGGTCACAACAATCCACTCCACATACAAATGCTAATCCGGTATAATAAGTATTATACTTGATTCTGACCAAAAGGTCCGAAAATGTATGATTTGTATAATCTTCAAACATTTGAGGTCTATTTATACATGTTGTCAAAGTGTCATCCTTCTCTGATAACCGATGTGGGATAACAAAATTCATATTTTACAAAATAATTAAGGTTTAGTAAAAAAAGTTATTGGCTTAATTCGAGATTTAGTAAAATAGTTTAATCCGATAAAAATATGGAATCTTAATTTTTATTTTACAAAATAATCTAAGATTCTAATTATGATTTAGTAAAAAAAAGGATTTATTAGCTTAATTCGTGATTTAATAAAAAGTTTAATTAGAGAAAAAATGTGGGGTGGCACATCAAGAATTAGTGTTTTTTGTTTTAGTAAAGTATATAAATGTATATTTATTATATTGATAAAATAAGAATTACGAATTTAATAGTTCAACGGTCCACAAATTAGTAGGTCAGAAACAACCCACAAATTAGTAGGTCACAAGGACCCATAAATTATTAGGTCACAACGACCCATGAATCAGTAGGTCACAACGACCCATGAATCAGTAGGTCACAACGACCCACAAATTAGTGGGTCACAACGACACACAAATCAGTGGGTCACAATGACACACAAATCAGTGGGTCACAATGACACACAAATCAGTGGGTCACAATGACCCACAAATCAGTGGGTCACAACGACCCACAACATAATGAGTTACAATGACCCACAAATTATTGGGTTACAATGACCCACAAATCAGTGGGTCACAACGACCCACAAATCAGTGGGTCACAACGACCCACAAATCAGTGGGTCACAACGACCCACAAATCAGTGGGTCACAACGACCCAAAAATCTGTAGATCAAAATGATCCAAAAATCATTAGATCAAAACGACCCAAAAATCATTAGATCAAAACGACCCAAAAATCATTAGATCAAAAGGACCTACGAATTAGTAGGTCACAACAATCCACTCCACATACAAATGTTAATCCGGTATAATAAGTATTATACTTGATTCTGACCAAAAGGTCCGAAAATGTATGATTTGTATAATCTTCAAACATTTGAGGTCTATTTATACATGTTGTCAAAGTGTCATCCTTCTCTGATAATCGATGTGGGATAACAAAATTCATATTTTACAAAATAATTAAGGTTTAGTAAAAAAAAGTTATTGGCTTATAAATAATAAAAATAAAAAGGAGATTTGACTATAACCTATAAAATCTTGGAAAATCTCAAAAAAAAAAAAGTTATGTACAATTTTGAATAGAAGTTTGTTAGGTTAGTAAAAAAAGCTTTCCTCCCACAAAAAATACAGATTTATTGGCCTATAAAATCTTGGAGAATCTCCAACAAAAAAAAAAAAGTTACGTATAATTTTAAATAGCAGTGGGTTAGTTTAGAAAAAAAAGATTTTATGGCTTAAAAAATAAAGATTTATTGGCCAAAAAATTGTGGGAGCTTTGATTGCTGCTTCCACAGCGCGCCACGTCATCAAATACTCTGTTTTAGTATGTATAACCTATAAAATCTTGGAGAATCTCCAACAAAAAAAAAGCCAAAAAATTGTGGGAGCTCCATTTGATTGCTGCTTCCAGCGCGCCACGTCATCAAATCATGTACTCTGCTTTAGTATGTATAATAGATATGAACTCATTTCCATTATTAATAAAAAAATCCTTCATTTTATTTCCACTCTATAAATTACACTCCGCTACCTGTCTTGTAAAAGAAGTCAGCTCAGGCGCAAGAGTCCTTTTATCTCCCGTTCCTGCTATACCTCTTTTCTTCTTCTACTACTACTCTTCAATTTCTCTCCCAATTTCGAGTTCGGATTTTGCGAAGCTTCGATTCATACCAATGGAGAACGAAATCGGTCTCAACGATCCCCACTCCATGGGCACCACCATCGTCGGCGTCACCTATAATGGCGGCGTTATTCTTGGTGCCGATTCTCGTACCAGCACCGGTATATCTTCAACCCTGTCTACCCAATTTCTTCGAATTAGGGTTCATTCGAGACATAAGAGGCTAATTAATTTGAATAGAAGCTAGCTTTCGAATAGTTCTCTTATTTTGTTTAAATTTTTTTTGGATTGGTAGGGATGTACGTTGCAAACCGTGCATCGGACAAGATTACCCAGCTTACAGATAATGTCTATCTTTGCCGTTCGGGATCGGTATGTACTTTTCATAGCTTTCGAATAGTTCTATGTTTTATCTTTCGTTCCTGGAACTTTGCCTGCTATTACTTACACATTTTTTGCCTTCTATTACAGATAATGTCTATCTTATATCTCATATCTTGTATCTTTCATCCCTCTTCTAGTCATCCTCTCTTAAAACGTTTTCTCAAGTGGAAATTTTTCATAAAAAATTTCTTCATTCTTTGTGTTGAGCTGTCATAAAACGTACCAAACAAAGATATTGAGGGCTCGAGTGGTATGACGGTAAGAATGAGGTTGGAATCAGCAATCGAAATGAAATAAAGAGTTGGAATAAGTCATGATACTTTTGTTTGGCATGATGTTGGAAGGTTGGATTTTCGTTACAAATTTTTGATCTGATATGAGTTATGAAACGGAAATCGCATCATATTTGATGATATATGTGTTAATATTTATAATGGAAATATATGCTATTTTTAAAGTACAATTAAGAAAAATGAAGTCTAACTAATAACTTAACCAATAAACACTAAACAATCGTCGACCCAAATAAACAGGTATATAACTTCTTCTATCGAATATATTTTTTTTCTAATTGAACCAATTATATTGTTTTCGAACATTTTCCGGTTACATTACATTTAAAATGAAATATTCGTATTATAGTTAAATTTTTTTTGTCAAAATCATGTTTTTGTGCAAAATAAAAATATAATTCAAATAAATTGATGGACAATTTTTTATTTATAAAAAACTATTCTTTTTATTTTGTGAAACTAAATAAGCAATTATATATGTATATAATGAAAATATATAAATGTAGTTTTAAGTTTAAAATGAGTTTATATTAGAATGGATGATATCCACTTTTAATTTATGGAATCAACTTCTTCTTCTGTAGAGTTAGAATGAGTACTTCCATGAAATCATTCTCAAGTCATACCAAACACGAGGTATTGATATGAGTGGTTCCGATCCTGATTCCTGATTCAATGAGAACCGTACCAAACGAGCCCTGAATATCAATCTCATTCCCATATTTTGATACCAATATTGATATCTAGATATGGATACCAAACAAGCGAAAATATGCTCATGGAAGATGGAAAAGGGAGAGGAAAGGGAAAAAAAAAACAAAGGGGCTTGGGTTTCAGCTTTCAAGAACGATTTGTTTAGGCTCTTGGAAGATGGAATGTAAGACAAGTACAACTTGTTGATATAAGCCATGTACCATGGTTATGGAATCGTGGTGGCATTTCTTACTTTTTATTTATTAGCATATTTTGAATTGATGTCCATAGAGCATGGATCCACTTAATAGGCATGTGAAATACCAATATTACATGTGCATGTGAATTGTGAAATACCAACATTACATGTGCATGTGAAATACCAATACTTACACGAGCATGGATCCACTTAATAAGCATTGAAAGTTAGGGATGTAGGATTATATTAGCAAACATATACCATATGTAAGGTTGTTATATGAACCGAGCCACTCGGGTTAAGCTCGAGCTCGGCTGAGCATGTTCACTTACTAAATAAGCTTGGTATGCACACATTTTTAAGCTCCATTGAAATATAGGCTTGACTTTATCCTTAACGAGCTGAACATGAGCGTACCAAAGCTCGGTTCGTTTGGCTCGAGCTCTTTCACTTACTAAACAAGTACATTTTAAATCTCAATAAAAGCTTAGGCTCGGCTCGAGTTTGGCTCGATTCTAAATGAGTTAAACAGGAGCATACCAAGCTCGTTCCTTATTCTTGGATAACAACCCTAACCCTATGAACTTCCACTAAACATCTCAAACCTGTTTAACCTTGATTTCTATCTCAAAATCTTATGTTTATGCTTGCATTATTTTGAATTGCCGGGCTTGCACTAAATATGTAGAACCTGTCCGTAATAATTCTCCTGAAAGCATGTTGTCAATTTTCTTTTGTACTTCTTTATTTGCTGATTTTTATAGTGCTGTTTTTGTAGGCTGCAGACTCCCAGATAGTGTCCGACTATGTACGTTACTTTCTTCATCAGCATACGTAAGTACACACTTTTAAATCATTTCTTCTAAGATGCCGTATTTACTATGTTTGATATAGCATTGCCAGGAATATTGTACAAGAATACTTACGAGAAGTTAGAATAGTAGCTGTAAGGTGATCTGTTGATCCTGGGCATAACCATGATGTCTTGTACGGCATTCATGATGACTGTTTATGCTCTTTATCCTTAGGACACTAGAGTAATAGAGGTAGTTGTGGAGCTAGTAACGGTTTGAATATTTGTGAAGTAATTGCTTCTTGTTTCACAGCCTTGAAGTATTTCATCTGCAGATGCCACTTATCTGCTTCTATTTAAAATGATCTTTTACTTTAAATAAGTAATTGCATGTCTAAGTTATTTCAAACTGCCAATTTGTCACACAACAATGATGCTTGTACACATTTGAGGGAGTTGCAAAAAGATTGTTGTTGAAAACTTTATAATTGAGGTTTTAACACTTAAGATCCACTAATCTTGTATAAGCTTTAGGCTGCAAGACGGTGCAGACTTTCTCAAAGTTTCCAAATCAAACGCACATACCATTAGATTCCAAAAAGATAAAGTGCAAAACATTAATTTCATTCAGAATTGAAGTTTAAACAATTACTTACCTATTGCTAATAATTGAATGTAAACCATTCTATTCACATTCTCAACTCCCAAGCCATTTATATGGTTACACAATTGTTTTCTCATGTAGTTCCACATCTTAAGATGATTGCATAATAGCATCTGCTTATGGCTTTCAATCATGCTGTATCATATCATTCCATTTTCCAAACAAAATTGCCGGGGGTGTTCTTATATGTGAATTGCTCAAATATGTGTTAATGTTGGTATAAAATTTGTTAATCTTATCTGTTTTCGTTGTCCCTTTGTGTTTATTCTTCTACGTGTTTTTTAACAGGATACAGTTGGGACGGCCAGCTACTGTTAAAGTTGCTGCAAATCTCATCAGGATGTTATCATATAACAATAAGGTTGGAAAAGGGGTTTTGCTTTATTGATTATCATACAATACATAAATACCACACTTTTAAGGTGAGAAGCATATGGTTAGGGATCGAGAAGGTCATCTGTAGTCATATTGCTTCCATGCCTTCCAAAAAAAAAACTGTTTAAGAGTTGTTTAGAAAGTTCCAGAGCTGCACTTTTTGTGCCTAATAATGCAGATCCTCGTGCTGATTCATAAAATGAATTCCATTCACCTAAATAAAGGCTACTACTGTAGTTATCAATACGCTGATGTGTATGCATTTCATTATTCATTACATATTTTGCATTTGAATTGAAGTTATTGCTTATTAAGCAATGTGTAGCCATTGTGATTTATTGGAAGAATAATTTTGATTTGATACTTATATTTGTCATACCATTGAAGATGCTTTGTGGTTGACATACACCTTGTTGCTGGAAAAGGTGATGGCATGCTGAATGTTGTGTGATAAGATTTTGCTGCTAATTAATCCTCGCACCCTTATTAGTCCCGTAAGCCATCAATCTTTCTTCATGCTAATAGTTCTGTCTTCTTTATACTTTATTCCTTATATGTCAGAATATGCTGCAAGCTGGGCTCATAGTTGGAGGTTGGGACAAGTATGAAGGTGGTAAACTTTATGGAGTACCACTTGGTGGGACCATTTTGGAGCAGCCATTTACTATTGGAGGTAGGTTCTGGTTGAGCTTTTCCTGTGAAAGCTAATGGTCTGTGTTTGTGGGATTTACTGCACAATTTCTGGTGTCATGGTTTTGTGCTATTCGGTGGTATCTTTTTCTTAGTGCGTTTTTCTAGATACTGTCAATGTCCTCTTACAAAAGTTTAAAAAGTCTCCAGATGCATGTGGTTGCCTGATATTGCAAGTCTATGCAAGCAGGGGATATCAAAATCATGTCATCAGAAATTAGTTATAAAATTTGCCCAAGACTGTTGAGATGTACCGAAGTAGTAAAAAGTTCTTTGTTGCATGCATCATATTAGGCTTGAGTTACTAATCTCTCTCCTAATCATTATAGAACTTGCAATACTGGACCTCTTTTGCCTTA
This sequence comes from Fagopyrum homotropicum, assembly GCA_033239125.1. NCBI lineage: Eukaryota > Viridiplantae > Streptophyta > Magnoliopsida > Caryophyllales > Polygonaceae > Fagopyrum > Fagopyrum homotropicum. Next base: position 82,137,421 of record BSWB01000005.1, on the reverse strand, counting down.
CCTAGTCTCTAAGGGATATGGATGAAAATCCTGCCATTTGATCTTATGAATGGTTGTATGGCAAGACATATTATGGTATATTAACCACAATATATTTCATCTTTATTATGGATGTGTCAAATTGTATCTGTATAATAAGAGGATGGACTACTATGGATGATGAGGCTCACTTCTTGAATCATCATTAAAAACTAAACTGGCTTTCTGGTTTGTTGATTATTACCCACAATCAAAATTGGACTTTCAGTCCATACATCCGATCTTGGCTGCAGCTTAAGAGGAGGCATCTTTATTTTGCTTGAGAACAAGCTCTTGAAAGCATAGTAAGCAGCTCTTGCAAAGTTGTAATGTATGAAGATGGTTTTCCCTAATTCGTAAATTCATCCTTCCGTATTCTGAAATGATTGTATCTTTGTTAGTTAATTGGTTACTAGAAATTGAAGTTGTGTACCTAATGCAAACCTTGTTAGCGTTAGTATTATTGTGTTCAAGTCATGGATATGATTGATCCCTAAGCACAATCAGGGGGAGCTGGTTATCCTTCTGATTTTATTTATTGATACATGATATACTAAATGATCCATAGTAGAAAAATATATCCAATAAAATGATGGAGAATGGAGAAATGAATGCAACCATCTATTTACTAGAGCCATTTAGAATCAACTGCACCTTTACCTTCTTCTCTACGATATCTTGTCCTCATGCTACATTCTTGTAGGATCTGGCTCCACTTACCTGTATGGATTCTTTGATCAAGCATGGAAAGAAGGGATGACCAAGGATGAAGCTGAGGTATATCCAAGTGTTGTTAAAATTCAAATTTTAGCATTGGTCTGCTAAGAGATAATCCCTCCTCCGATCAATAATATAAGGCTTTTTAGCCGTCAAAATTTGGTGTATACAATCTAACGGTCTATCAGTTTACTTATGTACAGTGTGAACTACTATCCGCAAAATGTTTTTTCATAATTCTCTGGAGCAAAAAACCAAATTGTACGGAGAGAATGTTAGATAGCAACCTTCTTAGTTTCTTGCAAATTTCAGTATTACCATGGTTTCCCTGAAGTCAATTACCTCCAAAGAAAGCTTTGTACTTTCTTGTTCTGAATTTCTTTCACTAGTAGTAGTAGCTATTGTAGCCATAAGTTGATAAGTATATATGTCCTGCAAATGGAATGATGATTGTGCTTCACTGTCTACCCAATAACCTGAAAAGCTAGTGTTTTTAACTGTCAAAGTTGTAAGCCTGTAGTAGGATTTAACAAGCCTCTCAGCTTTATGTTAATAAATTAGTAGTTTTAAATATTTGTTTTTATTTGCAGCAATTGGTGGTAAAAGCAGTCTCTCTTGCGATTGCTCGAGATGGTGCTAGTGGTGGTGTTGTTCGAACTGTCATTGTAAGTTGATCAATCTTAAACATACCTTACCCCCTAGTGGTTGGTTACGTATATCCCTAAAAATGTCATGACGGAGTGTGCTTTTGTTTGGGATCATAGATAAACTCAGAGGGGGTGACGAGGAACTTCTACTCAGGCGACAAGCTTCCCTTGTGGCACGAGGAGTTGGAACCTCGGAACTCTGTGCTTGATATATGGGGCTCTAGTGAGCCAATGAACATCTGATGAGAGTAATATCATATGTGATGCAGCAGGTGAACTTGGGGAATGATACTCCTGATGTTAAAAAGAGGATATGAAGTAGTCTTAAATTGTGGTGAAACCTCTGTTATGAGATTGTGCTAGCTTCTTTGACCTCTTGAATGCACTTGTAGAGCCAAGCTAAATTATTTTGTAAGTCATGCATGGTCATCGTTATCGTCAATGGTTATGTTTTCGTCTTTTACAAAATCTGATATGTTTGCACTTTTAGCTACTCTCCTACGTCCTTACAAGGCTAGTCTTGTACAAATTTTAGACCCCAGCACCTTTTGTAGTCGTTGCTGCTCAAAAGCTTAAAAATAGCGACGACATCGAAAACATGTACCCAGGGATTACTCCTAAAAGTATTTGCAAAATTGTTGGATCAACTCTTACAACAGCCCAACATTTTTGAAACATATACACACATACAGAGGACCGCATTCTTGGCAATCCCCGAATCCGATGTGGTTTTGGCTCATGCTTTTTCCTGTCAGTAGTAGCTGAAGACAGAGGCCTTTGCTTGAGGGCCACCTTGGATATACACAACTGAACTCCGAGGCAGGGTTCAAAATCTTCACATTGGGTGGAGCTGCACATGTGCCCTTGGCATTGACGTAAACTAGACCATACGCAGGGCCCGTCAGGTTTTCTATCCTCAACTTCAGGTACCTTAGTGGCTTTGGTGATGCGTTCTTTACAACCACACCGTGTCTGTAATAATCCACTCCCTTCAGTGTCCAGGTCGCTGTTATGGAATGGATGAACTTCACCTGCAAGTTTGTTGTACCTTAATTTTTAGGTTACTTTTAGACTAATACTCTTTCTTAGCATAAGAATTTCCCTTACCTGATGCTGTTGTTGGAGGCGACTTTGATCCGTGCTGGTACAACCCTACAAGAAGGAATTCAACGATTAATTGTTACTGTAATATCCCTTCCAAAGTTGTTACACAGTGAAACTCACTTGTAGTTGTTGAGTAGTGAGGTGGTGTTGAAGCTACATTCCCATTGCTAAGCTTAGCAAAGAGACCAACAAGAGGCACGTTGGCGGAGAGCGAGGCCTCAGTCTGCTCATAGTTCGACCTATCATCGTTGAAGTTGTCGTACTTGTCGGGACCCCAACAAGAGCTCCGTATATAGCATTGGGGTTGGGTTGAGGGCACTTGTACCATTGGTCGAAGCCCTGGACGCATCCGATCTTAGACGGGATGACAAACACAAGCATGATAGGCGCGCTTCTATGGTGCACATGTAAAGGGTAGTTAGAACCATATCCGACAAGGTAGCTCATCGACTTAGGGTTCTTCCCTAGAATGTAATCAGCTTGTGATTGGGCACAAGTGAGGAGCTGTTGCGGAGTGATGGCACCATTTCGACATTGGATCACCACCTTTGTTGCTCCGAGATACTCGGAGTAAGTTGCGAGAAGAAAAGCCGCAGATATGGCGTATTGCATGTTGTTCCACTCGCGGACGTAGAGCAACCTGTTGGAACTAAATTAAATAAAGACTATGATTAAAACATGTTTTAACATATGGGTGCGCCAGACACTTTTCCGGGCACATTTCCGGTGGGCTCCGGCCATTGTCAACACCGGAAAGTGGAAGTTTTAGTTTCGTCTCCACGAGCTCTTGCTCGTGGTATATTCATACGTTAAATTTGAGTTCCGTTTGAATGAGAAATAGAGGCCCAATGTTGGTTGCGTGATAGGCAATAACTTGCGAAAATAGTCAAAAATTGGTGCTTCCCACATCGACTATACGGAGGGAGAAACAATTGGATATATAGGACAATAATGAACTAAAGGCCGTGATCTTTGGGTCACTACCCATTTTCAATGGGGGAAAGGCGTAGGCATGTAATAGTTAGGATTTTCGAATTCTAATTAATGTTGATTAACTTAATCATTGATAATAGCAGAAAATCGTTTATTAATTCATTTCTTTTCACGTTTCCTCGTAAAAGCTTTGATTTCTCTCAACCTTCAAACTCAGATCTACTCTTCGTTTCTATTCGGTGAATTTGATGATGTCCATGAGTAGTCTGCGTCGTTGTGATTCCGAATCTTCTTTCAGATCGTCAATCGAGTTAGTAACGAATAAGTTATGAATTTATTCGTTTTCCGTACTGCGATTTGGCCTGGATTGAGGCTTGTCAAAATGGATAATTAGAAATTTCATTATGGTCGTTATATTATTTTGGTGTTTATGGGTTGTTTGTTTGATGAAATCTGATGACATGTGGGTTTAGAAATAGCTTGCGGGCAAAACGTTATTCTGGTGAAATTTAATTAATTAATTAAAGGTTAATTAATTAAATTAGGATTAGAATTGAATTTGAGGAATGTTGATTAGATGCTACCTTGAGATTTGAGGAATTGTGAGTTATGTTGAAGATCTGAGGTTTAGATGCGAGTTATAGTTGGTTATGGTTATGAGGTGTAGGAGACGCATCTCCTAACCTTTGCAGTGTTTGATAGTGTGTATGCGTTGCTTATGCAGGCGTTGATCGTTTCCTCGAGGGGAAATTATGACGTGGTTCAGGTTTACGAGTATTTCAGGTAAGTCCATAGGACTTGCTTAGCGAGCAGTTGTGGATTTGAGTGTTTGTGATGGTTATGTGTGTGCATATGATTTTTGCATTCATAACCTAAACTGGACTAGGATGACCACTTTATTATCTTAATTGACCCAATTATAATCGGGCGGTGACCACTTGTCAAAGCTCATCGAGAGTGGAGAAGGTGCTCGAAAGCCAATAGCTCAAGGAGGACGTATCTCCTCACGCAAAACCTGAGTTAAAGGGGGAAGAGGCAAGGTTTCTTAGGCTCCTCATGCCACAAAAGAAGTTGAATTAGTAATGGAATAACGTAATCAAAGATAATAAACGGTTGTGTGTGTGACATTGCATATTGTGATGTGTTGGTGTGTGTATGTGCTATTACTTCATTTATATTCATTTTTGTTAGCTAACGGTTTATATCATGTTGTAGATGATCTGCAGGTTAGGAAGACTGTAGAGTGAGCCAAACAGGGTGATCAGCTGAGGGCTTATGTACACTAGGATATGCGAGGGTTTTGGGGTGTTGTTATCCTTGTATGGATATAATGTTGTTGTTTTGTACTCGACTGTGATTTTGTAACCTTTTGATGTATATATTTATACAGTTTTATGTATTTAGTTTTAATCTATATGTGCCTTGTTGTAAGATCCAGTGAACTTATTGTCAGGCTAGGATCAGGATCTATTGTGAGATCCTAGCCCAGTAGCGCCCCGAGTCCCACGGATTTGGGGTGTTACAAAGTTGGTATCACAGCCTTAGGTTGACAACAATGACACTTGCAATATGCGATAAAGGCCGAATAGATAAATAAACAAAACCCGAAAAGGGTCCGACTTTTCAAAAGGATTTTTAGTTTTGAAAAGTGTACAACTGTTTTGGGATAGTGTGTGCGGGAAGCTATCACCCTTTTGAGGATCTCGACGGTATAAATATATATATATATATATATATATATACATATGGAATTATATAGCCTTTTACGTAGCTATGATATTATTGTTGATGGCCAAATTAGAGCAACATCTGCTATAGGACGGGGAAGAGGTAGACCACCTTTATCTCCGGTAATCGTAAGTCGTGAACGATTTGGTGGACCTCCAGTCGCAAGAGGTCGGGGTTAAGTCCCCATTGTTAGAAAAGACACACAAGAGATTAAAAAGAGAGAATTACGTACCTTGAACTTATACAGTTGGAGAGAGAGATAGCCGGGTTTGGTTTCGATCTTGATTGGGGCAAATCTCGGTCAAAATTAGATAATCTCGGCCGTGATTATCTCAGGTTGGGTGAGATCGATGTTATAGGGTCGGCCAAGGCTTGTAACTAGGTCAAGGATGGTATAGAACTTTTTCTCTAGATATACTCTTGTACAGGGTGCACTTGAATTCTTCAGTTTATGCCTCAAAAATTTCTCGAAAATTTGCAACAGTAGGAAACCGCAGTCAAAATCTCGGCCGAGATCCGAGATTTTGCACTATCTAGCCGAGATTGTCGATTCGACGATGAACGACGACAATCAGGAATAAGCTCTGGGATATACTACTTCCTGGTTGCCTTGTGGATCCTTTTCAGTAGGAAGGGTGAATATATAGTCGTTGGAAAAGATATTCGGTTAAGATTCAAAAAGTATGATAAGATCTCACCTACTAGATAAGATCTTAACAATAATATCTTGTAAATCTCTTTCCTTTGTAAGTATGTAGTGGGATATTATTATATTTGTCTCAAATCCAATAAATATATGATCTTCATCTAGATAGAGAAATCTCACAAAACTTGGGGAACAAGTAACGAGAAAGATCTCAACTTTATCCTCAAGAATCTCGAGAAAAAATTTGGTAAGGCCGAACGAGGTTTAGTTCAAGGTTAATGGCTGGCTTTACTCGAGGATGGTATGGAGTTGTAACCTTGTGGGTTACCTCATACTTGGACATTAAATATTCAAAGGTTTTGGCGGTGAAGTGCTTGTCATTATCACTCATTATGACTCGATGTGTGTCAAATCTTAGGAAGATGATACGGTTGAAGAATCTCACCACCACCTTGGTATCATTTGTAGGGAATGTTTTGCCTTAACCTTGGGTTTTAATTGCACCGAGAGAGGTTTCACTTCAATATTGGGAGGTTCCTTCGGGAGAGATCTCTAGCTTTCAGACACATCTCGAGCGAGATTGAAAGCTCTAGGTCAAGTAAATGTGAATCTCGGGAGGGTTAAGGTCAAGATTTTCCTTCAAAACAGGCCAAACAGATGCAACTTCAAATTCTCGGGTACAAATCCTCAAATCTCGGGCCGAGATTGGTGCCGAGATGCCTCTCGAAATCTCGCCCAAATTAATTGAATTTAATTCAATCTCAACCGAGATTTCAACAATTTGGTTGAGATATCTTGAGTCTTCTCCCACTTTTGTGAGAACTTCAAATTCAGCTCCGGGGTCGATGGGAAGGACACTTAATCCTCGGATTTCTTTGTTGGACAGTTTCTCCGGTTGAGCCTTTACAATAAATGTCATGGTGATCTCAAGGCCACTCAATTTTCCCATCATTCGTTCGAATATCAACCCGGTTCGATCCTCGGGAGGTTGTTGTTGTTGGAATCCGGGAGGAGATTGTTGTAGAGGTTACAATTGAGGCCTTGAGGGCGTGTGAACTTAGCTACTAGACTTGAGGACAGAAGACCGAAGCTCCCTCAAAGACTTAAGCTCGTTATTGATAGCTTCCTCTCTTTGTCTTGATATCCTTCTCTCATTTTCAAAGGCTTCATCTCTAAGCCTAAGTTGCTTCAAAGCTTCATCAAGTTCCGTTTGAAGGTTTCTTACGGCCATCTTGGCAATCCCGGAAATTACAATGACAAAAAGCAAGAGAAGATCAAAAGCAAAAGAAAGACCTACACTATAACCAATCAAGACTATGGTAAGTTTGTTTTCACTTTGACCAAGGAATAGTATAAGTCTAGAATAAGAAGTGAGGGCGAGGAAGAAGGGTCAGAAAATCTATATTTTTGTTGATCAAGGATCAAATTAAACTAAACAAGTAAATCAAGCAAAACACGAACAAACAAGATGAACAATAATCGGAAAAAGGGATTCTAAGGGTTTCAATATCATTGGTTATGGAAATGGATTCAATATAACTCACAAAAGGTTCCGTTTGATTGCTAGAAGGTGTGATGTTTCGTCAATGGGAATTATCACTTGGGAGGTCTCAAATTCCTCTAATTTCAATCTAAGCTACCTATTACCGGGTAAGTCTCAAGACAAAAAGGACAAAAATTCACCACATATCGGTTTCTCTACCTAAGGATTAAGTCAATCTTTACTGGATAAGTCTCGGGTTTAGCCTAACTCAAGAAGTAAACCAACACATCTCATCCAATAGAGGGTTTTTCACCTCTACTACCTAGTGTTCATTGTTCATCAATATCCAAGGAAAAAACATTACCGGGTAAGTCTCAATCCTAACTTGGTTTGCTAGTCTAGATAAACCTAGCCTAGATTCATCTCAATCAACACTAGGATTTACACAATCTGTCAACCTAATCTAACATGTAAGCTAATTAATCATTATCCATGCCATAACCAAATCTCTATTCACCCTAGAATCTCTAGTTATCTAGCCAACAATATAAATAGTGAAAACAAAAAAAATACAAGGGAAGAACACATGCGTACATGATATTAAAAATGTAGAGGAAAATAGATCCAAACTTAGCTGATAAATCTTCAATCAACAAGCAGAACAATATCCCAAAGCCACAATCACTCTTGTGTTTTTTATTCAGAAAAATGAAGAACAAATATGGAAAATGAAAAGTCTCCAACAAGCTGGAAAGAAGAAAGGGAAAATGCAGAAGAAGATCAAGGGTCTCCCAAGGATGCCAGACAAAAGGCCCACAACACTATCTTTATACTCAAGGTCAAGAAAAGCAAAGGTCGGGTTTGAAAAGCACTGAAAAGTTGTCGGAAACTGCATATATGGAGGAATCTCACCCCCTGCTATCAATCACGGGGCAAAATACATGCAAAATCGTCGGCATTTATCTATGAATTTCCTTTGATTTTTCTAAATCTCGGCTTGATGTGGCCAAAATCTCGGCCCGAGATAGGGACCGTGATTACTCTCGACCCGAGATAGGGACCGAGATTACTCTCGACCCGAGATAGGGACCGAGATTACTCTCGACTTTAGTAATCTCGTCGGCATTTATCTATGAATTTCCTATCTCGGCAGAGATATACTTTTGTCCACCTGAGATTTCACAAAAAACCACTATTTGCTCATTTGCTCGATCTCTTGCCTTGCCTCCTCACTTATGGGCTTTTCTTGGCCTTCATATGCGTCTCTCCCGAGCTCTTGGCATGCTCCACTCTGAGGCTTGATCCTCAAATGTGTTGTTCAGGTCTGAATTTCACCGTTTTACTTGAAAAACCATCCAAAACGTGTGTAGACATCCATACTAGCAAAGTAAACAATAAGAAGTGTACATGACGTACACTTAGACTTATTCATGCTAAACAAAAGGAAAAATCTACCTAAATGCATGCCTAAACTATGATAATAAATCATGTTATCACCGAACTTGTATCCAACACTAAACTATGGCCAAGCTCGATCGGAAAAAGAGATGAGCAAGAACCTAGAGTGTCGGACTTATTGAGGATATCCAAATGTACTTTTGATGGGAGAGAAAGATATCATAAGGGGTTCGAACGATCTCAATGCCAAGAAAGTACCGGAGGGAATTGAGATCTTTCATGGGAAAACAAGTGTTGAGGTATTTTTAAAACGTGAAATGGTGGTGGAGTCGTTGCATGAGATAATTAAATCATCAACGTAAATGAGAATGTGAATGACGATACATATATGAGCGATTGTATGAGAAGATCGAATAATCTGCTTATGAGTTATGATTGGGTAAAACAGACGTGAATAAGAGCTTATCGAAGTTTGGCGAACTACTTACTAGGGCGATTGGCGAAAACCAAATATCGATTTTAGTAAGTGACATACTTTGGATGAATTGGTTGAGCGACAACCCGGAGGTAGTTGCATGTAAACGTCATCCGTTAGATCACCGTGTAAGAAGGCGTACCCAACGTCCATTTGGTAGAGCTCTCATCACCGTATCCATCGATGAAGAGCATTGACCTAGGGCTGCGAGAAAGAGTCCATGTGGCCAGTTAACAAATATAGACAGGGGAGAGATGATGATGATATGAGATGCACTTTGACAAAGTTATCTGGCACTGATTTGGGATGGATTGAGAGGATAGAGTTTACTTGGCCGTAGAGACAAAAGGCACAAGCAGCTACAAACACATTTATCTGGCACTTTGACTCAGTTTTGCAAGGATTTGGGGTTAGGCGGCGTGTGGGACGCAATTGCTTCGCCTACCGAAACCTAGTTTGAACTTTCAAGGATAAGTTTACGTTAGCAACTCTGCTCATGCGAGCTACCGACAATGGCAGCTACATTCCGTATGCTCTCACGCTCTTCCCGAAGCCTCCTTCGATCTTCCTCTCTTAGTCTCCAAACACTTCATCCGCCTCCATCTCCAAACCCCATTTCTGATCCTTCTTCTCTGTCTCCTATCTCCCCCTTCCTCAATTCCTCCACCTGCTACTTCAATAATGGCTTTTCCCGCCAAAGCCTCTCTTCGATGTTCTACGATTATCGTATTGCGCACCAAACATCCTTCATCTCTACGTCCTCCTCTACTGTGTCGGAGCAAGCGAAATCTGATCCAAGTGCCGACAATGTAGGGGGAGGCGGCGCCACTGTAGGAGGAGGAAGAAATGAAGGTGGAAAGGAGTCCAAGACGGAGGATTCGTGGATTGACTTGTACTTGCCAGAGCGAGCTCGACCATACGCGAAGCTTGCTCGTCTAGATAAACCTATCGGCACTTGGTTGCTCGCTTGGCCTTGTATGTGGTAAGCTTTCGTATCTATTACTAAATTCTTCTTGGTCTGTCATAATCACAATGCTATATTTGATGTTATGAACTGCTATAGAAATAAGTTCCATGATTCAGTAGCACTTTGTGTAACCATGGATCTTGCCTGATTTTTAGGTCAATTACATTAGCAGCACATCCGGGGAACCTTCCTGATTTCAAGTTGCTTGCGCTATTCGGTTGCGGGGCTTTGCTTCTAAGAGGAGCTGGGTGTACTATAAATGACCTCCTTGACCAGGATATTGACATAAAAGTATGTCCTAATGCTTCTGCTAGTAATCTATACAGATATTTTTTCCTTATAACACATGTTTCAATGTAACTATGGATGTCATTTATCAACCCTTTATTCTAAGTATATGATTATCTAGTACCATGTTATGCCACTTCGATAGGAGTTGATCGGGACATGTATAGAATTGTGTTGCAATTAAACATGGTTGAACAAACAGGAAATTGAGTTGGCTGAATATAGAGATGTAGTTGTGCGTCCCGATTGCGGTACTTTAACTATCTCTGTCATGCCCTATCCATCCCCTTCCCTTTTGGTATATTCATGTAACTGATATGTTATGGGATTGAACTTTATCATGTAGCACAGAAATATGAGATAGTGTTCATTATGAACTTTTAGTGATAGTATCTAGTGACTTTTTCTTCACTATAGCATTTGTAGCCGAGCATGTATTTCGTAGAGTCTATTCAACGCTATCATACTGTTTCTTTTTCTATAGCTGCAATGCTGCATAAACTCTTAAGCATCAGCAATTTATTTCTTGTGTGAAGGTTGTGTTTTAAGACTAATGTGGATCATCAAAAAGGTTCGCTAACGTGCAGGTAGATCGTACAAGACACAGGCCTGTGGCAAGTGGTGTATTGACACAACCCCAGGGAATTTCTTTTCTTGGAGTGCAATTACTCTTGGGTCTTGGGATTCTTCTTCAACTGAACAATTATAGGTTGGTGGTGGATGGTTTGCCTTTTAATTATTTGGTTTTCTTTTGACTTTGTTAATATAGCCTCTGTCTAGTGATAGTTAAATTTCATTTGTGTGTCCATCTATCACCCCCCTTGGGGTGGAGGAGATCATGTCCTTCAACGGCGAACTGTGAAGGATCTTGTGCGACTTTCATTTAAGCATTTTACTCTGATAAAGTTTTAAAACAAATATCTTTTGAATTGAAGTACACAAGACTTTTCAAGATAAGGCTTGCCTTTGCTTTTCACAAAAGAAAATAAAAAAGCGAGAAAATCTTAGTAAGCCTAAATAATAATTGATGAAAATTCCAGGTATTGGTATGAGGTTTTTGTTAGTTATTTGTGGACTAATCACATTTTCAGATATATTCTCCTAATTGGTCAAATGCAAAGCACTTTGGTCAGAATCCTCATCAGGGTCTGCTGGTCTATCTCTTTGGTAGTCTGGGAGTTATTATTAATGAGTTTGAGTTTCAGCTTTTGGTTTTCCTCTGCAGCATATTGAATTTTTTCATCAGTTATCATGTATTTCTTATGCTTGCTTATCTCTTTGAGCCTTTTCTGTTGTTGACAGCCGCATTTTGGGAGCTTCTTCTTTGCTTCTGGTCTTTTCCTATCCCCTAATGAAGAGGCTGACATTCTGGGTAATGCATGATTCCTCCGATGGAACACTTGCTTGCTATTATGTGCTTTCTTTTCTTTGTCAGTAATGTATTTGCTTTTTTTTAATTCAAAACTATGTCTTCAACCTGTGGTTTGCTTGCTGAGGGATGTTACTGATGGGTGTATCTATTACATGTAACTGAAACAGGGCAGCCTCAAGCATTTCTTGGTTTAACATTCAACTGGGGAGCATTGCTAGGATGGTCTGCAGTCAGAGGAAGTTTGGATCCTGCTATCGTACTTCCATTGTACATATCGGGAGTATTCTGGACTTTGGTGTATGATACTATTTATGCACACCAGGTATATCCTCAGTTGTATATTTGAAATCAATGTACTACACAAAGACCATATTATCTCTATCCTCCAGTACAGATCATAGATGGCATAATGGATCGGATGTCATTCTGATGGTCCAACTAACTATATCGAGATTAAGATGAACTTTTGACAATGTTTGTGAATCTCATCCAGTGCAATGCCACCCAATCCTCTTGGAAAAGATGGTAGAATTAAAGTCATGTATGTTTCGTCAATTTAGGGAGCACTATTTGGCCCTCGAAATATGCCTCTTCCTCTATCTCGGCAAAACTGTAGAAGAGCACACTATCATAGTTTATTTATCAACTTACCGTGAGCGCTATCTCTTGTTATTACTTCTTCCAAGACACAATTCCTACTGATCTGGTGACATGACATATGTCAAGTAAACCTGTAAAATGGAGAAGATGACTGATAGCATGAGAAGCTTCTCTTGAAAGAGAACATCCGCTAAAATATTGCTCTGTTGAATGAAGAGGCAGTGTCTGTCAAGGTTTACACAAAAGTAACACAATTTGTGAGTGCAAAGAAAATGTTTTTTTCTGCTGGGATCTGATTCGTGATAGGTTGGCTACCATAAACATAGAAATTGATTATTTAGTTTTGGAATCTTCTTGTGTTTTCCCCTTCTGAGTTGAAAGATCTACTGAATCATCTGGAAATAAAAGCTTTCAGCTAGTGTTAATCCCAACCATTTTCCTCTCTTCTCTGCCTTGCTTCCTCTTCCTCTAATGGCGCCTCCTACTAGCTGAATGACACTGGTTTCATGATGGGCTAGTTGTGGATACTGCGGGATGCTCTTGCAAGCTGCTGCTGGTAATTGCTGGAGGGGGGAAGTTTTTGTGCTCTACTACTCTTTCTCCCTTCTCATTTTTTCTGTTGCGTTTCCTGTCTTCTTTGGCCTTCTTTCTGATTGCTGCTGTCCAGTGTCCACACAACAGAAGCACCGTTGTTTTCTCAAATTCCCTTTAATTATAGAAATTTTAAAGTTATATTATTTACCTCTAATGAATACATTTCTGATTCTAAGTTATAGTAGTCTAAATATAGAATACCATCATCAGTGAGAATAGAATGGATTCAAATCTTATAGTCTTACTTTTAGATGATTTTTATGATCGTAATGGGTGTCTGATTCTAAATTGCGAGCTTAACACATTATGGAATGTCACGGTATTGGATGTCACACTAGGTCTATCTCCCAGTATCAGGGGCAACTGTTTAAGGTCAAATGAGATACAAGAATGTTACATATAGGAAACAAATTAAGGCTTTTTCTTTTTAATTTTCTTTAGTTATTTTTTTTAACGTGGGAAAGCCACTCTACTTTGTTATGTGATTAAATAAAAGTGTACAAGTTGCTAATCGAAGAAATGCAGGATACAGAAGATGACTTGAAAGTAGGAGTGAAGTCTACGGCGTTGAGGTTTGGGGATTCAACAAAGGAGTGGATTACTGGCTTTAGTGCTGCGTGCATTACTAGTCTTGCTGTCAGTGGATTCAATGCCAACCTAGGTACTTCCTTGAACTTTTCACCTGAAAGATTTATGTTGCTCTGTAATTTTTTCCCTTTAACTGTTCATTTTTTGATAATACAAGCTGCTTCCTTTCCATCTGTCTTAATTGGCTCTATGTGCAACAGGATGGCCATACTATGCATCTTTAGCAGCTGCATCTGGGCATTTTGCATGGCAAATTTATGCAGTTGACCTCTCAAACCGCGCTGACTGCAACAGAAAGTATGTAAATCTCTTTCAGAAAATGTGCACTTCCGGACAATGCATTGTAGTTTGTTTTTCTATCAGAATATAGACAGTCTTATTACATAATCTGATCTTCCTATTTGCATGCTACTTTGATGCGAAACTGAAGTTACTGCCACACTATTTTGGATGCATGTGCCCTGATTTTTTTTATTTTACTTGATGCTGCATATTCAAATTGACGGGCTTTGCATATAAAATTTGTTAAGTTGAACTTAAGCTGCAAGCAGTGTTGTAAAATATGTCAGACATTTGTTGTAAATATGTCAGACACTATTTTAGATGCACGTGCCCTGAGTTTTTTAGGGCTGTGTTATATACACTATAATAAAGTCAAATCGCATTGGAACTTGTAAAAATTTAACAATTAAAATAGGGCTGTGTTATATACACTATAATAAAGTCAAATCGCATTGGAACTTGTAAAAATTTAACAATTAAAGTAATAGAAATCTATTTTATGTTTAACATACTAAATCTAATTTCTCATATAGAAGGTTTATTTACTGTTTATAGTTTATGTTAGGGAAATAGTATATTTAATTTAAATAACCAATAATAGAAATCTATTTTACAGTTACTATAATATATAAAGGAATAGAAGAGCCAACTTTTATAGTTTTATTTGTCAAAAGCAATTCACAAATTTTCCAAAGAAGATTTATAATAAAACATTTTTATATATAACTCTTTTATTTTTACAACTCTTTTAGTTTTTTAATTTTTTATGTTTAACATAATAATATCTGTTAATATAATACATTTTTATATATTTTAAATAAATTATTTAAAAACTATATTACCTTTACTTATAATTTTAATTTGTATTTCATTGAAGTTTACAAATTACAACCCACATGTATTTTATAGAAGATTATAAATAAAAATATATATTATTTTTACTTATAATTTTAATTTATATTTTATTAAAAAATCAAAATCTATAATAAAAATACATTAAAAAAATTATAAAACACTAAATATAACTTAATAATCACATACATATATCATCTAATAATTACATGCAAAAAGTAAAAAGTTAGTGATTTGACTATATTATGGTGTAAAGTAAATGAGTGTATGTAAGATGGCCCGTTTTTTATTTTCTTTGTCCACTAAATCGTTGCTCAAATTACTGCTCTTCCACGACCATACCTAACCAATTTAAGAGAAAAGAAGAAACGACAACAGGTCCCTCCATACTGTATTTCAAATTAGGTCTTGAGAAGAACCTACCATACTTAAAATTCATTTATTCCTATGATGTATTGAGTATGCTGAACTTATCCTTCGGTCTAGACATAAGGTGTGGATGCTCTTAACCAGATATCTCTTACCTGATTAGTCTGTAAGTGGGGACTCTGTGAGTGCACTGTTTCCCCCCTTATCGTGGTTTGATTTGCCTCTGTATATTGTGGCCAATCTTGTCCTTGTTTTTTGTTAGATTAATAAGTTTTACGTACTACAAAAAAAAAAACATGATTCATCCACATGCAAAATGAACAAATATTGCTTCTGGAGTTCTTATGTTGCCTTTTGATGTTTGATGCTAGATTTGTTTCCAATAAATGGTTTGGCGCCATCATATGGAGTGGGATTTTACTTGGAAGACTGTCATCATAGATTCAATCATAAAGGTATATAGAAGTTGTTATCTTAGCTTCAGTCTGTTTGCACGCCATCCTGTTTTTGTACTTCATACATGTTTGATCAGCTTTAACATGATAATTTCTTTAAATGATGTTTGTTTTGGATTGAGAGCTCTGTTGAGTTCAGCATAACATATCTACAATTGGTCTGATTAGTCCTAGCTAATTTTGTTTCAACTAGACAGCCATGTTGTTGCCTATCACCAACCTACATACGATGGTAGCAAAAAATAAGAAAGGCTATGACCTGCATGTGATGGATTGTCTGTGTGATATAACGAATAGAAACAAATGGAAAGGAGTGCGATAGCTTGCAGTTATCCACCTTTTTTCCAGTCCTGTAGCCTTGATTTGTTACTTATAATAGTAGATCACTAGGTCTTGGCTAACTCTTTGTTTGCTTCTATATTCATTCATATTTTGCACGTAATTAAAAAACTTGTCAAAATCGAATCCAACTAAGAACTCTGATGGTCAAAACAAATAGTGAATATGCTCATCAACCAACTCCTTTTATCATAAAATTTAGCTATTCTATGGTTCAACCTGATGGACAGATCTGAACATATTCAGTCTTCCAAAGCCACCCTACTGATATACTAATTTCATCATTTTCAAATTGCTACTCTAGCTACTATATATTTCTTACCTTTTTAAACTCTGGTATGGATTTCAAACCTTACCATCCCCACTTTATTTCTCTGTTTACGGAGTTCATTTTAATACACGGACATAAGATTTGGAGCAATAGCAGACATTTAAGGCCAAAGTGAGGAGGAAGAAGATTAGGAATACAATGCTCTAGTTGTTCCATAAACTGAAGATGCTCGTGTCAAAGCTGTGGGTGTTTCTGTATGTATTTGTTTTATGTCAAAGCTTTCAAGAAAGTGGAAACTAGTTGGTGCTTTGCCAGATGATTGTCATGTGTGTATATTATACCTGAATGATAAATTTTTACTATCATAAAAAATATCTTTCCAGCTTGGTATTGTCTTGTTTTAAAGTAAACTAACCATTATTGTTAAAGTCGGTCTCTGCGGTAGTTTTGTAAGATTGAACTTGTGTTCCTGTTTAATCCAGAAACCTGTCTTGCTATGCCACGCCGAATGCTGACAAAGAGTCTCAATTTGCTTCCTGTGATGAGATGAGTATAGGAGAGGGAAGGCAACAAGCTAGCCAATCCTTGTGAGCCCTTGACGTATTGACTTAAAGTTGTACCCCCTCAATAAATGTCTTTTTCAATTTTAGAAATTTTATCATAATTATTTGTAAGTTTTCTAGGTCAATAAATGAATAGTAGACTATTTTTTTTTATTTTTTTTTATTTTATAGACCCCTCTAAAAATATCACTTTAATTAACTATTATTATTACTCTATTAAGGCGTATATTTACTAAATGTGTTTATTTAATATTTAGTTTATTCAATTGGGTACTCTTAATAGAATAGCCTAGATAGTAAATTTGGCTAATTGGTCAAATTAAACTCATGGTATAAATATGTTTAGTAAATGCACTCTAATCAATTATTCTGCTTTAAAGTTGATCCGTAAAGTGTACCGTACCTAGCCTGATATCAATGTTGTAATAAAAAAGATTGAGAAATCAACCCATCATATAACAAGCTAAATCAAACGAAGCATAAGCATGCTATCGATCATCAATACATGCGTCATCACCTTGTCAATTCATTGCTTCCAGCTTGAGATTACGGAGTACAAATTAAAATGTTCAAGCCATGGAGTTAGGTTGACAACTTGTGCTTTTTGAAAAAAATGGTCAAGCCATGGACCTTGGTCGAGGAGGGGCAAGGAAAACCTACATATATAGCACTTAGTAGTTCGAGTTTGCGAAGAACGACACAATGAAATTTAGCCTTTCAAGCAATACAGTACTTGTCTGCATACTCTCCTCCAATCACAAACACAACCATAGAATATTACAAGGAATCCCCATCACAGATGTGAGTCATGTGGCAATCAACAACACCGCCTAAAATCCAAGACAACTCTGTTCGACTACCTATAAGGGGTAAAAATATAGATTGCATAAAGTTGTTGATGAGTTAAAATATACACGCTATCCCGCAACAAATAAAACCAAACAAAATGAAGTAGAGTGGAAGGATTTACAAAACTGTGTTGATATGAAGTGCCTTGAGCAAGGAAGTAGCCATCTGTTTTACCAGAACTTGGCCGCCCGATCTTTGCCCGTCTCTTCTCTCTTCTATCAGATTCTGTAACTTTTGAGGCAGATCATTCTCCACTATCAACTGTTTAGGCCTTGGATGATGCTCGTAAACCGCCTGTGTTCATAACATTTTGCTTAATATGTTTTATCCACTACTAGGCAAGTCATGCATATCAATCAGCTCATGATCAGGCTACAACTTTTAAGGTATATATAGAAGCGGAGACCAAACAGGCATATTTTCATTCAATTTCAATTACCTTCATCTTCTCCGTATGCCATTACACTAAATTTGAACAAAAAGTTAACTAGTTCAGGTTGGAGCCAAATTAAAAATGGACAACAACATACAAGCTCATTAACCAGGACAAACATTTTGAAAGAAGATTAGAAGTCAAAATCCATGATTTGGTCATTTATAAGATAAATTTGTATTTTGTATTACAATAAATATACATATTTCTACAATCAACATATGAAGATTACATTTTACTTTTTTCATGGATGAGAATATATTAAGAAAAAATATTATGAGATTTATGTAGAATTTATATAGATCTTTCTTCAATATAAAATCAATATGGAGGTTTATTTCTAAAATAATATTAGTGTGTCGTATTTGAGTTGTTTTCAGAAACCCGAAGTGACTTGAGAATAAACATATCATAAAAAAATTCGTGTTATTTAAAAAAAAATACAACCCATACTGAACTAAAACAATACAGGGAACCAAGTCGATATGTGAAGCCTCTCAATGGAACTATTGAGATATTAGGAAGTATCAATGCGGTGGATCACACAAGGATGAAACCGAAGGTTGGAACTAGAAGGTAGGATCTTAATCATCCAAGTCATTAAAAGATTAAGGCCCTAAAGACGCATGTCATCAAAGATTCTGATTAAATGTATTGGCCAAGCAGAAAGAGTTGTTCAATTCATGAATAGATACATCAAGTTAGTATGCCAACTAAATTACCAAAAGCTAATATTTGCTAATCATTACCTTAATCAACTTCAGCAGGTTAAGCCTAGCTATAGCATCCCGATGGTGGAGCTTCGCAATTAGCAAAGGGGTTAACCCATTGACAGCTAAAACAGTGTTCAACCGGGGTGATTTCCTGCAATAGAAAGAAAAGGCATCTTCAGTCGCCAACCGTATTTTAAAGCATGCCTCCGCTAGCAAGGAAATGGCATAGATTTGCTAAGAGCATTTTAATGCATGTCAAGTGATGAATTGTTTGATGTTGAAGTTTCCGAAATTAGATGTGCAATATATGTTACCAGGAAAGTCATAAGGGTAACGTTTCCCTAGGGAAACTCGGACACCTTATCTACAACTATAGCAACTATGACGTTTTTCGTGTCCGTATCGTTTGCTGTTTTTGTATCCATTTCCATGTAACATAGTGTGCAATCACAGGGCATGTAATCTAATAATGCAAGCATGTTTGTGCATGACAACTGTGTTCCAGAAAAAAAAATTTGTTAAAGCCACACTAAGCTTACGTGATTATTTTAAGGAAAGGTTCCAATATGTGCACAAAATGTTGCTCCGGGCAATTTTCAAAGAATTTCACCAACTTCTGAACTGCATCTTTCTTCATTAATGCTTGTTCAACTTTCCGGTTGTCATTGTCATGTGCAAGGCACACGGCAATGGAGTCTAATGCAGTTGCTGACCAAAGATCATCATCAAGTAGGCTCAAATACACATCCAGACCACCATGGGCTCTTAACTGCTCCCTTGAGTTGCGTGACGCATGGGCCATGTCACACAGCAATGGCAAGGCGCATTGCTTCAATGGAGAATCCGACATAATAAAATTCATCAAGTGAGGTATGATTCCATTTTCAGCAGCCTGCTCCTGTCTCCTCTTATTTATCTTGCAGAGGTTGAAAAGTGCATTTAGTACCTAAAGGGACAAAACAATTCAATTAAATAAAATTTCTTAATATGCTTAAAGGAACATCAGGCTCATCAGCAGAACAGATATGTCAAGGAAACCATTTATTGCAATAAAAAACTGATGCTTATCAGCTTAATCCTTTATGATTGTATTGTTTTTTCCCATTCATTTCCATGATGTCTATGATAGGGAGGGAGAAAACATAGCCATGCAATAACTGTTCAATCAAACCAATTGCGTATGCATGTTACTGAACTAGAACTGATCAACTAGAAAGAAACTCACTCCAGACATAGGTGAGTTCTGAAATGTGCAAGAGTATGTGTCAGGTTTGCAAACAGGGCTTACAAGTGAGTGCTTGTAAAAGTGAGTTTTTAAACACTTTAAGAACTTTTTAGATACTACCCTATGTAGTGATGATTTTCTTTCTAGGGTAAAGACTCGTGCATACAAGATCATGTATCCACATGTCTTTACCCAAGCCTCTCCCCTTTTGATTATATTTGCTCTCTTGTGTGCCTTGCTAGACTTTGTCTAGCCTCTTGTGTGTAGCCACTTCTTCATTCTCTGGTAAGCCCCATGTACAAGTTTTTGTGTTTCATTCATGTATTTACCTTATTGTAAAAAAAATGGGGTCAGTAAATCAGGGTCAAGAATACAGACAGGTGTGTGTAGTCAATGAGAATTCAATTGTCCGCACGGTATGATATATCAAAGAAAATTCAAATTTCGGGGAATCATAATCGTGAAAAGTGAAATCTGTCGTGGTAGGATTACTGAATGTTCTTAGTAGACGTGGTACTATTAAACAACTTAGCATGAAACTAAAAAAAGTACCTCCATGTCACCAAATGGAAGAAGTATTCAGAAATAAATAATGCAAATTTAAGTAAGATTATGGAATCTGTAACTAATATGTATGTCCTGCCAAACAAACCCTTACATCACACATATCCAACAGAAGTGACAGGTGAGCTACAAAAAATTATTTCACTTGTACTGCATTCCCTGACACTACCATTATGGCCTATACCTGGCTTAAACCAGAGAGATCCCACAGGAAATGAGAGGACAGCAGAGCATTCTAGCAGATCATCAAGTAAGAAAGGATTAATATGCACGCAAAAATCATGTTGAAAATAATAAGCATCCTACCTCATGGTGTATTTGTGATACAAGTGGACCTTCTTTAAGTTCAAGGTTTGGGATAAGATGTTTGATTGCTTCTGCTCTTTGAAGGTTCTCTAGGCAGTTTGGATCAGTTGACAAGAGATTTATGCACTTCAATATCTGCGAAAACAAAGAATAGCAAATATGCCATGAAAGACTTGATACAAGTAATGTCACACAATTCCAGAAAAATTATCTAGTACCTTTAACAGAATAGGGGGTTCTACTCTATTAAACATGTGGAAAAGACGAGTCAACAAGCCTGTGTTACACATGTATGACTTCACAGTTGTGTCAGCTTTAGCAAACTCCAAAAGAAGCTCTGCCACTTTTTCAAGATACTCTTTCGCAACATCAGCACTCATTATTGACCCCATATGAGAAAGCAATCCAGATGATGTGGCACTTCCTGGTCTAGCATTTAGCACACCAGAACCAGATAGTACACCTGACGCCGCCTGAGATGCAATCCCAGATGTTGATGTGACTCCATCATTTGACGCTGCAGATCCTATCTTATTTAAGGTTCTCTGGGACATCCTAGGTGAGTTGCCATTATCTCTCCCACACCCAGAAACCTCTGTACATGAAAAGAAAAGGAAAACCAAAACGCCACACAATAAGAAGAGACAATAAGAAGAATACTTCAGGCCTTCTGAAGTTCTGGGAATATCTCACAACAAAGACAGACACAACAGAAGTTGCAAACAGAAAAAATAGAATACAACAAACGGATACATTATAATGTACTAGTCATGGTCCGGCTTCATGAATGTGGCAAACATCAACGGTCTTATCACTATTTTTATCATAGAGATATGGAGTCAAGTATAAAGGAAACTTAGTCAAAGATGCAAGGAACATGTGGCGTTCAGTGATTTCTTAGGGGTGAAATTCTCAGAGGAGATCACTATAAGATCTCTCCTAGTCATTTTGGCCACTGAAACATGAGGAAAGGCTGAACCAGGTTAGACAGTATTCTAAGAGGTATATGTTTTGTCGGAGATTAAAATTCTAGTTTCCATTTTGGTCCACAAATCTGGGTGACATTTTGAACCCCGTGAAAGTTACTTTGTTGGCATCTCCCAAATAAACTACTTCAACGTCTAAGACAGAACTATACAAGCCAAAAAAGAGTAGCACCTGCAAATTCAGCCATTAGAAAATCAAGTTCACCATTTGTCTTCCTTTCATTTGATGCATGGAGAAGTGGCAGGATACTATCATGCCTTTCCATACCAGTCAAATGGCGCACATATTCCAGCTGACCAGAGAAATGGCGAGAAGGAGGCTCCTTTTCCAACAAGCTAAGAAGTGGCCGAACTTGTTGAGAGGGTATGCCAGACCCCTCTGATGCAATTTCCAATGATTTACGTGGCCTATCTAGAGACGTTCGATGAACAGAACTTCCAATCCGGTGCTCTAGAGATGTCCTATTAGCAGAAGAGTCGGCCACTCTGGAAGGAACAGACATCTCAGCAGCAGCATTACTTGGCTGAGCCCTATCGGTGTCAACCAGAATGCTCCGAGATTCAGACAGACTGACATCTTGCCTCTGAGACTGTGAAGTAGATAGATGTGGAGATTCATGGACTCCAGACGAGGAAGAGTGATCACTTGTTCCATGTCTCACTCTAAGATCAGGATGATCTGTTCCTGAAGTCAGACCCTCATTTTGAAAATTAGGATGGTTGGGATCAAGTTGACCAGAGCGAGGTCTTGGCACTGAACAATCAGTTGAAAATCCCCCAGCCGCAGTTGGTGAAGCTAGTCGAGTTGCCTCATTCAGGCTGTAGAGAGTATTTATAAGCCTCAACAAAATCCCATTTCTGGCAGCTATGCGACAGAAGTCATTTCGAGGCGTAGATACCTGAAGCTTGAAGACCTGCCACACTCCATCAATAGCTAGATGAACCATTTCCCTGGACAAAGATAGAACATTTAATACACTGTTCAACAGAATAAAGAAGATTAGAACATGGAGCAATTAAATATTTAACTGCAGATGCAATAGTGAACAAGAAACTTTTCCAGACATAATACAACATATAGATATTTAGCATATATTTGGAAAAATATATAATTATATTGTTCTGTGGAAATTTCATTCTGCTGGTGCATATCCACAGGGCTAAGCAAGTAGAAAGCCAGCCTCTTGTAACGATCTTGTATAAAAAAATAAAAAAAGCAGAACAAGGAGCGATCAAATAATTAACTGCAGGTGCAATAGTGAACAAGAAACTTCAAAAGACATAATACCAAGGAAATTGATTGTACTCATCGCCAGAGAGGGGGGGGGGGGGGGGGGGGGAAGGGGGGCGGACGGGCAGAAAGAACCAAATACTAGTTGATACTTGATAGGTGATCAACCAAGCAGTAAAAATGAGCATCCATGTTTGCAGCAGTTATTTCAAGCTTGAATGTTGTTTGAACACTACAAAAATTAATATTGAGTGATGGGCCTGCTATTTTTCCACTTTCCTTGTCTGCTCGTACCTTTGGATTACAAAAACATGGAAGTACAATGCAATGGATAAAGACGATAGGTGCACAGAGTAACCCAAACATTCAATTTGCTTTGGTCAACTTTTCTTTAGCAGCTTCTTTAGATGAGAGAATTTCATTAGTTCAAATCTACATTTTAGCAACAACAAAAGAAACTCAGCGCCCTTAATTTATCTTCATCTCCTACTGTATGTTGTGCATCCCAGAAAACTACCTACGCTGACCATTCATCTGGCCATCTTCAGAAAACTCTCCTTCTGAACCTTCTTTTCTCATTCTCAAATCTATCTGTCTCAGAAAGCCAAAAATAACAGTCTCAATAGACCAGATCAAATCCCAGAGAGGTCCAACATGCACATGAATCAGGGATTGGAACTACAGTTGTTCCCATTGCAGCTGAAGGGAGTAATGAAGCACTACTACCAATACTGTCTATCTTTCCAGAAGTAGGCTTTAATGAATTAAAAATTCAGATGTTACACAATTCTAGCGCAGTAAAAAGCATTCAGTTGAAAGAATATATCATTATCATCACACCTGAACTTTGCATAATCAGGCTCTAGAAAACCAACCAAAACAGGTATCCCACGGCATGCAATGAACATTTGCAACGTCAAAGAGCTGCATGAGTAAATGAAAAATCAGCTGATGATCCAAACCAAGTAGATGTAACATACTATAAAAGCTGTAACACATTAATAGCTGATGCTCTAAACCAAATAGATGTAAGATACTATAAAAATCTTTAAGACAAATTTGTTACATATAGATATTTATTCGCATGCATATTTGTTACAATTTTAAGGGTCAAAAGTATTTCTGTTCTTAAGGCCTAATGGATCATCTTTTTAAATGCAAATTAGGAACGTAATACTTGAGAAACAGACAAAAACACAGCATAGGAGTCTCATAGTAAGTCTGATATTTCGAATGAAATTTTAAACACCGAAGTACAGAAGTGTGTCAAGAAACTGCACAAAAGCAAGCAAACAATACCTAGACTGACAAAGCTGCTGAAGGAAATAAGCGGCTTGCATACGAACTTCCCGAGGACGATCAGGAACAGCAAAACCCATTACTATAGGAATCTGTGTGGTAGAATCAGACAGTATTGAAATTTTGTGAACAAAGACGAAGCCAGAAGAAACTAATGGAGAAAAAATCAACTTCATATAGAAGCAACATCAACAAGGTGATGGTTGTATTAGATTCATTGAATTGTCAAAAATCCATTGATGTAAAATAGTGACACATTATGTTTGCCTTTTTGAAAGAAATAAAAACAGTACACTTCCATTGAAATTGTTAGAATTAAAAATACCTCTCTACTTATGTTTTAAGTTTTCCCCCTAGGCTTCAAATTGTCAACATTACCATGATAAAATAAGAGCAATCTAGAACAAACAAACCCCCGTTTTGGTCATCAAATCGATTTTCTTTCTTTAAGTTAACAAAAAAAATATCAATTTTAGCTTTAAGGATCTGGCTTAAATCAAGTAGAGCTAGACCCACAGCAACCAAATGTACTTTTTTACTGTCGGTGTTTGCTTATACCAATTAGTTGCCGGATTATTTATTTGATACCAAATTCTCACCCTGGATCACATTATTATAAAAGAAATTGGCAAATACACCATTGTTTAATTATCAACAATAGTTTTACAGTTGGCATCAAAGTATCTGATGGAAGTTACACATACCAAACCCACAAGACAAGCATTTTCTTGGAAGTCGGTATTATCTTTGATGATTTGATTTATGACTTGTAGGACTGAGCATATCACCTGCGGTCACAGATGAGCAATAATAGATACATATTAGCAAGCACTCTCTCCAAATCTAAATGCTTAAAAGGCAAGGCTCCTGCCTACTGGTAAAATGACATACACGTGGTCTAGGCATCTCAAGTAATTCCATCAAGGGAAGTAACCCATGCTGTGTGATAAACATAATCTTTTGTTCAGGACGCTGTCTGAAGAAAGTAATGAGCTTCTGACAAGCAGAAACAATTGAATCCTCAGTTTCCTCTGGTCTCAAAGAACTAACCAATTTGCTGAATTCAACGGCCTATGAAGGATAAAAGTAATATTTGTTACTTATCATGCACAGAACACCTTTGCCAATGTTGTCCTCCAAAGAAACAGAAATTAGAGAAAATACAACAATGGTTCCAGAAGCAACAAATAAAGGATAACATGCAGGTTTGTGCAAATAATTCAATAAGTTAATTCAATTAGTGTGACGGAGCATAAGGAAATGGTCTCTGTAGACCTCTAGATGCCTAAACTTTAAGACCAAATTCACTAAATCAAGGGCAAGGACTCAGTAAGGCTATTGAAAATGTTGGAAGGCCTTCGGAAGTGCTGAATGCAACAATTAGTCCGGATGTATGTTTGAAATAAAAGAGAGCATGTCATCAGAGCCTTTGCAAAGGTAAATCCATGTAAAGCCCCACCAACTACAAGAAAGTTTGGAGTTGGATCTGGAATTTGTTTGCATATAAGTATCAGACATGTCTATGTGAGGCATTGTATATATTACAAAACATATACTCTTGAAAACAAGATTTTCTTGAAAAGGAGTTTATAACGATATGAAAGGATATTATGATATAGATCTTGGGATGAAAACATATTGGAACTAAAAACTAATCTTAACGAGAAGATAAAAAGTCAACTAGAACTCCTAAGGAACATGGAAAGGGAAAACACTCAATCAGCTAACATTGTTTGAAATACCTGCAAAGGAAAGAGGTTTTCTCCAGGCAATTTATCATCAAATACCTGTAAGATAAAAGGCAGAAAAAATTCAAAACTAATAACTGAAGCATTAAGCATAACCAAATTAATAGGTAGCTGAGCTTCATACGTACGCTGTTATCTATATCAATCACATCATTTGCCTGCATTATCACATGAAACAAGTTGCCCCCACTGGGTTGCCCAATGTCATTATCCATTTGTTTCTGAGCAATGGCAGCCCTTAGCTTTGTAGCTAAATTGTTTGTTCCACCGTCAGCTGTAACTCCGGAGACTTCATTGTTGTGGGAAGCAGATACAGATGTAGAAGGCTCAACAACCTGGTCCTCTGGGTTTGTATCCAATGGATGAAATAAATCATCCAAAGATGCATCCCCTGGTGTGTCGCTGAATCTACTAAGCTCATTTCCACCCAATGCACCAGATTTTGCAGCCTAATGAAACGACCACAGTTCGACACGCTAAAGATGTAAAGTAGATAAATATAAACAGAAAAAGATATAAAGCAGACAAATATGGTAAAAGCAATGATTACCTTGTGAGCATCTTGACTACGTGCACCAAAGCTGAATAAACTGTTGACCTTTTGCACAGCACTTGATTTCCTTTCATGCTTTCCGGACGGAGATTCCTTTTTTTTAGGAGATCCAATATCGCCATTTGGAAGTAATTCATTCTGATCAACCTTTTCCGAATTTCCATTATCTTCTTTAAAAGATACTGAAATCATATCCTTACTTGCTGAAACTCGAGAAGAACCAGTGCCATTAAATGATTTGTCATTAATAGCTAGTGTTGGAACTTGATCTGAAGGGTAATCATTCATGCTTTCTTCAATTCCCCCATTAGCAATGCTACTTGAAGCAATCTCGGCATCAGAATATTGGGAATCAGTTACACCTTTCATTGGTTTCTCTCCATCAGAAACCTGCAAAGAACAATGTTTCAGCTTACCTTTGTCTTTAAGGAATGTTTTAGCTTACTTACAACCTTGATGTATTCAAAATATCAGCTAAACTTACTTTGTCGGTGGAAAGGCTTTCAACAAGACCATGCTCATCTCCGTTGGATTCTGCCTCCATTGAACTATCCTCGTGACTCCTGCAAAAGGCATAATGATTTGCACCCTTTCATGACCAAGGTATAACGAGAGGCTAACCCCTTTTCACGAGTTTAAACATAATCACCATGTGAAATTGTAGTTAAGCTTGGGTGTTCATATAAAATATAATGAAAGGGTTAATCATGTGAAGTCTGAAAACCAGACTATTTGTGAAATGAGTGATTCACGGTATTATTGATGATGATGGTGATGATACATGATATTGACAGCATGGAGTTTTCATCAAGTGATGAAGGAGATCAAGTCATACAGATTTAATTTTAAGAAAAACAATCAGAAACATCTTCAATTGCACTGCTGGCCCATTTGCAAAATTTTCAAGTTGAAAATGGACAAATGTATATATGATATGCCTATCAAATGTCAAGCTTCAGACATCTACCAAGCATGTGTACGGATGTAACAAAAACAAGCATATGAAAAACTTGGAAACGATGCATCAAAAAGAAAGGTGTAGCTGCAAGGTGAAAAATACTCTTACCCTAGCCACCAAGGACGAGAACTAAGAGCCAACTATATATATGTGCTTATACCGGTTTTATCAACTATTCATTCTTTAATTCAACCTATAGATTTAGAACACCTTGAATAGACAGATGTTTTCAAGTTGGGCCCCATTTGCGATGATTATATCTGACTGCCATGCATTTGTCCAGGACACGACTTCTAGAGAGAAATTTATCATGAATTATTGTATGAAAGATTATGAGAGCCAAGTCTTAAGCTCCACAAAACAAAAATAACATGTGCAAGATATTCATATCCAATGGCACACCTCTAACAACAATCACCGCCAACAACATTCATGAATACAGGGAATTGTGCAACTTCTTAAAGTTATACCTTAATGTGCCATTATGATCGAGGGAGGGCTGCAGGCGCCTATAATTCTGTATCCAGGGGTGAGCAAGCAAAGTCTTAGCATCAGGTCTCTGCCGGGCATCCTGAAATGCACTATAAAATGTCAAATCCAGCCGACAATATATCAATATAACATATTAAGCAAACTTCACATGCAAGGGCACACTAATAATTAGTGTTAATAGGATCTACTTCTGTCCATCCACCTGAATTTTTGAAGCAAAAATGCAAAGCAAGGGCACAATAAGAGAGGCTTCACCTAGTTCAAAGTTTTCCAGAAGAAAACCGTCAACATGAACACATCTCAATGCAATCCTACCATAAATGAGACCTTCCTTTGGTGTAAACGTATGTGGATTTTTGATAAACACAAACACACATCTCTTAGAACAATCCTGCCACTAATGAGACCTTCCTTTGGTTATATTTATGAAACTTGTTTGATAAACACAAGCACCATCTCTGAAAGCAATCTGCAATCCTACCACTTCCCCTTCAACCAAGAACTGATACAATGTTCAACATTGCCACCACAGCCATCCCAACTGTAATCGGCATCTCTCTTTCTTCCAGATCTAAATCAGAATGTCAACCAAGACCTAGTAAAGTCATATCTCGGGCTGAAGCATCAAATTAAAATCATCTGGTCCATACACTGGACAAAGATCCATTTACATCAGATCTCTAAATCACACTTCAATTCAACAGTAGATAAAGAGACCAAGTGCATGCCTGTATATAGGTGAAGAAACAGCAAGCTAGAAGAAGAAACAAAAAAGAAGTCCAGTGATGTCAAAATAATCAGCACATGGGCCGGTCATAGGAAGAAGCGATGTGTTACAAAAGCAACAAAATCAATTTTCAGGCCCTTCGCACCATTGATGTTATTGATTTTATCACTCAAGACTCTATTATTTCTCAAGTGTTGCAAGAACGACAACATAACGACCTTAATGAGTTAAGGAACAAAATCTGATCATCTAAATTCTAAACAATGAAAAATTATGTAAGATAGTACCTTCTGAAAACATTGTCTCAAAAAGTCGGTGATGTCAGGAGAGAGCCCATCCGGAATGGGAGGATGTTCATCCTAAAACAATATGGAAAAATGAAATTAAATTCCCCAGGTACATGAAAGTACAGAGGATGTTGTAATTTAGCATTAGGTTGGCAATAAAAACACACTGCAACTTGGTAATGGAAACAAATATTTCTGAACTTAATAATCAATGTTCAAAATTTTTTTAAAAAATATGCTGAGGTAACAATAATTTGTAGATGTGTGTATCAGACCAGTTTACCACAAGAACTCAGACACCAATATTAGGAATATATATTCACTTAACAAATTTAACTTTATCAAAAGAAAGCTAGAAAGTCAAAGCATGAGGCATTGAACTTGAAGTTGCAGAAGGATTACAGAAGGCAACAACCAAAAGACAACAGCTAATGCTTCTAGGTTTGGCTTTGAACTTGAAGTTGCAGAAAGATAAGAGTGGAAGGTAGCGATCAAAAGACAGCAGCTAAACTAACAGCTAAATGTAAGTCCAGATTTCCATGCAAAAGGACCACTGTTGCAAGCTTATAGATTTTCAGAAGCAAAAACACTACAGCCTTAGCGGGGATATCTTCAAAAGCTAAACTTAGTTGGCAGTATTGTCCCGTTATTTTTAACTTTAATTCTCTTCATTGTTTTCAAGGCTCCATGTTATGTCCCTTTCTCTTGACTATTTTATAATTAAAACTGAAAAAGTATACACACCTGAACAATGCGGAAGAGAGCAGGCATAGGCTGCAGATCATAATATGGAGGGACACACGTCAAAAGTTCGATTACAGTACAGCCAACACTCCAAATGTCAGATGCAGCGCAAACTCCTGACATCTCAATCACCTGAAGACAAAGAATCCGAAGATTATCAGCTCCACAGGGTGCAAATCTGAATTTCTCTCACAATTTTCTAATTTGGGCTTCTTACAATACAGATGTTAAGCTGAACAAGTACCAAACCACCAACTAATTATTTCTATAGGAAAACATGGTGAGGATGTTTTTAGCTCCATATTTTGTTGTAAGTATTGGTTTTGCAAGATAGAAGATAGGAACCAAGCTAGTAATCCAACACTCCAAAGGTGAGGTTCTTATTCTAGAACAAAAGTTGTAGTGTTGGTAAAGGTAATCTAAGATCAACGGTAACTGCTTAATGGGTTTAACTAAACTGCTAGAGCAATATTGAAAATAATCATAATCTGGATGAGTCAATAATTCACTCAGAATAAAAAATTTACAAGTTTATTGACAAAAGTTATAAAGGAGTTAGATTGTTCTAAACTGAAAGGTGAAGACCACAACTTTATTCACTGCTATACCTCAGGGGCCATCCAATATGGCGTCCCAACAACAGAATGTGTATTTACATCTGCCTCAGTCAATTTTGTTGCAACACCAAAATCAGCCAGTTTCACCCAGCCCTGCAATTATAAACAAGTTTAACAGGAAAGCATCCGTTGTATGTACAAGTTGTTAGCAAATAGATGACATCACAAGAAAATTAACAGAACGAAGAGGTAGGTAGCATCTGTGCAGAATAAGGCTAGCTATTTCGTTGCTTATTAAAGGATGTCATAGTTATCTGTGCATATAATCATTTCCTCGATTTTTAAAACAAAGGTAACTAAAACATTCAAGGAACACTATTTCCCTACATACTACTTGTCTGATTTGAAGCTTATAGTTCATTTAAGAAATAACCAACAAACATTTGGAGCTTGCAACTAATATAAATTTACAACTTCTGATAACCTAATCGTGCTGATCAAGAAAGGCATGTTTTTCTTAGCATGAAACACGTGGCAACATTATTACAAGCAGACTTGGAAAGCAAGCCATTAAACATCCCAAAAAGCTATAAGAAAAGCAAGATCCAAGGCAAAACATTAACAATCATAGCACAATGATTTTTCTCACTGAGCCCAAAATACCTTTCCTGAGGAATTTCAGGTTCTCCATCTACCAATATGGAAAGATACAAAATCTGTCAGAGTGTGGATCGATACTAACCGAAATAAGTAACATCGGATTCCTACACCTAAAGCTAATAATACTAACTGCTGCTACATGTTGTATCAAACAATGCTTTACGAATCAGACAATTCAAACACCTGTGTGAAAAAAGATGAACTGGAAGGAGCAACATGGAATTTCTAGTTGATCAGAAGATAGAGTTTGCAAGAGAAATTTATTTGTGCAAGCTATACAGGTATAATTACCTCTTTGGTGGTCAATATATTTGCACCCTTAATATCACGATGAATAACACCCTGTTCGTGCAGATAGACCAAGCCTTCTAGAACCTAGTTAAAAAGGTGGAAAGGATTATTTGGTAAAACAAAAAATTTACATCAAAGCATATACCTATATATATAGGAAATGGTTCAGGTGAGCATGGGTGCTCCCATGAGAACTGAGAACAATTCACATTTCTTCTGTGAACCAGTTTTTAGTTGAGACATGTTTTTACAAAAAATTGTGAACCAAAAAAACAGTGCACCAACTTACAAAACTGATTCATATTTGTGTACAAAACGGTTCAAAATGTGAACCAGTTTTTTGAAGCGCTCGCTCTCAACTGAACTTCCCCATATATATATAAAGGTCAAAAGCAAACCTGGGCAATGTAATGAGCAACTAGCTGTTCTGGAAATGGTCCAAATTTATTAGGCTTGATAATGTTTGCTAGAGATCCATTTTCAACATACCTATGTAGAAATATGACCAACTAAATGTTAGAATTTTAATCAGAAACTTTGAAGTTTTTGAAATAATCAATTAAATTCAGCATGATAACTAAACTTACTCAAGTATGATGTGAAGATGAGATTTTGTCTTTGAAGATCCAAGATATTTCACAATGTTCTTGTGGTTGAGATTCTGCAAAGCAAAATAGATTGTTTTAATCAAAATGAAATAATACATGAACAAACTTCCCTACAAACTCATATAGGTCTGAATTGGGTTCACAAGATGATCCGTGTGAATGGAACTTAAATACATTTAGGTAAATTATAACCCAAAAGCTAAGCAGTAGAAGAACCAAGCACTTGCACAATATGCAACTTTATTCTTATGGCACACAGTTTATGCCAGCTCATTCTTGCCTTTATTCAGAATTTGTAGTTGCATGACCAATATCCATGTGTCAGTCTTGCTTAGAAAGGGAATTCACAGAAGGCTACACTGGGACACCAACAAGGCAATTGGTTCAGCTATCTAGTGGTCACATGGAATGGACCATGTGATTTTCAATGCAAAGAATTCTCCTATCAGTACTATAACTTTTACTTTATTTTGTACTTTTTGCTATAGATGCATGTATATAACATATCATGGTGGTCAAGGGACACAATGCAGAATTCCTACATATCTGTACATCAAACAGAAGCGTTTCTTTGAGTTTCTTCACTTTTTCTCCTCTTTCCAACTATGGACTAGTGACAAAACCCACACTGAACATAAACAAGTCAAGAAAGTTCCCTGTTTACTCCTGCCTTCAAAATATCCTTAGGGTTCAGTGTTTCAAAACATCTATTTTTCTCATTCATACTTTCATATTCTCAGTAAATCGAATTGTTTCTTCCCAGATTGAATGAAGCAAGGCATTTCATATAATAACTTATCATACTGGCAGCTTTTGAGTAATAATTATTAAACATGCTGGAAAATGAGATAAGCATGTACTCTGTTTAAGTACTTAAAACAGTTTTCAAACAGAACGGGAGCAAAAAAGACACGGGGGATACAATACCTTGAGAAGATCAATCTCTTGCTGAAAATATATCCATCCATGCACCATTCATCACCAAGAAATGGAAAAAAAAAAAAGAAAAACAAGACACGTGTAAGGCTAACTTAACAGTAAAATAGGTGCAAGGTTCTGGGCCCAAAAAAAAAGTGCATGCAATACGTGGGCGGTAAAAACAACATGACAGAAGTGTGCGATTGCAGAAGATCTTAATGTAAGCATATCAATACGCAACATGTTCATACCTTTAAGCTAAATAAAAAACTAAAAAAAATAAAACCATACATTTTTCTGCTTTACTTATTTCATTGCATTAAAAAGGGATTACCAAACATAGTCTTACTCCTGAAGTATTATACCAGTCTCAAACTAGTATCACACTGTGATCCTGCTGCAACTAAACTCTATTTCCGACAACAATACACGCAACTTCAAGCTAAAATAGTGTTAGAACCCTCACTTTGTTGTGCACGCTACTTCAATTTTACAAGGAAAAAAGGAAAGAGGAGACAGAAATAAACCAGCAGTCTTAACATTCTTGGTGTAAAATGTAGTCATCAACTATATAGTTTGCATTATTTTTACTGGCCATACTCAAAAGAGGAGCAAATAGGAGCCCACAGGCCATCTCAGAGATATTTTACTTCCTTTACCTCATATATCAACTCCTAATACCATTTTGGAGTAGATTAAATACTTTGACCATCAAATTATTGTGAACTCGAAGAGATTCAAATTTTAACAAAAAAAAAATATACAGCAGCAAAAGTCCTTTCTTGTAGACTGGGAAAGTGTAATTAGGGAAAATGTCACGAATTAAAAACTAGGAAGCTGGTGGCAGAGGAGTTTATATCGTCACAAAGAGTAAGAAGTCCTGAAGATGATGGACCCCGTAATTCATCCTTAATGTAGCTTATCCTTAGCAAGTGCAAATGATGACCCAGATGCCATATTGTTAAATTCAGATGGTTTTTTGCATCAACTAAAAAAGCAAGTAGCTAGTGTATCACGTCATTGTCTGTGATAACTCAAAAAATGTTTCCAAAATAAATGCTAAAGGATAATATCACACCTTATTACTTCATATGATAAATCCTTATTCATGTTTTAGGGTACGAACAGCATATTAGTTGCCAATAAAGAGCAAATGCTGCATAATTATCAAAACATACTGATCTTCCAAATGAACCCTGCCATGCTAGCAGAAATGTAAAAGGCAGAATTGGGAAGGAAGAAAACAACAATAATCTCTCGTTGAATAAGAAAACCCAGCATGAAAAAATGTTATTGATGTTTGAAGAAACAGGTTTCTTCATCCACAATTCACAGCAGAATAATGCAAATAAGAGGTCTCAAGAAACAAACCATTATAACATTGAGATCCTCTTGAGCTATATTTTCCAGAGAAACTTGCTTAATAGCAACAAAATCTCCATTCTCCAAATCCAATCCTTTGTAAACTCGGCCATACGCTCCTTTCCCAATCTCATCACCAAGCATCTGCCCAAATAATGAATTAAAAACATAGTCATAAGCTCAATTCTTATCCAAAACGACTTTGAGTTGCAACACAACTCACCGAACCCTAAATTCATTTATTCAAAACTACATAATTTAAGAGAAACCGGACAAAACCTCAGCTGCAACATTCATCCAGCTAAAAAAGAACCCTAACTGAGCAACAACCATTTACGTCCGAATCCAAATTGCCGCAAACTAACACCTTCGAAGCCAATCAAATCGCCGGCGCAGAAAAGCAAAAATGCACAAGAATTTAGAGAAAAAAAATCGACAAGTGCACTCACGTATTTGTTGTCGAGTGTCTTCGATTTGTGGAACTGGGACGTCCCTGGCTGGCGAGACATCTTGCTCCTCTCTCTTCCTGTAGCTCTCTCTGCAGTGGAAAATCTGAGAATCCTCAAAGCAACCGCTCCATGATTGCGAAGTTCGAGTTGGGAGAAGCGAGTGAAGGAGCGAGAGATGATCGCCGGGAGAGAACGGCAGAAGAGAGAGAAACTTACATAGGGCTGCGATGGCGGAATTTGCTGCTTTTATTTCCTTTTTTATTTATTTTTTCCTTTTGAATTTGATTGTGAAGGGATAGCGGAGTACAGCAAAGAGACAGATAAATGCTGCGTTTAAGACTTATGATAAATGAACGTGACGTGATCGTAATTATTATTAATTTAGGGATTAAGGAAAATGTTGGATTAACCTTGTAAATTACTTCGAGCTTTGTTCGGATATTTTATTTGAATAACATAAAGTATATTATTAATTAAAAGGTAAATTTTATTTGTTTTATTATAAAGGTACTATATTGTAATTTAAATTTTAAATTTGAATTCACCCAATCAACTATATATTAGGAAAAGAATACTTGAAAAAACTTAAATTAAAATTAAAATATATCAATTAGTTTGATATTAAGTTTTTAGATCAGTAGATTTTATTTTATCTCTATTTATATGATAAAATTAGTTAAATTTTAGTGAATGAAAGAGATATAGCTAATCATTAAAAAAAGATACAGTAAAATATAAATAATAAATGAAAATGTAAATATGAGAAGATGGTACGTGTCACCCGACGTGTAAGAGAATGACACATGATTTTGAGGTATTCCGCTTTAATATAACATGTAAATTAAAAAAAAGTAAATTTTGTAATTAATTTATCTAAGTTATGATATTGAAAAACTAACCCTCAAGTTTTAGTGTTTTGATTTCTAATCATTATATAAATATATAAAAAAATATTTTGAGATCACTCTTCTCGCAAACGCTCTCACGCTCTGACTCTCCATCGTCACCACCGTCTTCTCCGTAGCCTTGGAAAAGCTCCAGCGGCGCAGGCCTCACATCCGACTCGGCAACGTAGGGCTCATCTGATTATGCGGTTAAGGTGCCCTAATTTGTTATGCATACATATACATTAATCTCTCTCGTGTATATTATGCAATCAAGGTGTTTGATAAATTTCCTGAACCACTATCTCTTCTACCACTGGTATAGAGATTAAACGATGTAGCAAACCTGCACATATTTATACAAGGGAGAGGAAGAGACAAGCACGTAAGAAGACAGCTTCATTGTTATGAATTATTTATTCTCGGCATTGTACTGTTTAATCAAATTTTAAAGGCAACTTTAATGCATCTAGTTTCGCTTTTACTTCTAGAATGAATTTGTTCTCTTACGCTTCACTTGTAAAATTTGAATTGTCTAGCTTAGTCTGCATTTTCTTTGGTTCACTTTGTATAATGCTTGCACTCCTCCAAATCTATCAAGAAGACTTATTGACAATACAAGGTTTGTTGAAGGTCCAAAAGTTATCAAAAAGCCTTGTTGACAAACTTTGAATTGCCAAGAAGGCTTGTTGACAGTCCAAAATGCTTGTTGACAGTCTTTGGATTGTCAAGAATGCTTGTTGACAATTCAAAGGCTGTCAAGAAGGCTTGTTGATTGGCTAAAGGTTGTCAATAAGCCTTTTTGACATTCTTTGTGTTGTTAAGAAGGCTTGTTAACACCCTCTAGATTGTTAAAAGGCCTTATTGACAGTTTACAAGTTGTCAAAAAGCCTTGTCGAGGGCCTTTGGACTGCCAACAAGTGTTGACAACATCTGGACTGTCAACAAGTGTTGACACTAAAAAAAAATTGATTATTTTTTGAAAAATAAAATCTGACTTTTTTTAGTTAAGTAGTTAGAAACCAAAACTTGAAAAGTTTGTGGTTAGTTTTTCAATTAGCTAGTTTAGATTGATTATCCTACTTAATTATTTCATTAAAAAAATTATATAACTATGTAATATGAATGCATATATTTTTTTCCGGTGTATTACGCTTATGACTTTCGAAACGGAAGTCGATTGAAGCTGAAATGAGCCGTACAATTACATTTATGATATGCGTAATAAAAACTAATTATGCACATGGTTCCCAAGATGAAAATAATTTCGTATATGGCTCCAATAATTATAATGCAATTTTGCATCTATTATACATACTAAAACATAACACAAGTCTGCTGACGTGACGCGATGTGGAAATAGTATTGAAATGGAGCCCCCCACGATTAACGTAGTTAAATTTTTATTTTTTAAACTATTATAAGCCAAAAAACCTTTTGTTAATAAATTAACAACAAGATCTTTAGGATTGTTGTGAAAACTCCCCCTCTAATCCTCCAAACTAGTTATGATGGATCATTTGAAGGACTTGAGGGCGAAGTTCATAATCATGAACAACAAGATCTCCAGGATTGATACCTGGACGGTGTACTCGTTGAGCTGAATCCATCCTTTTCCCCAAGGATTTGTGCTTCTCCCACAAACGGATCAACTCTGACATTCCTCACTGGTGGGTGAGGTGCAGGCGCTGGAAGAGGTATTTCTACACGGACATTTCCTCCTCTTTCAAAGAGCGATTGTCTCGTATCAGCTCTTAGTTCAACTAATCCTCTCGTAATTGTCTCTTCTCTCTCTTGTGCTCTTATTATTTCTTCTTCAAAGGCTTCATCCTAAGCATTAATTGCTCCAAAGCATCATCTAACTCATCTTGAAGATCTCTTTCAACCAGTTTCTCTTTCTTGGTTTCCCTTAATCACCTTTTTAGAGTTTTCTCCGATTCAGGATCGTACGGAATGAGGTTTTTGCGGAATGAGATATTCACATAAACCTAAAAGAATGGGGAACCTTTGAAAGAACAAAGACTCAAAGCAAAAAGATTAATAGCAAAAGCAAAGTCTTGACTACCGATGACCGAAATCACCAAATGACTAGACCCAATCCCTGAAAACAGAACCAAAAACTTGTTCACTTTAGACAGGTATGAATAATGGACTTATATAGTCTTAAATTTATACTTGTAATAAAATTCTGAACAATTAAGCAAACCCGTAGTGTACGGATCAAGTTACAGTTAAAGCAAATATTCCAAGGTCGATATCAAGGATTGAGGTGAAATAAATATAGGTACTAAATCAAAAATAGAATAGACCAAAGCTGAAAATAAAGAATATACGAGTCAAGCAAATCACAATAAAAATGAATAATATGATAATCGGGGAGGTCTCTCAATCCACTATCCCAAACCAAAGCACCTATTACTGGGTAAGTCTCAAGGCTCTAAGGAAATGAACATAAAATCAAACCAACAACTCAACATAAGGGTCAAGAACTAACCTTTACTGGGTAAGTCTCACGTTAAGCTCACTCAGACAAGAAGAAGGAACACACAAAACTAATAAAAGGTTTTGAATCCTACATTACATAGAAATCTCCGTCTTTGGTAATTAAGATAGAGTAATTACCGGGTAAGTCTCTTCCCAAGCTTATAAGCCTTAGAGATCTAAGGGTATGAAACACTCAACAAAGACTAGGATTTGGGCAATCTAGAACTCAAGCATAAAGATATAACAAAAATGGATC
The DNA here is from genome assembly GCA_033239125.1 of Fagopyrum homotropicum. Classification (NCBI taxonomy): domain Eukaryota; kingdom Viridiplantae; phylum Streptophyta; class Magnoliopsida; order Caryophyllales; family Polygonaceae; genus Fagopyrum; species Fagopyrum homotropicum. Next base: position 82,099,148 of record BSWB01000005.1, on the reverse strand, counting down.
AACAAAAGAAACCTCGGGTGATTCTAAGACAAACCGCGGCCGTGGTTCTTGAAGAACATGCCGAGGTTCTCAAGAACGATGGTAAAACCAACTCTAAACGTCCAAATCTAACATAAAGACTTAGTCTATCATCATATTAACCACAACCATCAACCAATCACCCTAGAGTCGTCGGGGTTTAGCCAACAACACACATATTCAAATCAACAAAGATAAAAGAAGAATTCAAGAAAACGATAAACCAATTCAACTAAAAGAAAAGTAAGAAATACTTAGCAAGATGTCTTCAATATCCAAAAGCAAAATCAATCAAGTAACAAAGATCCAATCTTTAATCCAAAAGCAATGAAATAAAAAACCTATGCCTTTCTCTCTAAGAAAGCTTCACAAATCTCTCTCAATCCAAAGTGTTGTAGCTCTAAGTCTAACGTGTGATGGTCTCTGGATGTTGTTAAACGTTTAAGAGATTTAATATTGCTGCCGGCATCCATGAATTATAGGAAAACCTAGGGTTTAAGAAACATGGGCCATGGGCAAAAAATAGATAAACCGCGGGTCGAACCACTACTGATCTCAACCGGGGTTTTGCTTCCTTGTCGGATGGGCGGTTTCTCCTCTGCATGTCTTCTCCTTAGCTCTTTTCTTCCATCCTTGTGTTATGTCCTAGCCTCCCTTTTATGCTCTATCATGTTTCAATATGATCCATCTTGAGGCTTAGTTTCATGTATTCCATTTCGCTCCAAAATATGTCAAATTGCCTAAAACGAGATAATAATCTGTGTAGACATCTATTCTAGCATAGTATGCAAAGTTAAGCTTAAATGCAATGGATTTTATGTCTACGCATACAAAACAAAAGGAAAAAATCTACCTAAATGCAAGTCTAAACTAAGAACATAATTCATGTTATCGAGGAGATGAACCATTTTAAAGTGTTACTTAAGGTTGACAACAACGCTTATGTATTGGAGCTTCCGGACGATTATGACATGAGCCCTACCTTCAATGTATGAGACTTGAGTCCTTTTGCATCTAGTGATGAACATGGTGATTTGAGGACGAATCCTTTCTAAGAAGGGGAGTATGATGGAGGACCATCCCCAATACCATCTATACAAGAACCAATCACCAGAGCTAGGGGAAAGGCATTGAAGGAGAAGGAGGTTATATCATCTTCTAGTAACGACATAGAAGTATCTATCACTAGATCAAGAGCAAGGTACATCCAAGAAGAGGTTGCTACTTGCTAGCTTATTGGCAACATATACATCTAGAGAGAATACTTGTGTCTAAATCCTCTTTAGTGACATTGGTTTCTATTGTGGAAGGACCCTACAAGAGTGAAGATGATCCATGAAACTAGAAATATGGCTAAAACGATATTTGAGCCAGCCATTCAAAATATCAGCTCTCAATATGAAATCTCACCCGAGATCCATGTCGAGATTTGCTTTTGTCGAAAATCACAAGATCTAGTCGAGATCTTATTAGTTGTTAGTTATTTTATTACCTTTAAAGCTCTAAACATTCTAAATGTATCTTTTGGTTTTGATTCTATCTATTAGGATTATCTGTTATTTTATCTTTTAGAAGAATCTCGTCTATATACACTATAGAGGACGAGATTATTAGGTTGGTTGATTTTTATTTGATTTCCACATACACTGTGAGATACTTGTTGCTTCGTTCACAAAGTGTGCATTTTATTCATTCTTATTCAATAAAAAAGAGAGTCTTTGATTGAATCGTTGTGAGTCTTTGCTAGTTTGTTTTTGTGTGTTAATCTTGTTAAAGATTGAGGATACTAGTCAAGATAGTCCCTCATTGTGTTTGTCTTATTCGGAAGGCTTGTGTAAGGTTAAAGAAGGAATTATTAAGGTAATTTTTTTCTTGAAAGTTTTGGTCCAATTGGTCGAGGCTCTTTGCATGTCTAACATTAAGTACTATCTTCCTATATTTTTCATTATCCATCTTCTTATTTATTCATTATCATCCATATTAACCACCATCCTGTAGTTTCATACAACTTCTGCACCATTAGAAGAAATATCGACCTTACCATACAAATCTCTCCCGAGATGTGCACCAAGATCCTTTCTATTGTTGATTTCGTGAGCTTCAATCTGGATCAGGAAATTGCAACATCATCCTCGCATCAATATGTGACACTCAAAACAATCTAATTTATATATATATATATATATATATATATATATATATATATATATATATATATATATATATATATATATAGAGAGAGAGAGAGAGAGAGAGAGAGTTTGACTCCCATGTAAACAACCCTTATAATGTTCAATGAGAACGAATTATATTCGTTGGATCGTTATAATGGATGGTTGTGATTAAGAAAAAGTTTAATGACAAAAAATAAAAATAAAAATTTAAACCTTATTTTTGGAAGTGATAGGCGCGTGATAAACAAAACTCACCATAACTACCCAATTTCAAAATTCCCTAAAATAAAATCCCTAAATCTTTTTACAATTATCGGTGATTCCGCTTCTTCCTCCTAATCAAAATCCCGTGTTGTTCGAACTGAAGCAGACCATCGGTGCCGCCTTCTTCTTCCGGTATTCGCTGCCGTTTATGGAACAGGTGTTGTTTTCTCCCTCCATTCTACAGTAGGTATCGTGTTCGCCGGTGCCGTGTTCTTCCTCCTAATCAAAATTTCACTATCGTCTTCTTCTTCTACAGTCATTCGATTCCGACTACTGTATTATTTGGCTCGCCTTTCCCCGCCTTCAGTCGAGGTAATGTTGATGTCGATGAACTTTCTGTTTCATTGATTCCGATTAGGGTTTTGCGGTTTAAAGTAATAAAACCCCTAAATTTGTTACAGTTATCGTCGTCGTCTTCTACTTCTTCTTCCGGTATTCGGCGCCATTGGACTCGTCGGTGTTGTGTTCGAACTCCATTCTGTATTCGGTCTTTTGTGCGCCGTTATTCGGCGCTCTGCCTCTTAATCTCCTTTTCATTGTCGATTGCTACAAAGATTAGGGTATTCTTCGACTAGCCGCAACCCTCCGTCACACGAGGTATTGTTCATATCAAATTAATTTCTGGTTCATTGATTCCGATTATGGTTTTCGGATTTTTGTAGTTGATTTTGAAGTATTGTTGCCGAATTTGGGTTGATTTTCCATTGTTGTTGAATGTTTGCCATGCCTTGTCGAATGCGAGTTATGATGCAGCCATTATACACTTACTCGTTCATATATGATTGGTGTTAATGGCTATTGGTTTTTTATATTCAGTGCGAAACTAGACAAATTGCTAAAAGAAACTCTATTTATTTCTAATTTTTGCTTATACTATTACTGATCATGGATGAATGTTTCCAACTGAATGACTATTATAAAGTAATTGATGAATCATAGTCGATGTAAGAAGTGACTACAAAAGTAATGTGCAAATTCGTGTTGAGCAATAATGAGACATTGGCTATGCTTATGATATATTCATGATTATGATGAATTATATTCATAGAAGAATCTTAAATATAGCATCTCCTTTCAACTAATGAAAGATTGGAGTAAAATAGAATATTATCTAAAATATTATTTAGAATATATGCAATTTTCTTTTGAGACAGTGGCTATGCTTATGATATATTCATGTTGAGCAATAATGAGACATTGACTATGCTTATGATATATTCATAATTATGATGAATTATATTCGATATTGTTTGATTGTTGTGTTCAGAAAACATGAAAACTTACAAGGGGGATGCCAAATGGGACTGTAACTTTGCACGAGGAACCAGGAAAAGTATTGGGGTGTTGAGGGTCAAATATCTATATACTTTGCTCCATTGGTCAGAGAACACATTGATGCTAGAAATACCGCGTATGGTTAATAGAGGGGCGTTGAAGATTAACAGCGCTAAGGATGTGTTAGTATGAAAAATTGTGATATTTTAGGCACGTTTTCTAAGTGTATTTCATCCATATTGGTGGTCATTGATAAAGCATTGAAGCAATTGTGAGTTAGTTTATCTATATTGTCGATATAGAGGTCTACATAAGCTTTGTGTTGATTGTAGACAATTAAGAGCTAAAACCGGACGAATCAAGGGAGAATGGAGATGGATTGAGCATGTCCAAGGATTGAGGACATCACTAGGAGCTAAGGAAGATGCTAAGTTGAAGAATGACACAAGACAAAGGAGAATTATGAGCTACTTGTGTTCCACGCTCTAAAATACGGCCGTACTAGAGTCCACGCTCTAAACCACGGCCGTGGAACTTTGGCAACACAAGCGTGGAGCACTCCAGTGACTTACACGGCCGTGGAAGATATGAAGCAACCGTGATGAAATTCCACGCTCTAAACCACACTCTAAACCACGGGCGTGGAATCTTAGGAAACCGTGATTTAGACGATCTTTTAACGTACAATTTGAAGCCACGATCTTTTACGCGATGGGCTGGACTCATATTTTATCTTGCCCTATAAAAGGACGGGAAGAGAGAGATTCCGTCACCTCTGCTTGGACCTTCACTTACGCCTCCGCTTAGATCACGTTGAGAGCATCATCGCTTGGAGATTTGCTTCCGCGCATTGAGGGTTTCATTGGACGTACGGAGATTACGTCTTTTGTCCTTAGGTTTGATTAGAAGACGAATTGACATCCCGTTCTTCGTTCTTATCAAGGATTGTGATTGTTTGTGTTATTCTGAATCTACTTACATCATTGTTCTTGTTTGTGGATTTGAGATTGAGTTGAGATTTATTCAAGGTTTTCGAAGGTTTTCATCTTTCATTCTTTTAAATCTTGGATTTGATATCATAATGATTGTTGTTGGCTAAAACCCTTTAGCAATTCTAAGGTGAAGGGTTGATAGTTGTGGCCTAGATGATGATAGATCGATCGTAAACAGATTGGACCCTGAGAGTTAGAGAGAATCGTTGACGAACCAAAATCACGGTGTGTTCTTGAGTTCCACGGCCGTGGAATCTCAAGATCCAACTGTAATTTCCCTTAGTTGACGAACCTTGCTTTTAATTTAATCCAAAGTTAAAGATTTGCTTTAACTTAGTCTTGGCTTGCATTTTCTAGGTGGTAGTGAAGTCTCAACAACCTCTACCTCGATTCCGAGTGTCACAACCTTAATCGGTTTAGTTAGTCTTGATCCTTGGATTACAAGTTTGGGTATTTGACATTAATTCTTGTCTTTAGATCCTTTCTATACTGAAGCCTCAACAACCTTTATAGATAGTGTCTTTAGTTAAGTCATATAAAGCCTTGGAACTTCACCGTACATTGCTTTGCATTAGTATACCTTTGCAGCTTTTAACTCTGTCCTTATATCTTTAGTATATCTTGAATCGAGTGCCACAGCTGGATTCCTGGATCTTTAGGATTGTTGTTTTCCCAATATTTACAAAAGTTCATACATTTACTTGCTTGACGATTTATAACTGGATTTAACCCTCCAAATCCCTGTGTTCGATACTCTGGAATTCTTGCTTAACTATATCGATCCGTACACTGCGGGTTCGCTTGCTTGATTCTAGTTTTATAAATTTAAGACTTATTTGCACACACGCTAAGTGACGAACAAGTTTTTGGCGCCGTTGCCGGGGATTTGGTCTAGGCCGAATTCGGTTATCGGTTGTCAAGCTTGGGAGCTTTTCTCTTGTTATTTGATATCTCTTCGAGTGTATGCGTAGGTCTAGGACAACGAAGACCTCTTACCTCTTGATCAAGAGCTTGAGAGGACTTTAAGGAGAAAGCTTAAGGAAAGAAAAATGGCTGAAGAAAGAGAACGTGATTACCAAACGGAGTTAGCGGAAAAGGAAGCTCAACTCCAATGGAGTGAGAAGACTCGTAGGGAAGAGATGGATCGTCATCAAACGAAGGTTGATGATCTATCGGACATGATGTTCCAAATGAGGTTGGAAATAAACAACCTCAAGGAGAAAAAGAGAAGAAGGAGACCGGGAAGATCGGTTAGAGCCAACTCATCCAATGAGGATAGCGACTCCTCCATGCCACCACTAGAGGAAATTGATCCAACGATCAATGTGAACCCATTCTTTCCACGGCCAGCTGCAAATCGCCGTGTTCCACCTAGAGGTGCGAGGGTCGAACGTGTAGATGAGGAGCCAAGAACTCTTGGCCAAAGGATGGATCCAACGTAGCAACCACGCCGTTTAGGTGTGAACTTTGATGTTGATGATGCACAAGGGTTTAGCTTCAACCCTCAAGTTATTACCATTGTCCGCCAAAACCAATTTGGGGGAACAAGCGCTGAATCTCCACACCAACATCTACAAAATTTTGAGATCATGATGGAGACAATGAAGCCAAAGAATGCAACTACCAACAGCTACAAACTCAAGCGTTTCTTCTTCTCCTTGAAGGGGAAAGCATTGTCTTGGAATCAAGCTCTTCCAAGTGGGAAACTTGAGACATGGGAGGATCTTTCTTCGGAATTCCTCACTAAATTCTTTCCGCCATCTAAAACGGTGGAGTTGAGAGGTAAGATTAATGCATTTTCTATGAGATCTAACGAAAGTTTGTTTCAATCTTGGGAAAGATTTCAGGATTTGCTATTGGATTGTCCACATCATGGCATATTCAAATTGGCCCTATTGGAGATATACTATAAGGGGCTGGATGTGGAGACACAATTCAAGCTCCAATCCCTTTCATGTGGTACATTCATGGACATGAGGGAAGATGACGCTTGGAACTTCATTGAGAAGCAAGCGCGAGTTATAGAGAAGTATTCTCATCGGAAAGTGGAGGCAAATCATGCGGATCAAGGAGCAAAGCTATCACAAGCAGCTCAAACTCAAATCTTTTCTCTCAATACGGAGATTAAAGAGTTGAAGGACGCCATCAAAACCAACTTTCCAAAGCACAAGGAACAAGATGTAGGTTATTTGGGCAACAACAATAACCACAATGGGAATGAGAATACAAACCGCAACAACCGGAACAACAACCGGAACAATTAGAACAACAACAACAATAACTGGAACAACAATTGGAACAACAATAGGAGTTCAAACAACAACAATTGGCGCCCCAACCAACAAAATTCCGGTAATTCTTATTCTTCCAATTCAGGAAATTCACTAACTCTACCTTCCTCTTCTTCCACTCCTTTGAAAAGCCAGGGGCAAACATCTAATGGTGGAAGTACTTCGGGGAAAGAGAAGCCCGATCCCATGTTGGAAACAATTTTGGGCAAGCTTCAAGGGTTGGAGACTCGCATCATCAAGGTTGATGATCACATAACTAAGGTTGATAAAGCCCAAAAGGTTTTAGAAAACTAAATGTTTAGTCATGCGGAGGAAGTTCCTAGGAATCAAGGGAAACTTCCAGGAAAGACAGAGGACAACCCAAAAGGAAGGGTGATGGCAATCACAACTAGGAGCAGAGTTACAACTACCGACCCGCAGCCTAAGTTTGTAGAAGTCCCCGTTGAGAAAGAGAAGGAAAAGGGAAAGGAGAAGGAAGATGTCTACGTTCCTCCTCCAGCTTACAAACCTCCCCTACCGTTCCCGCAATCTAGATCAAGAGCGCGTTTAGACAAGCAATTCGGTAAGTTTATTGAACTCATGAGCAAACTGCATATTAATATACCTTTCATTGATGCAATTGTAGGTATGCCGGCTTATGGTAAGTTCTTAAAGGAGATCCTCTCTAACAAGAGAAAGCTAGAGGATTTTGGAGAGGTTAAGATGAGTTCGGATTCATCGGATCTCATCAAAACCATGAAAGAGAAGATGCCCCCAAAGATACAGGATCCGGGGTCATTTTGTATTCCCATAGAAGTGGGAGATGTCACATATGATGCATTATGTGATTTGGGAGCAAGCGTGAGCATCATTCCGCTTGCCTTATGCAGGAAGATCGGTTTAGGCGATCCTAAACCGGTAAAGATGACGTTATACATGGCGGATCGTTCCATAACTCGCCCTATCGGTATAGTTGAAGACATCCCGGTCAAACTTAGTAAGTTCTATGTTCCTATAGACTTTGTTGTGCTTGACATTCCTGCAGATAGTCCGGTTCCGATCATTCTCGGAAAACCGTTTCTTGCAACATCCGACTGCATAGTCGATTGCAAGAATGCTAGACTCGCCTTTGACATAGGAGAAGAGAAGGTAGAGTTCGTTCTTTCCACTTTGGTGAAGGAACCAGCTTTCGATGAGGATATATTCAATATCCAAGACGAAGAGCTATCTAGAGAGGAGGTAAGTTCTATTCTCTTCAAAGATCCCTTGCAAAAAGTTATTTCTATGAGCATAATGGATATAGGGGAAGAAGAGGAGTGCAATGAGGCAATTGAAGTCTTAGAGACACAAGAGGAAGTATGTGAAGAAGAGTTTGAGAAACTCCACGATGAGGCAGAAAACGTACGGATCCACGGTCAAACGGCCTACTCCACGGCCGTGGATTTCACCAACGAAAGCGTGGAGCACTCCAGAGGGTTACACGCCCGTGGAGGAAATAGAGCCATCGTATTTACTTTCCACGCCCAAAATCACGGCCGTGGAGAAGGCAGGGGTGCCGTAATTTTGGATGAGTTCGAAGGAAATTGTGTCTCTTCTACAACTTCTCTTGATTCTTCTCCAACACCTTCTACATCCTTAGACACTTCTAAGGAAGCATCGGATGCTCCTCAAGAGCCATTGAAAACTCCGATAGTGATGGAATTGAAACCACTTCCTACACATCTAAGGTACGCATTTCTTGGACCTAATTCTACCTTTCCGGTCATTGTTAGTTCCGATTTAAGCATAGATGAACATAGTAAAATTATGGTTGTCCTTAAGGAACATAGGAAAGCCTTAGGATACACTATAGAGGACTTAGTAGGAATCAAACCTTCCCTATGCATACATAAGATCTTAATGGAAGAGGACTTTAGAACTTCGCGACAACCTCAAAGGCGGTTAAATCCGACCATGAAGGAGGTTGTCAAGAAGGAAATTCTTAAACTAATTGATGCAGGTATCATCTATCCTATCTCTGATAGCAAGTGGGTGAGTCCCATACATGTGCTTCCGAAGAAGGGAGGAATGACGGTCATCACCAACAAAAACAACGAACTCATTCCTACACGAACCGTAACAGGATGTCGAATGTGTATAGACTACCGCAAGCTAAACAACGCGATGAGGAAGGATCACTTCCCACTACCCTTCATCGATCAAATGCTTGAAAGGTTAGCACAACATTCACACTTTTGCTATCTTGACGGTTATAGTGGTTTCTTTCAGATTCCGATACACCTGGATGATCAAGAAAAGACCACGTTCACGTGCCCGTGGGGTACGTTTGCCTATAGGAGGATGCCGTTCGGGCTTTGCAACGCCCCAGCCACCTTTCAAAGGTGCATGATGGCCATCTTCTCGGAATATATAGAGGAAATCATGGAGGTTTTTATGGATGACTTCTCCGTTTATGGTTCCTCTTTTGACAATTGCCTTTCTAACCTTGCTCTTGTATTACAAAGGTGTGAAGACACTAACCTAGTTCTTAATTGGGAAAAGTGTCAATTTATGGTAAAAGAAGGCATTGTATTAGGACACTTAATCTCTAGTAGAGGGATTGAGGTGGATAAAGCTAAGATAGAGACAATAGAAAAGCTTCCTCCCCCAACTTCGGTGAAAGGCATAAGAAGTTTTCTAGGACATGCTGGATTTTATAGGCGTTTTATAAAGGATTTCTCTAAGATATCAAAGCCGCTAACTAATCTATTGATGAAGGATGCAGTTTTTGATTTTTCGCAGGAATGCTTAGATGCGTTTAATATGATTCGGGAAGCTCTAATTTCAGCTCCGATTATCCAACCTCCGGATTGGAATCTTCCCTCTGAGGTTATGTGTGACGCAAGTGACGTAGCTATAGGAGCTTTTCTTGGACAAAGAAAGGAAGGGCGAACCCATGCTATATACTACGCTAGCAAGACGCTAGATGAAGCGCAGCTCAACTACCCCACTACCGAAAAAGAATTCTTAGCCATTGTATATGCAATTGACAAATTTCGCTCTTATCTTGTAGGTGCAAAGGTGATTGTATACACGGATCATGCTGCGATCCGATATCTCCTTGCAAAGAAGGATGCGAAGCCAAGGCTAATTAGATGGATTCTTCTCCTACGAGAATTCGATCTAGAGATCCGCGACAAGAAGGGTTCGGAAAATTTTGTTGCGGATCATTTGAGTCATCTAACACATCTAGAAGACGACCATCTACCTATAGATGACTCCTTTCCGGACGAGCATTTACACATCATAGAGGAGTGTATCGATGTGATCACCAAAGGTAACGAACCATGGTTTGCTGATTTTGTTAACTATTTGGTTTGTCAGGAATTACCGCCCGGATTATCCTACGCACAAAGAAAGAAGTTCTTTAAGGATGTTCGGGAATACTTTTGGAATGAACCTCTCCTCTTTAAGAGAGGTCCGGATGGCATTCTTCGGCGATGTGTGCCGGAAGATGAGATGCAGAGTGTCATCCGCCATTGTCATTCACTACCTTGTGGAGGACACGCTAGTTCGAACAAGACTAGAGCTAAGGTATTGCAATCTGTATTCTTTTGGCCTACTCTATTTAAAGATGTGCAAACCTTTGTTTCCTGCTGCGATACTTGTCAAAGAACAGGAAATATATCTAGGAGGAATGAGATGCCTCTCAACAACATCCAAGAGGTGGAGATCTTTGACGTTTGGGGAGTAGACTTCATGGGACCTTTCCCATCATCTTGTGGGAACCAATACATACTTTTAGCGGTTGATTATGTTCTTTAACAAGACCATTTTCCCGCGATTTGGGATGCCACGGACTATCATTAGTGATGGAGGTTCTCACTTCATTGCCCGCCGTTTTGAAGCTCTTCTAGCTAAGTATGGGGTAACTCACAAGATCACCACCCCTTATCATCCACAAACTAGTGGACAAGTGGAAATCTCAAACCGGGAGATCAAAGGAATCCTAGAGAAGACGGTTTCAAGGACTAGGAAGGATTGGTCCTTGAAGCTAGATGATGCATTGTGGGCGTACCGGACTGCATATAAGACTCCCATCGGAACTACACAATACAACCTTGTGTATGGGAAGTCTTGTCACTTACCGGTAGAGTTGGAGCACAAGGCGTTTTGGGCAATCAATTGGTTAAACTTCAGCATGAAGGAAGCGGGAGAGAATTGTCTCTTGGACCTAAATGAACTTGAAGAACTTCGCTTGAACGCTTACGAAAACGCCAAGATCTACAAAGAAAGAGCGAAGCGTTGGCATGATAAGCATATCATCCCAAAGGACCTCAAAGAAGGAGATCAAGTTCTCCTCTTCAATTCAAGGCTTCGTCTCTTTCCAGGTAAGCTTAAATCTCGTTGGGCTGGACCTTTTCTAATCAAACGTGTTTTTCCCCATGGCGCAGTTGAAGTATGGGGTGAAAAGGGCGGAAACTTTAAGGTGAACAGTCAACGACTCAAGAAGTACACACCGGAACTCCAAGCTGAAGAGTTCGCGCCTACCGCACTCGAATAAGTGCGAATTTGATCTAGCTACGGACCTTAAACAAAGCGCTTCTTGGGAGGCAACCCAAGGTATTGCCCTTACGTTTTTGTTTTTGATTTATAGATTAGTTTAGTTTAGACGTTTTGCTTTGTTTTGCCTTCGATGCCTTCCGGTATGTTCGTGTTTTTTGATGTAGGAACAGTGAAAAAGAAAGGGGAAAGGAAAAGCTTGAAGAAAATTAACGAAACTTGGACTTTGACACATTATAGAGAGTTCCACGGCCAAAACCACGGCCGTGACAGCTACAGTGACCGTAATTTTCAAAAGCCTGAGAAAAATCACCAAAACCACGGTTCCGTACAATTCCACGGCCGTGGAACCCCCCGATAGACCGTGATTTTCAAAAATTTTTACGGCCACTATATAAACCACGTTTCTTCACAAAACACACAACACAAACCCCATTCCACGCCCAAATCGCCGAATCCACGCCCCATCTCTCAATTCCTCATTCGTTAATCGTTTTTGACGATTCTTTGGCCAAAACTGAAGCAAATCCAATCACAAACAAGATCCAAGCAACAATTCGAGCGGCAAATCACCGGAGAAGACGGAATTCGGATTCCAAAATCCGAAAACCTAGGTTTTTCGCTCTTTCCTTCTCTTTGTCGATTCGGCTTCGTTTTTGATAGAATTTTTAGGAGAACTGATTGGAATTGGACGAAAATTAGTCTAGGACTGCTTGCTGCTGAGTTTGGTGTGATTTTGTTGAGTTTTGAGATTTTTCGAGACGAACCACGGTCCCTGTACATTCGACGGCCGTGGAAACCTTAGAACAGACCGTGGTTTTCGACAAAACGTACATGGATTTTGTGAGAAGAGTGTCTGGTAGAAACAAGGATAAGAAAAGGAAAGGCAACCCCTCTTCCTCTTCTAGAGCACCACCCGTTGAGCCTCTATCACCTCCATCATCACCATCACCACCTCCCCCTAGGATCCCTACTATCCATGAGGATCATTTAGATGCCTTAGAGAGGATCGAGGAGAGGACGGTCATAGGACCTAGATACTTACTACTTGAGGAGTTAGAGCCTCTACATGTGATAGGAGACCTCACTTGGCTTTTAGATAGAGCCGGTTTAGTCATCTTCTCCGCTATTCGGGAAGATGCTTATGAGGAGATCACTAGGGAATTTGTGGTGTCCTTCGAGCACAGTCACGTAGACAGCACAATTTCTTTCCGGATGGAGAGAGACTATGATTTTTCGATTAGAGAGTTTGGAGCCTTCTTTGGGTTCCAGGAGACCTTCAATGGTCGATTCCCCAGTGGCGTGTACGCCAAGGATTTCTGGGAGGAGATTGCGATGATTTACGCCAGCGAGGACCGCTGACAGCCTGCTGATACCAAGGCTAGATTGATCTATCATCTAGTCTTGAAGATTTCCCACATAGTGCTTTCTGAGTGTCTCTTCCCTAGGACGGAGACACCTCAGAAGATTAAGACAGATGAGTTGTTTCTGCTTTACAGCATGTTATATGGCAGGCCTGCTGACTGCGCCACCCTCTTAGCTGCTACCATGAGCAAGCTAAAGAATAAGAGGGCTGACAACATTGGATACGGTGGGATGGTCACCCACCTTGCTAGACATTTAGGGGTAGACTTCTCAACTTGCACCCGCATTCCAGCTAGACCCCTAGGACTTCAGGCCCTCATGACTAGAGGCATCATTTTTCCCACACATAGAGGTCCACCGTATGCTGCTATGCCTTGGGAGAGTAGGACAGGGAGAGGTATTGAGTGGCTTCCTGAGTATTCCATTATGGCTGGACGCCATAACTAGAAGGCGACGTTCGCTGCCATGCATGCGAACAGATTAGTAGCCCCTCCCTATGTTCCACCACCACCAATTGTAGAGGAGGATATGAGAGAGGATGACTAGTTTGAGGGAGGAGGAGCTGATCGTGACTTTGGTACATTCCCGGATCAGCCGGATGCAGTTCCTAACCTTCCTAGACACTCTCCCCGCCCTACTAGAGCTTCAGGTTCTTCCTCTCGCCGTGCTAGTGTGAGCGAGAGGCCTACTTGGATGGAGGATCCTCCTTCATGGTATAGCACTCAGCCGGATTGGATGGGAGCTCCACCGCCTTGGCATGCACAGCCGCCACCTACACCAGCACCTTCAGATGCACCGGCATGGTACAGCCAACCGCCTGGTTGGTACGAGCAGCTGCCAGAGTGGGCCACCGACCTTTCCAGCAGGATCGGAGCTCTAGAGATCCGTGCAGATGTTAGGGATGCACGAGCCGCCGATCTTGACCACATGATGAGAGATGTTTACCGCCAGCAGTTCGGGCGGCACTATGATCCCGGCTTCTCCCCGTTTCCACCACCGCCTCCACCTCAGTGATGACGTTTGATGATCGACCGTTTTAGCCGCTCCACCACTGTTTTGTGAGTCCCTTTTTCTTTCTTTCTTTTTGAACATTAGGGACAATGTTTGTTCCAAGTATGGGGTGGGATGTGACTAATAGTTTGTAATAGCTCTTACTCACTTTTGTATGCTTTTATCGAGACTACCTTGCATGTTCATTCTATTGTTACACGTTTCATTATTGCATTGCATGAAAAAGCTTTTGAAAAACCCATAAAAATTGAAAAATTTTGAAAATTTTGTGCTTCTAAGGATAGAGATGATTTCTATGATAATCACTACTTGTGAATTGAGTTTTGATGACAATCGCATGCTTAAACAAATAGTGAATTGAAAAGAAATTGAATGAGTTGATTATTCCTCTTTTGCAAGTTTCATAATGTGATGAATGTTACTTAAATCATATTGAGAAATCAAGGTTGAAATCACATGATAAGTTCTTATACTTCTTTTTGAGATGATTAAGGCAATTCGATTTTCTTTCTTCTTTCTTTGATCATTTAGCCCCTCATTGAAATAATGGCCTCCTTTACCTATTCGGGAACTTGGAGGGGTTGATATTTGACATGCTTGATGTGGGAGGGCCATGAAAGCAATTATTTGCATTCAAAAGAATAGAAAGAAATTATAGGTTTGGGGAAGTCAATCATGACGATGAGTAACTCGGCACCATTCATATAGCCGGGTGTTTGTGTCTTGCCAAAGTCGGATTGAGCGATATTCCTAGCGGATTATGGTATGTGCATCAAGGGTTTGAGGCATCTCGCAAAAATGAAAAACGCCAATCTCCTAGGCTTCGGTTTTTGTGCACCTCTATCCATAACTCCAAAAGTAAAGTCAAAAAATGAATTGAAAAGAAGAGAGCGAAGCTCTAAGTTGAAAGTGTTGCGGAAACCGCAAGAGGAAAAAAAAAGTAGTTATCCACTTTCCCGGATTCATGCACCACATTCCTTGAAGTTTTCCTTCCCTTTCCGCATTTTAGACCTTGTTTGAAAGTCCTTAAGATCAAGAGAATGATATATGACTTGGTGATCTAAATTGAAGTTTCTTATGATTGATTTTGATAATGTTTGAAGGTTATGATGTTTACATAGAAGTTTGATCAATTCATGAGCTTTCTTTACTCTTTACTCTTTGATTATGTGTATGAAAGTGTTATAAACGAATGAAGCAAGATTTGAGAATGATCTATTGATTAGAAAGCACATTCATCTAAAAGAAGTTTTGTTTTTGAGAGTATACCCATATTTCATCCTAACTTGAGTTTTAAAGCTTTTGAAAGACCTTGCTTAGGGACAAGCAAGTGGCAAGTATGGGGTTATTTGTTAGCATAAAATATTGTGATATTTTAGGCACATTTTCTAAGTGTATTTCATCCATATTGGTTGTCATTGATAAAGCATTGAAACAATTGTGAGTTAGTTTATCTATATTGTCGATATAGAGGTCTACATAAGCTTTGTGTTGATTGTAGGCAATTAAGAGCTAAAACCGGACGAATCAAGGGAGAATGGAGATGGATTGAGCATGTCCAAGGATTGAGGACATCACTAGGAGCTAAGGAAGATGCTAAGTTGAAGAATGACACAAGACAAAGGAGAATTACGAGCTACTTGTGTTCCACGCTCTAAAATACGGCCGTACTAGAGTCCACGCTCTAAACCACGGCCGTGGAACTTTGGCAACACAAGCGTGGAGCACTCCAGTGACTTACACGGCCGTGGAAGATATGAAGCAACCGTGATGAAATTCCACGCTCTAAACCACGCTCTAAACCACGCTCTAAACCACAGGCGTGGAATCTTAGGAAACCATGATTTAGGCGATCTTTTAACGTACAATTTGAAGCCACGATCTTTTACGCGATGGGCTGGACTCATATTTTATCTTGCCCTATAAAAGGACGGGAAGAGAGAGATTCCGTCACCTCTGCTTGGACCTTCACTTACGCCTCCGCTTAGATCACGTTGAGAGCATCATCGCTTGGAGATTTGCTTCCGCGCATTGAGGGTTTCATTGGACGTACGGAGATTACGTCTTTTGTCCTTAGGTTTGATTAGAAGACGAATTGACATCCCGTTCTTCGTTCTTATCAAGGATTGTGATTGTTTGTGTTATTCTGAATCTACTTACATCATTGTTCTTGTTTGTGGATTTGAGATTGAGTTGAGATTTATTCAAGGTTTTCGAAGGTTTTTATCTTTCATTCTTTTAAATCTTGGATATGATATCATAATGATTGTTGTTGGCTAAAACCCTTTAACAATTCTAAGGTGAAGGGTTGATAGTTGTGGCCTAGATGATGATAGATCGATCGTAAACAGATTGGACCCTGAGAGTTAGAGAGAATCGTCGACGAACCAAAATCACGGTGTGTTCTTGAGTTCCATGGCCGTGGAATCTCAAGATCCAACCGTAATTTCCCTTACTTTAATCTAAAGTTAAAGATTTGCTTTAACTTAGTCTTGGCTTGCCTTTTCTAGGTGGTAGTGAAGCTTCAACAACCTCTACCTCGATTCCGAGTGTCACAACCTTAATCGGTTTAGTTAGTCTTGATCCTTGGATTACAAGTTTGGGTATTTGACATTAATTCTTGTCTTTAGATCCTTTCTATACTGAAGCCTCAACAACCTTTATAGAGAGTGTCTTTAGTTAAGTCATATAAAGCCTTGGAACTTCACCGTACATTGCTTTGCATTAGTATACATTTGCAACTTTTAACTCTGTCCTTATATCTTTAGTATATCTTGAATCGAGTGCCACAGCTGGATTCCTGGATCTTTAGGATTGTTGTTTTCCCAATATTTACAAAAGTTCATACATTTACTTGCTTGACGATTTATAACTGGATTTAACCCCCCAAATCCCTGTGTTCGATACTCTGGAATTTTTGCTTAACTATATCGATCCGTACACTGCGGGTTCGCTTGCTTGATTCTAGTTTTATAAATTTAAGACTTATTTGCACGCACGCTAAGTGGCGAACAGGATGATGAGGAATAGACGATCCAAGTTGTTATTTTGATATGTTGCTTCGGACAACTGTTTTGCTACACTATGTCAAAACTATATTCTACCGTTTCTTTCTCTTTTAAGATATTTGGATCACTTATGTAGGGATTAATGTGTTTGACACTCCTGTCTTTATTAATGTCAAAACACTAATTTACAATATTAAAACTCTATTTTGATATGTTGTTTTGGACAAGTCTTTTGCTATAGTGAGTATTACACAACAACCATTGGAAGCTGACCACATCTTGTATGCTAACACCGTTTACCATGCATAATATGATGGATTAGTAAGTGTACTCATCACCGAATATGAACGATATAATTTCAGAATATACATGATATTGTTAATGGATGTTTCATATATTAGATGTTGTATGTTAAAGAGCACAACCTTTACACTTGTAGAAACATAGGAAGACGCTCTGTAGGTTGTTTGCAAACACAGTGTACCATAGATAATATGACGGACTAGAAAATCCACTTTTTACCGAATATGATGATATATTTTACAAAATATATACAAGGTATAGTTACTAGATATAGAATATATTTGTGTGTCGTATGTTAATGAGCAATGTACACTTGGGTAATAGAATTTACGCTTTCTTATGTGGCATATAAAATGTAATTGTATTACAACAATATATTCGGAAATAAAAAATATGATAGATTAATTAGTGTTTTTTTTATCGAATATAAACAATATAAGTATTGAATATAAAGGAAAAAGTTGCCGAATATACTTGATGTAATTTCTGGATGTTATACTGTTCGTGTAATGGATTCAGATAAACGAATTAGGTGCTTATGATCGAGTAAAGATAACAAGTAACACCAAAGTTGGTTGTAGAGTTTATTATAGTGGTTCACTGATTGCGGAATATCATATTCATCTAAGACAAGTTTTACACTGTACATGATATAAAGAGTGAAATAATAAAGAAAAATTATTGCAATTTCATGAGCATATGGTACTCATTCAAGGGACTCCTTGCAATTCCTCTTGTCATGTGTAGTTGCTTTCACAGGTGGTTGAATGGTTACATCTAAGACAAGTTTCCGGTAGTGGGTACATTTCCTTTGAATCCTGACCAACTACACAATATGTGACGATGCAATAGAGTCCCGCCTTTTGTGCATACACGAGAAGATGACAAACGAACATCAAAACTGACCTCCTTAGCATACGCCTTATAAAAATCTATACCTTTCTCCGGCGTCTTGAAACACATTCCAATACGTGAATGTATTGATTCATCGTATTGCAGAGTCTAATATTTTTTTTTCCCCGGTGATTGCATCATGTCTATTCCATCATTGAATTCTTCGTTTGTCGCTACTTCATAAAAATGATTCATACTCTCAATGTTAGCATCAATGCCGAATCCATCAACATCCCAATCTCTTTTGTTTCCGGAATCTATAAAAAATTTACTACAGATTAATAATCTGATAATTAAAACATAACTAATGATTACGAGTATGTTTAATGTTTGATGATTGGGTAAACCATCATAGTTGCCGAATCTATTTTCTTCACCATTCTGTAGAACGTATTTGGCAGTATAATTACATATATTCGTTAATATGAAACCAAATATCGGTTGATATATTAATTTCATCGTAAAAAACAATTTCACATTCAATGACGTATTTACCTTCTTCCATCGATGTCGAAATGTTGCTTGCCAAAATGCCCTACACAAATCAACCGATAAATGTGGACCTAAACGTGAGTCTATAATTATAATATACAACAATTACACGAAAAATTTCGATATGTAACTCAATCATCAAACGACAGCAATCGGGTGCAGAACCGGTAGCAGCAATTATTTAATTTTTTATGGTTGCTTTTTCGGGGACAAAGGTAAGACTGTAAAGTTACTCAAATCGTTGAAGAAAAAACCGAGTGGTTGATGATGGTTATAATGTATAATGAAAACGAATCACTTACTGTGAATTATTCCGGCGAAGATATGGTTAATTTTCCGGCGACAATGGAGACCAAGTAGTATCAGCAAAACGTTGCAGACAAAACGGTAGAAAGACGTGTGAACGATGATGCTGAATAATATCCTTATCAATTAATATCCTTATCAATTAATTGGAAGATTCTCTAAATTGTAACTACCTAAAATAGTGGAAGAAGATATTATTTATAATTATTAAAAAAAAAATTGCCTTAACTGAGAGAGTGTATTACACACTACAATTAGGACAGTGGTTTGACTTTTTCAAAGAATATTTGTGTAAAATTTTAGCCATTGGATTAATCAGATCAAGGACTATTATTCGTTCTCATTGTACACTATAAAAGTTGTTTACATATGAGTCAGTATCTATCTATATATATATATATAAAACTATATACGGATCTGATCGAGGCCCGCGGGCCAAAATGTTTACCCATGCCTGACCACCAAAATTTAGGTCGGGCCGGACCAAATAGTTATCCATACCCATGTTTTCCGTGCGGACATGCTGGACGGGCCGGCCTAAAAGTCTAAAAGATAGCTTGAGCGAGAGAAAAACAAAGAAAAAGAGAGAAAGAAAAAAAGAGAGATTGTAAAAAAAATTTAAAGTTTTTATAGTTTCGGCCTACTGATTTAATTTTTCTGTTTTTATTCTATGAAAAAATACAATTATAAAATTAGTTTTCTAAAATTAATAAATGCTTTACCTTTTTGATAAAATTGGATATCATTAGGCAAGGCAACACTAATTATAAAAATACAATTATAACATTCGTCTTCTTCAGCCTCTTATCTTCCCAGTTTTTCCAAAGTCCAAACTGTAAAACACACCAATTGTCCATCGCTCTCTATCTGCAAATCTCTTCCCTCATACACTCCCTTTCACATCTTCTTCAGCCTCTTTCTTAGTCTCTTGCGACACGCGACTGTTATTATAGGTAAGAATCATTCATCTGAATTCATGCTTCCTGATTTCGAATGTTGTAAGCAACATAATGATCTACTTATTTTCTCTTGAGTTTATCCACGTATATTCACCTGTTACAGTTTTGGGTGAACTGATGAGTTACTCAGATGCTTATTGAACTCATCTTTAATCGACTGTTAGATGGAATGTGAAATAGGGTGGACGGGTGGTTCTTTGATAATTGATGACAGTATACATTGGGTTCCTCCAACATATGCAGCGCTTTCTTCTTTTCCTTCTCCTTCGTGTTTAGAATGCTTACTATTAATTTTATGCTCATTGTTTTTTTGATGATAACCCTAACCCTGGATTTCTGGATTTCTGTCTAGGGCTTTGAATTATCTGATCAGATTAATTTCTGTTGTTACACATTGTTAACCATAAATGGAACCCATAGATGCTGGCGATGCGCACAGGTATGATCATAACCTTTGTATTTGTGATTCAGTTGAGTGGTAGGTGTTTCAGCTTGAAGTTAATTTTCTTTTGTTGTGCAACTTGCAGCCTTCTAGAGGAACAGTATGAACTTCACAAGGAAGTACGGACTATACTGGAACATGAATTGCACAAGCTGCAGGTAATTCTATTGCTATAGTGGTGTTCTTATGAAATTCTGTCTGAATGCTAGGAAGTTTCTTGATTGTTTTTTGCAAATTTATCAACCAATATGAGTAATAACGCTTATGTTTGTGTGCTTGAACCGAATTCTAGATAGTTCATAGGTCTATTCAAACCATGATGTAGCAGTCTACTAGGATTCCTTCGGTTTCTTTTCTAATTTATCGGCTATATTTTGTTTGATGGAGATAAATTGCTTCCATAGTGAGAGGTTGTAGATATAAGACAGTATGCTTGTTTGATTTATCACCTGGTTTTGACTATGAAACGCACATGAAAAAGTAAAAGATTTTAGATTTGTTTTGGCATTCAGTGATTCAAGTTAGTAACATGGTGTTTGTTCTGGTTGTTTTCCAGGTAGAAGAAGAAATGCTCATGCGCAAGTTTTATCAAGCCACTACTTTGGGTGTGCAAGAAAAGGTAAAAAGGCATTTATTCTCTAGTAAGCTCTTCATTCATCAGAATCCAATAAGTATTTTTAGTAGCTTATTATATCACAATATGCTATGTTTGAAATATCTCAAGCAGGCGTACAATTAACAAACAGAAGTTTGTTAATTGTTCTTCTGTTTCATATCATCGAACACCAATGGACAATTAGCAAAATTCTAGTGATATGCTAAACTTTGAATCATCTGATCAATTTCTTTTTGTTGGTCGGAAGGAGAGTCAGTGGTCTCTGCGCATCTGATCGCGTTTATCATATATTAAAAAAGGCTAACTGATCCACATACGGAGGACTGTAGTTGGATCTGATCAATTGTTAATTTTTCTTCTGTTCCAGTTAGCAAAATTCTTCTGTTCCGTATGTAAAAGAACAGAAGTTTGTACTGTTACAGCTAAATCTTTTTCTCCTAGTATGAAACATGAGCCCGACTGAAGTGAATTAAAAGCTTTACTTTTCTTTTCCTAGTATGAAATATCTCAAGCAGAACAAAAACTTTACTTCACTCTTATAGCTTCTCTTCAATATCATCTGCATATGCTTTTGTGCATTTTTATGTTTTAACTGCTTCTATAGTTCTATGTTGGATGCTTCTATTTTGTAATCTTAAGATCGCATGAATGGAGATTCTCGAAGAAACTCAAAATTGTAGTGATATGCTGAACTTGAGGCACAAATATTTGGGCCAATAGAAGGTTTCTCCATGGAACTGAATAGGATAAAGCATTTCAGTAGGGCTGATGCAAAGCTTAATACTCGTGAGATGTTGTCATCATCGAAGATTGCATACAAAGAACAGTAAGTTGGGTTCTGATTGGTGTTATCGTCAAATGCAGGGCATAGGAACTAATAATGACGCAACGACTGGGGATGACGATGTGCAAACAGAATCAAGAAGCAAAGCGCAGTAGCGTCGGGATATGTTCTTCCACAACATCCTGAGTAAATACTCTTCGCATGGCTATTTTCAAATGTTCTGGTCTAGGCTACTTGTAACATGGTCTAATATTCTGGGTACCTTTGATTACAGTACACCATGATCAATCTGGTAGCTTCGTTGATCATATATTTCCACACATCTAGCTTATGGCATAATGAAATTCATTACTGTTGATGGAAAATAGTTGCAATAAATTGGGAGCAACTAGTTTCTAGCATGCATTAACATATACCTTGCTTTAACTTTTATACACACCCTAATTAACAAGAAGATGATCTACCATGTTAGCAAAATGCGGACTAAAACAAATTCAAATAATTGTAAACATCGGAAAAAATGACTAATATCCTCAATTAGAAAGCACCTCCATGGGACCCAATTTGAACATGAAACTTCACAAAATTCGCATTTGTTAAGCTATTCGTCTCCGCCATGACCTTCCCATGAGCCCGTTGTATTAATCTTATATCTATTAAAGTAAGCACCTCTATTGCCACGTGTCAAGCCACGGTTCTCCCTGCACCCAATTTTTTTGAAAAAAGTGGTTTTAAATGTTAAAATTTATTAAATTTATTAATCAAAATCGTTAATGCAAAATCGAATCAATTATTTTCTTAATCAATTAGGGGAAATCTTTTTTTTTTTCAAAAAAGAAATTAAAAAAAAATTGTATATTGTGTATCGGAATCAATTATTTTCTTAATTAGTTAGGGGAAATCTTTTTGAATATATATTTTAACATAATAAATCTCTAAGTTAACGTATCTTCCAACATACGATTTGTGTATCTCATTGTATATAATTTGGAGTTTTGTATACGTCAGATTCAAAAGTCTTCGCCAACCTCCCTTGAACTCGGTTCGTTCATCATCTCCGATTTTCTCCTCAACTACAAGTTCCTCCGTGGAAATCAAGTACTTAAGGTGTATTTTCTTGACTACATTTGATTAATTATGATCAATAATCCAATACTCCTTTCATGTATACATGCTTTCATATTTCATACTCTGTACAAGCAAAGCATTTATTTATTTTATAATGTAATTTGACTATGTAATTATTGCCTTAATTTTCCGTTTTGATTCATATCTCATTCAAATCATCTTTTTTTTTATATTTTTTTTTATGAAAACGTTTTATATAATTTTGTTTTTACTTAACTATTTTTGGTAATATTTAAACTTATTTACATTTTTCCTCCTCAAGTATTATCGTCTTATTCTTTAAACTATAAAATTTTTAAAATATTTGATGTTTTTAAGCACGTAAATATAAATATAATAAATTTATAAGCTTCCTTAATAACTCTTCTCCACTTAATATAAAACCATTGGCCTCCTCAATTCCTATAAATCATAATTATGCAAATTATAAATCTCTATCTCCAATTGTTTGTTTATATATATATATATATATATATATATATATATATATATATATATATATATATATATATATATATATATATATATATATGAGAGGACCATGAAAAGTTAATGGTCCCATGTTCCATTGTCATAAATATGCTAGCTTCTAAATCGCGATTATAGATGTTTAATTAATTAAATCATTTTAAAATTTAATCAATTATCATTTATAATTTAATTGAGATTAGAGTCAATCAAATATATATATATATATTAAAAGGAAAAACTATACAAAAAGTATCGCGCTAATGCTGCCATTTAATATCATTCTTTACTCAACACGTGTTTGTTTGCAAAATTAAATTATTATAAAAAAAGGTACTTACCATGTATGAGTTATAAAAAATATTTTAAAGTTATAATATTATAAAGTAAATGTTGAAATTAGTTATGAAATTAAACAAATTACACCAGTTATTACAGTTTAAATTAAATAAAATATATTATATAATATAAAAGTTAAAAAGGACACCCGTGCAGTGTACGGGTAGTACACTAGTTGCCACTTGCATACCAACTCAGTTTATAAACACAATTTGCTCACTTCTGAATTACACTTCCATTATGATTTTGAAATATTTTTTGGGGTTTGCAACTTAATTGCTCCTTATTTACATGTAATTGGTGGATGCTATATTATAAGATATACATTAGTGCTTCTTGTTTGAGTGAATGTTAGAAGCTCATAAAGTAGGATTTGTGATCTTAGTAAGCAAATAAGAGTCAAGTCCCGTATAAAATACAAGATTTCAGTTTCTTTGGTTAGTTTTGAACTAATGCGTTATACAAGTGTAAATGACATGGAGAAGGTAGAAAATATGGAATTTGATTTTACTGTAATTAATCACATGTCTTTGTAGTGAAGATGTTGTCAATCTGAAAGGCTCTTACCTCTTAGACTTATACTTGAACACCCAAAATCTCAAATTCAGGGCACTACGGGTTAGGACTTCAAAATGGTTCCCAACCTTAGTCTGAAAACAAATTTACCGGAACTTACAACAAGACACAAATGTAAAAATCTGAAATTCAGGGCACTACGGGTTAGGACTTCAAAATGGTTCCCAACCTTAGTCTGAAAACAAATTTACCGGAACTTACAACAAGACACAAATGTAAAAATATGAAAACTGGATAAATAAATGTAATGCTATGATCAAAGCAAATGACTCTCAGCCGAGTATATCAACAAAGTCATAACTGAACTACAAAAGACAACAACTGAAAGGAAATGTCAATAAACCCACTCCCGTCATATATCGTACATGAACCCCGACTGACCACACTATCTAGATCACTCTGCATCTATCTTATCCTGTAAAGCATCTAACAACACCGAAATAACCGTTAGCTAACAACCTACATATTAGGAGAATAACAAAAGCACAATCACAGACAATGCGGAAATGAAACACATAACATGCTCTCACAAAATCCATTTATTATCTTAAGTCATTCGATTCTAATTCAATTATGCTTGTGGCACGAGAAGTCTACTGACTCTTGCCTCCGTCCCCTTGTACCAACAGGAGTGGTTCAATGCACCTCCCCGTATACCATCACGAGTGGTTCAGTGCATCTCCCCGTATACCATGTCTGAGCTAGTCGTAGAGAACCTCCAAGTCTCCCTCAAGAGCTAAGTAGATGATGCCACCACCCTTTACACATGGCTAATAATGCATAAGTCATCCTAATCCAGTTATCATTAGTAGACAAGTAGTAACACACACCACTCATGCCATTCAACCAATATATAGATGTAGGTAAGTAAGTCCAAAGGACTTACCTATAATAGGATAATCCAGCTAATCACAATCATGATCCACAATATACTCACAACCGCTTGATATAAACCAAGGCATAACATCAATGATCCATCATTCACAACAAACCCGAAAACTACATCCTAGCAGTTTTCCTATCCTTAACAAAACATCGTCATCATACTAAAAACCTTATCTCTTCACAATTCCAACATCCAACCCACTACATAGGATTCACTCTACTTCCTCCATGTTCCACCCTAGCATGCTACTACTGTTAAACCAACTTAGACAAAGCAAGAGGGTCAACGTATAAACATTCAGTACTCACTACAGAGATGACGCGACCGTGGGAACAAAGAGGTGCGGTTGTGGAAAGGGATTGTCGGCGCGACCGCGGAGAGGATGAGGCGCACCCGCGGTGACAAGGTCGCCACATCCGCGGGTAGTGTAGGCGCGACCGCGGTGACACTGGACAGGCGCTACCGCGGTGATGTGAAGGCGCGATCGTAGGATAACATCAAGAGGCGATCGTCTTTTCCGTTTTCGAGTAGAAATCGTAGGGTTGATCTATTTAATCCGTATAATCAATCACACACACACCATGTAGTATAAAGGTGAAGGTTTTAGACACTTCTACCATCACCCTTCGTCTGAAGACACCAAGATCTAGCAAAACTCGAAGAAAACGTTACCTTTGTCCAGCGTACCTGCAGACGACACGATGTATATCAACATGTTCACCCGAAGGCATACTCCTTCTAAAACTACACACATACTCTACTCGATCAAGCACATCAAGATTCACATAATCATAAAACACGCAAGCATAAAGGCATGCAACAATCACAATAATCACGTAAGCATAGATCTGAGAACTAACCCATCGATCCTACAACTGCAGCTAACTTCGCATAGAACTCAAGATAGTTCCTCATAATACTATCCTCATCTCCCATGTAGCCTCACTGGCTCATCGTCTAGACCACTGGACCCGCATCATCGGTATGTCCTTAGACCGTAAGCGTCTCATGCTCCACTCTAGGAGAGCTACTAGATGTTCTACAAAGGTGTGATCTAGCTCGACCACCAAATACTCGTTACTGATGACATGTCTCAGGTTTGGTATATACTCCCGTAACTGAGACACGTGAAAGACTGGGTGAACTCCCTCTAGGGTAGTAAGGCTAGTCGGTATGCAACTTCTCCGATTCACTCCAAAATCTCGAAAGTCCAACATTGACACACATGAATTATAGTCTATATTTTGGGACCTGTTTAGACGTTTTATCCTCAATAATCTGCATGTTTGGATGTATATTATATGATTATATTGTCATTTCATCTACCTTTGCGGGAATCGAGGTCTACACCAAGTTTCGTTGTAATCGTAGGTAAAATGGCACGTTTTGCATCAAAATGGAGCTAAAGGAGCTAAGAAATCATAGGAGCTACATTCAGGAGCTTAAGGAAGAATTCAAGAAGCCTGGAATTGGATTAAAGATTTAGTTTGGACCAGATTTGAGAGATTTCACATTCAGTTTAGAGCCACCTCGGTCAGCTATAGTACCACCTCGACCGAGGTGATCCAGAGGAGCGTCTTGACCGAGGCGAACACCTTGGACGCGGCGAGATATATTTTATTCTTGGCTGAGATCTTTTATTTTTGGAAGGAGAGATCTTATATTTTTAGGCTGGATTTTTGGAAGGAAGATCATATATTTTAGGGATTTATTTATGAGAGATAGATATATTTTATTAGGAAAATATCTTTTCAAGATATTTTATCTTTGCAGGGTAGTTTTCCTATATAAAGGGTTGAATTTTTCACAAGTTTAAGCATGCTTATACATGTTTAGAGCATCCAGTAGTTAGGAAGGATTTTAGGAAGGTTGAAGAAAGATTGAAGGAAGGAAGTTGATAGCTTTTATAGCTGTTGTGAAGGATTTTGTAAGACTCTCTTAGATTCCCTTCTTGTTGATTGTCTTATTGGATTGTGATCCAAGGAACGCTTGTTTGTTTGATAATTGATTCAGTTATTGAAGCCTTGTTCCTAAGGTTTTTGTGTTCAAATATTCACTTTCTTCCCATATATTTGATTATTGCTTCCATGATGATGATTGGCTAATTTCTTTGTGTGATTCTAGGGTGATTGGCTGAAGGTTGTGGGAAAAACAATGATAGAATAATCTTAATCTCAGTAGGACCCTGAAAGCTCGAGTCTTTATCCTTAACCCTAGAACATCTCGTTCAGTCGATGAACATCTCGGCCGGGGTGGAATTCGTCTGAATGAGGTGACTTATCTGATCCGAAACTGAGAGTTAAGTGTTAGAGTTTGCCAAATCCTATTCTTATTACACCTTTCCTGGTTCAATGCAAGCTTAGGATGAGACTTACCCGGTAATTCCTTTGTTTGTTTACCCAAGATCATAAGTGTAGGTAATAAAGGTTTATCCTTTATTGGGGTTTGAGTGTGCCTTCATCCCATCTTTGTGAGTTAGCCTAAGACTTACCCGGTAAAGGTTGATTCTATCCCCTTAGGTGGTATGTTGGTTTGAGGTTATAGTTCTTTTCCTTAATTCCTTGGGACTTACCCGGTAATGGGAGTTACAGTTTGGGATTAGTGAGTAGTGAGACTTACCCGGTGATCTATTCCACTTTAGTAACACCTTCCCTTTGCAAAATCTCAGCTTTGTTCGCTTATCTTTAGATCTTGAGTTGGAACCACAACTAGATGCTTTAATCCCTAGAATTGCATATTCCCTTAATTGACTTTTTATCATCTTTGATTGCTTTAATCGCTTTTGTGGTTAGTAATTACATAGACTACCTATACTTGCTTAGGTTTCACCTAAGTCCGTGAGATCGACACCCCGAAATTCTTGCTTTTTACTACGATTGACCCGTACACTGCGGGTTCGCATCCTTGTTTTTAGCATACGTCTAGGGTTATAAATTTAAAGCTTGCACACACCGTTTGGAGCGAACAAGTTTTTGGCGCCGTTGCCGGGGACTTGGTCTAGACCGAGCCGGTTGCGGTGATCTTTCGGGGCGCTTGCCCCTGTTTCTACTAACCACTCTACTACAACGAGTTTCGCAGGTTCTTTTTCTTAGGTTTATGCGAAGAACCCATGCTGGGAAAGAAATCGTACCTTACGATCCCGAACCAGAAAAGACATACAAAAGACGGTTGAAAGAAGCTAAGATGGCCAATCAAGAGAATCGCGATCTTGAGGCCAAATTGAAGGAGGCATTGGAACAACTACGCCTCAGGAAAGAAGAATTGCGACGGGAAAGGAAGAAACTCGCGCAAGGACGGAAGCGATCGAAGCAGATATGGCGACTTTACAGGACCAATATCTACCTCAACCAGCTCCAGCTCCTCGACCGAGGCAGGACCCAGTTCCAGCTGCCCCGGCCGAGATACTTCCACCTCGGATGCTAGTCCGAGATGCTCTTTTTGCAGGTATTCCACAGACCCTAGGGCAGAGGATGGACCCAAATCAACAACTGAGGCGTCCAGGAGTCAACCTAGGTGATCCAGCGGACCATGATTATGAGCTTCGACTGCAAGTTCTTTCCATGATTCGCCAATGCCAGTTTGGAGGGCTAGAGAGGGAATCTCCGCATCAACATCTACAAAACTATGAGATCTTGAAGGAGACCTTGAGACCTTCAAGGCTGGAAAACAACAATTACAAGCTAAGGCCTTTCTACTTCTCTTTGAAAGATAGGGCGCTCACTTGGTATCAATCTCTCCCTCCAGGAAAAATCAATAATTGGGAGGAGATGACGACGGAGTTCTTAACTAAATTCTTCCCCCCCTCTAAAACCACTGAAATGAGAGGGAAAATCAATGCATTCATCATGAAGGACAAGGAGAGCTTGTCCAAGTCATGGGAGAGATTTAAAGACATTCTTTTGGATTGCCCACATCATGGGATTCCAAAGATAGAGTTGTTGGAGATATATTTCAAGGGACTGGACGACAACACCCAGTTCAACTTTCAACTACTATCCGCCGGCACGTTCATGGACATGCCGATTGACGAAGCTTGGGAGTTCATAGAGAAGCAAGCTTTGCACATGGAGAAATACTCCCACCAAGGAGCTGAAGGTGGAGTTAAAAGAGTCAACTTTCAAGAAGCTCCACCAAACAATGATCAACTCACCTCTTTGAAGAGTGATGTGAAGCAATTGAAAGATCTTTTGGTTGCTCAAACCAAGAAAGAAGATGAAGGATATCAAGGCTCGAGGAACAATGGGTACCGGAACAACAACAACGGTTCCCGGAACAACAACTACAACAACAATAGAGGATCCAACAACAATAATTGGAGGGCAAACAACCAAAATTCGGGTAACCCTTACTCTAACTCCAATTCGAATGACTCCTCTAATCCTTTCCTCTCTTCTTCTTCTTCTACTCCATTGAAGAGCCAAGAGCAAGGATCGAGTTCGTCCCAGCCGGAAAAGAAAGACGCGGTGCTGGAGGCCATCTTGATCAAGCTAAACTCTGTGGAGACATTCATGACTTCATTTTCGAAGGCACAAAAGCCTTAGAACAACAATTCTTTAACAAGGCGAATGAAGCGCCAAGAGATCCAGGGAAGCTTCCAACAAGGACGGAAAGCAACCCTAAAGGACAGATCATGGCAATAATGACGAGATGTGGACTGAAGACTGCAGATCCAGTGCCTCGGTCGATGCCAGTATAGACGAAGACCACCTCGGTCCAGGTACAGTCGAAGAACACTTCGGCCGAGGTGCCAACCGAGGTTGAGCCACAGAGAGCGTCGGACAAAACTGAAGCTTATGTTCCACCTCCTGCATATAAACCACCACTTCCATTCCCCCAGTCAAGGGCCAAAGCACATTTAGACAAACATTTTGGTAAGTTCCTTGACTTGATGAATAAACTACATATTAACATCCCTTTCCTTGATGCTATTCTAGGGATGCCCGCCTATGGGAAGTTCTTAAAAGAGATTCTATCAAGGAAGTTTAAGGCACTTCTATCAAAGTATGGGGTGACCCACAAGGTAGCAATCCCTTATCACCCTCAAACTAGTGGACAGGTCGAGATCTCAAATAGAGAAATTAAAGCAATCTTGGAGAAGACCGTCTCTAGGACGAGGAAAGATTGGTCCATAAAGTTGGACGACGCTCTTTGGGCTTACAGAACCGCATTCAAGACTCCCATTGGTACCACCCCTTATAATTTGGTATATGGGAAGTCTTGTCATTTGCCCGTTGAGCTAGAACACAAGGCATATTGAGCAATCAAATGGTTGAACTTCGACATCAAGGAAGCCGGTGAGAAGCGGCTATTGGATATCAATGAGCTAGAGGAGCTTCGTTTGAACGCTTATGAAAATGCCAAGATCTATAAAGAAATGACGAAGAAATGGCATGACAAGCGTATCATTCCTAAGGAGCTCAAGGAAGGAGACTTAGTTCTACTCTTCAACTCCCGCCTCCGCCTCTTTCCAGGTAAGTTGAAATCTAGATGGACCGGACCTTATGTTGTGAAACATGTCTTCCCTTATGGTACAGTTGAGATTTGGGGAGAAACAAGTGGAAGCTTCAAGGTCAATGGTCATAGACTTAAGAAATACAAACCAGAAGTCCCGGTTGAGGAGGTTGCACCACTATACCTTGTTTAGGGATACCGTACGGTCCAGCTAGCGACCTTAAATCAAGCGCTTCTTGGGAGTCAACCCAAGGTATTGCTTTCTTTTCCCTTTTTCTAGTCTAGCTTAGATAGTTTGCTTTTTCTTTGCTTTGTTTTGTTTTTGGTGTCCTAGACAGACAACATGTGACATCTAAG
The DNA here is from genome assembly GCA_033239125.1 of Fagopyrum homotropicum. Taxonomy (NCBI): domain Eukaryota; kingdom Viridiplantae; phylum Streptophyta; class Magnoliopsida; order Caryophyllales; family Polygonaceae; genus Fagopyrum; species Fagopyrum homotropicum. The sequence goes on along the minus strand of BSWB01000005.1, from coordinate 82,068,228 downwards.
GAAGGAATACAACCCAGGAGCAACACTGGAAGGACAAAAGTTCGTGAATTTGAGAAAATGGAGTTTGACTGAGACACATCTCGGTTGCTGTCACAGCACCTCGACCGAGATGATTCTTGAACAACTGAGGCAACTAGGGTTACTGAAGATCCACCTCGGTCCGTACCACCTCGGTCCAGTCGAGACCATCTCGACCGAGGTGACAACAGTTCTAGAAAAGGGTATAAAAGGGGGCTGAGATTTCTCTCTCTTCCCTCTCACACCCTCTCGACCTAAACACCCAAATTCACCTCGTTCACTGATTCTCGCTCGTCTTCGACGATTCTCGCTTCCAAACTGCAAGGAAAGGGTAGAGGATCGGTTTGCAAGCAACAATCTACAACAAAAACGCTCCAAATTGACCAAATCTGGGGTAATTCGAAATAAACCCTAACTCTCCCTTCTTCACTGTTTTTGATCGATTCGGGCTTTAGTTGCCCTTACATTATGCTGGAAAAGGATTAAGTACCCCATAGGAACAATTGGTAGTGATATTGGGGGAAAAGAACTGGATTTCTGAGAGTTACGATCGCGCATCACTTCGCCTCGGTCCAGTCGGCCTGTGCCTCGGCCGAGGTGTTCTTGAGAGCTGTCAGGACAACCGAGGTGGTCTGACAGAGAGAGAAAAAGATGAGTTCTAACAGGCAGCTTGTTCTGAGAGATAGATCCTCTCCTTCTCCTTTCTTCTTCACGCCGCTCTATACCGGTGATCCATGAGCGTCACCAGGTAGACTATGACCGCATAGCGGCACGTCCAGTTGTTGCACCACGGTTTCTGGACATTTATGCTTTTGATTGCCTTTATGTGGATGAGGACTTGAGGCGGATGATATCTATGGTGGGGTTGGAGCAGTTTACTGAGATCAGAGCTCCAACTTACCTTGAGCCGACCTTGGAGTTTGTTAGCTCCGTCACCTATTTGCCTATTGAGCGTGCCATCAAGTACCGATTGATGAACCGGAATTATCTAGTTTCTATAGACTACTAGAGGGACATCTCCGGCTTCCCGGCCCCCACAGTTGCTAATTTTCCTTCTCGAGTTGTAGCTCGAGAGTTTTGGGGACAGATAGCTCATGTAGTTGAGCACGCTGACAGGTGGAGACCTGGAGATTCCAGGGAACGGATCATCTTCCACCTAGCTTTTAGACTTGCTCACCGGATTTTTAGCGAGACTCTTCTAGCGTGTACTGAGACGCCCCAGAAGATTAGACAGGGTGAGCTACTGAGTCTTTACTGTATGGTGACCGGAGGAGTTCCGGATTTTGGAGTGATGCCGGCTGAGGATCTCCACAGGATCAAGGCGAAGGCGAAGGGAGATATCTGCTGCGGAGGGATAGTGACTCACATTACGAGTTACATGGACCTAGATCTGAGTGCGTGTACTATGGTGGCGGCTGCCAAGCCGCTCGGGCTACAGGAGATGATCACTAGGAGGATATTGGTTCCTCGCGGACTTACTACGCCATATGTGGCGATGCCCTGGGAGCAGACTGCACCTCAGGGTATTAGGTGGTCAACTCAGTTCTCTGTTTATGACCCGCATTACTGGCAGACCGCATGGATTCCGCTTATGGAGGATGCCAGAGACGCAACAGCTCAGGGACAGGATGAGGATGATGAGGCTGAGGAGCAGGAGGATGAGGATGAGGATGGCGGTGCTGTCATGGATACAGGTACAAATACAGCTGGGACTAGTGTGCCGGTCGTCGATCTAGATGACGAGGAGACAGAGGAGGAGCCAACTGTAGCACCAACAGGACCTGCCAGGCGCAGGGTACGCAGACAGAGGGATCCAGTCGCTCACCGCCGGATCGATGATCTGACGTACCAGGTGATAGATTCCTACGCCGCCTTATTCCTGGACATTAGAGAGATGCAAAAGAGACAACATTACCAGCACAGGATGGTTGAGATTCAGTTTCAGCATATCATGGGCTATCCTTTTGACCCATCTCAGTACCCGTACGTGCCACCACCACCACCACCGGATCGGGATTAGAGCTTGAGAGCTTGCAGATTTCTTTTCTTTATTTATTATGCAGCTCAGCATTGTCCGGTGAGTACTCTGTTTTCTTAGACTTATTTTGACCCATTGGGACAATGTGTCCCAAGTATGGGGTATGTGGGTATGTATTTATATGACTTATGTGTACGCTTGTATGACTCTTGATTCGGATATTTATTGTTTTATCTTGCCCTATGTGTTTATCTGAGATTACATGCATGCATACATGTTATTTGATTGAGAAAAACGTCAAAAACTGGTTTGAAAATTTTTTTATTGACCTCGACCGAAGTGACTCTGACCAATCGAGGTGTAGTACCTCGGTTGACTTAGAACATCTCGACCGAGATGGTTTAACTGAGACAGTTTTCGAAACGATTTTTGTGCTTCTTATCTGGATATGACCTCAGTGAAGATTTTTGTTTACAGATTGGTTTTGAAATCTTTATATGTTTGAAAGGTTTTATGATATGTTTAAGTTGCTAAATGCTTTGTTTGAAATTTTGGTATGTTTAATACTTTGTTTTTATCAAAATTATGTTGAATTTGAAGGTTGACACCACATGATGAGTTCTCTCACTTTCTTCCTGGAAAGACCAAGGCAATTCATTCTCTTCTCTTCTTCTTCTTGATTATGCTTAGCCCCTCATATACATATTTGCCTCCCTTTACCTATCCGGGAATTTGGAAGCAAGCAAAAGTGAAAAGCAAGTGAAAGAAAAGATGAGATGTTGGCTGGAAGTTAGAAAGAAACAAATAGGTTTGGGAAAGTCAATCATGATGATGAGTAACTCGGCACCACTCACATAGCCGGGTGTTTGTGTCTTGCCAAAGTCGGATTGAGCGATATTCCTAACGGGTCATGGTATGTGCATCAAGGGTTTGAGGCATCTCGAGAAATTGATAATTGCTGATCTCCTAGGCTTCGGTTATTGTGCACCTCTGTCCATGCATCCCAAAAATTAAAAAAGTAAAAATAAGCAAAGCTTATTGGTGGAAGATGCTGAAGTTCAAAGGAAGTGAAGTAAAGATCCTTTTCCCGGATTCTAGCACCACATTCCCTATATACATCCCGCCCTCACACGTTTCTTGACCTTCTTTTGGAAAGCCCTTGAGACCTCGAGCTTGTTGATTGACTTGGTGGTTTAAACTGGATTATACATGATTAATTTCGATGATTATGATTTATTATGCATTTTATGATTTTATGCAAAGATGAACAACTTTCTTATATTTATAAAATGTTTTGATCATATTTTGATTTTAAATTCCATGAAGCATTCTCTTAGAGTGATCTATGATTGTAGCACACCATTAAAAATGTTTTGAAATACTTTTCATTGATCTTTATGACTAATAATCCGTTCTATCTTGTACTTAAGATTTGGAACTTGCTTGGGGACAAGCAAGGGACAAGTATGAGATATTTTAATAGCATGAATTGTAGTCTATATTTTGGGACCTGTTTAGACGTTTTATCCTCAATAATCTGCATGTTTGGATGTATATTATATGATTATATTGTCATTTCATCTACCTTTGTGGGAATCGAGGTCTACACCAAGTTTCGTTGTAATCGTAGGTAAAATAGCACGTTTTGCATCAAAATGGAGCTAAAGGAGCTAAGGAATCATAGGAGCTACATTCAGGAGCTTAAGGAAGAATTCAGGAAGCATGGAATTGGATTAAAGATTTAGTTTGGACCAGATTTGAGAGATTTCACATTCAGTTTAGAGCCACCTCGGTCAGCTACAATACCACCTCGACCGAGGTGATCCAAAGGAGCGTCCCGACCGAGGCGAACACCTTGGACGCGGCGAGATATATTTTATTCTTGGCTGAGATCTTTTATTTTTGGAAGGAGATATCTTATATTTTTAGGCTGGATTTCTGGAAGGAAGATCATATATTTTAGGGATTTATTTATGAGAGATAGATATATTTTATTAGGAAAATATCTTTTCAAGATATTTTATCTTTGGAGGGTAGTTTTCCTATATAAAGGGTTGAATTTTTCACAAGTTCAAGCATGCTTATACATGCTTAGAGCATCCAGCAGTTAGGAAGGATTTTAGGAAGGTTGAAGGAAGATTGAAGGAAGGAAGTTGATAGCTTTTATAGCTTTTGTGAAGGATTTTGTAAGACTCTCTTAGATTCCCTTCTTGTTGATTGTCTTATTGGATTGTGATCCAAGGAACGCTTGTTTGTTTGATAATTGATTCAGTTATTGAAGCCTTGTTCCTAAGGTTTTTGTGTTCAAATATTCACTTTCTTCCCATATATTTGATTATTGCTTCCATGATGATGATTGGCTAATTTCTTTTTGTGATTCTAGGGTGATTGACTGAAGGTTGTGGGAAAAACAATGATAGAATAATCTTAATCCCAGTAGGACCCTGAAAGCTCGAGTCTTTATCCTTAACCCTAGAACATCTTGTTCAATCGATGAACATCTCGGCCAGGGTGGAATTCGTCTGACCGAGGTGATTTATCTAATCCGAAACTGAGAGTTAAGTGTTAGAGTTTGCCAAATCCTATTCTTATTACACCTTTCCTGGTTCAATGCAAGCTTAGGATGAGACTTACCCGGTAATTCCTTTGTTTGTTTACCCAAGATCATAAGTGTAGGTAATAAAGGTTTATCCTTTATTGGGGTTTGAGTGTGCCTTCATCCCATCTTTGTGAGTTAGCCTGAGACTTACCCGGTAAAGGTTGATTCTATCCCCTTAGGTGGTGTGTTGGTTTGAGGTTATAGTTCTTTGTCTTAATTCCTTGAGACTTACCCGGTAATGGGAGTTACGGTTTGGGATTAGTGAGTAGTGAGACTTACCCGGTGATCTATTCCACTTTAGTAACACCTTCCCTTTGCAAAATCTCAACTTTGTTCGCTTATCTTTAGATCTTGAGTTGGAACCACAACTAGATGCTTTAATCCCTAGAATTGCATATTCCCTTAATTGACTTTTTATCATCTTTGATTGCTTCAATCGCTTTTGTGGTTATTAATTACATAGACTACCTATACTTGCTTAGGTTTCACCTAAGTCCGTGAGATCGACACCCCGAAATTCTTGCTTTTTACTACGATTGACCCGTACACTGCGGGTTCGCATCCTTGTTTTTAGCATACGTCTAGGGTTATAAATTTAAAGCTTGCACACACCGTTTGGAGCGAATAAACATATCGGGGACTTAACTTCCCCTTAATGCCGAAAAGTTTGTCACCTCGCATCGGTGATACTCATATAGACTTGAGCGCCCACTCTAAACTCTAGAGGACGGTGCCTCTTGTTGGCGTAAGACTTCTCTCGACTTTGTTGTAACGCCCCGAATTCGCTGGACTCAGAGCGCTACGGGTTAGGATCTCACAATGGATCCTTACCCTAGCTTGGCAACAAGTTCATTAGATCTTATAACAAGACAAATAAATATAAAACCAATTATATAATGCTGTATGATCGTATATCAAAACATATACAAAGTCACAACTGAGTACAAAATGGCAACAACATAAACATTTGTGTACATAAACATCCCAAAACCCACGCATCCTAATATATGGTAGCCCTCGGCTGATCACCCATCTAGATCACTCTGTAGTCTTCATATCCTGCAGAATATCTACAACACAGTATAAAAGTGTTAGCTAACCGTTCATGAATAAGAATAATAACAATAACACATACAACACATCATCACATCACAATATGCAATGCTCACACACATAGCCGTTTATTATCATCATTACATTATATCATTACTAATTCAACTTATTTTGTGACACGAGGAACATCCAGAACCTAACCTCCGTCCGTTTCACACAGGTTTGGAATCGGGGATCAAGCCTCCCCACTTGTTGTACCGGTCGCAAAGAACCTCCACACTCTCGACGAGCTTCATACAAGTTGTCACGACCCGTTATAATACACTTGAGCCATTTAATATACATATATGGTCGTCCTAGTCCGGTTAGGTTATCAATGCAACATTCATATGCACAAACACCACTATCAAAATCACTCAAACCCATAAATGCCAACTAAGTAAGCCCGGAGGACTAACCTGTCACAAGGTAGTCCTAAACAATGGTCACGATTTCCCCTCGAGAAAACGATCAATGCCTGTATAAACAAGGCACACAAATATCAATCACTATCCACAGGCTAGGAGATTCCACCTCCTAGTCTGCAAGATCTCACAAGATCATAACCATAACACAATCCACAATATCAATATCCTTAAAGATCATAACTATCAATCCATAATCTCAACATCTCACAATTCTTCAAACCTCTCAAGGTATCATCTAATCAACACTCCTCAATCTCAATTCTTATCCTAATTTAATTAATTAACCTTTAATTAATTAAATTAACTTTCACCAGAATAACGTTTTGCCCGCAGACAATTTCTGAACTTACCTGTCATCAAGATTTCATCAAACAAACAACCCATAATCATCAGAGTAATATAACGAGCATAATGGAATTTTCAATTATCCATTTTGACAAGCCTAAGGTCAATTTAGGCCAAATCGTAATACGAAAAATGAATAAATTCATATCTTATTCGTTACTAACCCGATTGACTATCTGAAAGAAGATTCGGAATCACAACGACGCAGGCTACGCTCGGATAACATCAAATTCATATAAATCGGAGCGGCAAAACCGGCCTAGTGACATATATGCTCGACCAAGCCTTTAATTACTCGAAAACGCAGAAACTCGGTACCAAAATGAAGAGAATGAAGAGAGGAATCCAAAAACTCAAATGGATTAAAAATTGGATTAGAAACAGAGTGTAGATATGAGTTTGAAGATTGAGAGAAATCTGAGCTTTTACGAGGAAATTTGAAAGGAAATGAATTAATAAACGATTTTCCGCTATTTATAGCGAATACGATCTGATTAACCGGTAGGTGAAATAAATAAGTTAAAAGGTACTCTAGAAGGGGGGGGGGGGGGGGTTGAATAGAGTATGAGAACTTTTCGCAAACCAAATCTCAAGGCCTTGAAACTCCTTTCAAGGGCCTTGATGTCGATCTGTGCTCTTTGTGAAACTTAGATTTCAAGGGTTTTGAAACAACTTTTAAGGGCCTTGGCTTCGTGCTCCTCCAAAACAAAGTTAGTCACAATAGCGAGATATAATGCGGAATGTAAAAGATTGACACGAGGATATGTTTACGAAGTTCGGCTCTAAATAGCCTACTCTCCGTCCCAAGGTATGGCCTTAGGATCTAACTATCTATTATCAACTTCAAAGAGTCCTAGATACAAACTAGAAGAAATCCCCTTCTTCTCTCACTGTAGCCAACACTACGATCTAGCTCCAACTCTTAACCTAGCTATAATAGCCTAGTTACTTCGCAGAGTAACACACACTCTAGTATAACACTATCTAGATCTTCCAATGGAGCTCTTGTGTTTTATCTCTCTCTAAGGGGATAAGGCTTTTGTGTAAATGAGAGAAAGAAAAACAACGAATCAAATGAAGATGTTTGAGTTGCTTGAAGACGTAAGAATATTTCCATGTAAGCTTGTGTATCTTTCTTCTTTGATCATCATCTTCATTTATACTCTTCTTATGGAGAGGTCTTCTAGCCGTTGGAGAGATGACCGTTTGAAGATGAATCTGCTTCTCCATGAAGATCGCTTCCTGTTTCGAGATAAGATAGACGTTGCAGATTTTGCAACTCCTGAGAACACGTCGATTCCTTAGCTCCTTAATCTTCTCGTTTTCTTGATACTTTTCGGTTTTAGAAAATCTTCTGAAAAGATTCTCTAATCTTTAGTTGAAAAAGATCTTCCCTTAAATCTTTCTGTTGAGCAAATCGTTCTTGGAAAATCTTCTGCATTTTGAATCCTTGTTTCGTGCAATTATAACTTCAAGGCTTTTGAGATCGTCCCTATCTTCCTTGTTTCCTTGAGTGATATTTCAAGGCCCTTGATCTCTATATCAAGGCCCTTGACATCTTTGATAATTCCTGCACAGAATTCAAACCAACCAAGCATCTAGAGGATATAATCAATACATTGTTAGTGTATCAAACTACTACATTTGTGTTAAATCTTCCATCATCAACACGTATAAAATATTATAAACAAGGTGGAGTTTTCAATCTCCCTCTTGATGGAAGACAACACAAATGTTTTATCGTACCTGCATTTGTCAGTTTAGCAATGCATATGAAAATCAAAACTAAAATGCAGAATGCAGAATATCGAATGTCGGATCACACATTCATTTCTCCCCCTTTCTCTTTCAACAAGGGAGAAAAAAAAGTCAAAGCACGGGAGTTTTTTAAAACGATTACAGACCCAAAAGAGTATTTTCACAAACTACATAAAAAAAAACAGTCATGATAGTCAGAGAACTTCAATTTTCCTTGTACCATCTAGAGAAACTTCCTCTCCCATAATGCTCCTTTAAACACATATCCCTCCACCGATTTTGAGCATTGATGAGGTCAAGTTCTTTTCGAGAAAGGTCTGTTCTCCTCTGATCAAAATTCTTATCATACTTTTTGACCACACCAAACTCTTCAATAGTCAGAATATCTGGATCTTCTGATGAAGGTTGGCGAATGGGTTTTTCTTTAATAATTTTATGACACTGATTCATAACCTTTTCAGTATCTTTTGTGGTTGCTTGGCCATCATCTTCTGAGAAGAGTTTGATACTGTTGGCAACTGTAAAAGAAAGAGCATTAACATGAAACATCTGATTAATTTTCTGGTTAAGAATACCCAGTAAATCTTGTGTTTCATCCAGACTGTCAGTTATGTTTACTCTGAAGTGAGCAAGATCTGATCTTAAAGAATCCATTGCTCTTTCAACAGTTTCCAGACGCTGGACTGTGGTGATATTCCATTCTGGCTGCTCCTTTAAAACCCAAACTGTACTGAAATCCACCTGAGTTTTCGGAATTCCTATGGTCTCAAAGCAAGCTTCATCCAATCATCCTTTAACAATGTGCAACTCCTCACCAGAATAATCAACAGAAAAATGCCTAAAGATTATAGGAAGCAGATTCCCATATGGCAGGTGACTAGTGCTTGGAGAATTTATGACATTTACCATATGAGACAGGATAATTTCAAGCAGATTTACGTTCAACCCATTCACCACATGATAGACTAAAGCCAGTAAAGTGTTGGTTACCACATCCTTGTTAGCAAACCTTGGTACTATACATCTGTCTAAAATAGCATAAATAATTCGGGCTTCAAGGGTTAAGCAAGTAATAGTGGGTTGTGGTAAAGCATTTGGAATAATAAATAGTTAGATCCTAAGGCCATACCCTGGGACATACGCTCTCGGATTAGAGCTACTCAGGCGATGTCATTTTGTATCTGCTCAGGAGCTACTCCAATCGCACTACTCGGCTCGTCCTAACATAGAGGTGTATGACATCTCCGCCCACACAATGCCTCATAAGGAGTCAGTCCAATCGATGCATGCCAACTGTTATTATATGAAAACTCAACCAAGGAAAGGTGGTATGACCATACCTATCCCCAATCCAATACAAAAGCTCTCAGCATGTCCTCTAAGGTCTGGATGGTCCGCTCAGACTGACCATTTGTCCGAGACACAAGCTTACACAGGAAAACATCTTTACATCTTCTAGCAACCTAATCATCTTCATTCGTTGTTTTTCTTTCTCTCATTCATACAAAAGCTTTATCCCCTTAGAGAGAGAAAACACTAGAGCTCCATTGGAAGATCTAAATAGTGTTATACTAGAGTGTGTGTTACTCTGCGAAGTAACTAGGCTATTATAGCTAGGTTAAGAGTTGGAGCTAGATCGTAGCATTGGCTACAGTGAGAGAAGAAGGGGATTTCTTCTAGTTTGTATCTAGGACTCTTTGAAGCTGATAATAGATAGTTAGATCCTAAGGCTATACCCTAGGACGGAGAGTAGGTTATTTAGAGCCGAACTTCGTAAACATATTCTCGTGTCGATCTTTGTTAGCATGAAATATGACTATATTTTAGGCACTTGTTTTAGTTGTTTTTCCCTCTTTAGTGTGTTCTTAGACATGAGTTTGAAGCAATTGTGAGCTAGTTCACCCACTTTGTCGATATAGAGATCTACACTAGCTTCGTTTTGTTTTTAGGTAAATAAAGGTTGGATTGGAGCAAAATGAGGAGGGAAAGGAGTATTTGACCATACTTGATGGCAAGGAAATGCATTGGAGAGGCTAAGGAAGGAGCATGGATGAAGGATGCCACGAAACAAAGGCAAAAACAAGGAGTTTGAAGAACCACACCCTGAATTACGGTCGTGGAAGAGGATTTTGAAATCCACGCTCTAAACCACGGCCGTGGATTGGGCAACATGATCGTGGACGTGAGTTTGGAGCACATCGGAGAGTTACACGGCCAATACCACAGCCGTGGAAGTCTTATTGGCACCGTATTCAAGTTCCACGCTCTAAATCACGGTCGTGGAAAGTTGTTCATGACCATGATTTTGGTGATTTTGTGACGCATTATTATTGCCACGTCAGCCACGTCATTGGGCTTTCTCGTAACCCTATTTCGCCCTATAAAAAGGCTTGAGAAAGGAGTTTTCGGGATCCTCGCTTATCCCTTCTTAGCGCCGCTTAGAGTTTGGAAACGGCCTTAGGGTTTCATTTCGACTTTGAGGATTGGGGATTCGTGAAGGACGTATTTTCGGAGATTGTGTACTTTTCGAGATATCTTAGGGTTTTCATTGGAGAGCGGATTGACATCCCGTTCTTTGTGACTTCTCTAGATTATTGTGAGGATTTCTTGTTCTTACTTTCCTGAATTCATAAACATACTACTTTGTGTTTGGATTTCGAGATTGACTTTGTTTTGTTATTGAGTTTTCGAGGGTTTTAATCTTTCATTCTTCTTAATTTGATTATTGATATCATGATTATGATTGTTGGCTAAAACTCTGTAGCAGTTCTAAGGTGAAGGGTTGATAGTTGTGGTTTAGATGATGATAGATCGATCGTAAACAGATTGGACCATGAGAGTGTGAGAAACCTCGTCGAAACCCTAAATTATGGTATGTTTCCTTGTTTCCACGGCCATGATTCTCAAGATATAGCCGTGATTTCCCCTGGTTTATGAACCTTGCTTTTGCTTTGATCCAAAGTTAAAGATTTGCTTTAACCTAGCCTTGGCTTGCCTTTCCTAGATAGTAGTGAGACTCAACATCCTCTATTTCAGTTTCGAGTGTCACAACCTTAACCGTTTTAATTTATCTTTGATTCCTTGGGTTTGGGCATGGGTATTTGAGATTAATTCTTGTCCTTTGATCCTTTCTATACTTCAGCCTCGACAACCTTTATAGAGAGAGTCTTTGGGTTAGACACATAGGGTTTTGGAACTTCACCGTACATTACCTTACTTTAGTATACCTTTGCAATTCTCAAATTTGTCCTTATATCTATAGTATATCTTGAATTTATTGCCACAATTAGACACTTGGATCGTTAGGGTTGCTGTTTTCCCAATATTTGCAAAGCTTCTACACTTTTGATTGCTTGATTACTTGAAACTTATTTTGTTTCACCAATTCACTGAGTTCGATACTCTGAAATACTTGCAAATCTACGCCGATCCGTACACTGCGGGTTCGCTTGCTTTTATTCTAGTTTTATAATTAAAACTTATTTGCACGCACGCTTAGAAGTGAACAATCTTTTCAATTCCGCACCATAGTGGGCTACCGACCTTTCCAGCAGATCGGTTAGAGCCAACTCATCCAATGAGGATAGCGACTCCTCCATGCCACCACTAGAGGAAATTGATCCAACGATCAATGTGAACCCGTTCTTTCCACGGCCAGTTGCCAATCGCCGTGTTCTAGCTAGAGGTGCGAGAGTCGAACGTGTAGATGAGGAGCCAAGAACTCTTGGCCAAAGGATGGATCCAACGCAGCAACCACGCCGTTTGGGTGTGAACTTTGATGCTGATGATGCACAAGGGTTTAGCTTCAACCCGCAAGTTATTACTATTGTCCGCCAAAATCAATTTGGGGGAACAAGCGCTGAATCTCCACACCAACATCTACAAAATTTTGAGATCATGATGGAGACAATGAAGCCAAAGAATGCAACTACCAACAACTATAAACTCAAGCCTTTCTTTTTCTCCTTGAAAGAGAAAGCATTGTCTTGGTATCAAGCTCTTCCAAGTGGGAAACTTGAAACATGGGAGGATCTTTCTTCGGAATTCCTCACTAAGTTCTTTCCGCCATCTAAAACGGCTGAGTTGAAAGGTAAGATTAATGCATTTTCTTTGAGATCTAACGAAAGTTTATTTCAATCTTGGGAAAGATTTCAGGATTTGCTATTGGATTGCCCTCATCATGGCATATCCAAGTTGGCGCTATTGGAGATATACTATAAGGGGCTGGATGTGGAGACACAATTCAAGCTCCAATCCCTTCCATGTGGTACATTCATGGACATGAGGGAAGATGACGCTTGGGACTTCATTGAGAAGCAAGCGCGAGTTATTGAGAAGTATTCTCATCGGAAAGTGGAGGCGAATCATGTGGATCAAGGAGTAAAGCTATCACAAGCGGCTCAAACTCAAATCTTTTCTCTCAATACGGAGATTAAAGAGTTGAAAGAAGCCATCAAAACCAACTTTCCAAAGCAAAAGGAACAAGATGTAGGTTATTTGGGCAACAACAATAACCACAACGGGAATGAGAATACAAACCGCAACAACCGGAACAACAACCGGAACAATTGGAACAACAACAACAACAACCGGAACAACAATTGGAATAACAATAGGGGTTCAAACAACAACAATTGGCGTCCCAATCAACAAAATTCCGGTAATTCTTATTCCAATTCAAGAAATTCAAATTCACTAACTCCACCTTCCTCTTCTTCCACTCCTTTGAAAAGCCAGGGGCAAACATCTAATGGTGGAAGTACTTCAGGGAAAGAGAAGCCCGATCCCATGTTGGAGACAATTTTGGGCAAGCTTCAAGGATTGGAGACTCACATCATCAAGGTTGATGATCACATAACTAAGGTTGATAAAGCTCAAAAGGTTTTAGAAAACCAAATGTTTAGCCATGCGAAGGAAGTTCCTAGGAATCAAGGGAAACTTCCGGGAAAGACGGAGGACAACCCAAAAGGAAGGGTGATGGCAATCACAACTAGGAGCGGAGTAACAACTACCGACCCGCAGCCTAAGTTTGTAGAAGTCCCCGTTGAGAAGGACAAAGAAAAGGGGAAGGAGAAGGAAGATGTCTACGTTCCTCCTCCAGCTTACAAACCTCCCCTACCATTTCCACAATCTAGAGCAAGAGCGCGTCTAGACAAGCAATTCGGTAAGTTTATTGAACTCATGAGCAAACTGCATATTAACATACCTTTCATTGATGCAATTGTAGGTATGCCAGCTTATGGAAAGTTCCTAAAGGAGATCCTCTCTAACAAGAGAAAGCTAGAGGATTTTGGAGAGGTTAAGATGAGTTCGGATTCATCGGATCTCATCAAAACCATGAAAGAGAAGATGCCCCCAAAGCTAAAGGATCCGGGGTCATTTTGTATTCCCATAGGAGTGGGAGATGTCACATATGATGCATTATGTGATTTAGGAGCAAGCATGAGCATCATTCCGCTTGCCTTATGCAGGAAGATCGGTTTAGGCAATCCTAAACCGGTAAAGATGACGTTGTACATGGGGGATCGTTCCATAACTCGCCCCGTTGGTATAGTTGAAGACGTCCCGGTCAAGCTTGGTAAGTTCTATGTTCCTATAGATTTTGTTGTGCTTGACATTCCTGCAGATAGTCCGGTCCCGATCATTCTCGGAAGACCGTTTCTTGCAACATCCGGTTGTATAGTCGATTGCAAGAATGCTAGACTCGCCTTTGACATAGGAGAAGAAAAGGTAGAGTTCGTTCTTTCCACTTTGGTGAAGGAACCAGCCTTCGATGAGGATATATTCAATATCCATGATGAAGAGCTATCTAGAGAGGAGGTAAGTTCTATTATCTTCAAAGATCCCTTCCAAAAAGTTATTTCTATGAGCATAATGGATATAGGGGAAGAAGAGGAGTGCAATGAGGCAATTGAAGCCTTAGAGACACAAGAAGAAGTGTGTGAAGAAGAGTTCCAGAAACTCCACGATGAGGCAGAAAACGTACGGATCCACGGTCAGACGGCCTATTCCACGGACATGGATTTCACCAACAAAAGCGTGGAGCACTCTAGAGAGTTACACGGCCGTGGAGGAAACAGAGGTCCCGTATTTGTTTTCCACGCCCAAAATTACGGCCGTGGAGAAGACAGGGGTGCCGTAATTTTGGGTGAATTCGAAGGAAATTGTGTCTCTTCCACAACTTCTCTTGATTCTTCTCCAACACCTTCTACATCCTTAGACACTTCTAAGGAAGCATCGGATGCTCCTCAAGAGCCATTGGAGACTCCCATAGTGATGGAATTGAAACCACTTCCTACACATCTAAGGTACGCATTTCTTGGACCTAATTCTACCTATTCGGTAATTGTTAGTTCCGATTTGAGCATAGATGAACATAGTAAGCTTATGGTTGTCCTTAAGAAACATAGGAAAGCCTTAGGATATACTATGGAGGACTTAGTAGGAATCAAACCTTCCCTATGCATGCATAAGATCTTAATGGAAGAGGACTTTAGAACTTCGCGACAACCTCAAAGGCGGTTAAATCCGACCATGAAGGAGGTTGTCAAGAAGGAAATTCTTAAACTACTTGATGCAGGTATCATCTATCCTATCTCCGATAGCAAGTGGGTGAGTCCCGTACAGGTGGTTCCGAAGAAGGGAGGAATGACGGTCATCACCAACAAAAACAATGAACTCATTCCTACACGAACCGTAACAGGATGGCGGATGTGCATAGACTACCGCAAGCTAAACAACGCGACGAGGAAGGATCACTTCCCACTACCCTTCATCGATCAAATGCTTGAAAGGTTAGCACAACATTCACATTTTTGCTATCTTGACGGTTATAGTGGTTTCTTTCAGATTCCGATACACCCGGATGATCAAGAGAAGACCACGTTCACGTGCCCGTGGGGTACGTTTGCTTATAGGAGGATGCCGTTCGGGATTTGTAACGCCCCATCCACTTTTCAAAGGTGCATGATGACCATCTTCTCGGAATATATAGAGGAAATCATGGAGGTTTTTATGGATGACTTCTCCGTTTATGGTTCCTCTTTCGACAATTGTCTTTCTAACCTTGCTCTTGTATTACAAAGGTGTGAAGACACTAACCTAGTTCTTAATTGGGAGAAGTGTCAATTTATGGTGAAAGAAGGCATTGTATTAGGAGACTTAATCTCTAGTAGAGGGATTGAGTTTTCGCAGGAATGCCTAGATGTGTTTAATATGATTCGGGAAGCTCTAATTTCAGCCCCGATTATCCAACCTCCGGATTGGAACCTTCCGTTTGAGGTTATGTGTGATGCAAGTGACGTAGCTATAGGAGCTGTCCTTGGACAAAAGAAGGAAGGACGAACCCACGCTATCTACTACGCTAGCAAGACGCTAGATGAAGCGCAGCTCAACTACGCCACTACCGAAAAGGAATTCTTAGCTATCGTATATGCAATTGACAAATTTCGCTCTTATCTTGTAGGTGAAAAGGTGATTGTATACACGAATCATGCCGCGATCCGGTATCTCCTTGCAAAGAAGGATGCGAAGCCAAGGCTAATTAGATGGATTCTTCTCCTACAAGATATCGATCTAGAGATCCGCGACAAGAAGGGTTCGGAAAATTCTGTTGCGGATCATTTGAGTCGTCTAACACATCTAGAAGACGACCATCTACCTATAGATGACTCCTTTCCGGACGAGCATTTACACATCATAGAGGAGTGCATCGATGTGATCACCAAAGGTAACGAACCATGGTTTGCTAATTTTGCTAACTATTTGGTTTGTCAGGAATTACCGCCCGGATTATCCTACACACAAAGAAAGAAGTTCTTTAAGGATGTTCGGGAATACTTTTGGAATGAACCTCTCCTCTTTAAGAGAGGTCCGGACGGCATTATTCGGCGATGTGTGCCGGAAGATGAGATGCAAAGTGTCATCCGTCATTGTCATTCACTACCTTGTGGAGGACACGCTAGTTCGAAAAAGACTAGCGCTAAGGTATTGCAATCTGGATTCTTTTGGCCTACTCTATTTAAAGATGTGCAAACCTTTGTTTCCTGCTGCGATGCTTGTCAAAGAACAGGGAACATATCTAAGAGGAATGAGATGCCTCTCAACAACATCCAAGAGGTGGAGATATTTGACGTATGGGGAGTAGACTTCATGGGACCTTTCCCATCATCTTGTGGAAACCAATACATACTTTTAGCGGTGGATTATGTTTCGAGATGGGTTGAAGCAATTGCCTCTCCCACCAATGATGCCATGGTAGTGGTTAAGTTCTTTAACAAGACCATCTTCCCACGATTTGGGACACCACGGACTATCATTAGTGATGGAGGTTCTCACTTCATTGCACGGCGTTTCGAAGCTCTTTTAGCTAAGTATGGGTTGACTCACAAGATCGCCACCCCTTATCATCCACAAACTAGTGGACAAGTGGAGATCTCAAACCGGGAGATCAAAGGAATCCTAGAGAAGACGGTTTCAAGGACTAGGAAGGATTGGTCTTTGAAGCTAGATGATGCATTGTGGGCGTACCGGACTGCATATAAGACTCCCATCGGAACTACACCATACAACCTTGTGTATGGGAAGTCTTGTCACTTACCGGTAGAGTTGGAGCACAAGGCGTTTTGGGCAATCAAGTGGTTGAACTTCAGCATGAAGGAAGCGGGAGAGAAGCGTCTCTTGGACCTAAATGAGCTTGAAGAACTTCACTTGAACGCCTACGAAAACGCCAAGATCTACAAAGAAAGAGCAAAACGTTGGCATGATAAGCATATCATTCCAAAGGACCTCAAAGAAGGAGATCAAGTTCTCCTCTTCAATTCAAGGCTTCATCTCTTTCCAAGTAAGCTTAAATCTCGTTGGACTGGACCTTTTCTAATCAAACGTGTTTTTCCCCATGGTGCAGTTGAAGTATGGGGTGAAAAGGGCAGAAGCTTTAAGGTGAACGGTCAACGACTCAAGAAGTATACACCGGAACTCCAAGCTGAAGAGTTCGCGCCTACCGCA
This sequence comes from Fagopyrum homotropicum, assembly GCA_033239125.1. Lineage (NCBI taxonomy): Eukaryota > Viridiplantae > Streptophyta > Magnoliopsida > Caryophyllales > Polygonaceae > Fagopyrum > Fagopyrum homotropicum. Next base: position 82,051,004 of record BSWB01000005.1, on the reverse strand, counting down.
CTCGAATAAGTGCGAATTTTGTCTAGCTACGGACCTTAAACAAAGCGCTTCTTAGGAGGCAACCCAAGGTATTGCACTTACGTTTTTGTTTTTGATTAATAGATTAGTTTAGTTTAAACGTTTTGCTTTGTTTTGCCTTCGATGCCTTCCGGTATGTTCGTGTTTTTGGATGTAGGAACAGTGGAAAAGAAAGCGGAAAGGAAAAGTTTGAAGAAAATTGACGAAACTTGGATTTGACACATTACAGAGAGTTCCACAGCCAAAACCACAGCCGTGACAGCTACATTGACCGTAATTTTCAAAAGCTTGAAAAAAATCACCAAAATCACGGTTCCGTACATTTCCACGGCCGTGGAACCCCCCGACAGACCGTGATTTTCAAAAATTTTTACGGCCACTATAAAAACCACGTTTCTTCATAAACACCACAAGAAAACCCAATTCCACGCCCCAAAACGCCGATTCCACTCCCCATCTCCAAATTCCTCGTTCGTTAATCGTTTTTAATGATTCTTTGGCCAAAATTGAAGTAAATCCAATCACCAACAAGATCCAAGCAACAATTCGAGCGGCAATTCACCGGAAAAGACAGAATTTGGATTCCATAATCCAAAAACCTAGGTTTTTCGTTCTTTCTCTCTCTTTGTCGATTCGACTTCGTTTTTGCTAGAATTTTTAGGAGAACTGATTGGAATTGGACGGAAATTAGTCTAGGGTTGCTTGTTGTTGAGTTTGGTGTGAAATTGCTGAGTTTTGAGAATTTTCGAGACGAACCACGGTCTCTAGACATTCCACGGCCGTGGAACCTGAAGAACAGGCCGTGGTTTTCAACAAAAAATGGATTTTGTAAGGAGAGTGTCCAATAGAAACAAGAATAATAAAAGGAAAGGCAACACCGCCTCCTCCTCTAGAGCACCACCAGCTGAGCCTCCATCACCTCCATCATCACCATCACCACCTCCCCCTATGATTCCCACTATCCATGAGGATCATCTAGATGCCTTAGAGAGGATCCAGGAGTGGACGGTCATAGGACCTAGATACTTACTGCTTGAGGAGTTAGAGCCCTTGCATGTGATAGGGGATCTCACATGGCTATTGGATAGAGCCGGTTTAGTCATCTTCTCCGCTATTCGGGAAGATGCTTATGAGGAGATTACTAGAGAGTTTGTAGTTTCCTTTGAGCACAGTCATGTTGACAGGACAGTTTCTTTCTGGCTGACGGAGAGAAACTATGACTTCTCTATTAGAGAGTTTGGAGCCTTCTTTGGGTTCCAGGAGACCTTTAATGGTCGATTCCCCAGTGACGTGTACGCCAAGGATTTCTGGGAGGAGATTGCCATGATTTACGCCAGCGAGGACCGCTGGCAACCTGCTAATACCAAGGCTAAGTTGATTTACCACTTAGCCTTGAAGATTGCCCATAGAGTGCTTTCTGAGTGTCTCTTCCCTAGGACGGAGACACCTCAGAAGATTAAGACAGACGAGCTGTTTCTCCTCTACAATATGTTGTATGGCAGGCCAGCTGATTGTGCCACCCTCTTAGCTGCTAGTATGAGCAAGCTAAAGAATAAGAGGGCAGGCAACATTGGATACGGTGGGATGGTCACCCACCTTGCTAGACAGTTAGGGGTAGACTTCTCCGCCTACACCCGCATTGTAGCTAGGCCCCTAGGACTTCAGGCCCTCATGACTAGAGGCATCATCTTCCCCACATATAGAGGTCCACCGTATGCTGCTATGCCTTGGGAGAGTAGGACAGGGAGAGGTATTGAGTGGCTTCCTGAGTATTCCATTATGGCTGGACGCCATAACTAGAAGGAGACGTTCGCTGCCATGCATGCGAACAGATTAGTAGCCCCTCCCTATGTTCCACCACCACCAGTTGTAGAGGAGGATTTGTTGAGAGGGGATGACGAGTTTGAGGAAGGAGGACATGATCATGACTTTGGCACCTTTCCGGATCAGCCGGATACAGTTCCTGACCTTCCTAGACACTCTCCCCGCCCCACTAGAGCTTCTGGATCTTCCTCTCGCCGTGCTAGTGTCAGCGAGAGGCCTACATGGATGGCGGATCCTCCTACATGGTATAGTACGCAGCCGGACTGGATGGGAGCTCCACCACCTTGGCATGCACAACCACCACCTGCACCAGCACCTTCAGATGCACCGGCGTGGTACAACCAGCCGCCTGGTTGGTATGAGCAGTTGCCAGAGTGGGCTACTGACCTTTCCAGCAGGGTCGGAGAATTGGAGATTCGTGCTGATGCTAGGGATGCACAAGCCGCCGATCATGATCGCATGATGAGAGACATATATCGCCAGAAGTTTGGGCGGAACTATGTTCCCGGCTTCTTCCCGTTTCCACCACCGCCTCCACCTCAGTGACGACATGGACGATCGACCGCTTTAACCGCTCCACCACCATTTTGTGAGTTCTTTTTTCTTTCTTTTCTTCTTTTTCTTTTTGAACATTAGGGACAATGTTTGTTCCAAGTATGGGGTGGGGTGTGACTAATAGTTTGTAATAACTCTTACTCACTTTGTATGCTTTTATCGAGACTACCTTGCATGTTCATTCTATTGTTACACGTTTCATTATTGCATTGCATGAAAAAGCTTTTGAAAAACCCATAAAAATTGAAAAATTTTGAAAATTTTGTGCTTCTAAGGATATAAATGACTTCTATGATAATCACTACTTGTGAATTGAGTTTTGATGACAATCGCATGCTTAAACAAATAGTGAATTGAAAAGAAATTGAATGAGTTGATTATTCCTCTTTGCAAGTTTCATAATTTGATGAATGTTACTTAAATCATATTGAGAAATCAAGGTTGAAATCACATGATAAGTTCTTATACTTCTTTTCGAGATGATTAAGGCACTTCGATTTTCTTTCTTCTTTCTTTGATCATTTAGCCCCTCAATGAAATTATGACCTCCTTTACCTATCCGGGAATTTGGAGGAGTTGATATTTGGCATGTTTGATGTGGGAGGGCCATGAAAGCAATATTTTGCATTCAAAAGAATAGAAAGAAATTATAGGTTTGGGGAAGTCAATCATGATGATGAGTAACTCGGCACCATTCACATAGCCGGGTGTTTGTGTCTTGCCAAAGTCGGATTGAGCGATATTCCTAGCGGACTATGGTATGTGCATCAAGGGTTTGAGGCTTCTCGTAAAAATGAGAAACGCCAATCTCCTAGGCTTCGGTTTTTGTGCACCTCTATCCATAACTCCAAAAGTAAAGTCGAAAAATGAATTGAAAAGAAGAGAGCGAAGCTATAAGTTGAAAGTGTTGCGGGAACCGCAAGAGAAAAAGAAAAGAGTTAGTTATCCACTTTCCCGGATTCATGCACCACATTACTTAAAGTTTTCCTTCCCTTTCCGCATTCTAGACCTTGTTTGAAAGTCCTTAAGATCAAGAGAATGATATATGACTTGGTGATCTAAATTGAAGTTTCTTATGATTGATTTTGATAATGTTTGAAGGTTATGATGTTTACATGGAAGTTTGATCAATTCTTGAGCTTTCTTTACTCTCTACTCTTTGATTATGTGTATGAAAGTCTTATAAGCGAATGAAGCAAGATTTGAGAATGATCTATTGACTAGAAAGCACATTCATCTAAAAGAAGTTTTGGTTTTGAGAGTGTACACATATTTCATCCTAACTTGAGTTTTTAAAGCTTTTGAAAGACCTTGCCTGGGGACAAGCAAGTGGCAAGTATGGGGTTATTTGTTAGCATGAAATATTGTGATATTTTAGACACGTTTTCTAAGTGTATTTCATCCATATTAGTGTTCATTGATAAAGCATTGAAGCAATTGTGAGTTAGTTTATCTATTTTGTCGATATAGAGGTCTACATAAGCTTTGTGTTGATTGTAGGCAATTAAGAGCTAAAACCGAACGAATCAAGGGAGAATGGAGATGGATTGAGCATGTCCAAGGAATGAGGACACCACAAGGGAGCTAAGGAAGATGCTAGGATGAAGAATGGCACAAAACAAAGGAGAATTTCGAGCAATCTACGTTCCACGCTCTAAAATACGGCCGTATTGGAGTCCACGCTCTAAACCACGGCCGTGGAACTTTGGCAACACAAGCGTGGAGCATTCCAGAGGGTTACACGGCCGTGGAAGTTGTGAAGCACCGTGATGAATTTCCACGCTCTAAACCACGCTCTAAACCACGGGCGTGGAATCCCAAGGAACCGTGATTTAGGCGATCTTTTAACGTACAATTTGAAGCCATGATCTTTTACACAACGGGCTGGACACATATTCTATCTTTCCATATAAAAGGACGGAAAGAGAGAGATTCCGTCACCTTCGCTTACGCTTGCACTTAGACTTCGCTTACGCTCATTGCACGTGCCTAGGGTTTCAAGTTGGACGTGTGGAGATTGCTATTTCGCAACGGAGATTTGCGAAAGACTTGGAGATTTGGAAGTTACGCTTTGTCCTTAGGTTTGATTAGAAGACAGATTGATATCCCGTTCTTCGCTCTTATCAAGGATTGTGATTGGTTTGTGTTATTCCGAAACTGTTAAACATCATTATTCTTGTTTGTGGATTGAGATTGATTTGAGATTTATCAAAGGTTTTCGAAGGTTTTCATCTTTCATTCTTTTAAATCTTGAATTTGATATCATAATGACTATTGTTGGCTAAAACCCTTTAGCAATTCTAAGGTGAAGGGTTGATAGTTGTGGCTTAGATGATGATAGATCGATCGTAAACAGATTGGACCCTGAGAGTTAGAGAGTATCGCCGACGAACCAAAATCACGGTGTGTTCTTGAGTTCCACGGCCGTGGAATCTCAAGATCCACCCGTAATTTCCCTTAGTTTACGAACCTTGCTTTTACTTTAATACAAAGTTAAAGATTTGCTTTAACTTAGTCTTGGCTTGCCTTTTCTAGGTGGTAGTGAAGCCTCAACAACCTCTACTTCAATTTGAGTGTCACAACCTTAATCGGTTTAATTAGTCATGATCCTTGGATTACAAGTTTGGGTATTTGATATTAATTCTTGTCTTTAGATCCTTTCTATACTGAAGCCTCAACAACCTTTATAGAGAGTGTCTTTAGATAAGTCATATAAGGTTTTGGAACTTCACCGTATATTGCCTTGCATTAGTATACCTTTGCAAACCTCAACTCTGTCCTTATATCTTTATTATATCTTGAATCGATTGCCACAACTGGATTCCTGGATCTTTAGGATTGTTGTTTTCCCAATATTTACAAAAGCTCTTACATTTACTTGCTTGACAATTCTATAATCGGATTTAACCCCCCAAATCCCTGTGTTCGATACTCTGGAATTCTTGCTTAACTATATCGATCCGTACACTGCGGGTTCGCTTGCTTGATTTCTAGTTTTATAAATTTAAAGCTTATTTGCACGCACGCTAACTGGCGAACAAGTTTCAAGGCCTTGAGATTTGGTTTGAGAAAAGTTCCCATACCCTATTCAACCTCCCTTCTAGAGTATCTTTTAACCTTTTATTTCACATACCGGTTCTTCAATTGGTATCAGAGCTAGACTCACGTTTATTAATTTAACCATTAGTGAGACTAATCATGAATCCTGTCGGTGATGGTGGATTTGCTCAAGGAAGATCCTCATCCCGACCACCACTATTCTGTGGCAACAACTTTGCTCATTGGAGAGCACTCATGCGTATGTTCATTATTGACCAGGACATGGAGCTTTGGAGTATCACTCAAAATGGACCTAAAGTTCCATTGACAACGGTTGAAGATGTCCAAGTCCCAAAGAAGGAAGCTGACTTCACACAAGCTGACCTAGACAGTGTGTCAAAGAATTACAAGGCAATGAACCTACTATACTGTGGACTAGATGCAAATGAATTCAACCGCATCTCATCATGCAAGAGTGCTAAAGAAATATGGGACAAGCTTGTTGTCACTTACGAAGGAACAAGTCAAGTCAAGGAAACAAAGATTAGCATTTTTCTCAGACAATACGAGCTATTCAAGATGAATCCAAATGAAAAGTCAAAGAAATGTTCACCAGATTCACTGAGATCGTGAACAATCTGGACTCACTAGGAAAGATCTTCACAAATGAGGAGAAAGTGAGGAAGGTTCTAAGGAGCCTACCTAAAGCCAAGTGGGGACCAAAGATGACTGCTATTAAAGAAGCTCAAAATCTCACAACTCTTCCTCTTGATGATCTACTTGGAAAACTCATCACACATGAAATGGTTCTTGGTGAAGAAGGTGGAGAACTCCCATCCAACTCCAAAAACTTGGCATTAAAATCAAGAAGAGATGAATTACCATCTGATGAAGAAGATAGTGATGACGATGATGAAGAAGATGCAATCGCCATGATCTCCAAAGGTCTCGCGAGAATTCTCAAGTTAAAGAAACAATCTGCAAATAGAGAATTTCCACGAGCATCAAAACCCCGAGGTAAGTTTTCTAACTCTAATAAGAAAACGAGAGTACTGACTTATTTTGAATGTGGTGAAACAGATCATCTTGTGAAGGATTGCCAACAAAAGAAGTGGACCAACGTCAAGAAAAATGATCGAAAGAAGAAAGATATGGTTGCTTCATGGAGTGATTCAGAATCAACAAATGAATCAGAAGATGAAAAAGAACAAGCAAACTTGTGTCTGATGGCCGATCATGAAGATGACTCAAATCTGTACATTGACAATGTGGTAAGTACAATCATGTCTCAACCTGAGATTAACCTTGAACAATTCCTTAAAGATATTATCTTAAGTGATAAGGAACATAGAATAAGGATAAATTCTTTAAAAGAAAAGCTTCATGAACAAGATAGACAATTGAGTGAAATGTCTTTGGAGATTGAAAATCTTAACACAGAAAAGGAAGACCTTGATGACAATATCAAGACCTTGGAATCAGAAAACCTGATTCTCAAGGACAACCTCTCCTCTCTTCATCGAAAGTATATCGATCTAGAGAAAGAGAAAGTTGATCTGACTTTGACGTGTCAAGATCAGAAGGCAACACTTATTAAGTTTACTGGTTCAAAAGCTAATCTGGAAAGAATGATGGGTGAACAACAATCTTCCCTTAACAAAAATGGTATAGGTTATCGTAGGAGCTTTTCTAGAAAACCTACCACCACTTTTGTCAAGGCCAAAAGAAGCATTCATATGCCTACATGCTTCTACTGTTGTAAAAAGGGTCATGTTAAATCTACATGTCCTTATAGAAGAAATGATTCTTACATCATCAGAAACACCTATCCTTTATGTCTAAGGAAACATGCCAAACAAATCTGGGTTCCTAAAGGTACTAGACCACCAAACATGATCTGAGTATGAACCAAAATATGTCATTTGATCGACCCGGAAAGGTTGATGTTTGTTGTTTTGCAGGATATCACCAAGGTAAAGGAGCACAAATGGATAATAGATAGTGGTTGCTCAAGACACATGAGTGGAAAAAGCTCTTTATTCTCAGATTTAAAGAAGCAATCATCTGGAACCATTACTCTTGGTGATAAAGGAAAGTGTGACATAATTGGCATTGGTAAAATTTGCTATGATTCATCTAACTTTATTGATGATGTTTATTTAGTCGATGACTTGAAATATAATCTGCTAAGTATTTCTCAAATTTGTGATAAAGGCAATAAAGTCATGTTTGATCCAGAAAAATGTGAGGTTCAAGACATAAAGACGGGTGAAGTGTTGCTTACTGCTCCTAGATGTAATAATGTTTTTAATATGAGTACTAACCAAGTTTCAGGAACTAAGCTAAAATGTCTAAAAGCCTTAACTGATGATCCAAGGCTTTGGCATAGAAGACTTGGTCACGTAAGCATGCACACCATGCAAAAGCTACTTACAAAAGATTTGGTACGTGGCCAACCCTAAATTTCAAGGTTAATGATCTATGTAAGGCGTGTACACAAGGTAAACAAACAAGAGGTTCATTCAAACCTAAGAAAGCTATAAGTTCTTCTCGACCCATTGAACTTTTACACATGGATCAATGTGGACCTATGCGTGTCAAATCTCCCAGAGGAAAACAATACATCCTTGTTATAGTGGATGATTTCTCTCGTTTTACATGAATATCCTTTCTACGAGAAAAAACTGAAGCTTTATTTGAGTTTTCAAAATTGTGTAAGGAGTTACAAAGTTTGAAAAACCTACCAATCGTTTCTATAAGAAGTGATCATGGTAAAGAATTTGATCAACTGAAGTTTGATTTGTTTTGTGCAAAATATGGTATTTCACATAATTTTTCAGCTCCTAGACCTCCTCAATAAAATGGAGTTGTGGAGCGAAAGAACCGTACTCTTGAGGATATGTCTAGGACAATGCTTTTAGAAAATAATTTGCCAAAAAGTTTTTGGGCTGAAGAAGTAAATACTGCAAATTATATTTTGAATAGATGTTTAATTCGCCCTATTTTGAAAAAGACTCCTTATGAACTCTTCAAAGGAAGAAAACCAAATATTTCATATTTTAAACCCTTTGGATGTACTTGTTTTGTTCATAACAAAGATAATCTTGGGAAATTTGATGCACGTAATGATGAAGCTATATTAATTGGATATGATGCAAATAGCAAAGCTTATCGTGTTTATAACAAACGTACCAAAATTGTTGAGGAAAGCATTCATATTATTTTTGATGAAAGCAACGATGGTACTTTGAGTGAGAGTTTTGCAGATCTAAATCTGAATCAAAGAGAAGATCATAATTCGGATGAAGAGGAAGATCCTAAAGATCAAGACAAGAATATGCAGGAAAAGATTCAAGATACCGAAGAAAATCCTCAAGACCTTGAAACAAACCTTCAAGACCTTGAAACTGGAAACTGTGATAACAAAACTCCACTTCAAGGACTTTAAACCCAACTTCAAGGTCTTGAGATTGGATTAACAGGAAATGCATCAATGGTACCTGAATCTAGCCAAACATATGAAGCTCAACCTTTTGGATCTACTCCATCTGTCAAAAGAAGAAAAGTTCAACACTCCTCATATCATCCACAAGAGAATGTGATCTCAGATCCAAATGCTGGAGTTCAAACTAGATCTAAAGTGAACAATCTATGTGCCTTCTCCGCCTTTGTATCACTTGTCGAGCCAAAGAACTACATTCAAGCTCTTCAAGAACCAGATTGGATCATTTCCATGCAAAATGAATTGAATGAATTTGAGAGGAACAAGGTATGGACTCTTACTTCAAGACCAAAGCATCAATCAGTTATTGGCACGAAATGGGTCTTTCGAAACAAATTGGATGAAAGTGGCAAAGTCATATGAAACAAAGCACGACTTGTAGCACAAAGTTATAACCAAGAAGAAGGTATTGATTATGAGGAGACTTTTGCTCTAGTTTCCAGGTTAGAAGCCATACGTATGCTACTTGCATTTGCATCTTTCATGAGCATAAAACTTTTTCAAATGGATGTAAAATGCGCTTTTCTAAACGGCTTCTTAGAAGAAGTCTACGTTGCTCAACCTCCTGGTTTTGAAAATGATGAATTTCCAGATCATGTTTTTAAATTAGACAAAGCTCTCTACGGTCGTAAGCAAGCTCCTCGAGCTTGGTAAGAAAGATTGTCTAAATATCTTCTTGAAAACGATTTCAAAAGAGGCTTGATTGATAAAACATTGTTTATCAAAACTAGAAGCAACGACATTCTAGTAGTACAAATCTATGTTGATGATATATTATTCGGTGCTACTAATGATTCCCTTTGCAAGGAATTTTCAGATATTATGTGCAGGGAATTTGAAATGAGCTTAATGAGAGAGCTAAATTTATTTTTTAGACTTCAAGTTACACAAGCAAAGAAAGGAATTTTTCTCAATCAAAGCAAGTATACTAAAGACTTGCTTAAGAAGTACAAAATGGATCAATCTAAGGTTGCAAAAACTCCTATGAGTTCAACACTTTCGCTAGATCATGACAAGAATGACAAAAGTGTAGTACAAAAGGAGTATAGAACTATGATCGGTTCATTGTTGTATCTAACTGCTAGTCGTCCTGACATTATGTTTAGCGTGTGCATGTGTGCAAGATTTCAAGCTGATCCTAAAGAGTCACACTTGATAGATGTGAAAAGAATTTTTCGGTATCTCAATGGCACTAAGGATCTAGGTTGTGGTACCCACGTCAAAGCTCGTTCCATCTTGTTAGCTATTCAGATGCAGACTTTGCAGGTTATAAGATCGATAGAAAAAGTACTTCTGGATGTTGTCAATTCTTAGGGTCATCCCTAATCAGTTGGCACTCCAAGAAGCAAAATTCTGTTGCCCAATCCACATCTGAAGCTGAATATATTGCTACAAGAGCCTGCTGTGCTCAAATTCTTTGGATTGCTCAACAACTTCGTGACCTTGGCTTTGACTTGAGAGGTATTCCTATAAAAAGTGAGAATACTAGTGCTATTTCTATAACCAAAAATCATGTGCAGCATTCAAGGACTAAGCATATTGATGTAAGGCATCACTTCATACGTGATCATGTTGAGAAAGATGATGTTTCGATTTCTTTTATCTCAACTAACTTGCAGCTTGCAGATATCTTTACCAAGCCTCTTCCTGAGGAACAATTTAATTTTATTAGATTAGAGCTTGATATGTTGAACAAGGAAGCATTAACGTAGGGGGAGTAAACGAGTTTTAATCATTCCTACGCATGCAGCCCAATTAATGTTTTCAAGGGCCTTGAAATGAAATTCAAGGAGCCTTGAAACATATTTCAAAGGGTATATACATAAAACGGATTAGTTAGAAATTCATATCTTTTAGATATTGAATTATCTAATTTTTATTCTTTAAAAGGGATTTCAAAAGGTTTTGTTCTCAGATTCAAAGGATTTTGAAAAGAGGTTACCAAAATTTATGGAAGGAATTTTTATCATCTATGATTTTCCCAAGATCTTAAAAATCTTTTGATCTTACGTTGATAAGACTTCTTCCCATAAAAACCTCTTCTCTTCCCTCTTTATTTCTTCCGCTTCCCTTTTCCTTTGAAAGAACGGTGCTTTACTCTTCTGATTTTCCAAAACCCTCTTCATCTTCCTCACAAAATTTTCTCAATGGCATCCAAGAGAACTTCAAGCAATAAAGTAACATCTTCTGTCCCTAAACGACAAAGGATTGTTCAAGTATCGTCTGATTCTGACTCGAGTTCCGAATCTAGGTCAAGTTCAAGTTCATCAGGTTTTTCAAGCGACACAGATATTTTTGCTAAAACAGGGCTCCCATCAAGTTGGTTCGCTAACCCAACAACAGCTAAGAAATGGCTCACAAAGTATGATGTTCGTTATCAGTGCATGTGTGAGCCAGTCCATTGCAAACTGTTTACCTGCTCTTCTATGCCAGGATTAGAAGTGCTCCAAGAAAGCTCTATCTGGATCATGTTAAACCCAGGAGAATCATCATACCCACGACTGACCAGATTGTTCTACGCAAACTTAACGGCAAGACGAGAGAGAGGTGAATGGATTCTAGATTCTGTTATCAAAGGTAAGAAAATTACCATTACTTTCAAGATTTTAGCCGATATCTTTGGAATTCCTCTTTATGATGCTTCAGAATATTCAAACCCTGCTAGAACTATAAGGCTAGCCAAAGAACAGTTTCTCCTCCCTATTCCTTATCACCACCCACTATCACCTATTTAACTCTGGAGGCCATAATAATTTATGCTATTTTAAACAGATGCATAGTCCCCAGGTTTGACAACAAAGACATTATAACCAATGTTGTGCTGACTTTAGTTTACAATGTGATATATGGGTTGAAAGTAAATCTGCCTGAAATTCTCTTGTCTCACATGGTGAATGTTATTAATTCTCCAAGTACCATTCATATGCCTTATGGGAATCTGCTTCCCATAATATTCAGGCATTTTTCAGTTGATTTTTCTGATGAGGATTTGCATATTTACAATGGAGGATTGGATGAAGCTTTCTTCGAGACAATAGGAATTCAGAAGACTAAAGTGGGATTTAGTACTGTATGGGTGTTAAAGGAGCAACCTGAATGGAATTTTTCTACACAACAGCGGTTGGAATTTGTAGAAGAGTCATTGAACTCACTGAGATCTGATTGTGGATTTTAGAGTTTCAGTGATTGATAAGATGGACAAAACTCAAGACTTACTAGGTATTCTCAATCAGAAAATTAACCAGTTGTTCCATGTAAGTGGTTTGTCTCTAAAAGCTACTAGTAGTATTAAGCCAATATCAGAGGTTGATGGACAGGAGACTCAAAAGGATGCTGAAAAGGTGATGGATCAAATTGATAAGATTTTTAAGGATAAACCCATTCGTCAACCATTGCCAGAAGACCCAGATATTCTGACGATTGAAGAGTTTGGGGTAGTCAAGAAATATGACAAGAATTCTGCACAAAGAGGAACGGACTTATCTCTCAAAGAGCGTGATCTTGCTGATGCTAAGGATCGGTGGAGAGATATGTGCTTACGAGACTATTATGGGAAAGGAAACTCCTCCAAGTGGTACAAGGAAACCTGAAGGTCTCTGCATGTCATGAGTGTTTTGAAATACTTTTTATGGTTTGTGAAAATACTCTCGTTTTTGGGTTTGTAATCGTGTTTTAAGACTCTTTGCTTTGATTGTTTTTTCTCCCTTGTTGAAAGACAAAGGGAGAAATATGATCCGACATTTCGATATACTACATTCTGCATTTTTAGTTTTGAGATTTTCATATGCATTGCAAAACTAACAAATGCAGGTACGATAAAACATTTGTGTTGTCTTCCATCAAGGAGGAGATTGAAAACTCCACCTTGATTAAAATGTTTTACAGGTTTTATCTAAATGTAAAGGGCCTTGATATGAATTTCAAGGGTCTTGAAGTACAACTCAAGGACAAAGGAAGATAGCGTTTACAAAGGGACGAATTCAAGGACCTTGGAGTTATAGATGCACGAAACAAGGATTCAAATGAGGTGAAGATTTTCCAAGAAGATTCTTTAACAGAAAGATCTCATCAACCGAAGAAAGATCTCAACCGAAGATTAGAGAATCTTTTCAGAATATTTTCTAAACAAAAAGCGGCAAGAATAATATCTTCTCTCTCTCGATTCAAAAGACGAGAATATCAAGGAGCTAAGGACTCGACATGTTCTCAGGAGCTGAAGATTTGCAACGCCTACCTTATCTCGAAACAAGAAACGATCTTCATGGGGAAGAAGATTCATCTGCAAACGGTCATCTCTACAACGGCTAGAAGACCTCTCCATAGAAAAGTATAAATGAAGATGATGGTCGAAGAAGACAGAGACACAAGCTTACACAGGAAAACATGTTTATATCTTCTAGCAACCTGATCATCTTCATTCATTGTTTTTCTTTCTCTCATTCATACAAAAGCTTTATCCCCTTAGAGAGAGAGAAAACACTAGAGCTCCATTGAAAGATCTAAATAGTGTTATACTAGAGTGTGTGTTACTCTGCAAAGTAACTAGGCTAAGAGTTAAAGCTAGATCGTAACATTGGCTACAGTGAGAGAAGAAGGGGATTTCTTCTAGTTTGTATCTAGGACTCTTTGAAGATGATAATAGATAGTTAGATCCTAAGGCTATACCCTGGGACGGAGAGTAGGTTATTTAGAGCCGAACTTCATAAACATATCCTCGTGTCGATCTTTTCAATTCCGCACCATATATACTTTACTATGACGAACTTTGTTTTGCAAGATCAAGAAATCAAGGCCCTTGAAAGGAGTTTCAAAGCTTTGAAATCAAAGGTTCACAAAGAGCACAAATTAACATCAAGGCCCTTGAAAGGAGTTTCAAGGCCTTGAGATTTGGTTTGCGAAAAGTTCCTATACTCTATTCAACCCCCCTTCTAGAGTATCTTTTAATCTTTTATTTCACCTACCGGTTCTTCATAAACAATAAAACAAACACAAGATACAAGATCAATGTATAGAAAGCGGATTCTAGAGATTCGGATGTCCGGTTATGGCAAGGACTCAAGCTTCTAATCAAACTAGGAACAAGATGCGGTATGTTGGGAAGGAATGTTTCTCTAATGGTATCAACCACCGGGTAGGTCTCATGGTCCACTAATCCCGCACCTAAGGGCCTTTCACCGGGTAAGTCTCTAGGAACCTAAGGTTGGATAATCTACACAAACTGGATTACTACCTAGAGGTCAAGCCTCTCCTTACCGGGTAAGTCTCGGAAAAGCAGTTCGTAGAAACAATCCTAGCACACTCAATCCAATAGCGGTTGTTGAGGCTCACTACTACCTAATTTTTGTCATCTTCTATACCTAAGAGCGGGAATTACCGGGTAAGTCTCATCCATCACCTAGTTTACTAACATAGGTAACCCTAATGCTAGATTAGGCTCAACAAACACTAGGATTTCAACTCTCAAACTCCCTAACATGAAGATATAGCACTATAGGAACAACAACTCACACACCTCGGGTGGATCAAGAATATCTCGGTCGAAATGGATGAAGAACAAGCCGAGATTGCAAACTGAGCTAGGGATTTCGAGCAAGCAACTATCCTAAGATACATCTAAGTCCAATCTATCATTATCCTAGCCATAACCTTTCATCCATCCCCCTAGAATCACATGCTACTTAGCCAAAAACTATCATCTTAAGTTCATTCATCATCAAAACAACAAACATGCATCCCATAGCTAGATGAAGGTAAAGGAAGCAATATAAAGCAAAGACAAGCTGAATAATAAGTTTAGATCAAGCTTACAACCATCTGATAGCATGAAATATGACGTAGTTTAGATGTGCATATAGGTAGTTTTTCCCTTTCTTTTTAGCACATGATCATACATACATATCACTTATTGAGCATATTCACCTATTATCTTGGAATCGAGATCAACACAAGCTTTGTTGTGATTTTAGGTGAATTGGCGCTGAAAGGAAGTATTTTCTGAGTATTGGTCAATGAGGAGTTCATTGGGAAGCATTAGAACATGATAGAAAGGAGTATGAAGTGAAGCAAAGGAGAAAATCATCGAAAAGGAGAAACCGTGGCCAAGAAGGAAGTTCCACGGCCGGGATTTTTGATAATTCTTTGAATTTCACACGTGGAAAGGAAGGTCGAGAGTCACCATGGGAGGAACCACGGCCGTGGTTTTGATAATGTCACCTGTGGTTTTCTTCGGAAAAGACCGTTCCGTTATTGTCACGTCAACAAGAAAGGAGCCTTTAGACCTAATTTTATCTTATAAAAGGAGGTTGATGCTTGCATTTTGAGTATCACGCTTTGGGCGACGCTTTACACGCGGGAAGAAGGTTACACTCTTGGATTCATTTCCATACTTCGGATTTCTCTACACTAGAGATTGGATTGCTTCACCATTGGAGGGAGATTGGAGAGTTTTCTTGATTCCGCTTTGGAGATTTTGCGAGATTTTTTAGGTTTTGATATAGTCTTTGAGAACACATATTCTGAGATTATACATTGTTTGATTCAGTTATTGATTTTTGGAAGATTGATTCTTGAGATATCATTATTCATCTTTGTGTCTTCCTTGGTTCAATGCCATTCTTGATTCTTTCTTTAATTCTTGATTTGAGTATGATGATGATTGTTGGCTAAACCCCCCTGCGATTCTAGGGTGAAAGGTTGATGGTTATGGTATAGATGACGATAGATTGTGTAACACCCCGAATCCGTGGGACTCGAAATGCTACATTGGGCTAGGATCTGAAAATGGATCCTGACCCTAGCTTGACAACAAGTTCACTGGATCTTACAACAAGGCACAAGTAGAGTAAAAACAAATACATAAAAACTGTATGATACATAAAAAGAGTCTACAAACTCAAAGCCGAGTACAAAACCATAACAACCACATCAACTGATACAAAAGATCCCCAACCCACACATCCTAATGTACAGAAGTCCTCGGCTGGTCACACCATCTAGCTCACTCTGCAGTCTTCCTAACCTGCAGATCATCTACAACACGGTATACACCGTTAGCTACAGTAATAGATAAGCATGATAGTAATGGCACAACACACCACAACATCTCATACATGCAATGCCACACACATTCATTTATTATCTTTAATTACGTTATACCATTACTAATTCAACTTCTTTTGTAACACGAGGAGCCTCAAGAACCCCGCCCCATCCAACGTAACACAGGAGTTTTGCATGGGGGTGACCGTCACTCGTCCCCTCCTGTGAGATCATCTTCAGGGCACCTCCTCCTAACCCAGCAAGTGGAGACCAGTGGTTACCGCCCGTTATAATACACTTTAGCCATATAAATGTAATGAATGGTCATCCTAGTCCGGTTTAAGTTATAAATGCACAACCATATGAACACACACAACCATTACAATCATACAATCCACAACTGCATGCTAAGTAAGTCCTATGGACTTACCTGATACACTCGTATCCTCTACCACGTCACAACTTCCCCTCGAGGAAGAAACCAACGCCTGCAAGAGCAAGACACACAACATCACAACCTAAAAGGGGTTAGGACACTCGTCTTCATAACCAGAACCAACCTACAACCTAAAGATTAACACAAGCTCACATATGCCTATAACATACTCTCAACATCAACACAAGTGCCTAAGGCACAACTCTAACATACAACTCATCCTAACCATCCTAACCTAGCTATCAACTAAGCCAAGGCCAAAGGAAAGGAAGGAAGGAAGACATACCAACAAGGTATGCACCAACAAAAGCAAGAACACACCGGCCAACCTAGTGAGGCGCAGAGACGGTCCACAGCAGGCGCAGGTGCGGCTCAGGTTAGGCGCAGGGGCGGCCAACTGTGCAGAGAGTTGGTCCCGACTTCTCTTCGACTCCTTTCTCGATTCTCTTCACGTCTTCAACACATCACAGCAACACATATGCATATATACACACATATGATCATCAAAACATCCAAAAAGGATCCAACACAAGTCCAACTTGTGATTCCTAAGCTAAAGAGAGAGATAAGAAGCAAAGGAGAATGAAGAAAGAGAGATGAAGAGAAGAGCTTACCACACAACCTAGGATGCAACTAAGGAGTATCCACTCTTCTCACCACTTCAGCACAACAACAACAACACACAACAACATGAACAAGAGCATCCAAGGCCAAAGAACACTTCAAACTCTCAAGAACTCACTCACAAGATCAAGAAGAAGTAAAGAAGATCAAAGGAGAAGAAGAAGGAGATGAAGGACGTGAGGAGGAAGAGAGAGGGTGGAGAGATGAAGAAACCCCTCATCTGAAGTCTAAGAAGGCTTATAAGAGAAGCCAGCCGCAAAGCATAAGTCAAGAGTCAACAAAAGCGGCTGCACCGGCCACAGAACCGCAGGGGCGGCCAGCCTAGGCGCAGGGGCGGCTCCTCTATGACGCAGTGGCGGCCCAAGGGATGCGCAAGGGCGGCTGACTGGTCAAGGCTAAGACACTCTAGCTCATCTAGGCTCCAAAGACTAAGGCTCTTACATCTCACCCCCCTAAAAACAAGTTTCGTCCCGAAACTTGCAAAATCCCAAAGCCTCTCGGATCTGTAAGCCGAGGAAAACACTCTTCTCAAGAACGTCAGGTCATAACCTATAAGATTCTATATCCTCAACATAGGATGAAGGTATCACGACTCCAGCATAACGACTCTACATAAGGCCTAGAGGAAGATCATCTCTAGCCAAACACTAACCACAACACACTGGCATGGAGGAAAACCGTCTCCAGCCACCACGTACATATAACACTACTATGTGGAGGAAAACCATCTCCACTCATACTATGTCCATCAAAGATAGCATGGAGGAAAGAACCGTCTCCTGCTAATCCTAACACATACACCATAGCATGGAGGAAAGAACCATCTCCAGCTATACCTATCTCGTGCTAGCAAACAGGATCTAACAGATCATATGCACACACAACTAGCACGGAAACATAACATATCACATAAGCACATAACATACAAACACTCACCAAGAAGGCACTAAGATCTACTCGTAGACCCTACTGGTGCCTCTAACTCCGCATAAAACTCTGGATAGTTCCTTTGGATACTATCCTCTGTCTCCCAGGTAGCCTCATCTGGTCCTCGTCTAGACCACTGTATCCTCAACATAGGAATGTCCTTCGAACGCAAGCGTCTCACACCTCGCTCTAGGACTGCGATAGGGTGCTCTGCAAACGTGTGGTCCGGCTCAACCACCAGATCATCATAACTCACGATGTGCCTCGGATCTGGTATGTACTCCCTCAGCTAAGACACATGAAACATGGGGTGAATACCCTCTAACCTCAGAGGCAAAGCTAATCTGTAAGCTACTTGTCCAACTCTACCTAGTATCTCGAAAGGGCCTACATATCGGGGACTTAACTTCCCCTTTATGCCAAAATGTCTGACGCCTCGCGTCGGAGATACTCTCAACCAGACATGAGCTCCTACCCTGAACTCTAGAGGTCGACGCCTCTTGTCTGCATACGACTTCTGGCGACTCTGTGCAGCTAGCATCCTATCTCTAATAAGTGCTACTCGAGCCATATCATCCTGAATCTGCTCTGGCGCTATCCCACTAATACTGCTAGGCTCATCCCAACATAAAGGTGTACGGCATCTACGTCCATACAATGCCTCATAGGGAGCCATCCCTATCGATGCATGCCAGCTGTTGTTGTATGAGAACTCAACGAATGGGAGGTAATCAGACCATCCTTGTCCCCAATCAACCACACAAGCTCGCATCATGTCCTCTAAGGTCTGGATGGTCCTCTCTGCTTGACCATCTATCTAGGGGTGAAATGTAGTTGTGAAGTGTAGACTCGTCCCCAAAGCAGTCTGAATCTGCTGCCAGAATCTCGATGTGAATCGTCCATCACGATTAGAAACGATCGTTCTCGGTACTCCATGGAGTCTCACTATCTGTCTAGTGTACTCCTCAGCTAATCTGCTCACTGGCCATGTCTCTCTGATAGGGATGAAACGTGCCGTCTTCATCAGTCTATCAACAATCACCCAAATGGCATCAAAGCTCCTACTGGTCCTCAACTCGGTCACAAAATCCATGGAGACGTCTTCCCACTTCCATTGCGGCACTGGCAGTGGATGGAGCTCACCTCCACGTCTGCAATGCTCTATCTTGACATGCTGACAGGTCGCACATTGAGCCACAAATCTGGCTACATCGGGCTTCAACCCTCCCCACCAAAATGAACGTCTCACATCATGGTACATCTTACTCGTACCAAGGTATACTGAGTAAGGTGTACAGTGAGCCTTTTGCAATATCCGTTGTCTCAGCTCTGTATCTGCAGGAACACAGATACGATCATGTCGCCTCATAACTCCATCTGCCCCAATAGTGAACTAGGGTGCCTCTCCCCAAGACATCCTATCTTTGATCCTCGCCAAGGTCGGGCAGGTCCCCTGCTTCTGTTGGATCTCATCCAACAGACCAGGTAGAACCTCTAAGGTAAACAACTAGGCATCCTCATCAGGAAACTGGATGTCCATCTCTAGCCAGGCTAGATCCCTCTGAAGCTGAGGCTGTACAGTAAGTCTGGCAATCGCCTTCTCTCGAGGCGTCTTCCTGCTTAAGGCGTCAGCTACCACATTTGCCTTGCCAGGATGATACAAAATCTCAAGGTCAAACTCCTTGATCAACTTAAGCCATCTATGCTGGCGGTTATTCAATTCCCACTGCGTGAAAATATACTTCAGACTCTTATGGTCTGTGAAGATCTGGCATGTAGCACCATACAGGTAATGTCTCCAGATCTTCAATGCATGAACTACCGCTGCCAACTCCAGATCATGAGTCGGATAGTTCTCCTCATACGTCTTCAACTGTCGAGACGCATATGCGATCACTCTATCCCTCTGCATCAACACACATCCCAAGCCCAGCTTAGATGCATCGTTGTAGACAACAAAATCATTAGAACCCTCTGGTTGTGCCAAGACAGGAGCAGAAGTTAAACGCCTTTTCAGCTCCTCAAAATTCTAGGCACACTGATCGGTCCATACAAATCTAGTAGTCTACCTCAAAAGACTCGTCGATGGACGGACAATCACATAAAATCCTTCTACAAAGCGCCTGCAATAACAGGCTAAGCCAAGAAAGCTATGCACTTCCTTGACGTTTGTCGGTGTCGTCCATGCAGTAACAGACTCGATCTTCGCCAGGTCAACCATGATCCCATCGGCGGAGACGATATGTCCAAGGAAAGCAACCTCAGACATCCAAAACTCGCACTTAAAGAGCTTGGCGTACAACTCTCAATCCCTCAAAATCTGCAATACCGTCCTCAGGTGTCCCGCATGCTCCTCTCTACTACGAGAGTATACCATAATGTCATCAATGAAAACTACCACAAACTGATCCAGGAAGTCGATGAAGATGCTGTTCATTAACTCCATGAATACTGCCGGGGCATTCGTCAGCCCAAATGGCATCACTACAAACTTGTAGTGTCCATAACGGGTACGAATTGCCGTCTTGTGCACATCCTCCTGTCTCACCCTTAGCTGGTGATATCCTGAACGCAAGTCAATCATGTAGAAGACTGTTGCTCCCTGCAGCTGATCAAGTAGATCATCAATACGAGGTAGTGGATACCTATTCTTGATGGTCACCTTGTTCAGCTCTCTGTAATCTATGCACAGTCTCAACGATCCGTCCTTCTTCCGCATGAAGAGGACTGGTGTACCCCATGGTGAAACACTAGGGCGTATAAAGCCCTTCTCAACCAACTCCTTGAGTTGCTTCTTCAGCTCTAGCATCTCGACAGGTGCCATACGGTATGGGGCCTTCGAGATGGGTCTCGTGCCAAGTTCTAAGTCAATGCCAAAATCTACGCTCCTCTGAGGTGGCAAGCTAGATGGCTTTGCAAATACGTTTGTAAACTCACAAACCACCGGTATGTCCTCCAAAGCTGGACTCTCTCCATCCTTCATGGCGTAGCACCAGAAGGCATCACATCCCTGTGCAATCAGTCTAGCTGCTCATACAGCACTGATGACAGATCCTGTCTTCCCAAGGTCCCAACCCCAGAAGACCTCTATCGGACCTAAGTCAGTAGAGACTGTAACAGTTCTCTTACCCACATCTAACACCGCACGGTGTCTACGCATCCAGTCTATACCTAATATGACTTCTTCATGCATCAAAGGCATAACTAAGAAGTCAACAAGTAGTACACGAGTCCCTAAGCGTAGGGGACGACTACGTATCTCCTGGGTACCGCTGACCCTACTACCATCAGGTAACCCTATAGTAAAGGGTGCCCTCTCTATGGTAGACAAACTCAAACGCTCAACACAAGAAGCAGAAATAAATGAATGCGTAGAATCCGTATCAAATAAAACTCTAACAGGTAAACCATGTAACAGAATGGTA
The DNA here is from genome assembly GCA_033239125.1 of Fagopyrum homotropicum. NCBI lineage: Eukaryota > Viridiplantae > Streptophyta > Magnoliopsida > Caryophyllales > Polygonaceae > Fagopyrum > Fagopyrum homotropicum. Next base: position 82,029,616 of record BSWB01000005.1, on the reverse strand, counting down.
CCTGTAGCAGCTGGTGCTGGCGGCTCCTCAACACTCCTCAACACAAAAGCACGGCCTCGAACCCCTCGAGCATCACTAGTGCTAGCCTCTCTACCTTTACCCTTACTCGGTCCAAGAGCTGAACCCTGAGTAGCAGGTGTCCCTGGAACCCTTTGTTATCCCTGATGCTGAGGCGGTCTCTGCCCACCTCCTGATGCACCTGCAGGGGAAGAACCCTGTTGTGATGGCGCCTTGCCTTGACGGTAAAACGTAGCTATATGTCCTGGCTTCCCGCACGAGAAGCAAGTCAACGGTGCTCTAGGGCAATCAACCCTCATATGCCCATAGGCCCCGCAGTTGTAACACTGTCGGCCTCTGTCAGTAGTCTGTGCAGACACTGGAATACTTGAGCGGCCCTGAGTCTGACCTCATCCGAATCCAAATGCTCCTGTACCAGTCAGTGCTATACGTTGTCTCTTCTCAGACCGTCCGGTCTGAGAAGTCCTCCTCTGGCTAGCCCTCTCTCTCTCATAAGCAGAAGCCAGATCCTGGTAATCAGTCAATGAGTCACAATGAAATCCTGCCATATATGAACGTGTACTCTCCCTCAGACGTCAAGAGAATAGGTATACGTGCTGGTCCTCAGAAGGTGCAGCTGGACCCAACAAAGCTAACTCAGGCCGGAAGCGGCGAATGGCATCTGTAATGGGTACGTCCTCAAAGCTTGATTCCACAAAATCCTGCAGCTTCTCCCTCCTCAGTGAGGCAGGGCAGAACTGCTCCCTCAGCAAAGTCCTCATCTGCTCATAGGTGGTGACCCATGCTCTAACTGTCCTCCACCACCGATGTGCCAGGTCACGGAATAGAGACTGTACTAGCTCTATCCGTCTGTCATCTGGGCAACGAATAGACTCTAAAGCTGAGTCTACATGCCCAATCCACACCTCAGTCTCTAGGCCAATCTCCCCAGAGAAGTGTGGTACTCCCTACTGGTAGAATGCCTTCAACCAGGTATCCGGTCGAGGCCTTCTAGTCTCCTCCACAACTCGAGCTGGCTCAGCTACACGAACTGGTGCAGCTGGCACCAGAGTAGCTCCATGGGACTCCTCAGATAATCCCTCCTGCCCTGGTAAGTTTGGAGCTCTTCGACCCGCTTTGATGGCCTCCTCAAACTGCCTGAGATACTCTCTAAACTCAGGTCTTCCTATAGAAACACGATCTGAACCATCTGACTGGGCTCGATGTGACTGATGTCTCCTGGATCCGTCACTCCTCATTGTTGGAACAAAGCTCTCAGCAACCTCCTCATGAGCCTCCTCCACCACTAGTGGATCTGCAGCGGGAGCTGGTCCCTGTCTCCTCTCTCCTGGAGGAAGAGGTGGTCTACCTCTACCTTTGCCTACAGCAGTAGCTCTAGTCCGAGCCATCTGCGGGGTATGCACACCTAACGTATAAGGCTCTATATAGACCATATGTATAGATATATATAATATTTAATAATACATGCACACATATCATCTCATAAAAGGTATCTATATATATATATATATATACTGTCGAGATCCTCAGATGGTTGACGACTTCTGTACACACTATCCCAAAAACATCTGTACTCGCTTTAAAACCAAAACTCTTTAAAACGTCAAACACCATGTGGGTTCTGTTTATTTATCCACTCTACCTTTATTGCAGATAGCAAGTGCCATTGTTGTCAACCTAAGGCTCTGATACCAACTCTGTAACACCCCGAATCCGTGGGACTCGGAATGCTACATTGGGCTAGGATCTCACAATGGATCCTGACCCTAGTCTAACAACAAGTTCACTAGATCTTACAATAAGGCACAAGTAGAGTAAAAATAAATACATAAAAACTGTATGATACATCAAAAGAGTCTACAAACTCAAAGCCGAGTACAAAACCATAACAACCACATCAACTGATACAAAAGATCCCCAACCCACACATCCTAATGTACAAAAGTCCTCGGCTGGTCACACCATCTGGCTCACTCTACAGTCTTCTTGATCTGCAGATCATCTACAACACGGTATACACCGTTAGCTACAATAATAAATAAGCATGATAGTAATGGCACAACACACCACAACATCTCATACATGCAATGCCACACACATTCATTTATTATCTTTAATTACGTTACACCATTACTAATTAAACTTCTTTTGTAACACTAGGAGCCTCAAGAACCCCGCCCCATCTAACGTAACATAGGAGTTTTGCATGGGGGTGACCGTCACTTGTCCCCTCCTGTGAGATCATTTTCAGGGCACCTCCTCCTAACCCAGCAGGCGGAGACCAGTGGTTACCGCCCGTTATAATACACTTGGGCCATATAAATGTAATGAATGGTCATCCTAGTCCGGTTTAAGTTATAAATGCACAACCATATGAACACACACAACCATTACAATCATACAATCCACAACTGCACGCTAAGTAAGTCCTATGGACTTACCTGATACACTCGTATCCTCTACCACGTCATAGCTTCCCCTCGGGGAAGAAACCAACGCCTGCAAGAGCAAGACACACATCCCTTACAACCTAAAAGGGGTTAGGAGACTCGTCTCCATAACCAGAACCAACCTACTACCTAAAGATTAACACAAGCTCACATATGCCTATAGCATACTCTCAACATCAACACAAGTGCCTAAGGCACAACTCTAACATACAACTCATCCTAACCTAGCTATCAACTAAACCAAGGCCAAAGGAAAGGAAGGAAGGAAGACATACCAACAAGGTATGCACCAATAGAAGCAAGAACACACCAGCCAGCCCAGTGAGGCACAGAGACGGCTCACCAAGGGCGCAGAGGCGGTCAACGGCAGGCGCAGGTGCGGTTCAAGTCAGGTGCAGGGGCGGCCAACTGTGCAGAGAGTTGGTCCCGACTTCTCTTCGACTCTTTTCTCGATTCTCTTCACGTCTTCGACACATCACAACAACACATATGCATATATACACACATATGATCATCAAAACATCCAGAAAGGATCCAATACAAGTCCAACTTGTGATTCCTAAGCTAAAGAGAGAGATAAGAAGCAAAGGAGAATGAAGAAAGAAAGATGAAGAGAAGAGCTTACCACACAACCTAGGCTACAACTAAGGAGCATCCACTCTTCTCACCACTTCAGCACAACAACAACAACACACAACAACATGAACAAGAGCATCCAAGGCCAAAGAACACTTCAAACTCTCAAGAACTCACTCACAAGATCAAGAAGAAGTAAAAAAGATCAAAGGAGAAGAAGAAGGAGATGAAGGATGTGAGGAGGAAGAGAGAGGCTGGAGAGATGAAGAAACCCCTCATTTGAAGTCTAAGAAGGCTTATAAGAGAAGCCAGCCGCAAAGCATAAGTCAAAAGTTAACAAAAGCGGCTGCACCGGCCACAGAACCGTAGGGGCGGCCAGCCTAGGCGCAGCGGCGGCTCCTCTGTGACGCAGGGGCGGCCCAAGGGATGCGCAAGGGCGGCTGACTGGTCAAGGCTAAGGCACTCTAGCTCATCTAGGCTCCAAAGACTAAGGCTCTTACAGATTGATCCTTAACAGATCGGACCATGAGAGTTGTGAGACAAAACCCTCGAACGAGGATTTCCACGTCTTGTTCTTCAGGAACCACGACCATGGTTTAGCAAGATCTACCCGTGGTTTCCTCTGTTTTGCACGTTTCGCCCTTAACTTTATCCAAAGTTAAAGATTGCCTAAATTCTACCTTTGTTAACCCTTTCTAACCCTTAGCCTTGCTTGAGTGTGAGTGTTTACAAGTTCTAGGTAATAAGAGATTCAAAATCCTCTATTAAGGTGGAGAGTGTCATAGCCTATAACTTTGTCTTTCCTTAACTACCTTGGGTTTTGTTTGGTATTGAGAGTATAATCCTATCCTTAGAACCTCTTCTTGATGAGACTCAGCATTTGTTAAGTAGAATCCTTTGGGTGAGAAAAAAGGGTGTTGGAACTTCACCGTACGATACCCACCTTTGACATATACCTTTGCTATCGAGCTCAGTCCGTACATATCTTTAGACATCTTGAATCGAACGCCGCAACCGGATACTTGGATCTTTAGAATCCGCATTCCCATTATTCTTGCTTCTATATTCTTTATTGTGATCATTGCTTTGCTTGCTACACAAGTTGGATTACCTTTGCTGCTTTGTTCTCACCGATTCCCTGAGATCGATTCCGGAATATCAGCCCATACAACGATTGATCCGTACACTGCGGGTTCGCTATCGTTAGGATTAACTCTTGGATATAAATTTAAAGTTTATTTGCCCACACACCTTTTGGAGCAAACACCATCCAAGAGTAGCTTCAAAACGAGGTCAATAATCTCTACAACTTTCCTCACTACAAGACTCTCAAAAACTCACTCTAAGACTCTGAAAATGTGTGTTCTTTTTCCTGTTTTCAATGGAGTTCTTCTCTTCTCTTCTCCACTATATGGCTTGCCCAACAAGATTCAAAATTAAGAACAAAGTGAGGATCCCCTACAAAATGTGTGCAAGCAGCAATAAGGCACTTCTCCATCCATCATGGGAGAGAAAGGTCGTGGGCTAGAAGTTGTGTGCCAAGTGTCAAGGTGGTCCAACATGCAATCTCGGATGGCCCAGAAAGCATCTCGGCCGAGATGGGTGTACCTTGGACCGAGGTGAGCTGCTGCATGGCTTGGATCATGGCTAAACACAAAGCCGGTGCATGGCTCGCACTAATTTAGGTCAATTTCTTCTTCTTTTCTCCATTCTTGCTCCATTTGGGACCTTGAATTCGAGCCGTCACGAGTCTTGATCCTCGGATATGATCAATAATGCATGAAAGCTCCCCAAAATACCTACAAAACCGAAAAATGCTCGTGTAGATGTCTATTCCGACGAAATAACTCGATAAAGCATAAAACGTCCCGAACATGTGCAAAACCATGCATAAATGAATGTGAAAACTACCTAAAAGAGTGCCTAAACTAGTGTCATAAATCATCTCATTAAAATACCACATACTTGTTACTTGCTCGTCCCCGAGCAAGGTCCAAATGTAGGCTACGAGATTGCGTGAGTTATGAATGCGGAAAAACAGAAAATCTTTTTGGAATTGTGCTTCAAGTATAGATCACCTTCATAGTTATATTTCATGTAAATGGATGAGCAATCATGCATCAAAAGAATAGAGGCACGGAAAGACAATCACACTTAACTTGAAAACATGCATAAAAGGCAAAAAACGAGTATGTAAAGATGATCACGAGAATGTCCAATCTAGATCACTAAGTCATACACTTAAGCAAATAGGTCTCAAGGATTTAGGAAAGAAGAGGCCAAGAAACGTGATGACAGGGTGGAAATTTTCTAGGTCAAGTGGTGCTAATCCGGGAAATGAACTAAACCACTACTTCGTTTTTGTTCTTCATCCACCAAAGCGTATTTTTCTCCTTCTTTTCATTTTTATTCACTATTGAGACAATGGCATTGGTGTACAAAAGCCTAATCCTTGGTGATTAGCGGTCCTCAGGATTTTTCCGAGGTGCCTCACACCGGACACACATACCGAGGCTCGTTAGGACATTTGGTTTATCCGACTTTGACAAGACACAAACACCCGATTATGTAAATGGTGCCGAGTTACTCTTCATCAAAACCAAAGTCCCCAAACCTATATTTTTTCTACACTTTGTTTTTTCACAACACATTCAACTTCTTCATTCATTCACTTCACATCACCCCACACTTGCTTTTTGCACACAACACACTATCATGCTCCTATTCCCCGATGGGTCAAAAGAGGTCAAATTTTTATATCAAGTGAGGTGCTCAAACAACATGATCAAGATGAGAAAAGGAGAGATGAATTGCCTTAATCATTCCTAAATGATGTGCAAGAAATAGCATGTAATTTCGACTATCAACTCTCAATCCAATCAAGGCAAACATCATCATCACAATTCATACATGGGATTCAAGAGAAGTATTCAAGTCCACATATGCATGTATTCATCCAACACACAAGGCCATCCATAGCCAATACACAAAACAAAGTTCATCATTAGGGTCATGTCGATACTTAGAAGCATGAAAATTTTAAAAATTTTCGATTTGTTTTTGGAATTTTGATATATGTATATGTAATGCAAAACATGATAAGAAACGTGTGACTAAGAAATGAAACTATCCTGGATGCGATCATGCGAAAGATCATGAAAACCCCACCCCATACTTAAGAACCACATTTTCCCCAATGTGAAAGTTAAATAGAGAGTGAAAGAAGTCCTCACAATGTAAAATGTTGGGATGTCGGTATTCCGGTCCACTCAAGTGGAGATGAAAATGCAAGATGCAGCCTTGAAGTATGGGCACACACCAAGGCAAACTTGTCTCAATAGAGGGATCTCGGACCATTACCAAGGCATCTAGACCGAGGTCCGGACCAAGGTGAGGTTCTGTTGAGTTCATCTCGGGTGACTCAGCACCATTTCGGTCGAGATGTGGTCCAGCTTCTCCCATGCCTAAGTGCTTTGATCTTGCACTTCACTCCAATGAATGCATAAGGTCCACAATGGCCTCTAACAACATTAACACTCATCACAACATCTACAACCTATCATCAAAGACAAAAGAAAACACACACAAAAGCAAAAACAAAAACAAAAGCAAGATGAAAAAGGAAAAACGTGTACCAATGGGTTGCCTCACACCAAGCGCTTCGTTAAGGTCATTAGCTTGACCAAATTTCGGAGCGTCTACTCAAGGTGAATCAAGGCAAACACATCAACCGGGGCTTCCTAGATGTACTTCTTCAACCGGTTCCCATTCACCTTAAAGTTGTCACAATGCTCTCCTTCAATCTCAACCGCTCCATGAGAAAAGACTTTCCTCACCACATACGGGCCAGTCCATCTTGACTTGAGCTTTCCAGGGAAGAGACGCAACCTTGAGTTGAAGAGAAGGACTAAGTCTCCTTCACTTAACTCCTTTAGAATGAGGCGCTTGTCATGACAATGCTTGGTTCTTTCTTTGTAGATTCGGACATTCTCGTAAGAATCAAGTCTAAACTCCTCAAGTGCATTAATATCTAGCAATCTCTTCTCACCGGCCTCCTTGATGTCAAAGTTTAACCACTTGATGGCCCGAAACGCTTTGTGGTCCATTTCGACCGGGAGGTGGCAAGACTTGCCATAGACAAACTTGTAGGGGGTTGTCCCAATTGGTGTCTGTTAGCATGAAATATTGTGATATTTTAGGCACGTTTTTTAAGTGTATTTCATCCATATTGGTGATCATTGATAAAGCATTGAAGCAATTGTGAGTTAGTTTATCTATATTGTCGATATAGAGGTCTACATAAGCTTTGTGTTGATTGTAGGCAAATAAAAGCTAAAACCGAACGAATCAAGGGAGAATAGAGATGGATTGAGTATGTCCGAGGATTGAGGACACCACAAAGGAGCTAAGGAAGATGCTAGGATGAAGAATGACACAAAACAAAGGAGATTTACGAGCAATCTACATTCCACGCTCTAAAATACGGCCGTATTGGAGTCCACGCTCTAAACCACGGCCGTGGAACTTTGGCAACACAAGCGTGGAGCATTCCAGAGGGTTACACGGCCATGGAAGTTGTGAAGCACCGTGATGAATTTCCACGCTCTAAACCACGCTCTAAACCACGGGCGTGGAATCCCAAGGAACCGTGATTTAGGCGATCTTTTAACGTACAATTTGAAGCCACGATCTTTTACACAATGGGCTGGATACATATTTTATCTTGCCCTATAAAAGGACGGAAAGAGAGAGATTCCGTCACCTTCGCTTACACATCCGCTTAGACTTCGCTTACGCTTATTGCACGTGCCTAGGGTTTCAAGTTGGACGTGTGGAGATTGCTATTTCGCAACGGAGATTTGCGAAAGACTTGGAGATTTGGAAGTTACGCTTTGTCCTTAGGTTTGATTAGAAGGCGGATTGATATCCCGTTCTTCGTTCTTATCAAGGATCGTGATTAGTTTGTGTTATTCCGAATCTGTTATACATCGTTATTCTTGTTTGTGGATTGAGATTGATTTGAGATTTATTAAAGGTTTTCGAAGGTTTTCATTTTTCATTCTCTTAAATCTTGAATTTGATATCATAATGACTGCTGTTGGCTAAAACCCTTTAGCAATTCTAAGGTGAAGGGTTGATAGTTGTGGTTTAGATGATGATAGATCGATCGTAAACAGATTGGACCCTGAGAGTTAGAGAGAATCGCCGACGAACCAAAATCACGGTGTGTTCTTGAGTTCCACGGCCGTGGAATCTCAAGATCCAACCGTAATTTCCCTCAGTTTACGAACCTTGCTTTTACTTTAATTCAAAGTTAAAGATTTGCTTTAACTTAGTCTTGGCTTGCCTTTTCTAGGTGGTAGTGAAGCCTCAACAACCTCTACCTCGATTCCGAGTGTCACAACCTTAATCGGTTTAGTTAGTCTTGATCCTTAGATTAAAAGTTTGGGTATTTGATATTAATTCTTACCTTTAGATCCTTTCTATACTGAAGCCTCAACAACCTTTATAGAGAGCGTCTTTAGTTAAGTCATATAAAGCCTTGGAACTTCACCGTACATTGCTTTGCATTAGTATACCTTTGCAACTCTTTAGTCTGTCCTTATATCTTTAGTATATCTTGAATCCATTGCCACATCTGGATTTCCGGATCCTTAGGATTTTTGTTTTCCCGATATTTACAAAAGCTCTTACATTTACTTGCTTGACAATTCTATAATTGGATTTAACCCCCCAAATCCCTGTGTTCGATACTTTGAAATTCTTGCTTAACTATATCGATCCGTACACTGCGGGTTCGCTTGCTTGATTCTAGTTTTATAAATTTAAGACTTATTTGCACGCACGCTAAGTGGCGAACAAGTTTTTGGCGCCGTTGCCGGGGATTCGGTCTAGGCCGAATTCGGTTATCGGTTGTCAAGCTTGGGAGCTTTTCCCTTGTTATTTGATATCTCTTCGAGTGTATGCGCAGGTCTAGGAACAACGAAGACCTCTTACCTCTTGATCAAGAGCTTGAGAGGACTTTGAGGAGAAAGCTTAAGGAAAGAAAGATGGCTAAAGAAAGAGAACGTGATTACCAAACGGAGTTGGCAGAAAAGGAAGCTCAACTCCAATGGAGTGAGAAGACTCGTAGAGAAGAAATGGATCGTCATCAAACGAAGGTTGATGATCTATCGGACATGATGTTCCAAATGAGGTTGGAAATAAACAACCTCAAGGAGAAAAAGAGAAGAAGGAGACCGGGAAGATCGGTTAGAGCCAACTCATCTAATGAGGATAGCGACTCCTCCAGAGGAAATTGATCCAACGATCAATGTGAACCCGTTCTTTCCACGGCCAGCTGCAAATCGCCGTGTTCCAGCTAGAGGTGCGAGAGTCGAACGTGTAGATGAGGAGCCAAGAACTCTTGGCCAAAGGATGGATCCAACGCAGCAACCACGCCGTTTGGGTGTGAACTTTGATGCTGATGATGCACAAGGGTTTAGCTTCAACCCACAAGTTATTAACATTGTCCGCCAAAATCAATTTGGTGGAACAAGCACTGAATCTCCACACCAACATCTACAAAATTTTGAGATCATGATGGAGACAATGAAGCCAAAGAATGCAACTACCAACAGCTATAAGCTCAAGCCTTTCTTCTTCTCCTTGAAGGGGAAAACATTGTCTTGGTATCAAGCTCTTCCAAGTGGGAAACTTGAGACATGGGAGGATCTTTCTTCGGAATTCCTCACTAAGTTCTTTCCGCCATCTAAAACGGCGGAGTTAAGAGGTAAGATTAATGTATTTTCTATGAGATCTAACGAAAGTTTGTTTCAATCTTGGGAAAGATTTCAGGATTTGCTATTGGATTGCCCTCATCATGGCATATCCAAGTTGGCGCTATTGGAGATATACTATAAGGGGCTGGATGTGGAGACACAATTCAAGCTCCAATCCCTTCCATGTGGTACATTCATGGACATGAGGGAAGATGACGCTTGGGACTTCATTGAGAAGCAAGCGCGAGTTATTGAGAAGTATTCTCATCGGAAAGTGGAGGCGAATCATGTGGATCAAGGAGCAAAACTATCACAAGCGGCTCAAACTAAGATCTTTTCTCTCAATACGGAGATTAAAGAGTTGAAAGAAGCCATCAAAACCAACTTTCCAAAGCAAAAGGAACAAGATGTAGGTTATTTGGGCAACAACAATAACGACAACGGGAATGAGAATACAAACCGCAACAACCGGAACAACAACCGGAACAATTGGAACAACAATAACAACAACCGGAACAACAATTGGAACAACAATAGGGGTTCAAACAACAACAATTGGCGTCTCAATCAACAAAATTCCAGTAATTCTTATTCCAATTCAGGAAATTCACTAACTCCACCTTCCTCTTCTTCTACTCCTTTGAAAAGCCAGGGGCAAACATCTAATGGTGGAAGTACTTCGGGGAAAGAGAAGCCCGACCCCATGTTGGAGACAATTTTGGGCAAGCTTCAAGGATTGGAGACTCGCATCATCAAGGTTGATGATCACATAACTAAGGTTGATAAAGCCCAAAAGGTTTTAGAAAACCAAATGTTTAGTCATGCGGAGGAAGTTCCTAGGAATCAAGGGAAACTTTCAGGAAAGACGGAGGACAACCCAAATGGAAGGGTGATGGCAATCACAACTAGAAGCGGAGTAACAACTACCGACCCGCATCCTAAGTTTGTAGAAGTCCCCGTTGAGAAAGAGGAAGAAAAGGGGAAGGAGAAGGAAGATGTCTACATTCCTCCTCCAGCTTACAAACCTCCCCTACCATTCCCGCAATCTAGAGCGAGAGCGCGTTTAGACAACAATTTGGTAAGTTTATTGAACTCATGAGCAAACTGCATATTTATATACCCTTCATTGATGCAATTGTAGGTATGCCGGCTTATGGGAAGTTCCTAAAGGAAATCCTCTCTAATAAGAGAAAGCTAGAGGATTTTGGAGAGGTTAAGATGAGTTCGGATTCATCGGATAGCATCAAAACCATGAAAGAAAAGATGCCCCCAAAGCTAAAGGATCCGGGGTCATTTTGTATTCCCATAGGAGTGGGAGATGTCACATATGATGCATTATGTGATTTGGGAGCAAGCGTGAGCATCATTCCGCTTGCCTTATGCAGGAAGATCGGTTTAGGCAACCCTAAACCGGTGAAAATGACGTTGTACATGGCGGATCGATCCATAACTCATCCCGTCGGTATAGTTGAAGACGTCCTGGTCAAGCTTGGTAAGGTCTATGTTCCTATAGATTTTGTTGTGCTTGACATTCCTGTAGATAGTCCGATCCCGATCATTCTCGGAATACCGTTTCTTGCAACATCCGGCTGTATAGTCGATTGCAAGAATGCTAGACTCGCCTTTGACATAGGAGAAGAAAAGGTAGAGTTTGTTCTTTCCACATTGGTGAAGGAACCAACCTTCGATGAGGATATATTCAATATCCATGACGAAGAGCTATCTAGAGAGGAGGTAAGTTCTATTCTCTTCAAAGATCCCTTCCAAAAAGTTATTTCTATGAGCATAATGGATATAGGGGAAGAAGAGGAGTGCAATGAGGCAATTGAAGCCTTAGAGACACAAGAAGAAGTGTGTGAAGAAGAGTTCCAGAAACTCCACGATGAGGCAGAAAACGTACGGATCCACGGTCAGACGACCTATTCCACGGCCGTGGATTTCACCAACAAAAGCGTGGAGCACTCCAGAGACTTACACGGCCGTGGAGGAAACAGAGGCCCCGTATTTACTTTCCACGCCCAAAATCACGGCCGTGGAGAAGGCAGGGATGCCGTAATTTTGGGTGAATTCGAAGGGAATTGTGTCTCTTCCACAACTTCTCTTGATTCTTCTCCAATACCTTCTACATCCTTAGACACTTCTAAGGAAGCATCGGATGCTCCTCAAGAGCCATTGGAGACTCCCATAGTTATGGAATTGAAACCACTTCCTACACATCTAAGGTACGCATTTCTTGGACCTAATTCTACCTTTCCGGTAATTGTTAGTTCCGATTTAAGCATAGATGAACATAGTAAGCTTATGGTTGTCCTTAAGAAACATAGGAAAGCCTTAGGATATACTATAGGGGATTTAGTAGGAATCAAACCTTCCCTATGCATGCATAAGATCTTAATGGAAGAGGACTTTAGAACTTCGCGACAACCTCAAAGGCGGTTAAATCCGACCATGAAGGAGGTTGTCAAGAAGGAAATCCTTAAGCTACTTGATGCAGGTATCATCTATCCCATCTCCGATAGCAAGTGGGTGAGTCCCGTACAAGTGGTTTCAAAGAAGGGAGGAATGACGGTCATCACCAACAAAAACAATGAACTCATTCCTACACGAACCGTAACAGGATGGCGGATATGTATAGACTACCGCAAGCTAAACAATGCGACGAGGAAGGATCACTTCCCACTACCCTTCGTCGATCAAATGCTTGAAAGGTTAGCACAACATTCAAAATTTTGCTATCTTGACGGTTATAGTGGTTTCTTTCAGATTCCGATACGCCCGGATGATCAAGAAAAGACCACGTTCACGTGCCCGTGGGGTACGTTTGCCTATAGGAGGATGCCGTTCGGGCTTTGCATCGCCCCAGCCACCTTTCAAATGTGCATGATGGCCATCTTCTCGGAATATATAGAGGAAATCATGGAGGTTTTTATGGATGACTTATCTGTTTATGGTTCCTCTTTTGACAGTTGTCTTTCTAACCTTGCTCTTGTGTTACAAAGGTGTGAAGACACTAACCTAGTTCTTAATTGGGAAAAGTGTCAATTTATGGTCAAAGAAGGCATTGTATTAGGACACTTAATCTCTAGTAGAGGGATTGAGGTGGATAAAGCTAAGATAGAGACAATAGAAAAGCTTCCTCCCCCAACTTCGGTGAAAGGGATAAGAAGTTTTCTAGGACATGCTGGATTCTATAGGCGTTTCATAAAGGATTTCTCTAAGATATCAAAGCCGCTAACTAATCTATTGATGAAGGATGCAGTTTTTGATTTTTCACAGGAATGCTTAGATGCATTTAATTTGATTCGGGAAGCTCTAATTTCAGCCCCGATTATCCAACCTCCGGATTGGAATCTTCCCTTTGAGGTTATGTGTGACGCAAGTGACGTAGCTATAGGAGCTGTCCTTGGGCAAATAAAGGAAGGACGAACCCACACTATCTACTACGCTAGCAAGACGCTAGATGAAGCGCAACTCAACTACGCCACTACCGAAAAGGAATTCTTAGCTATTGTATATGCAATTGAGAAATTTTGCTCTTATCTTGTAGGTGCAAAGGTGATTGTATACACGGATCATGCTGCGATCCGGTATCTCCTTGCAAAGAAGGATGCGAAGCCAAGGCTAATTAGATGGATTCTTCTCCTACAAGAATTCGATCTAGAGATCCGCGACAAGAAGGGTTCGGAAAATTTTGTTGCGGATCATTTGAGTCGTCTAGCACATCTAGAAGACGACCATCTACCTATAGATGACTCCTTTCCAGACGAGCATTTACACATCATAGAGGGGTGCATCGATGTGATCACCAAAGGTAACGAACCATGGTTTGCTGATTTTGTTAACTATTTGGTTTGTCAGGAATTACCTCCCGGATTATCCTACGCCCAAAGAAATAAGTTCTTTAAGGATGTTCGGGAATACTTTTGGAATGAACCTCTCCTCTTTAAGAGAGGTCCGGATGGCATTATTCGGCGATGTGTGCCGGAAGATAAGATGCAGAGTGTCATCCGCCATTGTCATTCACTACCTTGTGGAGGACACGCTAGTTCGAACAAGACTAGCGCTAAGGTATTGCAATCTGGATTCTTTTGGCCTACTCTATTTAAAGATGTGCAAACCTTTGTTTCCTGCTGCGATGCTTGTCAAAGAACAGGAAATATATCTAGGAGGAATGAGATGCCTCTCAACAACATCCAAGAGGTGGAGATCTTTGACGTTTGGGGAGTAGACTTCATGGGACCTTTCCCATCATCTTGTGGGAACCAATACATACTTTTAGCGGTTGATTATGTTTCGAGATGGGTTGAAGCAATTGCCTCTCCCACCAATGATGCAATGGTAGTGGTCAAGTTCTTTAACAAGACCATCTTTTCCCACGATTTGGGACACCAAGGACTATCATTAGTGATGGAGGTTCTCACTTCACTGCCCGGCGTTTTGAAGCTCTTTTAGCTAAGTATGGGGTGACTCACAAGATCGCCACCCCTTATCATCCACAAACTAGTGGACAAGTGGAGATCTCAAACCGGGAGATCAAAGGAATCCTAGAGAAAACGGTTTCAAGGACTAGGAAGGATTGGTCTTTGAAGCTAGATGATGCATTGTGGGCATACCGGCCTGCATATAAGAATCCCATCGGAACTACGCCATACAACCTTGTGTATGGGAAGTCTTGCCACTTACCGGTAGAGTTGGAGCACAACGCGTTTTGGGCAATCAAGTGGTTGAACTTCAGCATGAAGGAAGCGGGAGAGAAGTGTCTCTTGGACCTAAATGAACTTGAAGAACTTCGCTTGAACGCTTACGAAAACGCCAAGATCTATAAAGAAAGAGCAAAGCGTTGGCATGATAAGCATATCATCCCAAAGGACCTCGAAGAAGGAGATCAAGTTCTCCTCTTCAATTCAAGGCTTTGTCTCTTTCCAGGTAAGCTTAAATCTCGTTGGACTGGACCTTTTCTAATCAAACGTGTTTTTCCCCATGGTGTAGTTGAAGTATGGGGTGAAAAGGGAGGAAGCTTTAAGGTGAACGGTCAACGATTCAAGAAGTACACACCGGAACTCCAAGCTGAAGAGTTCGCGCCCACCGCACTCGAATAAGTGCGAATTTAGTCTAGCTACGGACCTTAAACAAAGCGCTTCTTGGGAGGCAACCCAAGGTATTGCACTTACGTTTTTGGTTTTGATTCATAGATTAGTTTAGTTTAGACGTTTTGCTTTGTTTTGCCTTCGATGCCTTCCTGTATGTTCGTGTTTTTGGATGTAGGAATAGTGGAAAAGAAAGGGGAGGGAAAAGTTTGAAGAAAATTGACGAAACTTGGACTTTGAGACATTACAGAGAGTTCCACGGCCAAAACCACGGCCGTGACAACTACAGTAACCGTAATTTTCAAAAGCCTGAGAAAAATCACCAAAACCACGGTTCCGTACATTTCCACGGCCGTGGAACCCCCCGACAGACCGTGATTTTCAAAAATTTTTACGGCCACTATAAAAACCATGTTTCTTCACAAACACCACAACACAACCCCAATTCCACGCCCCTATTTCGCCGAATCTCTCCCCATCTCTCAATTCCTCGTTCGTTAATCGTTTTTAACGATTCTTTGGCCAAAAATGAAGCAAATCCAATCACCAACAAGATCCAATCAACAATTCGAGCGGCAAATCACCGGAGAAGACAGAATTCGGATTCCAAAATCCAAAAACCTAGGTTTTTCATTCTTTCTCTCTCTCATCGATTCGGCTTCGTTTTTGCTAGAATTTTTAGGAGAACTGATTGGAATTGGACGGAAATTAGTCTAGGACTGCTTGCTGCTGAGTTTAGTGTGATTTTGCTGAGTTTTGAGAATTTTCAAGACGAACCACGGTCTCTGGACATTCCACGGCCGTGGAACCTGAAGAACAGGCCGTGGTTTTCAACAGAAAATGGATTTTGTAAGGAGAGTGTCCAATAGAAACAAGAATAAGAAAAGGAAAGGCAACACCGCCTCCTCTTCTAGAGCACCACCCGCTGAGCCTCCATCACCTCCTTCATCACCATCACCACCTCCCCCTAGGATCCCTACTATCCATGAGGATCATCTAGATGCCTTAGAGAGGATCGAGAAGAGGACGGTCATAGGACCTAGATACTTACTGCTTGAGGAGCTAGAGCCCTTGCATGTGATAGGGGATCTCACATGGCTTTTGGATAGAGCCGGTTTAGTCATCTTCTCCGCTATTCGGGAAGATGCTTATGAGGAGATTACTAGGGAGTTTGTAGTTTCCTTTGAGCACACTCATGTTGACAGGACAGTTTCTTTCCGGATGATGGAGAGAAACTATGATTTCTCTATTAGAGAGTTTAGAGCCTTCTTTGGGTTCCAAGAGACCTTTAATGGTCGATTCCCCAGTGGCGTGTACGCCAAGGATTTCTGGGAGGAGATTGCCATGATTTACGCCATCGAGGACCGCTGGCAACCTGCTGATACAAAGACTAAGTTGATTTACCACTTAGCCTTGAAGATTGCCCATAGAGTGCTTTCTGAGTGTCTCTTCCCTAGGACGGAGACACCTCAGAAGATTAAGACAGATGAGCTGTTTCTTCTCTACAGTATGTTGCATGGCAGACCAGCTGACTACGCCACCCTCTTAGCTGCTACTATGAGCAAGCTAAAGAACAAGAGGGCTGGCAACATTGGATACGGTGGTATGGTCACCCACCTTGCTAGGCAGTTAGGGGTAGACTTCTCCGCTTGCACCCGCATTGCAGCTAGACCCCTAGGACTTCAGGCCCTCATGACAAGAGGCATCATCTTTCCCACACATAGAGGTCCACCGTATGCTGCTATGCCTTGGAAGAGTAGGACAGGGAGAGGTATTGAGTGGCTTCCTGAGTATTCCATTATGGTTGGACGCCATAACTAGAAGGAGACGTTCACTGCCATGCATGCGAACAGATTATTAGCCCCTCCCTATGTCCCACCACCACCAGTTATAGAGGAGGAGATGAGAGGGGATGACGAGTTTGAGGGAGGAGGACATGATCATGACTTTGGCACCTTTCCGGATCAGCCGGATGCAGTTCCTGACCTTCCTAGACACTCTTCCCGCCCTGCTAGAGCTTCTGGCTCTTCCTCTCGCCGTGCTAGTGTGAGCGAGAGGCCGACTTGGATGGCAGATCCTCCTTCATGGTATAGTACGCAGCCGGACTGGATGGGAGCTCCACCACCTTGGCATGCACAGCCGCCACCTGCACCAGCACCTTCAAATGCACCGGCGTGGTACAACCAGCCGCCTGGTTGGTATGAGTAGTTGCCAAAGTGGGCTACCGACCTTTCCAGCAAGGTTGGAGCATTGGAGATTCGTGTTGATGCTAGGGATATACGAGCCGACAATCATGACCACATGATGAGAGACATATACCGCCAGCAGTTTGGGCGGAACTATGATCCAGGCTTTTTCCCGTTTCCACCACCGCCCCCACCTTAGTGATGACATGGACGATCGACCGCTTTTGTCGCTCCACCACCATTTTGTGAGTTCTTTTTCTTTCTTTCTTTTCTTCTTTTTCTTTTTGAACATTAGGGACAATGTTTGTTCCAAGTATGGGGTGGGGTGTGACTAATCGTCTGTAATAACTCTTACTCACTTTGTATGCTTTTATTGAGACTACCTTGCATATTCATTCTATTGTTACACGTTTCATTATTGCATTGCATGAAAAAGCTTTTGAAAAACCCATAAAAATTTAAAAATTTTGAAAATTTTGTGCTTCTAAGGATAGAGATGATTTCTATGATAATCACTACTTGTGAATTGAGTTTTGATGACAATCGCATGCTTAAACAAATAGGGAATTGAAAAGAATTTGAATGAGTTGATTATTCCTCTTTTGGAAATTTCATAATGTGATGAATGTTACTTAAATCATATTGAGAAATCAAGGTTGAAATCACATGATAAGTTCTTATGCTTCTTTTTGAGATGATTAAGGCAATTCGATTTTCTTTCTTCTTTCTTTGATCATTTAGCTCCTCATTGGAATAATGGCCTCCTTTACCTATCCGGGAATTTGGAGGAGTTGAGTAATTGGCATGTTTGATGTGGGAGGGCCATGAAAGCAATATTTTGCATTCAAAAGAATAGAAAGTAATTATAGGGTTGGGGAAGTCAATCATGACGATGAGTAACTCGGCACCATTCACATAGCCGGGTGTTTGTGTCTTGCCAAAGTCGGATTGAGCGATATTCCTAGCGGATTATGGTATGTACATCAAGGGTTTGAGGCATCTCGCAAAATTGAGAACCGCCAATCTCCTAGGCTTCGGTTTTTGTGCCCCTCTATCCATAACTCCAAAAGTAAAGTCGAAAAATGAATTGAAAAGAAGAGAGCGAAGCTCTAAGTTGAAAGTGTTGCGGAAACCGCATCAGAAAAAGAAAAGAGTAGTTATCCATTTTCCCGGATTCATGCACCACATTCCTTAAAGCTTTCCTTCCCTTCCCGCATTCTAGACCTTGTTTGAAAGTCCTTAAGATCAAGAGAATGATATATGACTTGGTGATCTAAATTGAAGTTTCTTATGTTTGATTTTTATAATGTTTGAAGGTTATGATGTTTACATGGAAGTTTGATCAATTCATGAGTTTTCTTTACTCTTTAATCTTTGATTATGTGTATGAAATTCTTATAAGCGAATGAAGCAAGATTTGAGAATGATCTATTGACTAGGAAGCACATTCATCTAAAAGAAGTTTTGCTTTGAGAGTGTATCCATATTTTATCCTAACTTGAGTTTTAAAGCTTTTGAAAGACCTTGCTTGGGGACAAGCAAGTGGCAAGTATGGGGTTATTTGTTAGCATGAAATATTGTGATATTTTAGGCACGTTTTCTAAGTGTATTTCATCCATATTGGTGATCATTGATAAAGCATTGAAGCAATTGTGAGTTAGTTTATCTATATTGTCGATATAGAGGTCTACATAAGCTTTGTGTTGATTGTAGGCAAATAAAAGCTAAAACCGAATGAATCAAGGGAGAATAGAGATGGATTGAGTATGTCCGAGGATTGAGGACACCACAAAGGAGCTAAGGAAGATGCTAGGATGAAGAATGACACAAAACAAAGGAGATTTACGAGCAATCTACATTCCACGCTCTAAAATACGGCCGTATTAGAGTCCACGCTCTAAACCATGGCCGTAGAACTTTGGCAACACAAGCGTGGAGCATTCCAGTGGGTTACACGGCCGTGGAAGTTATGAAGCACCGTGATGAATTTCCACGCTCTAAACCACGCTCTAAACCACGGGCGTGGAATCCCAAGGAACCGTGATTTAGGCGATCTTTTAACGTACAATTTGAAGCCACGATCTTTTACACAATGGGCTGGATACATATTTTATCTTGCCCTATAAAAGGACGGAAAGAGAGAGATTCCGTCACCTTCGCTTACACATCCGCTTAGACTTCGCTTACGCTTATTGCACGTGCCTAGGGTTTCAAGTTGGACGTGTGGAGATTGCTATTTCACAACGGAGATTTGCGAAAGACTTGGAGATTTGGAAGTTACGCTTTGTCCTTAGGTTTGATTAGAAGGCGGATTGACATCCCGTTCTTCGTTCTTATCAAGGATCGTGATTGGTTTGTGTTATTCCGAATCTGTTATACATCGTTATTCTTGTTTGTGGATTGAGATTGATTTGAGATTTATTAAAGGTTTTCGAAGGTTTTCATTTTTCATTCTCTTAAATCTTGAATTTGATATCATAATGACTGTTGTTGGCTAAAACCCTTTAGCAATTCTAAGGTGAAGGGTTGATAGTTGTGGTTTAGATGATGATAGATCGATCGTAAACAGATTGGACCCTGAGAGTTAGAGAGAATCGCCGACGAACCAAAATCACGGTGTGTTCTTGAGTTCCACGGCCGTGGAATCTCAAGATCCAACCGTAATTTCCCTCAATTTACGAACCTTGCTTTTACTTTAATCCAAAGTTAAAGATTTGCTTTAACTTAGTCTTGGCTTGCCTTTTCTAGGTGGCAGTGAAGCCTCAACAACCTCTACCTCGATTCCGAGTGTCACAACCTTAATCGGTTTAGTTAGTCTTGATCCTTGGATTACAAGTTTGGGTATTTGTTATTAATTCTTACCTTTAGATCCTTTCTAAACTGAAGCCTCAACAACCTTTATAAAGAGCGTCTTTAGTTAAGTCATATAAAGCCTTGGAACTACACCGTACATTGCTTTGCATTAGTATACCTTTGCAACTCTTTACTATGTCCTTATATATTTAGTATATCTTGAATCGATTGCCACAGCTGGATTCCCGGATCCTTAGGATTGTTGTTTTCCCGATATTTACAAAAGCTCTTACATTTACTTGCTTGACAATTCTATAATTGGATTTAACCCCCCAAATCCCTGTGTTCGATACTCTGGAATTCTTGCTTAACTATATCGATCCGTACATTGCGGGTTCGCTTGCTTGATTCTAGTTTTATAAATTTAAGACTTATTTGCACGCACGCTAAGTGGCGAACAGTGTCTTGAAGGCGGTTCTATATGCCCACAAGGCATCATCAAGCCTCATGGCCCAATCCTTTCTACCCCTTGACACCGTTTTCTCTAAAAGCCCTTGGTAGGTGATGTGATGGCGCTCTCAAATCTGTTCATCTTTCCCATTAATTGTTTAAGCATCATCTCGGTTCTATCTTTTGGTGGTTAAGTAAAACCGGCTGGAGGCTCTTGTGAAGCCCTTGGTGGTGGTGCTTGACTTGTTGAAGCAAGAGGGTTTAAGGCACCATCCGGGTTAGAGTATGAGAATCCGGGATGATTGTGGTTGGGGCGGTAGTTGTTGAAGTTCCTATTGTTATTGAAGTTCCTAGGGCCTTGGTACCCTCCATTGAAGTTGTTCCTCCCCATATAATTCACATCTTCTTCCTTAGACGACAAATTTGCTTGAGCTTGCACTTGCACTTGAGGAGTTGCTTGATTCTTCAAGGTTGTAGTACACAACTCCCTCAAGGACTTTAACTCATTGTTGATGGCATCAAACTTGAACTTACTTATGGTCACTTCATTCACTTCATAAGCTCCCGGTCTCCTCCCATCACTCTTCCTATGGGAGTATTTCTCTAACACCAAGGCTTGTTTCTCTATAAACTCCCAAGCCTCATCCACATTCTTCTCCATAAACGTACCTCCGGAAAGTGATTGGAGCTTGAATTGGCTATCTTCATCAAGCCCCTTGAAGTAAATCTCCAACAACTCTATCTTCGGAATTCCATGGTGTGGACAATCTAGGAGGAGATCCTTGAATCTCTCCCAAGATTTAAAAAGGCGTTCTCTATCCTTAATGGTGAAGGCATTTATCTTCCCTCTTAGTTCGGTCATCTTGGAAAGCGGGAAGAACTTTGTCAAGAACTCGGTTGTCATCACCTCCCAAGTGGCCACTCGTCCTTGTGGTATGGATTGGGACAAAGCCAAGGCCTTATCCTTAAGTGAGAAGGAAAATGCCCTAAGCTTATGGTTGTTGCCCTCCAATCTAGGTGGTCTTAGAGTCTCCATCAAAATCTCGTAATTCATCAAGTGTTGATGGGGCGACTCTCCTTCCATCCCTCCAAATTGGTTGTGTCGAATCATTTGTAGCACTTGAGGGCGGAGCTCGTAGTCATGAGTTGCAGGATCTCATAAATTGACACCCGGACGGTGTACCCTTTGAGCCGGATCCATGCGTTAGCCAAGTGTTTGTGGCTCCTCAATAATAATCGGCTCAAACTGAACATGTGCCGCCGGTTGAGGTGGTGGTTGAGGGTGATTAAGATCCCTTTGCTCCAAAGCTTGCCTAATTTCCTCAATCTCCCTCCTAATAGCTTCTTGCCTCTCGTTTGCAACTCTCCTCTTATTTTCCAAAGTTCCATCCCTAAGCCTTATTGTCTCTAAAGCGTCATTCAACTCATCTTGAAGATATCTTCCGCTCATCCCCTTCTTCTTCTTAGTAACTCTGGATCCCGGCTTAACGGTTTTCTCCGGTTCGGGATTGAATGTAGCTAAATCCTTGCCACGAGATCTTCGCATGCACTTAAAGGATAGGAGATGTCCTGAAAAATCAAAGACACAAAACAAACAAGATCACAATCAAATAACAATGTCAACCAAACAATAGAACAAACACAAGATACAAGATCAATGTATAGAAAGCAGATTCTAGAGATTCGGATGTCCGGTTATGGAAAGGACTCAAGCTTCTAATCAACCTAGGAACAAGATGCGGTATGTTGGGAAGGAATGTTTCTCTAATGAGATCAATCACCGGGTAGGTCTCATGGTCCACTAATCCCGCACCTAAAGTCCTATTACCGGGTAAGTCTCTAGGAACCTAAGGTTGGGAATTCTAAACAAACCGGATTACTACCTAGGGGTCAAGCCTCTCCTTACCGGGTAAGTCCCGGAAAAGCAAGTTCGAAGCAACAATCGTAGCACACTCAATTCAATAGCGGCTGTTGAGGCTCACTACTACCTAATGTTTGCATCTTCTATACCTAAGAGCGGGAATTACCGGGTAAGTCTCATCCATCACCTAGTTTACTAACATAGGTCACCCTAATCCTAAATTAAGCTCAACAAACACTAGGATTTCAACTCTCAAACTCCCTAACATGAAGATATAGCACTATAGGAACAACAACTCACACACCTCGGGTGGTCAAGAACATCTTGGTGTTCACTCAAAAGTGTGCGCCACTAAGTCTTTAATTTATAAAAACTGAAATCAAGCAAACCGAACCCGCAGTGTATGGATCGCTATAGCAAAAGCAAGAATTCTAGAGTATCGAACTCAAGGATTTGGGGGGATCAAATTCAGTTTATAAAATCGTCAGGCAAGTATAAAGCTTTTGTAAAGATAATTGGGAAAACAACGATTCTAAATACTTAGGTATCCAATTGTGGCAATCGATTCAAGATATTCTAAGGATATAACGACAGAGTTAGGATTGCAAAGGTATAGATCTAAGGTAAGGTGTTGTACGGTGAAGTTCCAAAACCAATAAGTCTCATCCAAAGGCTCTCTCGATAAAGGATGTTGAGTCTCGTTATAAAGAGGATCAAAGGATAAGATTAAAATCTCAAATACCCATGCCCAAACCCAATGGAATCAAAGATAAGCCAAAATGGTTAAGGTTATGACACTCGAAACCAAAGTAGAGGATGTTGAGTCTCACTACTACCTAGAAAAGGTAAGCTAAGGCTAGGTTAAAGCAAATCTTTAACTTTGGATCAAAGCAAAAGCAAAGAACGTACGATAAAGGAAAACCACGGTCAGATCTTGAAGAACCACGGCCGTTGAACTCAAGAACGGGTCGTGGAAGGCCTCAACGACGACGTTTCTCGCAACTCTCAGGGTCCAATCTGTTTTGGTTCAATCTATCATCATCTATGCCTCAACTATCAACCCTTCACCTTAGAATTTCTTAAGGGTTTCAGCCAACAATCATCATAATGAAATCTAAAATCAAGTATAAAAAGAGAGAAAAGGTAAAATTTGAAATCTCAATAACAAACACAAAACCAATGTCAATAAAACACAAAATCGTAACTTGCGTTCAATGAATATAGAATAGAGTAAGAATCTCTCACAAATCTCAAGGAACAAAGAAGAACGGGATGTCAATCCGCCTTCAAAGTGAAATACTAAGATCTTTTCCGAGTACGCAATCTTCAAGTGCGTACTTCTCCAAATCTTCCTTCACACAATAAAATATTCTGAATGATCTCTCTTCTCTCTAGCAAGGCTGCGTAAATGTAGCACGGCATAGCGGATGATATGATTTATCTCTTTCTTCAGCCTTCTTATAGGAGGAAAATAGGGTTACAAAAGCCCATAACCGCTGCTGACGTGGAAAATATGACACGTGGCAACCGTTAGAAGAACCACGGTCAAGAGCAAGCTTCCACGCCCGTGGAACCACCGTGGAATGACTTCTTTGCTCTCAACAGGCTTTTCCTGAATTTGAAATTTTTTGGTTCACGAGTGATAATAGTAATAGTAGAGTAGTTGGCGAACGGTGTTTTAGTTTGAATGACTTCTGGCGAGTTTATGAGCTAGAATAGGAATAGGATATGGAAAAGGAAGGGGATCGCCCATTGAAGAAGCTGATAGAATGGTCAAGAGGGGTCTTAGATCATGACGATTCTTAGGAAAAAAATCTTATTTTTTCAGGACATATCTTAAAGTCCTAAAGGATTGAAAAGAAGAGTGAGCGACGAGTGGCTCAATCCGGAATGAGAGTGAGAGACCACTAGCGGAAAGAGTTTTCTTGCATAAGATTTTGCGAGAAGTCTGAGTA
Organism: Fagopyrum homotropicum; assembly: GCA_033239125.1. Lineage (NCBI taxonomy): Eukaryota > Viridiplantae > Streptophyta > Magnoliopsida > Caryophyllales > Polygonaceae > Fagopyrum > Fagopyrum homotropicum. The sequence continues at coordinate 82,005,479 of BSWB01000005.1, read as the reverse complement.
ATCAAAGGAGTCTGAGCGTCGGTTCGCTGCCCTAACCCAAGCCAACGCTGGGACAAAGAAAAAGGGGCAAGGATCTGGTGGAAATGCCAAAAAAAAAAAGAAAGAAGGTTAGCCTGCTTTTCCACGGCCATAATTAACTTAAATCCCAAAACCACAGCCGTGGTTTCTTTGTGTTTGGCCGTGGAATGTCCAAATTCTTCGTAAAAGCCTTTGTTTCGTAAAGCTTTCTACTCATGATCCTTCCTTAGCTACTTCAATGCATCCTCTTGATGCCTAGCATGATCAAATACTCCTACATACTCCATTTATGCTCCAATCCAAGCCTTTATTCACCTAAAAACACAACAAAGCTTGTGTTGATCTCTATACCAACATAATAGGCGAATGTGCTCATAAATGCTTCAAACTCATATCCATATACACAAAAGAAGGGGAAAACAACCAAAACATGTGCCTAAAATATCATAATATTTAATGCTATCAAAATACCCCATACTTGTCTCTTGCTTGTCCCCAAGCAAGGTTTTCAAAAGCTAGAACATAGGGTAGGATGAAATATGAATGCAAAACAAGGAAAAACAAATCTTTTTGGTATTTGTGCTTTTATTCAATAGATCACTCTCAAATGCCTGCTTCATGTTTCCTTGAAAACTTCTATGTACATAAAACGAATCATGTCAAGCAAAAGAAACATCATATATTGCAAAAGCCCCAAGACAAACATCATATCTCAAAGCAACGTCAAAATAAATCATGTGAAATTCCAATTTAGATCACCAAGCCAAACAACAACCCAAAGATCTTAAGGACTTTTGAGCAAAGGTCAAGAAATGTGAATATGTGGGATTCATATAGGTTATGTGGTGCAAACATCCGGGAAAAAGGAACAGCACAACATAAACTCTTTCTTTTTGCAAACTTGAATCAACCACCATTGAGAGCTTTGCTCTCCCTTTTCAGCACAAAATTCTTTTTCGACTTCACTTTTGGAAGTAAGGACAGCGGTGCACAAAAATTGAAGCCTTGGAGATTGGCGTTTCTCAATTTCGAGATGCCTCAAACCCTTGATGCACATACCATAATCCGTTAGGAATATCGCTCAATCCGACTTTGGCAAGACACAAACACCCGGCTATGTGAATGGTGCCGAGTTACTAATCGTTATGATTGACTTCCCCAAACCTATTTTCTATACTTTGAATGCACAAATTTTCTTTCATGGCCCTCCCACATCAATCATGCCCAAACTTACACTCTTCCTAATTCCCGGATAGGTAAAGGAGGCAAACATTTCATTGAGGGATGAATGAATAAAGAAGAAGCAAGAAAAATCGAGGAGCTTTGATCATTTCAAAGAGAAGCACAAGAACTTATAATGTGATTTCAACCTTCATTCCTCAATATGATTTAGACAAAAAACTTTCACATCATGAAACTTGCAAGATGATCAAACAATGTATTCAATTTCTCTACAATTCACAACTCAAATCAAGCATATAAATGTTATCAAAAAATCAATCCACAAGTAGATTCATCATTGAGGTCATTTCCAATCCTAGAAGCACAATAATTTTCAAATTTTTATGGTTTTTTCAAAGCTTAAAATGCAATGCAAAAAGGGAAACGTGTGACAATGAAAATAAATACGCGAGTGTTCATGGATAAAGCGAAGAAAATGTGTCAAATTATTACATCAATGAGAGTCATACCCCACCCCATACTTAAGATACATTGTCCCAAATGTGCTGAAAAAAGAAAAAGAACAAAGGACAAAGAAAATCACAAAGGCGGTGGAGTAGCTCGAACCAAGCAAGCAGCTCGAACGGGCGCCCAAACTGCGGCCGGTAGACGTCGTGGAGGATCCTTGCGTTTTCTTTGCGTTCATCCTCTTGTTCATCAAAGCGGGTCTCAAGAGCATCCATCCTCTACATAAGTCTGGTGACCAATGCCGGCTGCTCATCCATCCAAGCTGGTCGTTGCGCCATCCACTCCGGCGGCGCTCTCATCCAAGCTGGAGGAGCACCCATCCAAGCTGGAGGTGCCTCCATCCACGTATGTCTCTCGCTCACACTAGCACGTCGGGAAGAGGAAGAAGCGGAAGGCCGCTGCTGGTAGGTAGATCTCCTAGCCGGCTCCTGGAAATCCACCGGCTGATCCGGAAAATCTCCAAAAGCTCCCTCTGCACCTCAAATGTCTGGAAACTCATCCCCATCCATCTCCTCATCAGTGTCATCATCATCATCATCAGCCGCATCAGCAACAGTTGGCACATCCTCGGGGTAATAAGGTGGAGCTCCTAAGAGGTTGACATGCATCGGAACAAATGTAGCTTTCAATTCTGCCGGTTCCTAATGGAGTAATCGGCACTCCATGGAATACCTCTTCCTCCCTTGTCTTCCCAAGGCATGGAAACAAAGGGTGGACCTCGGTGGCAGGGAATCAAGAGCTCCCCTAGTCATGAATCCTTGAAGCCCCAAAGGCCTCGCACTAGCAACCATCTCACAAGTAAAATAATCAACTCCGAATTGTTTTGCTATGTATGTCACTATCCCTCCATAACTGATATTTCCCACTGCTTTATTCTTGATCTTGCTAAGAGTAGAAGCAAGTATAGTGGCGCAATCCGGAGAATGACCGGCCGCCATACAATAAAGGATAAAAAGCTCATCAACCTTGAGCTTTTGGGGAGTCTTGGTCCTAGGAAAAAGACATTCGGAGAGGATCCTATGGGCAATCTTATAGTAGAGGTTGTAGATCAACTTCGCTTTCGAGTCGGCCGGTTACCAATGATCCTCATGACCAACCACCATAACAATATCCTCCTAAAACTCTCTAGCTCTAGAACTCCTAGGGGATGTACCATTGTATGTGTCCTCAAAACCAAATAACGCTCCAAACTGAGCTATGGACAAATGGTGAGTGTGGTCCATCAACCGGAAGGAGACCGTTTGGTTAACGACGCTATGATCAAAAGAGGTAATGAATTCCCTTGTAATCTCCTCATAAGCATCCTCTCTAATGCTAGCAAATGTAGTCATTCCAACCCTGTCTAACATCCATTTAAGATCATTCACAACATGCAATTCCTTAAACTCTTCAAACACAATGTACCTAGGAGCTATTACTTTGTGTTTGTGGATCTTTTCAAAAGCTCCCAAGTGGTTCTCATGGATGGTAGGGATCCTAGGGATAGGTGGAGCAATGGGAGGGGGTTGGGAAGAGGAGCCTGCACCTTTTTGTTTCTTGTTTCGGTTTGATTTGCATGTTCCAAACATTTTCAGAAGAAACCACTGCCTGTTCTTCAGGTTCCACGCCCGTGGCAAAGTACAGCAGCCCGTGGAATTGATCGATTTCCCTCAAAAATCCAGAATCACCACAACAAACTCAACAACAGCAGTCCTAAACTATTTCTAGGTTCAATTCCGTTAAGTTCTCCTAAAAATCTTCAAAGAAAATGAAGGAAATCAACCAAGGAGAGAGTTGAGAGAAAACCTAGGTTTTGGATTTGAAGAAATCCAAATTCTCGCCTGATCGCTGAATGTTTTTGCTGTTTGTTGCCACAATCAGTAATAGAATCAAATTTGCTTCAACTTTGAGCGAAGAATCGTGCAAAACGATTGCCGAATGAAGAAATGCAGGATTGAGGGGCATGGCGTGGTTTTGGGCGTGGAAGAGAGGTTGAGTGTTGAGAGAATTGTGAAGAAAAACAACTTATATAGCCCCGTAAAATCTTCAAAAACCACGGCCTATCGGGCAGTTCCACGGCCGTGAAAGTAACAGTATGGCCGTGGTTTTGCGTCCTTTTATTTTGCCGCTCTCGACATACTTTTCCACGGCCAAAATTAAATAAACCACGGCCGTGGTTTTTCCTTTTAACCCGTGGAATGCTCTGTTCTAGCCAAAAATCCAAATTTCGTTGTTCTTTCGGCTTTCTTCACTTCTTTTGGTCGTTTCTCAACCTTGACATCCAAAGACACAAAACATACCGGAAGATACCGACAAAAAACAAACAAAACTACTCTAATCTAATCTAAGAAAAATGAAAAGAAAAACAAGAATGCAATACCTTGGGTTGCCTCCCAAATAGCGCTTTGTTTTAGGTCCGTAGCTAGACCAATCCTGTATGCTTAAGTGAGGATAATCGGTGTGACTTCCTCAGTTTGGAGTTCCAGAGAGTACTTCTTGAGTCGTTGGCCATTCACTTTGAAACTTCCACACTTCTACCCTCATACTTCAACTGCACCATGGGGAAAAACGTGTTTAATTACATAAAGTCCTGTCCAACGAGATTTAAGCTTACCGGGAAAGAGTCGAAGTCTAGAATTGAAGAGAAGAACAAGGTCTCCTTTTTTGAAGTCTTTCGGAATGATGTGCTTATCATGCCAACGCTTCGCTCTCTCCTTGTAGATCTTGGCGTTCTCATAGGCGTTTAAGCGGAGTTCCTCTAGCTCGTTAAGATCCAAGAGACGTTTCTCTCCCTCTTCCTTCATGCCAAAGTTCAACCACTTAACAGCCCAATATGCCTTGTGTTCCAGCTCCACCGGAAGATGACAAGACTTCCCATACACAAGATTGTATGGTGTTGTGCCAATGGGAGTCTTGTATGCTAGTCTATACGCCCACAATGCGTCATCCATCTTTAACGACCAATCCTTCCTTGTCTTTGACACCATCTTCTCCACAATTCCTTTGATCTCCCTATTAGAAATCTCCACTTGTCCAATTGTTTGCGGATGGTAGGGTGTGGAGATCTTGTGAGTCACCCCATACTTAGCTAGTAGAGCTTCAAATCGACGAGCAATGAAGTGTGATCCTCCGTCACTAATGATGGTTCGGGGTGTTCCAAACCTTGGGAAAATAGTTCGATTAAAGAACTTAACAACCACCATTGCATCATTAGTTGAAGATGCAATAGCTTCAATCCATCTTGAAACATAATCTATAGCTAGAAGTATGTATTTGTTACCACAAGATGATGAGAATGATCCCATGAAGTCAACTCCCCAAACGTCAAAGATTTCCACTTCTTGGATGTTGTTGAGAGGCATTTCATTCCTCCTAGATATGTTCCCTGTTCTTTGACAAGCATCGCAACAAGCAACAAAGGTTTGCACATCCTTAAATAATGGAGGTCAAAAGAATCCGGATTGTAATACCTTAGCGCTAGTCTTGTGAGAGCTAGTGTGTCCTCTAGAAGGAAGCGAATGACAATGACGAATGACACTTTGCATTTCGTCTTCAGGCACACATCTTCTAATGATGCCATCTGGACTTCTCTTGAAGAGTAGAGGTTCGTTCCAATAGTATTGGCGGACATCCTTACAAAACTTCTTTCTTTGTGCGTAAGATAGTCCGTGAGGTATTTCCTGACAAACCAAATAATTCACAAAATCAGCAAACCAAGGTTCGTTACCTCTAGAAATATGATCAATGCACTCTTCCATTGGATGCAATTGTTCGTCCGGGAAAGAGTCATCAATAGGCAAGTCGTCACTTGTGACATGTGGTAGACGACTTAAGTGATCCGCAACAGAATTTTCGGATCCTTTCTTGTCACGAATCTCAAGATCGAACTCTTGAAGGAGGAGAATCCACCTAATCAGCCTTGGCTTTGCATCTTTCTTGGCAAGCAAATACCGAATTGCTGAATGATCCGTGTATACAATCACCTTCGCTCCTACAAGATAAGAACGAAACTTTTCAAATGCATATACAACAACAAGAAATTCCTTTTCCGTTGTGGCGTAGTTGAGTTGCGCTTCATCTAGCGTCTTGCTAGCATATATAGATGGCATGAGTGCGTCCATCTATCTTTTGTCCAAGCACCGCTCCTACATCTATGTCACTTGCATCACACATTACATCGAATTGAAGACTCTAATCCGGAGGTTGAATTATTGGGGCTGAGATTAGAGTTTCTCTAATCATGCAAAAAGCATCCAAACATTCTTTCGAAAATTCCAAAACAACATCCTTCATCAATAGATTAGTTAGCGTTTTAGAGATTTTTGAAAAGTCCTTAATGAATCTCCTATAGAATCCAGCATGTCCTAGAAAACTTCTAATCCCCTTCACCGAAGATGGAGGGGGAAGCTTCTCTATTGTCTCAATATTAGCCTTGTCAACCTCAATCCCTCTATTAGAGATCAAGTGTCCTAAAGCAATGCCTTATCTAACCATAAAATGATATTTCTCCCAATTTAGAACTAGGTTCGTGTCTTCACACCTTTGTAAAACAAGAGATAGGTTAGCAAGACAATTATCAAATGAGGAACCATAAACATAAAAATCATCCATAAAAACCTCTATGATATCCTCAATATACTCCGAGAAGATGGCCATCATACACCTTTGAAAGGTGGCTGGAGCGTTGCATAATCCGAATGACATCCTTCTATAAGCAAACATACCCCATGGGCACGTGAATGTGGTCTTTTCTTGGTCATCCGGATGAATCGGAATCTAAAAGAAACCACTATAAACGTCAAGATAGCAAAAGTAAGAGTGTTGTGCTAACCTCTCAAGCATTTGATCAATGAAGGGCAGCGGGAAGTGATCCTTCCTCGTCGCATTGTTCAGCTTGCAATAGTCTATACACATTCTCCATCCTATCACTATTCTTGTTGGAATGAGTTCGTTGTTCTTGTTGGCCACAACGGTCATTCCTCCTTTTTTTTTGGGACAACTTGAACCGGGCTCACCCACTTGCTATCGGAAATTGGGAATATAATACCTGTATTAAGAAATTTAAGGATCTCCTTCTTTACGACCTCTTTCATGATTGGGTTTAACCGTCGTTGAGGTTGACGTAAAGGCTTATAATCCTCTTCCATTAGTATCTTGTGCATACATAAAGATGGTTTAATTCCTACAAGATCCTTTATGGTGTAACCTAAAGCTTTCCTATGTTTCCTCAAAACAATCATAAGCCTATCATGCTCATCTTCACTTAAACGAGAACTAACTATGACGGGAAACGTAGAGTTAGTTCCAAGAAATGCATACCTAAGATGTGCGGGAAGTGGCTTATATTTCAAGGTTGTAGATGCCTTTGGAGTGGTGTGAGGGCTGTCCAAGGTCTCCTTGGAAGTCTCCAAGGGTGTGGAAGTGGTGGAAGAAGAATCAAGAACGTTTGTAGAAAGAACGGAATTTTCCTCAGCGTTTTCCAATTCCACGGTGTCACTGTTACTTCCACGGCCGTGGAAGGTGTCTTTGGGGCCGTGGTTTTGCATGTCAATTAAATCTTTGCTCTCGACATACTTTTCCACGGGTAGAATGGGTGAAACCACGCCCGTGGAAAAGCACGACAGACCGTGGTTTTTGATATTTTCCGAACCATCGTACAATTTTTTGAATTCTTCAACTTGCACGTCTTCTAACTCCTCCAAAGCATCAATCTCAGCGTTACAATCCTCTTCCGCTCCTCTTTCCATGATGGTCATAGTTATAACCTTTTGCAAAGGATCTTTGAACAAGATCGAACTCACTTCTTCTCTAGATATCTCTTCATCATAAATGTTGAACATATCCTCTCCTAGTGCTGGTTCTTTTGTCAAAGTTGAGAGAACAAATTCAACCTTCTCTTCTCCAATATCGAAGGCTAATCTAGTGTTCTTGCAATCAATCATACAGCCGGAAGTTGCAAGAAAAGGTCTCCCAAGTATGATCGGGACCGGACAATCTGCAGTAATGTCAAGCACAACAAAATCTATAGGAATATAGAATTTACCGAGCTTAACCGGGACGTCTTCAATGATTCCAACGGGTCAAGTAATGGATCGATCCGCCATATACAACGTCATCTTCACCGGATTAGTTTCACCTAAACCAGCCTTCCTACATAAAGCAAGTGGAATAATGCTCACACTTGCTCCCAAGTCACAAAGTGCATCATAAGTGACTTCTCCCACTCCTATTGGTATGCAAAATGACCCCGGATCTCACAACTTTGGGGGCATCTATTCTATCATCGTTTTAATGAGCTCCGAAGACTCCAAACTCATCTTAACTTCTCCAAAGTCTTCCAGCTTCCTCTTGTTAGAGAGGATCTCTTTCAAGAACTTCCCATAAGCGGGCATACCTAAAATCGCATCAAGAAAAGGTATGTTAATATGTAGTTTGCTCATGAGATCAACAAACTTACCGAAATGCTTGTCTAGACGCGCTCTCGCTCTAGATTGCGGGAATGACAAAGGAGGTTTATAAGATGGAGGAGGAACATAGACATCTTCCTTCTCCTTTTCTTTTTCTTTCTCCTTTTCAACGGGAACTTCAACGAATTTGAGATGCGGGTCGGTGGTTGTTACACCACTTCTTGTTGTAATTGCCATCACCTTCCCTTTCGGATTGTCTTCCGTTTTTCCGGGAAGCTTCCCTTGATCTCTAGGAACTTCTCCGGCCTTGCTGAATATTTGATTTTCCAAAACTTTTTGTGCTTTAGAAATCAAAGTAATGTGATTCTCCGTTCCTTGTATCTTCCCCAAGACCGTTTCCATCATAGCATCAAGTTTATCCTTCTCCGGCTGATTCGAACTATTGGAAGTTTGTCCCTGACTTTTCAAAGGAATAGACGAAGATGGTGATGTTAGTGCATTTTCAGCATGGGAATAAGGATTACCGGGATTTTGTTGGTTGGATCTCCAATGATTATTGGAGTTTCTGTTGTTGTTGTTCTAATTATTGTTCCGGTAGTTATTCCTATTTCCTTGATTGTTCTCCCTTCCTAGATAGCCAACATCTTGCTCCTTTGTCTTTTGAAGGCTGGATTTTATAACTTCCTTCAGCTCCTTAATCTCATTGTTGATGAAGAAAATTTGAGCTTGGGTTGTTGGAATTAATCTTGCTCCCGGCTCTCCGGAATCTCGATTCCCACCATCAGCTTTCCTATAGGAATACTTCTCGATCACTAGAGCTTGCTTCTCAATGAAATCCCAAGCATCATCTTCTCTCATATCCATAAATGTTCCACAAGAAAGGGTTTGAAGTTTGAATTGTGTTTTCATATCCAACCCCTTGTAGTAACTCTCCAATAATTCCTGCTTTGAAATGCCATGGTGCGGGCAATCCAATAGAAGATCTTGAAATATTTCCCAACATTTAAACAAACTTTCATTAGGTTTCATAGAAAAATCATTTATTTTACCTCTCAACTCCACTATTTTGGATGGCGGAAAGAAGTTGGTGAGGAATTCCGAAGCCAAACCCTCCCATGTATTAAACCTTCTAGTTGGAAGAGTTTGATACCAAGCTAAACCTTTGTCCTTCAAAGAGAAGAACAACGGTCTCAACTTGTAGTTGTTGTTGACAGCTCTTGGAGGCTTTACAGTCTCCATAAGAATCTCATAATTTTGCAAATGTTAATGCGGAGATTCAGCTTTCATTTCACCAAATTGAGTTTGGCGGATCATAGTGATGACTTGAGGTCGAAATCCATAGTCATGTTCATCCGGATTTCCAAGATTCACACCTAAACGGCGCGGTTGCTGAATCGGATCCATACGTTGCCCAAGAGTTCGTGGTTCAGCCACGACATTAGCAGCTCTCGCATCTCTAGCATGAACGTGAGGATCGACATAGACACGAGGATTAAATGGTGGTATTTTCTCCAGCTCCGGCATGGAATCATCGGATGATTTAACCCTCTTACTCCTGGCGCTTTTATCTAATTTTTGATGTAAAAACATCGCCTTAAGCTCATCGATTTGAATTTGTACTCGCTCCCTATCAGCACGAGCTACAACTTGTTCCTTAATACGTCTTCTCTCACTTGTATTAAGCAGAGTTCGAGTTTCATCTAACTCCTCTTGAAGACTCTTTTCATTGTATTCCGACATCTTTTTCTCCCTTCACCTTTTCTTCATAGTTTTCTCCGGTTCAGGATCAAAAGGAACGAGGTCTTTCGCAATTCGAGACCTTCGCATATACCTAAAGAGAAATCTACAAAATCACTAAGGTAGATAGATCAAATAACAAGAGCAAAAACTCCCAAGCCCGACAAACGAAAACCGAATTTGGCCTAGACCAAATCCCTGGCAACGGCGCCAAAAACTTGTTCGTTCGAAAGTGTGCGTCACTAAGTTTTAAATTTATAAAAACTGAAATCAAGCAAAGTGAACCCGCAGTGTACGGATCGGTATAGTAAAGCAAGAATTCCACAGTATCGAACTCAAGGATTTGGGGGATCAAATTTAGTTTATAAAATCGTAAGGCAAGTAACAAGTTTTTGTAAAGATAATTGGGAAAACAACGATTCAAAAGATTTAGGTATACAATTGTGGCAATCAATTCAAGATATTTTAAGGATATAAGGACAGAGTTAGGATTGCAAAGGTATAGATCTAAGTTAAGGTGTTGTACAGTGAAGTTCCAAAACCCATAAGTCTCATCCAAAGGTTCTCTTGATAAAGGATGTTGAGTCTCATTATAAAGAGGATCAAAGGATAAGATTAAAATCTCAAATACCCATGCCGAAACCCAAGGGAATCAAAGATAAGCCAAAACGGTTAAGATTGTGACCCTCGAAACCAAAGTAGAGGATGTTGAGTCTCACTACTACCTAGAAAAGGTAAGCCAAGGCTAGGTTAAAGCAAATATTTAACATTGGATCAATAGCAAAAGCAAAGAACGTACGACAGAGGAAAACCACAGTCAGATCTTGAAGAACCACGGCCGTGGAACTCAAGAACAAGCCGTGGAAAGCCTCGACGATGAGGTTTCTCGCAACTCTCAGGGTCCAATCTATTTTGGTTCAATCTATTATCATCTATGCCACAATTATCAACCCTTCACCTTAGAATCACTTAAGGGTTTCAGCCAACAATCATCATAATGAAATCCAAAATCAAATATAAAAGAGAGAAAAGGAAAAACCTTGAAATCTCAATAACAAATAGCAAACCAACGTCAATAAAACACAAAATCGTAACTTGCGTTCAATGAATGTAGAATAGAGTAAGAATCTCTCACAAATCTCAAGGAACAAAGAAGAACGGGATGTCAATCCGCCTTCAAAGTGAAATCCTAAGATCTTTTCCGAGTACGCAATCTTCAAGTGTGTACTTCTCCAAATCTTCCTTCACACAATAAAATATTCCGAACGATCTCTCTTCTCTCTAGCAAGGCTGCGTAAATATAGCACGGCATAGCGGATGATATGATTTATCTCTTTCTTCAGCCTTCTTATAGGAGGAAAATAGGGTTACAAAAGCCCATAACCGCTGCTGATGTGGAAAATATGACACGTGGCAACCGCTAGAAGAACCACGGTCAAGAGAAAACTTCCACGCCCGTGGAACCACCGTGGAATGACTTCTTTGCTCTCGACATGCTTTTCCACGGCCATAATTAAATTAAGTCCCAAAACCACGGCCGTGGTTCCTTTGTGTTTGGCCGTGGAATGTCCAAATTCTTCGTAAAAGCCTTTGTTTCGTAAAGCTTTCTACTCATGCTCCTTCCTTAGCTACTCCAATGCATCCTCTTGATGCCTAACATGATCAAATACTCCTACATACTCTATTTATGCTCCAATCCAAGCCTTTATTCATCTAAAAACACAACAAAGCTTGTGTAGATCTCTATACCAACATAATAGGCGAATGTGCTCATAAATGCTTCAAACTCATATCCATATACACAAAAGAAGGGGAAAATTAACCAAAACATGTGCCTAAAATATCACTTGGCCGAAATGGATGATGAACAAGCCGAGATTGCAAACTGAGCTAGGGATTTCGTGCAAGCAACTATCCTAAGATACATCTAAGTCCAATCAATCATTATCCTAGCCATAAACTTTCATCCATCCCCCTATAATCACATGCTACTTATCCAACAACTATCATCTTAAGTTCATTCATCATCAAAACATCAAACATGCATGCCATAGCTAGATGAAGGTAAAGGAAGCAATATAAAGCAATAACAAGCTAAATAATAAGTTTAGATCAAGCTTACAACCATCCAAGAATAGCTTCAAAACGAGGTCAACAATCTCTACAACTTTCCTCACTACAAGACTCTCAAAAACTCATTCTAAGACTTTGAAAATGTGTGTTCTTCTTCCTCTCTTCAATTGAGTTCTTCTCTTCTCTTCTCCACTGTATGGCTTGCCCAAAAAGATTCAAAATTAGGAACAAAGTGAGGATCCCCTGCAAAATGTGTGCAAGCTGCAATAAGACACTTCCCATCCATCATGGGAGAGAAAGGTTGTGGGCTACAAGTTGTGTGCCAAGTATCAAGGTGGTCCAACATGCAATCTCGGATGGCCCAGAAAACATCTCGGCCGAGATGGGTGTGCCTTGGACCGAGGTGAGCTACTGCATGGCTTGGATCATGGCTAAACACAAAGCCGGTGCATGGCTCTCACCAATTTAGGTCAATTTCTTCTTCTTTTCTACATGCTTGCTACATTGGGACCTTGAATTGGGCCGTCACGAGGCTTGATCCTCGGATATGATCAATAATGCATGAAAGCTCCCTAAAATACCTAGAAAACTGACAAATACTCGTGTAGACGTCTATTCTATTGAAATAACTCGATAAAGCATAAAATGTCTCGAACATGTGCAAAACCATGCTTGAATGAATGTGAAAACTACCTAAAAGAGTGCCTAAACTAGTGTCATAAATCACGTCATCACATACATCATTAAGTATAAAAAAGGAAAGAATAATGTTGTTGTTGGTGCCCTTTCTAGGAGATATTCTTTGATCACCGCTTTGAATTTTATAATGCTATATTTTCAAAGGCTTTCTGTTCCATGAGGATAAAGCTTGTATTCTTTGATGTCCTCTTAGACTATTGCTTGTTGAGGAAGCTTATATGGTAGGTTTAATGGGACATTTTGGTAGAGATAAGACTTATCACATGCAACATTCCCACTTTTATTGGCCTCATATGCTTAAAGATGTTGAGAACATGCTTAAGAGATGCATTGTGTGCTTGAAATCTAAGGCTAGATTAAAACCACATGGTTTGTATACTCCCTTACCTATATCTACTTCACCATGACCTGATATTTCTATGGATTTTGTTGTAGGATTACCTATGGCTAAGAAGGGGAGTGACTCTATTTTTGTGGTTGTTGACCGTTTTGAGTGTGTCTATGGGCTAAAACCTTTTACCCCTTTTGATGTTATACCGTTGCTTATCGAGGAGTGAGTAGATTTTATTGCAGGAAAACAAGTTGATTTCGTCAAGGAATTGCATGACAAGATAGGCATTAGGCTGGAAAACAAGAGGAAACATGTGGCATCTAAGGCACTTCTGAATCGCAAGGAAGTGCTATTCAAACTAGGAGTACTAGTTTGGTTGCACCTAAGGAAATAGCGATTTCCGTAGAAGAGGAAGTCTAAGTTGTCTCCAAGAGGAGATGGCCATTTCGTGTGAAGCGTTAGGTTGGCAACAACGCTTATGTCTTGGAGCTTCCAACTAACTCCTTAAATTCCCCTCTAGAAAGCAGAAGATCTCTTGAAGATTGAACCAAACTGGCTACAGTGGGTCGAGGTTCTTGTAATCTCGGGCGAGACTTGTTAATCTCGGGCAAGATTTCACAAATTAGCCGAGATTCTTTACTAGAATGCCTTTTGTCCGTCTCTTTGTCAAATGCTCGATTCTTGTCCTCCATTTTCTGTTTCTCATAGGTCTTAATGATTAGTAAAGGAGCCATGAGTTTTAGTTTAACATTTTTACCATTGAATGCAAAAATATACCTATTTGAATGACCATGATGCTCCACTTTCCGATCAAATTGCCAATGGAGACCTAACAAAATATGGCAAGCCTGCATAGGTACTACATCACACAAAATCTCATCGGTATAATGTCCTAATGTAATAGTCACTCTAGCTTGCTTGTTGACTTTCAAAGTACCATAATCATTCATCCAATGTAACTTATAGGGACTATGGTGATAAAATGTAGAAAGTTGCAATTTATTAATCAATTTAACACTAGTAATATTGCAACAACTACCTCCATTAATGATCATGCTACTCACTTTCCCTTTAACAAGACATCTAGTATGAAAGATATTTTCTCGTTGATTATCTTCACAAGAAGCTATATTAGTAGTTATCCTAGCAATCAAATATTCTCCATGTTCATATTCACAACTTTCATCACTTTCACTAGAACTTTTATGCAATGCATTAAGGTGAGTGTGGTCATTATCATGCTCTTATTTACTTTCATAATTCCCTTGTTGATTAATGAATAACACCCTATTGTTAGGACAATCCTTTTTATCATGACCTCTACCTTGACATTTAAAACACACAATTTCTCTAGAATGTAAAGTAGAGTTAAAAGTGCTCCCTTTAGGATCCTTTGAAGGCTCATTCAAAGGGCGAGAATGTGATTGTTAAGGCAAGGTTTTCAAAGCTCCTTGGTTATTGCTCCTACCTCGGGAATCGCTTTTGTAGGAATCTCGGTTAGAATCTCGACCGAGATTTTCTCGATTTGGTCTAGATTTTTGTTGTCTGGAAGAGTTCGTCTCTTGGTTTCGTCCTTTGAACTTCTTTTCCACCTTAATAGCCAAATGCAAGAAGTTAGTCATAAGATCATAGGGATATAAATCAATTTCATTGGTTAAGGATGGACGCAAAATACTTAAAAACCGAGGCATAGTAGACTCCTCATCCTCCTTAATGTTGGCCTTAACCATCGCCATTTATATGGCGGTGTAGACCTCTTCCATTTTCTGGGTTCCTTACTTGAAGTTCTCCAATCTTTGCGTTTCTTCCCTAGCATAGTATGGCGTTACGAACCTTGCTCACATCAACGCTTTCATTTGTTCCCAAGTGTTGATGTCCGGATCTAGTGTCCGTCGCCTTTCTTTGATGAGATGATCCCACCAAACTAGGACATATGCTTGGAATTCCAACGCAACAAGATTGACCTCCCTTTGCTCACTAAAGTTATGACAATAAAAAATTTGTTCAATTTTAGTCTCCCATTCCATGTAAATGTCCGGATTGCATATGTCTTCAAAACATGAAATCTTGACCTTCACTTTGACAATACCATCATTCTCTTGGTGAGGCCTATAAAGATCCAAGTATCGACCTCTCCTAGGACGATGATTACGCCTAGGATAGTCTCTTCATATGCCTTCATCATTCTCTTCCTCCATTTCCTGAAATTCATCAACAAAACTTGCCATATTAGGTGTATGGAAATTAGGATTCAGATATCTCATACCTAACCCTGGAGGGGTTCTCGGAAACAGATTTGAGGAGGGAAGTGTGGGTGGATTCCGTGAAATTTTGCCCACGTCAGTAGAAAATCTCGGGTGAAATCTCGGATGTATTGGCGCGAGATTTTAGGCCGAGATTTGTTCTCTGAGGCGAGTTTCCAGCTTCGTCATTTGTCCAGTCAACGTTGAGACCGTGGCCATGATTTGTTTCAATACGTCATTGGTTATTGGACGTGTTAGGTCTCCCCATTTTGAACCTCTTGGAATATTAGTCATCCTCCACAAAGTAACAACAGACTTGTGAAGTTAGTGAAAACGAAGGTTCCTTACTTGTTTTCTGTCACACTCACACTCTGTTGTGAATCTCAAGATATTGATGTAATTGCTTTGGATGGATTAATACTCCTTTACAAATCGATGAACTAGCTTCAACTAGAACTCCTTGGGTGCCTCAAGTAGTCAACTTGGTTTGGAAGAAGGTTATTGTGTTAAAAGTTAGTTAAGGAACTCCTATTGTAGGTCTCTTCACGCAATTGACACAAAGTAGATGTAACACCCCGAATCCGCGGGATATCGGAATGCTACGGGTGAGACCACACAATGGGTCCCGACCCTTAGCCTGACAACAATCTCACCGAACCTTTCTAACATGGCACAAATAAAGGCACAAAACTCAAAAACAAGTTTAATGAAAAGACATGATTCCCGAATACAACAAGAAAGGAAAGACATTAGCCGTCTATACAACAACGCCAAGAATACACAATATAATATACAACGATAATACATGGGCTCAAAAACCCAAACTCGACCTAAGATGTACGGAACCCCGGCTGCCCACTTCTCCGGATCACTCGGCAACACCTAACCTGCACGTCAACTACAACAAGCAGTATAGAAACCGTTAGCTCACATTCTAGGCATTATAAAGATAGCAAAGGTACAAACGCACATGAAAACACACATAACACGCATCATACTTGTATACATACACATCCGTTACTTATTATCTTTTTAGGTTGTTCCATATCTAATCCATTCGTTCAAGTGTAACACGAGAGTCTTATAACTCTTGCCTCTGTCCCCGTGTAACCAACAGGAGTGTGGCGGCGCCAACCCGTATATCCTGAGGGAGTGATGAAGAAGCCCGCCCGTATACCGTGTATGGCCTGGTCGCAAAGATTCCCCAATCTCCCTCGGGAAACTGGGCAGTGATGTCACCGCCCGATAATAACATACAATGGGTCAAATATATATAACCGAGTTGCCTAGTTCGCTCCAAACGGTGTGTGCAAGCTTTAAATTTATAACCCTAGATGTAAGCTTAAAACAAGGATGCGAACCCGCAGTGTACGGGTCAATCGTAGTAAAAAGCAAGGAATTCCAAGGGTCGATCACAGGGACTTAGTGAAACAAAGTCGGAATAGGTAAGCTTTGTAAATACTAACCACAAAAGCAATTAAAACAATCAAGGATGATAAAAAGTTAATAAAGGAAATATGCAATTCTAGGGATTAAAGCATCTAGTTGTGGTTCCAACTCAAGATCTAAAGATAAGTGGACAAAGCTGAGATTTTGCAAAGGGAAGGTGTTACTAAAGTGGAATAGATCACCGGGTAAGTCTCACTACTCACTAATCCTAAACCGTAACTCCTATTACCGGGTAAGTCTCAAGGAATTAAGATAAAGAACTATAATCTCAAACTAACACTCCAACTAAGGGAATAAAACCAACCTTTACCGGGTAAGTCTCAGGCTAACTCACAAAGATAGAATGAAAGCACACTCAAACCCCAATAAAGGATAAACCTTTATTACCTACACTTATGATCTTAGGTAAACAAACAAAGGAATTACCGGGTAAGTCTCATCCTAGGCTTGCATTGAACCAGGAAAGGTGTAATAAGGATAGGATTTGACAAACTCTAACACTTAACTTCAGTTTCGGATCAGATAAGTCACCTCGGTCAGCCAAATTCCACCCCGGCCGAGATGTTCATCGACTGAGCGAGATGCTTAGGGTTAAGGTTAAAGACTCGAACTTTCAGGGTCCTACTGTGATTGAGACTATTCTATCATTGTTTTTCCCATAACCTTCAGCCAATCATCCTAGAATCACACAAAGAGATTAGCCACTCATCATCATGAAAGTATTAATCAAATATATGGGAAGAAAGAGAATAATTGAACAAGAAAACCTTAAGAGAAAGGCTTCAATAACTGAATCAATTATCAAACCAACAAGCGTTCCTTGGATAGAAATCCAACAAGACAAACAACAAAGAAGGGAATCTAAGATGATCTTACAAAAACCCTTCAAAAAGCTATAAAAGCTATAGACTTTCTTCCTTCAACCTTCAACAAGGTTCTTCAAATCTTCCAACTGGAGTATGGCTGCAGCGGATGCTCTAAACACAATCGGTGGTATAGCATAATATGGATTTGTGGAAAATCCAACCCTTTTTATAGGAAAATTACTCTCCAAAGATAAGATATCTTAGAAAGATCTCTTCCCATAAAAATAGGTAAAATATATGGTGTAACTTATCTTCTTCCTTCCAGGAACCCATCCCAAAAATATAAGATCCTCTTCATAGATAAAAGATCTCAGCCAAGAATAAAATATTCTCGCCGCGTCCCAGGTGTTCGCCTCGGTCGAGTCGACTCCTCTAGATCACCTCGGTCGAGGTGACTCTGTAGTCAACCGAGGTGAATAACAACTGAATGTGAAATCTCTCATATCTGGTCCAAAGTAAATCTCTATTCCATGGCTATGCTTCCTAGATCTTTCCTTAAGCTCCTGAATGTAGCTCCAATGACTCCTTAGCTCCTTTTGCTCCTTTTTGATGCAAAACGTGCCATTTTACCTACGATTACAACGAAACTAGGTGTAGACCTCGGTTCCCGCAAAGGTAGATGAAACGATAATATAATCACATAATATACATACAAACATGCAGATTATTGAAGATAAAACGTCTAAACAAGTCCCAAAATATAGACAATAATTTATGCTATCAAAATACCCCATACTTAGCCCTTGCTTGTCCCCAAGCAAGTTCCGCATATAAAATACAAGATAGAATGGATTATTAGTCATAAAGATCAATGAAAAAGTCTTTCAAAAACATTTTTATGGTGTGCTACAATCATAGATCACTCTAAGAGAATACTTCATGGAATTTAAAATCAAAATATGATCAAAACATTTTATGAATATAGAAAAGTTGTTCATCTTTGCATAAAATCATAGAATGCATAATAAATCATAATCATCGAAATTAATCATGTATAATCCAGTTTAAACCACTAAGTCAATCACCAAGCTCGAGGTCTCAAGGGCTTCCCAAAAGAAAGGTCAAGAAACGTGTAGGGTAGGGATGTATGTAAGGTAATGTGGTGCTAGAATCCGGGAAAAGGATCTTTCTTCACTTTACTTGAACTTCAACATCTTCCACCAATAAGCTTTGCTTATTTCACACTTTTCCTTTTTACTTTACTTTTTTGGATGCATGGACAGAGGTGCACAATAACCGAAGCCTAGGTTATCAGCAATCATCAATTTCTTGAGATGCATCAAACCCTTGATGCACATACCATGACCCGTTAGGAATATCGCTCAATCCGACTTTGGCAAGACACAAAAACCCGGCTATGTGAATGGTGCCGAGTTACTCATCATCATGATTGACTTCCCCAAACCTATTTATTGATTTCTAACACTTTCACTTCCAGCCAACTTCTCAACTTTTACTTCACTTGCTTTCACCACTTTGCTTGCTTCCAAATTCCCGGATAGGTAAAGGGAGGCAAAAATGTATATGAGGGGCTAAGCATGATCAAGAAGAAGAAGAGAGAAGAATGAATTGCCTTGGTCTTTCCAGGAAGAAAGTGAGAGAACTTATCTTGCGGTGTCAACCTTCAAATTCAACATAATTTGGACAAAAATAAAGTATTAAACATGCCAAAAATTTCAAACAAAGCATTTAGCAACTTAAACATATCATAAAACCTTTCAAACATATAAAGATTTCAAAACCAGTCAGCAAACAAGATCTTCACTGAGATCATATCCAGATAAGAAGCACAAAACGTTTCGAAAACTCTCAGTTAAACCACCTCGGTCGAGGTGTTCTAGGTCAACCGAGGTGAAGTACCTCGTTCCGCCAGAACTGTCCCGATCGAAGTCAAAAAAAATTTTTAAACCAGTTTTTGACGTTTTTCTCAATCAAATAACCTGTATGCATGAATGTAATCTCAGATAAAACCATAGAAGCAAAATAAAGCATAAAATATCCGAAAATGTCGAGTCATACATCACATAAGTCAAATAATACATAAACACCCCATACTTGGGACACGCTGTCCCAGTGGGTCAAAATAAGTCTAAAGAAAATAAAGTACTCACCGGACAAAGCTGAGCTGCATAATAAATAAGAAAGAAAATCCTGCAAGCTCTCAATAATCACGATCCGGTGGTGGTGGTGGTGGCATGTATGGATACTGGGAAGGGTCAAATCGATAACCCATAGTTTGCTGAAACTGGATCTCCATCATCCGACGCTGATAGTGTTGTCCCTCTAGCATCTGATGAGTCCAGCGGTCGATCTCTCGATGCTGGGCGTCAAACCTCTGTTGGATGTCTACAGTCAAGGCAGCATAGGAGTCTATCATCTGGTCCGTCAGATCATCAATCTGACGGTGAGCATCTGGATCTCTCTGTCGGCGTCCTCTACGCCTAGCAGGTCGTACTGGTGATGCAGTCGGGGTGGTCTCAGTCTCGTCATCGTCTAAGTCAATGACCGGCGCACTCGTCCCAGCAGTATCAGTCCCTGTATCCATAGGAACTCTACCATCCCTGTCATCATCATCATCAGCAATCTCTACCTCATCCTCCTCAGCTGGTGCAGCTGTTGCAGCTGTTGCCTCTCTCGCATCCTCCATCAGTGGGATCCAAGCAGTCTGCCAATAGTGCGGATCATACACTGAGAACTGGGGTGACCATCTGATCCCCTGTGGTGCAGTAGGCTCCCATGGCATAGCTACGTAAGGTGTAGTGAGTCCTCGGGGAACCAGTATCCTCCGAGTAATCATCTCCTGAAGTCCTAGCGGCTTGGCAGCCGCCACCATGGTACATGCGCTGAGATCCATATCCTGGTAACTCGCTATGTGAGTCACGATGCCTCCGCAGCAGATATCCCCCTTCGCCTTGGCCTTGATCCTGTGCAGATCCTCTACCAGCATCAAGCCAAAGTCTGGGATCCCTCCAGTCACCATGCAGTATAGGCTGAAAAGCTCCCCCTGTCTGACCTTTTGGGGCGTCTCAGTACGCGTTAGAAGAGTCTCACTAAAAATCCTATGAGCTAACCTAAAAGCTAGGTGAAAAATAATACGCTCCCTGGAGTCTCCAGGGCGCCATCTGTCTGCGTGCTCAACTACATGAGCAATCTGTCCCCAGAACTCCCTAGCTACAGCTTGGAAGAGAAAATCAACAGCAGTCGGAGCCGGGAAACCAAAGATGTCCCGCCAGTACTCTAAAGGAACTATGAAGTTCCGGTTCATCAACCGGTACTTCACAACACGCTTTGTGGGAAGGTAGGTGAAGGAGCTAACAAACTCCAAAGTAGGCTCTAAGTAGGCAGGTGCGCGGATCTCAGTAAACTGATCTAGCCTGCCATCGAAATCATCTGTCTCAAATCTCCATCCACATGGAGACAATCAAAAGCTGATACGTCCAGGAAGCGCGATGCAATCACTGGACGGGCCGCGATGCGGTCATAGTCAACCTGGTGTCGCTCGTGGATCACCGGTCTAGTAGGTCTGGAAGAAGAAGAAGAAGGGGAAGGAGAGGATCTGTCCCTTAGGACCAGGTGTCTATCTGAACTCATCTTTCAAACAACCTGTCAGATCACCTCGGTCGGCCTGACAACTCTCAAGAACACCTCGGCCGAGGCACAGGCCGACTGGACCGAGGTGAATAATCTGCGCGACGAATTTCCTCAAAAATCCAATTCTTTTCCCCAAAATCACTACAACTGGTTCCTATGGGGTACTTAATCTGTTTCTCGGCAAATGCAAGGGCAACCAAAGCCCAATTTGAAGGAAAACAGTGGAGGAGAGCGAGGTTAGGGTTTTTATGATTTTTACCTCGATTCGGTCGATTCAGTTTGTTTTTCTCGCAGATTAGCACTTGCACTGGGATCCTCTACCCTTTCTTTGCAATTTAGAAGCAAGAATCGTCGAAAACGAGCGAAGAACGGTGAAGCGAGACGAAGTGGCTGCCGCGGTCGAGGAGAAGGTAAAGGAGGAGAGAGAATTTCAACCCCCTTTTATACCCTTTTCTGGAACTGCTGTCACCTCGGTCGAGGTGCTCTCGACTGGACCGAGGTGGTACGGACCGAGGTGGATCTTCAAAAACCCTAATCACCTCGGTTACTCAAGAATCATCTCGGTCGAGGTGCTTTGACAGCAACCGAGATGTGCCTCAGTCAAACTCCGTCTTCTCAAATTCTCGAACTTCTGTCCTTCCAGTTGTGCTCCTGGTATGTATTCCTTCCTTAGATGTCACCTGTTATCTATCTAGGACGCCAAAAAACAAAACAAAGCAAAGCAAAAGCAAACTATCTAAGCTAGACTAGAAAAAGGGAAAAGAAAGCAATACCTTGGGTTGCCTCCCAAAAAGCGCTTGATTTAAGGTCGCTAGCTGGACCGTACGGCATCTCTCAAACGAGGTATAGTGGTGCAACCTCCTCAACCGGAACTTCCGGTTTGTATTTCTTGAGTCTTTGACCAGTGACCTTGAAGCTTCCACTCATTTCGCCCCAAATCTCAACTGCACCATGAGGAAAAACATGTTTCACGACATAAGGTCCGGTCCATCTAGATTTCAACTTACCTGGAAAGAGGCGGAGGCGGGAGTTGAAGAGTAGAACTAAGTCTCCTTCTTTAAGATCCTTAGGAATGATACGCTTGTCATGCCATTTCTTCGTCCTTTCCTTATAGATTTTGGCATTCTCATAAGCGTTCAAATGCAGCTCCTCCAGCTCATTGATATCCAATAGCCGTTTCTCGCCGGCTTCCTTAATGTCGAAGTTCAACCATTTGATCGCCCAATATGCTTTGTGTTCTAACTCAACGGGCAAATGACAAGACTTCCCATATACCAAATTATAAGGGGTGGTACCTATGGGAGTCTTAAATGCTGTCCTGTAGGCCCAAAGAGCGTCGTCCAGTTTCATGGACCAATCCATCCTTGTCCTAGAGACGGTCTTCTCCAAAATTGCTTTAATTTCTCTATTCGAGATCTCGACTTGTCCACTAGTTTGAGGGTGATAAGGGGTTGCTACCTTGTGGGTAACCTCATACTTCGATAGAAGTGCCTTAAACTTCCGGTTGATGAAATGCGTTCCTCCATCGCTGATGATGATACGTGGAGTTCCAAAACGTGGAAAAATGGTCATGTTAAAGAACTTCACAACCACTTTGGCGTCATTAGTGGGAGAAGCTATGGCTTCAACCCATTTAGAGACGTAATCAACTGCTAGAAGAATATAGAGGTTTCCTCCGGAGGATGGGAAAGCTCCCATGAAGTCTATCCCCCATACATCAAAGATTTCCACCTCTTGAATGTTATTAAGTGGCATTTCATTCCTCCTAGATAAATTCCCTGTTCTTTGGCATGCATCACAAGAGACAACAAACGATTGTACATCTTTAAATAAAGTAGGCCAAAAGAAACCGGAACGTAATACCTTAGCGCATGTCTTATCGGTGCTAAACAAGAAGCTACCAAGCTAGACAATCTTGAGAAACACTTGAAGCCATAGCTTGTTCAGTGAAGAACGGGATGAAGAACGGGATGAAGAACGTAATACCTATGGCTTCAACCCATCTTGAGAAACAAGAAGCTACCAAGCTAGACAATCTTGAAAAAGGGAACATAAACCGGAACGTAATACCCTTCTGCATTCATTAAACACATACACTTGTTCAGTGGCCTGTCAAAGGAGGCAAGTGTGTCAGCACACTTTCTGGGTGATTAGAAGTCTAAGACTTCTAAGATAGTAGGTCTTAATAGAACGGAATTGATTACAGTATTAGTTTATGGTAAAATGACTATTTTACCCTTGGTCTCGAAACTTCCCAAAATTCCCTAATTCATGCCTAAACTCTTATTTGAGACTAAAGAGTCATATTCTAACTCCTAAAGATGAGTTTGGTTACAAACTGGCAATTTACCCATTTCCCTATTTTCGGAAAGAACGTTAAGGTCCAACTTCGGCTCCAAATATAAAATTCGAATAATCTTATAAAAATTCCGAGAAAATACCCTAGATCATCTATGATATCTCATCTACTCCTAGGAGCAAGAATTTCTTAAAACTGTTCAACCATCACTTCTACAAAAATTTCCAAAGTTGGTTACAACACTTAACAAACAGCACATTGTCTTAACTTTGAAAAGAAATCATAACTCCTAAACCGTTCGCTGGATATATCCTAAATTTTGATATGTTCTACTATAAAATCTTATCTATACTATATCCAAAATTCAGCAGCAAAGGAGATCAAAAGCCGATTCAAAACCATCCCACAAAACTGCATCACATGCTGTTTTTATCAACACTCAGCACACTTATAAAAAACTGCATGAGGAGTCAACTTTGCAACATCATAACTCTTAAACCGTAACTCCGTTTCTTCCGAAATTTTTGTATGATCTACTATGTACTACAGACTACAACATATCCAAAATTCAGCAGCAACGGAGGAGTATAACTTACTCAAATCGTGACCCGAAGTTGACTGCTTTTTCACTTCCGAAAACTCAGAAAACGCGTGCCTCCTTACTGTTCAGTTGTGAATGATCTGTATAGGTTTAGAAGGCATTACAGGCACTCGTTAGGCATGGAATACGTGGACAGAACTGAAAGGGAGAGAGAGGTAAAAGCCTTACTCGATTCCACGACTCGAAGGCACTAGGTTGCGTTCCTGGAGAGATCAGCTAGGGTTAAGGAGGGAGTATGAGGCTGCTGCGTTGAAGGGAGATGTGCACAGATCACGTACAGGCTGAAGGCCCGCTGCTGTTGCTGCGTGCTGGCTCGACAGAAGCGAGGAGAGGGATGCGTGTTGGCTCGACAAAAGCGAGGAAAGGGTTGCGTGCTCTTCTGTACGTGAATCTGGACGCAAAGTGGGAGGGAGGTGAGAAGCTGCAACATCGTGATTCTAGGGAGCGTTTAAGGTAAGTGGATCTGCTCTCCAACAGCTCCTATACAAATGTTGAACTGCTGCCTCACTGCTGGGCTGGCTTCGCCCTAGACTTCCGGACGGGCCAAAGCAACGGGCTGGACTTGTCAAGGAAATTGCTGGGCTGCGAGGATAGGAAGGTTGGGGCTGGTATGTATTAAGGGGTTGGGCTGCATTAAAACAAGAGAGAAAGATGGGCTGAAATAAGAGTCAAAATTATGTGGGTTGAGTTTGTCAAAACTTGTCAAAAACTCGTCATGGCTTTGTCTGGCTCATGCATGACTTCGTCACAGAGTTGTCGGGCTTCATCATGACCTCGTCTCAGCTCTGTCATGGTCTCGTCACAGCTTTGTCACATTCTCGTCTCAGCCTTGTCATGATATCGTCTAAAGTCGTCGTTAAGGATTAATTATAAGAATTAGGGTTTGATATAATTCTATCATTTTATGTGAATTAAATTCTACATAAAATGATAAATAATTAGAAGAATTAGGGTTTGATATAATTCTATCATTTTATGTGAATTAAATTCTACATAAAATGATAAAATTTATGAAGAAAGAAATACTAGATAGAATGGGAACCGTCAACGGCTCGAAGTCCGAATTGATTCGGAATTAAACGGAATAAAAATTCCGGATATTACATCAGTACCCCCTTAAAATAAGTTTCGTCCCAAAACTTAGAACAAGGTACTTAATTAACTGACTTCCATAGATAAACTGGCATGTCCTAGTCTCACTAAATTTTTATTCGTTTCCTAAACTTCTCTAACCTTATCAACGCGTAACGAAAAAAAACTGGTCGTTACATCAGATCCCCCTCAAAATAAGTTTCCTCCCGAAACTTAGGGTAAGACAATTCTGGTCGGTCTTTAAGGCACCAAATGGGTGTGTTTGATCACTACACAAAAGTCTCGTCGTTTCCACATCTAAGTTTCCCGCACATCAAGATTACCAAAAGCACACATCACTGACTAAACACTCAATCATGAAATAAACACGCAGTCAAAAAAATATCACACATCCAAGGTCAAGCCCTAACTCGTTACTCTCGAGGTTACAACTATCACTATATAGGTCTTTGAAAGGTTACGTCTCTTACTATCCCCAGTATCTTAGGTAGCCTTATCAACTTTTCATAAAACCACTAAATCTTAAATCTTTTCAGGTATTTAGATCACAAGCGTCTACTACCACATTCTAGAGTGGTTACGGGATATCTCACCGGTATCATCCGGCTTAACTGTCTGATCCTCTAATATGATAACCTAACCCGTCTCTGGTAGGTATCTCTCCACTGAAATTCTCAAACTTAGTTCCCAAACTTAGTCTCCGTGGAAAGCTGAAGCTACCCTCTCCAATAGGGTGAGAAATACTAGTCCATCAGTCACTTTTAAACCGCTTTAAAACTTCCAATGGTTGCCTTACACAACTCACTTCTAGATCCTTTGATTACCCTATGGAAAATGATTTATTCAACTTTCTTCCCTTTGTTATGACCACTTGCTTCCGGCCTTCTGAAAAGGTTCTGACTATACACTCAGGCCAAAGGTCTTGGACATCCACCAACACTTACCAAGTGCCCAATGCTCTTCGTATCACGACCCACTTGGTCTTGTCTTTTAATATTACTCAATCATCTTATTCCGTAGGTAAGGAATCGTCACCTTTACCTTTTTCAAGTCTAACAATCGCGACAACTAAAAATCAAATCTAGTGGTCTTCCTCTTTGTTCACTTGGCATTATTATATTATTTATAGATCTCTAATATATTGTTTGCTCAAACTTAGGCTTCTCACACTTTTTCAAAGATCTTAAATGACCTAGAATATGTTTGGAATGACGGTATTAGACACAAAGTGATCTTATATCACAGTTATTTGATCATAAATACTCGATAAATGCTAACACACCGTCAACATTGAACTCTTGTATCCTCCACTTTTATCAGACTAGTAATATCTCTCTAACTCAAAATGCAACTAGGCTTTGTTCCGACATAACATTACACATAAAGTCTACTCTGAGATTATGCTTTCTTTAAGCACGGTTACTAGGTTGCAAGTATGCTCCTGTCGCTTCTCTTTCTTATGTATCTTCGACTCAGGATGGTAGTTACTCAGTTTGAGCTTTCTAGTGCAGGCCATGCACAATACTTTTATTATATCATTAATTCTTTCCTAATCCAACCGGGAAAACTCACTCTAGAGTATTCCATTAGTATAGAATTCCAAAACTACTTGTCTGGCAACATGTAACAAAGCCATCACTCTTCACTCGGATCCATAATAGGGTACCATTCTTTTTCTATTACCTCTACATGCACATAAGTTTCCATACAATATTTCCAGTCACTCACATAGCCTATCTCACGTTTCTTCCAACTAGAATGCATTTCCCCAACTATCACCATCTTAAACTCGATACGACATCCATCAGTACCCTTGAGCTTCTTGCTTTGTGGGTTAGGACCCACCACGCTTCCGCTGCGCTACTCTGATTATCTTGTTGTCACTCATTAATCCTAACGACCTTTTCTGTGAGTATAAAATGATTGATCCCAAAACTCTTTCTTTCAATTACACCATGAGTCTTATACGGATGAAGTACCAAGTACCTTCTTTACTTGCCTTAAGAAAATAAAACAACGATTGAAAAACAACTTTTTCCGCTTACCTTCTTAATTCTTCTACCACGGATCCAAACTCCCTGACTTGACCGGAGTTTGATATTAACTAGCCAAGAAGTAACCCTTAAAACGTTTCTCTTTATACCTTTAATTCATCCAAGAAGGTTGTCGTTGCCTACTTAAGGAAATCCTCTAAGGCGTCGGTAAAGCTACTCCATAGATCCACCGTCACAAATATCTCTTCTTAACGGCACATAACTCGTAAATACCAAACAATACTTGCACGTCCTTGGTTGACATCGGTCAATCTATAATTGACTTATCTCAATTTCATACCTCTACTGGTATTAAACTTTTGGTGCACGTCACCTACTAGATTAATCCTTTTATCTTTCTTTAGTTCGTCTTATCTTTCACTCTTCCGCTTCTTATGGGCTAACTCCATTTCTCTAGTCTGATTGTGTCATTCATCTGGCATAAATAGTCGTTTTAAGTTTCCACGATAGCTTGCAAGCGTCTTTGAAATTCTTATATCCGTAATGATCATCCGCTTGCAGTTCCTTTTTCATGGACCATCTGTGTTCATGGCTTAGGTCCCGTGATAATTCGGGTTACCCTGGATTCTCGAGTCCAGCAAGGACGTTCTCCCATACACCTTTCTTCACTGGTGTTGGTGGTAGTATCAACTTCTTATATCTTCGAGGAGGTCAAAACCTCCCCACGCTTGTGGGGTCTGCCTTTTTGCTTTTACACTCAATTGTAGGTCTTCATTCCGTGCACCTTAGATTCTCACACCCGGATTGACACTCTGTCTCTTCTGGTTTCTCATTCCCATAATGGTCTATGGGCATCCGCCTCGATTGTAAAGTCCTTGATTCCGCAAACTTGGTTGTACTCAATTCTACTTGTCTCGTTCCAATATTGTTATCTCTACTCCGCACTCTTGTAGCCTCTTGCATGGTTCTTATAATTCATCTCTCGGCTTCATACAACCAAGTCCCTTGTATGACCTTCTATTTCTTCTATCTGAGTTGACTCGGGAATTCTTCTTCATTTGATTGTACTTATGGTCAAAATTATCTCCACATCTTTACTTCTTCGCCTATTAGTTCTTTGATGGTTAACAAGGGTTACTAGGATGCCCACCCGAGTATAATACTTGATCCAAGGTCCGAGTCCTTTGTCTCGTGTTGAAAACTCTTCAAGTCCGCAATGGGTTTATCATGAGGCGATAATCGCTTCAAGTTGCAGAGATCCACGGAGAGCGGTGGTGGTCCGACGTACTACTAACCCAACAACCCGACTATGCGTGTGTGTAAAAACAGAAATCCGTTTTGAAAATTTTAGACCCCTTTCGGGTTCTAGTTATTTTATACATTTGGTCTTTCAGAAGATTTCAAGTGCCATTGTTGCCAACCCAGAGCTCTAATACCACATTGTAACATCCCAAATTCCGAGAACTCGGGGAGCTACTGGTTAGGACCTCACAATAGGTCCCGACATTAGTTTGACAACATTTTCACTATGATCTTACAACAAGGCACAAAAGTATTTAAAACATTTGAAAACTTTAAACAATATATACATGAAGAATATGTATAAGCCTTGCAAAGCAAAGGTACCAAAACGACATATATGAAGAACAGAAGACATTCCCGTCCCCACTAAATGAGTACGTGGACCCGGCTAACCATTCCCTCCAGATCTCTCTACAACTGTCTTAACCTGCAAGACATCTACAAGCGGTATAAAACCGTTAGCTAACATTCTATGCATAAGTATAAAGGTAAAAGCACAAACACACAATATACACAATCAACATGCAATACTCAATCCTTTTATTATCTTTAATTAGGTGATAGGTTATTACTAATGATACTTATTTTGTGACACGAGGGATTCCCAAACCTCGCCCCTGTCCCCGTTTACCAACGCGGAATGGTACTAATGCATCTGACCGTCTACCTGACTGGGCTGGTCGCAGGGAACCTCCTAGACTCTCGCAAGAGCTAGGAAGATGATGTCACGACCCGTTATCATACACTTGGGTCAATTACGTAAATAATAAAGTCGGCCTAATCATGTTTCGTTGTTTATCATAACTAACAAACACCACTCATACACATTACACTCATACAAGAAGCCAGCTAAGTAAGTCCGTGGACTTACGTGGATCAGATCTCGACTTTCTAATTCGCAAATCGATCTGTACAGTAGGAATTCAGTGGCCTGTCAAAGGAGGCAAGTGTGTCAGCACACTTTCTGGGTGATTAGAAGTCTAAGACTTCTAAGATAGTAGGTCTTAATAGAACGGAATTGATTACAGTATTAGTTTATGGTAAAATGACTATTTTACCCTTGGTCTCGAAACTTTCAAAAATTCCCTAATTCATGCCTAAACTCTTATTTGAGAATAAAGAGTCATATTCTAACTCCTAAAGATGAGTTTGGTTACAAACTGGCAATTTACCCATTTCCCTATTTTCGGAAAGATCGTTAAGGTCCAACTTCGGCTTCAAATATGAAATTCGAATAATCTTATAAAAATTCCGAGATAATTCCCTAGATCATCTATGATATCTCATCTACTCCTAGGAGCAAGAATTTTTTAAAACTGTTCAACCATCACTTCTACAAAAATTTCCAAAGTTGGTTACAACACTTAACAAACAGCACATTGTCTTAACTTTGAAAAAAAAAATCATAACTCCTAAACCGTTCGCTGGATATATCCCAAACTTTGATATGTTCTACTATAAAATCTTATCTATACTATATCCAAAATTTAGCAGCAAAGGAGATCAAAAGCCTATTCAAAACCATCCCACAAAACTGCATCACATGCTGTTTTTATCAACACTCAGCACACTTATAAAAAACTGCATGAGGAGTCAACTTTGCAACATCATAACTCTTAAACCGTAACTCCGATTCTTCCCAAATTTTAGTATGATCTACTATGTACTACTGACTTCAACATATCCAAAATTCAGCAGCAACGGAGGAGTATAACTTACTCAAATCGTGACCCGAAGTTGATTGCTTTTTCACTTCCAAAAACTCAGAAAAATGCGTGCCTCCTTACTGTTCAGCTACGAATGATCTGTATAGGTTTAGAAGGCATTACAGGCACTCGTTAGGCATGGAATACGTGGACAGAACTGAAAGGGAGAGAGAGGTAAAAGCCTTACTCGATTCCACGACTCGAATGCACTAGGCTGCGTTCCTGGAGAGATCAGCTAGGGTTAAGGAGGGAGTATGAGGTTGCTGCGTTGAAGGGAGATGTGCACAGATCACGTACAGGCTGAAGGCCCGCTGCTGTTGCTGCATGCTGGCTCGACAGAAGCGAGGAGAGGGATGCGTGCTGGCTCGACAGAAGCGAGGAAAGGGCTGCGTGCTCTTCTGTACGTGAATCTGGACGCAAAGTGGGAGGGAGGTGAGAAGCTGCAACATCGTGATTCTAGGGAGCGTTTAAGGTAAGTGGATCTGCTCTCCAACAGCTCCGATACAAACGTTGAACGGTTGCCTCACTGTTGGGTTGGCTTCGCCCTAGACTTCCGGACGGGCCAAAGCAACGGGCTGGACTTGTCAAGGAAATTGTTGGGCTGCGAGGACAGGAAGGATGGGGCTGGTATGTATTAAGGGGTTGGGCTGCATTAAAATAAGAGAGAAAGATGGGCTGAAATAAGAGTCAAAATTATGTGGGTTGAGTTTGTCAAAACTTGTCAAAAACTCGTCATGGCTTTGTCTGGCTCATGCATGACTTCATCACAGAGTTGTCGGGCTTCATCATGACCTCGTCTCAGCTCTGTCATGGTCTCGTCACAACTTTGTCACATTCTCGTCTCAGCCTTGTCATGATCTCGTCTAAAGTCGTCGTTAAGGATTAATTATAAGAATTAGGGTTTGATATAATTCTATCATTTTATGTGAATTAAATTCTACATAAAATGATAAATAATTATAAGAACTAGGGTTTGATATAATTCTATCATTTTATGTGAATTAAATTCTACATAAAATGATAAAATTTGTGAAGAAAGAAATACTAGATAGAATGGGAACCGTCAACGGCTCGAAGTCCGAATTGATTCGGAATTAAACGGAATAAAAATTCCGGATATTATAGAGATGTTAAGGGCATTCCATGTCTTCCCGAGTACTCCATCATGCTAGGCCACCATAATTGGAAGGAGACCTTTGTACCCATGCATACCAATAGACTTGTAGCTCCTCCATATGTGCCGGATGAGGTTCTAGTTGAGGATGATGATGAGGAGATGGGAGGAGGAGATGACCATGATGCAGGAGGCGCTGAGCATGACTTTGGGACATTCCCGGACCAGCTGGCCGACTTCCCGGAGCCTCCTAGGCGATCTCCCTACTCTTCTAGACCTTCCGGTTCTTCTTCTTCACTTAGGGCTAGTGTGAGTGAGAGGCCGACGTGGATGGCGACTCCATCCGCTTGATATGGAGAGCAGCCATCATGGATGGGAGCTCTTCCTCCATGGTATGATCATCCACCAGTGGCACCGACTCCTCCTCAGGACGCTCCTGCATTGGTATGGCCAGCCGCTAGCTTGGTATTCGCAGTTACCGGAGTGTGCGACCGATCTTTCGAGGAAAGTGGGAGATCTAGAGATCCATCAGCAGGCCCATGATGTAGAGCGCCAGGAGAACGCCCGTATCTTGAGGGACGTCTACTGCTAGTAGTTTGGGCGGAACTTCAGCTCGGACTTCTATCCATTCCCGCCGCCTCCTTCCCAGTGATGATGATGAGATGACCCACCGGTTAGAGCCGCTTCACCGCCATTAGTGAGTTCCTTTTGGTTTTCTTTTCTTTTCTTTATTTCATTTGAACATTGAGGACAATGTGTATTTCAAGTATGGGGTGGGGTGTGACTATCATTTGTAATAACTCTACTCACTTTGCTTTGCTTATGTCTATGAACACTTGCATGTTTCCTTCCATTGTCACACGTTTCATTATTGCATTGCATGAAAAAGGCTTTGAAAAACCCATAAAAATTTGAAATTTTTGAAACGATTTTGTGCTTCTAAGATTTGAGATGATTTCTATGATGAATCTGCTTGTGGAATGAGTTTTTGATGAATATTGTATGCTTGAATTGAATTATAATTTGTGAAGAGATTGAGTATGTTGTTTATCCTTTCTTACAAGTTTCATAATGTGAAGGTTTTTATCCAAATCATATTGAGAAACGAAGGTTGAAATCACAATATGAGTTCTTATACTTCTTTATGAGATGATTAAGGCGCCTCGATTTTCTTACTTCTTTCTTTGATCATTAAGCCCCTCAATGAAAATATTTGCCTCATTTACCTATCCGGGATTTAGGAAGAGTTAACTTTGGCATGTTTGATGTGGGAGGGCCATGAAAGCAATTGTTTGAATTCAAAGTGTAGGAAAGTATAGGTTTGGGGAAGTCAATCATGATGATGAGTAACTCGGCACCATTCACATAGCCGGGTGTTTGTGTCTTGCCAAAGTCGGATTGAGCGATATTCCTAACGGATTATGGTATGTGCATCAAGGGTTTGAGGCATCTCGAATTTGAGAAACGCCAATCTCCTAGGCTTCGGTTTTTGTGCACCGCTGTCCATAACTCCAAAAGTAAAGTCGAAAAACGTGCAAAAAGTCTAGAGCAAAGCTCTAAGTTGGTGGTTAGTTCATATGGTGAAAAGAAAAGAGTTTGTGTTGTTCCTTCTTCCCGGATTCATACACCACATTCCCTTACAAGTTTCCCACCTTTCCGTATTCTTGGCCTTGCTTGAAAGTCCTTGAGATCATAAGAGTGTTATTTGAATTGGTGATCTAAATTGAAGTTTCACATGCTTGATTTTGACAATGCTTGAAGGTTATGATGTTTGTCTTGAATTTTAGGCAATTTTTGAAGTTCCTTTGCTTTGCATATTTCAGTTTATGTGTATGAACGTTTTCAAGGATGAATGAAGCAAGATTTGAGGATGATCTATTAATTAGAAGCACATTACCAAAAAGATTGTTTTGTTTTGTTTTGCATTCATATTTCATTCTACCTTATGTTCTAAGCTTTTGAAAACCTTGCTTGAGGACAACCAAGCGACAAGTATGGGGTATTTTGTGAGCATGAAATGTGACTATATTATAGCCACTTGTTTTAGTTGTTTTTCCCTCTTTTATGTGTACATAGATATAATTTTGAAGCATTTGTGAGCTCATTCACCCACTTTGTCGATATAGAGATCTACACTAGCTTTGTTTTGTTTATAGGTGAATAAAGGCTTGGATTGGAGCAAAATGTGGAAAGAAAGGAGTATTTGATCATGCTTGATGGAAAGGAGATGCTTTGGAGAAGCTAAGGAAGGAGTATGAGTGAAGAACAACACGAAATAAAGGCTTTCACAAGAATTTGGATTTCCACGCCCTAAATTACGGCCATGGATTTGGCATTGGATCATGGAAAGTGACATTGGAGCACAACAGAAAGTTACACGGCCTAAACCACGGCCGTGGAAACTTGTACTAGACCGTGATTTCCATGACGAAGTGACGTGTCATATTTGCCACATCAGCGGCGGTTATTGGGCTTTCTCGTAACCCTATTTCGCCCTATAAGAAGGCTTGAGAAGGGAGTTTCAAGGACGGCTTCTTTAAAGTTCATTTTACTTTCGAGATTGAGACGAAGGATTGGAGACTCGGATTGTGGCTTGTGAAAGACGTGATTTTGGATATTGTGTACTTTCGGGATATCTTAGGGTTTACATTGGAGGACGGATTGACATCCCGTTCTTTGTTTTTTTCTCTAGATCGTTGTGAGGATTTTTATTCCTACTTTTCTGCATTCATCAAACATACATTGTTGTGGATTCGAATTTGTTATTGAATAATTATTGAGTTTTCGGAGTTTTATACCTTTTCTCTTTTAAACTTGATTTTTGATATCATGAATATGAGTGTTGGCTAAAACCTTTACCAATTCTAAGGTGAAGGGTTGATAGTTGTGGCTTAGATAATGATAGATCGATCATAAACAGATTGGACCTTGAGAGTGTGAAAAACTTCGTCGACACCCGAAATCACGGTCTGTTCTTGAGTTCCACGGCCGTGGTTCTTCAAGATCTAGCCGTGATTTCCCTTGTTGTACGTATTTTGCTTTTGCTTTGATCCAAAGTTAAAGATTTGCTTTAACCTAGCTTTGGTTTGCCTTTCCTAGGTAGTAGTGAGACTCAACATCCTCTATTTTGGTTTCGAGTGTCACAACCTTAACTGTTTTAGTTTATCTTTGATTCCTTGGGTTTGGGAATGGGTATTTGAGAGTAATTTTTGTCCTTAGAGCCTTTCTATACTGCAGCCTCAACAACCTTTATAGAGAGAGGCTCTAGGTAAGACATATAGGGTTTTGGAACTTCACCGTACATAACCTTACATTAGTTATACCTTTGCAATCTCGACTCTGCCCTTATTTCTATAGTATATCTTGAATTCACTGCCACAATTGAATACCTGGATCTTTAGGGTTGCTGTTTTCCCAATATTTGCAAAGCTATTATACTTTACTTGCTCGATAATTTGTGAACTGAATTTTATCCCCCAAATCCCTGAGTTCGATACTTTGGAATTCTTGCTTTACTACACCGATCCGTACACTGCGGGTTCGCTTGCTTTGATTTTCGTTTTATAAATTTAAAACTTATTTGCACGCACACTTTGAGGCGAACACGTCTTATCTTCATAAAACAGCATGTTTGGATGTATATTCTTTGATTATATTGTTGTTTTGTCTACCTTTGCGGGAATCGAGGTTTACACCTAGTTTCGTTGCAATTATAGGGAAAATGGCATGTTTTGGACCGAAATGGAGCTAAGGAAGCTAAGGAGTCATTGGAGCTACATTTTGGAGCTTTGAAGAGTTATAAGAAGATCTCAGGAAGCATGGAAATGATTTAGAAGATTGATTTTGGACTAGATTAGAAAGATTTACATTCAGTTGAGACTCACCTCGGTCAGCTACAGTACCACCTCGACCGAGGTGATCTTGAGGAGCGTCTGGACCGAGGCGAACTGATGACAGGACAACGAGATCTTTATTTTTGGCTGAGATCTTCTATTTTTGGAAAGTGAATATCACATATTTTTTGCTGGATTTCTGGAAGGAAGATAATATTATTGGCTAATATATTTTGGAAGATATGGATATATTTTTTAGAAAACTATTTTTTTAAGATATCTTATCTTTCGAAGATAATTCTCCTATATAAAGGGTTGGATTTTCTACAATTCAGCCATCTTCGGATCAAGGATTTTCTGGAGGATTTTCTGAAGAGTTTAAAGGAAGTTTTGAAGGAATTTTTGAAGATTGAAGTTCAAGGAAGGAAGGAATCAAGTTGAAGTTGGCTTTGAAGAAGTTTGTAAGACTTTCTTATTTGGTTTGGTTTTGTTGTCTTTTCTGATTTTTGATTGAAGAACGTTGATTGTTGTTTGATTTATTCAGTTATTGAGACCTTTGTGTAAAGGTTTTCTTGTTTGAATATTGATTCCTTTCTTATATATTTGATTATTGTTATCATGATGATTGTTGGCTAAGTTCTTTATGTGATTCTAGGGTGATTGGCTGAAAGTTGTGGGAAAGACGATGATAGAATGATCTTAATCCCAGCGGACCTTGAAAGCTCGAGCCTTTACCTTAACCATAGAACACTTCGGTCTGTCATTGAACATCTCGGACGGGGTGAAATTTAACTAAGCGAGGTGAACCTTTCCTGAACCTTATCTGAGTTAAGAGTTTAACTTTGCCAAATCCTATCCTTGTTATACCCTTCCTGGTTCAATGCAAGTCAAGGATGAGACTTACCCGGTGATTCTTTTGTTTGTATACCCAAGATCATGAGTGTAGGTAATAAAAGTTTATCCTTTATTGGGGTTTGAGTGTGCCTCCATCCCATCTTTGAGAGTTAGCCTGAGACTTACCCGGTAAAGGTTGATTCTATCCCCTTGGGTGGTGTGTTGGTTTGAGATTATACTTCCTTTCCTTAGTACCTTGAGACTTACCCGGTGAGAGGATCTTTGGTTTGGGATAGTGAGTAGTGAGACTTACCCGGTAATCTATTGTCACCTTAGAAACACCTTCCCTTTGCAAACCTCAACTTTGTCCACGTTATCTTTTAAGATCTTGAGTCAAAACCACAACTAGATGCTTTAATCTCTAGAATCCGCATT
Source organism: Fagopyrum homotropicum (assembly GCA_033239125.1). Lineage (NCBI taxonomy): Eukaryota > Viridiplantae > Streptophyta > Magnoliopsida > Caryophyllales > Polygonaceae > Fagopyrum > Fagopyrum homotropicum. The sequence goes on along the minus strand of BSWB01000005.1, from coordinate 81,969,187 downwards.
CTCTTTATCTGACTTTTATATCATCTTTGATTGCTTTAATTTGCTGCTGGTAGTTATTTGACAACCTGATTACCGAACTTTGTTTCACCATAGTCCCTGTGATTGACCCCTGGAATTCTTGCTTTTATTACAATTGATCCGTACACTACGGGTTCATATATTGTTCAAGCATACTTCTTGGGTTATAAATATTAAAGTTTGCACACACCTTTTGGAGTGAACAAGTTTTTGGCGCCGTTGCCGGGGACTTGGTCTAGACCAAGTTCGGTTTCGGTTGCCTTTTGGGGCTATTGCCCTTGTTGCTATTAACAACTTTACTTGAGTGTTTTCGCAGAATCTTTCCTTAGGTTTATGTTAAGAACTCGTACTGGAAAGGAAATCGTTCCTTATGATCCCGAACTAGAAAAGACCTACAAAAGAAGATTGAAAGAAGCTAAGATGGCCAATCAAGATAATCGCGATCTTGAAGCCGAATTGAAGGAGGCATTGGAACAGCTACGCCTCAGTAAGAAAGAACTACAGCGAGAGAAAGACGAGACTCGCTTAAGAACAGAAGGAATTAAAGAAGATATGGCCGCTCTAAGGGCCTAATTTCTGCCTCGACCGATCCCAGATCCTCGACCGAGGCAAGACCCGGTCCTAGTTTCCCCGGCCAAGATACACCTACCACCTCGGATGCCAGTCCGATATGTTCTTTTTTACTGCAGCTCCACGAACCCTAGGTCAGAGGATGGACCCTAATGAGCAAGTGAGGCATCCAGGAGTCAACCTAGGAGATCTAGCTGAGAACGATTATGAACTTCGACCGCAAGTTCTAACCATGATCTGACAATGTCAATTTGGAGGTTTGGAGAGAGAGTCTCAACACCATTATTTGCAAAATTATGAGATTCTGATGGAGACTTTAAGACCATCAAGAGTGGAGAATAACAACGACAAGTTGAAGCCTTTCTATTTCTCTTTGAAAGACAAGGCACTTGCTTGGTATCCAGGAGTCAACCTAGGAGATCTAGCTGAGAACGATTATGAACTTCGACCGCAAGTTCTAACCATGATCCGACAATGTCAATTTGGAGGTTTGGAGAGAGAGTCTCAACACCAGTATTTGCAAAATTATGAGATTCTGATGGAGACTTTAAGACCATCAAGAGTGGAGAATAACAACGACAAGTTGAAGCCTTTCTATTTCTCTTTGAAAGACAAGGCACTTGCTTGGTATCAAGCTCTTCCGGCTGGAAAAATCAACACTTGGGAAGAGATGACTACGGAGTTTCTTACTAAGTTCTTTCCCCCTTCTAAGACCGCTGAATTGAGGGGAAAGATCAATGCTTTTATTATGGACAAAGAGAGTTTATCCCAGTCATGGGAGAGATTCAAGGATCTTCTGTTGGATTACCCACATCATGGGATTCCAAAGATTGAGTTGCTGGAAATTTATTTCAAGGGTTTGGATGGAGATACTCAATTCAAGCTTTAATTACTTTCCGCCGGCACCTTCATGAATATGCCGATAGATGAAGCTTGGGATTTCATTGAGAAGCAAGATTTACACATGGAGAAGTACTCCCATCAAAGAGTTGAAGATGGAGCAAGGAGAGTTAGCTTCCAAGACACATCATCAAATGGAGCTCAACTCACCTCGCTTAGTAATGATGTGAAGCAATTGAAGGAGATTTTGGTAGCTCAAACAAAGCAGGAGCAAGATGGTGGATATCAAGGAAGAAACAACTATCAAGGGCTGCGGAACAACAACAACAACAACAACAACAACAACAACAACAACTACAACAGCAGAACTCCAACAACAACAATTGGAGATCTAATCAACAAAATTCCGGTAACCCTTTTTCTCATGCTGAAAATACTTCTAACCCCCCCCCCCCTCTTCTTCTTCTACTCCATTGAGAAGTCGGGAGCCTGCATCAAGCTCCTCCCAGCCACCAAAGAAAGATGTTGTATTGGAGGCAATTTTGATTAAGCTCAACGTTATGGAGACATCGATGAATTCATTTTCGAAGGCACAAAAAAGCCTTAGAGCAACAATTCTTCAACAAGGCAAATGAAGCGCCAAGAGATCTAGGGAAGCTCCCAGCAAGGACAGAGAGTAACCCTAAAGGACAAATCATGGCAATTACAACACGCAGTGGATTGAAGACTGCAGATCCAGTACCTCGGTTGAGTCATGACCAGATGAACACATCGGTCGAGGTGCCAACCGAGATGGAGCCCCAGAAAGCAAAAGATAAATCTGAAGTTTATGTTCCACCTCCTGCTTATAAACCACCACTTCCATTTCCTCAGTTAAGGGCGAGGGCACATCTAGACAAGCACTTTGGCAAGTTTCTAGACCTTATGAATAAACTACATATTAACATCCCTTTCCTTGATGCCATTCTAGGGATGCCCGCCTATGGGAATTTTCTGAAAGAGATCTTATCAAGGAAGAGGAAGCTGGAGGATTTTGGTGAAGTAAGGATGACATCTAGGTCTTCGGAGCTCATTCAAATCATGAAGGAGAAGATGCCACCTAAATTGAGAGATCCCGGTTCATTTTGCATTCCCATTCAAGTTGGGGATGTAACCTATGATGCATTATGTGATCTAGGAGCCAGCGTGAATATCATTCCGCTAGAGCTATGTGAGAAAGTCGGACTTGGAGAGCCCAAGCCGGTGAAGATGACGCTATACATGGTGGATCGCTCCATTACCCGTCCCGTGGGTATCATGGAAGACGTTCCCATCAAGTTAGGTAATTTCTACATACCTATTGACTTTGTTGTACTTGATATTCCCGCAGATTATCCCATTCCTATCATTCTCGGGAGGCAATTTCTAGCAACTTCGGGTTGCAACGTGGATTGAAGAACGCCAAGTTGAAATTCAACATTGGTGGAGATCATGTGGAGTTTGCATTGCTTGCTGTAATGAAGGGAGAGCCGCTGGAGGATGACATCTTCAACATCTATGATGAAGAAGAATCTAGAGAATTGGGGAGCTCTATCCTTATTAACAATCCTCTTGAAAAAGTTCTTAGTTTTAGTCTAATGGAGGAAGGTATAGATGTCTCTTGTGATGCAGATATACGGAGCTTGAAGGCATTGGAAGAATATTCATGAGCTAGATTTGATAAACTGATTCAGGAGAAGAAAAGCACATTAGGTTTCGGTTCTAGTTCAAGTACCTCGACCGAGGCACTTTCTGAAGCAAGCGAGGTGTTCTTATCTGAAGAACATATCGGTCACCCACCTCGGGCCCCGACCGAGATAGCAAGCGAGATGATGTCAACTGAGACTTCTGAAAGTCCAATTCTTCGATCTAAGTCCACTTCACTGGAAGGAGGAAGCACATACCCACCTTCGAAAGCACCCCCAGTCGTGGAGCTTAAACCGCTTCCGAGTCACTTGAGGTATGCTTTCCTTGGTCCGGATTCTACTTATCCTGTTATCATTAGTGCTTCCCTTTCTGAAACTGAATTATCTAAACTGATGCATATTCTGAGGAAACATCGAAAGGCTTTGGGTTATACTATTGATGATCTTGTTGGTATTAAGCCTTCTTTTTGCATGCATAAGATACTAATGGAAGACGATTATAAGACTTCACGGGAACCTCAAAGACGGTTAAATCCGATCATGAAAGAGGTTGTGAAGAAGGAAATTTTTAAGTTGTTGGATGCAGGTATCATATTTCCTATATCGGATAGCAAATGGGTGAGCTCAGTGCATGTAGTTCCCAAGAAAGGGGGGATGACCGTTATGACGAATAAGAAGAACGAGTTGATTCCTAATAGGACCATTATGGGCTGGAGAATGTGCATTGATTACAGGAAGCTGAATGTAGCCACTCGGAAAGACCACTTCCCGCTTTCCTTCATACACCAAATGCTCGAACGGTTAGCTCAACACTCTCACTTTTTCTATCTAGATAGTTATTGTGTTTTCTTTCAAATTCCTATTCATCCGGGTGATCAAGAGAAGACCACTTTCACTTGTCCATGGGGGACATTCGCTTATCGGAGGATGCCATTCGGATTGTGTAACGCACCTACCACCTTTCAGTGTTGTATGATGGCTAGCTTTTCTGAGTACATTGAGGAGATCATGGAGGTATTCATGGATGACTTTTTGGTATATGGTTCCTCTTTTGATAACTGTTTGGCTAACCTTTCTCTAGTGCTACAATGTTGTGAAGACACTAATCTTGTTTTGAATTGGGAGAAGTGTCACTTTATGGTTAGCGAAAGAATTGTTCTAGGACACCTCGTTTCCAATCGAGGTATTGAGGTCAATCGAGCTAAGATCAAGACTATTGAGAAACTTCCTTCCCCTTGTTCTGTTAAGGGTGTGCGGAGTTTTCTCGGCCATGCAGGTTTTTACAAGAGGTTCATCAAGGATTTTTCTAAAATCTCTAAACCACTCACTAATCTCTTGAATAAGGATGTTGTTTTTGAGTTTTTGCAGGAATGCCTTGATGTTTTTTATAGGATAAAGGAAGCGTTGATTACCGCTCCCATCATTCAACCTCCCGATTGGACCTTGCCCTTTGAGATCATCTGTGATGCTAGTGACGTGGCCGTAGGAGCAGTACTTGGACAAAAGAAGGATGGTCGGACCAACGTCATTTACTATGCTAGCAAGATGCTAGATGAAGCTCAACTGAACTACGCCACCACCGAAAAAGAGCTTTTGGCAATTGTTTATACTTTTGACAAATTTTTCTCTTACTCAGTGGGAGCAAAAGTTATTGTTTACACTGACCATGCAGCTATTCGTTACTTGCTTGCTAAGAAGGATGCAAAGTCGCACCTCATTCGTTGGATTCTCTTGCTTCAAGAGTTTGACCTAGAGATTCGCGAGAAGAAGGGATCCGAGAATTCTGTTGCGGATCACCTCATCCGGCTACCTCCCTCTTCGCTCGAGAAGGATGACCTACCCATAGATGATTCATTTCCCGATGAGCACTTGCATTTGTTGGAACATTGGATAGAATCCTTTGTTTCATCCCATAATGAAGATGAAGTATGGGGTGAGGACACCTTCCAACATGTTTGAGGATGACGTACGGTCCAGCTAGCGACCTTAAATCAAGCGCTTCTTGGGAGACAACCCAAGGTATTGCTTTCTTTTTCCCTTTTCTAGCTTAGCTTTAGATAGTTTGCTTCGCTTTGTTTTTGCGTCCTCTAGACAGGAACCAAGTACTTTCTAAGGAAGGATTACAACTCAGGAGCTACACTGGAAGGACAGAAGTTCGAGAAATTGAGAAGACGGAGCTCAACTGAGACACATTTCGGTTGCTGTCACATCACCTCGACCGAGATGTTCTTGGCCAACCGAGGCGACTAGGTCATACATCCAGTCTGACACCTCGGTCTGATCGGGACCACCTCGACCGATGTGTAATCAAATTCAGCGAGGGGTATAAAAGGTCGACGGTTTCTCACTCCTCCACTTTTTCCTCTCTACTCCCACTTCAACCGCGGCGGCTCCCTACCCACAAATTCTCAATTCTTGCTCGTTTCTTACGTTTCTTGGCTCGATTTCACCGGAGGAAGCAAGAGAATCAGTTTCCAAGCATCAAATAGCAAGGAAAACGCTTCAATCTGCAGAATATGGGGTATTTCGTTCCAAACCTTAACTCCTTCCTTCTTTTACCGATTTTGAGCAGATTTGGCTTTGGTTGCCATTATTTGTTGCTGAAAAAGATATAAGTACCCCTTAGGAAGCTTTTGGTAGTGATTTGGGGGGAAAAGATATAAGTCCAGTCGACTATGTCTCGGCCGAGGTGTTCTTAGGGCAACCGAGGTATTCTTCGTCAGAAAAATGAGCAATAGATCTGATCGTCAGTTGGCCTTGAGGGACAGGCCTAGCAGTTCCCACCAGTCTTCTCCTTCTTCTGCTTCTCAATTCTCTATTCCGGTGATCCACGAGCGTCACCGGACGGATTATGATCGTATTTGCGGGCGTCCGATCATTGCCCTGTGCTTCCTTCACATTGATGCCTTTGAGTGCCTCTATGTGGTGGAGGACTTGAAGAAGATGATCTTCATGGTTGGGCTAGAGGAGTTTATGGATATCAGAGCGCCGACTTATTTGGAGCCGACGATGGAGTTTGTCAGCTCAGTGACATAAGTGCCGGAGCACAATGGAATCAAGTACCGGCTGCTGAACATGAACTATGTAGTTCCTATGGAACAATTTAGGGAGATTTTCCGCTTCCCTACACCGACTATGACTAATTTTCCTTCCCGGGTGGTGGATCGGAGTTTCTGGGGCGCGATAGCCCATATAACTGACCATAGTGACAGGTGGAGGCCCGGAGATTCCCGGGAGCAAATTATATTTCATCTTGCTTTCCGCCTTGCTCATAGGATCTTTAGTGAGACACTTCTGGCGTGTACTGAGATGCCGCAAAAGGTCCGTCATGGGGAGTTGCTGAGTTTGTTCTGTGTGGTGACCGGAGGAGTGCCAGACTTTGTTGCCATGCTGGCAGATGATTTGCACAGGATCAAGGGCAAGTCGAAGGGCTATATTTGTTGTGGTGGGTTGGTGACCACATCTCCACTTCTATGGGTTTAGACCTATCAGCTTGTACACTGGTTGCGGTTGTGAAGCCGTTGGGATTGCAGGAGATGATCACGAGATGCATTCTTGTTCCTCGTGGCCTTGGCACGCCTTACGTTGCTGTGCCATGGGAGACGACTGCACCATAGGGGATTATGTGGTCATCCCAGTTTTCTGTCTTTGACCGTTAGTTTTGGTCTGCTGCTTGGTTTTCTTACATGCAGAATGCTAGAGATGCAGCTCACGATGCAGCTCACGATGATGATGATGATGATGATGATGATGATGATGATGATGATGATGATGATGATGATGATGATGATGATGATGATGATGATGATGATGATGATGATGATGATGATGATGATGATGATGATGATGATGATGATGATGATGATGATGATGATGATGATGATGATGATGATGATGATGATGATGATGATGATGATGATGATGATGATGATGATGATGATGATGATGATGATGATGATGATGATGATGATGATGATGATGATGATGATGATGATGATGATGATGATGATGATGATGATGATGATGATGATGATGATGATGATGATGATGATGATGATGGAGGAGCTGCCATGGAGACCGGTACTGATACCGGCGGCCCTAGTGTTCCCGTTGTCGACCTAGATGATGAAGTGATGGAGGAGGAGAGAGTAGCACCACCACCACCGCCACCTCACCGCAGATCCCGCAAACGTAGAGATCCCGAGGCCCACCGACGGAGTGATGAGCTGACTGAGCAGATGATTGAATCTTATGCGGCCATGACAGTTGGCATGTCCCATCACTTTGCTGATGAGCGCCGCCACACTAATGGATGGATGCATCAGATAGGGGAGATCCATCATTACCAGTGCCAAATGATGGAGATCCAGTTCCAGCAGATGATGGGCTACCCATTCAACCCAACCCAGCACCCTTACATTCCACATCCACCACCGCCAGTTGACGAGGATTAGAGCTTCATGGATTTTTTTATTTATTATGTAGTTCAGCTAGGTTCGGTGAGTTTTCTGATTCCTTATACTTATATTTGACCCATTGGGACAATGTGTCCCAAGTATGGGGTATTTGGATGTATTACTTGACTTATGTGTGTATGGTTTGTATGACTCCCGGATATTATGATCTTATTCTGCATTACTTGGCTCTATATGTTTATTTGTCATTACATGCATACATACAAGTTTCTGTTTGAGAAAAACATCGAAAACTGGTTTGAAATTTTCTTTTAAGACCTCGACCGAGACGTTCATGGCCGATCGAGGATGAACACCTCGTATGACGCCAGAACACCTCGACCGAGGTAGCTTTAACTAAAAGGTTTTCGAAACGTTTTGTGCTTCTTCTCTGGATATGACCTCAATGATGATTTTGTTTGTAGATTGGTTTTGAAATCCTTATATGCTCGAAAGGTTTTATGATATGTTTAAGTTGCAAAATACTTTGTTTGAAGTTTTGGCACGTTTAATACTTTATTTTTATCAAAATTATGTTGGATTTGAAAGTTGACACCACCTGATGAGTTCTATCACATTCTTCTTGGGATGATTAAGGCAATTCATTCTCTTCTCTTCTTCTTCTTGACCATGCTTTAGCCCTTCATATACATATTTGCCTCCTTTACCTATCCGGAAATTTAGAAGCAAGTGACAAAAAGCAAGTGAAGTGAAGTTGAGATGTCAATTAGGTTTGGGGAAGTCAATCATGATGATGAGTAACTCGGCACCATTCACATAGCCGGGTGTTTGTGTCTTACCAAAATCAGATTGAGCGATATTCCTAATGGGTCATGGTATGTGCATCAAGGGTTTGAGGCATCTCAAGAAATTGATGATTGCTGATCTTCTAGGCTTCGGTTGTGCGCCTCTGTCCATGCATCCCAAAAAGTAAAGTAAAGTGAAAATAAGCAAAGCTTATTGGTGGAAGATGTTGTGATTCAAAGAAAGTGAAATAAGATCCTATTCCCGGATTCTAGCACCACATTACCCTGTATACATACCACCCTGACACGTTTCTTGACTTCTTTTGGATGCCCTTGAGACCTTGAGCTTGTTGATTGACTTTGTGGTTTAAACTAGATTATACATGATTGATTTCGAGTAAATATGATTTATTATGCATTCTATGATTTTATGAAAAGATGAACAACTTTCTTATATTTATAAAATGTTTTGATCATGTTTTGATTTCATGTGCCATGAAGCATTCTCTTAAGGTGCTCTATGAGTGGAGCACACCACAAAAAGTTTTGAAATGTTTTTCATTGATCTTTCTGACTTATAATCCATTCTATCTTGTATCTAAGATTTGGAACTTACTTGGGGATAAGCAAGGGACAAGTATGTGGTATTTTGATAGCATGTATTACAGTCTATGTTTTGGGATTGGTTTAGACGTCTTATCTTCGTAAATCTGCATGTATGGATGTAAATTCTTTGATTATATTGTTGTTTTGACTACCTTTGCGGGAATCGAGGTCTACACCTAGTTTCGTTGTAATTATAGGGAAAATGGCACGTTTTGGACCGAAATGGAGCTAAGGAAGCTAAGGAGTCACTGGAGCTACATTTTGGAGCTTTGAAGAGTTATAAGAAGATCTTAGGAAGCATGGAAATGATTTAGAAGATTGGTTTTGGACCAGATTAGAGAGATTTACATTCAGCTGAGACTCACCTCGGTCAGCTACAGTACCACCTCGACCGAGGTGATCTTGAGGAGCATTTGGACCGAGGCGAACTGATGACGGGACAACGAGATCTTTATTTTTGGCTGAGATCTTCTATTTTTGGAAAGTGAATATCACATATTTTTTGCTGGATTTCTGGAAGGACGATAATATTATTGGCTGATATATTTTGGAAGATATGGATATATTTTTTAGGAAATTATCTTTTTAAGATATCTTGTCTTTGGAAGATAATTCTTCTATATAGAGGGTTGGATTTTCTACAATTCAGCCATCTTCGGATCAAGGATTTTCTGGAGGATTTTCTAAAGAGTTTGAAGGAAGTTTTGAAGATTGAAGTTCAAGGAAGGAAGGAATCAAGTTGAAGTTGGCTTTGAAGAAGTTTGTAAGACTTTCTTAGTTGGTTTGAGTTTGTTGTCTTTTCTGATTTGTGATAGAGGAACGCTGATTGTTGTTTGTTTGATTCATTCAGTTATTGAGACCATTGTGTTAAGGTTTTCTTGTTTGAATATTGATTCCTTTCTTATATATTTGATTGTTGTTATCATGATGATTGTTGGCTAAGTTCTTTATGTGATTCTAGGGTGATTGGCTGAAAGTTGTGGGAAAGACGATGATAGAATGATCTTAATCCCAGCGGACCCTGAAAGCTCGAGCCTTTACCTTAATCATAGAACACCTCGGTCAGTCATTGAACATCTCGGCTGGGATGGAATTTAACTGAGCGAGGTGAACCTTTCCTGAACCTTATCTGAGTTAAGAGTTTCAGTTTGCCAAATCCTATCCTTGTTATACTCTTCCTGGTTCAATGCAAGCCTAGGATGAGACTTATCTAGTAATTCCTTTGTTTGTATACCCAAGATCATGAGTGTAGGTAGTAAAGGTTTATCCTTTATTGGGGTTTGAGTGTGCCTTCATCCCATCTTTGAGAGTTAGCCTGAGACTTACCCGGTAAAGGTTGATTATATCCTCTTGGGTGGTGTGTTGGTTTGAGATTATAGTTTCTTTCCTTAGTACCTTGAGACTTACCCGGTGAGAGGATTTTTGGTTTGGGATAGTGAGTAGTGAGACTTACCCGGTAATCTATTTCCACCTTAAAAACACCTTCCCTTTGCAAACCTCAATTTTGTCCACGTTATCTTTTGAGATCTTGAGTCGGAACCACAACTGGATGTTTTAATCTCTAGAATCCACATTCTCTTTATCTGACTTTTATATCATCTTTGATTGCTTTAATTTGCTGCTGGTAGTTATTTGACAACCTGATTACCGAAATTTGTTTCACCATAGTCCTTGTGATTGACCCCTAGAATTTTTGTTTTTATTACAATTGATCCGTACACTGCGGGCTCGCATATTGTTCAAGCATACTTCTTGGGTTATAAATATTAAAGCTTGCACACACCTTTTGGAGTGAACAGATAACTTCCGGTATGATATGATAAAGTCCAGTATGATATGATAACTTCCGGTATGATATGATAACTTCCGGTATGATAACTTTCGGTATGATAACTTCCGGTATGTGAACTTCCGGTATGTGAACTGCCGGTATGTGAAGCTCCGGTATGTAAAATTCCGGTATGTGAAATTCCGGTATGTGAAATTCCGGTATGTGAAAATTCCGGTATGTGAAAATTCCGGTATGTAAAAATTCCGGTATGTGAAATTCCGGTATGTGAAACCGGTATGTGAAATTCCGCTATGTGAAAATTCTAGTATGTGAAAAAAATTTCATTCCAGAAAATAGAAAAAATAAAGAAAATAAAAAAGAAAAAAAATTAATAAAAAAAATAAAAAAACAAATTCAGTTTTTAAAAATTACAACTTACACTTAAATAACATATAACAAATAACAAATAACAAACATTTTTTTTAAAATAGAAGGTTAATTAGTTTTACCTACCATTAAATGAAAGTGGTAAAAAAATATGGGGTATAGTTTCTTTAACAAAAACTAAAAAGAGCCTAGTAGGCCAAATTCTTTCTTGTTTGTTTTACTTGTTAGTTTAATATGATCCTTGATCATCAACCAACCAAAACTCAACAAAAAATGGATTTTCTAACCCTTTTCCATATCCGTTATTTCTTAGTCTAGATTTATACTAATTTTTTTTTTATTAAACTTGCAAACCGAATTCACCTTAATCTTTGTGTTCGACCTTGGAGTACTTACCTTGCTACGGAATGACCCATACATTGTGTGTCTCTAAGTAGTCATGGGCATCTACTACAAGAAAATAAATTTAAAACTTAAACCTCATTTTGAAGCGAACAACAAATGTAGGTAGGGACTAAGAGAAATGAGAGAATAGATGAGACCAATGAAGGGTTGAAATACATTGAGATATTTAAGTGTGTTGGAAATAAATCAGGGTTCGGCCGAATGCAATTATCAAAGAGAGAGTTTACCTTTGAAGGAGGATGTATAAAAGATGACCGATATGGCGAGTGGTCGAGATATAACATCACAGTGATTGTCTTGAAGATGAGAGCTAGAGTGGTAGATGAGACTGTGTTATTCAACAATGGGAAATAAGAGGTCTGGAAATTAGAGGGGATGGATCAAAGAGGTTAGAGTTTGGAGAGTGTTGGAGGTGTTAGGATTTGGAAAAAAGTCGAAGAAGTTAGAAAGAGAGAGAAGTTAATAGGGTCTATGAAAAATAATTCTTTTGCTTGTAGTCCCAAATCCAAAAACGACCCCATCAAAATAACAGAACTCTACTCTTTTACATACTACAACCGCCGCACAATGGCCTTCAACCACATCCTTTCATACCGTTTCACCAACGGTAACCATCGTCATATCTCCCAACTTTTTTCACCACTACTACTCCGACAACAAATATTTCTTGTCGTAACACTCTCATTTCCATCTCCAAAAACCTCATCATCTACAACTTCTTCTGTCCGCAACCTCTCATGAACCCTCTTCTCCATCTCCACCTCCTAAGTTCCGACCTCTCTTCACGGTCTCATGTCCGGATTTGCCAAAACCTGGGCTTCTTGACATTTCTCTCATCCTCCTCTGTTGCCGCCACCAGTACCAACTTTGTTTCTCTACTCAATCTCCCAATACCTTTCCTCCGCCTTCTTTGTTGTTGAAACTATCCTTAACCTCTGGTTTTATTGGTCTTTGCCTATCAGTCTTTTTTTCTTGCTTGTCTTCTTGTTTACTTCGTTTCTATGTTGAAGATTTGATGTTTGTTTGTTTTCTTCATACTGGTTGGTTTTGTTGGTTGGTTTTAATTTATTCGCAAGAGTGACCCTCTGAAAATAGGGAAGCCCTATGAAATCAAGATCTATGAAATAACATAACGTGGTTGAGCAAAAAAATAAATTAGTGGAACAATGTGATCAACAAAAAACACGATTCCCAAAAACTAGCATGACAACTGACCATCTCTCTTCACTGCTTATCGTGTATGAGCTCCTCCGGATCTTGATTTCCATCATAGCTCGCAAACCACGTAATTTTGGATATCCCATGTATTAGCAACATTAGATCTATTAGAATCAACTTTAGATCTATTTACAACTCAAATATATCTTTTTAGATTTTGAAGATCCTTCTCTTTTTTCAAATAAAGTTCTCCAAATAAAGTCAATACAACCATATGAAACTGTAGAAAAACATCAAAGTTTATGAACCAAATAAAATAAATATTAAAAACAAATGTGTTAATATCAAATTGAGATTGTTGACAAACTCATGCATCTCCCGAGGGTTTTGTTTCACTTCCATTTTTCTGTTGGGTGACGACACGTCTTGCTGATTGTTTCTTCATCTTGAAGATGAGTTGACCATGTTTTGTTTGGAGGAGTTGTGAACACGTGATCGAAATATAAAGGCTCAAGAGAATCAAATCTGATGTTTCTATTGGTAGTTTGTGGGAGCTTTTCATGTGCACTTCTGCCACTGACATAGTCTTTCTGCTATTTCGTCCTCCTTTTCTCTTTGTTTATATATTCCGTGTTTCAAAACCTCACAGTTGATGCATTGTGCTTGTTTGTCTCGCTTTGATGTTTTATTCTCACGAAACCATCTAGACCCATAAAAACTCCAGAAAAAATGTGATGTTTCTTAAGGCGATATTCTCACGAAATACTCTCACTACCAAACCATATGACGTGCGTAACGAATTACAGGTTATTTAGACAAAAATTGCATCAAGAGTTGATAGAACGCACCTAGAGCCCGTATGTCCACAGGCGGTCATACAATATCCACTCTAGAACCCACACTACTTCCTAAACCCTAAATCAACAAGTAAATATCTCTCATCGCTTTATATTTCATCTATAGTCTAAAACACTAGTGAAAAGTTATGTTAATCTGAAGTGATACATGGACTTGTATATAGACATCTTATCTTATATTATGATGTTAAAACCCATACAATAAATAATATCAACTACCCTACATTATATTTTCTTTTAAAAACCATTCATTCTATTTATTTTTTATATTTGTTATATAATAAAGGTTAATTCATCACTTTATTCTTAAATATTTAAGCTAGTTTATGTAAAATATAAGACCGCTTAAGAAGTTCTAAAATTTTAAAAATATAAATTTAATTAATAAATTCATGTTTGATGTTATTATTTTTTTATGGGTAGTTTGAGAAAAATGACTCGTGTTTAAGGATGAAATGTAATGAAAGAAGATATCACTTATGGACAAATTTGTGTAATTTGAAAAATTTAAGAGTAATATATCTCACATAAATTTATGAAATAAGATCTTCATTTTATGTTCTAAATTTTAAATTTTCAGAAAATCTTATTATAAATAAAATTCCTAAATTAATGGGAATGTCACCAAGTATGGATCTTTTAGCCAATTTTCTCCCTAAAAAACTTATAATTTCACAATTAGTCTTATAGTTATATTTTAAAATATCTATATACTCTACTAAAACAACGTCAATAATGCTAACGTGGCGCCCCCAAAATTTTTCTCGAATTAAATATTTTTTCTAAATAACAAATTAAGCCAATAAATCTTTTTTGTTAAAATATATAAACATTATAAAACAAACTGGTAAACACTTTTCCTATTTTCAGGCACACATAATTAAGAATATTTAAAAAAAATTGAGGCTTCTTTTAAGTTTTTAAAAGATTTGTTTAAAAGATAACCAAAATCTTTAATTATTTTGTAAAAATAAAATCAGGCTCCACATTTTTATCGGATTAAATCTTTTACTAAATCTCGAATTAAGCCAATAATTTTTTTTTACTAAACCTTAATTATTTTGTAAAATATGAATTTGTTATCCCACATCGGTTATCAGAGAAGGATGACACTTTGACGACATGTATAAATAGACCTAGAAGGTTTGAAGATTATACAAATCATACATTTAAGAACTTTTTGGTCAGAATAAAGTATAATACTTATTCATACCGGATTACTATTTGTATGTGGATTGTTGTGACCTACTAATTCGTAGGTCGTTTTGATCTAATGATTTTTGGGTCGTTTTGATCTAATAACTTTTTGGTCGTTTTGATCTAATTATTTTTGGGTCCTTTTGATCTAATGATTTTTGGGTCGTTTTGACCTACGAATTTTTAGGTCGTTGTGACCTACTGATTTTTGGGTCGTTGTGACATATTGATTTGTGGGTCGTTGTGACCTATGAATTTGTGGGTCGTTGTGACCTATGAATTTATGGGTCCTTGTGACCTGTAAATTTGTTGGTCGTTGTGACCTATTGATTCGTGGGTCGTTGTGATCTATTGATTTGTGGGTCGTTGTGACATATGAATTTGTGGGTCGTTGTGACATATGAATTTGTGGGTCGTTGTAACCTATGAATTTGTGGGTTGTTGTGACCTATGAATTTGTGGGTCGTTGTAACCTACTGATTTGTGGGTCCTTGTGACCTACTTATTTATGGGTCGTTGTGACCTACTTATTTATGGGTCGTTGTGACCTACTGATTTGTGAGTCGTTTGTGACCTACTGATTTGTGGACCGTTGAACTATTAAATTCGTAATTCTTATTGAAAAAATTGGTGTAGAAGGGCCCTTTTTGTATTCATGATACAAAATAGGCCCTTCTAATTTTCTTCCAAAAAATAAATCAAAATGAAATTAGGAATCAGCTTTAATAAGGTAGCTATTTAAGGGCAAATTAGTAATGTAGCATAATAATTGCCTAAAAGTTAAAGGATAATAAAATTAAAAACGGCAACTGAATATTTAGTGAGATACGGGAGACGGTTCATCTTCTTTACCAAAAATTTCATCCGAAAAAAGAGCGCCATTGATTCGTGAGAATCTACAGTCGAAACCTCCATCTTCAAATCGTGATATTCGACATCGTCGTCTTCAACCTCCACTCTGATCTATTCATTGTGTAACAACAATCATTCCTTGTAAGTATTCCAAATTCTCTGAACATTATACCATTTTAATGGCTTCGGTTTTGCTTAAGACCGAAAACAGTTGAGGATCGTTTTCACTAAAATTCATAGTAAAAACCGCCATTGTTGATCTGTAACTACATGGCCTTAATTTTGAAATTATCCATTTCTGTGAAATTTATGTATTCAAATCAACAATGATGAAAGATGATGTACATAATTTTAAGCAGATACATAAAAATCAACGCCACATAAATTTAACAACTACATAATATTAGCAGATACATAAATTATGTTTGTCGCCTTCGTCATTACTGACACATAAATTTAACAACTACATAATATTAGCAGATACATAAATTATGTTCGTCACCTTCATCATTACTGACACTCAGCACATAAAAATCAACGCCACATAAATTTAACAACTACATAATATTTAGCATATACATAAATTATGTTCGTCACCTTCGTCATTACTGACACATAAATTTAACAACTACATAATATTAGCATATACATAGATTATGTTCGTCACCTTCATCATTACTGAGATACATAATTTATGTATTTGCTAATATTATGTAGTTGTTAAATTTATGTAGGGGACCACGTTTACAAGGAAAGTATATTTGCTATCCTAACAACATCCTGATTTATAGGGGACCACATTAAATAACCATATTTATTTAAAAAATTGCCGCATCATCATTTTTTATTGCCTTCGTCATTACTGCCTTTGTATTATTGCCTTCATCCTAACGCCCATGTATTACTGCCTTTCCTAACAACATCATGATTTGTAGGGACCACATTAAATAACCATATTATTTAAAAAACTGTCATATCATCATTTTTTATTTCCAGCAGGGGTATCAATTTATTTGGTAATTAATCTTTATCATAAAATTACTAGGGGTCTACTTTATCTACATTTTTACAAAAGAGACTAGTTAATCTACATTAATACATAATTAGCCTACTTCCCCTTTTATCTCATTCTTATTTGAAACAATTTGATTTACTAGGCTTTTTCTAGTTTTGTGTTTAGTAAATGTACCCCTTGAGAGAAGAGTGAGTAAAGTTTGAGAATAAATACAAAAGGTTGGGGTATATTTGCTTAATTGAAACATTAAAAAGTCTAATTGCTACTATAGTTTTTCAAAAAGGCCTAGTTACCAAAATTGTCCTTCTTATTTTATCAATATACTAAATATCTATATACTCTACTAAAACAAACATCAATAATGCTGACGTGGCGCCCCCAAAAATTTTCTCGAATTAAATTTTTTTCTAAATAACAAATTAAGCCAACAAATCTTTTTTATTAAAATATATAAATTTAATAAAACAAACTGGTAAGCACTTTTTCGATTTTCAGGCACAAAAAATCAAGAATATTTTTTTTTAAAAAAAAGCGAGGCTTCTTTTATGTTTTTAAAAGATTTGTTTATAAAATAGCCAAAATCTTTGATTATTTTGTAAAAAAAAATTCACGCTCCACATTTTTTATCGGATTAAATCTTTTACTAAATCTCAAATTAAGCTAATAATTTTTTTTTACTAAACCTTAATTATTTTGTAAAATATGAATTTTGTTATCCCACATCGGTTATTAGAGAAGGATGAAACTTTGACAACATGTATAAATAGTCCTAGAAGGTTTGAAGATTATACAAATCATACATTTCTGTACCTTTTGTCAAGATCAAGTATAATACTTATTCATACCGCATTAGTATTTGTATATGGATTGGTGTGACCTACTAATTCGTAGGTCGTTTTAACCTAATGATTTGTGGGTCGTTTTAACCTAATGATTTGTCGGTTGTTTTGATCTAATGATTTTTGGGTCGTTTTAATCTACTAATTTTTAGGTCGTTGTGACCTACTGATTTTTGGGTCGTTGTGACCTACTAGTTTTTGGGTCGTTGTGACCTACTGATTTTGGGTCGTTGTAATTCGTAGGTCATTTTGACCTAATGATTTGTGGGTCGATTTGATCTAATAATTTGTGGGTCGTTGTGACCCACTAATTTGTGGGTCTTTTTGACCTATGAATTTGTGGTTCGTTGTGACCTATGATTATGTGGATCGTTGTGACCTATGAATTTGTGGGTCGTTCTGACCTATTGATTTGTGGGTCGTTGTGATATATTGATTTGTGGGTCGTTGTGATATATTTATTTTTGGGTCGTTGTGACCTACGGATTTGTAGGTCCTTGTAACCTAATGATTTATGGGCCTTGTAACCTACTGATATGTGGGTCGTTGTGACCTACTGATTTGTGGATCGTTTGTGACCTACTAATTTGTGGATTGTTAAACTATTAAATTTCTAATTCTTATTTTATCAATATACTATATATACATCTATATACTCTACTAAAACAAAAGACAATAGTTATGATGTGGCGCCCCACATTTTTCTCGGATTAAAATTTTTACTAAATCACAAATTAAGCTAATAAATGCTTTTTTTACTAAACCATAATTATTTTGTAAAATATGAATTTTGTTATCCAACATCGGTTATCAAAGAAAGATGACCGTTTGACAACATGTATAAGACCTATAAGGTTTGAAGATTATACAAAACATACATTTCTGGACCTTTTGGTCAGAATCAAGTATAATACTTATTCATACCGGATTAGTATTTGTATGTGGATTGTTGTGAGATTCGTTGATCATTTTGACCTAATGATTTCTAGGTCGTTTTGATCTAATACTTGGTGTGTCTTTGTTACATAATGATGCTTGGGTTCTTGTGACCTAATGATTTGTGGGTCATTGTGACCTAATGATTTGTGGGTCCTTGTGACCTATTGATTTGTGGGTCATTGTGACATATTGATTTGTGGGTCGTTTGGGACCTATTGATTTGTGAATTGTTTGTGACCTACTAATTTGTAGGTCGTTTTGACCTACTGATTTTTGGATCGTTTGTGACCTACTGATTTTTGGATCGTTGTGACCTACTAATTTGTGGATCGTTGTAAATTGTGACAAATGATTTGTGGGTCCTTGTGATCTACTAATTTGTGGGGGTCATTCATATCTACTAATTTGTGGGTCGTTGTGACCTACTGATTTGTGGTTCGTTTGTGACCTACTCATTTGTTGTTCGTTTGTGACCTACTAATTTGTGGACCGTTGAACTATTAAATTCGTAATTCTTATTTTATCAATTTACTAAATATACATATATATTCTATATACTTTACTAAAACAAAAGACATTAATTCTGACGTGGCGCCCCCACGTTTTTTCTCGAATTAAACTTTTTACTAAATCACGAATTAAGCTAATAAATCTTTTTTTGAACTAAACCATAATTATTTTGTAAAATATGATTTTTGTTCTCCCACATCGATTATGAGGAAAGGATTACTTTGAAAACATGTATAAATAGATTTAGAGTGTTTGAGGATTATAAAATTCATACATTTCTGAACATTTTGGTCAGAATCAAATATAATACTTATTCATATCGGATTAGTATTTGTATTTAATCATTGTGACCTACTGATTTTTGGGTCATTTTGACCTAATGATTTTTTGGTCGTTGTGACCTAATAATTTGTGGGTCGTTGGGCGCTTGTGGGTCTTTGTGATCTACTAATTTGTGGATAGTTGTAACCTGATTTGTGTACCGTTGAACTATTAAATTCGTAATTCTTATTTTATCAATATACTAAATATACATCTATATATTTTACTAAAGCATACAAAACTAATGCTAACGTGGCGCTCCTACGTTTTTTTCGGATTAAATCTTTTATTAAATCACAAATTAAGCCGGTTAATCTTTTTTTACTAATTGATTTCATATCAGATTATGACATTTTTAAATTATATAATTATGTTTTTTATTTAAATAATTATTTTTTAAATAATAAATTAGATTTAAAAAAAAATTAAGGGAAATTTTGATAACTAGGCCTTTTTGAGAAAGTAGAGTAGTAACTAGACTTTTTAATGTTTCAATTAAGTAAATATACCCCAACCTTTTGTAATTATTCTCAAACTCTACACACTCTTCTCTCAAGGGGTACATTTACTAAACATAAAACTAGAAAAAGCCTAGTAAACCAAATTGTTTCAAAAATTATTAACATAAAACTAATTAATGATTAACACATGAGCTACGTTGTCTCATTTACTATGTAACATTTGACGCGTTATTTATACGAGCTCATAACATTTAACTAATAAAGTTAACAACATATAATATAGTAAAAAATGTAATATAAAAGCTATTTTATTAACAAACCCGCACAAGGTGCGAACTATACACTAGTTTAAGAATAAAGTGATGTCTCGCCCTTTATTGTATTATCCGTTAAGTATATAGAGCAATATTGCTATTTTTATTGAAAGAAAGTATAATTTGTGGGTGATTTTATGAAATTTAAATTTATATTGCCTAACTTTGTAATAAAGTTTGATAAAAATTTCACCCCTAACAAAATTAGTTTAATATAAAATAATTTATATACAAAATAATAATTATAAAGTTGATATTATTTTTAGTTCGGTATTATTGTTGACATTTTTTTAACAAAACAACATTTGTTTCCAATTTATATTTGAAAATATTGTATTTAAGGGTAATTTTGTAAGTACTCTTTTTTGCGGCGAGCTAAAAGGTGGAGGGATATTTTAGGAATAAAGGGCTCTTTACAAAATTTTTAAACAGAAGGCTTTCCCTTCTCGCCTTATCTGCACCATTCAGTCTACACCTCTGCATCGTCTCCGTTCTTCATCTCTCTCTTCCATCTCCGCCTTATCGCCGGCGATTCTCCTTTCCTCTTATAGATGAGGGCGCCATTGGCAGTCAACCACCCCCGTCCGCCGCCACTTTCCAGTAATCTTATTACAGTAAGTTACATCTCATCGATTTCAATCTTAACCCCTTCTTGTTTCCCTTAGTTCCAATACGCATTTTCTTCATCTCTCCAACATTTCGTCTACCTTCCTTTTTCTTCTTCTCAAAGTTACGTTAGCTTAATGTAAATTCATTCTATTCATTTGCAGTCGTTAATTTTATGTTAGGGACAGTGTGTTTGATGGATCTTCAATTGAGTTTACTGTTAACACAATTTCTACACAGATGGATCCTTTGTGGTTGTTGAATGTATGATTTCGAAGTTTTTTTTTTTCTAGAAAGAAATTTCATAGATAGTGACAAGATTCAGGCTATGTATAAATGTGCCCTCATTTGGTTAAACATGGAAGTTGGATTCCTAGAAATTGAGTACCTACGAAAGGTATGTGCTAGGAATTAATATCTTACTCATCCTAACTGCACTTCCTAGTTCCTATAGTTTAGGAATCAAATCTCATATTGTTTTTCATCTGAAAACTGAACCAAACACAGTAATTAAAGCTTCTTTCAATGGGAGTTGCACTTACTAGGAACCGAGCCACGAATTAGCATACCACATTCTGATGCTAACCACATTGAGTCCTTGACTATGTAAGAAATTGTTCTCCATCTGGTATGTTTAGAACTTCAGATTACTATTTTGTGTATTGGTGAGAATCAAGTGCTTCTAAACCAGCTGGAACATTCAAATACGTTAAAAAGAAACCTAGAATGCTTTCTGCATCGCTTCAGGTTGTCAATATCGTCATCTTTCTCATTTTTCAGCACTGCTTTTGGTGCCTGGCTCTAGCACCTAAATGCTGGTTAATACTAGGCCTGATAGATCATCTATTGTTCATTGTTTCAAGGAAGGAATAGAATATTGCTAATTGTGTGACACAATGGCTGGCAAGCTAACATAAGTGACTACATTGCATGCAATTATGTCAACTGTACAATGCTCATTTATATACTTGCACAAGAACAATACCTACTTCCATTTGATGTTACTGTGCTCTCATTCGGCAAGTTTTAGGAAATGATTCTTGATAGTTTTTTCTTTTCTTCTTTCTGTCTGATGATTCATATTGACCAAGTAGCAATAAAATCTACTTTTGTAAATCAGCACAGTGATGGTCGATGATTGATCTTAGTTTCAAAGAGTTCCAATCAAATCCTTATATTTGATCATGTGACAAAGTTTTTAGGTATTTGTTCACTCTATGCCAACTCTAAGGTATACTAATATCCCTATCAAATTGTTATAACTTGATACAGGAGAGATGGTCAAGAACCACCAGAAGAAACCCGGGTCACCAACATAACAAGTGGTGCTTTGTAGGTGTCAAAACCTTCCTCGAGCACAAAAATAGAAAAGCCTTTGAAATACAAGCACTCACGGGAACAAACAACAGCATTGATGTTCCAGATACCAGAATTTCAGCCATGTTTGACGTTTCGGAACTAAGGCAGGGCTTTTTCTTGGCAGACATAGATCCAGCTACTGCAAAACTCGCGATTGCCTTGGTGGGACCATTCCTGTCAGCGTTCTCGTTCCTTTTCATCGTGAGAATAGTAATGTCGTGGTACCCGAAGCTCCCCGTGAATAAGTTCCCTTATGTCCTAGCGTATGCTCCTACGGAACCAATCCTTATCCCTACGCGTAAAGTGATACAACCCTTGGGTGGTGTAGACGTTACTCCCGTGGTTTGGTTTGGATTGCTTAGCTTCTTAAACGAGATATTGGTAGGGCCACAGGGGCTTCTTGTCCTCCTTTCTCAACAGAGATAAGCCAGTGTATATATTCGACATACATTGCACAAGATGCACATCAGTTTTGTTTACTGTTGTATATCATCTCTGCATGTGTAGTGATTTAGTTTGTACGTTTGCACAAAATGCACTACTCCAGTATTATAAGCCCATCTGTTTTGATCATGCTATGCCGGTAGGTTTACCGTGTTTGGTTGCATCTTCAGAAACAAAATGAGACGAATTTAGTCATGTATATACCTTGTTCATGAAAAGTTTTGGATTGTGACTTAAAAGTGTTGAAATAAATTTTGATTTCGTATAGAAAAAGAAAATAAAACGGAAAAAGAAACACATTTTACATTGAAAATTAGAAAGCATACATCTTACATGTTAATTTTAGGAAAAATGACCAAATATAATACTAACTATTAGACATGAACAACAATAATACTAACTTTCAAAATTACTACTTGATATACAAGTCATTCCACATTAACCTAATTTTGAGTTTTATTACAAAAAACCGCTCATAAATTTTTAAATCACACAAGATCACCCTACAATATTTTTTCTTTTGGAAACCGCACATACTTTTTTTTATATTTAATGAATTATGTAATAAAGGATAATTCATCACTTTATTATTATATATTATAGGTTATTTATTTAAAGTAAAACTGATAAGACCGATATGAAAATTTTAAAAATAAAATTTGGTTAAAAGACCCGTACTTACTTGGTGACACTTCCATATATTTTGGAAACTTTTAATTATAATATGATTGGTTGTGAAAATTTAAAAAACATAAAAGGGAGATCTTCAATAAATTTATGTGAAGTATATCACTAAGAAGTTATCAATATCACGTACATAAATTTATCATAAATGATTTCTTGATTTATTAAATTTAAACAAACATGGTTTTTCCCCCTCAAACTACCCATAAAAATAATAATAATGGCACAAAACTTGAGTCTCTTAACCAAAAATTTATTTTTAAAGTTTTTAAACTTTTTAATTGTTAAATATAAATTAACTACCTTAAATACTTAAAAATAAAGTGATGACTAAACTTTATTACACAATTCATTAAGTAAACAAAAAAAAAATGAATGGATTTTTTAAACATATAATGTATGGACAATTTTGTGTGATTTAAAAATTAATGGGAGGCTATTGTGATAAAAACTTGGTCACAATTCACCTCATATCAAAATTTGTTTAATATGAAATAGTTTGTATATCAAATAGTAATTTCTAAAGTTGGTATTATTTTTTGTTCCTGTTTGATAGTTGGTATTATTCTTGGTTATTTTTTCTTAATTTTATGAATGAACAATGACATTTAAATGGATAGATTTGCTTTAATCCGTTTTTAGAGTTGAATCCAAACTAACCCATAAAGTATTATGGGGTGTAGATTTGTTACCAAACAATACTCATCGGTCAATGATGTGTTTAGTTGTGCACTCTATGAGGTTTTTTAGATTTAGGATGAAACCCACAATTTCAAAGCTCTATTTAGTTATAGATTTTAAAATTGGGTTAGAGTTTTATTTCCTATTTGCAGCGGTTTAAAAGGAGATTTCCGAAATCTTCTAGGACTAGATGCTTGTATATTTGGATATTTTGAAGACATTTATATCCTTGTTCCATCTGATGACCTTTTGCTCTTTCTTCATCCTTCCGCACATCTTCATCTTGCACTAAAGAACAACATTAAATCTCACCAATGTGTGCCAGCAACGACCCATCCCGGACGTGTCTTCCTATGAGCAACAAAAGCAATCCAAAATCTACACATATGAAGCTCCATACATCTATGCCCTTCTTTTTTCTACAAACAAACAAGATTGATTGAAAGGCTAGATTCTTCTTCCTCTTTCTTTTGTACAAACGAACAACAACAAAGGGTTCGGATCTGGCTTCTTCTTCCACTTTCTTCTCTACAAACGAATAACAAGGCGAACCCTAAATTTGTACAAAAGAAATTAATTATCTGATTTTTTCTTCCTCTTTCTCTGACTTCAGTAGAACAAGAATGAAAATGGAAATGGGGTTTGAATTGAATGTCCTAAGCAAAATAGATATGGAAATGGGGGGTTTGAATTGAATGTCTTGACCCTTGACACATGTTGGGGATAAGCATGTAACTAATTCAGCTACAAATGTTGTATAAATACACATCATCTTATACAATAATACATGCGATAAATATTCTAACAAACTCCCTCTCTCTCTCAGTCTTACTTACAAACATCACCATGGTATCAGAGGCTTCCTAAGCTTCAATCATGGTGAATACACAAGATCCTTCAGCCATGGCGAATACGCTAGATCCTTATGGCATTGCTTCCGCTGTCGATGATGCCTTCCTCCTACAACTTCAATTGCATCACTTCGATGCTCCTTCACTTAAGCTTTCTACTACTCTCCTCAACAACTCAAACTACTCTCGGTGGAAGCGAGCAGTAGAAGTCTCCCTTTCAGCCAAGAACAAACTTGCTTTGTCAATGGAGACTGCGAGCGACCTGCATCTGATCCCAAGATGATTGCAAAAAGGGATCAATACAACAGTATGTTACTCTCATGGCTTTTACACTCCATGGAGAAAGAAATTTGTGATTCGGTGTTGTTTTGCAACACAACTGCCCAGATCTGGACCGAGTTGGCAATCAAGTTTGGGAAATCCAATCGCACGAGTCTCTACTAGATCCAGAAAGAACTATCGGTCATTTCCCAAGGTAATCAGTCGATTACTTCTTATTTCACTCATCTGAAGAAAATTTGGGATGATTATGCTATTGCCTTGGCTTATCATGTTTGCAAGTGAAGATCCAATTCGATTGCTCTAGCTATGATCCATGATCAACAGATCATTCAATTCCTAGTCGGTCTCAATGACTCGTTTAATTTGATTCGATCTCGCATTCTAATGATGCATCCTACTCCAACTCTTAACGAGGTGTAAAAGCTTCTGATTGAAGAACCAATTCTGCTCCAAATGCTCGACCATACTGTGATGATTGCAAAACTTGATGACATACCACTAATAATTGTTGGAAGTTAATAGGTTATCCAATATCATCTATCTTGGTACTCCATGATGCTCTCATTGCAAAGTTGTTGGACATGACAACAACAAATGATGGAAGATCGTTGGCTATCCCACAGGCCATAAGCTTGCTGCTTCTTCGATCCATAGCTCTTTCACTCCAGATCAGATGGAATCGATTCTTTCTCTTTTGGACAAGAAGCATTCTCAAGATTTTGCACATGATTCAACCGTACTTCTTGTCGGTAAGGCTTCTTGTTTCTTTTCCTTTAATCTCAACTCAAGGTGGATCTTAGATAGCGGTGCTACCGGCCACATTACCCCTCACCTTGATCTCTTCACTTCATACACTGTCATATCAAGCCCATCCTTCATAACCATGTCGAATGGCCAACGTGCACATGTTGTACATTGTGGTATTGTTACTCTTAATGCTCAAATTACTCTATCTCATGTCCTACACGTCCCAGATTTTCATTTCAATCTCATATCCATCCATAAACTATCCAATGCACGAGTTCTCACATTTTGTTTACTCCTCATGCTTGCGTCATTCAAGACCCTTTGATGAAGATACACCTAGTGATTGGATGAGCACTTAACAGGCTATACGTGGTCGACAGTCCTTGTGATCAACATTATAATACTAGTTCATCATCTACTTCCTCAAGTTGTAATAAATCAAACGATAATGGTTTTTCTTTCCATCTTACTCATAATGCATCTTCCAGTGAGTTGTGGCACTGCCACTTAGGCCATATGCCTTTTGATAAAATATCATGTATCAATGACAAGTTTCATGTCCCAAAGACCCTTCCTATTTGTATTTTTTCCCCAAACACGCCAACATAGACATTCCTTTCCTATATCTTCGACACGTTCTACCCATATCTTTGACCTTATACACATTGACACATGGGGTCCCTATAAACACCAAACCTATAATGTCCTTTTCTACTTTCTTACCATTGTCGACGACCACTCAAGATGTACATGAACATACTTAATGTCACACAAAAGCAATGCCCTATCTCTATTGAAATCCTTTGTTGCCATGATCAAGAACCAATTCAAGACCACCGTTAAACAAATTCATTCGGATAATGCCCTTGAATTCTCAAGCAAAGAAGCACCCATTTTCTATTCCATGCAAGGCATTATTCATCAAACCTCATGCGTGTACACTCCTCAACAAAACAGCATAGTTGAACGTAAACATAGACATCTTCAAGAGGTGGCCAAATCCCTTTCATTTCAATCCAAACTACAATCTTCCTATTGGGGTGATTGTATTTTGACAGCCATCTATATAATTGTTCGCTTCAAAACGTGTGTGTATGAAGAAAAATAGCTTTAAATTTAGAGGAAATTACCGGAAACCACCCGTTAAATAGGCCATATTGCAAATAACCACCCGCTCTATCACCATTTACCGGAAACCACCCTATAAACATACTCCGTTATCAAACAACCACCAAGTGTTAGTATCCCGTCAAATATACGTCTTGTGGGCCCCACTTTATAATAAAGTAATATTTTTCTTTCTTTTTTTTTTTTTTCTGTTTTTCTATTTTAAAGTTGTATTTGTTTCTTTTTTTCTTTCATTAATAATATTTAGAAAATCAAATAATAAATATATTACTTACCAATTAATGTTTATAAATGCCTTAAACCCTAAATCGAAAAATGAAAGGGAGAACTGAAGAGAAGAACGAAAGGGAGAAGTGAAGAGAAAAACTCGATTTTGTAGAAGAGAAGAACTCGATCTTGGAGAAGAGAAGAACTCGATACTGGGGTTTCCAAATGACAAGCTCAAGCTCTACAAAGGAACATTGTACTCCAAGATCGACATATTCCAACCTAGGCTATGTCACCATGGTTTGCCAGAGAGACATTCAACTGCTCGTACAAAGGAACATTATAGAAGAAGGTTTTTTGGTTGTCCTTTGTACAAATCAGGTGGAAAGTGCAGTCATTTTGTGTGGGACGATGAGAAATTTACTCCAAGATCGACATATGTTATCCAACAGTTGGTGAGGGAGAAGGAAGAACTGAATGCTGCTAACATGGAGTTGAGACAGTCAACAAGAGTTGAACAAGAGAAGATTGGGAAGATGGTTGAAGAGTTTGCTTCTAAAAACAAGTTGATATTTGAGTTGGAGATGGAGAATGAGCAATGCAGGTTGGAAAATGATTATTTTGTGAGAAAGTTGAAGAATGAACATAATAGTCGTTTGATGATGACAATTATTGGCTTGTTGTGTATATATTGTGTTTGGTAGTTGCTGTGAAGCTATAAGGTTGGAAAATAATGATTGTACTTCAATCTTATAGTTGTTGTCATTAAGGTCTGTTGTCAAGCTTTTATGAGCAATTGTTTATGAGAAATACAAGTTGTAATATGACTGTTTTGTTATTTACAAATTAATGAATGAGTAGTTGTTTGATCATTGTTTATGAGCAATTCTTTAAGAGCAAGTTAAGGTATGTTGTGAACGTTTTAATGCACAGATTACAGGCCTTGACACAGTAATGAAATTTTGGTCTATTGTGAAAGTTTTAATGTACAGTTTTAGGTCTGTTTATGAGCAAATCACACTTTGATAATGTAGCCATCAAATTTAGGTTTGTTTATGAGCAATTCATACTTTGACAGTGTACCCTGTTACGCTAGAAATGTACCACGCAAAAGTCTCACAATTTATAACTCGATATATTCTCCTAACTCCTAGCGAACCCACAGTGTATGGGTCGTTTTGTAGCAAGGATAGTACTCCGAGGTCGAACATGAAGACTAAGGTGAAATCAAATCAAACTAGTGATCATGGATAGTGCAAATCTAGTCTAAGAAAAGAGAAAGAAACAAAGAAATGAAAATCATGATATTTTTGGTTGGGTTTTTATGGTGATCAAACAAAGATCACAAATCATGCAAGATTTATCAATCAATCAAGCGACACAAACAAACAACACAAGAACAAGATATGTGATCAAGTAAGAAAAGCGGATTCTAGGGATTGGGACTTCCGGTTATGGCATTGGACTCAAGCTTCTAATCCACCTTGGACAAGCTGCGGTATGCTGGGGAAAGGGTGTTTCTCCAATGGGATCAATCACCGGGCAGGTCTCATGGTCCACTAATCCCGCACCTAAGGTCCTATTACCGGGTAAGTCTCTAGGAACCTAAGGACAAGAATTCTACACAAACCGGATTGCTATCTAGGGGTCAAACCTCTCCTTACTGGGTAAGTCTCGGGATGGAAAGTCCTAAGCAACAATCCTAGCACACTCAATCCAATAGCGACTTGCGAGGCTCACTACTACCTAGAGTTCATCATCTTTGGTATCTAAGATCGGGAATTACCGGGTAAGTATCTTCCTTAACTTAGTTTGCTAGAATTAGGTCACCTAAGCTAGATAAGGCTTAACAAACACTAGGATTTCAACAATCTAACATCCTAACATTCAGATTCATCTATATAAGCACAACAGGGCAAAACCACGGGCTGATCATACACATCCATGGCCGTGGTTTAGGAGGAACAAGCCGTGGTTTAGATCGGGGGTTAGGTTTCGAGCATGCAAGTCATCAAAAGGTACATTCACATCTATTCTATCATTATCCAAGCCATAACCTTCTGTCCATCACCCTAGAAACACAATTACTTAACCAATAACATGTATATCAAGATCTAGAATCATCATACAAGCATACATGGGTTTCATAGCTAGATGGTGAATGAAAGAAAGTAAAAGCAAGAAATTTTGGCTGAGTTTAAACAAGACTTACAACCATTCAAATGTAGCTTCAAATCGTTCCTTACAACACTTCCAAAATCTTCTCAACAAAAATCACTAAAAACCACTCAAAGTCTCACTCTAGATCTAAGTTTTGATGATGTTGTTCTTTTCCCAAAATAGAGTGTTTTTGTTCTTCTTCCAAGTCTTCCTCCCCGACAATGGATGATGAGAGAGAGTCCAAAAGCCAGGCTGCAGGCTCTCTCAAGTCCACACTCAACTAAGAAAAGCAAAGGTCGGGCAAAGAAATCGTGTGCCAAGTGTCAAGGTTGTCCAGACAGAAACCACGGGCAAAACAATGATTCAATGGGCGTGGAAATGGCCTCTGGGCCGTGGTTCCTATAGCTCAGCCGTCCTTGGATCACTAAGTCATGAGTTGGTGCAAGGCATGCACCAATAAGGTCTTTTGTGTTCTTCTTTGCACCTAGCTTGCTCCTTAAAGAGTCCGGATGTGTGCCATCACGAGAAATGATCTTCGAATGTATCGATTAAGTCCTAAAACTCCCTAAAATACCGACAAAACCGACAAAAGCTCGTGTAGACGTCTATTTCGACAATGTGGATGAATTAAGCATAAACGTCACGAATAATGCCAAACCATGCATGAATAACGGGAAAAACTATCTAAATGAATGCCGAAACTAACGTCATAAATCATGTCATCAAAATACCCCATACTTGCCACTTGCTTGTCCCTAAGCAAGATTCAAACCTAAGCTACGAGATGACATGAGTTATGAATGCGGAAAAACGGAAAATATTTTTTCAATTGTGTTTCTAGTCATAGATCACCTTCATAGTGATGTTCATGGCAAAGGATGAGGAAATGTGCATCAAGAGAATAAATGCACGGAAAGACAATCACACTTAGCTTGAAATCATATATGCAAAGTAAATCGAGAATGTCTAGATGATCATGAAGATATCAAATCTAAATCACTTAAGTCAAAACACATGTGCATAGAGGTCTTAAGGTCTTAGGAAAGAAGAGGCCAAGAAACGTTGTTAAAGGTGGGAATTTTAGGTCATGTGATGCTAATCCGGGAAAGGAACTAACTCCACAACTTCGTTTTGTTCGACAACCACCATAAGTGTATATTTTTCTCCATCTTTTTCTTTTCTTTCTTTTCTTTTTTTCTTCTTTTTTGTTTCTTTCATTTATTTTTGAGACAATAGCATTGGTGTACAAAAGCCGAAACCTTGGTGATTAGCGGACCTCGGGATTTTTTCGAGGTTCCTCACACCGGGCACACATACCAAGGCTCGATAGGACTATCGGATAATCCAACTTTGGCAAGACACAAACACCCGATTATGTGAATGGTGCCGAGTTACTCATCATCATGACCAACGTCCTGATAGCATGAATTATAGTCTATATTTTGGGACTTGTTTAGACGTTTTATCTTCAATAATCTGCATGTTTGAATGTATATTATGTGATTATATTGTCATTTCATATACCTTTACAGGAATCGAGGTCTACACCAAGTTTCGTTGTAATCGTAGGCAAAATGGCACGTTGTGCATCAAAATGGAGCTAAGGAGCAAAGGAGTCATTGAAGCTACATTCAGGAGCTTAAAGAGGAGCTCAGGAAGCAAGGAATTCACAAAGAAGATTTACTTTGGACCAGATTTGAGAGATTTCATCTTCAGCAGAAAGTCACCTCGGTTGACCACAGAGTCACCTCGACCAAGGTGATCTAGAGGAGCGCCCCGACCAAGGCGAACACCCTGGATGCGGCGAGATATATTTTATTTGGCTGAGATCTTTTATTTTTGGAAAGAGATATCTTATATTTTTGGGCTGGATATCTGGAAGAAAGATCATATATTTTGAAATCTATTTTAGAGATATGGATATATTTTATAAGGATATTATCTTTTTAAGATATTATTATCTTTGGAAGATAATTCTCCTATATAAAGGGTTGGATTTTCCACAAGTTCAACCATGCTTAGAGGCTGAGAGCATCCAACAATTAAGGGATTTTCTAGAGTTTTTGAAGGAAGTTGGAAGATTGAAGGAAGGAAATTGATAGCTTGTTATAGCTTTTTAAGGGGATTTGTAAGACTTTCTTAGATTCCCTTTGGTTTGTTGTTTTTGATTGATTTGTGATTCTAAGGAACGCTGATTTGTTTATTTGATTCAGTTATTGAAGCCTTGTTCTTAAGGTTTTTGTGTTCAAATATTCATTCTCTTCCCATATATTTGATTATTGCTTTCATGATGATGAGTGGCTAATTTCCTTGTGCGATTCTAGGGTGATTGGCTGAAGATTGTGGGAAAAACATTGATAGAATAATCTTAAATCAAGTAGGACCCTGAAAGCTCGAGTCTTTATCCTTAACCCTAGAACATCTCGTTCAGTCGATGAACATCTCGTTCAGTCGATGAACATCTCGGCCGGGTGGAACTTGACTGACCGAGGTGACCTTTTTGATCCGAAACTGAGAGTTAAGTGTTAGAGTTCGCCAAATCCTATTCTTATTACACCTTTCCTGGTTCAATGCAAGCCTAGGATGAGACTTACCCGGTAATTCCTTTGTTTGTTTACCCAAGATCATAAGTGTAGGTAATAAAGGTTTATCCTTTATTGGGGTTTGAGTGTGCCTTTATTCCATCTTTGTGAGTTAGCCTGAGACTTACCCGGTAAAGGTTGATTCTATTCCCTTAGTTGGTGTGTTGGTTTGAGATTATAATTCCTTTCCTTAGTACCTTGAGACTTACCCGGTGATAGGTTCTTTGGCTTGGGATTGTGAGTAGTGAGACTTACCCGGTGATCTATTCCACTTTAGTAACACCTTCCTTTTGCAAAATCTCAGCTTTGTCCGCTTATCTTGAGATCTTGAGTTGGAACCACAACTAGATGCTTTAATCCCTAGAATTTGCATATTTCCTTTAATTGACCTTATTATCATCTTTGATTGTTTTAATTGCTTTTGTGGTTAGTTGAAATATTGACAACCTATACTTGCTTTGTTTCACCTAAGTCCCTGAGATCGACACCTCGGAATTCTTGCTTTTACTATAATTGATCCGTACACTGCGGGTTAGCATCCTTGCTTTAAGCATACTTTTTGGGTTATTAATTTAAAGCTTGCACACACCATTTGGAGCGAACAAGTTTTTGGCGCCGTTGCGGGGGACTTGGTCTAGACCGAGCCGGTTACGGTTGTCTTTCGGGGCTATTGCCCCTGTTGCTACTTACCACTCTACTTGAGTGACTTTCGCAAGTTCTTCTTTTAGGTTTATGCGAAGAACCCGTGCTGGGAAGGAAATCGTACCTTACGATCCCGAATCAGAAAAGACATACAAAAGACACTTGAAAGAAGCAAAAATGGCCAATCGAGACGATTGCGATCTTGAGGCCGAATTGAAAGAGGCGATGGAACGGCTGCGCCTCAATAGGGACAAACTGCAACACGAGAGGGAGCGAAATCCCACCAGAGTTGCAGAGATTGAAGCAGATATGGCTGAGTTATGAGCTCAGATCTTGCCTCGACCAGACCTTCGACCGAGGCAGGACCCCGCTCCAATTGCCGCGGTCGAGATACTTCCACCTCGGATACCAGTCCGAGATGTTCTTTTTGCAGGTATTCCACAAACTCTAGGGCAGAGGATGGACCCAAACCAGTAAGTGAGGCATAAATGAGTCAACCTAGGAGATCCAGTGGAGCATGATTATGAACTTCGACCGCAAGTTCTTTCCATGATCCGCCAATGCCAGTTTGGAGGTTTAGAGAGGGAGTCTCCGCATCAACATTTACAAAACTATGAGATTTTGATGGAGACCTTGAAACCTTCAAGAGTCGAAAATAATATTTACAAGTTAAGGCCTTTTTACTTTTCTTTGAAAGACATGGCGCTTACTTGGTACTAGTCTCTTCCTCCCGGAAAGATCAACACTTGGGAGGAGATGACGACGGAGTTCTTGACAAAATTATTTCCCCCCTCCAAAACTGCTGAAATGAGAGGGAAGATCAATGCATTCATCATGAAGGACAAGGAGAGTTTGCCCAAGTCATGGGAAAGATTTAAAGATGTTCTCTTGGATTGCCCACATCATGGGATTCCAAAGATAGAGTTGTTGGATTTACTTCAAGGGATTGGATGGAGCTACCCAATTCAGCCTTCAACTACTATCCGCCGGCACATTCATGGACATATCGATTGATGAAGCTTGAGAATTCATTGAAAAACAAGCTTTGCACATGGAGAAGTACTCCCACCAAGGAGCTTAGAATGGAGTTAAAAGAGTTAATTTCCAAGAAACTCCATCAAATGATAATCAACTCATCTCCCTCAAGAATGATGTGAAGCAATTGAAGGATTTTTTGGTTGCTCACACCAAAAAGGAAGAGGAAGGATATCAAAGCTCAAGGAACAATAATGGTTACCGGAACAACAACAACAACAACAATGGTTCCCGGAACAACAACTACAACAACAATAGAGGATCCAACAACAACAATTGGAGGCCCAACAATCAAAATCAAAATCCGGGTAACCCTTACTTTAACTCAAATTCGAATAATTATTCTAATCCTTTCCTCTATTCTTCTTCTTCTTCTACTCCATTGAAGAGCCAAGAGCCTGGATCAAGCTCATCCCAGCCAGAGAAGAAAGATGCAGTGCTGGAGGCTATCTTGATCAAGCTCAATGCTATGGAGACGTCCATGACTTCATTTTCGAAGGCACAAAAAGCCTTAGAATAACAATTCTTTAATAAGGCGAATGAAGTGCCAAGAGACCCAGGGAAGCTCACAGCAAGGGCAGAGAGCAACCCCAAGGGACAGATCATGGCAATAACGATGAGAAGTGGACTGAAAACTATAGATCTAGTGCCTCGGTCGATGCCAGTGAAGAACACCTCGGTCCAGGTACAAACAAAGAACACTTCGGCCGAGGTACCAACCTAGGTGGAGCCTCAGAAAGCGGAGGAGAAATCTGAAGTTTATGTTCCACCTCCTGCTTATGAACCACCACTTCCATTCCCCCAGTCAAGGGCCAGAGCACATCTAGACAAGCACTTCGGTAAGTTCTTTGACTTGATGTATAAACTACATATGAACATCCCTTTCCTTGATGCTATTCTAGGGATGCCCGCCTATGGGAAGTTCTTAAAAGAAATTCTATCAAGGAAGAGGAAGCTGGAAGACTTTGGTGAAGTAAGGATGACATCTAAATCCTCGGAGCTCATTCAAATTCTGAAGGAAAAGATGCCACCCAAGTTGAGAGATGCCGGCTCATTTTGCATTCCCATTCAAGTTGGGGATGTCACTTGTGAGGCATTGTGTGATCTAGGGGCCAGCGTGAGCATCATCCCGCTGGAGCTATGTGTGAAGATCGGACTTGGAGAGCCCAAGCCGGTGAAGATAAGGTTATACATGGCGGACCGCTCCATTACCCATCCCGTGGGCATTTTGGAAGACGTTCCGGTTAAGTTAGGTAACTTCTATTTACCTATAGACTTTGTTGTTCTTGATATTCCCGCAGATTATCCCGTTCCTATCATTCTCGGGAGACCATTTCTAGCAACTTCGGGTTGCAATGTGGATTGTAAGAACGCCAAGTTGCAATTCAACATTGGCGGTGATCAAGTGGAGTTTGCATTGCTTGCTGCAATAAGGAGAGCAGTTGGAGGATGATATCTTCAACATCTATGATGAAGAAGAATCAAGAGAATTGGTGAGCTTTATCCTTATTAATAATCCACTTGAGAGAGTTCTTAGTTTTAGCTTAATGGAGGAAGGTATAGATGCTTCTTGTGATGCAGATATACGGAGCTTAAAGACACTGGAAGAAGATCCAGGAGCTAAGATTGAAAGACTAATCCAGGAGAAGAGAATCTCAAGTTTTGGTCCCAGTTGCAGTAGCTCGACCGAGGCACTTTCTGGACCAAGCGAGGTGTTCTTGACTGAAGAACATCTCGGTCACCCTCTCTGGACCTCGACCGAGGTCGGAAGCGAGATACCGTCAACTGAGAATAACAAACTTCTTACTCCCTTTTTTGAAACTCATCCACAGTTGGTGGAGCACTTTCTCCACCAAACTTCTGATAATAAAGGACCTTGGTATGCTGACATTGTTAATTATCTTGTTTGCCAGGAAATACCACCAAGATTGACGTACGCTCAAAGGAAGAAATTCTTTAAAGATGTACGACATTACTATTGGGATGAACCTCTACTATTTAAGAGAGGTCCAGATGGGATGCTTCGAAGATGCATTCCGGAAGATGAAGTTACTAGTGTCATACGGCATTGCCACTCGCTTCCTTGTTGAGGGCATGCTAGCGCTCACAAAACATGCGCAAAGGTATTACGTTCTGGTTTCTTTTGGCCTACATTGTTTAAGGATGTGCAAACGTTTATTGTTTCTTGTGATGCATGCCAAAGAACAGGGAACTTATCTAGAAGGAACGAGATTCCACTCAATAACATCCAGGAGGTTGAGATTTTTGATGTATGGGGTATTGATTTTGCATGGGACCTTTCCCATCATCCGGAGGAAACCTCTACATCCCCCTAGCTGTCGATTACGTCTCTAGATGGATGGAAGCCATTGCCTCTCCCAATAATGACGCCATGGTGGTTGTGAAGTTCTTCAATAGGACTATCTTTCCACGTTTCGGGACTCCACGCATCATCATCAGCGATGGAGAGACACATTTCATCAACCGGAAGTTTAAAGCACTTCTATCGAAGTATGGGGTAACCCACAAGGTAGCAACCCCTTATCACCCTCAAACTAGTGGACAAGTCGAGATCTCGAATAGAGAAATCAAAGCAATCTTGGAGAAGACCGTCTCTAGGACGAGGAAGGATTGGTCCATGAAGTTGGACGACGCTCTTTGGGCTTACAGGACCGCATTCAAGACTCCCATTTGGTACAACCTCTTATAACTTGGTATATGGGAAGTCTTGCCATTTGCCCGTTGAGCTAGAACACAAAGCGTATTGGGCAATCAAATGGTTGAATTTCGATATCAAGGAAGCCGGTGAAAAGCGGCTATTGGACATCAATGAGCTGGAGGAGCTGCGTTTGAACGCTTATGAGAATGCAAAGATCTACAAGGAAAGGACAAAGAAATGGCATGACAAGCGTATCATTCCTAAGGAGTTTAAAGAAGGAGATTTAGTTCTACTCTTCAACTCCTGCCTTAGCCTCTTTCCAGGTAAGTTGAAATCTAGATGGACAGGATCTTACGTTGTGAAACATGTTTTCCCTTATGGTGCAGTTGAGATTCGGGGAGAAACAAGTGGAAGCTTCAAGGTCAATGGTCATAGGCTTAAGAAATACCAACCGGAAGTCCAGGTTGAGGAGATTGCACCACTATACCTTGTTTAGGGATGACGTACGGTCCAGCTAGCGACCTTAAACCAAGCGCTTCTTGGGAGGCAACCCAAGGTATTGCTTTCTTTTCCCTTTTCTAGTCTAGCTTTAGATAGTTTGCTTTGCTTGTTT
The DNA here is from genome assembly GCA_033239125.1 of Fagopyrum homotropicum. Taxonomy (NCBI): domain Eukaryota; kingdom Viridiplantae; phylum Streptophyta; class Magnoliopsida; order Caryophyllales; family Polygonaceae; genus Fagopyrum; species Fagopyrum homotropicum. The sequence continues at coordinate 81,932,583 of BSWB01000005.1, read as the reverse complement.
TTGGCGTCCTAGACAGAAACCAGGTACTCTCTAAGGAAGGAATACAACCCAGGAGCAACACTAGAAAGACAGAAGTTCGAGAAATTGAGAAGACGGAGTCTGACTGAGACACATCTCGGTTGTAGTCACAACACCTCGACCGAGATGATTCTTGAGAAACCGAGGCGACTAGGGCTGACAACGATCCACATCGGTCCAGACACCTCGGTCCAGTCGGGACCACCTCGGCCGACGTGACAGCAGAATCGGCGAGGGGTATAAAAAGGGAAACAATTTCTCTCTCTTCCCTCCTAACTTACCCCTTGACCGCGGCGCTCTTCCATCTCGTTTTCTTCGTTTCTCGATCGTTTTCAACGATTCTTGCTCCCATTCTGCAAGGAAAGGCTAGGGGAACCAATTGCAAGCAACAATATACAACAAGAATGCCTCGAATCGACCGAATCCGGGGTAAAACAGTCAAAACCCTAACTCCCTCTTCTCTTTTCTGATTTCGGAATTTAGTGGCTTTGGTTGCCATAGATCTTTGTTGAAAAAGGATTAAGTACCCCTTAGGAACAATCTGTAGTGAAATCGGGGGAAAAGAATTGAAATTCCGAGAGTTGAAATTGAACAGCTTCGCACCTCTATCCAGTCGACCTACGCCTCGGCCGAGGTGATTCTTGAGATTTGACAAGCAACCGAGGTGACCTGTCAGACAGAGAGAGAGAGAGAATGAGTTCCAAGTCTGATCGCCAGATATTCCTGAGAGATGGATCCTCTCCTTCTTCTTCTTCTTCTAGACCTTCCATACCGATGATACATGAGCATCACCAGGCTGATTACGACCGCATCTGTACGCGCCTTGTGATTGCGCCGCGGTTTTTAGACATCTCCGCTTTTGATTGTTTATATATTGCGGAGGATTTGAGACGGATGGTCTCGATGGTTGGGCTGGAGAAGTTTATGGAGATCAGAGCTCCAGCCTACCTCGAGCCTACACTGGAGTTTGTGAGTTATGTGACTCACCTGCCTGCAAAGCAAGCCATCAAGTACCAGTTGTTGAACCGGAATTATTTGGTACCGATGGATCGGTGGAGAGATGTCTTCGGCTTCCCGAGCCCCACAGTTCCCGATTCCCCTTCTTGAGCTGTAGCTCGACAGTTCTGGGGACAGATAGCTCATGTAGTTGAGCATGCTGATAGGTGGAGACCTGGAGACTCCAGGGAGCGGATCATCTTCCACCTTGCTTTTAGACTCGCCCACCGTATATTCAGCGAGACACTTTTGGCGCGCACTGAGACGCCCCAAAAGGTTAGACAGGGGGAGCTTTTGAGTTTATTTTGCATGATGACTGGAGGTGTGCCTGATTTTGGTGCGATGCTAGCTGAGGATCTGCACCGGATCAAGGCTAAGGCGAAGGGGGACATTTGTTGTGGCAGTTTAGTGACTCACATAGCTACTGTGATGGGGTTGGATTTGAGTGCATGTACATTGGTGGCGGCTGCCAAGCCGCTAGGGCTGTAGGAGACGATCACCAAGAGGATTCTAGTTCCTCGTGGACTCACTACGCCATATGTGGCGATGCCTTGGGAGCAGACTGCACCTCAGGGTATTCGGTGGTCGTCTCAGTTCTTGGTCTACGACTCTCAGTACTGGTCCACTGCGTGGATACCCTACATTGAGGACGCTAGAGACGCAGCAGCCTAGGTGCAGGAGGATGAGGATGAGGAGGATGATGGCGGTGCTGCCATGGAGACAGGGACGGACACAACCGGTCCCAGTGTACCAGTCGTCGATTTGGACGACGAGGAGACTGAGGAGGAGGCAGCTGCACCACCATCACGTCCTGCCAGGCGCAGAGTCCGCAGACAGCGGGATCCCATAGCTCACAGATGGATAGACGAGCTGACGGATCAGATGATCGACTCTTACGCCGCTCTATCCTTAGACATGTTGGAGATGAGGGAGAGCCAGCACTACTAGTGCCGGATATTGGAGATATAGTTCCAGCACACTATGGGCTACCCTTTTGACCCATCCCAGCATCCGTACATGCCATATCCACCACCACCACCAACAGATCAGAACTAGAGCTTGTAGGGATTTCTTTTATTTATTTATTATGCAGCTCAGCTTATGTCCGGTGAGTACACTTCTTTCAGACTTATTTTGACCCATTGGGACAATGTGTCCCAAGTATGGGGTATTTGGATGTATTTATATGACTTATGTGTATGCTTGTATGACTCGGTTTGGATATTTATGATTTTCTTTATACTCTATGTGTTTATCTGAGACTACATGCATGCATACATGTTAATTGATTGAGAAAAACGTCAAAAACTGATTAAGAAAAATTTTTTTGGATGACCTCGACCGAAGTGATTCTGACCAATCGAGGTGCAGTACCTCGGTTGACTTAGAACATCTCGACCAAGATGGTTTAACTGGAATAGTTTTCGAAACGATTTTTGTGCTTCCTATATTGATATGACCTCAGTGAAGATTTTGTTTGCAGACTGGTTTTTAAATCTTTATATGTTTGAAAGGTTTTATAATATGCTTAAGTTGCTAAATGCTTTGTTTGAAATTTTGGCATGTTTATTACTTTTTTTTTATCAAAATTATGTTGAATTTGAAGGTTAACACCACATGATAAGTTCTCTCACTTTCTTACTGGGATGATTAAGGCAATTCATTCTCTTCTCTTCTCTTCTTCTTCTTGATCATGCTTAACCCCTCATATACATATTTGCCTCCCTTTACCTATCCGGGAATTTGGAAGCAAGCAAGTAAAAAGCAAGTGAAAGAAAAGTTGAGATTTTGGCTGGAAGTTAGAAAGAAACAAATCGGTTTGGGGAAGTCAATTGATAGCATGAATTATTTTCTATATTTTGGGACCTGTTTAGACGTTTTATCTTCAATAATCTGCATGTTTGAATGTATATTATGTGATTATATTGTCGTTTTATCTACCTTTGCGGGAATTGAGGTCTACACCAAGTTTCGTTGTAATCGTAGGTAAAATGGCACGTTTTGCATCAAAAAGGAGCAAAAGGAGCTAAGGAGTCATTGGAGCTATATTCAGGAGCTTAAGGAAGAATCCAGGAATCATGGAATTGGATTATAGATTCACTTTGGACCAGATTTGAGAGGTTTCACATTCAGTTGTGATTCACCTCGGTTGACTATAGAGTCACCTCGACCGAGGTGATCCAGAGGAGCTGACTCGACCGAGGCGAACACCTTGGACGCGGCAAGGATATTTTATTCTTGGCTGAGATCTTTTATCTTTGGAAAGAAGATCTTATATTTTTGGGCTGGATTCCTGGAAGGAAGAAGATAATTTAGCCCATATATTTTACCTATTTTTATAGGAAGAGATCTTTCTAAGATATCTTATCTTTGAAGGGTAATTTTCCTATAAAAAGGGTTGGATTTTCTACAAATCCAACATCCGCTATCACCCGGAAGACCGCTTAGGGCTGAAGATCCGCTATATCCTGCTATATCCTGCTTACAGCAGCAACACCCCGCATACACTCCAGTTGGGAGATTTGAAGAACCTTTTTGAAGATTGAAGAACGAAGTTTATAGCTTTTATAGCTTTGTGAAGGGTTTTGTAAGATTCCTTTAGATTCCCTTCATTGTTGTTAGTCTTGTTGGATTTTGATCCAAGGAACGCTTGTTGATTGATAATTGATTCAGTTATTGAAGCCTTTCTCTTAAGGTTTTCTTGTTCAATTATTCTCTTTCTTCCCATATATTTGATTATTACTTTCATGATGATGAGTGACTAATTTCCTTGTGTAATTCTAGGGTGATTGGCTGAAGGTTGTGGGAAAAACAATGATAGAACGATCTTAAATCACAGTAGGACCTTGAAAGTTTGAGTCTTTATCCTTAACCCTAAGCATCTCGCTCAGTCGATGAACATCTCGGCCGGGGTGGAATTCTTCTAACTGAGGTGACTTTTCCTAATCCGAAACTGAGAGTTAAGTGTTAGAGTTTGCCAAAACCTATTCTTATTACACCTTTCCTGGTTCAATGCAAGCCTAGGATGAGACTTACCCGGTGATTCCTTTGTTTGTTTACCTAAGATCATAAGCAATAGGTAATAAAGGTTTATCCTTTATTGGGGTTCGAGTGTGCCTTCATCCCATCTTTGTGAGTTATCCTGAGACTTACCCGGTAAAGGTTGATTCTATTCCCTAAGGTGGTGTGTTGGTTTGAGGTTATAGTTCTTTACCTTGATTCCTTGAGACTTACCCGGTAATAGGAATTACGGTTTGGGATTAGCGAGTAGTGAGACTTACCCGGTGATCTATTCCACTTTAGTAACACCTTCCCTATGCAAATATCTCAGCTTTGTCCGCTTATCTTTAGATCTTGAGTTGGAACCACAACTAGATGCTTTAATCCCTAGAATTACATATTTCCTTAATTGACTTTTTATCATCCTTGATTGTTTTAATTGCTTCGTGGTTAGTAATTACATAGCTTACCTATTCCTGCTTTGTTTCACTAAGTCCATGTGATCGACCCTTGGAATTCCTTGCTTTTACTACGATTGACCCGTACACTGCGGGTTCGCATCCTTGTTTTAAGCTTACATCTAGTGTTATAAATTTAAAGCTTGCACACAACGTTTGGAGCGAACATCAATCATGATGATGAGTAACTCGGCACCATTCACATAACCGGGTGTTTGTGTCTTGCCAAAGTCGGATTGAGCGATATTTCTAACGGGTCATGGTATGTGCATCAAGGGTTTGAGGCATCTCGAGAAATTGATGATTGCTGATCTCCCAGGCTTCGGTTATTGTGCACCTCTGTCCATGCATCCCAAAAAGTAAAAAAGCAAATAAGCAAAGCTTATTGGTGGAAGATGTTGAAGTTCAAAGCAAGTGAAGTAAAGATCCTTTTCCCGGATTCTAGCACCACATTCCCTATATACATCCCACCCTCACACGTTTCTTGACCTTTTCTTGAAAATTCCTTGAGACCTCGAGCTTGTTGATTGACTTGGTGGTTTAAACTGGATTATACATGATTAACTTTGATAATTATGATTTATTATGCATTCTATGATTTTATGCAAAGATGAACAATTTTCTTATATTTATAAAATGTTTTGACCATATTTTGATTTTAAACACCATGAAACATTCCCTTAGAGTGATCTATGATTAGAGCACACCACCAAAAATGTTTTGAAATACTTTTCATTGATCTTTTTGACTTATAATCCATTCTATCTTGTACTTAAGATTTGGAACTTGCTTGGGGACAAGTATTGGGTATTTTGATAGCATGATTTATAGTCTATATTTTGGGACTTGTTTAGACATTTTATCTTCAATAATCTGCATGTTTGAATGTATATTATGTGATTATATTGTCATTTCATCTATCTTTACGGGAATCGAGGTCTACACCAAGTTTCGTTGTAATCGTAGGCAAAATGGCACGTTTTGCATCAAAATGGAGCTAAGGAGCAAATGAGTCATTGGAGCTACATTCAGGAGCTTAAAGAGGAGCTCAGGAAGCAAGGAATTCACAAAGAAGATTTACTTTGGACCAGATTTGAGAGATTTCATCTTCAGCAGAAAGTCACCTCGGTTGACCACAAAGTCACCTCGACCGAGGTGATCTAGAGGAGCGCCCCGACCGAGGCAAACACCCTGGACGCGGCGAGATATATTTTATTTGGCTGAGATCTTTTATTTTTGGAAAGAGATATCTTATATTTTTGGGCTGGATTTCTGGAAGGAAGATCATATATTTTGGAAATCTATTTTAGAGATATTGATATATTTTATTAGGATATTATCTTTTTAAGATATTATTATCTTTGGAGATAATTCTCCTATATAAAGGGTTGGATTTTCCACAAGTTCAACCATGCTTAGAGGCTGAGAGCATCCAACAATTAAGGGATTTTCTGGAGTTTTTGAAGGAAGTTGGAAGATTGAGGGAAGGAAGTTGATAGCTTGTTATAGCTTTTTAAGGAGATTTGTAAGACTTTCTTAGATTCCCTTTGGTTTGTTGTTTTTGATTGATTTGTGATTCTAAGGAACACTGATTTGTTTATTTGATTCAGTTATTGAAGCCTTGTTCTTAAGGTTTTTGTGTTCAAATATTCATTCTCTTCCCATATATTTGATTATTGCTTTCATGATGATGAGTGGCTAATTTCCTTGTGCGATTCTAGAGTGATTGGTTGAAGGTTGTGGGAAAAACAATGATAGAATAATCTTAAATCAAGTAGGACCCTGAAAGCTCGAGTCTTTATCCTTAACACATGAACATCTCGTTCAGTCGATGAACATCTCGGCCGGGGTGGAACTTGACTGACCGAGGTGACCTTGCTGATCCGAAACTGAGAGTTAAGTGTTAGAGTTTGCCAAATCCTATTCTTATTACACCTTTCCTGGTTTAATGCAAGTCTAGGATGAGACTTACCCGGTAACTCCTTTGTTTGTTTACCCAAGATCATAAGTGTAGGTAATAAATGTTTATCCTTTATTGGAGTTTGAGTGTGCCTTCATTCCATCTTTGTGAGTTAGCCTGAGACTTACCCGGTAAAGGTTGATTCTATTCCCTTAGTTGGTGTGTTGGTTTGAGATTATAATTCCTTTCCTTAGTACCTTGAGACTTACCCGGTGATAGGTTCTTTGGCTTGGGATTGTGAGTAGTGAGACTTACCCGGTGATCTATTCCACTTTAGTAACACCTTCCCTTTGCAAAATCTCAGCTTTGTCCGCTTATCTTGAGATCTTGAGTTGGAACCACAACTAGATGCTTTAATCCCTAGAATTTGCATATTTCTTTTAATTGACCTTATTATCATCTTTGATTGTTTTAGTCGCTTTTGTGGTTAGTTGCAATATTGACAACCTATACTTGCTTTGTTTCACCTAAGTCCCTGAGATCGACACCCCGGAATTCTTGCTTTTACTATAATTGATCCTTTCACTGCGGGTTCGCATCCTTGTCTTAAGCATACTTCTTGGGTTATAAAGTTAAAGCTTGCACACACCATTTGGAGCGAACACGTCCCCAAACTTATATTTTTTCTACACTTTCACAACACATTTAGCACTTCATTCATAACATCCATACACTTCCTTCAACACCCCACAATTGCTTTTCACACACTCAACACACTAGCATGCTCCAATTCTTGGATGGGTCAAAAGAGGTCAAATTTTTCATCAATTGAGGTGCTTCAAACAACATGATCAAGATGAGAAGAAGAGAGATGAATTGCCTTAATCATTTCTATATGATATGTAAGAACTAGCATGTGATTTCGATAATCAATTCTCAATCCAACCTAGACAACAATCTTCATCACAACTCATACATGGAAATCAAGAGAAGTATTCAAGTCCACAATGCATAAATTCATTCAACACACAAAGGTCATCCATATCCGATTCACAAAACAAACTCATCATAAGGGTCATATCCAAACTAAGAAGCACAAAATTTTTTTAAAAAAACTTTTCTGATTTTTTTTGGAATTTTTGAGATGAATATGTACAATGCAAAACATAATGAAACATGTGACAATAATATGAAACTATCCTAGATGCAATCATGCAAATGTTTATGAAAACCCCACCCCATACTTAAAACCACATTGTCCCCAATGTGTAAATTAAATAAGGAAGTGAAAGAGAGTCCTCACAATGTAAAAATGGTATTTTCTGTATTTTGGTTCACTCATGTGGAGTGATGGTGGATGATCAATCAAAGATGGTAGAGAGCTCTAGATGTCCATTATGGCGTCGGGACCCGCGCTAAGCACCGCAAGCCGTCCAAGTCCCATGTCCACTCCACCCACGTTCAATGCGGGATCATCATCATCATCATGCCTTGCAAGACTTCTTTGTTACCTAGATTCTAGCACACAAACACAAGATACACAAACACACCAAAACAAAAACAAAAGCAAAAAGCGAAAACGAAAACAAAAAACGAAAAGGGAAAGATATGTACCAATGGGTTGCATCCCATTAAGCGCTTCTTTAAGGTCATTAGCTTGACCAAAACCGGGAGCGTTTCACTCAAGGTGAAGTGGGGCAATCATATCCACCGGAGCTTCCGGGATGTACTTCTTCAAACGGTGCCCATTCACCTTGAAATCTCCACAATGCTCCCCACCTATCTCAACCGCTCCATGGGGGAAGACCTTCCTCACCACATAAGGACCCGTCCATCTTAACTTGAGCTTTCCGGGGAAGAGCCACAACCTTGAATTGAAGGGAAGGACTAAGTCACCTTCACTCAATTCCTTTGGGATTAGATGTTTGCCATGCCAACGGTTGGTCCTTTCTTTGTAAATCTGGGCGTTTTCATAAGCATCTAGCCAAATCTTCTCAAGAGCATTCATGTTTAGCAACCTCTTCTCACCGGCTTCCTTGAGGTCAAAATTCAGCCACCTTATGGCCCAATATGCCCTATGCTCCATCTCTAATGGAAGGTGGCAAAACTTGTTATAAACTAGCTTCTAGGGAGTGGTTCTAATTGGTGTCTTGAAGGCGGTTTTATAAGCCCATAAGGCATTGATAACACGATTTATTGCTTAGTTTTAGGTAATCATTTAGATAGATTTCTCACTCATTCATGCATAGTTTAGCACTAGTTCACGACGTTTTGCACTCAATTCATGTACTTTGTCGAGATAGACGTCTACACGGACTTGTGCGTGTTTTATAGGTATTTCGGGAGATTTAGGAGCTAAAACGATACGTTTGAGGATCGTTCATCTAGATGTCACACCCTCGGACTCATTGGGACACAAGCTAAGGGCTAAAGAGGACTCATGGAACCTTGCCAACACTAGCCATGCACCAAATCACAGCTTAATGATCCAAGGCGAAGTTTCTGCACAGAATCACGGTTCTCTGACACTCCACGGCCGTGGAATCACCCGTGGATTTTGCCAGATTCTTGTGACAGCTGTGCCACAACTCTCATGGCCAGCTCATGCAAGTTTGTTATAAAAGTGGTCCTTCATGGGCTATGAGAGGCATCTTGGAGCAGCTCTCCATTATCCATGACTCTCTAACAAAAATATTCTCTCAACAAGAAGTTTTTCTAGGAAGGAAAGTGTCAAAGAAGAAGAAGAAGAGCTTCATTGAAGAGGAGAAGAAGAACACACACCATTGCCACACCTTGATAGATTTTTGTAGTGAAGAATTCCGGATTCTATTTCTAGAGTTGTATGAACCCTTTGAACCTTCTTTTGGAAGGATTGTGAGTTGCTCTAATTCTATTTTCAGCTGGGTTTGTTTTAAGTTCACTTGTTCATCTCTTTTCCTTCATCATCTTGCAAATGGATGTCATGATTTTGTGTTTACTTATTTCGATTTCTATTATGAACGTTGTAGGCTAAATAGATGTGATGAGCCTAATAAGCCGCCATTGGATTAAGTGTGCTAGGATAGTCGTTTAGGACTTCCCTTCCAAGACTTACCCGGTAAGGATAGGTAAGATCTCTAGACAACAATCCGGTTTGAGTAGAATTCCGTCCCTTAGGTTCTTAGAGACTTACCCGGTAATGAGACCTAGGGAATGGACTAGTTGATCATGAGACCTACCCGGTGATTGATCCCAATCTAGAAACACTTAACCCCAACATAGTTAATCCAAGGAATGAATAGATAGCTTGAGTCCTATGCCATAACCGGAACTTCCAACCCCTAGAATCCGTCTTTTCTTTCTTTGATCTATATCTTGTTTAGCTTGTTTATTTGTGTTGATTCATAGTTTAGTTGATTGTTTACCTTGCATGAATTGTGATCTTTGATTGATCACCAAAAACCAACCAAAAACATTTGAGATTTTCATTTCTTTATTTCTTCCTTTTCTTTCAACCTAGGTCTTTACTAAACTCAATCACAAATCGAATCAATTTCACCTTAGTCTTTGTGTTCGACCTCGAAGTACTATCCCTACTACAAACGTCCCGTACACTGCGGGTTTCGCTAGGTAGTTTAGGATTTAGTTCGAGTTATAAATTTAAGGCTTTTTGTGCTACCGATCTTAGCGTAACAAGTTTTTGGCGCCGTTCCCGGGGACTAAGTCTAGATTGAGTATATTTTGTGATTGTTATTAGTGTAGATCTTTCTTGTTGCTTTTGATCTCTCTTTGGTGTGTGTCTTTGCTTTTCAGGACATTTCTTACTCTTTAGGTTTATGCGAAGATCTCGTGGAAAGGATTTAGCTCCATTCGATCCCGAACCGGAGAAAACCCTTAGATCAAGATCAAAGAGCATTCGAAAAGAGAAGGAGATGGCCGAAAGAAACCTCCAAGCTGAATTGGATGAAGCCTTAGAGCAAATAAGGCTAAGAGATGAGCTCTTGGAGGAAGAAAGGAGACTTGCCAATGAGAGGCAAGAAGCAACTAGGAGGGAGATTGATGAGATTAGGCAAGCCCTTGTTCAAGGAGAGCTTAATCGTCAACAACCTCCACCTCCTCCACCACCGGTGATACAACCGCAGCCGATGGTTAATGTTAGGGTCGAGCCCATTGCCATTGAAGAGCCACAAACCCTAGGGAGACGTATGGATCCAGCACAAAGAGCACACCGACCAGGTGTGAACTTAGGAGATCCCGCTACCAACAACTATGAGCTCCGCCCTCAAGTTCTACAAATGATCCGGCATAATCAATTTGGAGGGATGGAAGGAGAGTCTCCTCATCAACATTTGATGAATTATGAGATCTTGATGGAGACTCTTAGACCGCCAAGATTGGATAGCAACAACCATAAGCTTAGGGCTTTTTCCTTCTCTCTTAAGGATAAAGCCTTGGCTTGGTATCAATCTATTCCACAAGGGCGAGTTGGTACTTGGGAGGAGATGACAACCGAGTTTTTGACCAAGTTCTTCCCACCTTCCAAGACTACCGAATTAAGAGGGAAGATCAATGCCTTCGTGATGAAGGATAGAGAAAGTTTATTCAAGTCTTGGGAGAGGTTCAAAGATCTTCTCCTTGATTGTCCACACCATGGCATACCGAAAATTGAGCTATTGGAGATCTACTTCAAGGGACTTGATGAAGATAGCCAATTCAAGCTCCAATCTCTTTCCGGTGGGACTTTTATGGAGAAGCATGTAGATGAAGCGTGGGAGTTTGTGGAGAAGCAAGCTCTAGTAATTGAGAAATACTCCCATAGGAAGAGTGAAGGGAGAAAGGCGGGAGCATACGAGGTGAGTGAGGTCACCATGAGCAATTTCAAGCTTGACGCCATCAACAACGAGTTGAAGTCCTTGTGGGAGTTGTGTGCTACAACTTTGAAGAACCAAGCAACTCCTCAAGTGCTTCCACAAGCCAACTTTTCTTCCAAAGAGGAGGATGTGAATTATATGGGAAGGGGCAACTTCAACAATTACCAAGGTCCAAGGAGTTTCAACAACAACCGGCAATTCAATAATTACCGGCCCAACCACAACCATCCCGGATTTTCTTACTCTAACCCGGATGGAGCCTTGAACCCTCCCGCTTCCTCAAGCACAACTCCACCACAAATAGCTTCACAAGAACCTCCACCCGGATTTACTCAACCTCCAAAGGATAGAACCGAAATAATGTTTGAGCAATTGCTTGGAAGGTTGAGTGGTCTTGAGAGCACCGTGACTTCAATCTCTAAAGCTCAAAAAGTTTTGGAAGCACAAGTGTTCCAAAAGGCGGGTGAAGCCCATAGAGATCCGGGAAAGCTTCCCGGAAGAACCGAAGACAACCCAAGAGGCCAAGTGTTGGCTATCACAACAAGGAGTGGGTTGAGTATGAAGGATCCTTTGCCCAAGGACAATGCTAAGGGAAAGCAAGTAGTGGTAGAAGAGGGAAGATTGCAAGAAGATGGAGGCAAGAGCAAGGATGTAGAGCCAACCTATGTGGCACCGCCTCCATACAAGCCACCACTACCGTTCCCACAATCAAGAGCAAGAGCTCGTTTGGACAATCACTTTGGTAAATTCCTTGAACTAATGTCCAAATTACATATCAACATTCCGTTCATGGATGCTATTTTAGGAATGCCGGCATATGGCAAGTTTTTGAAAGAAATACTCTCCAACAAAAGGAAGTTGGAGGAGTATGGGGAGATAAGAATGACCAAGAGATCCTCGGAATTGATCCAAACAATGAAGGAGGAGATGCCTCCCAAGCTAAGAGATCCGGGTTCTTTTTGTGTCCCAATTGGAGTGGGAGATGTGAAGTACGTGGCCCTTTGCGATCTTGGAGCAAGTGTAAGCATCATACCGCTTGCACTTTGCAACAAGGTGGGGCTAGGAGAGCCAAAGCCGGTCAAGATGACCCTCTATATGGCGGACCGTTCTATCACTCATCCGGTTGGGATTTTAGAAGACATCCCGGTGCAACTAGGAGGATTCTATGTGCCAATTGACTTTGTCGTCTTGGACATCCCGGCGGATTATCCGGTTCCCATCATCTTAGGAAGACCCTTCCTCGCCACTTCCGGATGCCTAGTGGATTGCAAGAACGGGACTCTCTCCTTCAACATTGGAGAAGAGAACATCAAGTTCAAGTTATCCACAATGACGAAAGGGCCAGCCCTTGATGAGGACGTCTTCAACATAGTCAAGCAAGAGGAATCTAGGGAAGTTGTAAGCTCGATCTTGATCAAGGATCCCTTGGAGAAGGTTCTTACCTTAAGTATGATGGAAGAAGGTGTTGAGGAGACTTGCAATGAAGAGATCAAGGCCTTGGAAGCCTTGGAAGAAGAGCCAAGAGTTGGATTTGAAAGCCACGAAGAGGTCTTGAACAGCTGCAAGTTCCACGGTCGAGATTTATGTTCCACGGCCGTCAAACTTTCTGGACAACTCCGAGAAGCAAGCTTGGCAAGAACCACGGCCGTGGAAGTTGAGCAACCCGTGATTCGAGCCGTGATTTTCCCTGGATCAGCTCTTAATGATGATCAAGCTTCTAGGAGCCATGGAGAGTCTTCATTTGCTTTGGACTCATCTCATCCAACCTTATTTGGATCGTCTTCAACCGATAAAGGTCCTCCTTCACTTGAACTTAAACCCCTCCCCTCTCATTTGAAGTATGCATTTCTTGGTGAAAACTCTACATATCATGTGATTGTTAATGCATGCTTAAGTGACGATGAACTTGCTAAGTTGTTGCATGAACTAAGATTGCATAGGAAAGCCATTGGTTATACTATTGATGATTTGGTTGGCATAAAACCTTCTTTGTGCATGCATAAGATAATGATGGAAGATAATCATAAACCCTCTATTGAACATCAAAGGAGATTGAATCCTATAATGAAAGAGGTAGTCAAAAAAGAAACCATTAAGTTGCTAGATGCGGGAATTATCTACCCTATCTCGGATAGTAAGTGGGTTAGCCCCGTTCATGTAGTTCCTAAGAAGGGTGGGATGACCGTAGTAACTAATGAGAACAACAAACTAATCCCGACTAGGACGGTTACGGGGTGGAGAATGTGCATCGATTATAGGAAGTTGAACATGGCCTCTAGGAAAGATCACTTCCCTCTCCCCTTTATTGACCAAATGCTAGAAAGGTTAGCTCAACACTCTCATTTTTGCTATCTAGATGGCTATAGTGGATTTTTCCAAATCCCTATCCACCCTGATGACCAAGAGAAGACAACCTTTACATGTCCATGGGGTACTTTTGCATATAGGAGAATGCCATTTGGGTTGTGTAATGCACCCGCCACCTTCCAAAGGTGTATGATGGCTATCTTTTCGGAATACATAGAAAATATCATGGAAGTGTTTATGGATGATTTCTCTGTTTATGGTTCTTCCTTTGATAATTACTTGGCTAACTTGTCCTTAGTATTACAAAGATGTGAGGAGACAAATCTTGTCTTAAATTGGGAAAAATGCCACTTCATGGTAAGTGAAGGCATTGTGTTAGGACACTTGGTGTCTAACCGTGGCATTGAGGTCGATAGGGCCAAGATTGAAACAATAGAGAAGTTGCCGCCACCTACCTCGGTGAAGGGGGTAAGGAGTTTCTTAGGGCATGCCGGTTTTTACCGGAGGTTTATTCAAGACTTCTCTAAAATTTCTAAGCCTCTCACTAACCTACTAATGAAGGATGTTGATTTTGTCTTTTCCAAGGATTGTCTTGAGGCTTTTTGTAGGTTGAAGAACGCCTTGATCTCCGCACCTATCATGCAACCTCCGGATTGGAGTCTACCATTTGAGATCATGTGTGATGCAAGCGATGTAGCCGTTGGGGCTGTTTTGGGGCAAAGAAAAGATGGGCGCACTTATGCTATTTATTATGCTAGCAAGACGCTGGATGATGCCCAACTCAATTATGCTACCACCGAGAAGGAGTTATTAGCGGTGGTGTATGCATTTGAGAAGTTCCGCTCATACCTTGTTGGAGCGAAGGTCATAGTTTATACGGATCATGCTGCGATCCGTTATCTACTTATGAAGAAGGATGCCAAACCAAGGTTGATTCGGTGGATCCTTCTTCTTCAGGAGTTTGATTTGGAAATACGGGATAAGAAGGGATCCGAGAACTCCATGGCGGATCACCTTAGTAGACTCCCACCATTAGAGCTTGAAAGAGATGACATCCCAATTGATGACTCATTCCGTGATGAGCAATTACAAATGGTGGAGGAATGCTTGTTCCAAGTGTCTAGAGGAAGTGAGCCATGGTTTGCCGACATCGTGAACTACTTAGTGTGTGAGGAAGTGCCTCCCGGATTAACATATGCACAAAGGAAGAAGTTCTTTAACGATGTGAGGCACTACTATTGGAGTGAACCACTTCTATTCAAGAGACGGCCGGATGGAATGTTTAGAAGATGCATACCGGAAGATGAAGTGGAGAGTGTGATCCGGCATTGTCACTCCTTACCATGTGGAGGCCATGCTAGCTCACACAAGACGTGTGCAAAGGTATTGCAATCCGGTTTTTATTGGCCTAACTTGTTTAGAGATGTGCAAGGTTTTGTAGCGGCGTGTGATGCTTGCCAAAGGACGGGCAACATCTCAAGGAGGAATGAAATGCCCTTGAACAACATCCAAGAAGTCGAAATATTTGATGTGTGGGGTGTAGACTTCATGGAACCATTCCCTTCTTCGTGTGAAAATCTCTACATCCTATTGGCGGTGGACTATGTGTCAAGATGGGTGGAGGCAATCGCCTCTCCTACAAATGATGCCAAGGTGGTGGTGCGGTTCTTCAACCGGGTGATCTTCCCTAGGTTTGGAACACCAAGGGTGATCATTAGTGATGGAGGAAAGCACTTCACCAATAGGAATTTTGGTCGCTTTTGGCCAAGTATGGGGTGACTCATAAGGTGGCAACACCTTACCATCCCCAAACTAGCGGCCAAGTGGAGATATCCAACCAGGAGATCAAGGCCATCCTTGAGAAGACGGTGTCTAGGACTAGAAAGGATTGGGCTATGAAGCTCAATGACGCATTGTGGGCATATAGGACCGCCTTCAAGACACCGATTGGAACCACTCCTTACAAGTTGGTCTATGGAAAGTCTTGCCATCTTCCGGTGGAAATGGAGCATAGAGCTTATTGGGCCATTAAGTGGCTAAATTTTGACCTCAAAGAGGCGGGATAGAAGAGGTTGCTTGATATAAACGCCCTTGAGGAGATTCGGTTGGAAGCTTATGAGAATGCCCGGATCTACAAGGAGAGAACCAAAAGATGACATGACAAGAGAATCATCCCCAGAGAGTTGAGTGAAGGAGATCTTGTCCTTCTCTTCAACTCAAGGCTAAGGCTCTTTCCCGGAAAGCTCAAATCAAGATGGACCGGGCCATATGTGGTGAAGAAGATCTTTCCTCATGGAGCTATTGAGATAGGAGGGGAGCATTGTGGAAATTTCAAAGTGAATGGGCACCGCTTGAAGAAGTATATTCCGGGAGCCCCGGTGGACATGATTGCCCCACTTCACCTTGAATAGACGCTCCCAAGTTTGGTCAAGCTAATGACCTTAAAGAAGCGCTTGGTGGGAGGCAACCCATTGGTAACATTTTTCCTTTTTCGTTTTGTTTTCGTTTTTAGATTTTTCTATCTTTGTGTGTGTTTTGTCTACCTTGTGTGTGTGCTAGAACATTAGTGGCATTGCAAGCCTTGCTTGACATAGGAATGATGATGATGAACCCCTCACCAATCATGGGTGGAGCGGACGCGGAACTTGGACGGCTAGCGGTGCCTAGCGCGGGTCCCGAAGCTTTGATGGATGCTTAGAGCTCTCTACCATGGTTGATAGGATCATCAAACATCAATTCACTATTGAGCAATCCCAAATACCATAGCAAACCATTTTTTACATTGTGAGAACCTTCTTTCACTCTCTTTACTTGTATACCACATTGGGGACAATGTGTTTCTAAGTATGGGGTGGGGTTTGCATGATCCTTTGCATGATGAGCATCTAGGATAGTTTAAAATCTTCACATGTCTTGCATTGTACATACTTAAATCGAAAATCCCATAAAAATTCAGAAAATTTAAAAAAATTTTGTGCTTTCTAGGCTTGGATATGACCCTAATGATGAATCTTGTCTTGAGGATTGGCTATGGATGGCCTCATGTGTTATGATTGATGAACGCATATGTGGACTTGAAGTACTTCTCTTGAAATTCTATGAATGATTTGTGATCATGATGTTTGCCTAGAAATGATTGAGTATTGAAGATCGAAATTACATGATAGTTCTTGCATACCATCTAGGAATGAATGAGGCAACTCATCTTTCTCTACTTCTCCTCTTAATCATGATTGCTTGAGCACCTCAATTGAGATAAAATTGACCTCTTTTAACCCATCCGGGAATAGGAGCATGCTAGTGTGTAGATGTGTGCGAAAAGCAAGTGTGGGGTGAAGTTGTTGACGAAAAGAATATCATGCATAAAATGCTGAATTTGTTGTGAAAGTGTAGCCAAAAAAAATAGGCTTGAGGGCATTGGCTTAAATGACAAGTAACTCGGTACACTTCACATAATCGGGTGTTGGTGTCTTGCCAAAGTCAAATAAACCAATAGTCCTAAACGAGCTTTGGTATGTGTGCCCGGTGTGGATGCACCTCGAAAACTAAGAAAAAGCCCGAGGACGGCTAATCACCAAGGTTTCGGCTTTTGTACACCAATGCCATTGTCTCAAAAATAAGTCAAAGAAAAAGAAAAGAAAGAAAAGATAGAGGAAAATATACACTTGAGGGAAGTTGATCGAGGACAAGATTGTGGAGTTAGTTCCGTTCCCGGATTAGCATCACATAGCCTAGAAATCCCCACCCAATCACTACATTTCTTGACCCTTTTATTTACAAGACCTTATGACCTATTTGCATGTTTGTAAGACTTAGTGATTTAGATTGGATGTACTCTTGATCTTCTTGACTTCTTCATCCTTACATTTTATGCATACTTTTGAGTTAAGTACAATTGTCTTTCCATGTCTTCATTTGTTTGATGCATGACTTGCTTATCCTTTGCCATGAAACATGACTTTGAAGGTGATCCAATAATAGAAG
Source organism: Fagopyrum homotropicum (assembly GCA_033239125.1). NCBI lineage: Eukaryota > Viridiplantae > Streptophyta > Magnoliopsida > Caryophyllales > Polygonaceae > Fagopyrum > Fagopyrum homotropicum. The sequence goes on along the minus strand of BSWB01000005.1, from coordinate 81,915,070 downwards.
CACAAACCCAAAAAGATTTTGCCATTTTTCTGCATGCATAAATCATGTCATCTCTTAGTCTATAGTTGGGAATTCGCTCGGGGACGAGCAAACCTTAAGTATGGGGTATTTTGATAACACGATTTATTGCTTAGTTTTAGGTAATCATTTAGATAGATTTCTCACTCATTCATGCATAGTTTAGCACTAGTTCACGACGTTTTACACTCAATTCATGTACTTTGTCGAGATAGACGTCTACACGGACTTGTGCGTGTTTTATAGGTATTTCGGGAGATTTAGGAGCTAAAACGATACGTTTGAGGATCATTCATCTAGATGACACACCCTCGGACTCATTGGGACACAAGCTAAGGGCTAAAGAGGACTCATGGAACCTTGCCAACACTAGCCATGCACCAAATCACAGCTTAATGATCCAAGGCGAAGTTTCTGCACAGAATCACGGCTCTCTGACACTCCACGGCCATGGAATCACCCGTGGATTTTGCCAGATTCTTGTGACAGCTGTGCCACGACTCTCATGGCCAGGTCATGCAAGTTTGTTATAAAAGTGGTCCTTCATGGGCTGTGAGAGGCATCTTGGAGCAGCTCTCCATTATCCATGACTTTCTAACAAAAATATTCTCTCAACAAGAAGTTTTTCTAGGAAGGAAAGTGTCAAAGAGGAAGAAGAAGAGCTCCATTGAAGAGGAGAAGAAGAACACACACCATTGCCACACCTTGATAGATTTTTGTAGTGAAGAATTCCGGATTCTATTTCTAGAGTTGTATGAACCCTTTGAACCTTCTTTTGGAAGGATTGTGAGTTGCTCTAATTCTATTTTCAGCTGGGTTTGTTTTAAGTTCACTTGTTCATCTCTTTTCCTTCATCATCTTGCAAATGGATGTCATGATTTTGTGTTTGCTTGTTTCGATTTCTATTATGAACGTTGTAGGCTAAATAGATGTGATTCTAGGGCAAGGAAAGGATGGTTATGGCTAGGGCTATGATAGGACGGACTTAGATTTATCTTTGGATGACTTGTGTGCATAAACGTAGCCTCTGTTAGAGATCACGGGTAGTTCTTGCCTAACCACGGCCGTGGTTTAGGTTGAACAAACCGTGATTTTCCCTGGTTCGATGGATCTTGTCTTGGATTGTTAGAATGTTGAAATCCTAAGTGTTTGTTGAGTTAAATCTATCCTAGGGTGACCTAGTGTTAGCAACTAAGTGTTAGGAGAGACTTACCCGGTAATCCTTACTCTTAAATTCCAAAGATAACAAACCTTAGGTAGTGGTGAGCCTAATAAGCCGCCATTGGATTAAGTGTGCTAGGATAGTCGTTTAGGACTTCCCTTCCAAGACTTACCCGGTAAGGATAGGTAAGATCTCTAGACAACAATCCGGTTTGAGTAGAATTCCGTCCCTTAGGTTCTTAGAGACTTACCCGGTAATGAGACCTAGGGAATGGACTAGTTGATCATGAGACCTACCCGGTGATTGATCCCAATCTAGAAACACTTAACCCCAACATAGTTAATCCAAGGAATGAATAGATAGCTTGAGTCCTATGCCATAACCGGAACTTCCAACCCCTAGAATCCGTCTTTTCTTTCTTTGATCTATATCTTGTTTAGCTTGTTTATTTGTGTTGATTCATAGTTTAGTTGATTGTTTACCTTGCATGAATTGTGATCTTTTATTGATCACCAAAAACCAACCAAAAACATTTGAGATTTTCATTTCTTTATTTCTTCCTTTTCTTTCAACCTAGGTCTTTCCTAAACTCAATCACAAATCGAATCAATTTCACCTTAGTCTTTGTGTTCGACCTCGGAGTACTATCCCTACTACAAACGTCCCGTACACTGCGGGTTTCGCTAGGTAGTTTAGGATTTAGTTCGAGTTATAAATTTAAGGCTTTTTGTGTTACCGATCTTAGCGTAACAGGCATCATCAAGCTTCATAGCCCAATCTTTTCTTGTCCTAGAAACCGTCTTCTCAAGTATCCCCTTGATCTCCTGGTTGAAAATATCCACTTGGCCACTAGTTTGAAGATGGTAAGGTGGCCACCTTATGAGTCACCCCATACTTAGCCAAAAGTGTCCCAAAGTTCCTATTGGTGAAATGCTTCCCTTCATCACTTATGATCACTCTTGGTTTTCCAAACCTAGGAAAAATGACTCGGTTGAAGAACCGCACCACTACTTTGGCATCGTTTGTGGGAGAGGTGATTGCTTCCACCCATCTTGATACATAATCCACCGCCAATAGACTTAAGCTTAAAACACGGATGCGAACCCGCAGTGTACGGGTCAATCGTAGTAAAAAGCAAGAAATTCCAGGGGTCGATCACAGGGACTCGGTGAAACAAAGTCGATAACGGTAAACTTCGTAAATACTAACCACAAAGAGCAATTAACACAATCAAAGATGAATAAGAAGTCAATAAAGCAAACATGCAATTCTAGGGATTAAAGCTTCTAGTTGTGGTTCCAACTCAAGATCTAAAGATAAGCGGACAAAGTTGAGATTTTTGCAAGGGGAAGGTGTTACTAAAGTGGAGTAGATCACCGGGTAAGTCTTACTACTCACTAATCCAAAACCGTAACTCCTATTACCGGGTAAGTCTCAAGGAATTAAGATAAAGAACTATAACCTCAAACTAACACACCATCTAAGGGGATAGAATCAACCTTTACCGGGTAAGTCTCAGGCTAAATCACAAAGATGGGATGAAAGCACACTTAAACCCCAATAAAGGATAAACCTTTATTACCTACACTTATGATCGTTGGTACACAAACTAAGGAATTACCGGGTAAGTCTCATCCTAAGCTTGCTTTGAACCAGGAAAGGTGTAATAAGAATAGGATTTGGCAAACTCTAACACTTAACTCTCAGTTTAGGATCAGATAAGTCACCTCGGTCAGACAAATTCCACCCCGGCCGAGATGTTCATCGACTGAGCGAGATGCTTAGGGTTAAGGTTAAAGACTCGAACTTTCAAGGTCCTATTGGAATCTAAGACTATTCTATCATTGTTTTTCCCACAACCTTCAGCCAATCACCCTAGAATCACACAAGGAAATTAGCCACTCATCATCATTATGAAAGTATTAAATTTATGGGAAGAAGGTGAGTAATTGAACAAGAAGAAATTAATGAAAAAGACTTCAATAACTGAATCAAATATCACAACAAAAGCGTTCCTTGGATAACAATCCAACAAGACAAGACAACAAGGAAGGGGATTAAAGACAATCTTACAAAACCCTCCAAAAAGCTATAAAAGCTATGATCTTCAATCTTCCTTCAACCTTCAAAAAGGTTCTTCAAAACTCCCAACTGGAGTATGGCTGCTGCGTGCTATAAACCCTGATCGATGGTATAGCATGATCCGGTGTAAGCGGGATCATGGATTTGTGGAAATCCAACCCTTTTTATAGGAAAATAACCCTCCAAAGATAAAATATCCTAGAATAAAATATTCTCGCCGCGTCCAAAGATAAAAGATCCAAGCCCCAAAATATAAGATCACCTTCCAAAGATAAAAGATCTCAGCCAAGAATAAAATATTCTCGCCGCGTCCTAGGTGTTCGCCTCGGTCGAGTCGGCGTCTCTGGATCACCTCGGTCGAGATGAATCTCTGGTCAACCGAGGTGAGTCATAACTGAATGTGAACTCTCTCAAAACTGGTCCAAAGTGAATCTTAATCCATGGCTATGCTTCCTGGATGGTTTCTTATGCTCCTCAATGTAGCTCCAATGACTCCATAGCTCCTTCTATTCCTTTTTGATGCAAAACGTGCCATTTTACCTACAATTACAGCAAAACTAGGTGTAGACCTCGATTCCCACAAAGGTAGATGAAATGGTAATATAATCACATAATATACATGCAATCATGCAGATTATGAAAGATAAAACGTCCAAACAAACCCCGAAATATAGACTATAATTCATGCTATCAAAATACCCCATACTTAGCCCTTGCTTGTCCCCAAGCAAGTTCCGCATATAGAAGACAAGATAGAATGGATTAATAGTCATGAAAATCAACGAAAAGTCTTTCAAAAACATTTTATGGTGTGTTACAATCATAGATCACTCTAAGAGAATACTTCATGGAATTTAAAATCCAAACATGATCAAAACATTTTATAAATATAGGAAAGTTGTTCATCTTTGCATAAAATCATAGAATGTATAATAAGTCATAATTATCAAAATTAATCATGTATAATCTAGTTTAAACCACTAAGTCAATCAACAAGCTCAAGGTCTCAAGGGCTTCCCAAAAGAAAAGGTCAAGAAACGTGTAGGGTAGGGATGTATGTAAGGTAATGTGGTGCTAGAATCCGGGAAAAGGATGAACTTCACTTCCACTTTGACTTGCAACATCTTCCACCAATAAGCTTTGCTTATTTCACACTTTTTTCTTTTTACTTTACTTTTTGGGATGCATGGACAGAGGTGCACAATAACCGAAGCCTAGGAGATCCGCAATCATCAATTTCTTGAGATGCATCAAACCCTTGATGCACATACCATGACCCGTTAGGAATATCGCTCAATCCGACTTTGGCAAGACACAAACACCCGGCTATGTGAATGGTGCCGAGTTACTCATCTTCATGATTGACTTCCCCAAACCTAAGATTACTTTCTAACACTTTCACTTCCAGCCAACTTCTCAACTTTAACTTCACTTGCTTTCACCACTTCGCTTGCTTCCAAATTCCCGGATAGGTAAAGGGAGGCAAAATGTATATGAGGGGCTAAGCATGATCAAGAAGAAGAGGAGAGAAGAATGAATTGCCTTGTTCTTTCTAGGAAGAAAGTGAGAGAACTCATAACGTGGTGTCAACCTTCAAATTCAACATAATTTAGATAAAAACAAAGTATTAAACATGCCAATAATTTCAAACAAAGCATTTAGCAACTTAAACATATTATAAAACCTTTCAAACACATAAAGAATTTAAAACCAGTCAGTAAACAAGATCTTCACTGAGATCATATCCAGATAAGTAACAAAAAAATCGTTTTCGAAAACTCTCAGTTAACCCACCTCGGTCGAGGTGTTCTTGGTTCAACCGAGGTGAAACGCCTCGTTTGGCCAAGACTGACTCATCGATCCGTCTGTGGGCAGCTTGATCTCTCACTCCGCGCCTCCTACGTCTAACAGGCCTAACTGGAGAAGTCTCAGCTGGTGCAGGCTCAGTCTCATCATCATCATCCAGATCTATGATCGGCGGTGCGCTCGTCCCTGCAGTATCTGTCCCAGTATCCATCGGGACTCCACCATCTCTCTCATCCACTGTATCCTCGTCATCGTCAGCCTCCTCCTCCTCATCCTCAGCTGGGGCAGTTGCTGCTCCCCTGTAATCCTCCATCAGTGGAGCCTAGGCGGTCTGCCAATAGTGTGGATCGTAAACGGTGAACTAGGCAGACCATCGGATCCCCTGTGGCGCAGTCAGCTCCCACGGCATAGCCACATATGGAGTGGTCAGACCTCGGGGAACTAGAATCCTCCGAGTGATCATCTCCTGCAATCCGAGTGGCTTCGGAGCCGCCACCATCGTACACGCACTGAGGTCCATGCCATGATAAGCAGCTATGTGGGTGACAAGACCTCCGTAGCAGATGTCTCCCTTTTGCCTTGGCCTTGATCTTGTGCAGGTCCTCTGCCAAGATCAAGCCAAAGTCCGGGAAACCCCCCGTAACCATATAGTACAGACTGAAAAGCTCGCCCTGTCGGATCTTCTGGGGTGTCTCAGTACGCGCCAGAAGTGTCTCGCTGAATATCCTATGGGCTAACCTAAAGGCTAGGTGGAAGATGACCTTCTCCTTGGAATCTCCAAGGCGCCATCTATCTACATGCTCAGTAATATGGGCAATCTGCCCCCAGAACTCCCTAGCTACAGATCGGGAAGGGAAGTCAGTGGCGGTGGGCTCAGAAAAGCCGAAAATCTCTCTCCAAATCTCGAGCGGCACTAAGAAGTTCCGGTTCATCAACCGGTACTTCACGTACTGCTCTGTGGGATGGTAGGAAAAGGAGCTAACGAACTCTAGGGTCGGCTCCAAGTAGGCTGGGGCTCGGATCTCAGTAAACTGATCCAGCCCAACTGTGGTAATCATCCTCCTAAGGTCTCCATCTACCCCTAGGCAATCAAAAGCTGACACATCCAGAAAACGCGGTGCAATCACTGGACGGCTAGCTATACGCTCATAATCTACCCGACATCTCTCGTGGATCACCGGGCGGTAAGGACGGGAAGAAGAGGAAGGAGGGGAAGGTGAGGATCTATCTCTGAGGGCAAGGCGACGTTCGGAACTCATTTTCTCTCAGCTACTGTCAGATCACCTCGGTCACTAACAACACCCAGGAATCACCTCGGTCGAGATGCAGTTCGACTGGACCGAGGCGTAACAGTTTGCGATTCAAATCTCAGAAATCCAGTTTTTTTCCCCCAAAAATCACTACAATTGCTTCCTATGGGGTACTTAAGCCTTTTCTCAGCAGATTCAAGGGCAACCAAAGCCCAAATCGAAACGAATGAACGAGTTAGGGTTTCGACTGTTTTTACCTCGTTTCGGTCGATTCCTTCGCAGATCTGTACTTACAAATGGATCCTCTATCCTTCAATCGCAGTTTGGAAGCGGAAATCTTCGAAAACGAGCAAGATTTGAGGAAGCGAGGTGAGAAGGCGCCGCGGTCGAGTCGAAGAGGGTAAAAAAAAGTGAAAAATAAATTTTCCCCCTTTTTATACTGTTCCTGGAACTGCTGTCACCTCGGTCGAGATAGTCTCGACTGGACCGAGGTGGTACGGACCGAGGTGGTTCTGCAGAAACCCTAGTCGCCTCGATTGCTTAAGAATCAACTCGGTCGAGGTGGCCTCGACTGGACCGAGGTGTCTCAGTCAAACTTCGTCTTCTCGAATTCTCGATCATTCTGTACATCGAGTTATGCTCCTTCCTTAGGGGTCTCCTGTTATCTGTCTAGGACGCCAAAAACAAACAAAACAAAGCAAAAGCAAACTATCTAAGCTAGACTAGAAAACGGGAAAAGAAAGCAATACCTTGGGTTGCCTCCCAAGAAGCGCTTGGTTTAAGGTCGCTAGCTGGACCATAGTGCGTCTCTATATGTGATGGGAGGTGCCCTCACCCCATACTTCACCTCCATCGTGGGGTAAAGTAAGTAAATCTATCAAACGCTCCAACAAGTGTAAGTGCTCATCGGGGAATGAATCGTCTATGGGCGGGTCGTCCTTCTCACGTGAAGATGCAGGTAGCCGGCTGAGGTGATCCACAACAGAATTCTCGGATCCCTTCTTATCGCGGATCTCTAGGTCAAACTCTTGAAGCAAGAGAATCCATCGAATAAGGCGTGGCTTGGCATCTTTCTTAGCCAACAAGTAACGGATGGCTGCATGGTCGGTGTAGACAATGACTTTCGCTCCTACTAAATAGGAACGAAACTTCTCGAAAGCATATACAACCGCCAACAACTCCTTCTCAGTGGTAGCGTAGTTGCGCTGGGCTACATCTAGCGTCTTGCTAGCATAGTAAATGGCGGTGGTCCGGCCATCTTTCTTCTGTCCGAGCACCGCTCCTACGGCTACATCACTAGCGTCACACATGACCTCAAAGGGCAAGGTCCAATCAGGAGGCTGGATAATGGGAGCGGAGATCAACACTTCCTTAATCCTGTAAAAAGCATCAAGACACTCTTGCGAAAACTCAAAATCAACATCTTTATTCAAGAGGTTAGTTAGAGGTTTAGAAATCTTAGAGAAGTCCTTGATGAATCTCCTGTAGAAACCTGCATGCCCGAGAAAACTCCTCACACCTTTAACAGAACAAGGGGGAGGGAGTTTCTCAATAGTCTCGATCTTAGCTCGATCGACCTCAATACCTCGATTAGAGACGAGGTGTCCTAGTACAATGCCTTCATTAACCATAAAATGACACTTTTCCCAATTCAGAACAAGGTTAGTGTCTTCACATCTTTTAAGCACTAGAGAAAGGTTAGATAGGCAATCATCAAAAGAGGAACCATATACAGAAAAATCATCCATGAATACCTCCATGATTTCCTCTATGTACTCGGAAAAGATGGCCATCATGCATCGCTGGAAGGTAGCGGGCGCATTGCACAATCCAAATGGCATCCTCCGATAGGCAAATGTCCCCCATGGACAAGTGAAAGTGGTCTTCTCCTGATCATCCGGATGGATAGGAATCTGGAAGAATCCACTATAGCCGTCCAAGTAGCAAAAGTGTGAATGTTGGGCCAACCGTTCGAGCATTTGATCGATGAAGGAAAGCGGAAAATGGTCCTTCCGAGTCGCCGTGTTCAGCTTCCTATAATCAATGCAAACCCTCCAGCCCGTAACGGTCCTAGTTGGGATCAACTCTTTGTTTTTATTCGTCACAACCGTCATCCCTCCTTTCTTCGGAACTACATGCACCGGGCTAACCCACTTGCTGTCCGAGATAGGATAAATAATACCTGCATCCAAAAACTTAAGAACTTCCTTCTTCACAACCTCTTTCATGATCGGATTCAGCCGTCTTTGAGGTTCCCGTGAAGTCTTATGATTATCTTCCATTAGAATTCTATGCATGTAGAAAGAAGGCTTAATGCCAATATGATCATCCGTGGTATAACCTATAGCCTTTCGATGCTTTCTCAGGACATGCATTAACTTAGATAATTCAGATTCGGAAAGGGAAGCACTAACAATAACGGGATAAGTAGAATCCGGTCCAAGAAAGACATACCTCAAGTGACTAGGGAGTTGTTTAAGCTCCACGACTGGGGGTGCTTTCTGAGGGGGATCCTTGCTTCCTCCTTCCAGTGGAGTGGGTTCAAAAACTGGACTTTCGGAAGTCTCAGTTGAATCTGCCTCGCCATCGACCTCGGTCGAGGCGCAGAGGCGTTGACCGAGATGTTCTTCAATCGCCTCGCTCAGTCCAGGAAGTGCCTCGGTCGAGGTACTGCAACTGGAACCGAAACTGGAGATCTTTGTCTCCGGAAGTAGTGTCTCAGTTTTAGCTCCTGGATCTTCTTCCAGTGCCTTTAAGCTCCGTATATCTGCATCACAAGAAGCATCTATACCTTCCTCTATTAAACTAAAACTTATAACTCTTTCGAATGGGTCGTTAATAAGGATAGAGCTTTCCAATTCCCTTGATTCTTCTTCATCGTAGATGTTGAAGATATCATCGGTTAGCTGCTCCCCTTTCATGGCTGCAAGTAGTGCGAACTCCACCTCATCGCCACCAATGTTGAATTTCAACTTGGCGTTCTTGCAATCCACATTGCAACCCGACGTTGCTAGAAATGGCCTCCCGAGAATAATAGGAACAGGATAATCTGCGGGAATGTCAAGTACAACAAAATCTATAGGTAGATAGAAGTTACCTAACTTGACCGGAATGTCCTCCAAGATGCCCACGGGATGGGTGATGGAGCGATCCACCATATAAAGTCGAATCTTGACCGGCTTGGGCTCTCCAAGTCCGATCTTTATACATAGCTCCAACGGGATGATGCTCACGCTGGCTCCTAGATCACAAAGGGCTTCACAAGTGACATCCCCAACTTGAATGGGAATGCTAAATGAGCCGGGATCTCTTAATTTAGGTGGCATCTTCTCCTTCATGATCTTGATAAGCTCTGAGGATTTAGATGTCATCCTAACTTCACCAAAGTCTTCCAATTTCCTTTTCCTTGATAGGATCTCCTTTAAGAATTTCCCATAGGCGGGCATTCCTAGAATAGCATCAAGGAAAGGAATGTTAACATGCAGTTTATTCATCAAGTCAAGGAACTTACCAAAGTGCTTGTCTAGATGTGCTCTGGCCCTTGACTGGGGGAATGGAAGCGGTGGTTTGTATGCAGGAGGTGGAATATAAGTTTCAGTTTTCCCCTCCGCTTTCTGTTGCTCCGCCTCGGGCGGTATCTCGGTCGAGGTGTTCTTCGACTGGATCTGGACCGAGGTGGTCTGCGTCGAACGAGGTGCTGGATCTGCAGTTTTGAGTCCACTCCTCGTCGTTATGGCCATGCACTGGCCCTTAGGGTTGCTTTCCGTCTTTGCTGGAAGCTTCCCTGGATCTCTTGGCGCTTCGTTCGCCCTACTTGCAAGTTGTTGTTCGAAGGACTTTTGGGCCCTCGAAAATGAAGTCATAGAAGTCTCCATAGCACTAAGCTTGATCAAGATAGCCTCCAGAACTGCGTCTTTCTTTTCCGGCTGAGACGAACTTGATCCTTGCCCCTGGCTCTTTAATGGAGTAGAAGAAGAAGAAGGGGAAGAGAGGAAAGGGTTAGAGGAATTATTAGAGTTGGAGTTAGAATAATTGTTATCAGGATTCTGGTTGTTTTGATTGTTCGTCCTCCAATTGTTGCTATTGGACCCTCTATTGTTGTTGTTGTAGTTGTTGTTCCGGGAACCGTTGTTGTTGTTACGGTATCCATTGTTGTTGTTCCTTTGTCCTTGCTCTTCCTTCTTGGTTTGAGCAACCAAGAGTTCCTTCAATTGCTTCACGTCATTCTTCAAAGACGTGAGTTGATTGTTGTTGGATTGAGTCTCTTGAAAGTTGACTCTTTTAACTCCACCTTCAGCTCCTTGGTGGGTATATTTCTCCATGTGCAAGGCTTGCTTCTCAATGAAGTCCCAAGCCTCGTCAATCGCAATGTCCATGAAGGTACCGGCGGAGAGTAGTTGGAGATTGAACTGGGTGCTTCCGTCCAGTCCTTTGAAGTAGATCTCCAACAACTCGATTTTTGGAATCCCATGATGTGGGCAATCCAAAAGGATGTCCTTGAACCGCTCCCATGACTTGGACAAGCTCTCCTTGTCCTTCATAATGAAAGCATTGATCTTCCCTCTCATTTCAGCTGTCTTTGAAGGGGGAAAGAATTTGGTCAAGAATTCCGTCATCATCTACTCCCATGTGCTGATTTTTCCTGGAGGAAGAGATTGATACCAAGTAAGAGCTCTATCTTTTAAAGAAAAGTAAAAAGGTCTTAGCTTGTAGTTGTTATTTTCAATTCTGGAAGGTCGCAAGGTTTCCATCAAGATCTCGTAGTTTTGAAGATGTTGATGTGGTGATTCCTTCTCCATCCCTCCGAATTGGCATTGGCGAATCATGGATAGAACTTGCGGTCGAAGTTCGTACTCATGGTCCGCTGGATCTCCTAGGTTGACTCCTGGACGCCTCAGTTGTTGATTAGGGTCCATCCTTTGACCTAGGGTTTGTGGGATTCCTGCAAGAAGAACATCTCGGACTGGCATCCGAGGTGGATGTATCTCGGCCGGGGCGTCTGGTACTGGGATCTGCCTTGGTCGAGGGTCAGCAACTGGAACCTGCCTCGGTCCAGCATCGGGAACTGGATTGTCCCTCGGTCGATGTAGAATCTGGTCTCGTATGACGGCCATTTCTGCTTCGATTGCTTCAGTTTTGGTGCGAGTTTCTTCCTTCTCTCGCCTTAGTTCTTCCTTGCTGAGGCGTAGCAGCTCTAACGCCTCTTTCAATTCGGCCTCAAGATCACGGTTGTCTTGTTGGGCCATCTTCGCTTCTCTTAAGCGTCGCTTGTATGTCTTTTCTGGTTCGGGATCGTAAGGAACGATTTCCTTCCCAGTGCGGGTTCTTCGCATATACCTAAGAAAGAACCTGCAAAAGTCGTCACTCAAGTAGAGTGGTTAGATGACATGGGGGCAAGTGCCCCAAGAGCAAACCGTACCGGCTCGGTCTAGACCAAGTCCCCGACAACGGCGCCAAAAACTTGTTCGCTCCAAACGGTATGTGCAAGGTTTAAATTTATAACCCTAGACTTAAGCTTAAAACAAGGATGCGAACCCGCAGTGTACGGGTTAATCGTAGTAAAAAGCAAGAAATTCCAGGGGTCGATCACAGGGACTCGGTGAAACAAAGTCGATAACGGTAAGCTTCGTAAATACTAACCACAAAGAGCAATTAACACAATCAAAGATGAATAAGAAGTCAATAAAGCAAACATGCAATTCTAGGGATTAAAGCTTCTAGTTGTGGTTCCAACTCAAGATCTAAAGATAAGCGGACAAAGCTGAGATTTTTGCAAGGGGAAGGTGTTACTAAAGTGGAGTAGATCACCGGGTAAGTCTTACTACTCACTAATCCAAAACCGTAACTCCTATTACCGGGTAAGTCTCAAGGAATTAAGATAAAGAACTATAACCTCAAACTAACACACCATCTAAGGGGATAGAATCAACCTTTACCGGGTAAGTCTCAGGCTAACTCACAAAGATGGGATGAAAGCACACTCAAACCCCAATAAAGGATAAACCTTTATTACCTACACTTATGATCGTTGGTACACAAACTAAGGAATTACCGGGTAAGTCTCATCCTAAGCTTGCTTTGAACCAGGAAAGGTGTAATAAGAATAGGATTTGGCAAACTCTAACACTTAACTCTCAGTTTAGGATCAGATAAGTCACCTCGGTCAGACAAATTCCACCCCGGCCGAGATGTTCATCGACTGAGCAAGATGCTTAGGGTTAAGGTTAAAGACTCGAACTTTCAGGGTCCTATTGGAATCTAAGACTATTCTATCATTGTTTTTCCCACAACCTTCAGCCAATCACCCTAGAATCACACAAGGAAATTAGCCACTCATCATCATTATGAAAGTATTAAATTTATGGGAAGAAGGTGAGTATTTGAACAAGAAGAAATTAATGAAAAAGACTTCAATAACTGAATCAAATATCACAACAAAAGCGTTCCTTGGATAACAATCCAACAAGACAAGACAACAAGGAAGGGGATTAAAGACAATCTTACAAAACCCTCCAAAAAGCTATAAAAGGTATGATCTTCAATCTTCCTTCAACCTTCAAAAAGGTTCTTCAAAACTCCCAACTGGAGTATGGCTGCTGCGTGCTATAAACCCTGATCGATGGTATAGCATGATCCGGTGTAAGCGGGATCATGGATTTGTGGAAATCCAACCCTTTTTATAGGAAAATAACCCTCCAAAGATAAAATATCCTAGAAAGATCTTCTCTCATAAAAATAGGTAAAATATAAGATCTTCTTCCTTCCAGGAGCCAAGCCCCAAAATATAAGATCACCTTCCAAAGATAAAAGATCTCAGCCAAGAATAAAATATTCTCGCCGCGTCCTAGGTGTTCGCCTCGGTCGAGTCGGCGTCTCTGGATCACCTCGGTCGAGATGAATCTCTGGTCAACCGAGGTGAGTCATAACTGAATGGGAAATCTCTCAAAACTGGTCCAAAGTGAATCTTAATCCATGGCTATGCTTCCTGGATGGTTCCTTATGCTCCTCAATGTAGCTCCAATGACTCCATAGCTCATTCTGTTCCTTTTTGATGCAAAACGTGCCATTTTACCTACAATTATAGCAAAACTAGGTGTAGACCTCGATTCCCGCAAAAGGTAGATGAAATGGTAATATAATCACATAATATACATGCAATCATGCAGATTATGAAAGATAAAACGTCCAAACAAACCCCGAAATATAGACTATAATTCATGCTATCAGTTTTGACCCATGAAGAGGGGAATGGACCCATGAAGTCCACACCCCAAACATCAAAGACCTCAAACTCTTGGATTTTTCAAGGGCATCTCGTTCCTTCTTGAGATGTTTCCCGTTCTTTTGCAAGCGTCACAAGCTACTACAAAATTCTGCACATCCTTAAACAAGTTAGGCCAATAAAAACCGGATTGCAATACCTTTGCACACGTTTTGTGTGAGCTAGCGTGGCCTCCACATGGAAAGGAGTGACAATGACGGATCATACTCTCCATCTCGTCCGCCGGAATGCACCTCCTAAAGACTCCATCCGGTCCTCTCTTGAACAAGAGAGGCTCACTCCAATAAAAATGCCTCACATCCTTGAAAAACTTTTTTCTTTGGGCATATGAAAAACCGGGAGGCACCTCTTCACACACAAGATAATTCACTATATCCGCATACCATGCCTCACTCCCTCTAGAAACTTGAAGTAAGCACTCCTCCATTACTTGCAATTGCTCATCCCGGAATGAGTCATCAATCGGGATGTCATCTCTTTCAATCTCCAACGGTGGTTTCCTACTAAGGTGGTCCGCTACTGAATTTTGGAACCTTTCTTGTCTCGAATCTCCAAGTCGAATTCTTGGAGGAGAAGGATCCACCGAATGAGGCGAGGCTTGGCATCTTTCTTTGAGAGGAGATAACGGATCGCAGCATGATCCGTGTACACAATAACCTTTGCTCCAATAAGATATGAGCGGAACTTCTCAAATGCATACACCACAGCTAGCAACTCTTTCTCAGTTGTGGCATAGTTGAGTTGGGCATCATCTAGCGTCTTGCTAGCGTAGTAGATGGCATGTGTAAGCCCATCTCTATTTTGTCTTAAAACAACCCCAACAGTCACGTCACTCGCATCACACGTTACTTCAAATGGTAAGGTCCAATCCGGAGGTTGCATAATCGGGGCGGAGATCAAAACATCCTTCAACCAACAAAATGCTTCAAGACAATCCTTGGAGAAAACAAACTCAACATCCTTCATTAGTAGGTTAGTGAGAGAATTAGAAATTTTAGAGAAATCTTTTATAAACCTCTGGTAAAAACCGGCATTCGCTAAGAAACTCCTTACCCCTTTCTTTCACCGAGGTAGGTGGTGGCAACTTCTCCATCATTTCTATCTTTGCTCTATCAACCTCAATGCCTCGATGGGAAACCAAGTGTCCCAACACTATGTCTTCACTCACAATAAAGTGGCATTTCTCCCAATTCAACACAAGATTAGTTTCTTCACATCTCTTCAACACCAAAGATAGATTAGCCAAACAATTATCAAATGAAGAGCCATACACCGAGAAATCATCCATAAACACTTCCATAATATTCTCAATATATTTAGAAAAAATAGCCATCATACACCTTTGAAAGGTGGCGGGTGCATTACACAACCCAAATGGCATCCGTCTATATGCAAATGTTCCCCAAGGACAAGTAAATGTTGTTTTCTCTTGGTCATCCGGGTGAATAAGAATTTGGAAAAACCCACTATAACCATCAAGGTAACAAAAATGTGAATGTTGAGCTAACCTTTCTAGCATTTGGTCAATAAAGGGAAGAGGGAAGTGATCTTTCCTAGAGGCAACATTAAGCTTCCTATAGTCAATACACATTCTCCACCCCGTAACCGTCCTAGTTGGGATTAGTTCATTGTTCTCATTAGTTACTACGGTTATACCACCGTTCTTAGGAACAACATGTACGGGGCTAACCCATTTACTGTCCAAAATCGGGAAAATGATTCCCGGATCTAGCAATTTTAAGATCTCTTTCTTGACTACCTCTTTCATAATAGGGTTCAATCTTCTTTGAGGTTCAATAGAAGGTTTATGGTTGTCTTCCATCATGATTTTATGCATGCACAAGGATAGTTTAATGTCAACTAAGTCATCAATGGTGTATCCTGTATCTCTCCTATGCAATTTCAATTCATTCAACAATCTATCAAGCTCATCATCATTCAAAGATGCATTCACGATCACGGGATAAGTAGAATTTGAACCAAGGAAAGCATACTTTAAATGAGAAGGGAGAGGTTTGAGATTAAGCTTAGGAGGACCTTTATCGGTTGGATGTGATCCATATAGCTCCACATTAGATGAATCCAAAGCCATTGAAGACTCTCGAAGACTCCTTGAAACTTGATCAACAACTAAGGGACTTTTTGGAGAAACCACGGGTGATCCCACACCCTCTTGCATAACCAGGGGCGTTGTTCTGGAACAATTAGCTACGAAATGGTTTTCCACGGGTCTATTTATTGAAACCACGGGCGTGGAAATGGCCTCTGGGCCGTGGTTCTTACAATGTTTTATCCCTCCTTCGTGCACTTCAAATTTAGCACTTGTCTCCTTTTCTAATGCATCCAAACCTTGGATTTCTTCATTGTAATCTTTCTCAACTCCTTCCTCCATGATACTCATGCTAAGAACCTTCTCTAACGGATCCTTGATTAGGATTGAGCTCACAACTTCCCTAGACACTTCTTCCTCGACAATGTAGAAGACGTCTTCACCAAGGGTTGGCCCCTTCATCATTGTGGACAGTTTGAACTTAATATTTGCTTCTCCTATGTTGAAGGAGAGTATCCCATTTTTGCAATCCACTAAGCATCCAGATGTGGCTAAGAATGGCCTCCCTAAAATGATAGGAACCGGGTAGTCCGCCAGGATGTCCAAAACAACGAAATCGATTGGCACGTAGAACTTCCCAAGCTGAAGCGGTATGTCCTCTAGGATCCCTACAGGATGAGTGATGGATCGGTCCGCCATGTAGAGGGTCATCTTGACCTGCTTCGGTTCTCCTAGCCCAACCTTATTGCAAAGTGCAAGCGGGATAATGCTTACACTTGCTCCAAGTTTGCATAGGGCCTCATATTGCACTTCTCGAACCCCTATTGGCAAACAAAAGACCCCGGATCCTGGAGCTTAGGAAGCATCTCCTCCCTCATGGTTTAAATCAAATCGGAAGACCTCTTTGTCATCCTCACTTCTCCATACTCCTCCAACTTCCTCTTGTTGGAGAGTATCTCCTTTAAAAATTTTCCATAGGCCGGCATACCTAGAATCGTATCCATGAACGGAATGTTAATATGTAATTTAGAGAAGAGTTCAAGGAATTTACCGAAATGTTTATCCAAACGAGCTCATGCTCGTGATTGTGGAAATGGTAGCGGTGGCTTGTATGGAGGACATATGTTGGCTCATCATCCTTGCTCTTGCCTCCTTCTCCTTGCAATGGTTGTTCCTCCACTACTACTTGCTTCCCCTTGTCATTCTCCTTGGGTAAGGGATCTTTCATGCTCAGTCCACTCCTTGTGGTAATGGCCAACACTTGGCCTCTTGGATTGTCCTCGGTCCTTCTGGGAAGCTTTCCCGGATCCCTTTGTGCCTCACCCGCCTTTTGGAACACTTGTGCTTCTAGCACCTTTTGAGTCTTGGAAATGGATGTCACCGTGCTCTCAAGCCCACTCAACCTCCCTAGTAATTGTTCAAACATCATTTCGGTCCTATCCTTTGGAGGTTGAGCAAAACCGGGTGGAGACTCTTGTGAAGCCTTAGGTGGTGGGGCCGCGCTTGTGGAAGAGGGAGGGTTCAAGGCACCATCCTGGTTAGAATAGGAGAACCCGGGATGGTTATGATTTGGCCGATAATTGTTGTATTGCCGGCTGTTGTTGTTGAAGTTCCTAGGGCCTTGATAGTTGTTGAAATTTCCCCTTCCCATGTAGTTAAAATCCTCCTCTTTGGAAGCCAAGTTGGCTTGCACTTGCACTTGAGGACTTGCTTGACTCTTCAAGGTTGTGGTACACAACTCCCTTAAGGATTTAAGCTCATTGTTGATTGCATCAAGTTTGTAGTTGCTCATGGTGACTTCACTTACTTCATATGCTCCCGGTTTCCTCCCATCACTCTTCCTATGGGAGTACTTCTCTACCACCAAGGCTTGCTTCTCTATGAAATCCCAAGCCTCATCCACATTCTTCTCCATGAATGTTCCTCCGGAAAGTGATTGGAGCTTGAATTGACTATCCTCATCAAGCTGTTCGCTCCAAACGGTGTGTGCAAGCTTTAAATTTATAACCCTAGATGTAAGCTTAAAACAAGGATGCGAACCCGCAGTGTACGGGTCAATCGTAGTAAAAAAGCAAGGAATTCCAGGGGTCGATCACAGGGACTTAGTGAAACAAAGTCGGAATAGGTAAGCCTTAGCAATTACTAACCACAAAGAAATTAAAACAATCAAAGATAATAAAAGTCAATAAAGGAAATATGCAATTCTAGGGATTAAAGCATCTAGTTGTGGTTCCAACTCAAGATCTAAAGATAAGCGGACAAAGCTGAGGTTTTTGCATAGGGAAGGTATTACTAAAGTGGAATAGATCACCGGGTAAGTCTCACTACTCACTAATCCCAAACCGTAACTCCTATTACCGGGTAAGTCTCAAGGAATTAAGATAAAGAACTATAACCTCAAACTAACACTCCAACTAAGGAAATAGAATCAACCTTTACCGGGTAAGTCTAAGGCTAACTCACAAAGATGGATTGAAAGTACACTCAAACCCCAATAAAGGATAAACCTTTATTACCTACACTTATGATCTTAGGTAAACAAACTAAGGAATTACCGGGTAAGTCTCATCCTAAGCTTGCGTTGAACCAGGAAAGGTGTAATAAGAATAGGATTTGGCAAACTCTAACACTTAACTCTTAGTTTCGGATCAGATAAGTCACCTCGGTCAGCCAAATTTCACCCCGGCCGAGATGTTCATCGACTGAGCGAGATGCTTAGGGTTAAGGTTAAAGACTCAAACTTTCAGGGTCCTACTGTGATTAAGATTATTCTATCATTGTTTTTCCCACAACCTTCAGCCAATCACCCTAGAATCACACAAAGAGATTAGCTACTTATCATCGTGAAAGTATTAATCAAATATATGGGAAGAAAGAGAATAATTGAACAAGAAAACCTTAAAAGAAAGGCTTCAATAACTGAATAAATTATCAAACCAAGAAGCGTTCCTTGGATAGAAATCCAACAAGACAATCGACAAAGAAGGGAATCTAAGATGATCTTACAAAAACCCTTCAAAAAGCTATAAAAGCTATAGACTTTCTTCCTTCAACCTTCAAAAAGGTTCTTCAAATCTCCCAACTGGAGTATGGCTGTAGCGGTGTATAAAACACAATCGGGTGTATAGCATGCGATAGCGGATGTATGCAGCATGTCGGATTTGTGGGAAATCCGACCCTTTTTATAGGAAAATTACTCTCCAAAGATAAGATATCTTAGAAAGATCTCTTCCCATAAAATTAGGTAAAATATATGATCTATCATATCTTCTTCCTTCCAGGAACCAAGCCCAAAAATATAAGATCCTCTTTCCCAAGATAAAAGATCTCAGCCAAGAATAAAATATTCTCGCCGCGTCCCAGGTGTTTGCCTCGGTCGAGTCGACTTCTCTAGATCACCTCGGTCGAGGTGACTCTATAGTCAACCGAGGTGAATCACAACTGAATGTGAAATCTCTCAAATCTGGTCCAAAGTGAATCTCTAATCCATGGCTTTGCTTCCTTGATGTTTCCTTATGTTCCTGAATGTAGCTCCAATGACTCCATAACTCCTTTTGCTCCTTTTTGATGCAAAATGTGCCATTTAACCTACGATTACAACAAAACTAGGTGTAGACCTCGACTCACGCAAAGGTAGATGAAATGGTAATATAATCACATAATATACATACAAACATGCAGATTATTAAAGATAAAACGTCTAAACAAACCCCAAAATATAGACAATAATTCATGCTATCAAAATACCCCATACTTAGCCCTTGCTTGTCCCCAAGCAAGTTCCGCATATAAAATACAAGATAGAATGGATTATAAGTCATAAAGATCAATGAAAAAGTCTTCCAAAAACATTTTTATGGTGTGCTACAATCATAGATCACTCTAAGAGAATACTTCATGGAATTTAAAATCAAAATATGATTAAAACATTTTATAAATATGAGAAAGTCGTTCATCTTTGCATAAAATCGTAGAATGCATAATAAATCGTAATCATCAAAATTAATCATGTGTAATCCAGTTTAAACCACTAAGTCAATCAACAAGCTCGAGGTCTCAAGGGCTTCCCGAAAGAAAGGTCAAGAAATGTGTAGGGTAGGGATGTATGTAAGGTAATGTGGTGCTAGAATCCGGGAAAAGGATACACTACACTTTCACTTTGACTTTCAACATCTTCCACCAATAAGGTTTGCTTATTTCACACTTTTTCTTTTTTTTTACTTTACTTTTTGGGATGCATGGACAGAGGTGCACAATAACCGAAGCCTAGGAAATCAGAAATCATCAATTTCTTGAGATACATCAAACCCTTGATGCACATACCATGACCCGTTAGGAATATCGCTCAATCCGATTTCGGCAAGACACAAACACCCAGCTATGTGAATGGTGCCGAGTTACTCATCATCATGATTGACTTCCCCAAACCTATTTATTGCTTTCTAACACTTTCACTTCCAACCAACTTCTCAACTTTTACTTCACTTGCTTTCACCTCTTCGCTTGCTTCCAAATTCCCGGATAGGTAAAGGGAGGCAAAAATGTATATGAGGGGTTAAGCATGATCAAGAAGAAGAAGAGAGAAGAATGAATTGCCTTGGTCTTTCCAGGAAGAAAGTGAGAGAACTCATAATGTGGTGTCAACCTTCAAATTCAACATAATTTGGATAAAAACAAAGTATTAAACATGCCGAAAATTTCAAACAAAGCATTTAACAACTTAAACATATTATAAAACCTTTCAAACACATAAAGATTTCAAAACCAGTCAGCAAACAAGATCTTCACTGAGATCATATCCAGATAAGAAGCACAAAATGTTTTTTCGAAAACTCTTAGTTAAACCACCTCGGTCGAGGTGTTCTAAGGTCAACCGAGGTGAAGTACCTCGTTCGGCCAGAACTGCCCCGGTCGAGGTCAAAAAATTTTTTTTCTTCCAGTTTTGACGTTTTTCTCAATCAAATAGCCTGTATGCATGCATGTAATCTCAGATAAAACCATAGAAGCAAAATAAGCATAAATATCCGATAATGTAGAGTCATACATCACACAAGTCATAAAATACATAAACACCCCATACTTGGGACACACTGTCCCAGTGGGTCAAGTAAGTCTAACGAAACAAAGTACTCACCGGACATAAAGCTGAGCTGCATAATAAATAAAAAAGAAAATCTTGCAAGCTCTCAATGATCCTAATCCGGTGGTGGTGGTGGTGGCATGTAGGGATACTGGGATGAGTCAAACGGATAACCCATAGTCTGCTGAAACTGGATCTCCATCATCCGGCGCTAATAGTGTTGGCTCTCTAGCATCTGATGAGTCCAGTGGTCGATCTGTCGGTGCTGGGCGGCAAATCTCTCATCGATGTCCACAGAAAGGGCAGCATATGAGTCTATCATTTGATCCCTCAGATCATCGATCCGACGGTGAGCCTCTGGATCTCTATGTCGGCGTATCCTACGCCTAGCAGGTCGGACTAGTGATGCAGCCGGCGCGGTCTCAGTATCGTCATCATCTAAGTCAATGACCGGCGCACTCGTCCCAGTAGTATCAGTCCCTGTATCCATAGGAACTCCACCATCCCTGTCACCATCATCAACAGTCTCCTCCTCTACCTCATCCTCCTCAGCTGGTGTAGTTGCTGCCTCTCTAGCATCCTCCATCAATGGGATCCAAGCAGTCTGCCAATAGTGAGGATCATAAACTGAAAAGTGGGGTGACCATCTGATCCCCTGTGGTGTAATCTGCTCCCATGGCATGGCTACATACGGCGTAGTGAGTCCTCGGGGAACCAGAATCCGCCGAGTGATCATCTCCTGAAGTCCTAGCGGCTTGGCAGCCGCCACCATGGTACATGCGTTGGGATCCATATCCTGATAGCTCGTAATGTGGGTCACGATGCCTCCGCAGCAGATATCCCCCTTCGCCTTGGCCTTGATCTTGTGTAGATCCTCTACCAACATCAAGCCAAAGTCTGGGATCCCTCCAGTCACCATGCAGTAAAGGCTGAAAAGCTCCCCTTGTCTGACCTTCTGGGGCGTCTCAGTATGCGCCAGAAGCGTCTCACTAAAAATCCGGTGAGCTAACCTAAAGGCTAGGTGAAAAATAATACGCTCCTTGGAGTCTCCAGGGCGCCATCTGTCTGCGTGCTCAACTACATGAGCAATCTGACCCCAAAACTCCCTAGCTACAGCTCGGGAGGGAAAATCTACAACAGTCGGAGCCGGGAAACCAAAAATGTCCCGCCAGTACTCTAAAGGAACTAAGAAGTTCCGGTTCATCAACCGGTACTTCACAGAACGCTCTGTGGGTAGGTAGGTGAAGGAGCTGATGAACTCTAAAGTAGGCTCTAAATAGGCAGGTGCACGGATCTCAGTAAACTGATCTAGCCCTACCATCGAAATCATCCGCCTCAAATCTCCATCCACATGGAGACAATCAAAAGCTGATACGTCCAGGAAGCGAGGTGCAATCACTGGACAGGCTGCAATACGGTCATAGTCGACCTGGTGTCTCTCGTGGATCACCGGTCTATAAGGTCTAGAGGAAGAAGAAGAAGGGGAAGGGGAGGATCTGTCCCTCAGGACAAGCTGTCTATCTGAACTCATCTCTCAACAAACTGTCAGATCACCTCGGTCGGCCTGACACAACTCAAGAACACCTCGGCCAAGGCACAGAACGACTGGACCGAGGCGAATAACTGTGTGACGAATTTCTTCAAAAATCCAGTTCTTTTCCCCCAAAATCACTACAACTGGTTCCTATGGGGTACTTAATCTGTTTCTCAGCAAAATGCAAGGGCAACCAAAGCCCAATTCGAAGCGAAACAATGAAGTGAACGAGATTAGGGTTTTTTTTTTCTTCTGATTTATCTCTAATCGGTCGATTAGGTTCGTTTTTCTCGCAGATTGCCGCTTGCACTGGGATCCTCTATCCTTTCTTTGCAATTTGGAAGCAAGAATCGTCGAAAACGAGCGAAGAACGGTGAAGCGAGGCGAGGCGAGGAGGCTGCCGCGGTCGAGGAGAGGGTAAAGGAGGAGAGAGAATTTCAGCCCCCCTTTTATACCCTTTTCTGGAACTGCTGTCACCTCGGTCGAGGTGGTATCAACTGGACCGAGGTGGTACGGACCGAGGTGGATCTTCAGAAACCCTAGTCGCCTCGGTTGCTCAAGAATCATCTCGGTCGAGGTGCTTTGACAGCAACCGAGATGTGCCTCAGTCAAACTCCATCTTCTCAAATTCTCGAACTTCTGTCCTTCCAGTTATGCTCCTGGTATGTACTCCTTCCTTAGATGTCACCTGTTGTCTGTCTAGGACGCCAAAAACAAAACAAAGCAAAGCAAAAGAAAACTATCTAAGCTAGACTAGAAAAAGGGAAAAGAAAGCAATACCTTGGGTTGCCTCCCAAGAAGCGCTTGATTTAAGGTCGCTAGCTGGACCATGCTGCGTCTCTCAAATGAGGTATAGTGGTGCAACCTCCTCAACCGGAACTTCCGGTTTGTATTTCTTAAGTCTATGATCATTGACCTTGAAGCTTCCACTCGTTTCGCCCCATATCTCAACTGCACCATGAGGAAAAACATGTTTCACAACATAAGGTCCGGTCCATCTAGATTTCAACTTACCTGGAAAGAGGCGGAGGCGGGAGTTGAAGAGTAGAACTAAGTCTCCTTCTTTAAGCTCCTTAGGGATGATACGCTTGTCATGACATTTCTTCGTCCTTTCCTTATAGATATTAGCATTCTTATAAGCGTTCAAACGCAGCTCCTCCAGCTCATTGATATCCAGTAGCCGCTTCTCGCCGGCTTCCTTAATGTCGAAGTTCAACCATTTGATCGCCCAATATGCTTTGTGTTCTAACTCCACGGGAAAATGACAAGACTTCCCATATACCAAATTATAAGGGGTGGTACCAATGGGAGTCTTAAATGCGGTCCTGTAGGCCCAAAGAGCGTCGTCCAATTTCATGGACCAACCCTTCCTCATCCTAGAGACGGTATTCTCCAAAATTGCTTTGATTTCTCTATTCGAGATCTCGACCTGTCCACTAGTTTGAGGGTGATAAGGGGTTGCTACCTTCTGGGTTACCCCATACTTCGATAGAAGTGCCTTAAACTTCTGGTTGATGAAATGCGTCCCTCCATCGCTGATGATGATACATGGAGTTCCAAAGCGAGGAAAGATAGTCCTGTTTAAGAACTTCACAACCACCTTGGCGTCATTAGTGGGGAAGCAATGACTTCAACCCATCTAGAGACGTAATCAACCGCTAGAAGAATATAGAGGTTTCCTCCGGAGGATGGGAATGGTCCCATGAAGTCTATCCCCCATACATCAAAGATTTCCACCTCTTGAATGTTATTAAGTGGCATTTCGTTCCTCCTAGATAGATTTTCTGTTCTTTGGCATGCATCACAAGAGACAACAAACGATTGCACATCTTTAAATAATGTAGGCCAAAAGAAACCGGAACGTAATACCTTAGCGCATGTCTTATCGGTGCTAGCATGTCCTCCACAAGGAAGTGAATGACAATGCCGTATTACGCTATTAACTTCATCTTCCGGAATGCATCTTCGAAGCATCCCATCCGGCCCGCGCTTGAATAGCAACGGTTCATCCCAGTAGTAATGGCGTACGACCTTGAAGAATTTCTTCTTTTGAGAGTACGTCAATCCGGGCGGTATTTCCTGGCAAACAAGATAATTCACAATATCAGCATACCAAGGTCCTTTATTATCAGAAAGTTGGTGGATAGAATGTTCCACCAACTGAGGATGAATGTCAGAGAAAGGAGTAAAAAGTTTGTTATTTTCAGCAGTCTCAGTTGACATCATCTCGCCTTCGACCTCGGTCGAGGCGTAGAGGCGTTGACCGAGATGTTCTTCAGTCGCCTCACTCGGTCCAGAAAGTGCCTCGGTCGAGGTACTACAACTGGAACCGAAATTGGAGATCTTTGTCTCCTGGATTAGTCTCTCAATTTTGGCTCCTGGATCTTCTTCCAGCGCCTTCAGGCTCCGTATATCTGCATCACAAGAAGCATCTATACCTTCCTCCATTAAACTGAAACTAATAACTCTTTCAAGTGGATCGTTAATAAGGATAGAGCTCACCAATTCTCTTGATTCTTCTTCATCATAGCTGTTGAAGATATCATCTCCTAGCTGCTCTCCCTTCATGGCCGCAAGTAATGCAAACTCCACTTCATCTCCGCCAATGTTGAATTTCAACTTGGCGTTCTTAAAATCCACGTTGCAACCCGAAGTTGCTAGAAATGGCCTCCCGAGAATGATAGGAACAAGATAATTGATAACACGATTTATGACTTAGGTTTAGGTAATCATTTAGATAGAATTCTCGCTCGTTCATGCATGGTTAAGCACTAGTTCATGACGTTTGCACTCAATTCACGTAATTTGTCGAGATAGACGTCTACACGGACTTGTGCATTGCTTTGTAGGTGTTTTGGGAGATTTAGGAGCTAAAACGATACGTTTGAGGATTGTTCATCAAGATGACGCACCCTAGGACTCATTAGGATGCAAGCTAAAGGCTAGGGAGAGCTCATGGAACCTTGCCAACACAAGCCATGCACCAAATCGAAGCTTAATGATCAAAGGCAAAGCTGAAGCACAAAATCACGGTTCATTGACAAACCACGGCCGTGGTTTCAACCGTGGATTTTGCCAGGTTTTCGTGACAGCTGTGCCACGATCTCTTGGCCAGCTCTTGCAAAGTTGGAGTATAAAAGTGGTCCTGCATTGGCTGAGAGAATCATCTTGGAACAGCTCTCCATTATCCACTATCCTCTAACAAAAATATTCTCTCAACAAGAAGATTCTTGGGAAGAAGGAGATAGAAGGAAGCTACCATTGGAGAAGAGCTTGATTTGAGGAGGAGAAGACACACCATTGATAGATTTTGAGAGCTTGTAGTGAAGAATTTCGGAATCGATTTCTAGAGTTGTATGAACCATTTGAACCTTCTTTAAGAAGGGTTGTGAGTTATTCTAATTCCATTTTCAGCTTGGTTTTGTTTTAGTTCACTTGTTCATCTCTTTCTCTTCATTATCTTGCAAATGGATGCCATGATTTTATGTTTGATTGTTTCGTTTTCTATCATGAATGTTTTAGGCTAAATAGATGTGGTTCTAGGGTAAGGAAAGGATGGTTATGGCTAGGGCTATGATAGGATGGACTTAGATTTACCTTTGGATGACTTGTGTGCATGAACGTAGTTTCTGTTAGGAATCACGGCCAGTTCTTGCCAAACCACGGCCGTGGAGTGGTAGAATAAACCGTGATCTTACCTGGTTCGATGGATCTAGTCTTAGATTGTTAGAATGTTGAAATCCTAAGTGTTTGTTGAGCTAATTCTATCCTAGGGTGACCTAGTGTTAGCAACTAAGTGTTAGGAGAGACTTATCCGGTAATCCTTGCTCTTAGATCTCAAAGATGACAAACCCTAGGTAGTGGTGAGCCTCATAAGCCACCATTGGATTAAGTGTGCTAGGTTAGTTGTTTAGGACTAACCCTTCCGAGACTTACCCGGTAAGGATAGGTTAGATCTCTAGGTAACAATCCGGTTTGTGTAGAATTCCTTCCCTTAGGTTCTTAGAGACTTACCCGGTGATGAGTCCTTAGGGATGGCCTAGTGGACCATGAAACCTACCCGGTGATTGATCCCAATCTAGAAACACTTAACCCCAACATATCATGGTTAATCCAAGGAAAGAATAGATAGCTTGAGTCCTATGTCATAACCGGAACTTCCAACCCCTAGAATCCGCTTTTCTATCTTTGATCTATATTTCATGTTTAGCTTGTTTGTTTGCGTTGATTTGTTAGCTCAGTTGATTATTATATTTCGCATGATTTGTGATCTTTGATTGATCACCGAAAACCAACCAAAAATATTGAGATTTTCATTTCTTTATTTCTCTCTCTTTCCTTAACTTAGATCTTCACTAGACTTAATCACTAATTGAATCAATCTCACCTTAGTCCTTGTGTTCGACCTCGGAATACTATCCCTACTACAAACGTCCCGTACACTGCGGGTTCGCTAGGAGTTAGGATAAATATAACGAGTATAAATTTAAAGCTTATTGCGATTTACACACACATCCTGAGCGTAACAAGTTTTTGGCGCCGTTGCCGGGGACTAGGTCTAGATCGAGTCTATTTGTGATTGTTTATAGTGTAGATCTTTCTTGTTGCTTTTGATCTCTCTTTGGTGTATGTCTTTGCTTTTCAGGACATCTCTTACTCTTTAGGTGTATGCGAAGATCTCGTGGCAAGGATTTAGCTCCATTCGATCCCGAACCGGAGAAAACCCTTAGATCTAGATCCAAGAATATTAAGAAGGGGAAAGAGATGGCCGGAAGAGACCTCCAAGCTGAATTGGATGAAGCCTTAGAGCAAATTAGGCTAAGAGATGAGCTCTTGGAGGAAGAGAGGAGACTTGCCAATGAGAGGCAAGAAGCAACTAGGAGGGAGATTGATGAGATCAGGCAAGCCCTTGTACAAGGAGAGCTTAATCGTCAACAACCTCCACCTCCTCCACCACCACAACCGCAGCCGGCGGCGAATGTTAGGGTTGTACCCATTGCTATTGAAGAGCCACAAACTTTGGGGAGACGTATGGATCCGGCACAAAGAGCACACCGTCCGGGTGTGAACTTAGGAGATCCCGCAGCCCACAACTACGAGCTCCGCCCTCAAGTTCTACAAATGATCCGGCATAATCAATTTGGAGGGATGGAAGGAGAGTCTCCTCATCAACACTTGATGAACTATGAGATTTTGATGGAGACTCTTAGACCGCCAAGATTGGAGAGCAATAACCATAAGCTTAGGGCTTTCTCCTTTTCTCTTAAGGACAAAGCCTTAGCTTGGTATCAATCTATTCCACAAGGGCGAGTTGGTACTTGGGAGGAGATGACAACCGAGTTTTTGACTAAGTTCTTCCCACCTTCCAAGACTACCGAGTTAAGAGGGAAGATCAATGCCTTCGTGATGAAGGATAGAGAGAGTTTATTCAAGTCTTGGGAGAGGTTCAAAGATCTTCTCCTAGATTGTCCACACCATGGCATACTGAAAATTGAGCTATTGGAGATCTACTTCAAGGGACTTGATAAAGATAGCCAATTCAAACTCCAATCTCTTTCGGCGGGACTTTCATGGAGAAGCATGTAGATGAAGCTTGGGAGTTTGTGGAGAAGCAAGCTCTAGTGATTGAGAAGTACTCCCATAGGAAGAGTGAAGGGAGAAAGGCGGGAGCATATGAGGTGAGTGAAGTCACCATGAGCAATTTCAAGCGTGACGCTATCAACAATGAATTGAAGTCCTTGAGGGAGTTGTGTGCTACAACTTTGAAGAACCAAGCAACTCCTCAAGTGCTTCCACAAGCTAACTTATCTTCCAAGGAGGAGGATGTGAATTACATGGGAAGGGGCAATTACAACAACTATCAAGGCCCAAGGAACTTCAACAACAACCGGCAATTTAACAATTACCGGCCCAACCACAACCATCCCGGGTTTTCCTACTCTAACCCGGATGGAGCCTTGAACCCTCCCGCTTCCACAAGCACAACTCCACCACCAAAAGTTTCACAAGAACCTCCACCCGGATTTACTCAACCTCCCAAGGATAGGACCGAAATGATGTTTGAGCAATTGCTTGGGAGGTTGAGTGGTCTTGAGAGCACCGTGACTTCAATTTCTAAAGCTCAAAAAGTGTTGGAAGCACAAGTGTTCCAAAAGGCGGGTGAAGCCCATAGAGATCCGGGAAAGCTTCCCGGAAGGACCGAAGACAACCCAAGAGGCCAAGTGTTGGCCATCACTACAAGGAGTGGGTTAAGCATGAAGGATCCTTTGCCCAAGGATCATGCTAAAGGGAAACAAGTGGTGATAGAGGAAGAGACCTTGCAAAGAGATGGAGGCAAGAGTAAGGATGTTGAGCCAACATATGTGGCACCGCCTCCATACAAACCACCACTACCGTTCCCTCAATCACGAGCAAGATCTCGTTTGGACAATCATTTTGGTAAGTTCCTTGAACTAATGTCTAAATTGCATATTAACATTCCGTTCATGGATGCTATCTTAGGAATTCCGGCATATGGAAAGTTCTTGAAAGAGATACTCTCCAACAAAAGGAAGTTGGAGGAGTATGGGGAGATAAGAATAACCAAAAGATCCTCGGAATTGATCCAAACGATGAAGGAGGAGATGCCTCCCAAGCTAAGAGATCCGGGCTCCTTTTGTGTCCCAATAGGAGTGGGAGATGTGAAGTATGAAGCCCTTTGTGATCTTGGGGCAAGTGTAAGCATCATACCGCTTGCACTTTGCAACAAGGTTGGGCTAGGGGAGCCAAAACCGGTCAAGATGACCCTCTATATGGCGGACCGTTCTATCACTCATCCGGTTGGGATCTTAGAAGACATCCCGGTGCAACTAGGAGGATTTTATGTGCCAATTGACTTTGTCGTCTTGGGTATTCCGGCGGACTATCCGGTTCCCATCATCTTAGGAAGACCTTTCCTAGCCACCTCCGGATGCCTAGTGGATTGCAAGAATGGGACTCTCTCCTTCAATATTGGAGAAGAGAACATCAAGTTCAAGTTGTCCACAATGATGAAAGGGCCAACCCTTGATGAGGATGTCTTCAACATAGTCGAGCAAGAAGAATCTAGAGAAGTTGTGAGCTCGATCTTGATCAAGGACCCCTTGGAGAAAGTTCTTACCTTGAGTATGATAGAGGAAGGTGTTGAGGAGGCTTGCAATGAAGAGATCAAGGCCTTAGAAGCACTAGAAAAGGAGGCAAGAGTTGAAGATGAAGACCACGAAGAGGTGCTGAACAACTGCTTGTTCCACGGTCGAGATTTATGTTCCACGGCCGTAGAACTCTCTAGACAACTCCTAGAAGCAGGCTTGGCAGCTTCCACGGCCGTGGACTTGGGTCAAACCGTGGATGTGGCCGTGGTTTCCACTGAATCAGCTCTTGATGATGATCAAGCTTCTAGGAGCCATGGAGAGTCTTCATTTGCTTTGGATTCATCTCATCCAACATTATTTGGATCGTCTCCAATCGATAAAGGTCCTCCTAAACTTGAACTCAAACCCCTCCCCTCTCATTTGAAGTATGCTTTTCTTGGTGATAATTCAACATATCCGGTGATTGTTAATGCATGCTTAAGTGATGATGAACTTGCTAAGTTGTTGCATGAACTAAGATTGCATAGGAAAGCCATTGGCTATACTATTGATGATTTGGTTGGCATAAAACCTTCTTTGTGCATGCATAAGATAATGATGGAAGATAACCATAAACCCTCTATTGAACATCAAAGAAGATTGAACCCTATAATGAAAGAGGTAGTCAAAAAGGAAATCATTAAGTTGCTAGATGCGGGAATTATCTACCCTATCTCGGATAGTAAGTGCGTTAGTCCCGTTCATGTAGTTCCTAAGAAGGGTGGGATGACCGTAGTGACTAATGAGAACAACGAACTAATCCCGACTAGGACGGTTACGGGGTGGAGGATGTGCATTGATTATAGGAAGCTTAACATGGCCTCTAGGAAAGATCATTTCCCTCTCCCCTTCATTGACCAAATGCTAGAAAGGTTAGCTCAACATTATCATTTTAGCTATTTAGATGGCTATAGCGGGTTCTTCCAAATCCCTATCCACCCGATGACCAAGAGAAAACCACCTTTACATGTCCATGGGGAACTTTTGCATATAGGAGAATGCCATTTGGGTTGTGTAATGCACCCGCCACCTTCCAAAGGTGTATGATGGCTATCTTTTCGGAATACATTGAAAATATCATGGAAGTGTTCATGGATGATTTCTCTGTTTATGGTTCTTCCTTTGATAATTGCTTGGCTAACTTGTCATTAGTATAGGAGACAAATCTTGTCTTAAATTGGGAAAAATGCCACTTCATGGTAAGTGAAGGTATTGTGTTGGGACACTTGGTGTCCAACCGTGGCATTGAGGTTGATAGAGCCAAGATTGAAACGATAGAGAAGTTGCCACCACCTACCTCGGTGAAAGGGGTAAGTAGTTTCTTAAGGCATGCCGGTTTTTACCGGAGGTTTATCCAAGACTTCTCTAAAATTTCTAAGCCTCTCACTAACCTACTAATGAAGGATGTTGATTTTGTCTTTTCCAAAGATTGTCTTGAGGCTTTTTGTAGGTTGAAGAACGCCTTGATCTCCGCACCTATCATGCAACCTCCGGATTGGAGTTTACCGTTTGAGATCATGTGTGATGCAAGCGATGTAGCCGTTGGGGCTGTTTTGGGGCAATGGAAAGATGGGCGCACTCATGCTATTTATTATGCTAGCAAGACGCTAGATGATGCCCAACTCAATTATGCTACCACCGAGAAAGAGTTGCTAGCGGTTGTGTACGCATTTGAGAAGTTCCGCTCATATCTTGTTGGAGCAAAGGTCATAGTCTATACGGATCATGCTGCGATCCGTTACCTCCTTACAAAGAAGGATGCCAAACCAAGGTTGATTCGGTGGATCCTTCTTCTTCAAGAGTTTGATCTGGAAATCCGGGACAAGAAGGGATCCGAGAACTCCGTGGCGGATCACCTTAGTAGACTCCCACCATTGGAGCTTGAAAAAGATGACATCCCGATTGATGATTCGTTCCGGGATGAGCAATTGCAAATGGTTGAGGAATGCTTGTTCCACGTGTCTAGAGGAAGTGAGCCATGGTTTGCCGACATTGTGAACTACTTAGTGTGTGAGGAAGTGCCTCCCGGTTTGACATATGCCCAAAGGAAGAAGTTCTTCAAAGATGTGAGGCATTACTATTGGAGCGAGCCACTTTTGTTCAAGAGAGGGCCGGATGGAATGTTTAGAAGATGCATACCGGAGGATGAGGTGGAGAGTGTGATCCGCCATTGTCATTCCTTGCCATGTGGAGGACATGCTAGCTCACACAAGACATGTGCTAAAGTGTTGCAATCGGGCTTCTTTTGGCCAAGTTTGTTCAAGGATGTGCAAAGCTTTGTGGTAGCTTGTGATGCTTGCCAAAGGACGGGCAACATCTCAAGGAGGAATGAGATGCCCTTGAACAACATACAAGAAGTGGAAATTTTTTATGTGTGGGGTGTGGACTTCATGGGACCATTCCCTTCTTCATGTGGAGGGCATGCTAGCTCACACAAGACATGTGCTAAAGTGTTGTAATCGGGCTTCTTTTGGCCAAGTTTGTTCAAGGATGTGCAAAGCTTTGTGGTAGCTTGTGATGCTTGCCAAAGGACGGGCAACATCTCAAGGAGGAATGAGATGCCCTTGAACAACATACAAGAAGTGGAAATTTTTGATGTGTGAGGTGTGGACTTCATGGGACCATTCCCTTCTTCATGTGGCAACCTCTACATCCTATTGGCGGTTGACTATGTTTCGAGATGGGTGGAGGCAATCGCTTCCCCTACAAATGACGGCAAGGTTGTGGTGCGGTTCTTCAACCGAGTGATCTTTCCTAGGTTTGGAACACCAAGGGTGATCATAAGCGATGGAGGGAAGCACTTCACCAATAGGAACTTTGGGGCACTTTTGGCTAGGTATGGGGTAACTCATAAGGTGGCAACACCTTACCATCCCCAAACTAGTGGCCAAGTGGAGATCTCCAACCGGGAGATAAAGGCCATTCTCGAGAAGACGGTGTCTAGAACTAGAAAGGATTGGGCTATGAAGCTCAATGATGCCTTGTGGGCATATAGAACCGCTTTCAAGACACCAATTGGCACTACTCCTTACAAGTTGGTCTATGGCAAGTCTTGCCACCTTCCGGTGGAAATAGAGCATAGAGCACATTGGGCCATCAAGTGGCTAAATTTTGATCCCAAGGAAGCCGGAGAAAAGAGGTTGCTTGATATGAACGCACTTGAGGAGATCCGGTTGGATGCATACGAGAATGCCCGGATCTACAAGGAGAGGACCAAATGGTGGTATGACAAGAGGATCATCCCCAAGGAGTTGAGTGAAGGAGACCTTGTCATTCTCTTCAACTCAAGGCTGCGGCTCTTTCCCGGAAAGCTCAAATCAAGATGGACCGGGCCATATGTGGTGAAGAAGATCTTTCCCCATGGAGCTATTGAAATAGGAGGGGAGCATTGTGAAAACTTTAAGGTGAATGGGCACCGGTTGAAGAAGTATATCCCGGGAGCTCCGGTGGATATGATTGCCCCACTTTACCTTGAGTAGACGCCCCCCGAGTTTGGTCAAGGTAATGACCTTAAAGAAGCGCTTGGTGGGAGGCAACCCATTGGTAACATTTTTCCCTTTCTTGTTTTGATTTTGTTTAGATTTTTCTATCTTTGTGTGTTTTGTGTGCTTTGTGTGTGCTAGAACCTTAGTAGCATTGGAAGCCTTGCATGGCATGTGAATGATGATGAAACCCTCATCGATTATGGGTGGAGCGGACGCGGAACATGGACGGCTAGCGGTGCCTAGCGCGGGTCCCGACGCCTTGATGAATATTTAGAGCTCTCTACCGTGGTTGATAGGATCATCCAACATCAATTCACTTGAGAATCCCAAATACCATAGCAAACCACTTTTACATTGTGAGAACCTTCTTTCACTCTTCTTTACTTCATTTACACATTGGGGACAATGTGTTTCTAAGTATGGGGTGGGGTTTGCATAATCCTTTGCATGATGAGCATCTAGGATAGTTTAACATTTTCACATGTCTTGCATTGTACATATTCATCTCAAAAATCCCATAAAAATTCAGAAAATTTAAAATTTTTTGTGCTTTCTAGGCTTGGATATGACCCTAATGATGAATCTTGTCTTGTGGATTGGCTATGGATGGCCTTATGTGTTGAATTAATGAATGCATATGAGGACTTGAAGTACTTCCCTTGAATTCAATGAATGATTTGTGATCATGATGTTTCCTAGAATGGATTGAGTATTGAAGGTCGAAATTACATGATAGTTCTTGCATACCACCTAGGAATGAATGAGGCAATTCATCTTCTTCTACTTCTCATCTTGATCATGATTGAGCACCTCAGTTGAGATAAATTTGACCTCTTTTGACCCATCCGGGAATAGGAGCATGATAGTGTGTTGATGTGTGTAAAAAGCAAGTATGGGGTGAAAATGTTGATGAAAGAATATCATGCATAAAATGCTGAATTTGTTGTGAAAGTGTAGCCAAAAATATAGGCTTGGGGACGTTGGCTTAAATGACGAGTAACTCGGTACACTTCACATAATCGGGTGTTGGTGCCTTGCCAAAGTCAAATAAACCAATAGTCCTAACGAGCTTTGGTATGTGTGCCCGGTGTGGATGCACCACAAAAAATAAGAAAAAGCCCGAGGATGGCTAATCACCAAGGTTTCGGCTTTTGTACACCAATGCTATTGTCTCAAAAATAAGTCAAAGAAAAAGAAAAGAAAAGAAAGAAAAGATAGAGAAAAATATACACTTGAGGGAAGTTGATCGAGGACAAGATTGTGGAGTTAGTTCCATTCCCGGATTAGCATCACATAACCTAGAAAAATCCCCACCTAATCACAACGTTTCTTAGCCTTTTATTTCACAAGACCTTATGACCTATTTGCATGTTTGTGAGACTTAGTAATCTAGATTGGATATGCTCTTGATCTTCTTGGCTTCTTCATTTTTACATTTCATGCATGCTTTCGAGCTAAGTACAATTGTCTTTTCATGCCTTCATTTATTTGATGCATGATTGCTTGTCCGTTGCCATGAAACATGACTTTGAAGGTGATCCAATAGTAGAAGCACAAAACCAAAAAGATTTTACCATTTTTCTGCAAACATAAATCATGTTATCTCGTAATCTATAGTTGAGAATTTGCTCGGGGACGAGCAAACCTTAAGTATGGGGTATTTTTGATAACACGATTTATGACTTAGGTTTAGGTAATCATTTAAATAGAATTCTCGCTCGTTCATGCATGGTTAAGCACTAGTTCATGACGTTTGCACTCAATTCACGTAATTTGTCGAGATAGACGTCTACACGGACTTGTGCATTGCTTTGTAGGTGTTTTGGGAGATTTAGGAGCTAAAACGATACGTTTGAGGATCGTTCATCAAGATGACGCACCCTAGGACTCATTAGGATGCAAGATAAAGGCTAGGGAGAGCTCATGGAACCTTGCCAACACAAGCCATGCACCAAATCAAAGCTTAATGATCAAAGGCAAAGCTGAAGCACAAAATCACGGTTCACTGACAAACCACGGCCGTGGTTTCAACCGTGGATTTTGCCAGGTTTTCGTGACAGCTGTGCCACGATCTCTTGGCCAGCTCTTGCAAAGTTGGAGTATAAAAGTGGTCCTGCATTGGCTGAGAGAATCATCTTGGAGCAGCTCTCCATTATCCACTATCCTCTAACAAAAATATTCTCTCAACAAGAAGATTCTTGGGAAGAAGGAGATAGAAGGAAGCTACCATTGGAGAAGAGCTTGATTTGAGGAGGAGAAGACACACCATTGATAGATTTTGAGAGCTTGTAGTGAAGAATTTCGGAATCGATTTCTAGAGTTGTATGAACCATTTGAACCTTCTTTAAGAAGGGTTGTGAGTTATTCTAATTCCATTTTCAGCTTGGTTTTGTTTTAGTTCACTTGTTCATCTCTTTCTCTTCATTATCTTGCAAATGGATGCCATGATTTTATGTTTCATTGTTTCGTTTTCTATCATGAATGTTTTAGGCTAAATAGATGTGGTTCTAGGGTAAGGAAAGGATGGTTATGGCTAGGGCTATGATAGGATGGACTTAGATTTACCTTTGGATGACTTGTGTGCATGACCGTAGTTTCTGTTAGGAATCACGGCCAGTTCTTGCCAAACCACGGCCGTGGAGTGGTAGAATAAACCGTGATCTTACCTGGTTCGATGGATCTAGTCTTAGATTGTTAGAATGTTGAAATCCTAAGTGTTTGTTGAGCTAATTCTATCCTAGGGTGACCTAGTGTTAGCAACTAAGTGTTAGGAGAGACTTATCCGGTAATCCTTGCTCTTAGATCTCAAAGATGACAAACCCTAGGTAGTGGTGAGCCTCATAAGCCGCCATTGGATTAAGTATGCTAGGGTAGTTGTTTAGGACTAACCCTTCTGAGACTTACCCGGTAAGGATAGGTTAGATCTCTAGGTAACAATCCGGTTTGTGTAGAATTCCTTCCCTTAGGTTCTTAGAGACTTACCCGGTGATGAGTCCTTAGGGATGGCCTAGTGGACCATGAGACCTACCCGGTGATTGATCCCAATCTAGAAACACTTAACCCCAACATATCATGGTTAATCCAAGGAAAGAATAGATAGCTTGAGTCCTATGCTATAACCGGAACTTCCAACCCCTAGAATCCTCTTTTCTATCTTTGATCTATATTTCGTGTTTAGCTTGTTTGTTTGTGTTGATTTGTTAGCTCAGTTGATTATTATATTTCGCATGATTTGTGATCTTTGATTGATCACCGAAAACCAACCAAAAATATTGAGATTTTCATTTCTTTATTTCTCTCTCTTTCCTTAACTTAGATCTTCACTAGACTTAATCACTAATTGAATCAATCTCACCTTAGTCCTTGTGTTCGACCTCGGAATACTATCCCTACTACAAACGTCCCGTACACTGCGGTTTCGCTAGGAGTTAGGATAAATATAACGAGTATAAATTTAAAGCTTATTGCGATTTACACACACATCCTGAGCGTAACAATAATCTGCGGGAATGTCAAGTACTACAAAGTCTATAAGTAAATAGAAGTTACCTAACTTAACCGGAATGTCTTCCAAAATGCCCACGGGATGGGTAATGGAACGGTCCACCATGTATAATCGAATCTTCACCGGCTTGGGCTCTCCAAGTCCGATCTTAACACATAGCTCCAGCGGAATGATGCTCACTCCTCGTTGTTATGGCCATAATCTGGCCCTTAGGGTTCCTTTCCATCCTTGATGGAAGCTTCCCTGCATCTCTTGGCGCTTCATTCTCCCTACTAGCAAGTTGTTGTTCAAAGGCCTTTTGGGCCTTCGAAAATGAAGTCATGGATGTCTCCATAGCACTAAGCTTGATCAAGATAGCCTCCAGCACTGCGTCTTTCTTTTCCGGCTGGGACGAACTTGATCCTTGCCCCTGGCTCTTTAATGGAGTAGAAGAAGAAGAAGAAGGGGAAGAGCGGAAAGGATTAGAGGAATCGTTAGAATTGGAGTTAGAATGATTGTTACCAGAATTTTGGTTGTTCGCCCTCCAATTATTGCTGTTGGATCCTCTATTATTGTTGTTGTAGTTGTTGTTCCGTGAACCGTTGTTGTTGTTACGGTATCCATTGTTGTTGTTCCTTGATCCTTGATCTTCCTTCTTGGTTTGAGCAACCAAGAGTTCCTTCAATTGCTTCACGTCATTCTTCAAAGACGTGAGTTGATTGTTGTTTGGCGGAGTTTCTTGAAAGTTAACTCTTTTAACTCCACTTTCACCTCCTTGATGGGTATATTTCTCCATATGCAAAGCTTGCTTCTCAATGAAGTCCCAAGCTTCGTCAATCGCCATATCCATAAATGTACCGGCGGAATGTAGTTGGAGGTTGAACTGGGTGCTTCCGTCCAGTCCCTTGAAGTATATCTCCAACAACTCTATCTTTGGAATCCCACGATGTGGGCAATCCAAGAGAATGTCTTTAAACCTCTCCCATGACTTGGACAAGCTCTCCTCATCCTTCATAATGAATGCATTAATCTTCCCTCTCATTTCAGCGGTCTTAGAGGGGGGAAAGAATTTAGTCAAGAATTCCGTAGTCATCTCCTCCCAAGTGCTAAATTTTCTTGGAGGAAGAGATTGATACCAAGTAAGAGCTCTATCTTTTAAAGAAAAGTAAAAAGGTCTTAGCTTCTAGTTGTTGTTTTCAATCCTTGAGGGTCTCAAGGTCTCCATCAAGATCTCATAGTTTTGAAGATGTTGATGCGGAGATTCCTTCTCTAGCCCTCCAAACTGGCATTGGCGAATCATGGAAAGAACTTGCGGTCGAAGTTCGTAGTCATGGTCCGCCGAATCTCCTAGGTTAACTCCTGGACGCCTCAGTTGTTGATTAGGGTCCATCCTTTGACCTAGGGTTTGCGGGATTCCCGCAAAAAGAGCGCCTCGGACTAGCATCCGAGGTGGAAGTATCTCGGCTGGGGCGTCAGGTGCTGGGACCTGCCTCGGTCGAGGATCTGGAACTGGGACCTGCAGCGGTCGAGGATCGGGAACTGGGTCTTCCCCCGGTCGAAGTAGATACTGGTCTCGTAAGGCTACCATATCTGCTTCGATCGCCTCAGTCCCGGTGTGAGTTTCGTCTTTCTCTTGCCTCAGTTCTTCCCTACTGAGACGTAGTTGTTCTAATGCATCTTTCAATTCGGCCTCAAGATCGCGATCGTCTTGGTTAGCCATCTTCGCTTCTCTCAAGCGTCGTTTGTATGTCTTTTCTGGTTCGGGATCGTAAGGAACGATTTCCTTCCCAGTGCGGGTTCTTCGCATAAACCTAAGAAAGAACCTGTGAAAGTCACTCAAGTAGAGTGGTTAGTAGACACGGGGGCAAGTGCCCCAAAAGCGTACCGCAACAGGCTCGGTCTAGACCAAGTCTCCGGCAACGGCGCCAAAAACTTGTTTGCTCCAAACGGTGTGTGAAAGCTTTAAATTTATAACCCTAGATGTAAGCTTAAAACAAGGATGCGAACCCGCAGTGTACGGGTCAATCATAGTAAAAAAGCAAGGAATTCCAGGGGTCAATCACAGGGACTTAGTGAAACAAAGTCGGAATAGGTAAGCCTTAGCAATTACTAACTACAAAGCAATTAAAACAATCAAAGATGATAAAAGTCAATAAAGGAAATATGCAATTCTAGGGATTAAAGCATCTAGTTGTGGTTCCAACTCAAGATCTAAAGATAAGCGGACAAAGCTGAGGTTTTTGCATAGGGAAGGTATTACTAAAGTGGAATAGATCACCGGGTAAGTCTCACTACTCACTAATCCCAAACCGTAACTCCTATTACCGGGTAAGTCTCAAGGAATTAAGATAAAGAACTATAACCTCAAACTAACACTCCAACTCAGGGAATAGAATCAACCCTTTTACCGGGTAAGTCTCAGGCTAACTCACAAAGATGGATTGAAAGTACACTCAAACCCCAATAAAGGATAAACCTTTATTACCTACACTTATGATCTTAGGTAAACAAACTAAGGAATTACCGGGTAAGTCTCATCCTAAGCTTGCGTTGAACCAGGAAAGGTGTAATAAGAATAGGATTTGGCAAACTCTAACACTTAACTCTTAGTTTCGGATCAGATAAGTCACCTCGGTCAGCCAAAATCTACCTCGGCCGAGATGTTCATCGACTGAGCGAGATGCTTAGGGTTAAGGTTAAAGACTCGAACTTTCAGGGTCCTACTATGATTAAGATTATTCTATCATTGTTTTTCCCACAACCTTCAACCAATCACCCTAGAATCACACAAAGAGATTAGCCACTCATCATCGTGAAAGTATTAATCAAATATATGGGAAGAAAGAGAATAATTTAACAAGAAAACCTTAAAAGAAAGGCTTCAATAACTGAATAAATTATCAAACCAAGAAGCGTTCCTTGGATAGAAATCCAACAAGACAATCGACAAAGAAGGGAATCTAAGATGATCTTACAAAAACCCTTCAAAAAGCTATAAAAGCTATAGACTTTCTTCCTTCAACCTTCAAAAAGGTTCTTCAAATCTCCCAACTGGAGTATGGCTGCAGCGGTGTATAAAACACAATTGGGTGTATAGCATGCGATAGCGGATGTATGCAGCATGTCGGATTTGTGGGAAATCCGACCCTTTTTATAGGAAAATTACTCTCCAAAGATAAGATATCTTAGAAAGATCTCTTCCCATAAAAATAGGTAAAATATATGATCTATCATATCTTTTTCCTTCCAGGAACCAAGCCCAAAAATATAAGATCCTCTTTCCAAAGATAAAAGATCTCAGCCAAGAATAAAATATTCTCGCCGCGTCCCAGGTGTTCGCCTCGGTCGAGGTGACTTTGTAGTCAACCGAGATGAATCACAACTGAATGTGAAATCTCTTAAATCTGGTCCAAAGTGAATCTCTAATCCATGGCTTTGCTTCCTGGATGTTTCCTTATGTTTCTGAATGTAGCTCCAATGACTCCATAGCTCCTTTTGCTCCTTTTTGATGCAAAACGTGCCATTTTACCTACGATTACAACAAAACTAGGTGTAGACCTCGACTCCCGTAAAGGTAGATGAAATGGTAATATAATCACATAATATACATACAAACATGCAGATTATTGAAGATAAAACGTCTAAACAAACCCCAAAATATAGACAATAATTCATGCTATCACAAGCCCCTTGAAATAAATCTCCAATAGCTCTATCTTCGGTATCCCATGGTGTGGAAAATCTAGGAGGAGGTCTTTGAACCTCTCCCAAGATTTGGATAGGCTCTCCTTATCCTTCATCATGAAGGTATTGATCTTCCCTCTTAGCTCGGTTGTCTTGGAAGGTGGGAAGAACTTTGTAAGAAATTCGGTTGTCAACTCCTCCCAAGTACCCACACGTCCTAGTGGAATGGATTGGTACCAAACCAAGGCCTTATCCTTAAGTGAGAAGGAATAAGCCCTAAGCTTGTGGTTTTTACTCTTCAATCTAGGTGGCCTTAGAGTCTCCATCAAGATCTCACAATTCATCAAGTGTTGATGAGGAGACTCTCCTTCCATCCCTCCAAATTGATTATGCCGGATCATTTGTAGCACTTGAGGGCGGAGCTGGTAGTCATGGGTTGCGGGATCTCCTAAGTTTAAACCCGGACGGGGCACTCTTTGGGCTGGATCCATACGTTTCCCTAGCGCTTGTGGCTCCTCAATACTAATAGGCTCATTCCGTACATATACCGCCGGCTGCGGTGGTGGAGGTGGATGTTGATGAACATTAACTTCTCTTTGCACAAGAGCTTGCCTAATCTCATCAGTCTCCCTCCTAAAAGTCTTTTGCCTCTCGTTTGCATGTCTCCTCTCATTCTCAAAAGCTTCTTCCCTAAGCCTCATTTGCTCTAGAGTTTCTTCTCTAAGTCTTAGTTTCTCTAAAGTTGCATCCAATTCAGCCCTAAGGTTTGCTTCGGCCATCCCTTTCTTCTTCTTAGCACTTTTTGATCTAGTCTTAAGGGTTTTCTCCGGTTCGGGATTGAATGGAGCTAAATCCTTTCCATGAGATCTTCGCATGCACCTAAAGAGTGAGAGATGTCCTGAAAAATCAAAGACACAAAACAAACAAGATTACAAGTAAAAGAAAGATCTACACTATAAACAATCACACACAATGATTCAATCTAGACCTAGTCCCCGGCAACGGCGCCAAAACCTTGTTATGCTAGAAATGTACCACGCAAAAGTCTTACAATTTATAACTCGATATATTGTCCTAACTCCTAGCGAACTCACAGTGTTGTAAGAGCCCTAGTCCTTGGAACCTAGGAGCCTAGTTGAGCTTTGGTGAGTTCTACCTTGACCCCTGTTAGCCACCCCTGCGCACCACCTGGGCCGCCCCAACGGCTAGCCGCCCCTGCGGTTCTATGATGGTGCAGCCGCTTTTGTTGACTCTTGACTTGTGCTTTGCGGCTGGCTTCTCTTATAAGCCTTGCCTTAGCTTCTGACGAGGGGTTTCCTTACCTCTTTTCAGCTCCATCTTCATCCTTACGTTCTTCTTCTCCTTCCTCTTTTCATCTTTGCTTTCTCTTGATCTTGTGAGAGTGTTCTTAAGAGTTTGGTGTGGTTTTAGTTGTGGATGATCTTGAGGTTGTTGTTGAGGGTTGCTACTGTTAGGTTGATGTTGTAGATGTGATGTGTGCTCATAGTTGCTACTTAGGGTTGTTGTGGTAAGTTCTTCACCCCATCCTTCTCCTTTCTTCTTTCTTGCTTCTTTCTTCCATTCTTGCTTAGGATCACAAGCTAGCCTTGTGTTGGATCCTTTCCTGGCTGTTTTGATAATCATATATGTATATATGCATATGTGTTGTTGTGGTGTGTTGAAGAAGTGAAGAGAGTCGAGAAAGGGATCGAAGAGAAGTCGGGACCAACTCTCTACACAGTTGGCCGCCCCTGCGCCTGCTGTGGACCGCCCCTGCGCCTGGTGTGAGTTGCCCCTGCGCCTCACTAGGTCAGCCTTGTGTTCCTTTCTTCTGTTGGTGCATACCTTGTTGGTATGTCTTTCTTCCTTCCTTTCCTTTGGCTTTGGCTTAGTTATTAGCTAGGCTAGTGTGGTTAGGATGAGTTGTTTGATAGATATGTGCCTTAGGCACTCGTGTTGATGTTGAGGTTATGTTGTAGGAATTTAT
This sequence comes from Fagopyrum homotropicum, assembly GCA_033239125.1. Taxonomy (NCBI): domain Eukaryota; kingdom Viridiplantae; phylum Streptophyta; class Magnoliopsida; order Caryophyllales; family Polygonaceae; genus Fagopyrum; species Fagopyrum homotropicum. The sequence goes on along the minus strand of BSWB01000005.1, from coordinate 81,873,018 downwards.
GACCTTGTTGTGATCTCGAGGATTAGATTGAGGTTGTAGGTTGGTTATGGTTATGGAGACAAGTCTCCTAACTCTTGCAGCGTATGATGTTGTGTGCCTTGCTATTGCAGGCGATGGATTCTTCCCCAAGGGGGAGCTGTGACGTGGTATTGGATACGAGTGTATGAGGTAAGTCCATAGGACTTACTTAGCATTCAGTTATGGATTTGTGTGATTGTGATGGTTGTGTGTGTTCATATGATTGTGCATTTATAACCTAAACTGGAATAGGACGACTCTTATTACATATAAATGGCCCAAGTGTATAATAAGGAGCGGTAACCACCGGTCTCCGCCTGCGGGTTAGGAGGAGGTGCCATGAAGATGATCTCACAGGAGGGGATGAGTGATGATCACCCCTATGCAAAACTCCTGTGTTACGTTGAATGAGACGGAGTTCTTGAGGCTCCTCGTGTTACAAAAGAAGTTTAATTAGTAAAGGAATAACGTAAATGAAAGATAATAAATGAATGTGTGTGGCATTGCATGTATGAGATGTTGATGTGCGTTTTGTGCTATTACCTTCATGCTTATCTATTGTTGTAGCTAACGGTGTATACCGTGTTGTAGATGATCTGATGGTTAGGAAGACTGCAGAGTGAGCCAAATGGTGTGACCAGCCGAGGACTTCTATACATTAGGATGCGTGGGTTGGGATCTTTTGTATCAGATGTTTATGTTTGATGTTTTGTACTTGGCTTTGTGTTTGTAAACACTTTTGATGTATCATATACATCTTTTATGTATTTGGTTTTACTCTACTTGTGCCTTGTTGTAAGATCCAGTGAACTTGTTGTCAGGCTAGGGTCAGGATCCATTGAGAGATCCCAACCCAATGTAGTATTCCAAGTTCTATGGATTTGGGGTGTTATAGAGTTGGTATTAGAGCCTTAGGTTGACAACAATGGCACTTGCTATCTACAATAAAGGTAGATTGGATAACTAAACAAAACCCACATAGGGTCTGACTTTTCAAAAGGTTTTGGTTTTAAAGCGAGTATAGATGTTTTGGGATATATCTACATATGGCCTATATAGAGCCTTATACGCTAGGTGTGCATACCCCGCAGATGGCTCGGACTAGAGCTACTGCTGCTGCAAGGAGCGTATTAGGGGCATGACTAAGAAGTCATATTAGGCTTAGGATCTCTCAATGGATCCCCGAGGACTCACTACGCCGTACGTAGCTATGCCATGGGAGCCGACTGCACCACAGGGGATTAGATGGTTACCCCAGTTCTCAGTGTATGATCCGCACTATTGACAGACTGCTTGGATCCCACTGATGGAGGATGCGAGAGAGGCAACAGTTGCAGCAGCTGCACCAGCTGAGGAGGATGAGGTTGAGGAGGCTGATGATGATGATGATGATGATAGGGATGGTGGAGTTCCTATGGATACAAGGACTGATACTACTGGGACTAGTGCGCCGGTCATTGACTTAGACGATGATGAGACTGAGACCGCACCGGCTACATCACAAGTACGCCATGCTAGGCGTAGGGTACGCCGACAGAGAGATCTAGATGCTCACCGTCGGATCGATGATCTGATGGATCAGATGATAGACTCCTATGTTGCCCTGACTGTAGACATCCAGGAGAGGTTTGACGCCCAGCACCGAGAGATCGACCGCTGGACTCATCAGATGCTAGAGGGTCAGCACTATCAGCGCCGGATGATGGAGATCCAGTTTCAGCAGACTATGGGTTATCCATTTGACTCATCCCAGTATCCGTACGTGCCACCACCACCACCACCGGATCATGATTATTGAGAGCTTGCAGGATTTTCTTTCTTATTTATTATGCAGCTCAGCTTTGTCCGGTGAGTACTTTATTTCTTTAGACTTATTTTGACCCACTGGGACAGTGTAACCCAAGTATGGGGTGTTTATGTATTATTTGACCTATGTGATGTATGACTCGACATTTTTGGATATTTATGCTTTATTTTGCTTCTATGTGTTTATCTGAGATTGCATGCATACATACAGGTTATTTGAGTAAGAAAAACGTCAAAAACTGGTTTAGAAAAAAAATTTTGACCTCGACCGGGACAGTTATGGCCGAACGAGGTACTTCACCTCGGTTGACCTAGAACACCTCGACCGAGGTGGTTTAACTAAGAGTTTTCGAAACGTTTTGTGCTTCTTATTTGGATATGATCTCAGTGAAGATCTTGTTTGGTGACTGGTTTTGAAATCTTTATATGCTTGAAAGGTTTTATGATATGTTTAAGTTGCTAAATGCTTTGTTTGAAATTTTGGCATGTTTAATACTTTGTTTTTATCCAAATTATGTTGAATTTGAAGGTTGACGCCACAAGATAAGTTCTCTCACTTTCTTCCTGGAAAGACCAAGGCAATTCATTCTTCTCTCTTCTTCTTTTTGATCATGCTTAGCCCCTCATATACATTTTTGCCTCCCTTTACCTATCCGGGAATTTGGAAGCAAGCAAAGTGGTGAAAGCAAGTGAAGCAAAAGTTGAGAAGTTGGTTGGAAGTGAAAGTGTTAGAAAGTAATAAATAGGTTTGGGGAAGTCAATAATGATGATGAGTAACTCGGCACCATTCACATAGCCGGGTGTTTGTGTCTTGCCAAAGTCGGATTGAGCGATATTCCTAACGGGTCATGGTATGTGCATCAAGGGTTTGATGCATCTCAAGAAATTGATGATCGCTGATTTCCTAGGCTTCGGTTACTGTGCACCTCTGTCCATGCATCCCAAAAAGTAAAGTAAAAAAAGAAAAAGTGTGAAATAAGCAAAGCTTATTGGTGGATGATGTTGAAGTTCAAGTAAAGTGAAGAAAGATCTTGTTCCCGGATTCTAGCACCACATTACCTTATATACATCCCTACCCTACACGTTTCTTGACCTTTCTTTTGGGAAGCCCTTGAGACCTCGAGCTTGTTGATTGACTTAGTGGTTTAAACTGGATTATGCATGATTAATTTCGATGATTATGATTTATTATGCATTCTATGATTTTATGCAAAGATGAACAACTTTCTCATATTTATAAAATGTTTTAAGCATATTTTGGTTTTAAATTCTATGAAGTATTCTCTTAGAGTGATCTATGATTGTAGCACACCATTAAAATGTTTTTGAAAGACTTTTCATTGATTTTCATGACTTATAATTCATTCTATCTTGTATTTTATATGCAGAACTTACTTGGGGACAAGCAAGGGCTAAGTATGGGGTATTTTGAGAGCATGAATTATTGTCTATATTTTGGGGCCTGTTTAGACGTTTTATCTTCAATAATCTGCATGTTTGTATGTATATTATGTGATTATATTGTCGTTTCATCTACCTTTGCGGGAATCGAGGTCTACACCTAGTTTTGTTGTAATCGTAGGTAAAATGGCACGTTTTGCATCAAAAAGGAGCAAAAGGGGCTAAGGAGTCATTGGAGCTACATTCAGGAGCTTAAGGAATAATCCAGGAAACATGGCCATGGATTAAAGATTCACTTGGGACCAAATTTGAGAGATTTCACATTCAGTTGTGATTCACCTCGGTTAACTACAGAGTCACCTCGACCGAGGTGATCCAGAGGAGCCGACTCGACCGAGGCGAACACTTGGGACGCGGCGAGAAAATTTTATTCTTGGCTGAGATCTTTTATCTTTGGAAAGAGGATCTTATATTTTTGGGCTTGATTTCTGGAAGGAAGAAGATAAGTTAGACCATATATTTTACCTATTTTTATGGGAAGAGATCTTTCTAAGATATCTTATCTTTGGAGAGTAATTTTGCTATAAAAGGGTTGGATTTTCCACAAATCCATACGCCACATACCACCAAAATTCGCTATCACCCGGAACAGCCTGCATACATCCGAATACACCGCTGCAGCCATACTCCAGTTGGGAGATTGAAGAACCTTTTTGAAGGTTGAAGGAAGAAAGTCTATAGCTTTTATAGCTTTTTGAAGGGTTTTTGTAAGATCATCTTAGATTCCCTTCTTTGCTGATTGTCTTGTTGGATTTCTATCCAAGGAACGCTTGTTGGTTTTATAATTGATTCAGTTATTGAAGCCTTTCTCTTAAGGTTTTTTTGTTCAATTATTCTCTTTCTTCCCATATATTTGATTAATACTTTCATAATGATGAGCGGCTAATTTCCTTGTGTGATTCTAGGGTGATTGGCTGAAGGTTGTGGTAAAAACAATGATAGAATAATCTTAATCACAGTAGGACCCTGAAAGTTCGAGTCTTTACCTTAACCCTAAGCATCTCGCTCAGTCGATGAATATCTCGGCCGGGGTGGAATTTGTCTGACCGAGGTGACTTATCTGATCCGAAATTGAGAGTTAAGTGTTAGAGTTTGCCAAATCCTATTCTCATTACACCTTTCCTGGTTCAATGCAAGCCTAGGATGAGACTTACCCGGTAATTCCTTTGTTTGTTTACCTAAGATCATAAGCGTAGGTAATAAAGGATTATCCTTTATTGGGGTTTGGTGTGCTTTCATTCCATTTTTGTGAGTTAGCCTGAGACTTACCCGGTGAAGGTTGATTCTATTCCCTTAGTTGGAGTGTTAGTTTGAGATTATAGTTCTTTTCCTTGATTCCTTGAGACTTACCCGGTAATAGGAGTTACGGTTTGGGATTAGTGAGTATTGAGACTTACCCGGTGATCTATTCACACTTTAGTAACACCTTCCCTTTGCAAAATCTCAGCTTTGTCCGCTTATCTTTAGATCTTGAGTTGGAACCACAACTAGATGCTTTAATCCCTAGAATTGCATATTTCCTTTATTGACTTTTTATCATCTTTGATTGTTTTAATTGCTTTTGTGGTTAGTAATTGCTAAAGCTTACCTATTCCGACTTTGTTTCACTAAGTCCCTGTGATCGACCCCTGAAATTCCTTGCTTTTTACTACGATTGACCCGTACACTGCGGGTTCGCATCCTTGTTTTAAGCTTACATCTAGGGTTATAAATTTAAAGCTTGCACACACCGTTTGGAGCGAACATGACGAAGCCTAAGAATAAGAGAAATGAGGAACAAGGCAAAGGCAGGCTATGATACACAAACACTTCTAGAAGGCGGAGTATCCCGTGTCCCGCCGTGTCGGACACGGGGACACATTACGATACGTCTCGGACATGGTCAAGACACGTTTCAGAGGTAGGACACATCTTGGACAAGGCGAGGACGCGAATTGTGTCTGGTCAAGACATGGTCAACAAAAGTTTACCCTATTTTGTAAGTCTAATAAAAGCAAACTAATTTTTTTTAAACATAAAGAAAAACGTATTTACCGTAATATTTTTTCTTCTCTCTCATTTTTTTTCCGAATAAATCACCTAGCCCCCACATGTCAACCTGCGAGATTGGGGTTGCCGGAAGTAGGACACCGATCTTTTTCTTATTTGGTTCCAATGTTGAAATGTTGTTATTCCGCCGGCCAACTTTTCTCTCCATTTTTCTTATGATTTCATAAATTAATTTTGAATCTTTGATTACTAATTTATTGTGTAATCTTTTTTTTGTTAAATGTTGAGTGTGTTATTATAATTCTTTCACTTTTTCTAATTTCCAAATTTTTATTATTATTTTCCTTGGTTGATCATATTGTTCAGTTGTTATTGATTTGCAAAATGGATGGTTCGTTCTTTATTTTTGAAACTAAGTATGTTTATGTGAGATTATAAGACTAAATATGTTTATTTTTATGTTTTGTAAGACTGAAAATGTTTGTTTCTAAGCTTTTGTTTCAGTTATTTTATTTACATCTTAATATTTTTATCTACTCATATATCAATGAGTTTTTCATATATATGTATCTCATTATGATATATAAATTCTACATTTCAATAGCTTTAAAGTAATATATAATTTGTATTCCTCGCCGGGACCCCGCTTCCTATGCTTTTGTGGATTGTCACTTTCCCGTTTCTCACCGTGTCCGTTTCCCGTATACATGTCCGTGCCCGTGCATCATAGAAGGCCGGAAGCTTTTGAGGTTAAGTTTCAACATTTGAAGGACGCATATGCGTTCATCAAGTCTAATGATCAAAGATAAAGAGAGGAAGTTATTGATGATGAGCTTGTATCAAAGATCGAGCAATGGGTGAGAAAATTGGACGACCTTAAGAACAATTGGACCCCGTTAAAAACCCTCAACCGGAGGAGAAGTGCAGGGAAGGATTCTAAATCTTGAGCGTTCCTCCTATCAGACCTAAAGCTCCTCTAGAAGTCTTCATTGAAGAAGAGGAAGAAGTGGAAGACCTCGACCCAACTGCTGAAACTGCGATCGAGATTGAAGAAGAATCAACTGAGTTGGAAGAAGAGAAAGATGTAGAGAGCCTTGACCAAATCATTGATACTGTAGCCAAGGTTGAACAAAGATTAGCTTAGTTGGGAGAGGTTTTATGTGTGGATTATCATTCTAACAAAAATCTCGTCCCAAGTTTTGAAGGACTTTGCATGGTACTTGCTCCTACTTCTTTTAAAGTTCTAGATTTCTCCAAGGATGCACCGAAGAGTTGAAGATCTTTTCCAAAAGAACCTCCTAAGGTCAAAATGAAACCCTTCTTAAATTTGCTGAAAGTAGATGCTCCTTGGATTATAAGGAGTGAAGTGAGCAATCACTTCACCGCTAAGCCAATGAAGCGTCTTTTGTTCAAGTATGGGGTTGCTCAGATGGTAAAGACCCTACACTATCCCCGAGTTGGAAACGGGGGAGCTAAGAGGATTCTCGAGAAGCTATTTTCTCGATCCAGGAAAGGATGGGACACAGAGCTAGATTATGTCTCATGAAAGTGCATGAAAGCTAGTAAGACTCTTGAGAGGACCAAACCATACAAGCTTTCTCATGGGAGGTCTTACCATTTGCCGATGAAATTAGAAGCCGAAACTTTTTGGGAATATTTTTTGCTCAAACTTGTCTTAAAGAAGACCGGGGAGGAGCATTTATGTGGAATGGATGAGCAATCCGAGGTGTTCGAGGTGCATTGAATAGCCACCCATGGCCATAGGTTCAGCTAGCGACCTTAAACCAAACGCTTCTTGAGAAGCAACCAAGGTAATTCTAGTTCTTTTTCTTTTTTTTTTCTTTTTTGTTTTTGCTTTTTGTGTGTTTTTGTGGCTTTGATTGATAGGACTTAAGTCTTAGTGAGAGAATGGAGTATGAACTGAATTGAGATTGCTGCAAGATCGAGGAATTCGATGGAAAAGAAGTGCGGAAACTGTTCGCAAGAGAAACGGGTGCGGAAGCAAAAAAATCTCGGTCAAGTATAGAAAATCTTGGCCAAGGTTTATTTTTTTCACCCGTGGAAATTCATGTCGCAAGCAACTTCAAGAAAAATCTCGGTCCGATGAAAATCTAGGATGAAATCAGCCGAGATGTTTCAAAAAAAAAATTACGGATATATATACGGCCAAGACATGCTCCCCTTCTTCATTCAAAAAACATTCTCCGACGCCAATCAAAGCATTCAGAGTTCTTTATCTGAGCTTCTACAAATTTCCGCTACCACCACCCGATGAATGATTGTCGTTGCCTAATTCCCCATCTTACATTGTGATTATCTTTTTCCACCTTTTCCTTTCTTCACATTGGGGACAATGCGAGTTTTAAGTATGGGGTGGAGGTATTTGCAATACTTTTTGCATGTTTTGTGTTTTGCATTATATTTTTTCGAAAAATTTTAATACATTTTGTGCTTCTAGGATGGATATGATCTCTGTGATGATATTGTTTTGTGGAATATCTATGATGATTCTTATATGTTTGAATTGAATTATGGCATGCACAAGATTTGAATACTTCATGCATGGATGATAATCTCCTTTCATTCTAAATCATGTTGAGTGTTGAAGGTTGAACCGCATGATGAGATCTTACACATATTTTTGGAATGATTAAGGCAATTCGATTTATTTTCTTTCTTCATCTTGATCATGCTTAAGCACCTCTTATATTGTATTTTCTTTCCCTTTTACCTATCCGAGAATTAGGAAGCATGTTAGTGAAAAGCGATGTGAAGTTGAAGTTGAAAAGAAAAGTGAAGTGTGTTATGTAGAAAAATAGGTTTGGGGACGTTGATCATGATGACGAGTAACTCGGCACTATTCACATAGCCGGGTGTTTCTGTCTTGTCAAAGTGTGGTTGATTGATAGTTCTAACGAGTCTTGGCATGTGCATCTGGTTTGAGGCACCTCGTAAAAATAAGGCTTGTTGACCTCCAAGGTTTCGGATATTGTGCAGATATGCCATGTTCTAAATTGAAAAAGTAAAAAGAAAACAATTTTTTTTCAAAGTTTGCTTATTTTTGATGGATGTGTTGTGAATTATCAAAGTTGTGGAGTTATTTTTCTTTTTGCTGGATCTGCACCACATATCCAATATGCATCCCACCCATAACACATTTCTTGGCCTTTATATTTGTTAAGTCATTTAGACCTTAATGCACATGTTTAGACTTAGTGGTTTAAAATTGGATTCTTCATGATTGATTTTGATATGTTTTAAGTTATGATACATTTTGTGATTTTCTTACAAAGTGTGTATCCTTTTCATGATGTAATTCTTTTTGATCATATGATGATTTTCATTAGCTATAAAGCAATCCTTTGAGGGTGATCTATGAATAGAAGCACAAGCCAAAATATTGTGGTTTTTTTTTTGCATATTCATAATTCATATCATCTTGTATCTTAAGTTTGAATCTTGCTTGGGACAAGCAAGAGGCAAGTGTGTGGTATCTTGATGACATGAATTATGATCTATATTTAGACATGCATTTTATGTAGATTTTCCCTTTTATTTTTCATGCATATACATACATTCATAGCAGTTGTGCTTATATTCACCTATATTGTTAGAATAGAGATTTACACAAAGTTTGATTGCAATTGTAGGTAATTTGGCAAATTATGGAGCGGAATGACATATTTAAGGATTAAACCTTGTGCGGAACAAAAAGGAGCATAAAAAGGAAGCTAGGAACACGTTGGAATGGATTCCGATACTGCGGAGCGAACTCTGAAACTACGGAGTGAGATCTGATACTACGGAGTGGGATCTGATACCGCGGAGTGAACTCTGATATGCGTCGGAGCAGCCTTTGATACCAGATGCTCAATTTCTTTTTTAGACCAAAAATTTAATGTTTATCATTAAGCTGAAATTTAACTTTAAGCTAAGGTTTATCTTTAGGTTGCGATCTATCTTTAAACCCATGCTTTGTCAAAACCCTAGATATATCTATATAAATGTCCTATAGCCTTCAACACTCAGATTGACCCCCAACGAAGAAGGACTGAATCTGACACATTCAGGACACAATTAAACGGATTGACAACCCGTATGACAACACTTTGAAGATTGAGAGTTATTGTGAGAATGTGTGAGAGAATACTTAGTTTGTAGATTTCTTTGCTTTGGAACACAAGTTTGGAACTTTGTTATTGCTTTCATACAAATTTTGGATATTGATGACTCGTTGCTAAGTAGTTCTTACTTTTCTTTTAGTTTTATAAAGTTTATGGTTTTCTTTATTTCATATTTCATTCTTAATTTGATTATGTGTGTTATTGGCTAAAACCCTTGCGATTCTAGGGTGATTAGTTGAAGATTGTGGTTTAGATGATGATAGATTGACCTTTACAAACAGATTGGAGCATGAGAGTTGTGTTTTTACCTTTGCAAAGACAAATCTTGGGTTGTTCTTGAGAATCTCGGCCGAGATTTCACCAAGAAATGACCGAGATTTCCTCTGTCGTACCTTTCATTCTTTATCCTTAAGCTTTGGTTAAAGATTTCCTAAACCTTAGCCTTGTTGAACCTTCCTAACCATATCAAAAATTGGAAAGAGACTTACCTGGTGATTCCCTTGATTGGTTGCCAAAGATGATGTGTTCTAGGTAATAATGGTTCATCCTTTATTAGGTTTAAGTGTGCCTTCCTCTTGCCTTTGTGAGTTAACTTGAGACTTACTTGGTGATGGTTAATTCTATTCTCTTAGGTTGAGTGGTTGGTTTGAAACTATCATTCCTTTCCCTTGAAGCTTTGAGACTTACCCGGTGATAAGTTTCTTTGGTTTGGAATAACGGATAATGAGACCTCCCTCGTGATCCATCCCACTTTCGAAACACCTTTCCTTTACAACCCCAACTCTGTCCATAGATTTTTATAAGTCTTGAATCAAAAATCACAATTGGATACCTTGATCTCTAAAATCTGCTTTTTGCGAATTATTACATATACTCTTATTATTGCTTTTGTTATTTTCAATCATCGATATTTTTAAATTGTCTCAACTAGATTTCTTTTACAAGTTGGTTTCACTACAGCCCCTGTGATCGACCCTGTAATATTTGCTTTTTACTGTGATTTATTAGTACATTGTGGGTTCGCTTATTTGCTTAACTTCCGGTATAAGTTTAAGAGGAAATTACTGGAAATCACCCGTTAAATAGGCCATATTGCAAATAACCACCCGCTCTATCACTGTTTACCGGAAACCACCCTGTAAACATACTCCGTTACCAAAAAACCACCAAGTGTTAGTATCCCGTCAAATATCCGTCTTGTGGGCACCACTTTATAATAAAATAATACTTTTCTTTCTTTTTTTAAAGTTGTATTTGTTTCTTTTTTCTTTCATTAATATTTACCATTTCAAGATTATAACTAAATTAAAGAGAAGAGTTTATCAATTACAACCGCCTGCTCATTACTCTTACTCATAATAACCACCCTCTATCACTCCAGGTTTGATTTTGACGAAGAAGAGACTCTTCTCCAGGTTTTCGTTTGCGAAGAACTTTGGCATCTCTGAGATAGTTCGAACAAGGAATGGAAGATCGCGTTCAATGGAAGTGACAGAATCAGGTATGTAGCTACTCTTCTCCAACCCTATGAGTAATGTCGTATTTAACTCCTTGCTTCTGTGTAACTTCTACTTGATTGAAGTAATTTTGCATCATGTTGTGTGATTTCGCTTTGATTAAAGCCCTAATTTTGCATCTTCTGAGTGCCTCTCTCTACATTGCTGCATCTGTGTACTTTGGCTTTGATTGAAGTAATTTTGCATCTTTTGAGTAAATTGCTTTTGATTAAAGTAATTTCACCTTTGTTTACAGTCTTGTATCTGTGTTGTCTTCTTCTGAGTTTATTCCTGTCACTTTAAGCCATCTTAAATGGTATGGCAGAATGTAGGGTCATTCACTGAGCTTTTTTGTACAGTAGTGATGTGGAAGAATCTGTAAAAGGAAAGTGAATTGAATTAGAGCTTTTATATTGTTTATACAAGGTGATTCCTGTTTGTGTGTAGGACCATTTCTTATTTGTTTAATGGAAAATTTGACTGAATTAGGAAACATGTGAATGTTATTTAATATGAAATGTTATTTAATTAGGGCTTTTCTTATTGTTTTTCCAAGGTTTAATATCAGTTTGAGGGTTATGTATGATGAGCAGTTTTACACAGGGCATGATGATCAATTATTATATAGGAAATCTAAACTTTATTTGTACCCAAATGTTGATCCTGATTTACTGTTCAAAATTGTCTTAGAGACAATGTTAAAGGAAGAAGTTGGGTTGTTGGAATTGAAAGAGATATGGTAATCTAAACCAGGTCAAACCATACATAATGGGTTGACATTTGTGAGAGATGACAATGACATTTTAAAAATGGTTGGATGTGTTGGGAGTGATAAACTGGTCCACTTGTATATTGTTCAAGGTGATAAGCCTAGCCCACATTATTTGAGACCCCAAGGCCCAAGCATGAGTGTGGATGGCAACATGGAAACGGTAAGATAATCTCAATGTGGCTAGCTGACAAATACCTTGAGCATTATAGAGTTGATCCAGAATGGAAATTGAAAGGGTTTATAGCTGTAGTGAAAAGAGATCATAGAATTTTGATCTCATACGACCAGGCTTGGAGAGCTAGGTTTAGGGCAATGTTAATGACACAAGGAGATGCTAGATTACAGTATGGTAGGGTTTGGGATTATGCTGCAACTGTCAAGAACTACAATGAAGGAAGCTCTGTGTTTGTGAAAGTTTGTCTAGATGATCCAGAAAAGCCCTTATTCCAAAGGTTGTATGTGTGCCTTGATGCTTGCAAGAGAGTGTTTATGTTGGGTTGCAGGCCAATCATAGGTATTGATGGGTGCCATTTAATAGGGGCTTACACAGGACAGGTTTTGGTAGCAGTTGGCAAAGATGGGAATGACAATATCTTTCCAATTGCATTTGTTGTTGTTGAAGCAAAAAGGAAGGGAACACGGGGCTGGTTTATTGAGATTCTGATGAGAGATGTTGGGGAAAGCAATCCCACATTTATCTCAGATAGACAAAAGGTGAGTGTGCATGCCTTGCTTATATATTTCTATTTTAGTTTAATGTTTTCACATTTCTTCCTTTTATTTCTATGTAATTACAAGGTTTAATTGAGGCTCTTCATGAGGTTGTTCCAATAGCTGACATTAGAGTATGTGTTAGGCATCTCTACAATAATTTAAAGCAAAGGTTTCCTGGGAACAGTTTTAACGATGCTTTATGGGTTGTTGCGAGAGCAACAACTGTTGTTGATTTCACCCATGCTATGAATGAGGTGAAAGAATTAGATGTTGTTGCTTGGACATACCTTATGGAAGCAAACCCTACTAATTGGTCTAAGTATGGATTTAAATCATACACCAAGTCAGATATATTACTCAATAATGTGTGTGAGAGCTTCAATTCTTTCATACTTCAAGCAAGAGAGAAGCCTATTTTGTCAATGTGTGAGTCTATTAGAAGGCAGTTGATGAGAAGATTTGTCACCAAAAAAAGGGAATCATCAAGTATGAAGGGAAGTATACACCAAAAGCCTTGAAGAAGATAGAGTTTGCAATGGAAGAAGGTGTGAAGGCTTGTAAACCTACTTGGGGTGGTGGAGACAAGTTTGAAGTTGATCATATGGACATGACCTTTGTTGTTGATTTGGCTCAGAAAAACTTGTGGTTGTTATAAGGGACTTGACTAGAATACCATGCCCACATGCCATGTGCTGTATTGCACACTATAGAAGAAAGTTGGATGATTTTGTGCACTCTTACTATACAAGGGAGACTTACATGAGGGCATATGACAGTATAATTCACCCTCAATCTAGAGAATTAGAATGAGAATGCACTAGTTACCTGAAGCCAGGTCCACCAAAGTACATTGTACAACTTGGGAGGTCTAGAAGGTTAGGATAAAGTCAATGGGACAAGATCCACCAAGTTCTATATCTAGGGTTTGATCTGGCAAGGTGAAGTGCTCAAACTGTGGAGGAGAAGGACACTATAAAAACAGGTGTAAAAACCCACCTAAAGCACCACAACCACCATCAAAGCCTGTGAATCATGGTGGGAGGCCAAGGAACTCTAACACTGTGGAGGTTGACTCTCAGAAAAGGAAATACACAAAGAGGGTAACCTTCTTTTAAAGCTCTCAATTGCTCTTCAAATGTTTTGTTCAACCTAATTTGGAATCTGTTTTCTTGCAGCCTAAATGGAGGTTTGTTTTGAGCATATTAGGAGGACAATATTCAGGAACACAATGCTCAACTACACCAAGAGGGAATTCATCAAGTCAAGGTCCAGAACAAGCATCAACTCAAGATTTAGGAGGACCATAAAATCCATTTTCTTAGTCTTTTGTACTGTTATGAATGTGTTAGCCTTTTGTACTGTTATGACTGTCTTAGCCTTTTGTATTGTCTCATACAATTCACAATGTTGTCAATGTGTTGGCCTTTTGTACTGTCATGGAGATGCTAGATGTTATCAATCTCTTATGAATGGTTTCTTATGACTTTCATGGTTTATGTCAATGTTATGAATGTCTTATGAATGGTTTCGTATGAATTTCATGGCTACACTGTCTTATGAATGGTCAAACAGACCTAAAACAGAATTTCATGGTTTCATTACACTATCAAGGTTTTTATGAATTTCATGGCTACACTGTCAAGGTTTTTATGCTGCAACTATCAAGATTTTCATGGCTACACTGTCAAGGTTTTTATGTACTGTCAAGGTTTTATTACACTGTCAAGGTTTCATTGTATTGTCAAGGTTTAACTGCACTGTCAAAGTATGAAATTGAATTGCATCGCCTCACTGTCAATATGTATTGTCAAGGTTTCTTCTGTTGTTCATTAATTTGTAAACCTGGAAATATGTACATTAAATATGTACAACAATGATCAAATAGACCTTAAATTGAATTTGATGGCTATGATGACATGATTTATGACGTTAGTTTCGACATTCATTTAGATAGTTTTTCCTGTTATTCATGCATGGTTTGGCATTAGTTCGTGATGTTTACGCTTAATTCATCCACATTGTCGAAATAGACATCTACACGAGCTTTTGTCGGCTTTGTAGGTATTTTGGGGAGCTTTAGGACTTAATCGATACATTTGAGGATCATTCCTCGTGATGGCACACTTCCGGACTCTTTAAGGAGCAAGCTAGGTGCAAAGGAGAACACAAAAGACCTTATTGGTGCATGCCTTGCACCAACTCATGACTTAGTGATCCAAGGACTACTGAGCTGTAGGAACCACGGCCCAGAGGCCATTTCCACGCCCGTGGAATCATTGTTTTGCCCGTGGTTTCTGTCTGGATAGCCTTGACACTTGTCACACGATTTCTTTTCCCGACCTTTGCTTTTCTTGGTTGAGTGTGGACTTGGGAGAGCCTACAAGCTGGCTTTTGGACTATATCTCATCATCCATTGTTGGGGATGAAGACTTGGAAGAAGAACAAAAACACTCTCATTTGAAAGAAGAACAACATCATCAATGTAACACTCCCAATCCACGGGAATTGGAGTGTCACATTGGGCTAGGATCTCACAATGGATCCTGACCCTAGCTTGACAACAAGTTCACTGGATCTTACAACAAGGCACATATAGATTAAAACCAAATACATAAAAGCTGTATATGATACATCAAAAGAGTTTACAAACTTAGAGCCGAGTACAAAACATCAAACCACAACATCTGATACAAAAGATCCCATATCCCGCGCATCCTAATGTATAGAAGTCCTCGGCTGGCCACACCATCTGTCTCACCCTGCAGCCTTCCTAACCTGCAGATCATCTACAACACGGCATGAAACCGTTAGCTATAACAATGAAAAGCATGAAGGTAATAGCACAACCACACATCAACATCTCATACATGCAATGCCACACACATTCATTTATTATCTTTCATTACGTTATTCCATTACTAATTCAACTTCTTTTGTAACATGAGGAACCTAAAGAACCTCGTCCCTTTCCCCGTTAACACAGGGGTTTGCATTGGGGGTGATCGTCACTCGTCCCCCCTGTGTTACTAGCTTCCAGGCACCTCCTCCTAACCAGCAGGCGGAGACCGGTGGTTACCGCCCGTTATAATACACTTGGGCCAAATAAATGTAATAAATGGTCATCCTAGTCCGGTTTAGGTTATAAATGCGCAATCATATGAACACACACAACCATCACAATCATACAATCCACAATTGCACGTTAAGTAAGTCCTATGGACTTACCTGGTATACTCGTAACCTGTACCACGTCACAGCTTCCCCTTGGGGAAGTAATCAACGCCTGCAATAGCAAGGCACACACAATAACATACTTCAAAGGTTAATTAAATTTCACCAGAATAACGTTTTGCCCGCAGGCCATTTCTAAACCCACCTGTCATCAGATTTCATTAAACAAACAACCCATAAACACCAGAATAATATAATGATCATAATGGAATTTCTAATTATCCATTTTGAAAAGCCTAAGGTCAATTTAGGTCAAATCGCAGTACGGAAAACGAATAAATTCATAACTTATTCGTTACTAACCCGATTGACGATCTGAAAGAAGATTCGGAATCACAACGACGCAGGCTACGCATGTACAGCATCAAATTCACCGGAATCTGAGCGGAACTGTCCTAGTGACATATATGCTCGACCAGGTCCTTATCTGCTCGAAAATACAGAAACTTGGTACCGATATGAAGAGAATGAAGAGAGAAATCTAGAAACTCAAACGGAATTGAAATCGGATTAGAAACGGAGTGTAGATCTGAGTTTGAAGTTTGAGAGAAATCTGAGCTTTTACGAGGAAACGTGAATGGAAATGAATTAATAAACGATTTTCCGCTATTTATAGTGAAGTCGATAATTATCGTTTAGCGAAGTTGATAATTATCCTTTAACCAATCCAATGGCGGGTTGAACCCCCTTCTCCAAACTTATCGAAATTGGAACAATAAATCTTGAATATTGTAGAGATAATTATTCCACAATTGCCTCGGAAAACGTGTATTCCTAAGCCGCCTTTCTTAGCCATTAAGAAACGAAATAGCGACTCTTTTGGCCGTATTGCCTTTCCATGTTATTTCATATCTAGGACATGTCCGATGTCCTGATCATTTCTCTTAACTGCATTTTTATTAATTGGAGTTCCCAAATGCTCCAAATAATACCGGAGGGTAAAAATAATTACCCGGGGAACAAAGTGAAAACTTCACCATAAGCCCAAAATTACGCCACGAACATAACGGTGGGACTTATACTCAACACTTAACAAAATCTTCGTGAGTTATATGTCAATTACTATCACTAATTAAGTTAATCAACATTAATTAAAATTCGGAAATCCTAGCTATTACAATCAAGACTTAGATCTAGAGTGAGACTTTGAGTGGTTTTTAGTGATGTTTTTTGAGAAGCTTTTAGAAGTGTTGTAAGGAACGATTTGAAGCTGCATTTGAATGGTTGTAAACCTTGTTTAAACTCATATTCAGCCAAGATTTCTTGCTTTTACTTGCTTTCATTCACCATCTAGCTATGAAACCCACGTATCCTTGTATGATGATTCTAGATCTTGAGATGCATGTTATTGGCTAAGTAATTGTGATTCATGGGTGATGGACAGAAGGTTATGGCTTGGATAATGATAGAATAGACTTGAATGTACCTTTGATGACTTGCATGCTCGAAACCTAACCCCCGATCTAAACCACGGCTTGTTCCTCCTAAACCACAGCTGTGGATGTGTATGATTAGCCCGTGGTTTTGCCCTGTTGTGCTTATATTGATAAATCTGAATGTTAGGATGTTAGATTGTGGAAATCCTAGTGTTTGTTAAGCCTTATCTAGCTTAGGGTGACCTAATTCTAGCAAACTAAGTTAAGGAAGAGACTTACCCGGTAATTCCCGATCTTAGATACCAAAGAACTCTAGGTAGTAGTGAGCCTCGCAAGCCGCTAATGAATTAAGTGTGCTAGGATTGTTGCTTAGGACTTTCCATCCCGAGACTTACCCGGTAAGGAGAGGTTTGACCCCTAGATAGCAATCCGGTTTGTGTAGAATTCTCGTCCTTAGGTTCCTAGAGACTTACCCGGCAATAGGACCTTAGGTGCGGGATTAGTGGACCATGAGACCTACCCGGTTATTGATCCCATTGGAGAAACACCCTTTTCCCAACATACTGCAGCTTTTCCAAGGTGGATTAGAAGCTTGAGTCCAATGCCATAACCGGAAGTCCCAATCCCTAGAATCTGCTTTTCTTACTGGATCACATACCTTGTTCTTGTGTTGTTTGTTTGTGTTGCTTGATTGATTGGTAAATCCTGCATGATTTGTGATCTTTGTATGATCACCATAAAAACCCAACCAAAAATATAATGATTTTCATTTCTCTATTTCTTTATCTTTTCTTAGACTAGATTTGCACTATCCATGATCACTTGTTTGATTTGATTTCACCTTAGTCTTCGTGTTCGACCTCGGAGTACTATCCTAACTACAAAACGACCCATACACTTGTAACACCCCAAATCCATAGGACTTGGAATGCTACATTTGGCTAGGATCTCACAATGGATCCTGACCCTAGCCCGACAACAAGTTCACTGGATCTTACAACAACACACAAGTAGAGTAAAACCAAATACATAAAAGTTGTATATGATACATCAAAAGTGTTTACAAACACAAAGCCGAGAACAAAACATCAAACATAAACATCTGATACAAAAGATCCCAACCCACACTTCCTAATGTACAGAAGTCCTCGGCTGGTCACACCATATGGCTCACTCTACAGTCTTCCTAACCTGCAGATCTACAACACGGTATACACCGTTAGCTACAACAATAGATAAGCATGAAGGTAATAGCACAAACACACATCAACATCTCATACATGCAATGCCACACACATTCATTTATTATCTTTCATTTACGTTATTCCATTACTAATTCAACTTCTTTTGTAACACGAGGAGCCTCAAGAACCCCGTCCCATCCAACGTAACACAGGAGTTTTACATGGGGGTGATCATCACTCGTCCCCTCCTGTGAGATCATCTTCAAGGCACCTCCTCCTAACCCGCAGGCGGAGACCGATGGTTACCACCCGTTATAATACACTTGGGCCATTTAAATGTAATAAGCGTCGTCCTATTCCAGTTTAGGTTATAAATGCACAATCATATGAACACACACAACCATCACAATCACACAAATCCATAACTGAATGCTAAGTAAGTCCTATGGACTTACCTCATACACTCGTATCCAATACCACGTCACAGCTCCCCCTTGGGGAAGAAACCAACGGCTGCAATAGCAAGGCACACAACATCATACACTACAAGGGTTAGGAGACTCATCTCCATACCCATAACCAACCTACAACCTCAATCTAAACCTCGAGATCACAACAAGCTCATAAATGCCTACATCATATCCTCAACATCAACACGAGTGCCTAAGGCACATCTCTATCAAACAACTCATCCTAACCATACTAGCCTAGCTAACAACTAAGCCAAGGCCAAAGGAAAGGAAGGAAGGAAGACATACCAACAAGATATGCACCAACAGAAGCAAGGAACACAAGGCTGACCCAGTGAGGCGCAGGGGCGGCTCACACCAGGCGCAGGGGCGGTCCACAGCAGGCGCGGGGGCGGTTGGGTTCAGGCACAGGGGTGACCAACTGTGCAAAGAGTTGGACCCGACTTCTCTTTGATCCCTTTCTCGACTCTCTTCACTTCTTCAACAAACCACAAAAACACATATGCATATATACATATATATGATTATCAAAACAGCCAGGAAAGAATCCAACACAAGGCTAGCTTATGATCCTAAGCTAGAATGGAAGAAAGAAGCAAGAAAGAAGAAAGGAGAAGTATGGGGTGAAGAACTTACCACAGCAGCCCTAAGTAACAACTAGGAGTACACAACACATCTACAACCTCAACCCAACAGCAGCAACCCTCAGCAACAACCTCAAGATCATCCATAGCCCAAAACCACACCAAACTCTTAAGAACTCTCACACAAGATCAAGAGAAAGCAAAGATGAAAAGAGGAAGGAGAAGAAGAACATAAGGATGAAGATGGAGCTGAAAAGAAGTAAGAAAACCCCTCATCAGAAGCTAAGGCAAGGCTTATAAGAGAAGCCAGCTGCAAAGCACAAGTCAAGAGTCAACGAAAGCGGCTGCACCATCATAGAACCGCAGGGGCGGCTAGCCCAAGGCGCAGGGGCGCCTAGCCGTTGGGGCGGCCCAGGTGGTGCGCAGGGGCGGCTAACAGGGGTCAAGGTAGAACATACCAAAGCTCAAATAGGCTCCTAGGCTCCAAGGACTAGGGATCTTACATCACACCCCCCTGAAAACAAGTTTCGTCCCGAAACTTGCAAGATCCCAAAACCTCTCGGACCCATAAGCCGAGGTATAACTCTAAACACTATCATCTACTCTCAACAAGGCCTAGAGGAAGATCATCTCTAGCCAAACACTAACCACATCACACTGGCATGGAGGAAAGCCATCTCCAGCCACAACGTACACATAACACTACTATGTGGAGGAAAACATCTCCACTCACACTATGTCCATCAAAGGTAGCATGGAGGAAAGAACCATCTCCAACTATACCTATCTCGTACTAGCAAGCAAGATCTAACAAATCATATGCACATATCACAGCTAGCACGAAAACATAGCATATCACATAAGCACATAACATGCACTCACCAAGAAGGCACTAAGATCTACTCGTGGATCCTACTAGTGCATCTATCTCGGCGTAAAACTCTAGATAGTTCCTCTGGATACTATCCTCTGTCTCCCAGGTAGCCTCATCAGGTCCTCGTCTAGACCACTGTATCCTCAGCATAGGAATGTCCTTCGAACGCAGGCGTCTCACACCTTGCCCTAGGACTGCAATGGGGTGCTCTGCAAACGTCTGGTCTGGCTCAACCACTAGATCATCATAACTCACGATGTGCCTCAGATCTGGTATGTACTCCCTCAGCTGAGACACATGAAACACAAGATGAACACACTCTAACCTCGGAGGCAATGCTAATCTGTAAGCTGCCCTCCCGACTCTATCCAATATCTCAAAAGGGCTGACATATCGGGGACTCAACTTCCCCTTTATGACAAAACGTCTGACGCCTCGCATCGGAGATACTCTCAACCAGACATGAGCTCCTATCCTGAACTCTAGAGGTCGGCGCCTCTTGTCTGCATACGACTTTTGGCGACTCTGTGCAGCCAATATCCTATCTCTAATTAGCGCTACTAGAGCCATATCATCCTAAATCTGCTCTGGCGCTATCCCACTAATACTGCTAGGCTCGTCCCAACATAAAGGTGTACGACATCCACGTCCATACAGTGCCTCATAAGGAGCCATCTTTATAGATGCATCACAACTGTTGTTGTATGAGAACTCAACGAGTGGGAGGTAATCAGACCATCCATGTCCCCAATCCAACACACAGGCTCGTAGCATATCCTCTAAGGTTTGGATGGTCCTCTTTGACTGACCACTTGTCTGGGGGTGAAATGCAGTCGTGAAATGTAGACTCGTCCCCAAAGCAGCCTGAATTTGCTACCAGAATCTCGATGTGAATCGTCCATCACCATCAAAAACGATCGTCCTCGGTACCCCATGGAGTCTCACTATTTGTCTAGTGTACTTCTTAGCTATTCTGCTCACTGGCCACATCTCTCTGATGAGAATGAAACGTTTCGTCTTCGTCAATCTGTCAACGATCACCCAAATGGCATCATAGCTCCTACTGACCCTCAACCCGGTCACAAAATCCATGGAGACGTCCTCCCACTTCCACTGCGGCACTGGCAGTGGATGGAGCTCACCTCCAGACCTGAAATGCTCTATCTTGACCTGCTGACAAGTCACACACTGAGCCACAAATCTGGCTACATCGGGCTTCAGCCCTCCCCACCAATATGAGTGTCTCACATCATGGTACATCTTACTCGTACCAGGGTGTACTGAGTAAGGTGTACAGTGAGCCTCCTGTAATATCTGCTGTCTCAGCTCTGCATCAGCCGGTACACAAATGCGATCATGGCGCCTCATAACTCCATATGCTCCAATAGAGAACTGTGGTACCTTTCCAAGAGACATCCTCTCTCTAATCCTCGTCAAGGTCGGGCAGGTCCTTTGCTTTTGTTGGATCTCATCCAACAGACCAGGTAGAACCTCTAATTCAAACAACTGGGCATCCTCATCAAGAAACTAGATGTCCATCTCTAGCAAGGCTAGATCTCTCTGAAGTTGAGGCTGTACAGTAAGTCTGGCAATCTCCTTCTCTCGAGGCGTCTTCCTGCTCAAGGCGTCAGCTACTACATTCGCCTTGCCAGGATGATACAAAATCTCAAGGTCAAAGTCCTTGATCAACTCAAGCCATCGACACTGGCGGTTATTAAATTCCCGCTGGGTGAAAATGTACTTCAGACTCTTATGGTCTGTGAAGATCTGGCATGTAGCACCATACATGTAATGTCTCCAGATCTTATAAGCATGAACTACCGTTGCCAACTCCAGATCATGTGTCGAGTAGTTCTCCTCATACGTCTTCAGCTGTCGAGACGCATACGCAATCACCTTGCCTCTCTGCATCAGCACACATCCCAAGCCTAGCTTGTATGCATCACTGTAGACCACAAAATCATCAGAACCCTCTGGCTGTGCCAAGACAGGAGCAAAAGTCAAACGCCTCTTAAACTCCTCAAAACTCTGAGCGCACTGGTCAGTCCATACAAATCTGGTAGTCTTCCTCAGAAGACTCGTCACTGGACGGGCAATCATAGAAAATCCCTCCACAAAGCGTCTGTAATAACCGGCTAAGCCAAGAAAGCTACGCACTTCCTTGACGTTCGTCGGAGTCGTACATATAGCAACATACTCAATCTTCACTGGATCAACCATAATCCTGTCGGCGGAGACGATATGTCCAAGGAAAGCAACCTCTGACATCTAGAACTCGCACTTAGAGAGCTTGGTGTACAACTCTCTATCCCTCAAAATCTGCAAAAATGTCCTCAAGTGTCCAGCATGCTCCTCTCTACTATGAGAGTACACCAGAATGTCATCAATGAAGACCACCACAAATTGATCCAAGAAGTCGATGAAGATGTTGTGATGTGATCGAACTCGATTCGAACACGAGGATCCACCGGCACAAGTTCACACTCGGATTGGAATCGGTGAAATGGAACTCCTTTTTTTGGATTTTGTGTTTTTGGATATGAAGAGCAAATTCCCTCGGCCTCTCACTTTGGGAATCCCTCAACTCGAACGAACTACCCTCGGAATCTCACTTTGGGGTTCGAACCTTCGTTCCTAGGCCTCTCACCTTAGAACCACCTAAGCATCTCACCTAGATGTTTGAAAACTAAGCATCTCACCTAGAATTCGGGTTTTGTTTTAAAGCAAACAACAACTTTGAAAGCACAAAGAGGAAGAACCATCTGACCCTACTATCGCTCC
The DNA here is from genome assembly GCA_033239125.1 of Fagopyrum homotropicum. NCBI lineage: Eukaryota > Viridiplantae > Streptophyta > Magnoliopsida > Caryophyllales > Polygonaceae > Fagopyrum > Fagopyrum homotropicum. The sequence continues at coordinate 81,850,138 of BSWB01000005.1, read as the reverse complement.
CTACAGCTGTTAAAGACATTCTCTTGAAAGCACAAACAGGAAGAACCATCTAACAAGGTGACCATTGAACTACCTTGGCCTCCATTCAATGTATGTGTGTGAAGATGCCTTCAATGTTTGATTGAATGTTGACATGTTGACCTTCACATGATCAATACATAAATTCATGCATAATATATGAATAATATGAGCATGGTATGCTGCATGAAATATGTATGGTAGGACGTGCATATGTTTTGTATAACCATCTTTCATGCCTCCATGCATGATCTTGTCCAACAATCCATACAAGTACCGTACTTGCTGCAATGTAGGGTCATTTTCACCCTCTTCCTCTTGCAATATCGACTTTGAGTAAACTAGAAAGTTGTAGATATTGAAAATACCTTTCAAAGTAGTACTCATGGGTATTTTAATTCCATGTATTGCCTCAGTTATAGTCGTTTTACTGAGAGTGCGCAAACCTGACAGCTTAGCCGGAGAGAGTGAAAATTGGCTTGCATTGGGCATGCTCGGAGCAAGCTTTTTCGGTTTGATTTCAATAGGTTTTGGCTCAGTTTTAGGCATGACCTCCAACACATAACTATTGATTTTGATAAGTTCCGGCTGACTTTTGACTTGGACGGTTGGTGGCAAAACGATTGGTTCCGGCTTGATGACGATGATTTCTTCCCCGGTGGGGATCACATCATCAACGACAATGCAAACGGTGGTAATCGAATCAACCAACGTTTGGATAGGCTTGAAGCCCAACTAGCTGAGATATTGAGAAGGTTTCCGCTCCTTCTCTTGAACCCTCATGACAAAATACAAGGAGGTAGCAACCATGCAAACCGGAATGAACGAAGCAACAACCATCGAGAACAAAATCTGAATAGTCGTGCCCTTGGGTCCCCGGATCGTATTAAAGCATCTCAACATGACGGCGTCGAAGTCACGAGAAGTAGTTACCATGGTAATAAATCCGATAATCAATTTCCCAATGATGGCATGACGGATTCGAGGACGAATCCTTTTCAAGGGAAAGGGGATGATGTGATCCCCACCGGAGAAGAAATCATCGTCAATATGCCGGAACTAATCGTTTTGCCACCAACCGTCCAAGTCAAAACTCAACCGGCACCTATCGAAATCAATACTTATGTGTTGGAGATCATGCCTAAAATTGAGCCAAAACTTATTGAAATGAAACCGAAAATGCTTGCACCGAGCATGCCAAATGGAAGCCAATTTTCACTCTCTCCGGCTAAGCTGTCAGGTTTGCGCACTCTCAGTAAAACGACTATAACTGAGACAATTCTTGGAACTAAAATACCCATGAGTACTACTTTGAAAGGTATTTTCAATATCTACAACTTTCTAGTTTACACAAAGTCGAGATTCCAAGAGGAAGAGGGTGAAAATGATCCTACATTGCAGCAACTACGGTACTTGTATGGATTGTTGGACAAGATCATGCATGGAGGCATGAAAGATGGTTATACAAACATATGCACGTCCACCCAATACATATTTTATGCAGCATATCATCCTCATATTATTCATATATTATGCATAAATTTATGTATTAATTATGTGAAAGTTGATGGAGAAAAGTAGGTGGAAAAGTAGGTGAGAAAGTAGGTGGTTGAAAGTCCCTATGTTTGCTCTTTGTTTAATGTCACAACTCTTGAACTTGTATGCCTTTAATGTTGGGAGTAGGTGCTGAATTTTCAGCCTATATAAGGCCTCTCCCACAAACGTTTTTAGAGGACGAAATAGAATTGAGTTATCGATCAAAAGTTGTGTTTTCACTTTGAGAAAAACAAAACCCGAATTCTAGGTGAGATGCTTAGTTTTCAAACATCTAGGTGAGATGCTTAGGTGGTTCTAAGGTGAGAGGCCGAGGGACAAAGGTTCGAACCCCAAAGTGAGATTCCGAGGGTAGTTCGTTCGAGTTGAGGGATTCCCAAAGTGAGAGGCCGAGGGAATTTGCTCTTCATATCCAAAAACACAAAATCCAAAAAAAAAGAGAGAGTTCCATTTCATCGATTCCAATCCGATTGTGAACTTGTGCCGGTGGATCCTCGTGTTCGAATCTAGTTCGAATCACATCAAGTGGTATCAGAGTCCAACGGTGCGAGTTCCTCAAGCTTTCGGGGATGACGATCATCAACGACAATGCAAACGGTGGTAATCGAATCAACCAACGTTTGGATAGGCTTGAAGCCCAACTAGCTGAGATATTGAGAAGGTTTCCTCTCCTTACCTTGAACCCTCGTGACAAAATCCAAGGAGGTAGCAACCATGCCAACCGGAATGGACAAATCAACCACCGTCGAGAACGAAATGTTGATAGTCGTGCCCATGGGAACCCGGATTGTATTCAAGCATCTCGACATGATGGCGATGAAGTCGAAAGAAGTAGTTACCATGGTAATACATCCCACAATCACTTTCCCAATTATGGCATGACGGATTCGAGGACGAATCCTTTTCAAGGGAAAGGGGATGATGTGATCCCCACCGGGGAAGAAATCATCGTCATCAAGCCGGAACCAATCGTTTTGCCACCAACCGTCCAAGTCAAAAGTCAGCCGGAACTTATCAAAATCAATAGTTATGTGTTGGAGGTCATGCCTAAAACTGAGCCAAAACCTATTGAAATCAAACCGAAAAAGCTTGCTCCGAGCATGCCCAATGCAAGCCAATTTTCACTCTCTCCGGCTAAGCTGTCAGGTTTGCGCACTCTCAGTAAAACGACTATAACTGAGGCAATACTTGGAATTAAAATACCCATGAGTACTACTTTGAAAGGTATTTTCAATATCTACAACTTTCTAGTTTACTCAAAGTCGATATTGCAAGAGGAAGAGGGTGAAAATGACCCTACATTGCAGCAAGTACGGTACTTGTATGGATTGTTGGACAAGATCATGCATGGAGGCATGAAAGATGGTTATACAAAACATATGCACGTCCTACCATACATATTTCATGCAGCATACCATGCTCATATTATTCATATATTATGCATGAATTTATGTATTGATCATGTGAAGGTCAACATGTCAACATTCAATCAAACATTGAAGGCATCTTCACACACATACATTGAATGGAGGCCAAGGTAGTTCAATGGTCTTCTTCTCCTTCAATATGGACGTCCAAGACTTGATTAGACCATCCTTGATGTGTTGTCCAAGTGAAGAGAATAGGATCCAAGAGTCATCTTTTAATAAAGGCCAAATGTGGCCATTTATGTGTTTGAATTTTCTAAAAAAAAAACTCTTGAATTTCTTGCATTTTCTTTTGATAAACCTTTGATATTTCTAGCTTTTAATTAGAGAGTTTCTAGGCTGAGTTTTGTGGCTATATAAAGCCTTGTATCCTCCCATTGTAAGGCAAGTCAAGTTAAATGAAGTAAGTTAGCCTTTGTGCTTTCAAAGTTGTTGTTTGCTTTAAAACAAAACCCGAATTCTAGGTGAGATGCTTAGTTTTCAAACATCTAGGTGAGATGCTTAGGTGGTTCTAAGGTGAGAGGCCTAGGAACGAAGGTTCGAACCCCAAAGTGAGATTCCGAGGGTAGTTCGTTCGAGTTGAGGGATTCCCAAAGTGAGAGGCCGAGGGAATTTTCTCTTCATATCCAAAAACACAAAATCCAAAAAAAGGAGTTCCATTTCACCGATTCCAATCCGAGTGTGAACTTGTGCCGGTGGATCCTCGTGTTCGAATCGAGTTCGATCACATCACAACATCTTCATCGACTTCTTGGATCAATTTGTGGTGGTCTTCATTGATGATATTCTGGTGTACTCTCATAGTAGAGAGGAGCATGCTGGACACTTGAGGACATTTTTGCAGATTTTGAGGGATAGAGAGTTGTACACCAAGCTCTCTAAGTGCGAGTTCTAGATGTCAGAGGTTGCTTTCCTTGGACATATCGTCTCCGCCGACAGGATTATGGTTGATCCAGTGAAGATTGAGTATGTTGCTATATGTACGACTCCGACGAACGTCAAGGAAGTGCGTAGCTTTCTTGGCTTAGCCGGTTATTACAGACGCTTTGTGGTGGGATTTTCTATGATTGCCCGTCCAGTGACGAGTCTTCTGAGGAAGACTACCAGATTTGTATGGACTGACCAGTGCGCTCAGAGTTTTGAGGAGTTTAAGAGGCGTTTGACTTCTGCTCCTGTCTTGGCATAGCTAGAGGGTTCTGATGATTTTGTGGTCTACAGTGATGCATACAAGCTAGGCTTGGGATGTGTGCTGATGCAGAGAGGCAAGGTGATTGCGTATGCGTCTCGACAGCTGAAGACGTATGAGGAGAACTACTCGACACATGATCTGGAGTTGGCAACGGTAGTTCATGCTTATAAGATCTGGAGGCATTACATGTATGGTGCTACATGCCAGATCTTCACAGACCATAAGAGTCTGAAGTACATTTTCACGCAGCGGGAATTTAATAACCGCCAGTGTCGATGGCTTGAGTTGATCAAGGACTTTGACCTTGAGATTTTGTATCATCCTGGCAAGGCGAATGTAGTAGCTGACGCCTTGAGCAGGAAGACGCCTCGAGAGAAGGAGATTGCCAGACTTACTGTACAGCCTCAACTTCAGAGAGATCTAGCCTTGCTAGAGATGGACATCTAGTTTCTTGATGAGGATGCCCAGTTGTTTGAATTAGAGGTTCTACCTGGTCTGTTGGATGAGATCCAACAAAAGCAAAGGACCTGCCCGACCTTGACGAGGATTAGAGAGAGGATGTCTCTTGGAAAGGTACCACAGTTCTCTATTGGAGCATATGGAGTTATGAGGCGCCATGATCGCATTTGTGTACCGGCTGATGCAGAGCTGAGACAGCGGATATTACAGGAGGCTCACTGTACACCTTACTCAGTACACCCTGGTACGAGTAAGATGTACCATGATGTGAGACACTCATATTGGTGGGGAGGGTTGAAGCCCGATGTAGCCAGATTTGTGGCTCAGTGTGTGACTTGTCAGCAGGTCAAGATAGAGCATTTCAGGTCTGGAGGTGAGCTCCATCCACTGCCAGTGCCGCAGTGGAAGTGGGAGGACGTCTCCATGGATTTTGTGACCGGGTTGAGGGTCAGTAGGAGCTATGATGCCATTTGGGTGATCGTTGACAGATTGACGAAGACGAAACGTTTCATTCTCATCAGAGAGATGTGGCCAGTGAGCAGAATAGCTAAGAAGTACACTAGACAAATAGTGAGACTCCATGGGGTACCGAGGACGATCGTTTTTGATGGTGATGGACGATTCACATCGAGATTCTGGTAGCAAATTCAGGCTGCTTTGGGGACGAGTCTACATTTCACGACTGCATTTCACCCCCAGACAAGTGGTCAGTCAAAGAGGACCATCCAAACCTTAGAGGATATGCTACGAGCCTGTGTGTTGGATTGGGGACATGGATGGTCTGATTACCTCCCACTCGTTGAGTTCTCATACAACAACAGTTGTGATGCATCTATAAAGATGGCTCCTTATGAGGCACTGTATGGACGTGGATGTCGTACACCTTTATGTTGGGACGAGCCTAGCAGTATTAGTGGGATAGCGCCAGAGCAGATTTAGGATGATATGGCTCTAGTAGCGCTAATTAGAGATAGGATATTGGCTGCACAGAGTCGCCAAAAGTCGTATGCAGACAAGAGGCGCCGACCTCTAGAGTTCAGGATAGGAGCTCATGTCTGGTTGAGAGTATCTCCGATGCGAGGCGTCAGACGTTTTGTCATAAAGGGGAAGTTGAGTCCCCGATATGTCAGCCCTTTTGAGATATTGGATAGAGTCGGGAGGGCAGCTTACAGATTAGCATTGCCTCCGAGGTTAGAGTGTGTTCATCTTGTGTTTCATGTGTCTCAGCTGAGGGAGTACATACCAGATCTGAGGCACATCGTGAGTTATGATGATCTAGTGGTTGAGCCAGACCAGACGTTTGCAGAGCACCCCATTGCAGTCCTAGGGCAAGGTGTGAGACGCCTGCGTTCGAAGGACATTCCTATGCTGAGGATACAGTGGTCTAGACGAGGACCTGATGAGGCTACCTGGGAGACAGAGGATAGTATCCAGAGGAACTATCTAGAGTTTTACGCCGAGATAGATGCACTAGTAGGATCCACGAGTAGATCTTAGTGCCTTCTTGGTGAGTGCATGTTATGTGCTTATGTGATATGCTATGTTTTCGTGCTAGCTGTGATATGTGCATATGATTTGTTAGATCTTGCTTGCTAGTACGAGATAGGTATAGTTGGAGATGGTTCTTTCCTCCATGCTACCTTTGATGGACATAGTGTGAGTGGAGATGTTTTCCTCCACATAGTAGTGTTATGTGTACGTTGTGGCTGGAGATGGCTTTCCTCCATGCCAGTGTGATGTGGTTAGTGTTTGGCTAGAGATGATCTTCCTCTAGGCCTTGTTGAGAGTAGATGATAGTGTTTAGAGTTATACCTCGGCTTATGGGTCCGAGAGGTTTTGGGATCTTGCAAGTTTCGGGACGAAACTTGTTTTCAGGGGGGTGTGATGTAAGATCCCTAGTCCTTGGAGCCTAGGAGCCTATTTGAGCTTTGGTATGTTCTACCTTGACCCCTGTTAGCCGCCCCTGCGCACCACCTGGGCCGCCCCAACGGCTAGGCGCCCCTGCGCCTTGGGCTAGCCGCCCCTGCGGTTCTATGATGGTGCAGCCGCTTTCGTTGACTCTTGACTTGTGCTTTGCAGCTGGCTTCTCTTATAAGCCTTGCCTTAGCTTCTGATGAGGGGTTTTCTTACTTCTTTTCAGCTCCGTCTTCATCCTTATGTTCTTCTTCTCCTTCCTCTTTTCATCTTTGCTTTCTCTTGATCTTGTGTGAGAGTTCTTAAGAGTTTGGTGTGGTTTTGGGCTATGGATGATCTTGAGGTTGTTGCTGAGGGTTGCTGCTGTTGGGTTGAGGTTGTAGATGTGTTGTGTACTCCTAGTTGTTACTTAGGGCTGCTGTGGTAAGTTCTTCACCCCATACTTCTCCTTTCTTCTTTCTTGCTTCTTTCTTCCATTCTAGCTTAGGATCACAAGCTAGCCTTGTGTTGGATTCTTTCCTGGCTGTTTTGATAATCATATATATGTATATATGCATATGTGTTTTTGTGGTTTGTTGAAGAAGTGAAGAGAGTCGAGAAAGGGATCAAAGAGAAGTCGGGTCCAACTCTTTGCACAGTTGGTCACCCCTGTGCCTGAACCCAACCGCCCCCGCGCCTGCTGTGGACCGCCCCTGCGCCTGGTGTGAGCCGCCCCTGCGCCTCACTGGGTCAGCCTTGTGTTCCTTGCTTCTGTTGGTGCATATCTTGTTGGTATGTCTTCCTTCCTTCCTTTCCTTTGGCCTTGGCTTAGTTGTTAGCTAGGCTAGTATGGTTAGGATGAGTTGTTTGATAGAGATGTGCCTTAGGCACTCGTGTTGATGTTGAGGATATGATGTAGGCATTTATGAGCTTGTTGTGATCTCGAGGTTTAGATTGAGGTTGTAGGTTGGTTATGGGTATGGAGATGAGTCTCCTAACCCTTGTAGTGTATGATGTTGTGTGCCTTGCTATTGCAGCCGTTGGTTTCTTCCCCAAGGGGGAGCTGTGACATGGTATTGGATACGAGTGTATGAGGTAAGTCCATAGGACTTACTTAGCATTCAGTTATGGATTTGTGTGATTGTGATGGTTGTGTGTGTTCATATGATTGTGCATTTATAACCTAAACTGGAATAGGACGACGCTTATTACATTTAAATGGCCCAAGTGTATTATAACGGGTGGTAACCATCGGTCTCCGCCTGCGGGTTAGGAGGAGGTGCCTTGAAGATGATCTCACAGGAGGGGACGAGTGATGATCACCCCCATGTAAAACTCCTGTGTTACGTTGGATGGGACGGGGTTCTTGAGGCTCCTCGTGTTACAAAAGAAGTTGAATTAGTAATAGAATAACGTAAATGAAAGATAATAAATGAATGTGTGTGGCATTGCATGTATGAGATGTTGATGTGTGTTTGTGCTATTACCTTCATGCTTATCTATTGTTGTAGCTAACGGTGTATACCGTGTTGTAGATCTGCAGGTTAGGAAGACTGTAGAGTGAGCCAGATGGTGTGACCAGCCGAGGACTTCTGTACATTAGGAAGTGTGGGTTGGGATCTTTTGTATCAGATGTTTATGTTTGATGTTTTGTTCTCGGCTTTGTGTTTGTAAACACTTTTGATGTATCATATACAACTTTTATGTATTTGGTTTTACTCTACTTGTGTGTTGTTGTAAGATCCAGTGAACTTGTTGTCGGGCTAGGGTCAGGATCCATTGTGAGATCCTAGCCCAATGTAGCATTCCAAGTCCTATGGATTTGGGGTGTTACAAGTGTATGGGTCGTTTTGTAGTTAGGATAGTACTCCGAGGTCGAACACGAAGACTAAGGTGAAATCAAATCAAACAAGTGATCATGAATAGTGCAAATCTAGTCTAAGAAAAGATAAAGAAATAGAGAAATGAAAATCATTATATTTTTGGTTGGGTTTTTATGGTGATCATACAAAGATCACAAATCATGCAGGATTTACCAATCAATCAAGCAACACAAACAAACAACACAAGAACAAGGTATGTGATCCAGTAAGAAAAGCAGATTCTAGGGATTGGGACTTCCGGTTATGGCATTGGACTCAAGCTTCTAATCCACCTTGGAAAAGCTGCAGTATGTTGGGAAAAGGGTGTTTCTCCAATGGGATCAATAACCGGGTAGGTCTCATGGTCCACTAATCCCGCACCTAAGGTCCTATTGCCGGGTAAGTCTCTAGGAACCTAAGGACGAGAATTCTACACAAACCGGATTGCTATCTAGGGGTCAAACCTCTCCTTACCGGGTAAGTCTCGGGATAGAAAGTCCTAAGCAACAATCCTAGCACACTTAATTCATTAGCGGCTTGCGAGGCTCACTACTACCTAGAGTTCTTTGGTATCTAAGATCGGGAATTACCGGGTAAGTCTCTTCCTTAACTTAGTTTGCTAGAATTAGGTCACCCTAAGCTAGATAAGGCTTAACAAACACTAGGATTTCCACAATCTAACATCCTAACATTCAGATTTATCAATATAAGCACAACAGGGCAAAACCACGGGCTAATCATACACATCCACAGCTGTGGTTTAGGAGGAACAAGCCGTGGTTTAGATCGGGGGTTAGGTTTCGAGCATGCAAGTCATCAAAGGTACATTCAAGTCTATTCTATCATTATCCAAGCCATAACCTTCTGTCCATCACCCATGAATCACAATTACTTAGCCAATAACATGCATCTCAAGATCTAGAATCATCATACAAGGATACGTGGGTTTCATAGCTAGATGGTGAATGAAAGCAAGTAAAAGCAAGAAATCTTGGCTGAATATGAGTTTAAACAAGGTTTACAACCATTCAAATGCAGCTTCAAATCGTTCCTTACAACACTTCTAAAAGCTTCTCAAAAAACATCACTAAAAACCACTCAAAGTCTCACTCTAGATCTAAGTCTTGATTGTAATAGCTAGGATTTCCGAATTTTAATTAATGTTGATTAACTTAATTAGTGATAGTAATTGACATATAACTCACGAAGATTTTGTTAAGTGTTGAGTATAAGTCCCACCGTTATGTTCGTGGCGTAATTTTGGGCTTATGGTGAAGTTTTCACTTTGTTCCCCGGGTAATTATTTTTACCCTCCGGTATTATTTGGAGCATTTGGGAACTCCAATTAATAAAAATGCAGTTGAGAGAAATGATCAGGACATCGGACATGTCCTAGATATGAAATAACATGGAAAGGCAATACGGCCAAAAGAGTCGCTATTTCGTTTCTTAATGGCTAAGAAAGGCGGCTTAGGAATACACGTTTTCCGAGGCAATTGTGGAATAATTATCTCTACAATATTCAAGATTTATTGTTCCAATTTCGATAAGTTTGGAGAAGGGGGTTCAACCCGCCATTGGATTGGTTAAAGGATAATTATCAACTTCGCTAAACGATAATTATCGACTTCACTATAAATAGCGGAAAATCGTTTATTAATTCATTTCCATTCACGTTTCCTCGTAAAAGCTCAGATTTCTCTCAAACTTCAAACTCAGATCTACACTCCGTTTCTAATCCGATTTCAATTCCGTTTGAGTTTCTAGATTTCTCTCTTCATTCTCTTCATATCGGTACCAAGTTTCTGTATTTTCGAGCAGATAAGGACCTGGTCGAGCATATATGTCACTAGGACAGTTCCGCTCAGATTCCGGTGAATTTGATGCTGTACATGCGTAGCCTGCGTCGTTGTGATTCCGAATCTTCTTTCAGATCGTCAATCGGGTTAGTAACGAATAAGTTATGAATTTATTCGTTTTCCGTACTGCGATTTGACCTAAATTGACCTTAGGCTTTTCAAAATGGATAATTAGAAATTCCATTATGATCATTATATTATTCTGGTGTTTATGGGTTGTTTGTTTAATGAAATCTGATGACAGGTGGGTTTAGAAATGGCCTGCGGGCAAAACGTTATTCTGGTGAAATTTAATTAACCTTTGAAGTATGTTATTGTGTGTGCCTTGCTATTGCAGGCGTTGATTACTTCCCCAAGGGGAAGCTGTGACGTGGTACAGGTTACGAGTATACCAGGTAAGTCCATAGGACTTACTTAACGTGCAATTGTGGATTGTATGATTGTGATGGTTGTGTGTGTTCATATGATTGCGCATTTATAACCTAAACCGGACTAGGATGACCATTTATTACATTTATTTGGCCCAAGTGTATTATAACGGGCGGTAACCACCGGTCTCCGCCTGCTGGTTAGGAGGAGGTGCCTGGAAGCTAGTAACACAGGGGGGACGAGTGACGATCACCCCCAATGCAAACCCCTGTGTTAACGGGGAAAGGGACGAGGTTCTTTAGGTTCCTCATGTTACAAAAGAAGTTGAATTAGTAATGGAATAACGTAATGAAAGATAATAAATGAATGTGTGTGGCATTGCATGTATGAGATGTTGATGTGTGGTTGTGCTATTACCTTCATGCTTTTCATTGTTATAGCTAACGGTTTCATGCCGTGTTGTAGATGATCTGCAGGTTAGGAAGGCTGCAGGGTGAGACAGATGGTGTGGCCAGCCGAGGACTTCTATACATTAGGATGCGCGGGATATGGGATCTTTTGTATCAGATGTTGTGGTTTGATGTTTTGTACTCGGCTCTAAGTTTGTAAACTCTTTTGATGTATCATATACAGCTTTTATGTATTTGGTTTTAATCTATATGTGCCTTGTTGTAAGATCCAGTGAACTTGTTGTCAAGCTAGGGTCAGGATCCATTGTGAGATCCTAGCCCAATGTGACACTCCAATTCCCGTGGATTGGGAGTGTTACATTGATGATGTTGTTCTTCTTTCAAATGAGAGTGTTTTTGTTCTTCTTCCAAGTCTTCATCCCCAACAATGGATGATGAGATATAGTCCAAAAGCCAGCTTGTAGGCTCTCCCAAGTCCACACTCAACCAAGAAAAGCAAAGGTCGGGAAAAGAAATCGTGTGACAAGTGTCAAGGCTATCCAGACAGAAACCACGGGCAAAACAATGATTCCACGGGCGTGGAAATGGCCTCTGGGCCGTGGTTCCTACAGCTCAGTAGTCCTTGGATCACTAAGTCATGAGTTGGTGCAAGGCATGCACCAATAAGGTCTTTTGTGTTCTCCTTTGCACCTAGCTTGCTCCTTAAAGAGTCCGGAAGTGTGCCATCACGAGGAATGATCCTCAAATGTATCGATTAAGTCCTAAAGCTCCCCAAAATACCTACAAAGCCGACAAAAGCTCGTGTAGATGTCTATTTCGACAATGTGGATGAATTAAGCGTAAACATCACGAACTAATGCCAAACCATGCATGAATAACAGGAAAAACTATCTAAATGAATGTCGAAACTAACGTCATAAATCATGTCATCATAGCCATCAAATTCAATTTAAGGTCTATTTGATCATTGTTGTACATATTTAATGTACATATTTCCAGGTTTACAAATTAATGAACAACAGAAGAAACCTTGACAATACATATTGACAGTGAGGCGATGCAATTCAATTTCATACTTTGACAGTGCAGTTAAACCTTGACAATACAATGAAACCTTGACAGTGTAATAAAACCTTGACAGTACATAAAAACCTTGACAGTGTAGCCATGAAAATCTTGATAGTTGCAGCATAAAAACCTTGACAGTGTAGCCATGAAATTCATAAAAACCTTGATAGTGTAATGAAACCATGAAATTCTGTTTTAGGTCTGTTTGACCATTCATAAGACAGTGTAGCCATGAAATTCATACGAAACCATTCATAAGACATTCATAACATTGACATAAACCATGAAAGTCATAAGAAACCATTCATAAGAGATTGATAACATCTAGCATCTCCATGACAGTACAAAAGGCCAACACATTGACAACATTGTGAATTGTATGAGACAATACAAAAGGCTAAGACAGTCATAACAGTACAAAAGGCTAACACATTCATAACAGTACAAAAGACTAAGAAAATGGATTTTATGGTCCTCCTAAATCTTGAGTTGATGCTTGTTCTGGACCTTGACTTGATGAATTCCCTCTTGGTGTAGTTGAGCATTGTGTTCCTGAATATTGTCCTCCTAATATGCTCAAAACAAACCTCCATTTAGGCTGCAAGAAAACAGATTCCAAATTAGGTTGAACAAAACATTTGAAGAGCAATTGAGAGCTTTAAAAGAAGGTTACCCTCTTTGTGTATTTCCTTTTCTGAGAGTCAACCTCCACAGTGTTAGAGTTCCTTGGCCTCCCACCATGATTCACAGGCTTTGATGGTGGTTGTGGTGCTTTAGGTGGGTTTTTACACCTGTTTTTATAGTGTCCTTCTCCTCCACAGTTTGAGCACTTCACCTTGCCAGATCAAACCCTAGATATAGAACTTGGTGGATCTTGTCCCATTGACTTTATCCTAACCTTCTAGACCTCCCAAGTTGTACAATGTACTTTGGTGGACCTGGCTTCAGGTAACTAGTGCATTCTCATTCTAATTCTCTAGATTGAGGGTGAATTATACTGTCATATGCCCTCATGTAAGTCTCCCTTGTATAGTAAGAGTGCACAAAATCATCCAACTTTCTTCTATAGTGTGCAATACAGCACATGGCATGTGGGCATGGTATTCTAGTCAAGTCCCTTATAACAACCACAAGTTTTTCTGAGCCAAATCAACAACAAAGGTCATGTCCATATGATCAACTTCAAACTTGTCTCCACCACCCCAAGTAGGTTTACAAGCCTTCACACCTTCTTCCATTGCAAACTCTATCTTCTTCAAGGCTTTTGGTGTATACTTCCCTTCATACTTGATGATTCCCTTTTTTTGGTGACAAATCTTCTCATCAACTGCCTTCTAATAGACTCACACATTGACAAAATAGGCTTCTCTCTTGCTTGAAGTATGAAAGAATTGAAGCTCTCACACACATTATTGAGTAATATATCTGACTTGGTGTATGATTTAAATCCATACTTAGACCAATTAGTAGGGTTTGCTTCCATAAGGTATGTCCAAGCAACAACATCTAATTCTTTCACCTCATTCATAGCATGGGTGAAATCAACAACAGTTGTTGCTCTCGCAACAACCCATAAAGCATCGTTAAAACTGTTCCCAGGAAACCTTTGCTTTAAATTATTGTAGAGATGCCTAACACATACTCTAATGTCAGCTATTGGAACAACCTCATGAAGAGCCTCAATTAAACCTTGTAATTACATAGAAATAAAAGGAAGAAATGTGAAAACATTAAACTAAAATAGAAATATATAAGCAAGGCATGCACACTCACCTTTTGTCTATCTGAGATAAATGTGGGATTGCTTTCCCCAACATCTCTCATCAGAATCTCAATAAACCAGCCCCGTGTTCCCTTCCTTTTTGCTTCAACAACAACAAATGCAATTGGAAAGATATTGTCATTCCCATCTTTGCCAACTGCTACCAAAACCTGTCCTGTGTAAGCCCCTATTAAATGGCACCCATCAATACCTATGATTGGCCTGCAACCCAACATAAACACTCTCTTGCAAGCATCAAGGCACACATACAACCTTTGGAATAAGGGCTTTTCTGGATCATCTAGACAAACTTTCACAAACACAGAGCTTCCTTCATTGTAGTTCTTGACAGTTGCAGCATAATCCCAAACCCTACCATACTGTAATCTAGCATCTCCTTGTGTCATTAACATTGCCCTAAACCTAGCTCTCCAAGCCTGGTCGTATGAGATCAAAATTCTATGATCTCTTTTCACTACAGCTATAAACCCTTTCAATTTCCATTCTGGATCAACTCTATAATGCTCAAGGTATTTGTCAGCTAGCCACATTGAGATTATCTTACCGTTTCCATGTTGCCATCCACACTCATGCTTGGGCCTTGGGGTCTCAAATAATGTGGGCTAGGCTTATCACCTTGAACAATATACAAGTGGACCAGTTTATCACTCCCAACACATCCAACCATTTTTAAAATGTCATTGTCATCTCTCACAAATGTCAACCCATTATGTATGGTTTGACCTGGTTTAGATTACCATATCTCTTTCAATTCCAACAACCCAACTTCTTCCTTTAACATTGTCTCTAAGACAATTTTGAACAGTAAATCAGGATCAACATTTGGGTACAAATAAAGTTTAGATTTCCTATATAATAATTGATCATCATGCCCTGTGTAAAACTGCTCATCATACATAACCCTCAAACTGATATTAAACCTTGGAAAAACAATAAGAAAAGCCCTAATTAAATAACATTTCATATTAAATAACATTCACATGTTTCCTAATTCAGTCAAATTTTCCATTAAACAAATAAGAAATGGTCCTACACACAAACAGGAATCACCTTGTATAAACAATATAAAAGCTCTAATTCAATTCACTTTCCTTTTACAGATTCTTCCACATCACTACTGTACAAAAAAGCTCAGTGAATGACCCTACATTCTGCCATACCATTTAAGATGGCTTAAAGTGACAGGAATAAACTCAGAAGAAGACAACACAGATACAAGACTGTAAACAAAGGTGAAATTACTTTAATCAAAAGCAATTTACTCAAAAGATGCAAAATTACTTCAATCAAAGCCAAAGTACACAGATGCAGCAATGTAGAGAGAGGCACTCAGAAGATGCAAAATTAGGGCTTTAATCAAAGCGAAATCACACAACATGATGCAAAATTACTTCAATCAAGTAGAAGTTACACAGAAGCAAGGAGTTAAATACGACATTACTCATAGGGTTGGAGAAGAGTAGCTACATACCTGATTCTGTCACTTCCATTGAACACGATCTTCCATTCCTTGTTCGAACTATCTCAGAGATGCCAAAGTTCTTCGCAAACGAAAACCTGGAGAAGAGTCTCTTCTTCGTCAAAATCAAACCTGGAGTGATAGAGGGTGGTTATTATGAGTAAGAGTAATGAGCAGGCGGTTGTAATTGATAAACTCTTCTCTTTAATTTAGTTATAATCTTGAAATGGTAAATATTAATGAAAGAAAAAAGAAACAAATACAACTTTAAAAAAAGAAAGAAAAGTATTATTTTATTATAAAGTGGTGCCCACAAGACGGATATTTGACGGGATACTAACACTTGGTGGTTTTTTGGTAACGGAGTATGTTTACAGGGTGGTTTCCGGTAAACAGTGATAGAGCGGGTGGTTATTTGCAATATGGCCTATTTAACGGGTGATTTCCAGTAATTTCCTCTTAAACTTATACCGGAAGTTAAGCAAATAAGCGAACCCACAATGTACTAATAAATCACAGTAAAAAGCAAATATTACAGGGTCGATCACAGGGGCTGTAGTGAAACCAACTTGTAAAAGAAATCTAGTTGAGACAATTTAAAAATATCGATGATTGAAAATAACAAAAGCAATAATAAGAGTATATGTAATAATTCGCAAAAAGCAGATTTTAGAGATCAAGGTATCCAATTGTGATTTTTGATTCAAGACTTATAAAAATCTATGGACAGAGTTGGGGTTGTAAAGGAAAGGTGTTTCGAAAGTGGGATGGATCACGAGGGAGGTCTCATTATCCGTTATTCCAAACCAAAGAAACTTATCACCGGGTAAGTCTCAAAGCTTCAAGGGAAAGGAATGATAGTTTCAAACCAACCACTCAACCTAAGAGAATAGAATTAACCATCACCAGGTAAGTCTCAAGTTAACTCACAAAGGCAAGAGGAAGGCACACTTAAACCTAATAAAGGATGAACCATTATTACCTAGAACACATCATCTTTGGCAACCAATCAAGGGAATCACCAGGTAAGTCTCTTTCCAATTTTTGATATGGTTAGGAAGGTTCAACAAGGCTAAGGTTTAGGAAATCTTTAACCAAAGCTTAAGGATAAAGAATGAAAGGTACGACAGAGGAAATCTCGGTCATTTCTTGGTGAAATCTCGGCCGAGATTCTCAAGAACAACCCAAGATTTGTCTTTGCAAAGGTAAAAACACAACTCTCATGGTCCAATCTGTTTGTAAAGGTCAATCTATCATCATCTAAACCACAATCTTCAACTAATCACCCTAGAATCGCAAGGGTTTTAACCAATAACACACATAATCAAATTAAGAATGAAATATGAAATAAAGAAAACCATAAACTTTATAAAACTAAAAGAAAAGTAAGAACTACTTAGCAACGAGTCATCAATATCCAAAATTTGTATGAAAGCAATAACAAAGTTCCAAACTTGTGTTCCAAAGCAAAGAAATCTACAAACTAAGTATTCTCTCACACATTCTCACAATAACTCTCAATCTTCAAAGTGTTGTCATACGGGTTGTCAATCCGTTTAATTGTGTCCTGAATGTGTCAGATTCAGTCCTTCTTCGTTGGGGGTCAATCTGAGTGTTGAAGGCTATAGGACATTTATATAGATATATCTAGGGTTTTGACAAAGCATGGGTTTAAAGATAGATCGCAACCTAAAGATAAACCTTAGCTTAAAGTTAAATTTCAGCTTAATGATAAACATTAAATTTTTGGTCTAAAAAAGAAATTGAGCATCTGGTATCAAAGGCTGCTCCGACGCATATCAGAGTTCACTCCGCGGTATCAGATCCCACTCCGTAGTATCAGATCTCACTCCGTAGTTTCAGAGTTCGCTCCGCAGTATCGGAATCCATTCCAACGTGTTCCTAGCTTCCTTTTTATGCTCCTTTTTGTTCCGCACAAGGTTTAATCCTTAAATATGTCATTCCGCTCCATAATTTGCCAAATTACCTACAATTGCAATCAAACTTTGTGTAAATCTCTATTCTAACAATATAGGTGAATATAAGCACAACTGCTATGAATGTATGTATATGCATGAAAAATAAAAGGGAAAATCTACATAAAATGCATGTCTAAATATAGATCATAATTCATGTCATCAAGATACCACACACTTGCCTCTTGCTTGTCCCAAGCAAGATTCAAACTTAAGATACAAGATGATATGAATTATGAATATGCAAAAAAAAAACCACAATATTTTGGCTTGTGCTTCTATTCATAGATCACCCTCAAAGGATTGCTTTATAGCTAATGAAAATCATCATATGATCAAAAAGAATTACATCATGAAAAGGATACACACTTTGTAAGAAAATCACAAAATGTATCATAACTTAAAACATATCAAAATCAATCATGAAGAATCCAATTTTAAACCACTAAGTCTAAACATGTGCATTAAGGTCTAAATGACTTAACAAATATAAAGGCCAAGAAATGTGTTATGGGTGGGATGCATATTGGATATGTGGTGCAGATCCAGCAAAAAGAAAAATAACTCCACAACTTTGATAATTCACAACACATCCATCAAAAATAAGCAAACTTTGAAAAAAAATTGTTTTCTTTTTACTTTTTCAATTTAGAACATGGCATATCTGCACAATATCCGAAACCTTGGAGGTCAACAAGCCTTATTTTTACGAGGTGCCTCAAACCAGATGCACATGCCAAGACTCGTTAGAACTATCAATCAACCACACTTTGACAAGACAGAAACACCCGGCTATGTGAATAGTGCCGAGTTACTCGTCATCATGATCAACGTCCCCAAACCTATTTTTCTACATAACACACTTCACTTTTCTTTTCAACTTCAACTTCACATCGCTTTTCACTAACATGCTTCCTAATTCTCGGATAGGTAAAAGGGAAAGAAAATACAATATAAGAGGTGCTTAAGCATGATCAAGATGAAGAAAGAAAATAAATCGAATTGCCTTAATCATTCCAAAAATATGTGTAAGATCTCATCATGCGGTTCAACCTTCAACACTCAACATGATTTAGAATGAAAGGAGATTATCATCCATGCATGAAGTATTCAAATCCTGTGCATGCCATAATTCAATTCAAACATATAAGAATCATCATAGCTATTCCACAAAACAATATCATCACAGAGATCATATCCATCCTAGAAGCACAAAATGTATTAAAATTTTTCGAAAAAATATAATGCAAAACACAAAACATGCAAAAAGTATTGCAAATACCTCCACCCCATACTTAAAACTCGCATTGTCCCCAATGTGAAGAAAGGAAAAGGTGGAAAAAGATAATCACAATGTAAGATGGGGAATTAGGCAACGACAATCATTCATCGGGTGGTGGTAGCGGAAATTTGTAGAAGCTCAGATAAAGAACTTTGAATGCTTTGATTGGCGTCGGAGAATGTTTGTTGAATGAAGAAGGGGAGCATGTCTTGGCCGTATATATATCCGTAATTTTTTTTTTGAAACATCTCGGCTGATTTCATCCTAGATTTTCATCGGACCGAGATTTTTCTTGAAGTTGCTTGCGACATGAATTTCCACGGGTGAAAAAAATAAACCTTGGCCAAGATTTTCTGTACTTGACCGAGATTTTTTTGCTTCCGCACCCGTTTCTCTTGCGAACAGTTTCCGCACTTCTTTTCCATCGAATTCCTCGATCTTGCAGCAATCTCAATTCAGTTCATACTCCATTCTCTCACTAAGACTTAAGTCCTATCAATCAAAGCCACAAAAACACACAAAAAGCAAAAACAAAAAAGAAAAAAAAAGAAAAAGAACTAGAATTACCTTGGTTGCTTCTCAAGAAGCGTTTGGTTTAAGGTCGCTAGCTGAACCTATGGCCATGGGTGGCTATTCAATGCACCTCGAACACCTCGGATTGCTCATCCATTCCACATAAATGCTCCTCCCCGGTCTTCTTTAAGACAAGTTTGAGCAAAAAATATTCCCAAAAAGTTTCGGCTTCTAATTTCATCGGCAAATGGTAAGACCTCCCATGAGAAAGCTTGTATGGTTTGGTCCTCTCAAGAGTCTTACTAGCTTTCATGCACTTTCATGAGACATAATCTAGCTCTGTGTCCCATCCTTTCCTGGATCGAGAAAATAGCTTCTCGAGGAATCCTCTTAGCTCCCCCGTTTCCAACTCGGGGATAGTGTAGGGTCTTTACCATCTGAGCAACCCCATACTTGAACAAAAGACGCTTCATTGGCTTAGCGGTGAAGTGATTGCTCACTTCACTCCTTATAATCCAAGGAGCATCTACTTTCAGCAAATTTAAGAAGGTTTCATTTTGACCTTAGGAGGTTCTTTTGGAAAAGATCTTCAACTCTTCGGTGCATCCTTGGAGAAATCTAGAACTTAAAAGAAGTAGGAGCAAGTACCATGCAAAGTCCTTCAAAACTTGGGACGAGATTTTTGTATAGAATGATAATCCACACATAAAACCTCTCCCAACTAAGCTAATCTTTGTTCAACCTTGGCTACAGTATCAATGATTTGGTCAAGGCTCTCTACATCTTTCTCTTCTTCAACTCAGTTGATTCTTCTTCATCTCGATCGGCAGTTTCAGCAGTTGGGTCGAGGTCTTCCACTTCTTCCTCTTCTTCAATGAAGACTTCTAGAGGAGCTTTAGGTCTGATAGGAGGAACGCTCAAGATTTAGAATCCTTCCCTGCACTTCTCCTCCGGTGGAGGGTTTTTAACGG
Source organism: Fagopyrum homotropicum (assembly GCA_033239125.1). Classification (NCBI taxonomy): domain Eukaryota; kingdom Viridiplantae; phylum Streptophyta; class Magnoliopsida; order Caryophyllales; family Polygonaceae; genus Fagopyrum; species Fagopyrum homotropicum. The sequence continues at coordinate 81,830,046 of BSWB01000005.1, read as the reverse complement.
GGTCCAATTGTTCTTAAGGTCGTCCAATTTTCTCACCCATTGCTCGATCTTTGATACAAGCTCATCATCAATAACTTCCTCTCTTTATCTTTGATCATTAGACTTGATGAACGCATATGCGTCCTTCAAATGTTGAAACTTAACCTCAAAAGCTTCCGGCCTTCTATGATGCACGGGGCACGGACATGTATACGGGAAACGGACACGGTGAGAAACGGGAAAGTGACAATCCACAAAAGCATAGGAAGCGAGGTCCCGGCGAGGAAAACCAATTATATATTACTTTAAAGCTATTGAAAGTAGAATTTATATATCATAATAAGATACATATATATGAAAAACTCATTGATATATGAGTAGATAAAAATATTAAGATGTAAATAAAATAACTGAAACAAAAGCTTAGAAACAAACATTTTCAGTCTTACAAAACATAAAATAAAACATATTTAGTCTTATAATCTCACATAAACATACTTAGTTTCAAAAATAAAGAACGAACCATCCATTTTGCAAATCAATAACAACTGAACAATATGATCAACCAAGGAAAATAATAATAAAAATTTGGAAATTAGAAAAAGTGAAAGAATTATAATAACACACTCAACATTTAACAAAAAAAAGATTACACAATAAATTAGTAATCCAAAGATTCAAAATTAATTATGAAATCATAAGAAAAATGGGAGAGAAAAGTTGGCCGGCGGAATAACAACATTTCAACATTGGAACCAAATAAGGAAAAAGATCGGTGTCCTACTTCCGGCAACCCCAATCTCGCAGGTTGACATGTGGGGCTAGGTGATTTACTCGGAAAAAAAAATGAGAGAGAAGAAAAAATATTACGGTAAATACGTTTTTCTTTATGTTTAAAAAAAATTAGTTTGCTTTTATTAGACTTACAAAATAGGGTAAACTTTTGTTGACCATGTCTTGACCAGACACAATTCGCGTCCTCGCCTTGTCCAAGATGTGTCCTACCTCTGAAACGTGTCTTGACCATGTCCGAGACGTATCGTAATGTGTCCCCGTGTCCGACACGGCGGGACACGGGATACTCCGCCTTCTAGAAGTGTTTGTGTATCATAGCCTGCCTTTGCCTTGTTCCCCATTTCTCTTATTCTTAGGACTTCGTCATGTTCGCTCCAAACGGTGTGTGCAAGCTTTAAATTTATAAACCCTATATGTAAGCTTAAACAAGGATGCGAACCCGCAGTGTACGGGTCAATCGTAGTAAAAAGCAAGGAATTTCAGGGGTCGATCACAGGGACTTAGTGAAACAAAGTCGGAATAGGTAAGCTTTAGCAATTACTAACCACAAAAGCAATTAAAACAATCAAAGATGATAAAAAGTCAATAAAGGAAATATGCAATTCTAGGGATTAAAGCATCTAGTTGTGGTTCCAACTCAAGATCTAAAGATAAGCGGACAAAGCTGAGATTTTGCAAAGGGAAGGTGTTACTAAAGTGTGAATAGATCACCGGGTAAGTCTCAATACTCACTAATCCCAAACCGTAACTCCTATTACCGGGTAAGTCTCAAGGAATCA